>CM064567.1:38213459-39561999 GCA_032716605.1 Paralithodes platypus | reverse complement strand
CTACTGACAATTCAATTTATGTTTTTTATTTTTTGTTTTTAATGAGAGACACAATTCAATGTTGCCTGCAAACAAAATACCCCCCCCCCCCCTCTCTCTCTCTCTCTCTCTGAGAAAGCTGTGAAGAATACTGATCATTGTAATAGTGATAAAAGAGCGGGCGAGATATAACATTGTGATGAGTCCCTGTACACTTACTTATGCAGAACATGTAATAGGATTAGAATCAACTTCTTTTGTAGTAATTGTTAATACAGACAATAGCTTACAGACAAGGTCAAAGTACATTACGTGTTTCCATATATTGTGATTATAAGTAATTTTATACTTTTTGTTTCACGTTCAATCAAGTTTCACATTTTACACGAATATGCATGTACAAATATATATATATATCCCCAAGCGGGAATCGAATACACAATCATAAGAGTAAGGACCAAGCATCTTGCCAACCATGCTATGCCTCGTTCTTACTCTTAAGTTCGTGATCACTTTGATCGAATGTTGAAATATAAGTTAAATAAGTATTTGTAATTAAACATTTTCATTAAGCCTCCAAAGAAAGTGCACATTGGTTAGCATTATTTTGTCAGACCCCTTCTTTACATTGTTTGGTTACTTATTGTGAGGGCTATACATTATATAATACTGTATAGCTATAAAAACATGTAGCCAACAACAAATACAAGGAATGCCCTTCCAGTCCTTACGCACAAACACACACCACTTTTGACCTCGGGACCCAAAAATCGCTCATTATTGGTAATACGGCCACAATCCCGAGGATTTTTCACAGAGTTGATGACGTAAGTAGCAAATTCTCTCTCTCTCTCTCTCTCTCTCTCTCTCTCTCTCTCTCTCTCTCTCTCTCTCTATACAGGGTGTCCCAGGAGGAAAGGGCATAACTTTGGGAAATGATAAAACAAAATATTCTAAACCTAAAATGTTCTATAAGACATATTCCAAAACTCAACCAGTAAAGAGATATTGCATGTTGAAAATGGCATTTTCTTAAGTATTTCCCCATAAGGGTGGCCTAGCTGTCCTAGTACCTACCACACCTCCATCTAACTGCAATTATTTGACCATGTTATTGTAAAGATATTATAATTCTGTAAGTTGCAAAGTGATTATAGATATAATAGCTCACTTTGGACCAGTTGGAAACTATCTGACATGGAAGAGTCCATTACAGTGAGGCGGGGGAGGACACTACATAAAGCCTTCAATATCTTTTTAATGGTTGAGATTTGGACTTTTTGTTATAGAACATTTTAGGCTTTGAACACCTTGTTTTATAATTTCCCAAAGTTATGCCCTTTCCTCCTGGGACACCCTGTATATATATATATATATATATATATATATATATATATATTCTTTAATACATACGAGGTTGAAAGAAATGGCAATTTCTGCGTTGGAAATTTTATTATTCAAAGTTTGAATAATAAAATTTCCAACGCAGAAATTGCCATTTCTTTCAACCTCGTATGTATTAAAGAAAATGTATTACCTGGCTTTACCAACATATATATATATATATATATATATATATATGTATATATACTATATATATATATATATATATATATATATATATATATATATATATATTATATCTCAAACACATTTTCCTCACATCCTTCTTGTTAAGACCTCGGTATTTGCAGAACTGAAAATAACATAAGCCGTAAATTATCCGCCTAAGGATTATTTCCGGAGGGTGATAATTATATGCGTTAACATAAAGCCGTGATTAGCGGTTTGCTCGTCAGGACTTAATTGGAATTTTTGGGAAGGCAGAAGAGAGGCAGATGGAGAGAAGAGAAAGTAGGGGGAGGCAGGGAGGTGAAGGGTAAGTGCAAGGGTTATAGAAGGCAGGGTAAAGAGGGGTTTAGAGAGGTAGTGAGAGGAAGGGTGGACAGGAGTAGAAGTAGGTAGGGGAAGGACAATGAGAGGAATTGTAGAGAGAAGGGGTAGAAATAGGCAGGGAAACCAAGAGGGAGGCAGCAGTGAGAGGAAGCGCTCCGGAGGTAGTGGAATATTACTTACATTTAATATTTCGTTTACAGTATATCTGCATCCTCATGTTGATTCCTTCTAAATATGTCACATTTACCTAGACAGTAATAACTCTGTAGACTAATAACCTTTGGTCAAATATCCTAAAAATGAATTTTATCTTGAAGTTATTATACTAATACATACTGTAGAAGTACAATTTACTTACCCTAATATAATCCAGCGTGCTTCAACACTATATCTTTCCTCGTCATTCCATTAACCCCTTATGTACCGGCTACGTCTTTTTAGCTTTATTCTGGCTACTATCAGACGATTTGTATGCAGTATAAAAATGGCCTCCAGAAAATAACAGGTTCGAAGCATCTCTCTTAACCCTTTTCATGACCACAGATCGTTCTTAAGCTGAACAAAATCGTCTAAACACAGCTACAATAAAATCGAAAAGACGTTGCCGGTAAAGAAGGGCTTAAAAATCAAGGTCGATGGAGTTACTAGAAGTATATACTGTATACAGTATATGAGACAGACGCATTTTTGTTTCTGGATAATTCACCTGGAGAATGTATGAGCAAATTTTTTTAAATATAGTGTCCCATACCACTTTACACCTGCCATCATACAACAACTACTACCACTACACTATTATTCTCCCTATTCCTCATCACCACACCTCACTTACCACCATCACCACACCACACTTACCACCACTACATACCATGTCACACCTACCACTACACTATATCAAACCTACCACCCCACTATACTGTAGACAGTATTACCACCACCAAACAACACCTACCACTTCAGAGACCATCATTACAGTACCGACGTACCATACCTACCACCCTACTATATACAACATTACCACCACCACACGACGCCTACCACCTTAACTACCACCACTACATTACCATGCCATACTTACCACCACATTATTATACAGTATTACCACCACCACACCACACCTACCACCTCAACTACTTTATTGCCACACCTGTCCATCATATTACGTTTTTAATTACTGACTGTAGTAATAAGGTCAACTTGGATCCTACGACCCCTCCTACAGATCCTGAAGTAAAATGGAAAGGCCAGATACTATTTTGAACTACATGTGGTACCATATTTACCATGCAACAGGATTTTATTTCATTTTTGAACATGTAGAATTGATATCCAAATACCATTTAAAATATTATGTACCAGTGTCACCGAGTGTATAGGCTAACATGTGGATGGATATTACTAGAGTGAAGAGGGAGGTTAATCATTCCTGTGCCACCAACACGAGGGAAGTTGACGACACTATTTTTACTAGAGAGTTCCTAACCAACCAATGTATCTTTTGTATTTTATTTGTATTGTTTTGTATTGTATTAGGGAAAATACAAATATGTGTATTTTGTTCCTTTTATTACATATTGTTTGTGTGTATTTTAACGCAATTCTGTTATTTCTTTTTTTCTGAGCGATGATATGCACTTGGTTTTTCATCATTATGGTTTCATTGATTTTCCCTTGTCTTTTAGGATACTATGTTAGCGACATTAATAATGTTTGATCTAAATATGTCAGCGATATGGTTTAGCTGCTGAAACAAGACCCGTTATGTATTAAACACTTATGTAGAATTATTATTATTGTTTTTATTATACTCTAATTGACAATATGAACAAGGTTACAAAAATCCTAGTTATTTAATGTGTGATATTCCTTCAGCTTGACAACACATTTTCAGAAAACACATTTGTGACATTATACCTAAAATGGGTATAGATTAATGTGCTAAACACAATAAAATAATAATTCCATTTTTTTTTTTTCTATGTGATTGAGGGAGGCAAAAGGCATAACTGCCTATAGCGAGTGCCTCCCCCATAGTTGAAAGAGTGACAGGGCCAAAATCAAGGGACGTTCGAGCCAAAATGCCTGGACACACGGAGTTTGAAGCCATATAAGTCAATAGGCAAAGAGGGAAAGACTGATTCATGGGAGAGAGGGCCAGAGCTCAGATGTTGAGTAAACGAAAGCTTGAGAGTAACGTGTCACTCTTGGTTGGGAGATTTGCACAGAGTAGGGGTGGGATTGGGAAAAGTTGCAAGACGGGTACCACGTGCCGACGTAAAAGGAGGTGGTAGTCACTGGGATAGCTCTGAGGAACACTGATTATTATGAGTAGCGGAGAATAGCGAGAGAGATGCCACATTGGCGTCGGAGAGATAGAGCTTGCCAGAGACGGTTGTGGAGTGGACGGGAGTTATGGATACGAAGCGGCCTTCCTTTCAACATTTTTCTATGAGAGCGGTGTGAGAGGAACCTCCCCCACACATGTGAACCATACTCAATACAAGGGTGCACTATGCCCCTTTACAGCGCAAGAAGCTGTGTCAGGGGAAAAGAACCCCCTAAGGCGGTTGAGCACATCCAGCTTTCTGGGGAGGCTGCCTGAGCAAGACTGGTAATATGGTCCCTTCCAATTGATAGCAGAATAAAAAGAGACACCAAGAATATTGAGAAAAAGATGAAGGGTTGATTTTTGTTATTGTTGAAGAATAAGGGATAGTCCGCTGGGGAGATCCTGACGGGTAGCTCGATGGAGAAATTGGGGTTTGGAAGCATAAAAGTTAACACAGTTCTCTCTGCCCCAATTGGAAATAGTATTTAGATCAGAATGTTAGAGGTTCGTATGGCTTCCATTACGTTTGTCGTTGGAGGATTGTCGGCTGGGGCGTTCTGGAAAAAGTAATGGAGTAGTGGTACGGTTGAGTCGTCTGCCTATGAATGGATGGGAATTAAGGTACAGTTAAGGAGATCATTTATAAAAATTAAAAGAGAGAATAGGAAATAGGACAGAGCCCTGAGGACCACCGGGATTTTTAAGTGTGAGGAAGTGAACAATTGGCCCGTCCACAACCGCAGCTATGGATGCCGGAAAGGAAATTAGAGCAAAAGGCCCAGATGGAGGGATAGAAACCGAGGGAGGTTAGTTTTAGAAATTAGAAGATTTATGCCAAACCCTCTATCGATCGGCTTTCGATATGTCTAGGTGCAATAGAAAAGGTCTCACCGAAGTCCCGAAAGTAGGATGACCACGAGTTAGTAAGATATAAAAGAAGATCACCAGTAGAGCGACCCTTAATGACGCCATATGGGCGATCTTAGAGCAGATTATGCAAGAGAAATGCTTAAGAAATTTGGAATGCAAGAATAGTTTCAAAAACTTTAGAACGACAAGAGATAAGAGCAGGGATGATAGTGGGAGGGTTGAGAGCGGTCACCCCTTCTTTGGGGCAGGTTGAATGTGATCAAACTTCCAGCATGAAAGGAAGACGTTAGAGGTTAGACAGAGACGACCGAGTTTGGCCCTAGGCATGGAGTCAGCACGGAAGCACATTTGTTTTGAGAACAACATAGTAACGCCCGTCCGTAGGACCGTACGCCCTTAGAGCTGTCTAAGCCCAGAGAGGGTAGAAAAGTACATCTTTAGAAGAGATTAGGATATTTATAATTACATTTATAAGCCATTTATAAGCGCAAAATTTGTTTTCTTAATATAGTAACACAACTGCAACACACGGATTTGAAAAGACTGTGGGCCGTGTTATTCGACAGCTCAATGTTCGAGGTCATCCCCGCGGTGGGTCGCATTAATCCTCTTGGGTTTAGCACTCGCAGAGTGTTGTGTATGACCAGTTGACTCAAGTCAATAAAGCTCCCCGGAGTCCCGGGGATGAGGAAATCAACATATCTTTCAGTTTACTTCATTTTGAAACCTAGATTGCTAGGCAACACGTCGGCATCCTGCCGGGAGGGTATGGTGCCTTCCAAAAGTCTGTTCTTGTTGTGGAAGGTTAAATAATTCACTTGAAAACGGCAGCGTATTGAAATACGGTGGCCTGCTGACCCACAGCCCCCCTCCCGGCGTTTGGCGATGCTAACCATCTCTAGGCTAACCCGATACTGATTTACAACGAGGAAAATATGTCCTTCTTAGAGCTCCCTTCCCTATCGTCGTCTTCTTTTTAATTTTCCTTTAAACCTTTAAACCCGCTTCCTATTTCTACTCGCCCCCCCTACTCCCGCCACCTTTACGGCTGCGCGTTCTTCAGAGCGTTTAACCCGTGTGTCTTTTTAGGGACTGCCTTAGGTTTATTACCCTGAGAGATATCCTCCATGAACATTGCTTCCAAACTCGCGCGCACCCGGCAAGAGAACTATGACAATTTTCGTACTAGAAACGGGAAGGCTCTTTTTACGAGACCGCGCTAATGTAGAGAACAGACCCCCACCCCGACCTTATATGGGTGTCAGTAGCAGAGGGTGGCATATATCATTGACCCCACCCCCGTGAGATACTCTCTGCCCGCGAGCGAAAAGATAACGATGACTCCCCCACGGAGGGGGGGATTAATGTAACTTCAGCGAGCTGTTAGGGGAAAGACTGTTTACGCGAGGCTCGACGAGCTATTAATATAGTCTGACAGTGGCGAATGTGACGTAAGCCCGTCAGCGTGCTGAACCTCCTCAAAATACATGAATGGGCGACCCTTCCTGGTCTGTTATTTTACATTGGAAATGCTATCTATAATTTTTGGTTTGAGTGGTTTAATAGATAGATAGGATGCATGCCTTTCGATAGCCCTTCGGAGCGGGACAAGGCATCGAGAATATTTACATTTACCCGCCCCCCCGCGAATCTCGAAGGGTTGACCAGGTCCACTGTATCTAGAGCACGCACATGAGCATCCGCCGTTGGGTCCTTAAGACGGGAAACGGGCTAGTAACGATGATATAGAACAAAGCGGGTTCTGTCGCCTTCACTGAGAGCGTCCTCGTGTGGAGGTAAACACTTCATGGTCTTCTACGGTCATTAAACCGAGAAGTCGGGCTATCATCTTCGAGCCGTATATCTTCCCGTAGTGGATGACGCTCGTAATCGAGTTTTCAGAAGCAGCACACCGTAAAAGTTTTTGGCTCAGGATTTCATACAACTACGATGTTGATTATGTTGAGAATGATGGGCTAGGCGTTTCAACGGCGCGAGTGTCGTAGGCTCTGTCGCGGGTTATGCAGCTCCCCTAATGTGGCCCCTATCTTATTAGTAACCCGATCGACAACGGTATTCAATGTCCCTGACTCACAAATATCTTTTCCGGATATAGTCACAAGCACCCTTAACGCCTTTTCAGAGCGCCTGAAGAAATAAGCTGCCCGGTACTCTATACTGTAACTGGATGCATGTTCCGCTTCGTTCTGCTCGAACGTATTAGTACACGTATTGATGGGAAGTAACAACATTAACAGGCCAACTTCGTATTCCATGTCCTTGTGCAGCGTTAAGGTTTGTAAGTTGTTGGTAAAAGTACTGGTATTATTGGGGTATTTAAGTATACACGCCCACTGTCGGCAGCGCTGGTAACGTAGATATGGTGTTGACTGTCCATCTTGGATCTGCGAGGGACTAATGGCGGAATTGGTGCCCCCGTTTCTTATATTTATAGCTACATACAAGAAGGGTGGGAGAGTCAACACAATAGGCAATGCTTAGGTATTTTATTAAACAGAGAGAGAGAGAGAGAGAGAGGAGTGAGAGATCCTCTCTAGCGTCGCCGACGTTGTAAGTCTTCATCCATGTCGCTGTTTCCTTAGCTTCTTCTCACTCGCCTCCCGGGGGTTGGTGTGTGATCGACATCGCCCTCCCCCTCCGTAGCTTGCGGGCGTTTTTTGACCAGGGGCGAACCCCGCGTTCTCCTTCACGGCGGTATTGAACCCCACCCACCACTTGTCCAAGATGACGCCGGATATTATTGCGGAGTCCTAAGATACCCGGCTGCGTGGTTTAGGATAGGCAGGAAACTCCTGCGCCGCATACGTGAGAGGGGATCCCGCCCGGCAGAACCGTCATTTGTAGGGGAATACAATACATGTCACTTACTCATGTTCAATTAGCCCAATGACGAGTTTAGTAACGCAGACATTAAACATTTTAACACGATCCCTGGTGGCGAGTCCAGCTTGTAACCCTCATATGAATTTGGGTGTCCAGCGAGAACTGAGTAGGTCCCTCTGGTTAATCTCAGTTGAGCTCCAGCAATCTTAGCCGGGAGCGTTATTGAAGCTAGAAGACAAGCAACGTAGGGGGGAACACTAGGATCGGGGGACGTCTCGAATTATAACCCTCCCAGGCACACCCATGTCTTGCCAGCAGCATCGGTTTAGCCGCTATATAGATACTCTCTCAGCGTAGAGGTTACTATACGGATACGTTCGGTTGTCGAAGCGCAGCGAAGCCGGAGGCCTCCTGACAAGCCGTGCAATTGTGAACATCGGCAATGATGGTTTTATCGTTTTACGATAGCGGGAGTCACCGGGAACCCCTTCCTGGTAGCTGAGCGAGTAAAGCATCGCCTTTCTCCACGGACCTCGTCTTAACTCCAAGAGAGAGTAGAGGGACGGACCACTCCTTCTCCGCGTTCGGAGCTGGGCAACAGTCCTGAGCCCAACCGCCAGTCACCAATCGATGAAGCCATAAACCGACTCTCCCCCAAGCATGATGGGGTGATCGGCTACGTCCATTTCTCGGAGGTGTTGATTGGCACCAGTCTCAGAAGCTATGGCGGAGGGTGGAGGTCTTGTCGTCCTGGAACTGTCGTCAGTTGGCTCACACGTTGGGATCGTAAGGAGAGTATGACAGGTCCGGGAACCACACCTGCCTCGTCGGGCTTAATACCCCCGCGAGTCGGCTGGCGCGGGGTTGCCGGGCTATTAGTTTTAATGGCAACCCCCGGAAATGTGCGACTCACGATGGTTCTAGTAGGAGACACCACCCGGCGGGGGGCCAGTGCGGGGTATTTTAGATGAGATGAAGACTATGCCAATAACCAGCTTCACCGATATTGCTTTTTGATCTGACCCTGGTTTGGTTTGTGTTTACAATATGAGAGGGGTGAAGACCCGTGGTGCCCGAATAATTAGATCTAGTCCGTTCCACGCTGGGCTTTGGGACGGCATCCCCCCCTTAGCCGAGAGTATCCCCACAATGTCTAGAATATTGGTTGTTGGATTAGGTAGTCGAGTCCAGTAGCCCATCCGTCCTTGTCCCATCTACTTAAGGGGGTGTTTTTAACTCGCTCCAGAAGCCCTAAAGCGTATGGCGTTTGATTATAGTTGACGTGGGCGGGCAGGAGATGCGCTAGACTTGGATTTTTGGAAGCATTTCCCATTACAGAAGTGGCTCTCATTAGCACGGGTGGTGGGAGTTTGGTTTTAAGCATAGTCCTTGTTGATTTCTTGTTATGACGTGAAGACGGCGTTGATTTCTTTCTCATTTTCCTGGGGGGGGGGGGGTCTTAGGAGGGGGCTGTGGGGGGAGCCGGGAGGACGAGCTTGCTGGAACATGTTGCCCGGACGAGGGGGAGGGGGGTGTAGGGGAACCCTCGATGCTTGTTAAAACACGTTTGGCTGTGGATTCGGGGAGGAGATAATAGCTACGCATTATGAGAACAGTATTGAAAGTAGCCCGGCAACTGCGGGGAGAAGGGCAGCTATATACTACCCCCCGCCTTACTAGTTAGAATTAATCTCTTTTTGGTCAGAGATGTTTTCTTCCGGGCAACGGCTCGTATATCCTCGCGATGGTGCTGTAGCTTTCTTATAATTTTACTATTCAGGGTGATATGTTTCTTTAGAAACCTTGGAGAATATCTCAGAAATACAATTTAAATGCTCGCGTCCTAGTTGTTTAATGAGGTTCTTCCTTTCCTTGGGGTTAAGTTTTTTAAGTAGCAGTACAAACTTTTTATGTACACCGAGTAGGGGAAGCTTACTGTTCATCTCGGCACGAGGTCAGAGGCATTAATCCAGCTGTCGAAGGAGGTAGGATATCCAACCCAATGCACAAAATATTGTTTTTCCCCTTTGCTTTGGCGGGTTCTCAGGATATTAATATCGAATGACTCGGGCAAGGAACTGGCCACAAGTTCTGACCCGTAGAAGATGCCCTCTATGGGTTCGCCGGATAGGTCTTCCAGGAGATAGGTTTTTGGTTGGATGCCGGTGTTTTATTTCTCGAATTTGGAATTCCTCGGGGGTGTTTTGCTGGGTGTATCCCTTGTGGAAAGCGGATGAACGAATGCTGCCCACGAGACGCACAATCTCTCCAACGGCTAGCTCGGTACTAATGCCGTCTGAGGGGTTTCTGTTTTTTTTTATACATTAGATGGAATTGTCGTGCAGTGTCGGATGGTCGAGTTAAATTATGTACGATTGTGGGGGTTTGTCCCTTTTTTAGTCCAGAGTGGGGGGAATTATTGGTAGGCACTGACCATGTCCTGGAAGTGGTTAATATATCGGGGGGAATTCCGCAGTGTAATAAAGCGATACAGGCGGTATTTCAATGTGCGAATGGCTCGTTCGGCGATGGAAGCTTTAATCTCACTAGAATGAACGCTCTATAGCTTAATCTTGCGAGATGTTAGATATTCCTTCACTTTTTTATTATAAAACTCGGTGCCTAGATCAGTGTTCAATCTTCTCACACCCCGGGATTCCATCACTTTCCATAACCCTCTAACAGCCATTAGCATGGAAGTGGCATCTTTCCTAGGACAGGATACGACCTGCATGAAAACGGGAAAAGACGTCCACGCATACTAACAGGTACGATATATTGTCGTTGTCTTTCTTTAAATGACGCACGTCGGCTAAGTCGGCAGCCATGGTGATCTTGGGTTTGGGGGAGAGAACTTTCTGGGGGAATTTCTTGGGCTGTAGCTTATGTAGGGTCTAGGTTTTGCTGGTCCTGAGAAAATCCCGTCACGTCTTGCAGTTTTATGGAAGGATCAAATGTCTCGAGCCTTATTCCATAGTTTCATTTGACCAGACAGCCCGTACGGTTGATCCTCACGGGTGTAGAGCACATTTAATAGCTCTCGATGCTTAGCACTCACCATTGGAATACACGTTCGCAGGTAGTTCACCCACTTATATTTGTGCGGAATTGCAGGGCATCTGGAGTAGTTATACCTAAGTCAACGAGGAGATAGCCAAAGGGTTTAGAGAAAAACGGCAGATTTGTATATTTCAACAAAATCGCTGGCTCGGTCTTTGCCGAATATTTGCCTTCCGAGTAGTTGTATTTGCAATAATCACGCTGTCTCAGTAATAGGAAGTGAGAACAGTTGAGGCTAATATTCCTCGCGTGTTTACCACCCATGTACAGGTTTTGGGTTATGAAGATACATGAAATGTTATTATTGCCGACCGCGGGTGAAAAGCGTCAACGACTACTTTATTCTTTACAGCTTCGATAAATAGATCGTCGAGGATGAATAAGGTTCTTCTTTGATCGTATATATCCTCATCACTTATAGGGTTCACTTTTTCTGGAGATACGGTTACCTTGGGCCCTATTTCTTTATCATGCTGTAGGGGGTGAGAGGGAAGACCGCATATAACAATCTTTTTAAATTTATTATGATACTTGGATATAAGTTTCTTGACGAGATTTGCCGGAATTGCTGTAGCCCGCTACTATTATGCGAGCGGGATGTTTGAATATGTCGAGAGCATCGGAGGTAAATGCTTCCATCATGTTGGTTTCTATTTAACTAATGCCTTTACGAGGTTTGAACACATATATGTATATATATAAAATATGGACTGCGTGTGCGCGGCTACCCTTCAGTTCTGCATCTGAGCTGGAAAATATTTGGGACTATTAAACAATGTGGTGAAAGAAAGAAAGGGTCGCTGTCAGACTGAGGTTAGGTTAGATATATTAGGATTAGTAGTTAGGTTAGGTTAGGTTAGGTTAGGTTAGGATAGGATAGGTTAGGATAGGTGAGGTTAGGCTAGGTTAGGTTAAGGCTAGGTTAGGGCAGGTTATGCTAGGTTAGGTTAGGTTAGGTTAGGGGACATTAGGCCAGGTTAGGTTTAGGTTAGAGATATTAGGATTAGTAGATAGGTTAGGATAGGATATTACACCATGTGGAGAAATGGCATATTTGGCAATTGACGTATTTGGCATTGGCGTATTTGGCATCTGACGTATTTGGCATCTGGCGTATTTGGCATCTGGCGTATTTGCATTGGCGGATTTGACATCTGACGTATTTAGCATTGGCGGATTTGACATCTGGCGTATTTGGAATTGGCGGATTTGGCATCTGGCGTATTAGGCATTGGCGGATTTGGCATTTTTTACATCTACTTTTGTGGCCTTGATAAGTGTTCGCATGCATTTCGCCGAACACTTGCATCTTTTCAAATAATTTGATAGCAGCATTATAGTTGTCTGTTCATTATGTTATGGATAACCACCCACCGCAGTCTTGCGCTGGTTATTATGTTACAACGTGTGCACAAAGGCAAATGTAGTATATCTGTAACGGTATGATTTTTACCCCTTTATACATTCGTGGACAGTAATTTTCTGGACAGCTTTTACAGGAACCATTATGAAAAACTGATGAACTGCTGTGATAACCTCTTGAGTCACAAATATAATTTTGCTGGTCTTCACTAGTTAATGCTCATCATCTTGTAATAATAAACTAAGCGATGTACAGTATCACTTTTTGTATGTGTCTGGTTACTTCAGGCCATTTTTAGCTTTAAGGTTAGTTTTGTGAATCCAGGACCAGTTACTGAATATAATGCACGCTTACAAGAATGGATACGGACTGAATGATACATTAATTTTGACCTACACCAAATAGCAAAGATTAGAAGTTCCAGAAAGACAAAGTTCCATTAATTTGCTAAAACCCAAGCATATGCAATTTCGATAGGTCATCACATTTCTCTCATATTTCCTAATTGATTGGTATTGAAGAACACCTGTCATAGGGGATTCAGAGCAATTGTAAATTGCAAGGCAGTGCTCACTCCAGGACATAGATTATAATTTTAAATTTCTAAGTTATCACATAATTGGTAGTCCTGTCATTGCAGTAGTTTCTTACATAATAATTGCATTTCTGATACTTGTTAAAGTCGATCGAGGGCTTAAAATGCGACCGCATTAATGTACTTGTACATAGCTATTATATGCATTGTGTTGGTCTATTTAAACAGTTTGAGTTTTCAGCGTGTGTCATGGCTTATGGCTTAGAGTGAACTAGAGTGTAAAGTTACCTGTAGTCATAAGTGGCAGGGATATCTTCGAACGATTGTGACACACTAATGTTGTTATTTTCTTTAGCTACATGTCCCGAATGTTATTTGTTACTGAACTAATGCTCTCTGTGTCAGGTTTATCACATGTTACTGGACTTAACTAATATAATGTAAATATTCATTAATTTGTAAGTAAACTTATACATAAAACTAGTATATTGCAAAGAAACATAAACTAATTCAAGTTTCAGGACTATGTAACAGCCAGAACAACATACTAGTGAGTGTAGCTTACTATCCTGAGCCCTAGAGTCACGCGGACCACAGTAACATTGTAGGATAACCAATGGAGCATAATTAGACTATAAGCAGCCGATTATTACAGCTTAGGAGGGTGCTGGGGAGGACCGCTGTTAGAAATGAGAACATAGTAACAGAAACATAATACTAAGTCAAATTGAGTAATATCAGGAGAAATATTTAACAAAAGTAAATAAGAAGTATAGTTAGGTTTAAGCGAAAACCTATTGCAGTAATGTAAAGAATATGGAACGGTGAGAAATTAAAGAAGATTAAAGCAAAATTCAGTGATAAAAGATGAAACATTGCAGTAAGGTATATTAGTATGGATTTTAACCTAGTGGACCAAATTACATAGAAGAATACAGTATGTCGTCGAATTAAGCTATAAAACTTATTTATTGCACGAAAGGTATATTCAACGGAGAAAATGGTATGTGGAGGTCGAGGGAAATTAGAGGATAACATATGGAGCAAAACTAGATAAATATACCGGAACATTGCAGGTCACTTTTTGACTGCGTGAATTCCTATTGGTTGTGAACTATTGCCAAAACACGATATCTTTGACCCCAATGAATGTTTGATCCCCATGAACTGTAGAAGATAATCTTCAGACAAATAGAATGGCATAATCCCTTCAGTATCACGATTACACTGTGCATCATTATATTTACTACATACATACATACAGTACATACAGTAATATACCGAGTGCTAAACACCAAGAGTTTCACGTTCTAATGGCAGCGTGCCAGGCAGTCGTGTTCAGACTGTCTCATTTGTCAGATTTTTGTATTCACTATGAGACCGTATGGTCAGGTCCCACGTCTTTTTGGGTCTACCCCTTGGTGCGGCACCTTCCATCTTTTCACCCAACTTAATTCATCCATCCTCTCTACGTACCCAAACCATCCAAGCCTACTTGTACGCATCACATCATTGATACTCTCGATACCTTAAACTGTCCCCTCAGCTCTTCACTAGATATCTTATTGTTTGGGCCCCCCCCCGGCCCCCATCCATCTCACCATTCTCATCTCGTTACGGTCCAGTCTGTTGAAATAATCTACTTTGACAGGCCATGGTTCTTATGCATAGGTCATTGCACTTCTAATACCTGAAGCATACACCTTTCCCTTCAAAGAGAAAGGGAGTCTTCAAATGTTAACCCACTGAGCACCAGCCAATAAATAATAAAAACACACTGTAGGACCATTGGAGTTTCCTTTTTTTGTCGTTTCCTTAAACGGCTTAAATAGGTGAGATATTAAGAAAAAACAAAAAGAAAAAACACTCACCTCGGTCATTTGGGGGTCCTTAGGGGGGGGGTGCCGGGTGCCCTCTTCAAACCTCCTGCGCCGGCACACCATAGCTGGGCAAGGCAGCATGGCAGATGTATGATGCGTCCAGTTTTTGAGTGACGGCTATTTTACACCACCAGAGCATCATGTGTGACTTCATAGTTAATATATTAGCAACATGTATCACATAATGTCATTGTAAGTGAAGTTACAGTGTGCTAAGTGCATAGATTCAAGTTATACAAATGCCGACTAGTGGCAAGCCCCGTGCGCGTCCTGGTTACCATGGCGATCCGAAGGCCATCTTGGCCCACAACGCATGCACGTACACAAGGCCAGCTGACTGACAGCCGACCTCCCCATACACTCACTTCACTCAATTTCATTTTAGTATGCCTCTCTCATGCACTTTTGACTTAGAAATATGGGTTTTGATATTGTATTTGTAGTGGGGAGAGTGTGAGAGGTGGTGGTGAAGGCAGGCGTAGGGGAAGACCACGTACGCCACACTTCTTGTCAAACATGACACACTCTCATCCTTAGCTCGTCTCTTCTGACCCCTACGATGGCCTGGCGGAATTTTGAATGATGCCATGGGGTCTGGGTCATCCTCCTCCTCCTCTTCCCCACTTGGTGAGGAGTCAACTATGTCATGGGGAGCAGTAGGGGACATCTGCACACCTCAAAACTCTCCACCAATACCAGGGAGGAGACTAAGCCAGACAGCAATAACTCAGGCTCTTTGATTTTGTTCACAGTCTGTCATCTAAGAACACCACTTGATATGCCATCTGCAATCACCAGTCTACCATTCCCGCCCAAACCTGATCTATTATCTAAATCAAACATATTCTGCCATCTCCAACCAAACCACCTTCGCCAACTCTTAACTTAAGTATACCAAGAGATACACCTAATGGATACCATACAAAGAAACACAGGCCCTTCAGCAACAAAGAAGGTCTAATTGGGTGTTTGTTTAGAGAGCCCCAAAATGCCAGCCTGGGGAGGCTGAACCCTCCTCTGAGCCCAGACATCAAAATTTGTAATTATTGTGTTCTTGTTCTATAATGCTTCTTTCAACATAGGAGAATAACATAGGAAAGAACAAAAAAACATATCGCATCCATAACCCCCCGGGCCGGGGGTTCGACCCCCGAAAAACTTTTTTTTTTTTCTTTCAGCCACCCAAAAAAAATGTTTGTGTCTGTAGTCTAAAGGGCTGCTGTATGCAATAGAAATGATCATATGAGGGCATAAACCTAGGGCCCCCTTGGGGGGGCCCCAAAATAATGGATTTTGGTAAAAATTCTCTTCATAAAATCAGTGAGGCCTACCCCTGACGAAAATTTTGTTTAGTTTGCCATAAATCTCGATCTTCTATGTGCGCGCTATGGTAGAAAACGGAGGGTAAGGAGGACTAACTGTTTATTTGCCCCCAAAATAATTTTGACTGATGAAAATTTATGAATTTGTGTGGTTTGCTATCATTTTTTTGTACTTACGAGTGTCACTATATTTTTATGTATTGCTCAAATGCATTCCCCTTCTAAATAGCGTACATAGGGGATTACATACGAACGCCTGTATGTTTAGATAAATGCCGTTTTGCCGAAGATTTCCGAGTTTTTGACCATTTTGGTGTCAAATCAGCTGTAACCAAAAATAATAATCAAATATATTTTTTTCACCACTTTCTATTATTCAATAGGTGTATCTTTAAATGCTACGTTGTAGGGGATGCTTGTACGCTATGCCATGCAAAAATTGCGTGAAATTTGAACAATTTTGAGTGACAAGAGGATTTTACGAAAGTGCAATGAATTTTGCGCTCGCGCGCGCAGCGCCCACATAGAGATCTGATTTTTTCAGCCAGTCTTAGTATTTCCATATGTAATAAGATGGTATAATGCCAGAAACACAATCTCTTATACAGGCTGACTTGGGGGTGTAAGGTTCAGCCTCCCCTAAGTTGTTCAACAGTGTTACATAAGCTGGGTTGGTGTAGTCATTAACAACATAGGTTGAGCTATTTAGAAGGTGACTATAATCACAATACAATTATACATACAGAGATAATAAGATATATACGTGAATTATAGATAGATATAAAACAAAATCAATACTAAGTATGCCTTAAGGCTGTCGGCTTATGTTACATAGCCAGTTATGTAAGCTGTTTGACGATATATATATATATATATATATATATATATATATATATATATATAAAAATTATATAGTATATACTGTATATATATATAATATATATATATATATAAAATTATATAGTATATATATATATTATATATATATATATATATATATATATACAGTATACTGTATATATATATATATATATATATATATTATATATTAATTCCCAAAAAGCGGACATGCTTGTTCACATGACCGTAGTGCTGGGCGGGTATATTTACCGAAAACGACCTTGATTCCATGCTCTTTTTCATGCATAAGCAACAGCCAGAGCATAATACAATTATATATATATCCGTGAGAGGGCAATAATAGAGCTTTCCAATGACACCTGAATCATCCTTGAATGACCACGTTTTCTCTTGCGACGATCATGTAACCGGAGGCGAAAATACCCTAAAATGAGGTATTTTTCCCGTTTTTTTTCCTTGTTGAGCGAGCTAGGGAGGTGATGATGAGATATAGTATGTGTCAGTGACAGCCACATGGTGGTGGCGAGCGGTCCAAGGCCGGCTATTGTACCCCCAACATGCGGTCTCTCTCTCTCATAGCTTAAAATGTCCTCAAAATGACACCCGTCATATGAAGGGAGCCGCAGGGGTGGCCAATATTCTCTCTCCTGTCATATGACGGTCACCGTCGGTTGAGGGTTAAGTTGGTATAGCCAGGGAGTATATTTTCTTTGAGACAAACAAAGTTAAAAGAAACAGGAGTTTCACAGTTATTTAGTTTTATATTTAACTATTCAATAGTTTGGTACAGTCTTCCTCTGATCTTCGTTGATAAGTTGGAGTAAGCTGACCGAAGTTAAGCCTGGAGAGTTTCAAAATGTTCTAATTCGATCTTCAGCAGGGAAATATGATGTAGGGCTGAGATCCGGAGTGATATATAGGAGAGCAGCGCAGGAGGTGGTAGGGGTCAGTCATCAGGCGGTCGGTCAGGTCTCTTGTGGTTGGCTGTTAGGTGTCAGGGCAGGCGAGTTGATTGGCCGAGGTGAGGGGGGAGGAGCTAAGGGGAGCGTAGCTTGGTTCTGGTCGGCAGTAGTGTGGGTAGAAGATCGCAATTGGTAATGGTGTCTGGGGTTAGCTTGCTGGTAGGCTGTAGAGACAGTGTGAGGAGCCAAGGGGGCCAGAGGAGGAATAGCAAAAGTAGATATCCGTCAAGAGCTTGGAAGGCCTTGGAAATTATCTGTTTGAATATTGAGGGAAAGCTTAAGAGTTTGGATATAAATCGCCTCTAAGTAGGCCAGGCATCGATGCTCTTGTTCGCGATCTATAATGGTGGTATGTAGGTCCAAGTCAGGTCTGGTGAGGTCACGGTGGTGAGGTGCCTTGTAGTGAGATTTAATGTCTTCACTTTGGAGGTGAAGGCTTAAACGTCTTGTCAATTTGGTCGTGGTCATTCCGACAAAGGAGAGTGGCCCACAGTCCGCACTGTTACAAGTATGTCAGTAAATAACATGATCTCCTTGGAGAGACATCTTGTTGGTGGTAGTATATTCCAGAGTGGAAGATTGTAAGTTTTCCGGGATTTATAGTATATAATAAGTTTGATTAGTTGGTTGGGGTTGGTGAGGTAGACATTTGTTGGATGATGTTCTGCATTATGGCCTCAGCAGCTTTGGATTTGGAGGATATATGGCTTTTATAATAAATATTGATGTCGAGGTTGGAGGGGGTAGGATGTTGGTCCTTTCTTTTTTCCAGTACTAGGTTGAATTGCCCCATTGTACTTCAGAGTTGTTATAGCTTTGGTGACTAATACTTGACAGATGCGGTCAAGTTCAGCATTGGTAGATTTCCAAGTGCTGCAGTGGGAGAAGGCTCTCCTGACGTAAGCGTTGATGGTAGAGCGCAGGTATTTGGGAGGGCATTCACTCTATCCATTGAGGCAAAGTAAGATGTTGATGGGCTTGGAGTACACATGGATCTTGATCCCATGTTGGTGGGCTGTGACCAGGACGTCCAGAAAGGGGAGTGGTCTGTAGGTTGACTCTTTATTGAAATTAAGCCCAAAGGAGGCAATGAACTGCTGTTGGAGGTCCTGCATTTCTTGGATGTCCTTGACATGCATGAAGATGGCATTATATAAATTTTTTGCAAATTATAGAGTATGCTGGTTTTCTTAAATTATCAAAAATGTTAATACAAAATTTGAATATTGGTCAAAATATTATCAGTTTTCAAACCATCTGTTATATATTATCATGTATCTTCAATAAGGTATGCATCAAAAGATGCTAATGAGAGAGAGAGAGAAAGCGGGGAGGTAGTTACATAGAGGGGAGAGGGTGGTATGTGAAGAGGAGGGTGCTTGAGATTTGTGTTGATCTATGGTTGGCTCACCGCGGGATTTGAATCAATAGGTAAATAGATAGACACACGAATAGATTGAATAGATAGGAAGTGAACAAGAAAGGTAGATTGTTACTTGTATGGATACTTGGAAAACAACGCAGAACATAAAATAGAAAATAGATAGTTTTAATGTTCCCTCCAGGAATAGGATTTCTATGGCTTTAAGGCTATTTTAAGCACGTGAGGTCTGCCAGGGAAATATGATGGTAACTTAAATGTACACTATTTCTTGGCATTAGTATCGCACACTATTGATGTTGACTGTACCTTGCGTACCGAATTACTATTCCTGTCTATGTTTGGTTCATGCTACAATGGCGTCGTAATACCTCGAACTAACTAATTGTTCGAGGGTGGTTATAAAGGACACACCTGTTGCGCCTCGTTAGCTCGGCGATTTTAAAATGTTTAACAATTTCCAATTGTCATAATTTTTTATTTATTTATTAATTATTTATTTTTTTGGCCAAGCTATAGTGAACTTATAAGTAGGAGAAAGTAGTCTTAGGTTAGGCCATTTTTCCTATTGGGAAAAAAAATTATATTAGGCTTGACGTGGGGCCTATGGGACGTTCTTTTACTTTCAAGGGGTCTGGGCAGACGTTTCCTTATTTGCGGGAGAAACCTTAATATCAAATTGCTCGATTTTGTAAAAAAACAATCAATACCTTCAACAATAATTCAACGCAATACACCACCATGTGGTTTTCTTTCTAGTTTTATCACGCTTGTTCTACTGCTGTCCACAACATGTAGGAAACCTTCAAACGGCATCGATGCCTTAAAACTCACAAATATGTTTCTGCCCGGAATCATATAAATCTGTTCTTCAACTTGTTATACCAAATATAATTAACTGTCAAATTCTAGCTCTTCCCATGCTTTCTCTCCAACAGTGTTACTCTTCGTCTTGCCCTCCGCTTTTCCACTCAGACGGCACCAACATCATTGCTTCGTACTAATAATAACGGTAACACGGGAGGCTGGGAATCCTCTTCCCCTTGCAGACTTTACCTGCTAGACGAGACAGAGGAAGTGGCGAGGGAAGGCGGAAGTGGTCCTGAACCCTAAGAATTGGAACTGTCTCGAATCGGCCACCCCCAGCTATGGGGTATGTGTCTGAGTATATAGATACATACATACAACATGAAGAATACACTTAAACTAAATATATACAATTGAAAATAATTATTTACTCCCACACTTACATGCATAACACTATACTCTATGTATTGCTTTATTTATTTCTACATCATATGCAAATGTGAATGTTCAACTATGTAATTTATATTTTATCATAATAATTAATTCAGACGGCATATACTGTATAACATTCCTTTTACATAAATATTACATAATTGTTCCAAATAATCTTGATTAATTTATGCATGCAGCATATATTTTACCAAGTGCATATTTATTTATTTGTAATTTTCCTCGTACATTCGAATGAAACCATACACATTACTATTTGTTTTAATTTGATCCTACTGCATTTATTCAGCTGTGTAAATGCGAATGAAGCACTAGAAATTATATAGTCATAATATCATATTGCATTAATTCAGCTATAAATATATTTTAAAATGAGATAGTTCGTGTGTGTGTGAGTTTGGTACATAACAAATAACAGAGTCCCGTTCTGAACTCCGCCATGCAGAAGTTATTCCGGAACTGAGTTAGGCCACAAAAATTGAACTTGGTCTATGTGTGTGTAATTATGTGTGTATGTGTGTGTGTGTGTGTGTGTGTAATTGAGAGCATGCAAATGGGTCAGTGTTGGAGTAGGAAAAACATAACATATTTACCTGTTTGTTTGGTGTACTTGTATCACAGTGTGGTTGTAAACACACACACACACACACACACACTAGACTTTTCAAACCCTAGCTTCCAAATACAGCTTCCAAATACACACTCGGTGCCTGCCCGGCTGTGGAAGTGAATGGATCTGTGCTATATTATCCAATCTGACTCCCAGTTATTTTCTACATGCACCATTTCTCGCGCCCTAGTACCTTACTAGATATTCAACCATGGGTCCCAAACCACTTACAGATGCATGCAAGGCCCGTATTCTTGCCCTGAGGGAAGAGAAAGTCACAATAAAGGAAATCTGCATACCTAATGGACGGGGGAGAACTGGCGTTCAATCATTACTTGCCAAGGCCCGCCACCTGCCTCCTGGTAAAGTTCCATAGCATAAAAAGTACCCTGGACCCCGCCTTCATTCATATACTTCCTCACTCCATCCTTCCACCTCTCCCTCGGTGCACCTCTCCCTCTCTGTCCTTCCACCTCACTCTCGTACACCCTCTTAGTCAATCTCTCACTTTCCATACGTTCCATAATTATGGCCGAACCATCTCAAGTTGTTCCTTTTCACACTTTCCAGCACATCTACCTCCACACCACACCTCCTTCTTATTTCCTCATTCGCCTGTCTATCCCTCCATGTAACTCCGCACGCACTTCTCAAGTAACTCATTTCCACCGCTCTCACTCTTGGTCTGAGTCTCTTCCCGAACGTCCATGCTTCGCTTTCATAAGTTAGTGTCGGGATAACCACACTGTCATGCAAGGACTTCTTCACTTCCATACTGACCACTCTATTTCTTGTTACTGCTTTCAACGTTCCTACAACCCTCTTCCCCTGTTGCACCCTCTCCCGCGCTTCTTCATCCATAGTCCCATCTTTACTCAACACACTGCCCAGATACTTAAAAGAGCTGAAAATCGCCATAGCCTGACCGTTCAACTTCACCTCACACTCTGTGACTTCACCCCTTTCGAAGACCATAACCTTGCTCTTCCCCGCATTTACCTTCACATTCCGTTTTTCGCACACTGTTCCAGACTCATTTACCAGACCCTGCAACTCCCATTCATTATCGCTAATCAGAACTGTATCATCCGCAAACAGCAGTATAGGCAGCTTCCACTCATTTCCCTCCCTTTTCAGCGATACACCAACATCCACTGCTCTTCCTAGTATTTCTTTCATGACTCCATCCATATATACAGTAAACAACCACGGGGACATCACACACCTCTGTTTCAACCCAACACTCAGGTCAAAGAACTCACTCTGCTCATTCTTCACACGTACTGCCGCCTTTACACCCTCATACATGCTCTTCACTGCTTTCAGCAACTTGCCATCTACTCCGTATATTCTAAGTACTTTCCACATGCCTTCTCTATCCACTCTGTCATAGGCCGGCTTCTCCAAGTTCATAAAGGCAACATACACCTTTTGTTTCTTCTCCAAATATTTCTCCACAACACAATTCAGGGTAAAAATCTGATCTACACATCCTCTTCCCTTTCTAAAACCTCCCTGCTCGTCGCCTATCCATTTCTCCGTTCTCACTCTCACTCGCTCAATCACTACCCTACTGTACACCTTTCCTACTACGCTTAAAAGACATATTCCTCGGTGGTTACCACACACTCCTCTTTCCCCTTTGCCCTTATATAGGGGGACTATTATGCCAGTCTTCCAGTCATCGGGTGCATTCCCCTTCTCCCATGCTAGTTTGCACATTTTCCATACCCATTCGATCACTATCTCACCACCATACCTCAACATTTCCCCATACACTCCATCTGTTCCTGATGCTTTCCCCAACTTCACTCTTTTCATGGCTTCACACACTTCTGACCTCCTGATCCCCACCTCCTCCTCCACTACTTCTCCTCTTCTCCCTCCATACCCCATCCAACTATGTTTGCTGGCTCTTCATTCCTAACATTTAGCAACTCGTTGAAGTACTCCCTACATCTTTCGACTCTCTCTTGCTTCTCGACTAGCATTCTCCCATTCTTATCTTTCACACTCTTACTGTTTCCATTGCTACCTTCCCTAACTTTCTTGACTTCTTTCCAGAAACAGTTTCTTACACTCCCTCCATTTTACACTCAGATTCCTTCCAAATTCCTCATCTACTCTTCTCTTAATTTCCTTCACTACTCTCTTTCTCTCCACGTACCTCGCTCATTTCTGCCTCTCCAACTCTTCATTCCCTCTACTACCCAACCACTCTCTATACGCTTTCTTCTTATCTTCCACAGCTGTTTTTACCTCTTCTGTCCACCATGCTGTACCTTTCACTCCCTTCCCTCTTCTCCTCACTCCACACTCCTCCTGACATGCGGCACAGACCTCTTCCTTAAAACACCTTGCTTATCTCCTCCACTTCCTCCATATCTTCCAGGTCGAACCCACCTAGTCGTCTTTCTAACTGCTCTCCTGTACTCTTCCCTGATTTCCTCCTCCTGCAGCCTCTCCACCCTCCTCACCATTCCACCTTCCTCTCGCCTCCCTCCAGCTCTACTCACCCACTTCTTTTGTATCCTAACCTTAGCTACCACTACATAATGATCAGACAGACCCCATCCAATACCCCTATACACCCTAGCATCCATCACAGATTTCTTCATCCTTTCATCCACATATATATAATCAATCAGTGACTTTCGTTCTACCACTGTCTTTTATCCTTTATCGTCCACACCACTTTCTATGTGTATATATATATTCTGACATACGGAGCCCTGTATGTTAATTTAAGAGTTAGAATTAGAGTTCAAGGAGCCAAACTACCCAAGTGGTGAAGCAGACTAGCGAGCGAACGAGCGAGTGGGCAAACCATCTCGCCCCATACCAGCTCGCCCCATACCTCGATGACCGATGCTATGACGTATGATCGACGCCAGGAGCTGTGAGTGGACGACACACCTGTTATGTGATTCGAGGAGCTATGATTGGAGCGCGCACCACCCGCCGCCTCCTGATTCGTTCCTACACCATCATTGTTTGGTATATAAGACCCGAGTTGTGGGCATTCAAATCAGTCTCATTTGGAGTTGGGGAAGGTGAACTTGCAGCTGGAGGAAGACGGGGTGAAGTATTATAATGGGATTGTGACTGTCAGTCAGATTATATAAATGTGTGTTAAGTGTGTTCGGTGTAAACACTTACGTTATGTTGGTTAGTGAGATATGTGATTGGGAATTAACGTGATGTGTTTAATGTGTGTAATGTGTTTAACTATTTAATTGGGAATTAACGTGAACGCTACTATTACGTGCTTAACTATTTAATTGGGAATTAACGTGAACACTATTATTATGTGTTTTAACTATTTGATTGCGAAATTAACGTTAACGCTATTATTATGTACATAACTATTTTAGTTGACTAACTTGTGGACTAAAGCAACTCTTTAAGTAATTGGGTTATGATGAAAGTAATACTTGTTTTATATTAATACTTACGAGTTCTTTAATTTTCTTTGAATTAAGCTTACATTGCTTAACGGTGCTTAGTACGGTGATGCTATTGTCTCGTATTAGTAATATCGCCTTAGACTAACATGGCTGTGTTAATATTACTTATAGTGATTTCCTAAGCTGAAGAAAATTCTTTTGCTTCAAAATATTATATTTTGCTTTTCATATTATTTGAGTGAGACCTGAATCGAATCTATGAAACGATCCTGTAACTTTATTTACTCATAATCAAACCTCAATGTTACGTGGTTAAGAAATACATTTAACTAATTATTAAATATATATCTAACTTTTTATGTGACTTTGATATTACTCCTGATGATAATAATAATATAATACTATTAACGTAAGACAAGAACCAAGAATAATTACATTAAATATAAATAAAAGGACATAGAAGAAAACTATCTATTCATTTCAAAGAGGGTAAGAGACAGAAATATTCTTACTTTAATATTTATCTTTCAAGACTTTTTATAAAATTAATAGTCCTTCTTTAGCTATAACTTATTCGGTTCATAACCATAGCCTACTAAGCTTCGGTTAAATAATAATTCTTTATAAATACTACATGACTTTAATTAGTTTCAGTATTTTTCATAATTAAAGAGTATCAGTCAATAAAGGATACCAAGTCCTAAGATCCAAAAGGAAAGGAAGCAACAACAGGAATTTATGTTATTAGATTTTACTTTTGTTTTGCCTTCAGCTGACTGATACCTTAATATATATCTCTGTGCTATCTAGATTCATCAAGTTAACCACTTGAGGATCAAGATACGTAACAATATATATATATATATATATATATATATATATATTGTATATACATATGTATGGTAAGGTGGGTGATAGGAAAGTTGATGGAGTGGTGGGAGGGTGGGCGGTACCGTCAGAGGTGAATGGGAATGGTAGTGCACTTGTAGACGTATGTGTGGTGAGGAGGTTATATATATATATATCCATTAAACTATTATATTTACTATATCTTTCACCCTATCAAATTATATGTTTATCCCGAAAAATACATTAATATGCAAAGGAGGTCCATACAGACGTTTTTAAGTAAGAACATCTCTAATTTTCTGTCCTTCCATCTGTCTATATGTCTTCCTTTAAAACGAAGCGTTTTGTGGCACAATTATGTAAACTTGAGTTATGAGATCTGTGTATATAGCCCCTTATTTAATCTATATTGAATCAACGTGCTTTTTTTTCAAAACCATAAGATTGACTTTGTATATTTGCAAGTGATCTCAGACATTTGTTGAGCTGTGAAACTCAAGCTTTGAATCAAAGGTAATGATGTAATTCCTCAACACTTTTTCCAGAGTTACCAAGAGAGGCAAGGGCTGTGTCAACACAATATTTAAGTAAACGTTTGGGAGGAGGCGGGCTGTGAATGTTTATATTTGTCTTATCCGAATATAGGTTATTCTACCGTTTATCTATGTGAAAATGGCTTATTCTAGCAAAGGTTAAGTGTTTCGATCTTCTTCTATCGCCGAAGTTGCGAATATATATAATGTAAGTATATTTTTTATTGAAGGCAAGTTTTGGACCCAATGGCTGCAAATTGGAGTATGGCTAAACCAAGCACCCCATTAACCAGTTATAACAAGGTCTGTAAGTTTTTGTTCTATCTGTTTTACTTTAATTGCATTATATTTTGAACGTGTCTTTTCAACTAATATAAAGAGGAAATAGAAACTTTAGTTATATTATATTAAACAATACTATCTGGCATAGTTCATACCTAAACAGTGCCATGAATAATGCACCAAGTTTCCGTATAAATCTTTCAAATATATGTCGAGTAAATTGTTGCTGTATAGATTGATAGGGCGACGATCATATATCTACCATTATCATCATCTCACCAACAAATACGTTGTACTACTACAGTATATCATTCACATTGTGCTATAAACAGCCTGGTAAGAAAGTGTATTGTTGATGATTTTTCGTGTCCTGCGTACTCCTTTGCACCTGGCTTTGAATCACAACTGCTACCACCACAATCCCTACTACCACAACCATTAACACTTCTGACATCCCTACTTGTAACAACAGCATCACCATCACCACTACACCACCACTGCCAACATCCACTACCACCACCAGCATCATCATCATCATCATCAGTAGCAGCAGCAGCAGCATCATCATCATCATCATCATTATCATCACCAGCACCAACACATGAAGAACCTTACCACTACCGCGATCCTTACCACTACCATCACCAGCTCTTTGCTCTCATACTTTAATTTCTTCACTCGGCCTCAGTCGGACTAGCAAAGAAACCCACTCACTCCTTTCTCTCTCTCGCACGCACACAGATGCACACACACACACACACACTCATATTAACTCTCTCAAAACACTCCAGTATTGTCGACCATATCCTTAATTCCTAGTGCATACCATTTCATTCTGCCACAACACTTCTCGTTTCACCTCCATCATCCCACCATTCTCAGTAGCCAACTAGCTTAAATTATGCATTGTTAAATCGGGAGGGGGGGAGGATAGAGAATATGAGAAAACAAATATTTTATTCAAGATACTGTGTTTTGTTGAGTCGTCATCGTCTCCCCTCTGCCACTGTTCACTTTGCCGTTTTCAGATTGCAATTTGTATTTGCCTCTTTACTGCGAGCGTCAGGGAACAGATAACAGATATGTGTTGCATTTACTGGCTGTCGCTCTATTTCTAGATACTGCAATACAATTCGGTTTTACAGCTAACTTATATAAATGTTATGTAATACTCTAGGAAACATATTATTGCCTAAGCTGTTCCAGATGATCTAGTATTGAACAGTGTATTCCTGTTAATTATCTGTCCATCATAAGCCGCCAACTGACCTTGTGCCCTAGAAATTTAAAAGATCGCTCGTTCTACCAACAAAAAATGCCTAAATGTGGTTCAATTGATAATATATATATATTATTGGAAATGTCATAAGCCACAGTAGTGAGATACAGTGGTTGTCATCGGAGATAGGCCAATCTTGCAGTGTATCATATAAGGCTAACAACACCAACAACTATAGGCTACTGTATATGCATTTCGGAAGTTCACCAAACCAGTTCGACAAGTGACAAAGACCCAAATTTGTTTCCATAACTGTACAATCACATTGTAATTTATATCGATGCCAAGCGAGACGATACAAAGATTTATCCCAGATGTTTCAGAATTTGCTATATACCTTTAAAATTTTCAAATTCGAGTAAGCCTGGAAAGAAGCAAACATCCATCCAGTTCCTAAAAAAGGTGCCTCTTCAGATCCATCAAACTACAGACCAATAGCTATAACTTCCACTCTTGGTAAAGTCTTTGAAATTATATTAAATAATCACATAATTAAGCATCTTGAGAATAATAAATTAATCAGTGATAGGCAATATGGTTTTAGATGATGTCGATCAACTGCAGACATGCTTTGCCTTCTTACGCATCAAATCAACCAAGCTACAGACCAACATGGTGAAACACATACAATAGCACTGGATATATCAAAGGCATTTGATAGAGTCTGGCATCAATCCTTATTGTCGAAGATGTCACACTACGGCCTTGCATCATTAGTTCCACTAATTTCTTCTTATCTTCATAACAGAAAAATACGTGTAATGGTAGATGGCCTTTATTCTCAATTTCACTCAATAAATGCTGGTGTTCCCCAGGATCAGTTTTGGCCCCAATTCTGTTCCTTATTCATATCAATGATCTCATATCTACCACTCATAATCCAATACATTCCTACGCAGATGACTCAACACTCCACAGTTCCTTCACATTTACCAATTCTTTCACCCAACCCGATCTTATAAATTCAAAAATAAACACTGCAATTTCTCTGAACCAGGACCTTTCTAGAATTAATGGATGGGGACAAAAGAATCTAGTTTCCTTTAATGCACAGAAAAACCAAATACATTCAATTTTCTAACCGACAGAATCTCACTGACTCCCATATATTTTTAATGATGTAAATATTCCCACTTCCCCTAGTATTGACATTCTCGGTGTAACATTAACTACTAACTTGAGCTGGACACATTATGTTAGAAGCATTGCTAAGAATGCCTCTAAAAAACTGGGACTCCTGTACAGAGTTCGAGAATTCTTCACTGACGAGCAGTTGGCCGTGATATATAAAAGTCATGTGCGTTCTCAGATGGATAACGTTTCACCTCAGTGGGGTGGAAGTGGAGTGGTTGCATTGAGGCAGTTGGACAAAATTCAAAATAAAGCTATTAGATTAATCAATAACCCTGCACTCACACAGGACCTTCCTACATTATCCATACGAAGAAACGTTGCATCCCTTGCATTATTCTACAGATATTTTCACAGCAATTGTTCCGAGGAACTTGCTTCAATTGTGCCGCCTCTCCACATCTTTCCCCGTAGAACTAGGGCAGCTGAGAGCGCCCATGAATTTACACTTTCTCCTCCACAATGCAGAACTTCTGCTTATCAGAATTCATTTATCCCCAGAGCTACTACTCTTTGGAATTCACTTCCCTCGAATTGCTTTCCACAAACTTACAATCTACAAATGTTTAAATCCAGTTGTTACAAACATTTTATGAATGGAGGATGCCTTTAGGCACATGGACCTTTTTGTTTTATCTGTGTTTTTCTTCCTCCGTTCATTGTCTCTTTAAAAAAAAAAAAAAAAAAAGATAAATATGTTCAATACTGTATATAATAATCATAACATACACACTTTAACCAAACTGGTTCATATTTTATTAGAGGATGAATTTTAAGAAGTTTTCGAAAACTTCAGTAATATTGCATTTATTATACAATATCCATACATTACGCTATTCTAGCAAATTTACTAATTACTACATAACCCAACTTCTAATTTAGCCTCCCGCTCCTATTAATTATATCCTCATTATTTGGAATGCAAGTTTTGTATTTGTATTATTTTTAGTTATGTTAAACAGAACTCATGGGATTCGTAAATACGCGCTTCCGTGATTCTGTAGTTATAATCCACTTCGACGGAGCCTCAGCCCAATAAGCCCTAACTCTAATCATGGCTACGTCATCATCTATCTATCTACTCTGACACATACCCCAGTATTACTACTCTGACACATACCCCATTATATATCTCTCTGACACATACCCATTATTATATATCTACTCTGACACATACCCATTATTATATATCTACTCTGGCACATACACCATTATTATATATATACTCTGACACATACCCCATTATTAGATTATTTTATAAACGTTGTTTTCATGTATTTATTTGTGTTTATCTTTTTGTATTGTGGTAGGCCAACACAAGACAGAATAATTCATTTTTGGAAATGGCCAATTATCTGAAATATTGTGTCCAATTGTAAATTATATGCGGGATCACTAATACATATAACTATCATAATTATATGCGGGATCACTAATACATATAACTATCATAATTATATGCGGGATCACTAATACATATAACTATCATAAAGTATTGTTTGCCAGGGTTTTACTCTGGGGAGCGATCAATAATGACTGTTAAGTTTCACAGACCCACAATCGACCAAGTTGTGTGCCATTACATTTCCTTCTGCTCAGCAGTCCCACAACCCCCCTCCTACACACACACACACACACACACACACACACCCATGAAATAACCGATTATTATTATTATTTTAATTATTATTACACAGACCTCAGTTAATTTGTGAGGATGTGGCTGCTAGTGGGGCTAATTTCCCTATGGAGGTACAGTGTTGACGAAGTAGTTACGGTGCTTCTCTCACTCTGCACTGTTGTAATGTCTGGTACTTGTTGATTATGTTGAGGATAATTTATGTATATATAGTATTTGCAAGACACATGAAATTATCAAATCAGACCAGGCAAATATTTGGTGCCATATTCCCAGGTACAGTCCTCCAGCCCAGCCGATGTTTGTGTTCATTATAGTGTATATTATGTTTGCTTATTATTGAGGGATTTGACTTTGCTTGCTATTTTCGATGCATATATCCTCCTAAGCTAACCCTTTCCAACAAATGACACAATTTTGAGCCTATTAGGGATACTTTAAAGCCTTCATTACCATCAGGGGTATTTACAAACCTTTAGTTTAGTTACTTTAATCTCTGCAGTTGTCTTTGAGTTAGCTGTGGGCAGAAAACTAATTTTGGAGAGGTAATTATAAGAGTGAGAGAACTCTATTTCTAATTGCTAATCTGGCAACCTCTGCGTCATATGAGTCTGAAGGGGTTAAACAAAAGAAGCCTCCCGAGATATCCTTGACGATATCAAGTTTACGCTTCATCCCCCTTCAAGCTCAATGTTTACATTTTCAATGTAACAGCCAAAGGCCGATTTCCCTCTTATTCAAGCTCGCTATCATTTACAAATAAACATCGAAGCCTGAATGAGGACAACGTGTTGAAATCAACAAAGTAATGGAGTGAAACGTCTTAAAAACGCCAAACTAACAGGGTGAAACAGGGACAGTCCATGATGACCACCCGCGAATTAGATAGGGCTAGGGTAACTGTAGCCTATATTCGTTTGTACAACTAGCTGATACACTATTATATATTAATGTAAGATATTGAACAATGAATGAGGAAAAACACCAACATAAAGAGAATGTTTCAAGATAGGTCATCGGCCTATTAGACTGATTCAGTAGAATGTGTACAACCTTTCACTGCAGGCGATTGTAGTGGGTAGAGTGGGGGTAGGCATAATCAGGCGTCATATGCGGAGCTTCTCAGCATCAATAGGAGTTTACGTTTAGTACCTGCAGGGGGCTACTCTTGGGTAACAGAATGTGTGGTGGTTTTGTGGGGGAATAGCGCTGGGAACTGGATCAGAAAGAGGGTGACGAAGATAATGTTTGTGATCCTTGTTTTATAATTATGTATCAACTTCACTATATGAGATGGGGACGATACTACTCTTGGATGTTGCGGGGAACAATAGTGCCTAGATAAGTCGGTGTATGCCCAGCGAATGTGGATCTGTTCGTTTTAGTGGGAATGAGGAAGAACATGTGTGCAAAGAAGTCAGGATGGGACTAAAGAGTGTGGACCAGATGATATAAGAGAGTCTGATGAAAATGTATGTTATGAGTGGATATAGGAGTTAAGAATAGGCATGATGCTTATAATTAGGAGTGAGTGAAAGGAAAGAAGAATATAATTTGAAAATGGGAGTTAGGAGTGGATATAAGAGAGGAAGGGTTGAATGAAAGTGAGAACAGAAGTTAATTTGGAAGAGTTGAGTAGGACGGCATCATCTCACTCCATTTGCCTTTCACTATACCGGTTTCTCTTCTCTTCGTCATTTTGTTCTATTATATGTTCTTTCATCTCTTTCGTTCACCCTCTTATCATTACCATCCCCTTTCCCTATACTTCTCCTGGCTTCCCTCCTGTTTACTCTCTGTCCACTTCAATCTCTTCCATTTATATTTGTACACCCCTTCCTTTCCTACCACTCTGCTTGCCTAATTGCGACATTATTTAACACTTCGCACTATTTGTGTGTCTGTGTGGCAACTCTGGGTTTAGTCATACAGATTAGACAAGGGAAGTAATATTGAGATTGATCAATCAATAAGTCAATTATAATTTGTAGATAAACAACATAATATAAAGTTCCTATTACAATTTACAATCTTTACAGTAAACAGTAGAATATTAATAAGATACATATATTTACAATCTTTACAGTAAACAGTAGAATATTAATAAGATACATATATTTACAATCTTTACAGTAAACAGTAGAATATTAATAAGATACATATATTTACAATCTTTACAGTAAAACAGTAGAATATTAATAAGATACATATATTTACAATCTTTACAGTAAACAGTAGAATATTAATAAGATACACATATTTACAATCTTTACAGTAAACAGTAGAATATTAATAAGATACACATATTTACAATCTTTACAGTAAACAGTAGAATATTAATAAGATACATATATTTACAATCTTTACAGTAAACAGTAGAATATTAATAAGATACACATATTTATAATCTTTACAGTAAACAGTAGAATATTAATAAGATACACATATTTACAAACTTTACAGTAAACAGTAGAATATTAATAAGATACATATATTTAAAACAAATATTCAATACAGATTAGACATATACAACACAACTACTGTAGATAATAAATTATATATATATATATATATATATATATATATATATATATATAATACTAATAGTAATCCACATAAGCCACGTTGCCACGTTGCCACGTTGCTAAGACACAATACAAACACAGGAATACATTACAAATAAGTAGATATTGCAGAAATAAATACAATTATTAATAGAAGAATATGTGGTTAGGAAACAAATCAAATAAGTAAAACCAGAAAAGAATGATACAGTTTTAGAATATCACCAATTCAGGTGTCGATTATTATTTGGGTGAGCGGTAACAGCCTGTAACTTGTAAGAAATCGGCATTTGGCTAGGATATGTTTCTATCGAAAAATGTGAAAACCTACATTTGTTCTTATTATATTGAAGGAGGCTGAAAGGCGCATTTGTTAGCATAGCGGACAAACTTAATTGCATTGATTGGATATGACAACTTATAGAATCCTCGAACATTTTCTAAACCCTGTTGAACTCATCTGAATATCAGTGAAGGGTCGCCGATCCGTCTTAGACACATTAACAACACTGCTCGACCATCGGGCACGACCACGTGCCCAACTCCAGCAGCACTCCAACGACCATTCAGGGGCCAAAGACGACCATGGGCGAATTTTCGCAGACGAAACAAGACTAAGGCTGAAAACGGCATGTCGGGTCTTGTCGACGACTAAAATCGGGCATGTGGGAAGGCGCCTTAACCTCTACTGTACCATAGGGTACTACCATAAATGTACCCCCAGTCCCAACTAATGTGGCCAAAATGGCTTCAGAAGTAAGATATAACAATACCTCAAAAGATGGAGGAATACTGCCTCTCCCAGCCTGTGGGGGTTTGGATATAAGCTGAGAAGTGTTGCCAAGGTCTTAGAGCAGTGCTCAAACATCATGATACCAGGTACTGCCTGATACTGGCAGTTACAAGGATCGTATATTACTGACGGCTGGCAGCCGTCGCTGGGACTGGGGAGTGATTTATCTACCGACGGCTCTCTGCCGTCGCTAGGATTGTAAGGGTTAAGTCTGATTTACATGACCATTCTATCTGGCAATTTTTATCGGTGACTCAAGTACGGTAACTGGTGAAATACCCACCTATTTTGATCTACCTTTAGTATACGATGATATTTTTTTTAATATTCAGGTTATCAGTAGTCGATTATATTTGGCTTTAGAAGGAATTATGGGAGTCCAAGTTTCATATGAAATAAATTAACCTAGATTTACTCAAGAGGCTTTCTTAATCAATATGCTAATGTCTAATGGTGTAGTAAAGATATATGAAAATTATTCATCATAATATGTTTATTTATCTAACTTTACTCTAATGTTTGATACGAATGCAAAAGGAACGCAAAACTATTTTCCGATCATAATTAGCCGGCAAAAGGCTCGTGTTACTCTTTGAATAGGATGATCACGGTAACTTAACCAAACCCAGTGAGGGTCCGAGGCTGGAGGGTGACACAGTAAAGCACATAGGTGAAGCAATTTCAGAGATGGGGTTGCTTCGAGTCGTGAATGGTTGCTTCAAATGTCTCACTCCCTAGACTGGAACGAGACTTCAGGGGCTTCACCGTGTTGAGAGGTAGAATTTACAGGCTCTCAGCCTATGCCCTAGAGGGAATAGTTAGACTATAAAAACAAAAACAAAACTCAGCCACCAGCCACGGATCCATTCCGGAACATGGTCAACATTTTATTAGATACTATGATTTTTCAGTTAAACTGGGATACGTATACATTTGTTAGATATTCTGCTTCTCGTTTTGGTGCAGGAGTGCCACCGATTTTTTTCTTTTATTTTACGAGTTGCCTGTCACCTCCAGACCTTCTCAAGGATTCTTTAAAACGCCCACACTCCCCATCCCCCGTCACTTACTTTCCAAGCTTACTCTTAGTTTTTTTTTTCTCAAATACTGTCGAAGTTCTCTCTCTCTCTCTCTCTCTCCATTTTTTATCATTGTTATGTCGTTTTTTCTTGCACGTCTGTTTTTATCTGTTTTTTTTTTTCCTAGTGTGTTTTTTCCTATGGGTATGAAGGAGACAACAGGCAAAGCTGCCTGTCACAAGTGCATCCCCCAAAGTTGAGTGATAATCCCTATTGTATTTATATACTTTGTATTTATATATTTATATATTTTGTTTTTTGATGAATGGGAAACAAGTGTGGTGCGCTTGTTTAGTGTGAATAGGAGGAAGACGTGTTTGTGAGAGCTAGCTACATTACTCTGTGCGGGTGAAACAGATACAGTGAGGGCAGCCAGACAAATGAAACAGCAGTTCCAGCAACTTCTAACATGCCTATGAGGCCTCCCTGGGTAGTAAAATAACTAGATAAATAAGTAGATATTTCGATTTTTCTTTGTTTTGTTATAATAGCTACTCCTTTGTATAGCTCCTTTGCGACTTCTATAGCTCTTTGCGACTAAAGACGACTTAGTAAACCAAGTGAGAGTAGGAGATGAATTTAGTACAAGTGATCATCGTTCGATCACATTCAACCTCAAATTCCTAAACAATAAATCATAGGAGAGTAATAAATAAGTACCCAATTTCAAGAAAGCCAATTTCAATAACTACGGACTACTTTTGCCCAAACATATTGGAACTTCATAAACCACATCAGTGATGCTAATGAGATATAGAACTCCTCAGAAATATATAATAATGTCATTACTTCTTGCATCCCTATGTAAAATCGACGCCTAACTCGAAATAATAAGCCTAAATTGTGGAACACCGAAATTAAAAATTATATACATGCCAAAAACACTGCCAATACTTTCAATAGAACGAAGAATGAATCAGACAGCTTAAGCTATCTTATTCTCCGACGGAATGCCAAAACACTGATTATACGAAGTTAAGAAACACTTGGAATCCCTTATTGCAAGCTTAAGTAAATCAAATCCAAAAGAATTATATGGATATATTAGAAGTACAAAGGTGATAACATCTCATATCGGACCACTTACTAATGACAATGGAGATCGTGTCGATGATGAAGTCCAGATGAGTAATAGTCTCAACAACTTTTTTGCATCAGTCTTTACCGAAGAAGATCTTAAGTCAATTCCTCATGCCACACCATCTATAATAAACAATAATGATGTATTAAGTGATATCGTAATCACGAAAGTAGATGTACTAAACAGCATAAACACTACTTTTAAGCTCCTCGGTGGCCTAATGGTTAAGGTGTTGGACTACTGGCCGAGGTTCGAGCCCTGGCTGGGTCATATAAAACAAAATATTTAATATATTAGGGCTCTACTTGTTTATTCAGAGAGGCCTTGAATGTGCCCCAGATTACGAGTCGGAGCGGATGGTAGTGGATGGAATCTGATTCCAAATGAAGCCACTCCTTTTAACCTCATCTGTGGTTTAGTGGTTAAGGTGTTATAGTGCTGCACTACTGGCCTGAGTTCGAGCCCTGGCTGGGTCATATCACAAACATATTTAATCCTCTGGACCTAATACTATTTCTCCCAAAGTTTTGAAATAATTAAGAGACGACACATCAAAACCATTAGCACTACTTTTTAACAATACAATGCGAAGTGACATGGATATTATCTAATGAAACGCCTATTTTGAAAATTGAAACAAATCACTACCTTGCAACTACCGTCCAATAAGTTTGACTTCAATCATATGTAAATTGGTAGAATCAATCATCAGAGATAAACTTGTAAATAATTTATAAGAAAAGAATATAAAATATAAGAATCACAGCATGGTTTCTGAAACAAGCGTGCATGCCTAACACATCTCCTTGACTTTTTTCACATCTTCAACGTGTACGACGAAAGTAAAGATGTCGGCATTGTCTACCTTGATTTCCAAAAAAACATTTAATAAAGTCCCCCACAAGCGTCTCTTGATAAAATTAAAAGCTCATGGCATAGATGGATATGTACAGTTGGCCAACTTAGTCCTGCGACAAAATGTTGTGGTGTGTGGAGGTGTGTGGCATTGCATCCGTAGTAAACAACGTAGTTTTATGAATGAATCCCTCAAATCCCATGGCGTGTGAAAGACGGGACGTGATTGGGTGAGATGATCAATATTGGGAAACTCTATTTTCTCCATTATTTGCATTACTGAAGGGTTAGTCGATGTTCTAGAATGAGGATAGATATTAAATCGATATGAAATGAAGAAGCTTACAGTTATTATTGATACATAACCTATCCTTATTCAAATTATTAGGCATGGCAGAAAATATGAGAGTGTCAGTGACAGGTGGGTTGAGCTTCGTTTCACTTTAATCGAGACGGCACGGATGGTATTAATGACTCACAGGTGAATGATTGTATTTAGGATGCCTGCATATTGATTGTTTGGCATATTTTTTTTTTTTTTTTTTTTTTTTTTTTAAGAGACAATGAACGGAGGAAGGAAAAACACAGATAAAACAAAAAGGTCCATGTGCCTAAAGGCATCCTCCATTCATAAAATATTTGTAACAACTGGATTTAAACTTTTGTAGATTGTAAGTTTGTGAAAAGCAACTCGAGGGAACTGAATTCCAAAGAGTAGTAGTTCTAGGGATAAATGAATTTTGATAAGCAGAAGTTCTGCATTGTGGAGGAGAAAGTGTAAATTCATGGGCGCTCTCAGCTGCCCTAGTTCTACGGGGAAAGATGTGGAGAGGCGGCACAATTGAAGCAAGTTCCTCGGAACAATTGCTGTGAAAATATCTGTAGCATAATGCAAGGGATGCAACGTTTATTCGTATGGATAATATAGGAAGGTCCTGTGTGATTGCAGGGTTATTGATTAATCTAATAGCTTTATTTTGAATTTTGTCCAACTGCCTCAATGCAACCACTTCACTTCCACTCCACAGAGGTGAACAGTAATCTATCTGAGAACGCGCATGACTTTTATATATTACGGCCAACTGCTCGTCAGTGAAGAATTCTCGAACTCTGTACAGGAGTCCCAGTTTTTTAGAGGCATTCTTAGCAATGCTTCTAACATAATGTGTCCAGCTCAAGTTAGTAGTTAATGTAACACCGAGAATGTCAATACTAGGGGAAGTGGGAATATTTACATCATTAAAAATATATGGGAGTCAGTGAGATTCTGTCGGTTAGAAAATTGAATGTACTTGGTTTTCTGTGCATAAATGGAAATTAGATTGTTTTGTCCCCATTCATTAATTCTAGAAAGGTCCTGGTTCAGAGAAATTGCAGTGTTTATTTTTGAATTTATAAGATCGGGTTGGGTGAAAGAATTGGTAAATGTGAAGGAACTGTGGAGTGTTGAGTCATCTGCGTGGGAATGTATTGGATTATGAGTGGTAGATATGAGATCATTGATATGAATGAGGAACAGAGTTGGGGCCAAAACTGATCCCTGGGGAACACCAGCATTTATTGAGTGAAATTGAGAATAAAGGCCATCTATCATTACACATATTTTTCTGTTATGAAGATAAGAAGAAATTAGTGGAACTAATGATGCAAGGCCGTAGTGTGACATCTTCGACAATAAGGATTGATGCCAGTTTCTATCAAATGCCTTTGATATATCCAGTGCTATTGTATGTGTTTCACCATGTTGGTCTGTAGCTTGGTTGATTTGATGCGTAAGAAGGCAAAGAATGTCTGCAGTTGATCGACATCGTCTAAAACCATATTGCCTATCACTGATTAATTTATTATTCTCAAGATGCTTAATTATGTGATTATTTAATATAATTTCAAAGACTTTACCAAGAGTGGAAGTTATAGCTATTGGTCTGTAGTTTGATGGATCTGAAGAGGCACCTTTTTTAGGAACTGGATGGATGTTTGCTTCTTTCCAGGGTACTGGGAAGCATGAGGTATGAGTACACAGACGGAAACAATTTGCCAATACAGGAGCGAGCACCAAGGAGCAATTCTTAAGTACTATTGGAGGAATTTCATCTGGACCAGGAGCCTTATCTACTGAGAGATTCTGCAAAATAGTTTTGACATGTCTGGTGTGGATCTTAACTGAGGGAATTTCAGGCGAATTAAAATTAAGTACAGGGACATCTTGATTTATTTCATCTAAGGTTGAGTTGGTGGAGACAATATCCGCAAGAAGGTTAGCTTTACCTCGTGGGTCACTTACAAGATTGCCAGTCGGAGATTTTAATGGTGGAATGGATGAAGCAGTAGTGAAGTTGGATTTGAATGAGTTAACAGTAGACCAAAATATTTTGTTATCATTTGGATTATTTAGAAGTTTATTTGCCTGCTTGTGGAGAAAGTTTGATTTAGTTAGGTTTAATACAGTTTTGGCATGATTTCTGATGTTTATAAATTAAAGTAATTAAAGGCTTCATGTGTTTTTGATCTTGTCTATGCATTGTAGGCTATTGCTTTTTGTTCAGTTACTCTAGCACAATTATGGTCAAACCATTTAGGTGAATTAGATCTTTTACTGTACTTTTGATGAGAGAATACAATTTTCCATTCCAATTTTTACAAAATCGTGTATGTGGCTCAAGGTGGTGTGTGCATCATTAGAAAAGAAAGAGGTCCAGGGAATATCAATAAAGAAACCTTGAAGACCCTCCCAGTCTGCCCTATCGTAATGCCATTTAGTCACCAAAACAGATTCAGAGTGGGAAGGTGTGGTAGGTGATAGACAGGTGGCCTGTATCAGACAGTGATCAGAAGATCCAAGCGGGGATCTCACTGTAACATCATAATTTTCTGAATTGGTTGTTAAAAATAAGTCCAGTAGGTGGGAATTATGATTAGGATTATCTGGTACACGGGTGGGTTGGTTGACTAGTTGAGTGAGATTAAATGAGTCTGCAAATAGCTCACATTCAAGACCAGCATCATCAGTCCTGGCTGAATGAGTGAGCCATTCAACATTATGGACATTAAAATCACCCAACACAGTGATTTCAGAAGAAGCATTTAAGTTGAGGACACTGAGTTGTGAGGACAGACAATTAAAAAGACTTTGCTCTGGAGGAGTATTTGGGGAACGGTAGATATAACTTCTATGGACAGTAACATTTAAAGTTTGTTATAACATGAAGTTTATAGTGTAAATATCTGAACTTGCTTTTTATTATACTTTAGTTATACTTTAAGAGTTATGTGGTGGCTATTTATTACCGAGCTCTTATTATCTTGGAAACCAAGACTAAAAAAATGCTCTGGTAATGAATGGTTTTCTCCTCAGAATATGAGAGATCCTTCTTAACCTTTTCAAATAGAGTACCGGTATGTAAATATTTGTGTATATCCTAGCAATCTTCAGACGATTTTACTCAACCAGTCAGTTAAATTATTAACTGAAATTAAGATTAACCCTTTGATCCTTAGAGGTCCTTTCTAATGTTAGCAAGAACACTAAGCACTAGCAAAAATAACAAAACAAAAATGTTGTCTGATTGAAGGGTTAACCCGTCCACTACCAGGAACGTTTTTTTCATCATATCTGGCAACTATTAGACGATTGTGTTCCGCTTAGGAATGACCTCTAGCAATAACGAGGCTTCAAACTAGCTCAACCCACCCTTATAACTACCACAGATCCTTCCAAAGCTGCATAATATCGTCTAAATATTGCTAGAGTAAAATATAACACGTCGCTGGTATTCAAAGGGTTAAAGGTGGTCAAAATATATCGGTTTCAAAAGGGTTGACTTATTGTGTTTAACCTTCTTACTATGACAGACGATTCCAAATCTGAATACAGTCGCCAAATGTTTGCCATACTAAAATAGTTATAATTATACAGTGTGTCAATATACTAATAATTAAGAACAAATTAATGCTAAAAAAATATATATATTATATTAATGATGGTCAAGCCAGAATTATTTGTGTTTTTATGTTAATGTGCATTTTGCAGACTAATATTACCTCTAGTTGCTATTGAAACATGTTTGCATAGTAGTTAAGTGAATACGATGGCGTATAGTAAATATATCATGATAATAATATATTTAATTGTCACGCTGCTTCGTAACTCGAAATACCCTTTCTCTTTATTCAGTCTTTTGCAACGGCAATGAAATCGACTTCACCAAGCCCAAAAAGAACCCTGCCCGTCCTTCCATACAGCCGTGGTTGTGGTGGAGCTGGTAGTGGTAGTGTGGGGAGGGCAAACAAGCAAATAGTCCAGTAAAGGGTTGCCACATATAAATAACTGAAGCCATTATATTACACAATATGTTTATAGGATTCTGCTATATACAATAGCAGGGCTTGATTTTCAATACATTCTTTAGTGCATACCGGATCACATTTGCTGATAGAGAACAACAGAGACTTCTATCAGTAATATGAACAACGACATTAGGTCGGGCATCGGCGAACATTTCTCGGGTAACGTGATGTGCATGGCTTTTACGGAAAGGATTGTTATGTTATATTGTAGCACAACAACATGATATTTCCCGCAAAAAAAAACAAAAAAAAACACACACACTAGGGAACTTCTAAGTAATCACCTTCATTATAATACTTAACATACACTACAGAAATTAGATATACAATGTGTCCTACAATGCCGCCACCGTATTGCTTTTCCTTGGAACCAGTAGTACAATTAGTACAATTATGAATTAGTTATATTGTTAACAGGTAAATCTGAAACTTGATTGTGGTACAATCGATGCTATCTTCATAGTCAGGCAGATACAGGAAAGATACTTACTAAAAGGCAGGGATCTTTACTTTGTGTTTGTGGACCTGGAGAAGGCCTTTGATAGGGTACCTAGAGATGTTGTACAGTGGGCTATGAGGAAACTTGGTGTGGAAGAGTGGCTAGTGCGTGTGATAATGAAGATGTATGAGGATTCGCGAAGTTCGGTGAGGGTGAAGGGTGTACTGAGTGATGAGTTCGCAGTCCGTGTTGGAGTCCATCAGGGTTCAGTGTTAAGCCCCCTCCTCTTTATTATGGTCTTGGAGGCGCTGTCTAGAATTTTTAGAGGCGGACTCCCGTTGGAACTGTTTTATGCAGACGATTTAGTCCTAATAGCTGACAGTATGCAGGATGCTGAGGCCAAATTCAGAGAGAGGGCATGGCGAGCAAGGGTTTAAGAGTCAATATTAACAATACCAAGGTTATGCATTGTAGTTTGAGACGAGGCAATGTGGAAAAGAGCGGTGCATACCCATGTGCAGTGTGTGGAAAGGGAGTGGGCGTTAACTCAATTCAATGTAGCATCTGTCGATGTTGGGTACACCATGGGAGTAAGCGCTGTAGTAGAATAAAGGGGCCCCTGCCGAAGGATAAGTCAGAAATAGAGAAATTTGAGTGCGTAGTGTGCAAAGGCGAGCTTGTGTTAAGTGATGATCCTGTGGCTGTGAATTTTGGAAATGAGTCTTTGGAGCTGGTGAACAAGTTTTGTTACCTAGGAGATACCATCTCTGCCGGTGGTGGGGCTGAGGCTGCCACTGTTGCTAGAATTAGGTGTGGCTGGGGGAAGTTCAGAGAATTGATGCCAATCCTGACCATGAAAAGAATGCCTCTCCCCCTGAAGGGAAAGGTGTATGCCTCATGTGTTAGAAGTGCAATGACGTATGCCTCAGAAACATGGGCCGTTAAAGTAGAGGATGTCAACAGAATGGAGCGTAATGAGATGAGAATGGGGAGATGGATGTGTGGGGCCAGGCTACAGGATAGAATAACAAATGTTGAGCTGAGGAGACGTTTAGGTATAAAGAGTATTAGCGAGGTGATGCGTACAAGTAGACTGGGATGGTATGGACATGTGGAGAGAATGGATGAACAAAATTGGGTGAAAAAATGCAGGTCTGTGATTGTGGAGGGAGCTGCACCAAGGGGTGGACCGAGGAAGACCTGGGATCGGACTATACGCGCCGATCTCAAATCCAAGAACTTGACAAGTGAAGCAGCCCTTAACAGGGTTGCCTGGAATGCCGCTATTAGGACAAGAGACTGAAACTGCACTTATGTGTGGAACACTCAGTCTTAAAATGTTATGTATGTATGTATGTATGTATGTATTATATTCGTTTAATCTCTGATTAATACCGTATATGCCTAACCCGAATGCAGTTACTATAGAAGTAACTGAATATATAAATAAGTGGTAATCATATTGAAGAGGTTTATTGAATTTATGTTAGATTTCTCTTTTTACTAGAGGTGTTTCTGAAACAAAGTAATATGTTGGCGGTAACTGAAAACACACACACACACACACATATATATATATATATATATATATATATATATATTATATATATTATATAATTATATATTGACAGGCTGTAAGAAAGTAATTAGGTATATATACATTTCTATTGATAGGCCTAATAAGGAAGTGTGATTTAGTCGAGGGGTTATTTTGTTAATGTTTTCTTATATTCCTATAAGGTGATATATTCCTATAAGGTGATATATTCCTATAAGGTGATATTGAACATACGATAACTTATGATACCGGTAACCACTTGTGTTATGTTTTCCATGTAGCGTCTCTCTCTCTCTCTCTCTCTCTCTCATGAAAATATATAACCACAAAGGAATGTGAAAATCAACAACAGAAAGGCTGCTACTTTTTAAGAAAACGAAGAGGTAGAAGTAACTCAGTGGATTTTACTTCACATATTGAGCAATGGAGCGAAGTTGATTGGGGTATGATTGCGTGAATTTGTCCAAGCGAATATTGAAAGATGATACCGGTACAGTCTCGCAATGAATATTAGGACTAGCCAGCCAGTTAAATAGTTAACAAATATTGTTATGAATCTTTTGATTCCAAGAGGTCCTTCGGAAGTCGAGTATGGAAATGTTGTAGTTGCATGAACAAAATAAAATAATTGTCGTCTGATTAAGCGTAGAAGGGTTAAACTTTTATAAGTTCGACTAAATAATTTATCCTTTGTAGGGATACAACAGAGACGTCATTTAATATTAACAGTGTTGGATGTTTATGTGTCATATATAATGTGTAACATACTACAGAACATGCATATAGACTTAGAAGATGTCTTTTAAATGAAACTCAAATAATACAAGCATAACACACCGACATTATCATCACCATAATAAAACCGCGCTAGTTGCATCCCTGCACTGGCTGGTGTTTATTAAGGGGAGGTTTTTAGTTTGGTCTCTAGATATCCATCAAGCTTAAGATTACACCCCCTTGAGCCCCTTTCAAGATAAATTTGTACATTTTTCGGTAGAAAAATGTCCCGGCTGAAAGCCGGTTCCTCTTAAATTACAGGCTCGCTGTCGCTCGCCAGGATATAATAGACACCTAAATTGTACGAAAGGTCTTAAAATTGACGGAAATGGGGCGAAAGTTCTTAAAATCGCCAAACTAATGGGGCGACTGTCTTACAATCTCAAAAGCAATGGGGCTAAACATGAGGGAGAAAGGGGTCCAGAAAAAAATCCCTCAAGTCGATATCTCCCCTTAAGGATATGTTTGTCCCTTCCATTCTCTGGAATCCTGGGGGTGTAAAGGTGGAGCAGGGATAAGCTAGGGTTGGAAGAAGGAATGAATTGAATTTATTAATAGAAATCTTGGCACCGCAACAGCAAAGGTCATATGGCGCCGAACAAGCTAACATATTTGCAGAAAACTAAAATCGTAAAAACAACATGTGTAAAATTAGATATCAAAGTAAAATCAATGTAATCATTAAAACTGAAAGAGGCCAGCCTTTTTCAAAAATAAAAACACATCATCTCCAGGGGAACCAGCCTCCCATCCAAGCACCGAAGAGAGACAGTAAGTACCATCTGCCTTCCGGTGCCGCAAAAGCAACCTTCGAACAAACTGGGACACTCAACCAGCAAGTGCCTGACAGTAAGGGGAACTAGACAGTCATCGCAGAATGACGGTACACCTCCACACATAAGGAACTTGTGTGTTAGTCTGGTATGCCCAATGCGGAGGCGAGCCGAAGCAGTTTCCAATTTGCGAGGAATGGTAGGGCAAGTTCTTGGCGAGACGAATTTGGTAACTTCTCTGAGCTTATTAACAGTAACACAATCCCACCGTGCCTGCCAACAAGCACGAACAGAAAACATGAGAGGAGTACGCAGATCAGAAGCAGGCAGAGGGTAATTTACATTAGAAGGTCTCAAAACTGCAGGTTTTGCCAAAGCATCCACCCTTTCATTACCTTTGACACCAACATGTGCAGGGACCCAACAAAAATCCACTCTTTTCCCTCGACGATGAATGAGAAAGAGCCACTCTAAAATCGCTAAATCTATAGGATGGGAAGAATTAAAAGAGTCCAGAGCCATGAGAGCCCCTTGAGAATCACTAAAAATAGTAAAATGAGTGTTGCGGTGAGCAAACACTAATTTCAGAGCTAAAATGATAGCAGACAATTCTGCAGTAAAAACCGAGGCAGCTAAAGGAAGACTACCTCCACGGCTGAAGTCAGGAAACACAACACCAAAACCAACACCGGAGACAGATTTAGAGCCATCAGTATACACAGGCACAGAACTATTATGACTAGAAGAATGTTCCAAAAACAAATTAAGAAGAGACTGAGGAGTGACCGAATCCTATGAGCCTGTAAAAATCCTGCAGAATGATGGTTCAGGCAGGACCCAGGGGGCAATCCTTGAAATTTGCACGGGAATCACAGGAACCGTCGACAGATTAAGCTCCTTCATAACTTCACAAACTCTATAGCCAAAGGATGAGGCATTCGAGGATGCTGACCATAATATGAAAACAAAGATTGACCCGAGACACCGGTACAAACAAGAGAGTCTGGAAGGCGCCGAATCCGAAACCAACAACGTACAACCACAAATTGACGCAGTAAATCTAAAGGAGGTACACCAGCCTCCACCAGCAAGCTGGGAATCGGAGACGACCGAATAGCTCCAGTTGCAAGACGGAGACCAGCATGATGAACAGCATCTAGAGTCTTAAGTCTGGAGTCCGTGGCAGAGGAGTAGACCTCACAGCCATACGACAGTTTGGATGTGACAAATGCCTGAAACAAATGCAGGAGTGTTCTGCGATCAGCACCCCAAGAGGTGTGTGACAGAACCCTGCCTTCATACACGATGCCTTCAGAATTGTCAAGTGCGGAACCCAAGTCAAACGGCAATCAAACGTGAGACCCAAGTACTTTGTCTCTGCCACACAACCGAGTCTCCTGCCACAGAGCATTAGATCAGGGTCTGGGTGAACCCCTTGAATCCTGCAAAAGTGCATAGCCACTGTCTTTGATGGGGAAAACCGAAAGACCTTGGAATCAGCCCATGCAGAAATCCTGTCCAACGCAAGTTGCATACGTCTCTCAATAGCAGACATGCGGGAACCAGAAAACCAGATAGCCAAGTCATCCACATATAGGGACGAGGATATCCCAGCAGGCACAGCGTCTAGAATGCTATTTATGGCCGTCTCAAACAAAAATACACTTAAGACACAACCCTGAGCAACACCTTCCTCCTGGCACAGTGGCGCAGAGAGGGAAGAACCCACACGGACCCGAAACACACGATCAGTCAAGAAGTCTCTAAGCAACACCGGCAGGCGACCACGTAATCCAAAAGCATGAAGTTGCCGTAGAATTCCATGTCGCCAGGCTGTGTCATAAGCCTTCTCGAGGTCAAAAAACACAAGATGTTGCTTAGAGGCAAAAGCTTCACAGATTGAGGATTCAAGTCGGATAAGGTTGTCAGAAGTACACCGTAGTTTGCGGAAGCCACTCTGAGAAGGGGAGAGATGGCCGCCCCTCTCCAGACACCACTCAAGTCTGACATTGATAATTTTGTCAAACAATTTGCATACACACGACGTTAAACAAATTGGGCGGTAATTAGAAACATTGCTATGATCCTTTCCAGGCTTAGGAATAGGAAGGTCAATTCCCAACTTCCAGCTGGCAGGTAGAGTACCCTCACCCCAAATCCTATTAAACAAGTCTAATAAAAACACTAAGGAGGCATTCGGGAGATAACAAAGCATGGCATATGGGATGTCGTCAGGACCAGGAGCAGTTTCACCACACTCCGAGAGGGCCGCACGCAGCTCACGAATACTGAAGTCAACATTATAAGTTTCACCGCCATGAGACCGGAAATTAAGACCCTGTCTCTCTTGGCTACGTCGGGCTCTTGCACAAGGTTTGGCATCATCCCTCTGGGAGACCTTGCAACAATTAGAAGCTAGGGCAGAGGCTACTTCACCAAGTGCAGACACCAAATTAACTTGGATCCTCAACACTGGTGGAGAGGAGGGAGAAAACTTTCCAGATATCTTGCGTATTCTCTTCCACACCATAGGCAAAGGAGTTGAAGAAGTAATCGTAGAAACATAGGACCTCCACGAGCTTCGGCGAGCAACTTTCAGAACCCATCGATAATGAGCACGCAATTTGCGAAATTGAACTTTAAGAAAGAGAACCTCCCGGTTTGCATGGTATCGACGAGATGCAGCTTTATAAACCCCCCGAGCAAAAGAGCAGGCTGCAGTCCACCACGGCACAGATCTCCGGGAATACACACCCGAAGACCGTGGGATGGAACGAAGCCCTGCTTTAATCATAGTCGTAGTAAAATAAAGTTGTGCATCATCAATAGCTAGGAAATCGTGTACAGTCAAATCAAACTCACAGACTTGTTCAAAAAGAGGCCAGTCAGCCCTACCCAGACACCAGCGAGGCAAATGGGTAGTCGGAGTAAAGTGAGAGGACTGGACCAACACTGGATAATGATCACTACCATGCAGATCATCCAAAACGTCCCAGGAAAATCAAGCGCACAGTCAGGAGAAGTAATGGTGAGGTCAAAAACAGAAAAAGTGCCAGTCTGAACGTGGAAATGGGTTGGTCTCCCATCGTTCAAGACAACCAAATCGAGATCACCAACCAAGGAGGCTAGAAGCTCAACCCGAGGATTCGAAACTGAATCACCCCATATCGGATGGCGACCATTAAGATCGCCAAGTAAAAGAAAGGGAGTCTGAAGTTGTTGGATAAGAGTCTCTAAATCAGATCGCAATATTGGGACTGATGGTGGCAGGTAGAGGCAACAGATGGTAAAACACCGTTCAAGGTGCATCTGTACTGCTACAACCTGAAGGGGAGACTATACAGCAAAAGAGGTGAATGGGACATCGGAACGGCATAAAATGGCACACCCACCGCTATGACCACCAGCCAGGGGAGGAGCGGAATGGAAGACTGAATAAACCTTAGGTGAAGGCAACGGTCGAAGCCCCACCATTGTCTCCTGAAGACAGACACACAATGGATTCAGATCTGAGAGAAGTAATTGTAGTTCCTCCCAGTTTGCCAATACACCACAACAATTACATTGAAGACAAATTGTTGTAGCCATAAGGTGTTACTAATTAAAAATTAAAATGAACGTCCCCAATCAAATCAACCGGAGGCTGGTTGCAGGAGGCTGGGTCAGAGGGAGCCGGTGAGCAAGCCGAGTGTGCGTCCGAAGACGCATCCCCTGTCACAATTGAGCCAGGTGCAGGAACTGGAACCCCAGAAAGGCTGTCCTTAGCAGCCACCAACGTTGATGCCAAATCATCTCGAGACCCCGAGGGAGAGGCACTCCCAGAGCCCCCGTGAGGCACGCTTGTTTGAACCTTAGAAGGAGGGGTCTCATCCAAAGCTTCCTCACTCCTTGCCCGCTTGAGGTTGGCAATCTCAACCTCCATCTCTACGCCAGTACTTGCTGATTCGGAATTACGACCTGCCACAGAGCTTGTCACAGAAGGAGGTCGCACAATGACAGAGGGACCATCAGCCTCGGGTACAGGTAGCGAGGGAGGTTCCACAGAATTCGCAGACCTCCCACGAGGAGGACTAGGAGGACGCTTGGCAACGGAGGAGACTCGCGAAGGAAGGCCCATTCGTGGAGTCGAAGACTTGTGATGGCTCACATTAGGAACACTATGCAGAGGTGCAGCAGGCTTGGACTTTGTCAGGAGAGATGCAAACGAAACACCAGGTCGAACAAACATAGATGACACACGATCTTTAGCTTCAGCAAAGCTCGGCTTCTCTTTCGCACATAGAGACAATACCTCCTGTTCAAATCTGTATCGATCACAAGACTTGGAGGAAGCAGTGTGTCCACCACTACAATTCACACAGGATACCGGACCCGGGCAGTCCATACCCTCATGTAACAAACCCCCACAGGAGTCGCACACAGACGGCAGTCCCTGGGCAAGTCGTCGGCAGGAACGCCTGATATGGCCAAAGCGCTGGCAATGGAAACAACGTCGTGGTTGCGGAACATAAGGCTTTTTGTTTTGTTTTTTTCTATGTGATTGAGGGAGGCAAAAGGCAGAACTGCCTATAGCGAGTGCCTCCCCCATAGTTGAAAAAGTGACAGGGCCAAAATCAAGGGATGTTCGAGCCAAAATGCCTGGACACACGGAGTTTGAAGCAATTTAAGTCATAGGAAGAGGAAAAGACTGATTCTGGGAGAGAGTTCCAGAGCTCAGCTGTTGAGTACAAGAATGTTTGAGAGTAATGTTTCACTCTTGGGTTGGAGAGTTTCACAGAGTAGGGGTGGGATTGAGTTGCAAGACGGGTACCACGTGCCCTACGTAAAGGAGGTGGTATACACTGGAAAAGCTCTGAGGAACACTGATTATTATAGTAGCGATAGAATAGCGAGAGAGATGCAACATTGCGGCGGACAGAGAGAGATTGCAGAGAGTTAGTGAGTGGACGGGAGTTAATGATACGAAAGGCCTTCCTTTCAACTTTTTCAAGGAGAGCGGTGTGAGAGTACCCTCCCCACACATGTGAACAATACTCAATACAAGGACGTACTATGCCCCTGTACAGAGCAAGAAGCTGTGCAGGGGAAAAGAACCCCCTAAGGCGGTTGAGCACACCCAGCTTCTGGGAGGCTGCCTTAGCAAGATGGGTAATATGGTCCTTCCAACTGAGAGCAGAAGAAAAAGAGACACCAAGAATATTGAGAGAAGATGAAGGATTGATTTTTGTATTGTTGAAGAATAAGGGATAGTCCGCTGGGAGATCCTGACGGGTAGATAGATGGAGAAATTGGGTTTTGGAAGCATTAAAGGTAACAAGGTTTTCTCTGCCCCAATTGGAAATAGTATTTAGATCAGAATTTAAGAGTTCTATGGTTTCATTACGTTTGTCATTGAGGGATTGCTGGCTGGGGCGTTCTGAAAAACTAATGGAGTAGTGTAAGGTTGAGTCGTCTGCGTATGAATGGATGGGAATTGAGGTACAGTTGAGATCATTTATAAAAATTAGAAAGAGAATAGGAGATAGGACAGAGCCCTGAGGAACACCGGAGTTTATAGGGTGAGGAAGTGAACAATGGCCGTCCACATCCGCGGCTATGGAACGGCCGGAAAGGAAATTAGAGACAAAGGCACAGATGGAGGGATAGAAATTGAAGGAGGGTAGTTTAGAAATTAAAGATTTGTGCCAGACTCTATCAAAGGCTTTCGATATGTCTAGTGCAATAGAAAAATTCTCACCGAATTCCCGAAAGGAGGATGACCAAGAGTAGTAAGATATGAAAGAAGATCACCAGTAGAGCGACCCTTAAGGAAGCCATACTGGCGATCTGAGAGCAGATTATGAGAAGAGAAATGCTTAAGAAATTTGGAAGCAAGAATAGTTTCAAAAACTTTAGAAAGACCTGTAACGGTACCAGGCAGCCACCAGGTCAGGAAGGATTGAGAGGTCGAAAGTGAGGATTTGGGTCGGTGTGGAGACAAGCTCACCATCAACCTTCTTTTTAATACGTTCAATTTTGATAACGTTTTGTGAAGCAAATTCTTCTTGGAGACGCACCTCATCATACATTACCAGTTCTTTTGCATAAATAACGGCACGAGAGTGATTGAGGGTGCCATGTGGCGAACAACCAACCGGCTGGCCCGCAAGGGCTGTCAAGGCCAGAAGGCGAGCACTCTGCTCCCCATCTTCTACCTCAACTAGTAGGCTACCATCCGCTTGCAGAACCACCTCCAGAGAAGGCTTGAACTAAACCTCTGTGAGTGTTAAAAATGTCTTGTCGTCGCAGATCTTATCCTTCGGGGGCACGAACGACCACAAACTTAGTAAAGGGAACTTGTGAACATGGTTCAGGAAGGAACCCAACAGGTCTCGGAGGACGACGGGACCTACTTGACGGAGGCCGTTGTTTCCTGCCTGCCTGGAAAGGCTGCATTGTCACCACAAGAGAAGGGGAAGGATCAGGAGGGGAAACCGAAAGATCGCCAGAGTCGTCAACAGTTGAAGGTAGCTTAGAAGCCATAAGACGATATTTAAAATTCACTGCAGCCGGTCCCATACCCACCACGGAGCCACATTTAGAGGACAAGATAAAATTGTCCCAGGGATCCAGCCAGAGCATACGCCAGGGAAGAAAGGTGTCATGAAGGTGCCTCCGTCCGTCGAGTTCGGCACAACACCTAGCTCCCTGGCTTGGCGTAAAGGGGCCACAGATGCGACCCCAGTTCAACGGGAATGAGTAGTAGCCACCCACAAACTCCCTCCAACAAAAAACGAAGAATAGCCAAATCAGAATTCCAAAGTATGCCAAGTCATCAACAGGAAAACAGGGCTGAGAGGTACGACACCACCGGAAAGCCCCACTCTTACCAGTGATGAAGGGGGAGCACTTGGTCCACGAGACCGATGAAACTCGAACCCTAGAAAGATAGGGTCGCTACCTAAATAGGTGAGATCACCGGCCACGCTAATAATTATGGATAGGTATTGTGAATGATATAAGCATGCAAGTTGAATCATTGCTCCCCATTTTACAGAAGGGTTTGTTATTGAATACTAATACATGCTGCTATTGTTTAAAAACGCTATTGTAGCTGGTAAAGGTAATGATATACAGAACTCTTAATACAGTGATCTAAATCATGTTTTGGTAAACTATCAATGAAAGTTAAATATTACTAAGCTATAATGAATCAAATAAATCAATCTAAATGAAAACTACTCCATATCTAAATTGAATTCAATCTGAAACAAGCTAAGTTATATCCAAAGGTCTCATATAATAAATTTATATATAGGGTAAGGTTATAAGGGTTAATATTAGCCAGGAATTAACTCACCAATAGTTCCACGTGGCAATGAGGCAAGGGAGAACGTTTACCCAATATGGCGGTGGACAATGGGGAGCGAGACTTCGGTCCCGAGACACGAGTCAAGTTAAAGAAAGAATAAATGATTACATGGGAATGGACATGAATATTATGCTTATCTGTCAGTCAGTCATGGCGTCGATGAGAGCGTCGTGATGGTGTAACTGTGTGTATTGCTGTATGTGTATTGTGATTAGAGGCACAAAAGCACGATCAACTGAGGGCGGAAAATTAATGTTAACTGGTTGGTGTTCGTGAAGGCTCTGGTGTTCCTCGAAGGCACACCTTGCTGCCTTGGCAAAACGCCAGGAGCCCAAATTATCGTACCACATCTAGGTTGCTCTATACGATAAATTATATTAATATATACGATAAATTCATATATACTACATAAGACCATGGCAATATTGCTTAATAGCATATTAGGCCTTTTATAACTTATCTTATAATATACGATCTACTCGTCATACGTCGTGCTGTAGGAGTGATCGTGACGTCACAGAGACATACGAGATCACAAAAGAGTCATATTCTATCGTATTTATACGATACACTCCCCCCCCCCACAAAAAAAAGACCTGAACCCCACCTTAAACTTAAAGTTGCCCAGAGGCTATCTTCTGACACCACAAGTCGATGGCGCCAGCAGCAGCGCGTCTGGGACGCGTCCCGGTCCGAGAATGATCATCATCAGTAAGAGGTGAGTCGTTCCTTTGAGAATCCTCGGACCCAGCAATAACAGGTGGAGCATCAGATTGCAATGCGAAATCGAGCTCCAAAGCGTACAAACGAGCGATAGGACGAACAGTAGTTCCAGTGGCTGTCTTCAATAGCGCCACCCGCTCTACAGAGTCTGCCCCCTTGTATACCTACAACACGCGGCCCAATTTCCAGTATAAACGAGGACTATCTTCTTTAATTAAAACAACTTCACCCACTGTAGGTGCCGTAGGTCTACCAGAGGGAGTAACACTCCTTTCCCTCAATGCTAGCAGATATTCACTAATCCACCGTTTCCTAAAATCCTCTATTATCCTGGATATATACTGGTATCTCTTAGACACCGCTACCTCAGAGTACAACGAGGGATCCTCTAACTCTACTATGGATTGGAAATCAGATGGAAACGCAGTCAATGGTTTCCCATATAGCAAGTGAGCTGGCGTTAATGGTAGTGGTTCCTGCAGGTCGGTGTACACATATGTAAGCGGGCGATCATTCACGACTGCCTCTATCTCTGTGAGGACTGTCGTCAACTCACTCTTCTTTAATAGAGCACGCCCTACAACCGCTCTGAGCCCTGACTTTACTATGCCGACACATCGTTCCCACATTCCACCAAACCAAGGTGCCTTAACTGGAATGAACCTCCATTCGCACTTCTTCTCTCCCCAAAAAAGTGATGATAGTAGGATTACTACTCATATCCTTTAGATATTTTGTTGCTTGGACATAAGTGGGAGCATTGTCGCTAAGAATGAGTTGAGGGAATGAACGACGGGCACAAAACCGTCTGAACGCCAGCATAAATTCTTCGCTAGACATATTATCACATAGTTCTAGGTGTACTGCTCGAGATGTTGCACAGGTAAACAATAATATATAAACCTTCTCATGCTCCCTCGTCTTCAATGCCCCTGTGTAATCTAGTCCTACCACTTGGAAAGGTTCTACGTGCTTTACACGGCATTCAGGTAGAGGTGGAGCTGGTCCAGTTGCATATGGTTTACCTTTTAGTCTCTGGCATATTACACACTTTCTTACTACGCGTCGAGCTACTTGTCGAACTCTGGGTATCCACCATGTGAGACGTAAATTTGATATAATATGACATACCCCGTAGTGTTTTACTTCCCTATGTGCACGTATGATCAATAGATCAGTAACGTGATGGCTTGTTGGCATAAGTATAGGGCGGTTTGTGCCGTCTGGTACACCCGACACTTCAGGCGACCCTCACACCTGATGAGGCCATTGTCTAGGTGCAACCTTAGTTGACGCACTATATTAGGCATTAATGTCTTATTCGAGCTTTTCAAGGATTCTAATTCATTGGAAAAGGTTTCTACTTGAACCCATTTGATCAAAGTTACTTCAGCTGCTTTAAATTCACGAGCATCAATGTTGTGACCCCTGTTGCAGAGTTGGCCCGTTACTTTAAGCTTGAGATTGGATACATATCGCAATACCCAAGTTACAACTCTGACTAGTTTATTATAGTCACCGAATCTTGCCCACTTTATGATAGGACCCGGTGGCTCATTTGGTTGGGCTGTAACTGCCACTGTTTCCAGTGGCAGAAGTCCCTCACCAACAGCATGCCATATCGTCCATTCACTTTCATGGAGCAGCCACTTTGGACCATGCCACCACAATTCGGACTTCATTAACTGGCTAGCCGTTATACCCCTAGTCATGAGATCAGTAGGGTTTTCTTTTGTATTTACATAATGATAAGCAACATCTGGCAAAAGGGCTCTAATCTCATCTACCCTATTCTGCACATAAACTGGCAGAGACTTCTTGCTATGTATCCAGTTGAGTGCGACCTGACTATCGCACCAAACGTGAACGATTTCAATATTTAATTCGCTCTCGTATGCTGCGCGTACGTGTTGCACCAGACGTGCTAATAGCAGCATGACAGTCAATTCCATTTTAGAGATAGTTACCTTTTCAACCAGGGCTACCTTGGCCCGGGCTGTAACTAAATGTGCCCCAAATGAAGTAACGACATATATGGCTACCCCGTATGCCGTGGCGCTAGCATCGCAAAACGTGTGTAACGTAACGTCACCAAACGCCGCCACTTTACGAGGTATAGGTTTAGTACATAGCATGGCATATTCATTCAACTACATTGTCCCTTGGTCATTCAGGTCCTCGGGCAAACTGTCATCCCATCCTATCTTACGTCTCCAAACTTCCTGCATTAGAATCCTAGCTCTTATGGTAACGGGTAATGCTAGACCCAAAGGATAACAAAATTGCGCAACTTTGCTCAACAGGCTTCTTTTGGTGTGCGTTCCTGTCTGCTGAGCAAAAGACCTTGTTTGAAAAGTTAGTATGTCATGTTTAGGTTGCCAGATCATCCCCAAATTTCTGGACTTTTCCTGGTTAAGAGATGCCGTACCGTCCACCTGTATCAAACTCTGAAGATCTTCACTATTAGTAACCCACTCGCGGAGAAATAGATGTGCATCCGCAAACAATCTGCGTGCTTGCCAGTATGCATATAACAAATCATCCTGACTATCGCTAGAACCCTGCAAATTGTCAATATATAATCCGCGAGATAGTTTACTTGTGTCCTCATGAGTATCGCTAGATATTTTCTGATTGTGGCATTTAACAAAAACTGTGAGCATGTGGCCCCAATGAGTACAACCCGAAAACAGTATATTATGATTGGACTCTCAGAATCGCTAATGTCGCTGAACCAAAGAAAGCGGGTAACATCTCTATCTTCCTCCTTTAGCTTGACCATCAAGAATGCTTTCTCGATGTCACTGGTATAGGCGTACTTTCCCAGCCTAAACCGCAATAGATGTTGTGACAGGCTGACACCATGGACGGACCTGTCAACAGGCAGTCATTTAGACTGGGTTGTTGACCTTGGTAGGCAGAACAGTCATACACCACCCGTATTGGTGTGGTGACGCTGTCTTTCCTTACCCCATGATAGGCCAGATAGTGAACCCTACCCTTCTTAAATGGTTCCTTGACATCGACTCTCTCAATAAAGCCCCTATCTTCATAACTCCGAAATACATCGTCATATGCCTGGCGCGTGCTCGGTTCGTTAGACAATTTACGCTGTAATGCGCGCAAGCGACCTAATGCCAAACCATAGTTGGTAGGCAGGCTTATCTCACTGTTCTTTCAGGGTATACTAACTTTATATTGCTTGTCTGAGGCACAGTAGCACACAGACTCGTCAAACCTTTGTAGCGCAACTTCCGAGTCATAATCAGTCTCCATAGGATTAATGCCTATGTGATCCAATCTCCACAGTCGTTCCAGGTCGAACTCGGCAGCCATCTTAGGGTCACTAGGTTGGGAATCCTCCCTTCCCAACTCCTCTTCCGCGGTTACATTGACTCTATATATCGAGACCGTGTCGACCAGGACCTTTGACTGAGTAGTATGCACCTTTCCGCTCATGCAATATCCAAATTTAGTGAGGATTAAAATTAGACCACACATCTTTTTAAATCCAGGGTATACTACATCGTAATAATGATCTACACCAAGTAGAACATGCACCTCACTCTGATTTCCCATGGGATCTGACAAGTTAACCCCTTTGCTACGTAATGCGTGTTCCACCTTCTTCACACCTACAGATACATATTCTGGTAGGGTGTCTACTACGATACAAGTCATAAAGTACCGTTTTTACGGTAGAAATATGAAATCTCCGCTATCTCGTAGTCTTGTTTATCAGTAACCCCTGTGAAGCCCTGTAATCGAAGAGTCTCAGCCCCTACGATTCGGTGCTTCAGTCCCACTAGTACGGACCTCTTTATAAAAGAACGTTGAGACCCTTGATCTAGAAGTACCCGACAAACCTTGTTACTGTCATTACCTTCCATGGGAATCTGTATTGTGGGCAATATAGTGGTGTCTTGCGTGCTACCTAGTGCCACAGTTGTAGTACCCTCTGTTTTGACGTCTTTGACTTTATCTGCTGTAGGACACAACTTATCAAAGTGATGTCCTTTGCAGTGGCGACAGGGCCTTAAGTATGTAGCAGTACATTGTCTCTGCTTACCATGTTCCTTACTTAGACAACCTACACATAGCTTCAATTGTTTCGCCTGTGTTAGTTTTGTCTCATTTGTTGGGTATTTTACACAGAAACTCCATATATGTTTGTTATTACATAGCTTACGTAGAATCTGAGCAGGTTTCTTATATGTACCCTCTTTCTTTTCTTTAGTCCCCACTGTCATGCTTACTGTTCCCCTCTTCTCCACATTCTCACTCCCTCCCAACACATACATTCTCCCTTTGTTCAACTGTAGATTATTGATTTCCCTACTGAACTGAGTTTTGAACTCCCCCAGCTCAAATGATCTTACCTTATCAAGTATTGCCATAGGAAGCTTCTGACGCAAGATAATGACTATCATTCCCTGCATGGTAAGCCCTAGGGTGTCTAGCGATCGAGTATGGCACTCCATATTTGCCCTGAAGTTTGTCAACTCCTCAACCTTATACTGTGGTTCGCGAGCCCCAACAAGGCAACGACATGGGCCATCTTCAACTGCTCTCTATCCCTGTATGTGGACTCTAATAAGTGTACCGCTTCAAGATAACTACCACCCACTACTGAAAAACCCTCTATTAAATGTAAGACCTCTCCTTCCATTTGTCCCTTCAGATAGTGAAACTTGCGGACATTATCCAAAGAGGATTCATGAACCGTAGACCGAAATACATCCCAAAAAGCTAACCACTCAGTTAACTTGCCCCCAAATGTAGGAAGATTGAGCTTTGGGAGGTGTACAGTATATTTTGGGTCAGCCCTTCTATGGGCCTCATTATCGACTCCCTTCTTACTCGCGACAGCATGCTGTAATAGGTACTTCGCTCTAAAAACAGGTTCGTCATAGAGGGCGTGATTATCACACTCTGTAACTATCTTTTCCTCCTCTATCATGTCAGCCACAATCACCTCACTCGGAGCCGTAATATGACCATGGGTAGCTTGGACGTTTTCTAATCTAGCCTCCAATTCCTCTAGTTCAGCAGTAGTGATGAAAGTGTTGACGTCCACAATTAGCCTATTTAATACTCCCCGAAGTGCCGCCCTTTGATTTTTAGGGGCCTTCATCAGCACCCCACCCGACGGTGTCTCTTCCTGTTTACTCATTTTGCATGTAAGCCTATAGGCTATGTATGTAAATGTTACAAAAACAACGGCAAAATAGTAGTCTAGTTAAGAGACGCCGACCGGCGGACTTCTATGTTATGGAGAAAAAATAGTACACAAAATAGCAATACCTACTAAGGGGTCATATTGAACAAGACAAAATGTTAGGTCAGGTCATATGTCACAGGAAGTCTGAAATGGAAAAGAATATTATTGGGGAAAGATGATGGGTGGGATGCACGACTTAGGCAGGTGCAACAATGCGACCCTGCATTCCGGCTATAACCACTGCTTGGCTAGTCCTACCAGATTATCATAGAATTGTTCCTGCATCCTGTTATATGTCCCCTTGCTCATTGCCTTAAAAATCCCTTACCGGTAGCTAATTCCCAGGTCTGGGCACCAATGTGGTAAACTATCAATGGAAGTTAAATATGACTAAGCTATAATGAATCAAATAAAATCAATCTAAATTAAAACTACTCCATATCTAAATTGAATTCAATCTGAAACAAGCTAATTTATATCCAAAGGTCTCACATAATAAATTTATATATAGGGTAAGGTTATAAGGGTTAATATTAGCCAGGAATTAACTCATCAATAGTTCCACGTGGCAATGAGGCAAGGGAGAACGTTTACCCAATATGGCGGTGGACAATGGGGAGCGAGACTTCGGTCCCGAGACACGAGTCAAGTTAAAGAAAGAATAAATGATTACATGGGAATGGACATGAATATTATGCTTATCTGTCAGTCAGTCATGGCATCGATGAGAGCGTCGTGATGGTGTAACTGTGTGTATTGCTGTATGTGTATTGTGATTAGAGGCACAAAAGCACGATCAACTGAGGGCGGAAAATTAGATGTTAACTGGTTGGTGTTCGTGAAGGCTCTGGTGTTCCTCGAAGGCACACCTTGCTGCCTTGGCAAAACGCCAGGAGCCCAAATTATCGTACCGCATCTACTGTAGGTTGCTCTATACGATAAATTATATTAATATATACGATAAATTCATATATACTACAAAAGACCATGGCAATATTGGTTAATAGCATATTAGGCCTTTTATAACTAAATTTATTTACAATCTTATAACATACGATCTACTCATCCTACGTCGTGCTGTAGGAGCGATCGTGACGTCACAGAGACATACGAGATCACAAAAGAGTCATATTCTATCGATTTATACGATACATGTTGTTACGTATCTTGATCCTCAAGTGGTTAACTTGATGAATCTAGATAGCACAGAGACATATATTAAGGTATCAGTCAGCTGAAGGCAAAACAAAAGTAAAATCTAATAAAACTATTCCTGTTGTTGCTTCCTTTCCTTTTGGATCTTAGGACTTGGTATCCTTTATTGACTGATACTCTTTAATTATGAAAAATACTGAAACTAATTAAAGTCATGTAGTATTTATAAAGAATTATTATTTAACCGAAGCTTAGTAGGCTATGGTTATGAACCGAATAAGTTATATCTAAAGAAGGACTGTTAATTATATATCAAGTCTTGAAAGATAAATATTAAGGTAAGAATATTTCTGTCTCTTACCCTTTTTGAAATTAATAGTTAGTTTTATTATATGTCCTTTTATTTATATTTAATGTAATTATTCTTGGTTCTTGTCTTACGTTAATAGTATTATATTATTATTATCAGGATTAATATCAAAGTCACATAAAAAGTTAGATATATATTTAATAATTAGTTAGATGTATTTTTTAACCACGTAACATTGAGGTTTGATTATGAGTAAATTAAGTTACAGGATCGCTTCATAGATTCGATTCAGGTCTCACTCAAATAATATGAAAAGCAAAAATAATATTTTGAAGCTAAAAGAATTGTCTTCAGCTTAGGAAATCACTAGAAGTAACATTAATCCTTTACGAGCGGCCTATGCGGTTTATTTATAAGTACCGCCCAGCGGGGTGTTTTTAGCCAAAATAGGGCTGTTTACGTGATCATTTTCATGCCTAAATAAGACCCAGAACGTAAAACAAGTATCTATCCCTGAAAGGGCATAAACAGAGCTTTCGAATGACACCATAACGATCCTTTTATGATGGCTAGTTTTCTTGCAATAACCGTGCAACGCGAGTGCAAAAAGCAGGTAATTAGCCACTTTCCCGATACAATTCCGTATATAGCGAGTGAGAGAGGTAGGAGGGAGGTGAGATTCGTGTCAGTAGGTTCGCCGCGGTGGTCTGGAGCAGTCATACACTCGCTACTCTCCTGCCACCACTTGTCTCTCTCTCTCAGCAACATTACGTGCTGAAATTGCCACTCGAGTTATGTCGAGCTCCGCCACATAGTCCAGCTTTATTTAACTCGACTTATGTGGTGAGCCGCTTTTTAAGGGTTAAAACAGCCATGTTAGTCTAAGGCGATATTACTAATATGAGACAATAGTATCACCGTACTAAGCACCGTTAAGCAATGTAAGCTTAATTAAAAGAAAATGAAAGAACTCATAAGTATTAATATAAAACAATAGTATTACTTTCATCATAACCCAATTACTTAAAGAGTTGCTTTAGTCCACAAGTTAGTCAACTCAAATAGTTAAGTACATAATAGTAGCGTTAACGTTAATTCCCAATCAATTAGTTAAGTACATAATAGTAGCGTTAACGTTAATTCCCAATCAAATAGTTAAGTACATAAATAGTAGCGTTAACGTTAATTCGCAATCAAATAGTTAAGCACATAATAGTAGCGTTAACGTTAATTCCCAATCACATATCTCACTAACCAACATAACGTGGGTGTTTACACCGAACACACTTAACACTGTTACGATCCAGGTTCTCAAAGACACAGGGCTCTTCAACATTGGACTAGATAATGGCAAAATGCAACAACGGTAACACTAGATCCAACCCCTGCCTTAAACACTGGAAAACAAAACACCATTACCGCCCTGAGTCGTGCCTGGACAACGAGGTATCCTATGACTCGGTAACTGGTGCACACACACTAGGCTGACGCTCGATGAAACAGCCTATTCTCAAACAGTAAAAGATTACTCGATTAGGTTACACAAAGAAAAGATAGTTAACGTGATTAATTAACGTTACGGTAGATACTCAAATAACTGGCACTCCTGTATTAAAGAAAGTGCAATGCTAGTCCTGCAACATCAACTGGAAACTTCTGAAATAAGTCTGATGCTGGGAAGATGTTCGTAAAGAATCTTGAACAATTATAATGCAGAATACGGGTCACAATAAATGCTAGGACATATAGTAATAATAGGCAGGCGAATAATAAAGACTGCGCAAAGGTAGTAATGCTCGACAACTAAAGAAATGCTTCATGACACAACGCAACAGCCTACTCGGGTTGTGCAACTCAACAACAACCTCGGCTCAAAAGTGCAGTGAAATAATGTTGCATACATAATAATGGGGCTTATCTCTAACCAGTGTCTGCTCAGTTAATAAAGTCTAGCTGGGGTATCAAGGCAGGGCAACAATGGGCGAGCATGCGGCTCGTAGCCTAACGTTGTCCGAAGGTGGTATAATGAATTACGTTATATGACGGGGATGCTCTCTTGATAAATCTAGGTCTCTAGTACCTAGTTCTATCCTGGCGATCCCTCAGAAGTCAACACAAAGAGGCAGCACTATGTTGTGAGGGATAGGCTATGGCCCTCTCACACCACAGCGCTGTGCTCGCAAAGTAAACCCACCCGAAGACAACTTAGGCTCCCACAGTACCTGTCGATGTCGTGCAGGGCTTAGCTAACACTGCACACATCGGAGACGACACAGTAACCTTACCCCTAGTCTAGCTTTAGATAACCAAGCAGAATCACTCAACACCTTACCAGGGAGACATATACCGGTCTACAACCTTCCCGAGAGAGGACACATACGGAAAAGTCCGTCTCTCAAAACCTCAATAAAGCATAATACCTCCTTAACCTAATACATGGAAATCTCTGAGAGCTTCGCGTACAATACGACTGGTCGACGGTGAACGTCTATGCTGAAACCATAAGGGATGTTGAGTTTAATAAAGATTAGAGAATGAGAAAGGAGAAGTCAAGAGAGAGAAATAGTATGCAAAGTGGCGAGTATGGGGGACAGAATTGCAAAGGATGTAGGCGATACGCGTGTCAGGCAAGCTCTGAGCTGGTAAAAAACATGAGGCCACGACGGGAAGGGACTAGTTGACCACCCGGCCGCCAACGCCGTCAGCGAGTCGCGTCATAGCTCACCCCGCTGCCAGGTGTACTCCCTCACCCTCTCTCGCTCGCCTCCCACACAAGCAACATTTATATTATAGCGAATATAAAATATAAGGCGCGGTCGCATACCAAAACAAAGACCATTTCTAGACTGTCTGTGGCAACACGACACTAATTAAATAAAGCAGATCATTCTAGGACAACTGTAGCCCATCCCCCCATCCTGGCGAGCGCTAGCGAGCTGCAATGCCCCACGCAACCATTCTGCTAACGCCGGGAGGCGTCACAACACACACTTATATAATCTAACTGACAGTCACAAACCTATTATAATACGTCACCCCGTCTTCCTCCAGCTGCAAGTTCACCTTCCCCAACTCCAAATGAGACTGATTTGAATGCCCACTACTCGGGTCTTATATACTAAACAATGATGGTGTAGGATCGAATCAGGAGGCGAGTGATGGTGCGCGCCCCTATCATAGCTCCTCGAGTTGCATAGCAGGTGCGTGGTCCAATGGGGGCTCCTGGCGTCGATCATACGTCATAGCGTCGGGTCATCGAAGTAGTTTGCAGGGTCCCCTATGACGCACGCAGGTGTGAAGGCTTGTTTGCTGGTATGCGGACGAGCTGGTTTCCCACTCGCTAGTTCGCTCGCTGGTCTGCTTCGCCGCTTGGGTAGTTTGGCACTCCTTCAACTCTAATTCTAACTCTTAAATTAACATACAGGGCTCCGTATGTCAGACCTCCCCCCTAGAAAAGAGTTTAAGGAGTATAGTACATAATATTAAACATAATACATAAATAGATTCACCACCAGATTGGCAACAGCGAGATTATAATGAGGATTTAATAAGGATATCACCCAAAGTAGGCAACGTCTCCAGGTACCACATCAGAACATAGCCGGAATGTAGCTGGAGCACTATTCGAACTGCAAGGCATCTCACAGCTGAAGGCTTGAAAGCGCACTACTAAAGCATGATATTTACCTCGCTACAAGGGAGAGCTAATTGCCAAAATCCTCTCATTAAGTTTATCTTACTGCTGTATGAGGCCAGCCCGGTAAATGTAATCTTTGATCCGTGGCAGTGGGTAGGTATCGTTCTTTGTGACAGCATTACCTTGCCTATAGTCCATACCTAACCTATGGCTCCCGTCTGGCTTTGGCACAAGTATGACCGGACTACTCCACTGGCTTAAGGCCCTTGTGATCAGCTGGTTTGAAAACATGAAGTCAAGCTCGACCTGCAGTATACTCCTGCGTTGTGGTGAGACACGGTAGGGGGATAGTTTAATGGGAGTTGCATCCCCTACGTCGATGTCGTGCAAGGCCAAAGAAGTGAGCCCTGGATTATCACGGAACACACTGGGAGACTGAGATAAAACAGAGATTAGTTGGTTCGCTTGATCAGAGGGAAGATGACATAGTTTAGATGGTAATTCCCCCCAAGCTACTGAATTATACTGAAAGTTGGATAGGCTAAATGACAAGTCAAAGTCTGCATGGATACCTTCAGGCACTGGAACAGTCTGTTGCGGATCAGTAAGAGAACTGAAGACTTTGTCCGCACCAGGCTGTCCACAGGTCCTGACATTCACTGCCACAGTGGGAGAATCTGGAAGAGAGGAATCAGGGGACCTATGGTAGGGTTTCAACATATTTATATGGAATACTTGCGTGGGCTTTCTCCTGTCTGGGGTAGTTACTAGATAATCGGTAATGCTCACCCTCTGAATGATCTTATATGGGCCCCTGAACTTGGCAGATAAAGGTTGGCCAAAAAGGGGGAGCAGGACCAAAACCTCATCACCGGGCTGAATCTCCCTCTCACGGGCTTTTCTGTCATACCATTTCTTCATGGAGCTTTTAGCCACTGTCAAGTTTTGAGCGGCAAACTCACATGAGGATCTTAGCCGGGTTTTGAAATCTGAAACATACTTGAGGAGGTTTTGGTTCCCCTCCTGGCCAACTAGGCTATCCTGCAATAGTTGCAAAGGACCTCTTACCTGGTGACCGAAAACTAGCTCATTAGGGGAAAAACCCAGGGATTCAGTTGGAATCTCACGAGTAGCAAATAAAAGAAAAGGTACCCCCTTATCCCACTCAACTCCGGTCTCTGTACAATACTTACGTAACATTCCCTTTAATGTCTGATGATATCGTTCGAGAACCTCTTGACTCTCTGGGTGGTAGGTGCTAGACTTAACATGCTCGATACCCAACTCCTTCAGGGACTGCTGAAAAATGTTAGAGGTAAAATTAGTTCCTTGATCACTTTGCACCTCATGGGAGAAACCCATTCTGGTGAAAAATTTGAGCAGTTCCTTGATGACAGTTGGAGCAGAGGTAGTCCTTAAGGGTATAGCCTCTGGGTAGCGAGTTGCTATGTCCATGATAGTTAATAAATAAATGTTACCTTGGGAAGTCTTAGGCAATGGGCCTACAATGTCCACTACCACCCGAGTAAAAGGATTCTCGAAAACGGGCAAGGGCACCAGAGGATGTACAGGCACCTTCTGATTGGGTTTTCCTGTCATCTGGCAAGTGTGACACACTCTACAAAACTCCACTACATCTGCACGCATTCCTGGCCAGTAAAAGTGGGCTCTGATTCTGTCTAGAGTTTTTCTCACACCTAGGTGTCCTGCCAATGGTATACAATGTGCCATTTCCAAGATATCTCTACGACAAGGTTTGGGGACTACTACTTGATGGACGTCCCAGGCCCCGTCATCGATTGGTCTGTGTGGCGGTCTCCATCTACGCCACAATACTCCTCCTTTGAGGTAGAAACATTCACCACCCTCCTTCTCACATTCCTCTTCACTCACGGACCTGGCAGCTAACTCCTTGCATTCACTATCATCTCTCTGTAGCTCTACCAGGCCACTAGGACAATTTGGAGGGGTTTCATGGTCATCGATGGGGTCAAGATGAGCCATAAAGGTGTCAGATAAATCCACCTCAGTCACATCATCAGGCACAGTTGGAGCGTCATTTACACTCTTATCATCCCTTTCATCAACTTTTACATTCGGTACATTTCTGTCTGAGGGAACTGCTACTTGAGACATTGAACGTGTGACAGCACACACAGGGAAAACAGTTGGCATCTCCTTTTCGAGCTCACCGGTTAGTGGCTCGTTAACAGGGGAAAGTGACAAAATGGGGTCTGGTCTGACCTTCTCACCTGCTACATCATTCCCCAAAAGGAGTGTTACCCCAGGCACAGGGATATCTTGGGACCTACACAAAGCTATGGTGGCCTCACCCTGTAGTAACTCGCATTCAATTTCGCCTTTTACCAAGTGTGTTTAAAATTGGCCTCCAGCACCTCTCATTACAACTGTTTCGCCAGGTGGGCACTCAGTGTAAGGATTCACCATGAGGGTGCTAGTAGAACCTGTGTCTCTCAGAATTTTTACCTCATGCATACAACCATTTAATCTCACGTTGCCAGATGAAATAAAGGGACGGTAACTGTCCTGCACTGATGGTGAAATTATTATTAGCTTAACCCTAGTGGGTTGCACCACACATGCTACTACACCCCTGTCTAGATGGTTTACGTTAGCTGTTAGGTACTCCTTCTGTCGGGAGTCCTGTATTAAAGGAACTTTTGGAGCTAGGTACTCCTTCTCTCGGGAGTCCTGCATTAAGGGAACATATGGAGTTTGAGATACGGCGGCAACTGTCTGCCCCGATCTCTCGGTTTTCTCCTTGGCCCAGCACTGATAAGCTAGGTGGCCTCTCATGCCACAAAAAGTACATACTTTAGGGGATACGGAAACGTTCCCTCTTTGAGCATTACTATTAATTTGGGGCCCACCTCTGTTACCATTGCCCTGAGTCGCATTTTTAGTTGGGGGAACAATTCTATTTTGGCTAGCTGGGGAAGACGTTATAGGCTTGTGACTGGGTCTGTCAGATTTGTGATTGGGATACTTAAAATTAGAACTAGAATTATCGTAGGGCTTCTTTCCACGAAATTTGTTGTTGAGCCATGTCAGCCATGTCAGCGGCGTCGGCAAGACAATCTACCTTTTTCCCCTTTAAATAATAGGATACAGAAGAATCAATTTTCCATAGGAAATTTTCTAACAGGACTAACTCCTTCAGATCGTTGTAGCTTGTGACTTTCTTACTCTTGACCCAATGATTGAAAGTTTTAGTCATGGTCCTGGCAAATACCTTATGGGTTTCTTCTACTTTCTTCTGTTTTTTACGGAAAGATTGCCTGTAAGCCTCAGGCTGCAATTGACAGGTTTTTAAGATAGCTTCTTTGAGATTGTCATAATCCTGCCTAACCTCTGCTACTTCTGACAAATACGTGGCTCGAGCCTGCCCTGTCAAAACGGTTTGTAACATAAAAGGCCATTGATCTCTTGTCCACTTCATACCTCCAGCAACTTCCTCAAACAAAACAAAGAAATCCTGCACATTATCCTCAGTGAAAGGTGGAATGACACTAGTCATAGTCAATCCCAGAGGGGGAGCAATTAAGGGAGCATTTGTATTGACGTTTAGTTGAGCCGTACGATATTGATTTCACATTGTTCGGTCGTTGCTCTGGCTTTTATGCTGGCTTCTTCGATATTTGCTCTGGCTTTTATGCTGGCTTCTTCGATATTTGCTTTTATTCTGGCTTCTTCGGTATTTGCTTTTATTCTGGCTAGTTCTAGTACTTGATCACCGGTCAAACCAGGTGGCAATTGTTCATCAAGTTGGCTAGGTTTACTCGAGATCCCACCAACTGCTCCGTCACCCTCCTCGCCTTCTACAGGGAACGGTGGCTTTTTATGGTCTGAGCCACCTCTACTTTGGACATGTTTGAGACAGTTAATTGGAGATGTGAGGCAAGCACTTCCAGTTCGGATTTTGACAGACAGTCAATATCAGGGGCTGTGGGTTCTGATTCTATGAAAACTCGAGCATCTTCGTCATTAATTAGATGAGGCATGATTAATATTTGATTTTTAAGTAGTGAAACGGTAATGAAACTGAGTGAAACTGTATGAATCGAATCCTGGCAAGGTCGCCACTCTTCTGTTATGTATCTTGATCCTCAAGTGGTTAACTTGATGAATCTAGATAGCACAGAGATATATTAAGGTATCAGTCAGCTGAAGGCAAAACAAAAGTAAAATCTAATAACATTATTTCCTGTTGTTGCTTCCTTTCCTTTTGGATCTTAGGACTTAGTATCCTTTATTGACTGATACTCTTTAATTATGAAAAATAATGAAACTAATTAAAGTCATGTAGTATTTATAAAGAATTATTATTTAACCGAAGCTTAGTAGGCTATGGTTATGAACCGAATAATTTACATCTAAAGAAGGACTATTAATTCTATAAAAAGTCTTGAAAGATAAATATTGAGGTAAGAATATTTCTGTCTCTTACCCTTTTTTAAATGAATAGCTAGTTTTATTATATGTCCTTTTATTTATATTTAATGTAATTATTCTTTGTTCTTGTCTTACGTTAATAGTATTATATTATTATTATCATCAGGATAAATATCAAAGTCACATAAAAAGTTAGATATGTATTTAATAATTAGTTAAATGTATTTCTTAACCATGTAACATTGAGGTTTGATTATGAGTAAATTAAGTTACAGGATCGCTTCATAGATTCGATTCAGGTCTCACTCAAATAATATGAAAAGCAAAAATAATATTTTGAAGCTATAATAATTTTCTTCAGCTTAGGAAATCACTAGAAGTAACATTAAAACAGCCATGTTAGTCTAAGGCGATATTACTAATAAGAGACAATAGTATCACCGTACTAAGCACTGTTAAGCAATGTAAGCTTAATTAAAAGAAAATGAAAGAACTCATAAGTATTAATATAAAACAATAGTATTACTTTCATCATAACCCAATTACTTAAAAGTTGCTTTAGTCCACAAGTTAATCAACTAAAATAGTTAAGTACATAATAGTAGCGTTAACGTTAATTCCCAATCAATTAGTTAAGTACATAATAGTAGCGTTAACGTTAATTCCCAATCAAATAGTTAAGTACATAAATAGTAGCGTTAACGTTAATTCGCAATCAAATAGTTAAGCACATAATAGTAGCGTTAACGTTAATTCCCAATCACATATCTCACTAACCAACATAACGTAAGTGTTTACACCGAACACACTTAACACACACTTATATAATCTGACTGACAGTCACAAACCCATTATAATACGTCACCCCGTCTTCCTCCAGCTGCAAGTTCACCTTCCCCAACTCCAAATGAGACTGATTTGAATGCCCACTACTCGGGTCTTATATACTAAACAATGATGGTGTAGGAACGAATCAGGAGGCGAGTGATGGTGCGCGCCCCTATCATAGCTCCTCGAGTTGCATAGCAGGTGCGTGGTCCAATGGGGGCTCCTGGCGTCGATCATACGTCATAGCGTCGGGTCATCAAAGTAGTTTGCAGGGTCCCCTATGACGCAAGCAGGTGTGAAGGCTTGTTTGCTGGTATGCGGACGAGCTGGTTTCCCACTCGCTAGTTCGCTCGCTGGTCTGCTTCGCCACTTGGGTAGTTTGGCACTCCTTCAACTCTAATTCTAACTCTTAAATTAACATACAGGGCTCCGTATGTCAGAATGTTAATGGTTGGAGTGACGCTGACCTTTTGATAATAGTCAGTTCAGCAGCCTACCATCAGCGACAAGTATTTTCCTATACCATTCGAGAGAGAGAGAGAGAGAGGGGAGGGAGAGATAATTAACACAGGGAATCTTAACACGTGTACCTACCGATATAATCACTTGATATGTGTGCTCAAAGTATCGTAATGCATAATATGACAACCCCTCCAGTGATACGCATTTCCTAATTATCGGTCACTGTTTATTAACCCTTATTTAGCGGGTGGTAAGGTATTTTACACTGTACCGCTCAGCGGGCATACTCCCGAAATATTCGCTCAATTTCACTCGCCCTAGCGCCGTTACTATGGCTCCAATGCGAACGAAACGATCATTTTTGGAAAGAGCAACTCTTCGTCTCCCCATATAAGTCTATGAATGGATGTTATGAATGAGTGTGCAGGGTGGGAAGAGGTGAGGAAGAGGAGGTACTTTTTGGTCTATTTCCCGGGCGCGTTCGGTTGCGTTCGCTTTGGCCTGACTTCGGCCTCTAGGGCGTCTACTATTCCTTCGGTAATCGGTCTTATTTTTCTCTTATTTCTCCTTATTTCTGTATTCTCTCTCTCTCTCTCTCTCTCTCTCTCTCTCCTGTCTGTCTGTGTTTCTCTCTCTCTCTCTCTCTCTCTGGCTTGCTCGCTTTCCCTCTCTCGCGCGCTCTGTCTCTCTCTCTCTTCCTCATCCGTATATGTAATTCTCATTATTATTTTCTCTAATCTCTCTCACTCCTCCTGTCTGTCTGTCTCTCTGGCTCGCTCGCTTTCCCTCTCTTGTGCTCCCTTTCTCTATTCCTCATCCGTATTATGTATTTCTCATTATTATTTTCTCTAACTAATCCCTCTATTTCATTTATTTGCTTGTAATATTTCTGTATTATTATATCTTTTTCACTCTGTCTTCAGTTCAGTTTCTGTATTCTCTCTATACGGTGGGAATGGTATTTCGTATGAGGGATGTGCAGCACAAATATTCAATCTTTCGTTGTTTGGTTGTTTGTATTACCGTAAGAAATTTACTGAACGCCTGCAAATAATACGCTATAAAATGCTTGCAATCAAACTCTCAAGCAATTTCAAGGTCACATGCAATTATAAATGTAGGCTATAGGTAACCGACCCAGAGAGGAAGAGACAAGAGAGAGAGAGAGTGTCGTGATAATATAACAATATTACATATGTATCATATATATGAAAAAATAATATATACGGTAGGCCTACATCTGTTCCCCACAATCATATAATGCCAAGCACAAATATTCAATCTTTCATTGTTTGTATTACCGTAAGAAATTTACTGAACGCCTGCAAATAATACGCTATAAAATGCTTGCAATCTCTCTATTTTCTCTAATCTCTCTCACTCTTCCTGTCTCTCTCTCTCTCTCTCTCTCTCTCTCTCTCTCTCTGGCTCGCTCGCTTTCCCTCTTCCTCATCCGTATTATGTATTTCTCATTATTATTTTCTCTAACTAATCCCTCTATTTCATTTATTTGCTTGTAATATTTCTGCATTATTATATCTTTTTCACTCTTTCTTCAGTTCAGTTTCTGCATTCTCTCTCTCTCTCTCTCTCTGTTTCGCTTGCTTTGCAGGAATTTTATTTTTGTTTATATATAATATATAATAATTTACTTATCATTACTTACTATATCGTATAAACAATAGTAGGTAGCCAACTTACCATAATACCGATACACCAAACCGATCCGCTTGCGGTTTTGTTTATCACCTGTTTACTAAAGTGCCACCATTATCGATTTTCTTGGAGCCGACTAGAGCGGGAGGGTTACCAATTGAAATTAAATCCGCTAGCATATATTGTTAGATGTAAGACATGATAAATACCACTAGAAATATGAATTGGCAAAATCCATATAATATCACTTCGAAATTGTTCTGAAATTTCAAAACAAAACCGCTAGTGTAAGTCATTGCTGCTAGATCGAAGTAAAGGTCTCTAGATCTAGCGGAAGTCGCTATACGTATTGGCAGTACTGCACACTCATTCATTTCATTCATTCATTTTCTATTGAGCTCGTCCTGGAATCTTTACGACTCTGAATCTTACGATTGCCGACGGCGATACGTTGTTGACATTGTTGTTGATGTTCCAGTGGAGGGGTGAACAAAATATTGTCCTTGTCCAATAATAGCTATTTCATAGTCCCACAGGACTTATTTTGATATATTTATCAAATTTATTGAACGCCTGAAAATAATACGCTATAAAATGCTTGCAATCAAACTGTCAAGCAATTACAAGGTCACATGCAATTATAAAAAGGTATATTGTAGACCACAATCTTCGCCAAGCTTCGTTGTTGCTTGTATTATCGTGAGAAATGTACCATACACCCTGGTTATCGTGAGAAATTTACCGAACGCCTGCAAATAATACGCTATCAAATGCTTGCAATCAAACTCTCAAGCAATTTCAATGTCACATGCAGTATAGGTAGACCCAGAGAGGAAGACAGACAGAGAGAGAGGGGAGGCCAAAAACATCTGCGAGGTGTGATTTCCCCTGGGAGGGAAGAGATTAGTTAGGGGCGTGCCCTGGCCTACATCAGAAAAAGAGAGTACAAAGGAATACAAACAAAGAGAGTGAGACAGAGAGAGAGAGAGAGAGAGAGAGAGAGGTGATAATATAAAAATGTTACACATGTATCATAATATATGAAAACATATATATACGGTAGGCCTACATCTGTTCTCCACAATCATGTAATGCCAAGCACAAATATTCAATCTTTGGTTGTTTGTATTACCGTAAGAAATTTACGGAACGCCTGCAAATAATACGCTATAAAATGCAAAGGAAATTTCTTGTAGAGTGCAATTTTGAGGACGTAATGTGCTCTGAGAGAGAGCGGAGCGATGATTAGGAGCATAAATTACCTCAAGACCGCTCGCCACACAGGGAATTCTATAAGGATATTACCGTATTTTAGGGTATTTGCACTCGTGTTTTACGATCGTTGAAAGACAACCAGTGATCGTAAAAGGATGGTTCGAGTGTCATTGGAAAGCTCAATTTATGCACTTTCAGGATACATACTTGTATTACGCTCTGGGTCTTGTTTATGCATGAAAAAGAGCACGGAACAACCCCATTTAGGGTAAAAAAAAAAACCCGCTGGGCGGCACAGTGAAATATACTCCACCAGCCGCTCGTAAGGTGATAAAATGCTTGCAATCACATTTTCAAGCAATTATAAAATATAAATTGTACTTACCAACACCCACACCAGTATGTTCTTCGTCAGGAACGTCTCCAATTTGCTCAAGGGTCTGTCCAATATCAACCACAACATCCACCCCACGCAAATTATGCTTGGGGTGAAAGCCTATGATCGGGTTATTTTCGTCTTCCGAGTCATCCACACTACCAAAACTCTCACCCAGACCTTCGACGGTTTCATCCAACAGCTAAAGTTCTGAAGAGTTCAGCATGATATCTAGTTTCTGGGTGGTGAGCCGGGCGTGGTTAGTAGGGTGGCGCGACGCACTAGGGATTGGCGGCCACCGAATCGAACACGGGCAAATCTTGACCTTCCATTATGGCTGCTTGAGGGTCACTTAGTCACGGTCACGCAGTGGGGATGTGTGGGTGGGCCCTTGTAGTACACCGCCTGACCACCAAGTTTCGCTTTCCACATAAATTAGGGCGGGAATACGCCCACGGACTTAAGTCCGACCCCGCCATTTAGTCCAATTTTCTCGTATCGGACTTAAGTCCGACCCCGCTAAATAAGGGTTAACTCCTTCAGACATATTATGTTCCAATAAGTCCGAGGAGGCGGGAGCCCCGGGATCATTGCCACTGCCCCGCACTACACTCACAACAACACTGCGGCCGTTAGAATTATCGGAGGTGAATGAGGTTGCCACCCAACGGTTTTATCGTATGGTAACTTATCGGACTTACTGAGCTCATATGACGCAAAATCGCGTCATAAACTTATTGGAGAGGTATAGAGATAAGTCCATATGACGCGATCGATCGCGTCATATGAGTTTTTGGTTCACTCTCCCATATGACGCGATCGCGTCATATTATGTCTGAGGGAGTTAAGATCTTAAGCTCTTGCAAACTATATCTACATTAATATGTTCCCATTTATCGCCAGCATATGACATTTAGTTTCAAAAGGATCTCTCTCAAAACGAGTATTATATTACTCAATAACCCTCTTCAAGACGATAATCATTGTTTGTATTGTTCCAGTTACTTTATTGTATTGTATTAAGCTTAGGAAGGGCCTCTGATAGTCAGAAGTTAACGGACAATTTTAAGGATTCGTATTTACCTATTAACAATATACAAATAAACAAAGTATGAATCGAATGTCTGTTTTTACCGTGTGTAATTAATATAAATATAAATTAAGACAAAAATAGGTCCGAGCACTGACCCCTGCGGCACATCTCTTGTGACAGTTTTCCAGTCCGAGGCTTATCGTTTATTACTACTTATTGCTTACGCCCAGTAAGCCAATACTCAATCCATTGAAGTACAGTTGGCCAACTTAGTCCTGCAGCAAAATGTTGTGGTGTGTGGAGGTGTTTGGCATTTCATCCGTAGTAAACAGCGTAGTTTTATGAATGAATCCCTCAAACCGAAAGGTGTATGAAAGGAAGGACATGATTGGTTGAGGTGAGGAATATCGTGAAGTTCAATTTTCTTTCATATTTGGTTTAGTATAATTTCCAGAAAGACGTTAAATATTAAGGAAAATTAAATACAGATGTTTCTAATTAACATCAATACATAAATATACATAAATATATAAATAGACATCGCAGGAATGTGAGTGTGATGGATGCAGGAGGGTGGGAATTCAAATCAGTTCAATCGAGACGGCGCGGCGGTACTACGTAACTAACAAGTGAATGGTTGTTTTCATGACTGTATACTGATTACAATAATTTTGCTTAAAGCGTATGAAGACAGTAAAATATTTAGTAATAATTTATTGTACAGACTTATGAACAATAATACTGAGATCTGAACTTACTGTATGTCTGTGTGCTAGTTTGAATGCATAATTTCTGAAATATCTTAATTACCGTCTTAAGCTTTACTTTTATAAATATTGCAAATAACCTATATCAAAAGCTCCCTGGTAAAGTGTGGATTTTTCCTCTGTGTATGATAGGTCCTTCTTAACCCCTGCAATAGGATGACGCCAATAGCAATTGAGCAATCCTATCAATTACCAGGATATTGTAAGACATTTCTAATGGATTGTCACGCTAACTAATTTGATATACCGTACTTGTTAGTCATTTGTAAAGGCCCATACATTGCAATATTTTTACCAAACCCAAAATGAGCCCCTCTCGTCCTTCCACACACCCATGGTTGTCGAGGTAGTGGTGGTGGTGGTGGGGGCGAGTGCGGGGGTAAACTAGCACATTGTTGAGTGACTGGTTGCTACTTTTAGGTAATTGCCACCATTGAATTACATAATATAATAACATTAATATGCTATATAGAATTGCAGGGATGTACAGTTTATATATTATTCTTACCAACCAGGGAGTTTACTGCGCTCCGGTAGTCTACTCATTTGGTGACAACAAGACAGGTTTCAATCAAACTCGTAAACAACAGCATTCATTGAATCGGACTACCAGACAACAATGTGATCGGCTTATAGTGAACAAATAAGGATAGGATCATAACATAGTATGGAGCAGCATAACTTCAGATAAGAAGGAACAAAATACACTATGCCACTTCGAGGTCAATAAAATACTTTTACTACATAGAATTACAATGGTAATCAGGAGGCGAGTGATGGTGTGCGCCCCTATCATAGCTCCTCGAGTTGCATAGCAGGTGCGTGGTCCAATGGGGGCTCCTGGCGTCGATCATACGTCATAGCGTCGGGTCATCAAAGTAGTTTGCAGGGTCCCCTATGACGCACGCAGGTGTGAAGGCTTGTTTGCTGGTATGCGGCAAGTTTGCGGCTGGTATGCGGCTGGTTTGAGGCAAGTAAATTGTTCCATAAATTTAATCTTTTTAGGGTCAATTATTGTGACTGTATTCTAAAATTTGACATCAATAATTTTAATCAAGCATTTTTAACTTGAAGTTTCTTGTATAACCTCTGCTTACTTTTTGTCTGTATTTATTGTTTATCTTTTTCTTTTTCTTTTTCTATTATTATTATTATTAATATTAATATTGATGATTTTTTAAATTTATTGTTCTTGCTAAAAGAGTACTCTTTGTTTAAATCTGTTGTTACTTCATATTTTGTAATTATTTGTCTTTATATTATATGTATTCATTGTCGATAGTATCAATTGCTTACTTTTGCGATTTCCTTAGTTTATTTGTGCTATAAATGTAGGTTATTTGTAGGGTAGTTATTGATAGGGGTCACTTGAGGCATGCTATGCTTACAGGTACCTACCCGATAGCACTATCGTTAGTGAGTGCTGTACTGTATTTTATATATTATTTTGTAATAGTATAGATATCTTATCAATATCTGTATTTTGTACTATTTTAATGTCTTGTCATGTTGCAAATTTGATTTTAAATAATATTTTGACATTTAACATATAGTTTCTTTATTCATGCAGAGTTTAGTAAAATTTGCCAGAACGTCCCGGACTTCCCAAACTTGACTACTTCCTTTAACGTGACGATAGTGCGTTGTTATATGTGCGATTAGTTTGCTTGGGAAACAGATTAACTTGCTCATGTAGTAATGTACACCCTATGTGGTGGACTGTGTTCTTTTATTTAATAATTTTCATTTTAGTAAACGTTGTTTCCACATAGCGATTTTGATAATTTAATTTGACTTTATATTGTCCTTGTCCCAATTTTGGTTTGTTTAGTTTGCAAGTTTTACATTTTAATTTATATTTATATTAATTACATGGATGACGATCTTTCATGTACAATTTCAAAATTTGCAGATGATACCAAAATAGCGAACATATTAGTATCTCCCTTGCATGTTCAACAGATCACAATTGATCGAGATACATTAGCAAATTGGGCCCAAACCTGGCAAATGACTTTCAATACTGCCAGATGTAAAGTACTACATGTAGGATACAAGAATGACCATTCAAACTACTCAATGAATGGTAGTCAACTCAAAAATACTGATAAAGAAATTGATTTAGAAGTAACAATATCAATTACTTTAAAACCCAGCCAACAATCTACCGAAGTAGTTAAGAAAACAAACACAATTATTGGCTTCATTGGAAGATAGTTTGAATTCAAATCTGAAATGGTCATTCTCACCTTATACATTTTTCTTGGTTCGCCCCCATCTGGAATACTGTGTACAATTTTGGTGTCCATATTAACGCTAGGACATAGATAAACTGGAGAGAATACAGCGGAGACTGACAAAAATTATCCCTAGACTAAGGAAAAAATGTCAAATGAAGAGCACCTAAAAAGAGTGATATTTGTTCAGTTTAACAAAGCGCAGGCTGAGATGGGAACTAATTCAGGTGTTTACAATTATTACAGGTATTGACAATATGGATGTCAACACATATTTCACAATCGATCATTCAAATTACACTAGAGGAAATGGTTGCAAGGTAATCGGAAAGCATTTTAACTCCCATTAGGCAAAGCATTTCTTTTTCAATTGAATAGTAAGCCTATGGAATGGACTACCCAGTCATGTCATTGAATGCAGTACTGTTGAAACTTTCAAAATACGCCTAGACAAATATTTCGCTCTTAATCCATGATTAACTGTGTTTACAAACAAATAGCAGCACTATTTTTTATTGAGCTACCGTTATATTTTTCTCACATAGGTTAGGTAGTTTAGATACAAGCAGCCTCGAAAGGATCAATAGATCTGTTATTGCTTGTTTTTCATTGTACTCCTTTGTTGCATTCCTTTCCGTCCTTTTCATATAATTCCTACTTCACACTTTGTCATTGCTCTCATATCGGTTTATCTATTTATCCATCTATCTTTGAATTATTCATATGGCTATGTGACTATTTAAAACTTCTTATTACCTTGTCCTTCAGTGTTTATTTATTATATTTATTTGTTTAATTCGTTTTAATTTATGTTCTAAATTATCGTTTTTTTCTGTCCTGACGTATATTATATTTGAATGTTTCAGTTTGTGTTAACGTATTGTCGTACCATGTGTTGTTCATTGAACTCATATTTGGCATAATTTGTACTTTTTTCCAATTCAGTGTTTCTTCCTGTTATTGCACATTAGCAATTTTCGTGTACACTATTTATTTTGATTGATATTGTATGTATTCTGATTTGTTATAGCTTTCAAATAAACATGATAGAGTATTCAAGATGTATGTTGTATCCAGTTCATACCAGTTGTATGTTATTTTATTATCTATAATCTATAATCCCACCTGCTTCCTTCCTCTTTGTACTCCTTTCCTCTCCATTTCTGCATTACAATCAGAAGATCTTTACAAGCTTTACTTGTGCCGCCCCATACAGCAATACCATAAGTAAGATATGAATACACTGAGGAGTGGTGCACACTTAGAAATCCAGAGGAGGAACGCATCGCAAGTGTTTCATACAATATACCACAAGTTTTAGCAATCTGATTGTTTACCTCAGGATACGTGCATTCCATTTCAATTTATAGTCAATAGTAACAACCAAAAATGTAATCGTGAACTGTTTGCTATTGTTATGGCCTGCAATTACTACCTGTTGCAGGGTCAATAATATTAGTTGTTCAATAATAATACGTATGGTGAGTATTGGATATGTTAAAGTCCAATATATTTGCAGTGATACACATATTATTTAGTTTTAAGTTTATTTTTATATTCAATAAGCTGCGTACATTTTCATGAGACATTAATTTATCTGTATCGTCAGCATACATTGCATATTTTGATTTACCACAAGCATTAACAATATAATTTATAGGAGTGTAGGAGACTTGTCCTAATGTCTCCTCCCAGTGGAGAGACTCGAACCTCTCCCCTCTTGACTGAGAGGCAAGTGCACTAACCAATACACCACGGAACGCTCTTTATAATTAAATTAGGTCTCTTCCCTGCTAATTTCTATCTTCATTTCAAGAATGATATACATTTCGCACATCATAATAATGAATAGTCAGATATATTATGAAATTAAGATACACATTGTAAGAATTGTGACAAATTCGAGAGCATTCCAAATACAATATATAAATACAATTTGCCAGTTATCTTGCTGGTGTGACGCCAGTTTCTGGTTCCATTGGTCTTCTGCAGTCCTTAATGTGATATGGGTTTGTATTTATCAAGTATTTGGTATATCTATTACAGTGAACTGTTACTGGCAGATGTGTTTAGCCACTGTGTTTCATTTACGCATTATTATATGGCAAGTAATGTATTCATTCATTCTGAAAATATATACATATATGAATAATCATTAAAAAGTAATTAATATATTCAATGAGTGCTATTAATGTGTATATTGTAAGTCTTGGTAATTATAACTAGAACACAAATTGCACGGGGTGCATTCAATATATTAACATGTTGCATTAACTGCCCATGTACACTATAGTGTCAATGACTGTTCTGGGTTACTGTAATTAATTACTGTTCAATTTAATTTTGGGAGCCCTACATAACTTAGCCTCCAATAAAGACAATGTATCTCTATTTCCTCTTCTGCCCTCCACTTTTTCCGGCCTAATCATCCGGTAGTGTTATGCCCCTTTCCTACATGTGCCACTTCATACGATTTTCGTCGCCGAGGACGTAGTCTTGTCAATTCACAAGGAATGTGTGCGACATCTACGATTTTGACCGTTAAAAGCCGTTGACAAGTTTACACCCGGCGACGACGTCGCCGATGGGTAAGACGTAATCGGCGACATTATGCGATGTCACGGCAAATTGAGCGATGGTTCGCCGATGTCCTCGGCGAGAACTGTCACATTTGAATACAATATTGCGAAATAATGCGAAGGATGAACGAATCCTTGGCGTATGTTCTGCGACGTCTTCGGTGAATTAAGCGATGGTTCGGCGACTACCTCGGCGAGATTATCCGAAAACTTTATGCATATATTTCATGGCAAAAACATAAGAACATCAGAAAACGGGAGTCTGCAAAAAGCCGATCGGCCCACACAAGGCAGATCCCTGTCACACCCAACCCCAATTACAAGGCCTAATTATAGACCCAAATCACTAATGCCTTGAGGACTGACCTCACCAAAACGGTCAGAGATCGACACAAGATTACGGGGTCTGCAGAGCGCCGATTGGCCCACACCAAGCAGATCCCCCCTCATACCCAACCCAACTCTTCGAAAATGTACAAATTTATCTTAAAATCGCCAAACTAATGGGCCGAACGTCATAAAATATGAAAACTAATGGGGTTAACCATGAGGAACAAAGGGGACCAGAAAAACGACCCTCTCCCCAATTCGGAGATTGGCAATGTCCGGCTTCGCCGGAGAAATTTTTCTATCAAATAATGTACAAATTTAGCTTGCTCTCAAAACAAAAAATATATATGTTGGCTCGCTACCGCTCACCAAGAAAATATTGAAACCTGGATGGGGGTAAACGTCTTAAAACAGTAGGCTGAACGGGGCCGAACGGATACAAGGCAAAGAGAGAGGGAGAGAAATAGAAAAAAAAACAAAAAAAAACGAGGAGAGAGGGAGAGGAAGATAAAACAAAAAACAGCGAGGTGGGCTCAATGTTTGCGTTAAGGCTTACAAATTTAGCCCACCTCGCCTTTTTTAGTTTTCTCCATTAGATGGGGGGGGGAGGTAGAAACGTAATTGACTCGTGTTGCAAGTATGAAGCCGATTGGTGAGGTAGTTTCGCAACCACGGATTTTCCTTTTTTTCCTTTTCTTCGTACGGATACGCTGGAAGTGGGTGGTGGGAGGCGGTTGGGGGTGTGGTGGGGGGAAGGTAGAAGGGTAAGGGACTTGTCACACAAATATGGAACCGGTTGGTGCAGTCGTTTCGCCGCCACATATTTTCCTTTTTTTTCCTTGTGAGGCGACCGATAGTGGGTGGGTTGGGGGAGGGGGTCTCGTTGGTGGTGGGAAGAAGCCAGAAGGGTAAGGTACAGTCGCAATCCCTAAAAGTAAGCCTCCCTCGACTCGAGAAATATTGGTATCCCGGGTCTTTCTGGATGACAGGTAAACGTGGCACAAACGATTACACTCTGCTCCGATTTAGCACAGGTGGCTCGAACAGCAATATGAACCCTTGATGGTTTTGATGTATCAAGTTAGTTTTTGCTTTCCATTGCTATCAGTTATTTAAAGGTCAGCCAAATAAAATATTGCACAATTATTTGTGTATAAACACAATTCACAAATACATTAAATGTTCTCATACGCCTATATTTAGCTTCAAACGCATGCAATGTGAAATCATTCAAACAAATTCCTCAAAGTGTCCGAAACCTACAAGTTCAAAATAGAATACATTGTTTAAGCAATACTGTTTATAGTAACAGGACACTATTTTTTAACGAAGGTCATAATGCAATAGATAGGTATGGAGATTGGCCAACTATATTCAATCCAAGCTACAGTAGGCTTTATCGCATCCCGAAGTCACAAGATCGAGTCGAGTCCTTCAGAAATAAAAAGCTTGATTAATATTAGTCCATTCATAATCAGAAAGATTACTATTTGTTTGTGCAAATTTCGTCCGTGAGGGATAAGGGAAGCCTTTCTGTGAGATTTAATGATATGGCAGTAAATTCTGAATAAACATAATTCATCATGCAACACATGTCTACTATTTGCGACAATGCAACACCTGGGCAATACCTGACTACCGTAGGTAAAACGAAATGTCATATATTGCATAAATGTATGCACACTCAACACAGTTTTGTCCTACCCCAATCATGATTAATTATTTCTGCAGGTTACCAGATCACCTTATCGAGTTTTTGCTCCTTCCCTCTCACTTTCTAAAACACAGCAACGTTGCAAAAATGTCATTAACACTTATCCAATCTAACATAAGTATGTAGTGAAGTATATACAGTATATTTATTTTGTATATGTGTATGAGGGAGACAAAACGCAGAACTGTTTGTTACGAGTGCCTCCCCAGAGTTAAAAGGGGGTTAGAGCCATTATCAAGGAACGGTCGAACCCAAATACATGGAGTTTGAAGGCATTTAAGTCATAGGATGAGGGACATATGGGTTCAGGGAGAGGGTTCCAGAGCTCACCTATTGAATAGAAAAAAACAATGGGAATATAGGTTAGGTCTTGAGTTGGAGAGTTGCACAGAGTACAGTATATGCTCATGAACGGAAGTTCATATTAAACAACATAATGATTGAAGGAAGTTGATAGAATATTAATAAACGTTTAGCTTTATATACCTTAGAAGTTATCCCCTTGTGGATCACGACGCATTTTTGACAGTTTATTCCGCTTATAGTTTGATGAGTAGCATGGAAGTCAAAGGATTTAATGAGTCTTTTCCTTGTAATACCAACAGATCTTCCACAAGTTGCATAATATGGAGTTGTGATAACAAGAACAAACGGTTAAAATACATCGTAAATCTTGAAAGAGTTAAGTTAGTCGATAATGGGATTTCCTTACATATATACTTATTTCAAAGTTATCATGAAACCGATTGCGTCACATTAGCCATTACATTACTTTCATCTAACATTTCAACATGCTGTAATTACGGGGCGAATATATTGCCCTTGACAATAATTAAGAAGTTTTTAATTAGTAAATAAGGTAATTGGATAAAAGCAGAGTTTATGTTTTGTCCTCATGGGAGCTAATTCATTCTGCCACTAACTCTGTATTCAAAAGTCAATAGTATCGCAAACATAGTGGATTATTGAATCATGAGGATATCAATCTGAGCTAGATAAAACACTGTTTAAACTTAAAGTAACAAGATTGAATGCAACAATAATATTTTGTGAAATAATACATTAACATATGGACTATTTTTACTATTATTCAACAACTTCTAGTATAATTCCATTCTCTCTCTCTCTCTCTCTCTCTCTCTCTCTCTCTCTCAGCGACCTATCTGAATTGGCTTGGTTCTCGACTTCTACCAACCTATTTTTTTTGTCGAGTTTTATTATTATTATGTTAATGATTTCCAAGTTAGTTCATATAATTATGTTATAAGCTCTTATGTATAGTGACAGTTTGTCAGAACCAATTTTACTATTCCTAGAGCTGAAAACTTACGATCATACATTTTACCCAGAGATATGGTGGTATGCCTGAACAGAGTGAGATGTGCATTTTACCGGTCTAGGAAGGTAAGGTCTTCCTAAAGAATCATGGTAATCTCTACCTAGTGTCAGAGGGCAATAGAAGCTAAACATATTTTCAAATTAGGGAAAAGGGGGGTTGGGGAGAGAGTAGTTTAGAAGGACACACAGGAATATCGAATGTATATATTACCATCACTAGAGATAAATAGAGTATGAAGCTAAAACACGGTTGCCAGTTGTTCTAAATGTCATCAATAATGCTTGACCACTAAAGTTGCTTCAATGCAGTAAATATATGTAATTGTTTTATCTATTGATTCACAGACATAAATAACCATACTCAACCATTATCAATATGCCTCGTTTGGGCCAGTAGGCCTAGTGCAAATTTCCGTGTCCAGTTATACAACTTGAATTAATTTGCAACCTGCGAAAATAAGAAACATACTGTAGTTGTAGTAAACCACAAAAGGTTCATATGGCTGTTCGAACTTCTGTTTCGTTTGTGCGTTCCCAAGTTTACCCGTCGTTCAGAAAGACCCTAGCTAATTTTATTGTTAGCATCGAGGGGGGCTTACTTTTAGGGATTGAGACTGTACATGTGGTAGAAATATGAAAGCCAAAGGTTTAGTCGTTTCGCTGCTACGATTTTTTTTCGGCGAGTCCGTATATATACGGACCTGGCACTGGGCGTGAGAAGACCCTACCTGGCACTCAGGGGGATATAATGCTGGTTCGCTATCGCTTGCCAGGAAGATATCGATACTTGGATGGGGATAAACGTCTTAAACCAGTTGGCTGAATAGGGCTGAATGGATACAAACCAGAGAAAGAGAGAAAAGGAGAGAAAGAGGAAAACAAAAACAGGTGAACCCCCCACGAGAGGTGCATAGAAAAAAGGGTTGACAGGTTCACTGTAGGCCTAATCATTTTGTTTTACCCACCTCGGTGCTCTTTGGCCTCGGCAGGTGTGTCTTGAGCATTCCGCGACGTCGCAAGGCCCTTCGCATGCCTCGTGCGGAGCATACCCCTGGCGGGTATACTCTCGGCGAGTACTTGTGCGCACGTGAACGACTAATCAACGAGGAAATTGACGATGACTCTTGTGCATCGTCGATGTTCTCAGACCATCTGAGAGCATCGGCGAGCTGCCATGCAGCATTGCAATTTTTTTTTTTGTGAGAAACCCTCCGCGATGTCTCGTCGATGTCGTCGATGATCCCCGAGGGCCTCTCGGATCATTCTGCAATGTTCGACGATGCTTGCGAGGGCAATGAACCCTCGTGAATCCTCGTCCCAAATTTTGAACAAACCGAACATTTGCGACGACCCGCGAGGGTCCACGCGAGGCCGGCCGAAGCATACGATTATCATGCGAGGATATACGTTTGTTGTCCGACATGTCACGAATATGGGTGTCGCCGGTGAAAATCGTAAGAAATCTCACATGTGGGAAAGTGGTATTACTACCCTGTTCTGTCCTCTCTTACCTCTTATCTTCCTCCCCTACTCTTCCCCCTCCTTTCCTTTCTTCTCCTCTCCATGTTTCCTGTCTATCCCTACTTATTTCCTTCATACCTGTTGTTGTTGTTGTTGTTCCCCAGGCTGCCTGGCCGAACAGCCCCAAGGTCCCGAGCAAGGCCAAGGCCATAGAGCGCCCCCACAAAACCCTCCCTGCTTACCACTAACAAAACCCAGGTGACCGAAGCCACTCTAAGGCAGGGAGCTGAGGAGGGCACGGAAACGCCTGAGAAACCAAAGCCCCACCCAAGGCCCTGTGCCCCTCAGCAATTATGAAGGGAAAGTTGAGGGGCAAGGGAAAAATGTGACGCTTTGGCTCCCAATCTGCCAACTTTTAGGTTAGCAGTAGGGAGGTCGATCCACGGAAAAGACGCCGTCACTCGAGATCTAGAAGATATATAAGTAAAAGGAACAGTCAGAGTAAGCTATGGGTATGGCAGAGATCGCTCAGCTCTCACTCTGATAGACCAGCCCATCACCACATGACTAGAATCCAATCCTCTCAGCATCAGCTAGGAAAGGCCCTAGAAAGCCGCCTTTGGCGGGGGGATAGCTCCCCTACTTCAACCCTTTCGGAGTTGGGCACCCGCCGCCTTCATACCTGTTACCCAACCTACTTCCCCTTATTTCCTTCATCCTTTCCATCTCGTTTTCTCCATACCTCCCATCCCCCTCCTTATTTGCTCCACCCTTTTCCGCTCTATTCCTCCTTACTTCACCTTTCCCTCTTTATTCCTTCATCCTCTACTCCTTCATTTCTCCTTATTTTACATACCACTATTCTAGTCGCCCCATATTTCCATTATCTCCTACACTCTATTTGTTTCTTCCACGTGACCAGTCCCTACTTCCTCTTCCAGTTCCTCTGTCTTCATGCCATTGTCATCTACCCATCCCTCTTCTCCTCAACTTCAATATAATATATGAATACAGTCTATGTATATTAATTAACACATCGTAAATAGCAATATTATATCTGTCCCATTGAAGTGATGGTTCGGGATTTACATAATTTGTAGTATAATTAATCATATTTGTTTAACGTTGGAGTACATAGTCATACTGTTCCTTACGCTGCCTTTCAATTATGACATCATTTGGGGATCCTTGTTCTTGAAGCTCTAAATAAACTAAACTCGAAACCTGCCTTTTTCAATTTAAATTTCCTTCCACAACCACGCCTCATTCCTCCCCCAACTTAGCAAGGTAATAAGGCCAGAGTAGCCCCGCACCCCTCAATATAAAACTTCCCTAAACTCATTTAAATTCCCTTCCTCCCTTTTTCCTTTAATTTTTTCCTTACCTCCTTGCATTCCTGTTATCCCGTCTCCCACTCAACCCATACAGATCCCACTGTCTTTATGTAATGTGGTATATTAAATTAACTGATTAACTCGTTGCCATTTTTATTAACTGCACAATCTCCAAAATAATACTCCCCATCTCCAAAATAATACTCCCTTAGTTAATTTGCAAGGCATGAAATTACAGCAAAACTAATCAGGTGAAGAACAATCATGTTTGGTTATTTTTGTGTATGTTTATAAAAGAAAAACAAAACAAAACAAAGCTAAACATAGTAAGCTAAGCAATGTAAATTGGGTGGGCGTTTATGCTTTGTTTAGTCTGAGGCAGCACTTCTGGTTGCGGGAGTCAGATAATTCCCACTACAATACAGCAGTTATTTGGGAGGTCCCGGTTTCAGCACCACCCTGCAACGTCTAGGTAGCCTCAAGTGCGGTTAGCAATTACCCTCTATTAAACTTAGTTGTATGTCCTTACTATTTTTGGTACACATTTCGATTTACACATAGGCGAGTTTTCCAGACAAAACATGTGTATTGTTTTCTACTGTTTATCAATAAGATTATAGCACCCAATTGTTCCGAAAACGTCTCGTTTTGGCCATACCCCCCAACAATTGCCATATTTGTTGTCATTAACCTAACCTACCAACCTAACCTAACCTCTTCTGGTCTTATAATTGTTATAGATGACAAAATACTAAAAATACGATGGAAAAGGGAAAAATAGATCTCCACTGATTCAAGATGGCCTCCATTCCCTTATTTAACCCACATATTCTGATAATATATAATTTAATATCCCCAGGTAATGATATACATAGAAATTATGTATGGGTTATAAATATTGTATGCTGTATATGTTACAAAGATTGAGATATCTCGCATATTTGTAGATCGAATATATCCCTATTTTTATATTTTCAACTATCTTTCTAGTGAAAGAGTTGTAGGAAAACTTTAAACGTGGAACCCTGTCGGCAGCTAATGAATGCATTGGAGCCAGAGTGAGGTCATCCTATCGGGCAGGATGCTGGGCATAATAGAAAAGAGTAATGCTGCCAGATTGGGTTGAGATCTGGGTCAGCATAGGTCCCTGTCAACTTCCCTGTGGAGAGACAAAGAAAGGTATGTCAGGGAAATTTCTCTACAAATTATGTTTGGCCTGCTTACCGAGCCCTGAAGAAACTCCTCTCAAGTCCTACCACCCTGATTAGTTCAGTTCGGATGGCAGATGGCCAACTTGCATTGGGTGATGATGAATGCAGAGCCTGCTGGGCTGAATACTTTGAGCAGTCGTACATGGTCAGTGCCCCCAACGGACAGCTTCATCCAGAGAACGTCTAACCACCAGTCCCTAACGCGCCAATTAGTAAAAACCCTTCCTCCCTTACCGAGGTAAGGGAGACTGTGACTAAACTGAAGGGTGGGAATGCTCCTGGTATTAGTGTCATTCCTGGAGAACTATTGAAAGCTGGGGATGAATCCATGGTCCATGGGTTACATGCAAGCCTGAGTGCTGTATGGCAAACAGGTACCATTCCTCTTGTGTCACTATCACTATTACCAGCTATTTCCAAATATATTAGAGTTCTTTCAATGCCTCCCGGTCTTAGAATATCTAGGCCACGTTGTAGCCATCTTTGTTTATGTGTGTTCGTCATTTGCGGTGGCGTCGATTTGGATGCAAACTCGATTTGGAGCCCGAAAGTCCATCCGGCCTCCGAGGGCTAAGAGAACTCAATCTGCTTTGATTAACCCTCTCACGTTTTTGACGCAATTTTTAGCCTATTTGGGATACTTTAAAGCCTTTGTTACCATCAGGGGTAGTTAGTAACCTTTAGTTTAGTTACTTCAACCTCTGCAGGTGTCTCTGAGCTGTGGGCAGAACACTAATTTTGGAGAGTTAATTATAAGAGTGAGAGAACTCTATTTATTATAGCTAATCTGGCAACCTCTGCGTCATAAAAACGTGAAAGGGTTAAGAAACAGAGAATAAGGGGGCACCTGATAGTGTTTTCATTTTCTAAAACAATTTACTAACTTAAATGCCAATAATATACTTAAGATAGCCAAAGAGAGTACCACATGAGGAAACACATTACTATCAACAGGCAGGAAAGCAAACCTAGACACAACTAAAACTGTCATCACCCACATTATATATAATTTGTGAGTGATATAAGCTCCCTAATGAAGCTATAAGCAGTGGCTCAATGGATACATTCAATAAAAGGTTATACTCATACCATAGAGAAGTTGGTCTGGAGTAGATAATGATTTCTGATAAGAGAACCTGTCAGAAATTAACACTGTTTTCAGTTGAAGAGAGCAGAAGGGGGGATAAAGGTGAAGGTATGCATGACGTTTCCTTTCCATTTCTAAGTATTCTGTAAATGTCTTCAGGCGATTTCCAATCCCAGCAAAGGTTACCACTTCCAACTGTTTTCATCTACGAATAATTGCCGGAAGGAGCTGAGGGTGGAGATCCTGCTTTCATCTTTGCTATCCTTTCCTTCCACTTTCTCTTAATCTTAGGATTGCTATCTATACTAGGATTAAGCCAAAGCCACATCACAGGGATCATCAGATCTGTGTGGCCAGTGTACCTATGTTAATCTATGTATGTATATCTATCTTTGTAAATCTCCACAACATACTTTTATATTTTCATGTCTTCTATATTTTCGTAATTATTTATCCTCTTTCTTCGTATTTGTATTTGACATTGTCTCTCGTTCTACCTAATCTTCCCTCCCGTACTCCACATTTTTCTCCCCAAGCCCCCCTCCTTCTCCCCCATAACGACCTTACCTTTTTTCTTCCTTCCCAACATTTTTCCCTTCTAACCCTTTCTACTCGAGTTCTCTAATCCTTTGCTGTTCCCCCCTACCTCAGTAAGTCCCTCCTATCCTCCTTCCCATATTGTGGAGCTACCCATTACCGCAGGTCCCCCCCCCCCCTTCTCTCTCTCTCTCTCTCTCTCTCTCTCTCTCTCTCTCTCTCTCTCTTATAATGTTATGTTGTTTTCCCACATCTTGCCGCACTCCACCTTTAATTTGTATATTTGTTAGACTTCACCTCCCTTCCCTCTCCCTCCTTTATTTTACCTCTGTTCCGGCTAAATTTGACTGTGCCATACATTCACATTTTTATATTCTCTCTTTCACTTCCTCTTTCCTCGCCACTTGTATTCTCTCGTTGTATCTGTTGTTCTTCATGTTCTGTTCAGTTCTCTTCCGTTACCTTTTCCATTTGTTTTCTTTTAGATGTAGTGTTGTTCTTATCGTATTAAACACCAAAGTTCGTCAAGGGACTAAACATTCTTTCTCCGGGCCCATGTAATATTATCTAATAGTAATTAATCAAGTAGCTAATTAATAAATTAGATTTCTTAATACACAAACAAAATAAGTGTCCATTCCGATGTATCTGTAATAACAATGAATTATACTAAAACTGCAGAGGATAAATCAATATTTTAATAAATATATGATTAAATTCACTAGTGTTACAATGGATATGGCTACCCAAATTAGCCATACTATAAAAAACATGTTTTGTAAATGCCCACTCATTAACTTGTGTTCAGTGGCTCATACCTTCTTCCTTTACTCTACATGTGTGCCACCTATTGTTGGTTCATTGCTTCTTCTTTTTTTATTATTTCTCCTATCTTTCTCTGTGTGTGTACTCACCTAATTGTACTCACCTAATTGTAGTATACAGGATTTGAGTTTTTAGGCTCGTATTGTCCCGGCTCCAAAGATTCTGTTATCTAATTTGGCTTTACAAATGTGGATATTCCCCGCACCCACCACTTCATCATCCAAGTGATTCCACATATTAATACTTCTATATGGAAAGTGTTACGACTGGGGTTCAAATATATCAGGGCTCTTATTCATTGGACTAGTAATGGCATAAATGCTACAACGGAAAGCGCTAGCTCCAACCTCTGATGTATATTCCCAGTGAACAAAGAACACAAATACTCTACAGAGTTCTATATGCAATAATAGGCTATCAAACTCTCAATAAATGTGCGTCTACTCTAGGCTTAATGTTATGTGAAAACAGCCTATTACTACCTATAACCGAAGGTGCTTGGTTATGGTATGCAAAGTAAGGTGGTAAGAGAAGCTACAGCTTACGTTACTTTAATCAATAAATGTCAGGCACTCCTGCATGAAAGAAAGTGCACTAAATTCCTTCAACACTAACAAGGAATCTTCTTTAAATGTTAGATGCTATAAAGATGCTCGTATCGGAAATGGAACCCAAAAAGGCAGGCAGCGGAACAATGCTCGTGCAGGCTATGCACACAAAAAGGCAGAATATATAATGCCGTCGGAGCCAAGAATATCCTAAACACAACAACAATAATAATAATCGCCACGACAATGCAGTATTCCTATCAACAAAAAGAGCCTAAGTCGTTTGTGTCTCAATACATCCAACTAGGCTGCGAAATGCTTGTGTAATCATAAATGGGTATGCATAAAAAGAGTAATTAGGTTAATATACTTAATGTCTACTATGATTCATAAAGTCTAGCTAGAGTCAATGATACGAGATACTGGTGCGCATGGCATGCCGCATAGCCTAGTGCAAATCTCAAGTCTGTGCGTCAAATATTACGTTATAATGAAGGGTAGCTCTCTTGAGAAACCTTAATACCGAAGTATTAAGCGTTCTCCTGGCGTACCTCAAAGACAAACAATCGAGACTAGAACAGTGCAGAATGGTATAGGCAAAAAGCCCTCATTCGTGCATGCTCTATTCTCAATGGCACACAGACTAGAATTTACTCAATCAACTCCAGTTCTCAGGTATGTCGTGCCGCTTTTAACTAAAGCCAGCACTCATAGGAAACAATACCTTATACTATCAGACTCCTAGTCTAGCATTATCTAATCCAGCAGAACACTAATAATTAAAGGATGCAGTACTTAAACAATATAAATGCCAACCAATGCTTCGTGATCCACTTATCTTAACAACTAACATACATGGGTTATATCAGACCTTAACGCACAATACAACTGGCCAGCATGAAGCTGATTTTGCAGAGTTAACCAGAGGGGATATAGTCTTAATAAAAGGTGGTGAAAGATATGAAAAAAGAGAGAGGTAGGCAAAGGAAAAGATTCTCAGGTGCGAGCGGGGTATAGGTAGCAAGGGAGAAAGATGGGTGCGTTCTAGAAACCAGATCTGAGGGAGAGAGTGGCGAGGAACTGTATATATACTCGCACCAGCTCGAGCCGCGTGGGAAAAAAGCGGTTACAAGTCCTCTAACCAATAGCAAGAGAGCTTGCAGCATGGTAAGGACCTCTCTACACCAACCCCCGCGAACGAGGCAGCCAGCCGTGACGTCATCGAGCGGGACAAAAACACTACGCGCTCCCTCTCACTCCCAGATCCCATCATTACTAGTTAATGATAAAACATATACTTTACAATTAAATGTATAAAGCCTTGACATGGGTGAAAACAAAGAGCCTTTCTGGACTGCCCATGACACAAGCTTTCATATGAAATAAAGCACACTCTAATACACAAACTGTAGCCCCATCCACTGCCCTGGCGATCCTAGCGAGTCACTGTAGGACAAGCCATGCGGTTCTAACGGAGTGGTTAACGTCACACACCCCCCAGGATTTTTCTCAGAGGCCCCAAGGCTCACAAAAATCTGATGGTTAGAACCCATGCTATATCTCCACTTCCCATCACCCAGCGGCAGTAAAATATCTGGCACAGTTCTTCAACAAAATATTTTTCAAAATTATAACCCTCCCCAACACCATAGGTTAAATTATATGTAGTTATGCTCCTCAAGAGTGAGCTTCTCTAGCCCAGCATTCTGAGAGGAGTGCAACTCAGAATTACTGCTATAACATACTAAAAAAATTCAACTATCAAAGAAAGTTTTTATTTGATTTTTTTATGTTTATAATTTGTTTATTTCGGCTGCACTATAGGGGCAAGCCTAGTTTTTTCTTTTATACCAAACGCTCAACTCCTGCTTTACGACCCAATACGCTGGGCTACAACCGCGAGCCAACAAGCACCAGCGCAAAATACTATTCAAACTAAAGCAGGAGGCTACCCGTGTGTCTATCTACCCAGGATCATATACCCTTGAACGACCATCTGCAACCACGTTGTCACAACCGGCAATATGGCGTATGTCCAGGTTATATACCAATAACCTTAGTGACCACCTGGTCAGCCTCATATTCCGATTGTGAAACTGGTCCAAGAACTTGAGAGGGTGATGATCTGAGTAAACTACAACGACTGGACCATAGGCTGGACCATAGGCTGGAACATAGACCTCGAAATGCCCCAGCACAAGCACAACCGCCAGCAGCTCCTCCTCGACAACAGAGCAGCTCCCCTGGGCCGAATTGTACTTCTCCGAGCAGAAACTAACAGGATGCTCCAGCCCATCATCGTCCTTTTCCACAAGGACGGCACCAGCCCCCACACCACTAGCCTCCGTTGCTAGTTGGAAAGGTAGGCTAAAGTCAGGGGCCCTGAGGATCGGGTGAGTGCACAACAGGTGTTTTACTTCTCTAAACACCTTCTCACACTCAGGCGCCCATTTGAACTTCTTATCCTTCCAGTTATCCTCCACCTGAGCTTGACTGTCCCGTTCTCCTTCTCCACCTTGACTGCTAAACGTCATCACAGGCACAGTGAGAGGCTCAGGGGGGTGCCTCCCATACTCCTTCATGGGATTAACATGACATAACTGATTGTGCTTCCGCCTGTCTGGAGTGGCTACCAAGTAAACCAGGTCCGATAGCTCCTCCACCACCCTATAAGGACCAGCGTACTTCGCGGATAATGGGTGACCTACAAGGGGCAGTAGAATCAACACCTCCTGACCCACGTGAAACTCCCGGAGTTCAACCTTGAGGTCGTACCTGTCCTTCCTGAGGGCCTGAGAGCTAGTCAAATTACGGCCAGCCAACTCCAGACTGCGCAACATCCGTTCTCAACTGTTGAGGACACACTTGAGCATAGAACAAGGTTTTTCTGCGCTCTCCCATACTTCTTCAACCATATGGAGAGGCCCTCTGACACGGTGTCCAAAGACGAGCTCATTAGGGCTGAATCCCAAACTCTCCCCAGGTACCTCCCACACAGCAACCAAAACACATGGCAGGCCAAGATCCCAATCCCTCCCACTCTCAAAGCAACAACAACGAAGCACAGATTTCAAGGCTGAGTGCCATCGCTCTAACACACCCTGGCTCTCCGGATGATATGCAGATGACACAACCCCAACAATCCCATGCTGCGGCATTGCTTGTACAAAGAGGCTAGAAGTGAAGTTGGGTCCCCGGACTGACTGAATCCCCTGAGGGTAACCATACTGGGAAAAATACACTAGCAAGCTTCGGACCACCGTTTTCGCCGACCCATTTCTCATAGGGTACGCGTCAGGGTACCTTGTTGCTACATCTCCCGACTGTGCATCACTGTCCTCCTTCAACTCTTTCGTCTTTTTAAGCCCATCCTCTGCCCCTTCAGGAACAGTTACTGGGTCCTCTCCAGACTCGATATTTGGTCCTAATACTGAGTCCCCGAGAAGGTCCGTTGATACTAAACTCTCAACCGCATCAACTTCCAACCCCTTCTCGGTACCCTTCCTCCGCTGATCTAACGATTGTTGACCAGAATGTGACTCCCTGGATGCAGAATCTCCGGTGACAACACACGCCATAGGCTGCACCGGACACTTCCCAACCCACTCCTGCTCCTCCCTACTCACGTCGGCCGGCTTCTCGACAACGACTAAGGGTGGAGCCTCAGAAGTAGGCCCCGCAAAGTCGTTGCCAAGAAGGAGGTCGACGCCCCTAACAGGTAACTTCTCCACAATTCCCACATCCAGGTCACGAGTCCCACCATCAACTTCCACCTTCATTCTTACAAGCGGGTATGACCTTGTCGCATTAACTCCCTGAACCACAACCACCCGCGCCGTATTGACAGGTTTACCAGTGCAATTTCTCAACAGTGTTTGCGATGCCCCAGTGTCACGCAAAATTCTCACCTCATGTCTTCTACCCCCCCACTCCACACAACCGAGTCCCCTGTAGTCACTAAAGGCATCACGGACAGGGAATAAGCCTTCCGGATCCTTCTGCACTGGCAGTGCATTTACCTCGGAAGAAATGCCTCTAACAAACTCCGATGTCCTCTTGAACACTCCAATGCCGTGAGGAAAAGACACGGCTGCCGGAGGAGGTCGACTAGGGCACTAATTTGCCTTATGACCCTCCTGGTGGCACCTAAAACACATAAATTTCGGTTTCGGCTTATACTGTGATGTAAAAGGCCCCTGACTTTTCACATACGGTGTGGTGGTAGGTTTGGCTTCAGTTTTAGTTTCATTGCTCTTTGGTTTAAATGTGTCATTGCTACGGGGAGGGGGAGGATAACGGTCCCTAGCACTTGCATCGTACTTCTGTGAGGACCCGCAACCCCGAATCAACGACAGCCGTAGATCAGCCATTTCTGCTGCTTCTACTAGAGTTCTTGGGTTTTTCTCCTTTAAGTTCAAAGTTAGATCACCGCCCGTGCTCTTAAAGAACTGCTCCAACATCATTAACTGCTTAACTCCATCAAACGTTGTTACCTTCTCAGATCGGAGCCAGTTCCCCATAGCATCGGACAAGTCCCGGGCGTGTTCCAAAAAGGTGCTATCTCTTCCCTTAGTTACACCCCGGAACTTCAAACGGTACGTTTCTGGTTGCAGTTCGTAAGCCCTCAGGACAGCCTCCTTGAGATCCTCGTACACAATACATAACTCCAAAGGTAATGCATCGTAGGCTTTAAGATCCTTGCCTATTAATCTAGAGGATACAAGTGCTGCCCATTTATTCTCTGGCCACTGGTGTTCCTGGCACTTCTTCTCAAAGCGTGTGAAAAATTCTGTTACACCACTCTCATCAAACACCGGAACCAGTTTCAATAAGTGCGAGAGAGACTGCTCATGAACACGGTTACCAGCCCCAAGTCGCTGTCCCGTTGTCTCTACTCGCGACTTCTCTACGTCCATGTCGGCACAGTACTTAGTCGACTCAGCTTGGATTTTTGCTAGCTCTATTTGAGGCTGAAGCTCACCTGCCCTTTGTTGCTGGTGACTTTTTCTCTCTTCTATCTTGGCTAATTCTATTTGCTGCTGAATCTTAGCTAATTCGAGCTGAAGCAATAATTCTGGAGATAACCCTTGAGGAGGTGAAGGTGCTACAATGTTTGAAATTACCGGTGGTCCCCCCAGGGGCAACCCACCCTGCCAGTCACCACCCACCTGTGAAAGCGTACCCGGGGTAGGCAAACTACAGGGATGGCTGGGAGTCGAGTGTAGGGGAAGCATGGCCGAAGGGCTCTGAGCACTCAACCAATCTCGCTCACCAGTCACCCTGCCCAGTACACACGTTATCAAGTTATCCCTGGTCATGCCGCTAGTACCCGCATGACCGATAGCTGTGGCCAGGCATTGAAGACCGTACCGCTCCATACCCTCCAACCGCTCGGCAGTAACAGGCCATTGCAAAAATATCCTAGCATCCTCCTCACAGTTCACCCAATTAACCCTTTCATCATGCTGCTGTTCCTCAGTTTCGACATTACGTACCGTGTCTCCATTCTCCTCTGACCCGGTATAAGACATGATGCTCACAAAAATTTCTCACCACAATATTCAGAAAAGAAGCACCCCAAACTCTTATACCTCGATCTACACACAAAAATTCTCGGAAATACTCAAGGGCTATACTATGTTGCAAAATTAGTTTTATTCTTGCTGATCCCCGCAAAATATTCCCCAAAACAACAAATGTTCCCTGCTTAATAAATGTAGGTTCACCAAATCCTAGGTAAGGTCGCCATTTGTTACGACTGGGGTTCAAATATATCAGGGCTCTTATTCATTGGACTAGTAATGGCATAAATGCTACAACGGAAAGCGCTAGCTCCAACCTCTGATGTATATTCCCAGTGAACAAAGAACACAAATACTCTGCAGAGTTCTATATGCAATAATAGGCTATCAAACTCTCAATAAATGTGCGTCTACTCTAGGCTTAATGTTATGTGAAAACAGCCTATTACTACCTATAACCGAAGGTGCTTGGTTATGGTATGCAAAGTAAGGTGGTAAGAGAAGTTACAGCTTACGTTACTTTAATCAATAAATGTCAGGCACTCCTGCATGAAAGAAAGTGCACTAAAGTCCTTCAACACTAACAAGGAATCTTCTTTAAATGTTAGAGCTATAAAGATGCTCGTATCGGAAATGGAACCCAAAAAGGCAGGCAGCGGAACAATGCTCGTGCAGGCTATGCACACAAAAAGGCAGAATATATAATGCCGTCGGAGCCAAGAATATCCTAAACACAACAACAATAATAATAATCGCCCCGACAATGCAGTATTCCTATCAACAAAAAGAGCCTAAGTCGTTTGTGTCTCAATACATCCAACTAGGCTGCGAAATGCTTGCGTAATCATAAATGGGTATGCATAAAAAGAGTAATTAGGTTAATATACTTAATGTCTACTATGATTGATAAAGTCTAGCTAGAGTCAATGATACGAGATACTGGTGCGCATGGCATGCCGCATAGCCTAGTGCAAATCTCAAGTCTGTGCGTCAAATATTACGTTATAATGAAGGGTAGCTCTCTTGAGAAACCTTAATACCGAAGTATTAAGCGTTCTCCTGGCGTATCTCAAAGACAAACAATCGAGACTAGAACAGTGCAGAATGGTATAGGCAAAAAGCCCTCATTCGTGCATGCTCTATTCTCAATGGCACACAGACTAGAATTTACTCAATCAACTCCAGATCTCAGGTATGTCGTGCCGCTTTTAACTAAAGCCAGCACTCATAGGAAACAATACCTTATACTATCAGACTCCTAGTCTAGCATTATCTAATCCAGCAGAACACTAATAATTAAAGGATGCAGTACTTAAACAATATAAATGCCAACCAATGCTTCGTGATCCACTTATCTTAACAACTAACATACATGGGTTATATCAGACCTTAACGCACAATACAACTGGCCAGCATGAAGCTGATTTTGCAGAGTTAACCAGAGGGGATATAGTCTTAATAAAAGGTGGTGAAAGATATGAAAAAAGAGAGAGGTAGGCAGAGGAAAAGATTCTCAGGTGCGAGCGGGGTATAGGTAACAAGGGAGAAAGATGGGTGCGTTCTAGAAACCAGATCTGAGGGAGAGAGTGGCGAGGAACTGTATATATACTCGCACCAGCTCGAGCCGCGTGGGAAAAAAGCGGTTACAAGTCCTCTAACCAATAGCAAGAGAGCTTGCAGCATGGTAAGGACCTCTCTACACCAACCCCCGCGAACGAGGCAGCCAGCCGTGACGTCATCGAGCGGGACAAAAACACTACGCGCTCCCTCTCACTCTGATGTACTCTCTCTCTCTCTCCCAGATCCCATCATTACTAGTTAATGATAAAACATATACTTTACAATTAAATATATAAAGCCTTGACATGGGTGAAAACAAAGAGCCTTTCTGGACTGCCCATGACACAAGCTTTCATATGAAATAAAGCACACTCTAATACACAAACTGTAGCCCCATCCACTGCCCTGGCGATCCTAGCGAGTCACTGTAGGACAAGCCATGCGGTTCTAACGGAGTGGTTAACGTCACAAAAGCTGAATTTCCTCACATCTCCTTTACATCTGCCTTTCTTTAACTTGCAACTATGTCCTCTAGTCCTCCCTTTATCTCCCTCGATAAAGTCCTCCTTGTCTATCCTTTCCAATCCCCTAACATATTTATACATCATAATCATATCCCCTCTTTCTCTTCTCTCACTTAGAGTTGGCAAATTCAATCTCTCTAATCTCTCTTCATAATTTTTGTCAGTTCTCTTAGTTCTGGAATCATCTTCGTTGCAGCTCTCTGTACTTTCTCCAACTTAATTATGTGTTTTTTAAGATGGGGTGACCACACCACTGCCGCATATTCCAATTTAGGTCTCACCATTGATTTTATATTTACTAGCATCTCTTCATTCAAATAGTTGAATGCTATTTTTACTTTATTCAACAGGCCATTAGCTTCTCCCACAATTTTGTTAATATGGCTCTCGGATGAAAGATCTCCCTGTATTATAATGCCCAAGTCCTTTTCTTTTTCTGAGGGGTTAATCGTGCATTCTCCTAGTTTATATTCCCAATGAGGTCTTCTTTTACTCACACCCCCTTCCATCACATGACATTTATCTTTGTTAAAATCTAATTTCCATATCTTGCTCCATCGGTCTATCTTATCCAGATCACTCTGTAGCTCTCTACAACTGTTTTCGTCCACTATGTGTTTCATAATTTGTGCATCGTCAGCAAACATATTCATGTATGCATTTATTTCCTCTGGCATGTCATTTATATAGACCAGAAACATAATTGGGGCCAACACTGATCCCTGTGGAACTCCGCTTGTAACATCCCTCCATGTTGATAAGCTGTATCTTATCATGGTTCTCATCTGTCTTCCCGAGAGATAGTCCTCCATCCACTTCAACAAATTACCCTGAACCCCTCCAAACTTCTTCAACTTCCATCTAAGTCTACTATGAGGAACTCTGTCAAAGGCCTTCTTTATATCAAGATACACACAGTCCGCCCATCCTTCTCTCTCTTGTAGTATATCTATCATCCTATCATAAAAGCTCAGCAGATTAGTAACACATGATTTTCCCTCTCTGAATCCAAATTGTCTTACAGTAAGTAAATTATTTTCTTCCAAGTACTTTATCCATCTTTTCTTAATAATCTTCTCACACATTTTACAAACAACACTTGTCAGTGACACTGGTCTATAGTTTAGCGGCTGCTCCCTACTCCTACCTTTGTAGATTGGTACTACATTAGCCCTTTTCCAATCTAGTGGTAATTTTCCAACTTCAATAGAGTACTTAATTATTTCATATATAGGTTTTACCAATTCCTCAGCACATTTTTTTAGAATCCATCCTGCTATATTGTCTGGGCCCATAGATTTTCTCACATCTAGTCCCTTCATAAGTTCTAGTAGTTCCTCTGGTTGAAAGATAATATCCCCCAATTTTTCATCATTTTGGTATATGATCTCTGGTTCTAAAAAAATGTCATCCATAGCATAAACTGAATGTAATGTATTATTCATAATCTCACATATCTTCTCATCACCCTCATAAATATTGTCTCCTTCCCTCAGCTTCATTATTTTGTCCTTAACCTTCATTTTGCTATTTACATACCTGTAGAACAATTTGGGATCACTTACACATTTTTCCACAATGTTTTTTTCATAATTTCTTGCTTCCTGTTTCCTAATTCTGACATACTCGTTCCTTAGCTTCCTATATGTATTCCAGGTCTGTTCATTTCTCCTTCTTCTGGCTATGTTCCATGCCTTATTTCTCTTATCCCTAGCTATTCTACATTTATCATTAAAGCGGCTTCACTGGCGTATTATCTATTGATTCAGTAGAGCGGCACCGCTTTACTCCCGGACTGTACGTACTGGACTGTACATCGAATGAGGTAAATTCTAACTCAGGCATGTGTTTGAAAGAACAGTTTGACCATGTATCATATTTGTTTCACAAACGTTGGTACAGCATTCCATAACCGTCGGTCCGTCCATACACTGACGTCCATTGTAATTTCTGACCGTCATTCAATTCTGAGCCGGGTTCACTGACACTCCAGGCTTGATCTTCTTTACCGAGTTCGTGAATTTTCACTGACGAGTAGCTAACAATAATAAATACAAATCATATGCGTTTTCAGTTTCAGTATTGCTCACCTTTGTGAAGTGGATGTGAAGATTTGGTGCTGAGACAGTTAGATAATATATAAAACACAACAATTAGAGTTATCAATAACTCAATTCGCATCCAATGCACTGTTTTGAATTAATCTGTATTGGTAGGTGCTCAGGTGACTTCCTGTAATTGTGCCACCTCTCTGCAATTTCGTTGTGGTAGCCTACTACGGCCTCTGTTAGCGCCCACAGCTAAACTGTCACTCCTCCACTTTGCAGCAGAACTAATTTTCAACATTATTTATACCCCTAACCAAATCCCTATGAAACTCGCTTTCTCAGAGCATGTTCTTATCCAGCTGATATAGGCTATTTTAAATTTGAAAACACCATTGGCCGAATTAATTACTTGTGCATGAACATTGTTTTGCTTTTTTCCCATTTGTGTGTGAAAAAATTAGCATACCTGTATATATAAATACTCAAGTCTGTCAGAAGATTGATGTGGCAGCTTGTTCTGTAGAGCAATCCTACATATATAAATAACGGTTTATATAGAAGGAGAGTTGGCTGGGCTCTGGTCGCGGTTGGACGTCTCCGGTGCCCGGCGAATCCGCGGAATTAAGGGGCAACTCTACTTAGTCGGTCCCGGTGATTGTCTACCTCGTCTGCTGTCCAGCGGCCTCTCCCCCCGGCTCCATCCCCTTCCTACATGCTGCCCTGCTCTGCCTTCGTCATCCTCTGCTCGTCATCTGTGCCTGGCTTCGCTCTGCGCCATCTTCGTCCTTCTGGTTGGTGGGGGCCGGCGCTACTCTGGACCTGTGACATGTGGCTCGCCCGCTGGAGGGACGCGGCGCCCACGGTGGTCGGCTTTGGTATCGGCACAATCCTCGGCTTTCTACGGGGTTCCTTAGAGGACCCCACCCCCCCATCGGTGCCAGGGCCGCCTTCAGCTTCTGGGGATTGTGTTGGCCACTCTGTCCTCGCCTCTTCTCTTCACCACATGTCTTGTTCCTGCCGGGTGTCATTGTTCATCAAGTCATCTTCCATTCCATCCTCGAGCCCTGGGAGTATTGTTGCCCTTCTGCAGCCCCTCCTGAGTCCCTGACGTTTGAGCCTCCTTCCAGGGAGGCCGCTGCGGCTTGACCACCACTGCGTCAGGGTTAATAGGGCACTGCCCTCACAGCCCTTAAATAAAGAATCAAGATCAAGTTTATATAGAAGCCATGATGAAACGTAATTTTACGGCTTACTCAATTCAAGTAGTTTCTAATGTGAAACTGTCACACACACATACAAAGTTACAAACACACACACACACTAGCAATAGCTCTGTGGCACCGGTTTCGCCTACTAACTAGCTGATCTATAGAGACATATCTGGTGGTTTCCATCTCTCTTGTGCAAGGTAATAAGTAGTAATCAATGCTTATAATGGTCTAGGAAGCGAGACAATACGAACCAAAAAGTTAAATCCTGTATAAGTACACACATCAGCGACAGTATGTTAATCAGTACAAACTTATTTGGTACATTACTGTTGTAATTAACATTTTTTACTTCTTTACATTGCTGGCCTTCGAAAATACATGTTGTTGGATTAGTATAAACATGTATTCTCAAAAGATGTTGAATACTTTTGAAAAATACAAATATAAAAGCAAGCTCTGACCCTTTATCTAGTCCTTTGGCGATTGGAAAAAGTAATTTGTTTTTGTTTATCAGAAACGTTTTCGTGTTGACCAACAAGGAACACTCTAATATTTGTTTTCAGCTTTTGAGAGCATTGCCAATATTTTTAAAATCGTTAATTTAAAAATCAAATTGTTGGGAAGATTAAAACAACTTAGAAAGAGCTTCAAACTATCTATCTTAAACTGTTATATTGCATACATTGCCCTAAACTGGGAAATCATTGTGTAATGGTACCATGGAATGTTACTAAAATGACGCAATCCCTACAGAAAGGAATGACTTTATGCTCTAACTATACAGTGGTTGTTCCATTAATGTTTGTTCTAAATGTTCATTGTAAATTTTGTTATATATTACCTCATTACAAGTTTCCTAATCTCTGCATACAGCGCGTTGACACAACACAATATAAGTTGTATATTCACACTATCTCTTCTTTTACATAGAATAGTTCTATGATTATGGATATATGACTCACCCTCTCTCTCTCTCTCTTCTGGTAAGAGTAAGGAAGCTGAGAGTACTTTACCTTCAATTTTTTTCCGCCTATAAGGTGAAATTCCGTTCCAATTGGAATGGGAACGTACGAGGGGACATCGTAAAGTTTACATTATCACCCGGAAGTTATTGAGCTATGTCGATGACAATTTGTCAGTGTAATGACTGGTCCTTATGCGCATGATGGTGCAAAAATGTTCTCTTAAGTTTGTTTACTTTCTTTACAGGTTGCGCTAGATGTCAGTAACCTGCAAGATGGAGAAGATTGAGGCTCGCAGCGTGATTAAGTTCCTGCATTTGAAGGGTTACAGTGCCCGGAAAATCCATGATGAAATTAAGGAAATTCCTGTTCCACCTCACAACAGTGTCATATGACCATCAATCATCACCATAGACAGCCTTCCTTTTATCATTGATTTTCCGGGCACTGTAACCCTTCAAATGCAGTAACTTAACCCCTTACGAACGGGAATGTTTGTAACTTCTACTACCTGCCTGGCGGGCATATTTACCCTAAACGAGCTTCATTCCATGATCTTTCTCATGCATAAACAAAAACTAGAGCGTAATACAATAATTGTGTATCCGTGAAAGGGAAATAATAGAGCTTTCCAATGACACCTGAATCATCCTTGTACGACCAGGGGTTATTCTGTAGCGATCGCGCAACATGAGGGGAAAAACCCTAAAATACGTTAGTTTCCCGAGTTTTTTCCTGGTCTCGCGAGGCCGTGGGTGTGGAATGTTGCAGAGGGTAGTGTCAGTCGTGGCACTGGGTCCTAGCCGAACGGTCAGAGCCCGCCTATCGTCCTCCCAATGCGTGGACTCTCTCTCAGAGCCAATAATATGCTCAACATACCTTTCGACATATGTCGGACACCGCAGGGGTGGCCATGATTCTCTCATACGACATATGTCGGGCCCCGCGGTTTGAGTGTTAATCACGCTGCGAGCCTCAATCTTCTTCATCTTGCAGGTTACTGACATCTAGCGCCACCTGTAAAGAAAGTAAACGAACTTTAAGAGGAAATGTTTGCACCATCATGCGCATAAGGACCAGTCATTACACTGACAACATTTCATCGACATAGCTCTATAACTTCCGGGTGATAATTAAAACTTTAAGATATCCCCTCGTATATAGTGAATGCTAGAAATAATATTGATGCAAAGCTAGTTTTTCATTGCCCATAATAAACAATAGGATATATAATGTTTTCAATTATTTAAATTTGATAACATACAAATACAACTTTCGAAATTCGTTTAGGTAAATATATACAATCTAACCCTCGTCTAGTTAATATCATACCGGTAGCTGATTAAGTGAACTGAATAATCTATGAGTGTAGACATATCTGTACTACTTCTCATTTTACTTAAAAAACTAGCAAGTTCGTCACTGCCAGTCGGTATGTTCCTTTTTTGTAAATTATAAAAATATGTTGGCCGATCTCCCTTACTATTAGTCTAGGACTAATGGCAGTTTTTTTGGAGCTTGAGAAAAGAGCAATTTCGAACTTCATTGTTTTAATTATACCCTGTCCCTGAGGACGCCTGGCTGGGGAGGTGTGAGGAGATGAGTAAATACAGAGTCACACCATCACTTTCAGTGGCAATTTTTCTAGAAATTGCTTAATTAGAGTTATCTGCCAAACGAAAACTGCAGTAAGAAGTCAAATCTCTGAATATCAAATTTGTTTTCTATTGTGTAGCTCATATTATTACGTATCCTTACATTTACATAGTAGGTAATGTGCTACAGTTCACAGATTAAGTGGGTAGAAATACTGTAAATGTATTAACTTTATTCCTCTATAAATGCAGGCAACACAAAGCCTGATTTCATATAGTATGTGTATCTCCTAATCTGTTATGAATACGGAAATAATATGTTGCCAATAAGTCCATGCCCCCATTGTATCCATATTGTAATAATGGATCAGCCACAGGTTGACAAGTGGGAAGGGGGTGTGAAGCATAACAGAAAAGGCGACTCGGTTATTTTTGGGAACAACAGTGGCACCTTCTGCTTCACTCTTTTCCAACCCTCTTCATTTACTCTTCATGTTCACCCTTTTCACTCCACTCAATGTATTATTCTACAGTTTGTCCTTTCCATCCCATTTATCCTTCTTCCTTGCCCATGTTTATCCAATCTGGTTTCCATAATCGATCACCTTCATGGAAACTTTGATATTTGCTCCACTTGTCTTTCTCGCAATGTTGCATCTCTCTCGCTATTCTATCGCTACTATAATAATCAGTGTTCCTCACAGCTCTCTCAATGTATACCACCTCCTCTACGTAGGGCACGTCGTACCCGTCTTGCAACACAATCCCAACCCTACTCTGTGCAACTCTCTAACCCAAGAGTGAAACATTGCTCCCAGACTTTCTTCTATTCAACAGCTGAGCTGTGTCACTCTTTCAAATCTGGGGGAGGCACTCATTACGGGCAGTTCTGCCTTTTGCCTCCCTCACTCGCATAGAAAACAAAATGGTTACCATGCCTACATACACAATACTGAATATATACACGTCGAACAAGAACCTATTAACACCTTATTGGCGGGCTAGGCGGTCTATTTATATGTACCGCCCAGCCGGGTGTTTTTAGCAAAAATAGGGCTGTTTAAGTGATCATTTTCATGCCTAAATAAGACCCAGAGCGTAAAACAAGTATATATCCCTGAAAGGGCATAAACAGAGCTTTCCAATGACACCACAACGATCCTTGTATGACCGCTAGTTTTCTTGCAACAACCGCGCAACACGAGTGCAAAAACCATGTAATTCGGTACTTTCCCCATACATTTCACTAAGTAGCGAGTGTGAGAGGGTGGAGGAGGGTGGGATTCATGTCAGTAGGCCCGCCGCGGTGGTCTGGAGCGGTCATACGCTCGCTACTCTCCTGCCACCACTTGTCTCTCTCTCTCAGCAACATTACGTGCTGAAATTGCCACACGACCTATGTCGCGCACCGCCACATAGTCCAAATTTATTTAACTCGACTTATGTTGTGGGCCGCCAGTTAAGGGTTAATGCTCTCTATTATTCAGTGAATGCTCAATAATTATAAACATCTAATATTTATGCAACATCTACATGAAACTGGTTACGAAATGCCTGCAATGATCACGTTAGGCTTGAGTCGCCTTGATTAAAATAATTTATTAGCTTTTAGGTGCCTTGATTTATTCTTAACCTATCCGCGGTGAGACTCCGATTCGTTAAACGTCGTGTGTGGCTAAGCTATTGCATTAATTTCTGACGTAAATCGTCATTATCCGATAAATATCGTTATTACTTATTCTTATGCACCTGTTACATGTTACAACAATAAAACAAGTGGGAATAGTATTTGGGGGGTGACAAACACGAAATATTGCCGAGCGGTTCATTTATTGAGTTGACAGAGAGCGAGACTGCACCCTTCCTTCACGAGCTCTCGAGCGAGACTGGAGGCAGTGCGGGCTAGTCTCTCTCTCTCTCCTCCCTCCGCACCCCTCCCTTTCGACCTTGAAACCAGGTAGGGAGTTTTGGTGCCATAAATAAATTGATAATCACAGGAATAAGAGAAAAATGGGTGATAATTGAGGGGGGGAAGGGGGGAATTTGGACACATGTGGAGGAGTGATAGTATCTATGGAGAGGAATTATCTCACATATTTACACATTCCTTTGTTTTGAATGACATTGAGATGGTATTAAAGGCTTCTTTTAGGCCATGGCTCATATGAGGACGCTCGCCCTCCTAGGGTTCAGATTCATATGAGGACGCTCGCCGTTCCTGGGTTAAAAATATGTTCCTAATAATAATATTCAATAACATATGATTGTTTTATTCTTTGGTCAAATTAGGCTATGACGCCTTGTGAGGTATTGTCTATTATTTGTTTGATAATAAAGGAGGTTAAGCTAACCTCGGTTTATAACTAAAAGTGAGATACCAGCGCATGTTATAATTGAGGAGGTGTTAGGGCCACATAAACTACACCGCTTGTATGTGGGTCTTTAATGCTAGGGAGAGGTATTAGAGTGAATAGTCGAATCAGGTTTCACACATTTATTATAGTCTAATCAAATCAGAATTATAGGACGTAGCTGCCCCAACATTATATTAATAGCATGGGATTAATTATATATATATATATATATATATATATATATATATATATATATATATATATATATATATGAATCTACCCTCAAGAGGTTACTCCAAATAAGCAAAGTACAATGGCAATTAATCAAGAACAAGGAAATAATAAATATGACAACTAAATATATACACGACATACAGAGGATGATAACAAGGATGATATGTTCAATAATAAAAACTAGTGCCTGTGAGTGTGGTTGGAATGTAATGGGGGTAATCTAGCTGGTCAGTAATATTATGTAGATGTAAGGCAGAGCTAGTCATTTATGAGTAGGCAGAGGTTAGGCGACTGAGTGGTCTAGCTAACGTATAACAATTTACTCATAGGATGACAATGTAAGTTATAGATAACGTATTGAGGGTTTTAATTCAAACGGCAAATGATTGAGTAATAATTACGTTACCAGGAGGGCCTGATAGACAGACCACGGAAAATTTTGCAGTGAGGCTGACAGAGATATTAAATACTATTTTACGTCCAACAACAATGGCTTCTGCAAGGAGGCTGACAGAGGTACCAAGATATATTAAATACTCTTTTACGTCCAACAACAATGGCTTCTGCAGGGAGGCTGACAGAGTTACCAGGAGATATTAAATACTGCATATTTTCCTACCACACTGAGACTTTGGGCATTTGGAGCACCTAGAGAACACTCAAACTCAGGAGGGAAGATGAGATACTTTCCCTAACCTGGTGTGAGTACCTATTCACTCTTTAGGTCTTCCCTGGCCCTTGTTGGCTACATCGAACAAGGGTGACCTTGGCCTTTCCTAAAGTTGACATAGGCCCTTGTCGCTCCGGCAACGGGAGTAGGGGGGATAGCAAAGGTAGGACCAGCAATATTTTTTGTTTGCATATCCCCTCCCAGGTCCAATCACCAGGTGTATGCAGTGGGGGAGGCGTCTGGTCATTCTGGTTTGCTGGGTTGACCTGGCCGCTGGCCAACCCCAGGTCAGCCAATGGGGGTGACGTCACATCCGGTGGCGTGGAACCATAGTTCCGCTCTCTGGTAGGTAGTGTAGTTCGCGGGGGCTTGTTTTGTTTTTGTTGGTGGGGGAATGATGCTCCTTTCCTCGGGGGGACTTGTCTTTGCTGAGCCTGTTCCGCCTGTGAGAGAACAGGTGAAGTTGAGGTTTTAGCATTGTGGAGCCCAAACGGACGGCGCTGCCCTTGATTGATTTGGTATGGTGCAGGGGAAGACCTCTGGTGTCTGTCAAAGGTGAGTGTGGCTGTATGGGTGCACCTGGTTATGGTGGCGTTGTTGCGGTGTTCCGTGTTCGGCCTGCAGCACCTTGGTATGCTCCGGGAGGTGCATGTGGCTGGTTGCTGTAGGTGGCTTGCCCTATCTTTGGTATAACAAAAAGATTGTCCAATATATCTGTCTTTTCTTAACTCGTAAACTGTGTGAGGCATTGGGGTGGTTAGTAGGCTACAGGGTATTTACAAAAGGGTACCAATAATAAATGTATCGTATTAGTTTTTATATAACTTACAACATTATTATTTTCAGTATTTAGTGATAACATATTGCTATTCAAATTCAGTCAAGTGAAAGTTGTTAGCTGTAATGGTTTTTGACAGTAGAACATAATAATAAGGGTGGTAGGTAGATGTTGGAGGTGAGGCAGGGACGGAGGCAAGTCTTGGGGATAGACAGTGAAGGATAAAGTTAGGCAGTCCTGTTGACGAGGAAGACTGGTCTAGGGCACGACCAGGGAAGACATCACTTGTAGGAAAAATGATAATAAGAACAGAAGAAGAACACGAAGATAACCATAAAGAAGGATGAAGGCGAAACAAGAAAAAAGAAAGACGCAAAGAAATAGATGAAGAAGAAAATGACGAGGGCAAAACATATACATAATAATGCTGATGATGATACAATGTCAGTCCCAGAAAATAGTTAGAACTTATAATCATTAAAACAAATAATACGATGATAAAACGAAATTAGTACATGAATGCCAAATATAAGCTAAGCATAGGCTATACTGTATACAATGCAGCCTATGCCGTTGTAAGAGATGACTAAAATGTATGGAGAAAACAAGAATATAATATTGGAATTAGGATTTCTGACGAACTATATTTACTTCTTACGTATCACTCAATCTTTAAGGTATGTATGTATGTTTGTATGTATTTATGTATGTATGCATGTATGTAATACTTGGTATAAGAAAGATAAACCACACAATTAGGGGAAGGAACAATACAACCAGGAAACGGTTACGCTAAATAATAATGTTTTGCATTCATAAAAAAAACGCTAGTTATTATTGTCAAGTTATTCTTAACAAACATAAGCAAAGCCTTTATATTCAAGGTTTGTTCAGTGTGCATTTCACTATTAAACCAACAGAAGATAATTAATTAAACTGACTTATGGAAGGTGATCACTACTTTTGTTCGTTGGTGTACATACAAGATGAAATATACTCTGTTCATCTTTAATTGTTACGCCACATATCTGTGTTACTAAACTATGTCTTGGTACAACATTTAATTACTTAAAACATTATCATTAATGAACACACTATATTTATATAATGGATATATGTGGTAGTAATTTCCTATTCTGCAACCAAGTGTTACAAAATTAGCTGCTTATGAACGATATTTCTTGCCATATAAAGACTACAACAGAGAATAGTAAGAAGGTATTGTGTAGACAGACTATAGTACAGCAGCAAGAGATCTGCTGTAATTACTGTACCTGTAAACTGTCGAGGTGGAACTACAACTACACTGGGAGGAGAGTCAACAGTGGTAATAGTGATAGTAAGGTATAACAGGAAACTTGATATGGGTTCATCGGTAATATGTATGAGAGAGAGAGTAACAGATATGAGAGAGTTACATAGAGTTGCATAGATACACAGACTACACAGACCTTGCGGTACCTACTAGGTAGTCCGGACTTAATGCTAAAATAGAATTTGCTACAAGTGGAAGGTAAGGATAGCAAAGAAAACTCTCTTCCCACCCACCTCTCCCTCCGATCGTCAGTCGGCATGAAATTAACCCTCTCCGTCTCATATGACGCGATCGAGTCATATGGCAGTTTCGCCCAAAAGTATCATATGATGCGATCGCGTCATATGAACTTAGTGAAATAGTTCAATAATAAGTTATATGACGCTTTTGCGTCAATTTGAGCTCAGTAAGTTAGGTAAGTTAGATCATAATCTGTCGGTTGATGGCAACCCCAAATTCCTCCGACTTCTAACGGTCCCTCAGTGTGAGAAAGACTGTTGTGGGGGAAATATCGGGCGCTCTGCCAACCCGTAAGTAAGTTAATAAAATCTGTCTGGGGAGGTTAAGTTTGGGAAAGAAGTCACCCAGCAGAATGAGAAAAACTTCTACTGGGAAATGTATAGTAAAGAACAAAGATGCGAAATATTATATAATACTGATGCTTACCTATTTGTTTTTGTTTTTACCTATATTATTCCCACCTCCTCAAAATGAATGTCTAGACTTCTTTTGAATGTGTCAATTGTCTTACATTGTCCCACTTTCTCAGGCACTTTGTTCCACTCGATGACCACACTGTAGCTGAAGAAGTGCTTTGTGACATCAAGCTTCGCCCTGATGTTTTTAATTTCATTTCATTTCCCTGAGTTAATGAACTATTATCTATTTTGAAAAGTTAATCTACATCAATTTTGTCAGATCCCTTTAGTATTTTGAAACACTTGATTAATTGACCTCACAATCTTCTTTTCTTAAGTGAGACAGTCTTCCTTCATCTCTTGAGGTGGAAGGTTGTTCTATCTTGCCATTTTGGCAACATTGCTTGCGACTGAGGGGGGGGGGGAGACTTTTATTACTGTATCCTCCGGTACAGTAGGGGTTAACACAAGGCATTTTAGTTCCTCAATCTTGTTTCTAATCGAACATGCATTGAAGGATAATACTTTTATTCTACTGAACTCTTGATTGAGGAATGTATATGATTTTGGTATTGTGAGAGAGAGAGAGAAAGAGAGAGAGAGAGAGAAAGAGAGAGAGATTAACACATTTGTTCTAATGGACTCCCCTTTGATCAGGCTAAAAGCTAATTTTCAGTGACTCCAAGCACACAACGACACTCCCTGTCTGTCTCACTCCCTGGCTATCACACCTCTAAACAATGTAGGCATCCTATATTGCAAGTATTATTCTTAAATTATCCATTAATATCTTATATGCAAACTAACATTTTCAATAATCACGACATTGAATTGAAATTTGTAAACTACTATAATGCAAAAACTTATTATCTACAAACATATTATGCAACAACAGATATATTTAATTTAAACAAGACTAAGAACACTGAAATATGAGAACACTTCTTGTGATTGCTACTAACTAAATGTACTCACTACAACCATACTGAAAATAGATACCCCAAGCCACTTATAACTTACTAATAGCTCTAGCAACCTGACTGCAAAAGTGTCCACATTTATTTAATGGTGGTCTCTTCCCGACTTTTGGAAGTCTTAGTTAGTTGCTTAACCCTCTCACCACGGAAGGGCTCTTGAACGCCCATAAAAAAGCATATAACAGGTACCCGGATGGTCTCTTGAACGCCCAGTGATTGAAAGCCTGTGAGCTTCGTGTGCGAGGCGTCGGTCCGACGCATGTAAACAACAGCCGGCTGGACCGTCGCCCCGCATCTCCGGCCACAAGAAGGAGAGCGTCGCTTGTTCGTGTGTGCCTGTATGTCGTTGTTAAGTATCGAAAAGTGGTGTAAAGTGGCTGTTTTGGCCATAAATTTATCTCCAATGAAATCATCATCACAGCTCAACCAGTTGACTTAGAGAGCTCTACTTAATGCCATTCTACAGGTAAATAACACAGCTACGCTTGGGGATGCGCGGGAATGCGGGAAGCAGTCTGATTAACGAATATACGGTAGCCTAGCCTAGACGTTTTTCGGCCAAAACACCCGGGTTTCGAGGAATATATATATAATACATAGCCGGGGCTGGAGGGTTAAGTAATGTTCAAGTTATATAAGGATAAGGGCCAAGCATTCTGTTTTAGTTGTTGTTGTTGTTGTTCCCCAAGCTGCCTGGCCGAACAGCCCCGAAGCCCAGAGCAAAGCCAAGGCCACAACCGAGCGCCCCCACAGAACCCTCCCTGCTTACCACAATAAAGCCTGGGTGACCGAAGCCACTCCATGGCGGGGAGCTGAGGAGGGTGCGGAAACGCTAGGGAAACCAAAGCCCCACCCAGGGCCTTGTGCCCTTCAGCAATTATGAAGAGAAAGTTGAGGGGCAAAGGAAAAAATTTGACGCTTTCGCTTCCAATCTTGATAGATTGGGAGGTCAATCCACGGAAGAGACGCCGTCACTTGAGATCTAGAGAATATATAAGTAAAAGGAACAGTCAGAGTAAGCTATGGGTATGGCAGAGATCGCTCTGTTCTCACTCTGATAGACCAGCCCATCACCACATGAGTAGAACCCAATCCTCTCAGCATCAGCTAGGAAAGGCCCTAGAAAGCTGCCTTTGGCGAGGGGATAGCTCCCCTATTTCAACCCCTTTCGGGGTTGGGCACCCGCCTTTCTGTTTTAGTTAACGTGATTAGCGCGGTCGTAGTATGGCCTGCTGTAGAAAGGAGGGAGGGCAAGAATAGATAATGCATGGATATATTGGATATATATTTTTCCCCGGTATTCTTAAGGCCTCGACTTTTTGCAGCAAATTGGCATTTGGGACCTTTTCAAAGGCATTCTGAAAGTCCTAGTACATTATATCAAGATGTTTCGTGAAGTCATAATTATTAACATTTATCATGACATTTCGTTATAGTTTCGATCGGTATCATTTTTTTCTTCTAAATTCGTGTTGGCTCTTATTGATAATATATCTTGTTTCTCAATTAAAAGCACAATTTCACCCATTATAATTTATTATATTTTATCTCTCTTTGTATTATACGAAAGTTGAACGCATTATGAACGATACTTGGTGGTTATAATTTGTTATAATATTTGTGTTATATTCGCTCTCTTCCACTTAGAGAGAGAGAGAGAGAGAGAGAGAGAGTAGGTGGAGGAGAGTGATGGTGAGAGTGTGAGGGAGAGAAGGTGAGAGGGACAAAAGGGTGAGGGGTATAACATCAGCGTCGCAGGATCACATGTGCAGGTATAATTAACACTTAACTGAATCACGCACCCACGCAACAGAGAGAAAGAGAAAGATAGCCTGTTCATTTGGTAGTGAGCTTATCTCTCTCTTTCTATATATATAATATATATATATATATATATACATATATATATATATAGAGAGAGAGGGTATGTGTTTTTTTTCTTCTATAAACCAACTACTCCCTTTCGGCCATAGGCTTAGAGACTGTACATTCTACCGCTCAACACCATGAAGCCCGCATGGTCTCGTTCCAGTCTAGGGAGTGAGACATGTGAAGCAACCATTCACGGCTCGAAGCAGCTTTATCTCTGAAGCTACTTTGCCTCTGCGCTTACTTATCTCACCCCCAGACTCGAACCCTCACTCTCAGAACGCCAACCTATTGAGCAATTTACTCACTAGCATATGTTGAAAGGAGGGTATTTTTTTGGCGTTTCGGTGGGCTTTGTGGTAATGCAATGTTAATAGGTACAGCAAAAATTCCATCCCAATATTATCTTCCCATTGACATATCGGGATTCGAACCCGGGTCCATAGGATTACCAGTCCAATGGCAAGACCACTCCACCATATATATATATATATATATATATATTTTCTTTAATACATACGAGGTTGAAAGAAATGGCAATTTCTGCGTTGGAAATTTTATTATTCAAAGTTTCCAGGTCTCTGATGAGTTTTCGCTGGGTGGCAGGAAGTAGATGAAGGAGATGAGCAAAATTCATGGTGGTACAGGGTTACATTAAAGTACATGATGATACAGGATATACGACGCGTTTCACTGGACAACCAGCATTATCAAGTAAGGAAGGAAAGATATAAAAGGTAAACAGGAAGGGTATATATAGAGGGTGGAGGATCAGAGGAGGCGGAAAACAGGGGGCAAAAGTCTGCTATTGGTGGAAGGGAAAACTAGGAGAGAAAAAGGGGGTAACCGCTTCACGCATGCGCACTGGATGCGGGATGGTGGTCGATAGGTGGGGTCGAAGCTGATTGGCTGCGTGTCGAGGGGCGTGGCCTAAGTTGTGTGGCGCCTGCAGAAGACGAAGCTGAAGGAGGTAGCGCGTGGGGCTGCGTCAAGGGCACCGGGGGGCGAGGAGGGGTGTTAGGTCCTGTAGGGTAGTGCCTTTTGGCAGAAGGAAGGATCTGAAGGTCCAGAGTTTGGTTGTTGATGTTGGGATGTAAGGCTTGGATATATAAAGCTTCGAGTATAGGTAATCTCCTTGGGTCACTTTCTTTATCGAGTATGGTGGTGTGTTTCTCTAACTCGTTGCGTGTGAGGTGAGGGTGGTTAGGGGTGAGATAGTGGTCTTTGATGGCTCCAGCCTGAAGGTGAAGAGTTAACCGACGTGAAAGACGAGTCTGCGTCATACCAATATAGGAATGAGGTCCACAGTCCTCATAATTACAGGTATGTTGGTAAATGACGTGATCGTCGGTCATCGGGCTCTTTATCTTGGTGGAGGCTGGTTTGTTGCGGAGAACGAGGTTGGAGGTCTTGGGGGATTTGTAATAAATTATTAATTTGATTTTGTTTCCGGGTTGGTTGGGTGGACATGCTTGGAGATTATTTCTTTTAAGACGGCCTCGTCATTTTTGTGTTCAGAGGACATGTAATTGCGGTAGAAGATCTTAATTTCATTGGGGGGGTCAATGTTGGGAGGGCTTTGGGTGTACCATTTTTCAAGATGGTGGTTGATGGTGCTGGAGATGTCGGAGTTGGTTTATTACCTGGCTTTACCAACATATATATATATATATATATATATATATATATATACTGTATATGTCAAGATTTAACATATAGAATTAGACAAGTATAATTACCAAATACGGCAACCGAATGTTGAGAAAAAATAAATAAGACGACACATACACACATATAATATATATGCATACAACCACATATGCACACTCATTTATAAGACTGGAAATTAAAGTGGGGCTGTTAATGTACTTTCAGTTAATTGCATTGCAGTTGTGCAATATCCCTTACACACTCACACGCATATATGCTTTTAAAATGTCCCACACACACACTACCACAACCACACACATGAAGGAACACACACACTCATACGTTTAAAATTAAATTTTCCAACTCTAACTTCAAATTCAAATTTCAAATTTAAATACAAAACATTCAACTGAGCCTTTTGAAAACGAAAGGTGCTCCTGGAAGGCACTTGGTGAACTAGGAAAGGTCTATGCTGTACTTACAAATGGATCATAAAATATGGTCATTTGTTCATGTAAAATATATTTGATAATGATCATAACGCCCTTAGGTGCATGCCCTGTGTATGTGTGAGTGGGTGTGTCTGTCTGTGTGTGTGTGTGTGTGTGTGTGTGAGTGAGTGAGTGTTCGTGTGTGTGCGCGCGCTTTAGGGTATTAATCATAAACAAATTGAATACATTTAACAATTCTATAAACATATTTTGTATTTGTATGGGAACATTATTCGGTTTGTTCCGCAATGCCGATATGGAGTACACCCTAGTTAATCAATAATGACTGTGATAGTAATTATATCCCGTTAAGTATCATTTATCAATAATGTATTTATATCATCACCAGTTCACTGTCATGTCCACCACTACAGTCTATGACACTGCCACCACCTCTACATGCTTTTATCAGCATTCGAAACACTATGAATTGATTTAGATAACATCAGAACAACTTACTTTCTCCTCCAAGGTCTCAAGGTTTGGACAGAAACAAGGTATAGGAGGTGGAATAAGGTGAGATAAGATAAGAGAAATTGTGGCTGTCCAAAATTGAAAGTTGTATTTGATTTATTTGATATTGTTTTAGTTGTTTTAGTTTTAATTTTGTTTTTCTTCTATGGTGCTAACATGCGAGTGTCCACCCAACAACGTTGACTGGACTCAATGGGTCAATGTACAGGGTGTCCCAGGAGGAAAGGGCATAACTTTGGGAAATGATAACAAAAGGTATTCTAAGCCTAAACTGTTCTATAAGAAAAATTCCAAATCTCAACTGGTACAGAGATATTGCATGTTGAAAAGAGTAGTATCCTAGTATTACCTCATAACACTGGTCTAGCTGTCCTAGTGCCTACCACACCCCCATGTAAATACAAATATTTTACCATGTTACTATACAGACTCTATAATTATGTAAGTTGCAAAAGTATTATAGACATAATTAGCAGTAACAAGAAATAGGGTGGTCAGTATGGAAGTGAAGAAGTCCTTGCATGACAGAGTGGTACTCCCGACACTAACTTGCGGAAGCAAAGCATGGACGTTCGGGAAGAGACTCAGACCAAGAGTGAGAGCGGTGGAAATGAGTTACTTGAGAAGTGCGTGCGGAGTTACATGGAGGGATAGACAGACGAATGAGGAAGTAAGAAGGAGGTCTGGTGTGGAGGTAGTTGTGCTGGAAAGTGTGAAAAGGAACAACTTGAGATGGTTCGGCCATATGGAACGCATGGAAAACGAGAGAAGAGGGTGTACGAGAGCGAGGTGGAAGGACAGAGAGGGAGAGGTGGAAGGATGGAGTGAGGAATTACATGAATGAAGGCGGTGCTGGTTGGGAGGAGGGGCATCGACTGACTGGGGACAGAGGTGCATGGGGGCGGTTCGTTTGTGGCCACCCCTTCGGGGATCACGGCGTCAGGCAATAAATGGATAGATAGATAGATAATTAGCTCACTTTGGACCAGTTTAAAACCATTTGACATGGAAGAAGCCATTACAGTGATGAGGGGGAGGAGACTACATAAAACCTTCAATATATGTTAAACGGTGAGTTTTTTTATTTGTCTTATAGAACATGATATGCTTAGAATACCTTGTTTTATCATTTCCCCAAGCTATGACAAAGGAGTACAAAGGAAATCAATCAACAACAGGTCTAGTGACCCTTCTAGGTTGCTTGTCCTCCAAAACACTGAGGATCAAGTGTCCAAACAGTGGTTTAGAGTGGGTAAGGGAACTACTGCCCTGGAACTAATGTCCGTGGCAGGACTAGGAAGTTAGTAGGGGACATATGAGTTAGTAACTGAGGGGAGGATAAAGTAAAGTTATTCATTTACAAACGCAGTCAGTCGTGAGTTTGATGCGAGATATTTGTCTAGGCAGAGTTTAAATGATTCAACAGTGCTGCAGTCTATAACGTGTCTCGGGGAAGCCCATTCCACAAGTTGACAACTAGATTGAAGAAGAAATTCTTAGATTCGTGTGAGTTAAAAGATTTACCAATAATTTTGCAACCGTTTCCCCGCGTGTAGTTAGATTGGTCGATAGTGAAGTACTTACTACAGTTCATATTGTCGATGCCTTTGATGATTTTGAACACTTGAATTAAGTCACCTCTTAATCTGCGCTGGGTTAAAGGAAATAGATTTAATTCTCTAAGACGCTCTTCGTATGGTTTATTCTTTAGGCTAGGTATCATTTTGGTAACTCTACGTTGAACTCGTTCTAGCTTGTTTATGTCTTTTTGGTATTAAGGGCACCAGCATTGAACGCAGTATTCCAGAAGAGGGCGGACTAAGGAATTGTAAAGGGTTAGGATAATGTCTTTGGATTTATGCTCAAATGACCTGCCTATAAAGCCAATTATTTTGTTTGCCTTCTTAACAACTTCTGAACATTGTTGACTCGGTTTTAGGTTACTCGATATTGTTACTCCCAGATCGGTTTCTCTGTTTACATTCTTAAGCTGAGTGCCATTCATCGAATAGTTTGCTTTCTCATGTAGGTATCCGATATGTAGTACTTTACATTTATCCGCATTGAAACTCATTTGCCAAATTTGGGCCCAATGTGACAATTTATCTAGATTGTTTTGCATATCGTCAACTTGATCTTTTGAGAGTACGCTATTTGCAATTTTTGTATCGTCAGCAAATTTTGAGATTATACAGGTGAGACCCTCATCTATGTCGTTGATGTAAATTAGAAAGAGAAATGGTCCTAGTACCGATCCCTGGGGTACCCCGCTACTTAAATTGGTCCATTTAGATGCCTTACCGTTTATGACTACTCTTTGCTTTCTGTCGCTGAGCCAATTTTCTATCCATTTCAACACACCGTCTTGTATTCCATGCGCTTTTAGTTTTAGCAGTAAACGTTTGTGGGTAACTTTGTCAAAGGCCTTTTGAAAATCAAGGTATATATAATATCTACAGCTTTACTCTCATCGTAGAGGTTGAGGATATCGTGGAAGAAGTCTAAGAGGTGTGGTAAACAGGAACGTTTTTTACGAAAGCCGTGTTGAGTATCTTTAAGTATGTTATTTTCCTCTAAGTGATTTACGAGTCTGTCTCTTATGACCGTTTCTAGCATTTTACATACAACTGAGGTTAAGCTAATTGGACGATAGTTACTGGGTAGGGATTTGCTGCCTTTTTTTAATATCGGTGTTACGTTGGCTATCTTCCACTGATCAGGCATAGTTCCAGACTGCAAGGATTTATTGAATAGTAATGTCAGTGGTTTGGAGAGCTCATCCTTAGCTTCCTTTAGAACTCTAGGCGAGATTGTATCAGGTCCAGGCGTTTTATTTACCTTGAGTTTATCTAAACAATTCAATACTTCTCTCTCTGTACCGGTGATATTGCTTAGAACATCTGAATTATCAATCTGAATCGGCGATGGTGCAGGGATATCACTGAGGTCTTCTGTTGTAAAAACTGATGCAAAGAAGGTATTGAGGGCATTACTCATTTGTACTTCGTCTTTGGTGTATTCTCCATTTTCATCGACTAACGGTCCAACAGTTGAAGTAACTGCTTTTTTCTTTCTGATATAACTATAGAATTCTTTCGGGTTTGTTTTACTTTGATTCGCAATATGTAACTCTAGGGTCTTTTTACTTTGCTTAATTAACTTTTTGGCTTTGCGTCGTACCTCTACAAATTTCACCCGTTCTTCGTCATTTTGTGAGGATTTTAATCTATCAATAGCAATGAGGAGCAGAGCATGTGTGAGAGTAGGAAATGGTGAGTTGAGTGAATGGCGTGAGGTAAAGGTAGGTTTGCGACAGGGTTGTGTAATGTCACCATGGCTGTTTAATATGTTTATGGATGGTGTGGTGAGGGAGGTGAAAAGGAGAACTATGGGAAGAGGATTGGGTTTAGTAGGAAAGAATGGTAGAGATTGGGAGTTGAATCAGTTGCTGTTCGCTGATGACACAGCATTGGTGGCGGATTCTGATGAGAAACTGCAGCGGGTAGTCAAAGAGTTTGGTGTGGTTTGTGGAAGGAGGAAACTGAAGGTGAACGTCAATAAAAGTAAAGTAATGGTGTGTAATAGGGGAGAGCATAGGGTGAATCTAGATGTGAGGCTGGATGGGGAAATATTGGAACAAGTAGAGTGTTTTAAATATCTAGGAGGAACGATAAGCAGGAGTGGAGGTATGGAAGTGGAGGTAAATCAGAGAGTGTGTGAAGGAAGGAAGGTTTTCGGAGCAATGGGAAGTATGTGGAAGACGAGAAATCTCGGAGTGAAAGTATAAAGTGCACTGTATCAAGGAATTGTTGTGCCAACAGTAATGTATGGGGCTGAGACATGGGCTCTGAAGAAAAAGGAGAAAAGAGGGCTGGATGTGATGGAGATGAGCTGCTTGAGGAGTATGTGTGGAGTTACTCATAGAGACAGATTGAGGAATGAAGAGATACGTAGGAGAGTGGGGCAGCAGGAACATTTTTCAGCCAGAGTAGACAGAAGGGTGCTGAGCTGGTATGGTCATGTTGAACGAATGGGAGATGAAAGGCTTACAAAGAGAATATGTGAGTCAGGTACAAGGGGAGATAGAAGGGCAGGAAGACCCCCATTGAGATGGAGAGACTGTGTAAGAAAGGCTTTGGATGATAGAGGAATGACTATAGATCAGGCAGGGGAGGTGGTGGTGGACAGGAGTGAATGGAGAATGCTTGTGAATAGTTGAGTGAACATGTGGTCATTTGGAGTAATGGGTCGGGCGCAAGTTGGACTAGATAATAGTCCATCAGGCGCCTGGCCCGGGGAGACGATTAATATGAAGGGTGTGCCTGGAAGTGTGGTGGGAGGGCTTGTGGCTTTGGCTCCGCTGCATGTCTGCCTGCCGAGATCGGAACCTCTCCGGGTGGTCAGGGGCCGGGGGAGTGCTGGAGCGACCTTGGTAACCCTGGTCTCTGGGTCTTCTCCTGGGTGACCTGGATGGGTGAGAGTTTGTGTTTTTTATCTGTGTTTATTTTTTGTTTTATGTTGTTTTTGTGTTTTCCCTGTTCTTGCTCTGTCTTGAGTCGGCTACCCCCAAAATGGGGATTGGGCCTGAGCATATAGATAGATAGATAGAATAGCAATTTTTTTAGCAAGCAGGCCCTTTGAAATATCTTTATTACATCATTTGGGCTTATTATTATGGCCTGGACGCCATACCTTTCCTTCTGGGACACCCTGGGTATAGTTCACTCTAACCACTCCAATAGTGTCAATATATAGTTCACTCTAACTACTCCAATAATGTCAATGTGTAGTTCACTCTAACCACTCCAATAGTGTCAATATACAGTTCACTCTAACCACTCCAATAGTGTCAATGTGTAGTTCACTCTAACCACTCCAATAGGGTCAATATATCTGTAACTAACTACTCTAATAATGTCAATGTGTAGTTTACTCTAGCCACTCCAATAGTGTCAATATATAGTTCACTCTAACCACTCCAATAGTGTCAATATATAGTTCACTCTATCCACTCCAATAGTGTCAATATATAGTTCACTCTAACCACTCCAATAGTGTCAATATATAGTTCACTCTAACCACTCCAAGAATGTCAATGTGTAGTTCACTCTAACCACTCCAATAGTGGCATTATATAGTTAACTCTAACTACTCCAATAGTGTCAATATATAGTTCACTCTAACCACTCCAATAATGCCAATATATAGTTCACTCTAACCACTCCAATAGTGTCAATATATAGTTCACTCTAACTACTCCAATAGTGTCAATATATAGTGCACTCTAACCACTCCAATAGCGGCAATATATAGTTCACTCTAACCACTCCAATAGTGTCATTATATAGTTAACTCTAACTACTCCAATAATGTCAATATATAGTTCACTCTAACCACTCCAATAGTGTCAATATATAGTTCACTATAACCACTCCAATAGTGTCAATAAATAGTTCACTCAAACCACTCCATTAGTGTCAATATATAGTTCACTATAACCACTCCAACAGGGTCAATATATAGTTCACTCTAACCTCTCCAATAGTGTCAATATATAGTTCACTCTGACCACTACAATAGGGTCAGTATATAGTTCACTCTAACCACTACAATAGAGTCAATATATAGTTCACTCTAACCACTCCAATAGTGTCAATATATAGTTCACTCTGACCACTACAATAGGGTCAATATATAGTTCACTCTAACCACTACAATAGAGTCAATATATAGTTCACTCTAACTACTCCAATTGGGTCAATATATAGTTCACTCTAACTACTCCAATAGGGTCAATATATAATTCACTCTAACCTCTCCAAAAACGAACTACATATCCTATGCCAATAATATTTAAGAGCGTGGTACAGTATAACTCATCCATCAGGCTTCACTCTGCATGGTACAACAGATCCATAACCAAGTCAGTTTATAGCAGTAAGTACAGATTCCATGTGTACTTTCTCATTTCCTGCCTATAATTGTGCAATAGTATTTCTTCATATATTACCCTTCCACGCTATGACCCACAATGAGACACCTTAGCACATCATCTTCTTTATTGACCCTTCCAATGGTGAGATATTTGTCTAGGCGAAGTTTAAAAGAATCAACGGTGCTGCAGTCTATAACGTCTCGGGGAAGCCTATTGTCGGGAATAGTGAGATGATCCCGACAGTTTGAGTCCAATTAGGTATTTGAATTTGGCGGTATTGTATAGCAAGTACGATTTCGGCTAGTTCTTTATGTACTGTAGTTTATTATTAAGTGTAGGTTAAATATTAACTGTAATGCATAAATATTTACATCAGCTCTAGATGTATCATGAAACCAAATCATAGGTTATAATTGTTATGAGCCGGCAGTCATTATGTAACTTCGCCAAGCGATAAGACGCCGGCAGTCAGTCTCTCAAAAACCACCATAAGATCAACAGCTCCCTCCCGGCTCTGACTCAACATATAATTCACCATGTGCTACCAATATTAATCTATATCAACAGTCCTACATCACCAGTCTTCTAAGCTAAGTTCATTGTATCGATATTATATTATGTGAACATTTCTACATGTCATGCAAATGAATTAGCCGAGTGTCTACGAAGACTGGGCCACCCATTGAATTCTTGGTAATTATGATATAACTATTTGTTACATATGGTCCTTCGTGCCCTAGTGCTTAGTATTTTGCCTTCATAGCGTTTGTTTGCTTCCGTTCAAATGGCTGCCGCCTCGAACTTTGTTGGGCCGACTGCCCTTTCACTAGTTTATTAGCCTAGTTTTATCCCTCGAGTTTTTTTTTTCAGGGTGGCGCCGTCTCATTTGTTTTTAGGGGCTAGTATCCCGTTTTTTTTGGAAGTTGTGCTCCTTACCGTTCTTGAAGGGTTGTTGGGCTAGTGCTAGGTGTGAGGGTATTTTGTTGCTTACCTTTTCGCGCGGTTGAGCTAGACTAGGCCTGCTAGTGTCTGTGTCTCTTCATGTCGCTTTGGTGGTAGGCCTAATTTTGCTGGTGGGGAGGGTTCTCATGTGACTCATATAATTACAATTTATAGCCTAGTTGCCTAGTTACGGTCATTAGGTTCGATCTCTGTTGATTCCTAAGCGATTGACAGCCAGTAGTCAGACCTCATGATTGTAGCATGGGCAGCTGGGCTAGGCCTAATATATTCTACTACCTGTAGTCAGTTCTTGTCATTTACCCTTCTTTCTCTAGCCCTAGTTTTGTTTCTGCTCTTTGTATATCAAGGCTCAATTAATTCATCCTACTGCAGCTAGTAATGACAGTTTCCAAATTGGGAGTGGCAATGCTATTGCCACATAATTTTAATTAATTTGTGTAGGCCTAACTAGTTTGCTTTGTAGTTTAGAGAGTTGATAGCCTAGATTGAGACCTTAATGATGACAGATTTAAAGAAACTTAAGATTTTAAAGTGAGGGATGAAGGGAAGTTTGAATAAATGTATAAGAGATCTGGATGATTTTCTAGAAAGTGCCTCGGCTGATCAGATAAAGGGCAAGAATGCTACTGTAACTAAATCGCTAGCCACCTTTGATAGTTATGCTCAGCAGGTATATGGTTTGTTGTCGGGTCCTGAAGAAGTGGAAGAAGAAATGTCATTAGATCTGGAGTATATTGAAAATGTTAATACAGCCTTAGCCAGATTAGCTTCAACTCAAGAATCACACCCTGTTAAGGATACCGGTACTTCCAAAGCTTACTTTGCCTACCTTTTCCGGGGATCCAACTACCTGGACTGGATTTTGGGATAAATTTGAGTGTTCCATTCATCGGAATAAGACCCTTACATCCATCCAAAGGTTTACTTATCTCCGTGGACAGTTGAAAGGAGAGGCATTGAAGCTGATGGAGGGGTACAAGCTAGAAGCTATAAGCTATGAGTCTGCAGTGGAACTCTTGAAAAGAACTTATGGGCGAGAGGAAGTAATAAAGACAGCTTTAATAACAAAATTCTTCGCTCTAGATCCTCCATCGTATGATTTGACCGAGTTAAAGGAGTACTATGCCTCTTTTGAGAGCCTCCTCCGGTCAATGGAGACGATGGCCATCACGAAGGAGGAAATCTACAGTGTAAACATCTTGAGCAAGGTGCCCTCTCCCCTTAAGGAAATAATTAGACGGCAATTAAGCGACACTCCACTGGACTTAGAAGCGTTGGTGCAGAAATTCCAGACCGAAGTCTTCAATATGGAGAGTACTGAACACTACCGACAAGTGGAGATGTCGCCATTCACTGCGGCTTTCCCGGTACAAACATCTCCTAAACAGAAGAGGACGATCACATCAGGTTGCAAGTTGTGTAGTTTATGCGGTCATCCATGGTACCAATGTCCTAAGTATCCTAAGACTACACAGAAAATTGGCAAGGCTAAATCACTTAATTTATGTACCAGTTGTCTGGCAAGAGACCACTTCAACAGTACTTGCACCAATTCCTTCATCAAACCCTGTAAGTATTGCAAGGGGAAACATTGGTTTTCCCTTTGTACCCAGTCTGATCGGCATGACGGCAAAGAAAAAGAGAGAACCACCCAAGAGTCACATGATAAAATTAAAAGCGAGAGTAATAAAATATCTGCTATGTCCATTGCTTCTATAGAGTGTCAAATGCTTCCTACTATAATGCTACCAGTGGTGGGGAGTAATAATAAGCATGTAATGACGCGTACCTTACTCGACCAGTGCTCACAGAGGTCATTCGTTCTGCGGTCATCCTTGCCACAGCTCTAGTGTACCAGCAAGGGTCCAAAGAATTTGCGTCTCCATGGTTTCACTGGTGAAGTAGATTCCAATGACTACGATATAGTGGAGATTTCATATGTCTACAGAAAGAAGGTATGTCCCATCAAGGCTGTTGTGGTCGACAAACTTCCTAGTTTCTATGTGGCATCAGAGATTCAACCACAATTGAAATATCTCAGAAGCAAGGGTTTTAAACTGGCTGATGATCAACTCTCTGCTAACAATGGAATTATGCTACTGGTCGGAGCTGATTATTACTACGACCTGGTTCACCCTGGATATCGGGGGGTAGATAAGCTGATGTTGCTCCCCACGATACAAGGGTATGCCATTTCTGGATCCTATGCAACTTCATCTCAAGACACAAAGGTGGAGGTAGTTACAGTCCTTAACCCTTAACTGTCGGCGCGCAACTTATGTCGTGTGAAATAAATTTGGACTAAGTGGCGGTTCACAACTTATGTCGTGCGCCATTTTCAGCACGTAATGTTGCTGAGAGAGAGAGCTGAGTGGTGTGAGCAACCTAGCCACTGTATCACCGCTCACCACCACCGCAGTGGACCAACTGAAGTGACTCCCACCCTTCCCTCTCCTCTCACACTCGCTACACAGGGAATAATGTAGGGAAATTACCTAATTACAGGGTTTTTGCACTCGTGTTGCACGATCGTTGCAAGAGAACTAGTGGTCGTAAAAGGATGGTTCGGGTGTCTTTGGAAAGCTCTGTTTACGCCCTTTCAGGGATAGATACTTGTTTTGCGCTCTGGGTCTTATTTAGGCATGAAAATGATCACGTAAACAACCCTATTTAGGGTTAAAAAAAACACTGGGCGGTACGGTCAAATAGACCACCTAGGCCGCTCGTAAGGGGTTAAGGTAGCAGTGAGTCCCATAGACAAGTACATTCGGTCTACTGTACCTGATAATCCATGCAATGATATAGACAAGCTATGGGACTTAGTCAATATTGGAATTGACCCACATGAACTTTATCGGGAGTCCAAGCTAGCGTTGAGCTCATACGAAGAAACTGTGACGTATGACTCTGGCAGGAGTCAGTATGTCGTAAGGCTCCCTTGGAATGACAATAAGAGTAAATTACCTACAAATTTCCATCTAGCACTTGGTAGATTACGTGGCCTTCAGAAGCAGTTTGTCAAGGATCCAAATTATTGCGAAACTTATGCGTCAGTACTAAATGAGCAGGTACAATGTGGATTTGTTGAAAGAGTAGATCCCAGTGAGTATGGGGATAACATTCATTACCTTGCTCACCATGGGATAAAAAAGGACAGTTCCACCACTCCTGTTCGTATTGTATATGACTGCTCAGCTAAATCTAGTGATCGCTCCTATAGCCTGAATGATTGTCTGTACACGGGTCCATCCCTGGTCTCTGATCTCGCGCAAATTATGTTACGCTTCAGATGTCATAAGTTTGCATGGGTCGCCGATATTGAGAAGGCCTTCCTGATGCTTCAACTACATCGTGAAGACAGGGACTCGACAACATTTTTATGGCCAAGGAACCCAATATATCTAGATTCAGAGTATCTGGTCTACAGGTTCAGAGTCGTCTTATTCGGGGCGACCTGTTCCCAGTTCCTTCTCAACGCTACTATCTTGCGACATCTTGAGGAGGCTGGACTAGATCCTGACTTCAAGAATGAGATCAAGCGGGGTATCTACAGTATGTGGACAATCTTCAAGGCACTGGAGACGATGAAGATTTATTGCTCAAGAGATGCTGGGAGATCCGCGATATATTTGCCAAGGCTCATTTATACTTGAGAGAATGGACCACTAATAGTGATCTTATGAAAGGTCAATTTGCTTCTGATGGTGTAGCTGCTGGGAATAGTGAGGTGAAGTTTTTAGGCCACAAATGGGACACTACCACAGATTGTATTTCCTTCTGTCACACACCATGCGACAGTGAGATTATGACCAAGCACAACTGCTTAAGCTTGTCTGCGAGGTTGTTTGATCCCCTAGGCTATTTGCTGCCTGTAACTATTCGTGCTCGTATGTTTTTACAGCAACTGTGGCGGCTAAAACTAGATTGGGACACACCACTCCCGACTGAGCTACAAGATACTTGGCGGTTAATTCGGTCGGACCTTTCCACATGTTGCAAGGTTCAACTTGATCGTCAGGTTATCAGTGGTCAACAGGTGGATCTACATGCCTATGCTGATGCCAGTAATAGTGCGTACGGTACTGCCATATACATATGCAATGGTAGTGAAGCGAAACTGGCTATAGCAAAGGCCAAAGTAGCCCCTATAAAGAAAATTACAGTTCCTAAATTAGAACTTACTGCATTTCTTCTGTCTGCTCGTCTACTAAAGTTTACACTGGATGCTTATACAGACATACTACAGATTAATAACGTCTATGTCTAGAGAGACAGTCAAATAGCGCTTTCATGGGTACACACCCAGAAAGTGTTACCTGTTTATGTTTCCAATCGCACTGATGAGATACATAACTTAGTTCCTACAGCTAAATTTCGCTATGTGAGCACCAAGGATAACCCCAGTGACATAATTTCCCGGGGGATCTCGGCGCAACAGTTTATGTCATCATCTATTTGGTGGCAAGGACCTACATGGCTTATATCTCCAACTGAATGGCCTCAGGATTTCAGGGATGCATATCTGATCCTTCAAGTCGGCCCCAAGATGATGTGTTAAGTAGTTCGACTGTGAGTACTACACATCAGGATAACAAGTTGGTAGAGTGGGAACGTTACGGCAGCTATGATCAAGTAATACGGGTATTTGCATGGATATACCGTTTCATTAACAACATGAGAAGTCGGGCTCAGGGCTCACGGGTCTTTCCTTAGTGAAGATTCGAAGCATATCAGACTCCATGAATTGAGATCAGCAGAAGCGAAAATAATATGTTTAGTACAAAAGGAATCTTATCCTACTGAACATGAAATACTGAACAAGGAGTCAAAGGCCAAACCCTCAAATTTAATGAGGCAGCTAGGATTATATATGGAAGGAGGCATAATTAAGTGTAGAGGCAGGATCCAGAAGGCGGACATTATTGATTCTGCGAAATATCCTGTTCTCCTTAGCTCCTCTCATTTGATTACCAAACTGTTGATTCGCAAATGCCATGGGATCTGCCTACATTTTGGTGTAAATTATGTTCTGGCTTATATGCGACAACGTTGGTGGATCCCTAAGATGCGACAAGCGATTAAGGGGATCCACAATAGCTGTACTATCTGTAAAAGATTACAGGGTAAGCCTTACTCCCAAGTTGATCTTCCTCCTTTACCTGAGTTCAGGGTACAAAGGACTGAACCATTTCAGGTAACCGGGGTAGACTATACGGGAGCGATTCAAATTAGGGAATCGCCCGGTAATATCGCAAAGGTATATGCCGTACTCTTCACATGTGCGGTAACCAGAGCGATTCACATTGAATTGATTGACGACTTATCCAGTGAGGGTTTTTTACATACTCTAAGGCGCTTTGCAGGTCACAACGGTTTCCCTCAAATGATTCTGAGCGATAATGCGACTTGTTTTGTCGGGGCATCCAAATTTCTCAAGGATATAATGGATGACCCGCAGATTGTTTCTACCCTCACTGGAAAGAGTTGTCAATGGAAATTTATACCAGCACGTGCACCATGGTTCGGGGCGATTTGGGAGAGGACAATAGGAATTGTCAAGTCTGCCATGAAGAAAGTATTAGGGAGGGCCCTGGTCAACAAAAGGGAGTTGCAAACAGTCTTGACAGAGATTGAGATGTCAGTCAACAACAGGCCCTTGACCTATACTTCGGCAGATCTTGATGATCCTTTACCCATTACGCCTTCCATGCTAACACGTGGACGAAATCTTAATCCCTTTCCTAGGTCATCAGTAACCCACGAGGATAAAAAAGACCCTACGTTCGGGGATGCTGACGCCACACGTCGTCGCTTCCAGCATATGATCAAGGTGTCAGACGACTTATGGAAAAGGTGGACACAGGAATATTTGCTGTCTCTTCGCAAATGTCACTCGAATGTAATAAGGGAACGAATCCACGGTATGCCCCGACAGAGGGTATACTTGAAAGAAAGAAAGAGGAGTTCTGGATGAATGTGGAGGCGTGCGTGCCTGGAGAAGTTTGACAAGAACGAAAGAATATTTCTGATTGGGGATATGAATGGTAAGGTGAGTGATAGGAAAGTTGAGGGAGTGGTGGGAGGGTGGGGGATACCATCAGAGGTGAATGGGAATGGTAGTGCACTTGTGAACGTATGTGTGGGGAGGAGGCTGTGGATAGCCAACACCTTCTTCCGACACAGAATGATCCATATGTACACGTGGAAACGGATGTTGACGATGAAGGATAAGACAGTGGTGGAACGAAAGTCATTGATTGATTATGTATGTGTGGATGAACGAATGAAGAAATCTGTGATGGATGCTAGGGTGTATAGGGGTATTGGAGGGGGTCTGTCTGATGATTATGTAGTGGTAGCTAAGGTTAGGATACAAAAGAAGTGGGTGAGTAGAGCTGGAGGGAGGCGAGAGGAGGGTGGAGAGGTTGCAGGAGGAGGAAGTCAGGGAGGAGTACAGGAGAGCAGTGGAAAGACGGCTAGGTGGGTTCGACCTGAAAGTTATGGAGGAAGTGGAGGAGATGAGCAAGGTGTTTAAGGATGAGATCTGTGCAGCATGTGAGGAGGTGTGTGGAGTGAGGACTGAAGAGAAGAGGGAGGGGAGTGAAAGGTACAGCATGGTGGACAGAAGAGGTAAGAATAGCTGTGGAAGAATAGAAGAAAGCATATAGAGAGTGGTTGGGTAGTAGAGGGAATGAAGATTTCGAGAGACAGAAACGAGCGAGGTACGGGGAGAGTAAGAGGGTGGTGAAGAGAGTAGTGAAGGAAAGTAAGAGAAGAGTAGATGAGGAATTTGGAAAGAATCTGAGTGTAAAATGGGGGGAGAGTAAGAAACTGTTCTGGAAAGAAGTCAAGAAAGTTAGGGAAGGTAGCAAGGGAAACAGTAAGGGTGTGAAAGATAAGAATGGGAGAATGCTAGCCGAGAAGCAAGAGAGAGTCGAAAGATGGAGTGAGTACTTCAATGAGTTGCTAAATATAAGGATTGAAGAGCCAGCAAACATAGCTGGATATGGTATGGGAGGGAGAAGAAGAGAAGTAGTGGAGGAGGAGGTGGGAATCAGGAGGTCAGAAGTGTGGGAAGCCATGAAAAGAGTGAAGTTGGGGAAAGCACCAGGAACAGATGGAGTGTGTGGGGAAATGCTGAGGTATGGTGGTGAGATAGTGATAGAATGGGTATGGAAAATGTGCAAACTAGCATGGGAGAAGGGGATTCCACCCGATGACTGGAAGACTGGCATAATAGTCCCCCTATATAAGGGCAAAGGGGAAAGAGGAGTGTGTGGTAACCACCGAGGAATATGTCTTCTAAGCGTAGTAGGGAAGGTATACAGTAGGGTAGTGATTGAGAGAATGAGAGTGAGAACGGAGAAATGGATAGGCGACGAGCAGGGAGGTTTTAGGAAGGGAAGAGGATGTGTAGATCAGATTTTTACCCTGAATTGTGTTGTGGAGAAATATCTGGAGAAGAAACAAAAGGTGTATGTTGCCTTTATGGACTTGGAGAATGCCTATGACAGAGTGGATAGAGAAGGTTTGTGGAAAGTACTTAGAATATACGGAGTAGAGGGCAAGTTGCTGAAAGCAGTGAAGAGTATGTATGAGGGTGCAAAGGCGGCAGTACGTGTAGAGAGTGAGCAGAGCGAGTTCTTTGACCTGAATGTTGGCTTGAAACAGGGGTGTGTGATGTCCCCGTGGTTGTTTACTGTATATATGGATGGAGTCATGAAAGTAATACTATCAAGAGCAGTGGATGTTGGTGTACCGCTGAAAAAGGAGGGAATTGAGTGGAAGCTACCTATACTGCTGTTTGCGGATGATGCAGTCCTGATGAGTGATAATGAATGGGAGTTGCAAGGTCTGGTAAATGAGTTTGGAACAGTGTGCGAAAAACGGAATTTGAAGGTAAATGCGGGGAAGAGCAAGGTTATGGTCTTCGAAAGGGGTGAAGTCACAGAGTGTGAGGTGAAGCTGAACGGTCAGGCTATGGAGATCGTCAACTCTTTTAAGTATCTGGGCAATGTGTTGAGTAAAGATGGAACTATGGATGAAGAGGGTACAACAGGGTAAGAGGGTTGTAGGAACGCTAAAAGCAGTAACATGAAATAGAGTGGTCAGTATGGAAGTGAAGAAGTCCTTGCATGACAGTGTGGTAATCCCGACACTGACTTACGGAAGCGAAGCATGGACGTTGGTTAAGAGACTCAGACCAAGAGTGAGAGCAGTGGAAATGAATTACTTAAGGAGTGCGTGTGGAGTTACATGGAGGGATAGACAGACTAATGAGGAAGTAAGAAGGAGGTGTGGTGTGGAGGTAGATGTGCTGGAAAGTGTGAAAAGGAACAACTTGAGATGGTTCGGCCATATGGAACGTATGGAAAGCGAGAGAATGACTAAGAGGGTGTACGAGAGCGAGGTGGAGGGACAGAGAGGGAGAGGTAGACCGAATGAGAGGTGGAAGGATGGAGTGAGGAAGTACATGAACGAAGGTGGTGCTGGTTGGGGGAAGGGGCATCGACTGACTGGGGACAGAGGTGCATGGGGGCGGTTCGTTCGTGGCCACCCCTTCGGGGATCACGGCGTCAGGCAATAGATAGATAGATAGATCAACGGTGGCCTCATATCGGGGATGTCGTATTGATTCATGATGAGCTTCCCTGGTTATATTGGAAGCTTGGTAGGATTGTCAATTTGTTCCAGGGCATTGATGTTCATATTAGGGTTGGTAGATTACAGACTTCGACTGGGATTACTACTCGCCCAGTCATAAAGTTATACCCCTTGGAGCAGGATGTAGAACTGCCTGATGATACCGGTAACTCTACTGATATACCTCCACAGGGGAGTGCTGGTGACAGTGCTCCTCAGGGTGGAGCAGTTGATAATGAGAAGGATGGTACTTCTCTGGCTTCCAGTGGCGCTCGCCACAAATGGAGGGCGGCTATGAGTTCCGTGGATCTTTGGAGATCTAAGATTAACCAAGGTGATCTTTGAATCTTTGATATCCTTTTTTATATATAGCTACTGTATTTTGTTTTTGGTGGCGGACAGTATGTCGGGAATAGTGAGATGATCCCGACAGTTTGAGTCCAATTGGGTATTTGAATTTGGCGGTATTGTATAGCAAGTACGATTTCGGCTAGTTCTGTATGTACTGTAGTTTATTATTAAGTGTAGGTTAAATATTAACTGTAATGCATAAATATTTACATCAGCTCTAGATGTATCATGAAACCAAATCATAGGTTATAATTGTTATGAGCTGGCAGTCATTATGTAACTTCGCCAAGCGATAAGACGCCGGCAGTCAGTCTCTCTAAAACCACCATAAGATCAACAGCTCCCTCCCGGCTCTGACTCAACATATAATTCACCATGTGCTACCAATATTCATTTATATCAACAGTCCTACATCACCAGTCTTCTAAGCTAATTTCATTGTATCGATATTGTATTATGTGAACATTTCTACATGTCATGCAAATGAATTAGCTGAGTGTCTACGAAGACTGGATTCCACCCATTGAATTCTTGGTAATTATTATATAACTATTTGTTGGGATTATTTCACGTACCAGTGAGTTAGAATATTAACCTATCTATTAAATTCCCTACACCTATTCCACAAGTTTACAACTTGATTGAATAAGGAATTCTTAGATTTGTGTGAGTTAAAAGGCTTACCAATATTGTTTGCAACCGTTTTCCCGCGTGTAATTAGATTGGTCGATAGTGAAGTACTTACTACTGATCATATTGTCAATGCCTTTGATGATTTTGAACACACTTGAATTAAGTTGCCTCTTAAGCTTCGCTGGGTTAAAGGAAATAATGTAATGCTCTAAGATGCTCTTCGTATGGTTTGTTCTTTAGGCTAGGTATCATTTTGGTAACTCTACGTTGAACTCGTTCTAGCTTGTCTATATCTTTTTGGTAATAAGGGCACCAGGATTGAACGCAGTATTCCAGAAGAGGGCGGACTAAGGAATTGTTAAGCGTTAGGATAACTTCTTTGGATTTATGCTCAAATGACCTGCTTATAAAGCCAATTATTTTGTTTGCCTTCTTAACACCTTCTGAACATTGTTGACTCGGTTTTAGGTTACTCGATACTGTTACTTCCAGATCGGTTTCTCTGTCTACAATCTTAAGCTGAGTGCCATTCATCAAATAGTTTGCTTTCTCATTTTGGTATCCGATATGTAGTACTTTACATTTATCCGCATTGAAGCTCATTTGCCAAATTTGGGCCCAACATGACAGCTTATCTAGATTGTGTTACATGTCGTCAAATTGTTCTTTTGAGAGTACGCTATTTGCAATTTTTGTATCGTCAGCAAACTTTGAGATTGTACAGGTGAGACCCTCATATATGTCGTTGATGTAAATTAGAAAGATAATTGGTTATAGTACCGATCCCTCGGGTACCCCGCTACTTACATAAGTTATATTGGTCCATTTAGATGCCTTACCGTTTATGACTACTTTTTGCTTTCTGTCACTGAGCCAATTTTCTATCCATTTCAACACATTGTCTTGTATTCCATGAGCTTTTAGTATTAGTAGTAAACGTTTGTGGGGAACTTTGTCAAAGGCCTTTTGAAATCAAGGTATATAATATCTACAACGTTGTTCTCTTCATAGAGGTTGAAGATATTGTGGAAAAGTCTATTAGGTTTGTTAAGGAGGAACGTTTGTTACGAAAGCCGTATTGAGTATCTTTAAGTATGTTATTTTCCTCTAAGTGATTAACGAGTCTGTCTCTTATGAGTGTTTCTAGCATTTTACATACAACTGAGGTAAAACTAAGTGACGATAGTTACTAGGTAAGGATTTGCTACCTTTTTATAATATCGGTGTTAAGTTGGCGAGCTTCCACTGATCAGGCATAGTCCCAGACTGTAAGGATTTATTGAAGAGCAATGTCAGTGGTTTGGGGAGCTCATATTTGGCTTCCTATAGAACTCTGGGCGAGATCGTATCAGATCCAGGCGACATATTTACCTTGAGTTTATCTAAACATTTCAAAACTTCTCTCTCTGTAATGCTGATACTGTTTAGAACATCAGAATTGTCAATCTGAATCGGCGATGCTCTAGGGATATTACTAAGGTCTTCTGTTTTAAAAACTGATGCAAAGAAGGTATTGAGAGCGTTATTCATTTTGTTTTCATCTTTAGTGTAATTTCCTTTCTAATATACTAACGGTCCAATCGTTTGAGTCACTACTTTCTTCTTCCTATGTAACTATAACATTATTTAGGTTTTGTTTTACTTTGATTTGCAACATGTAATTCTAGTGTGGTTTTACTTTGTTTGATTAACTTTTTGGCTTTGCTTTGTAGATCTACACATATTACTTTATTTTCATGGGTGTCAGAGATTTTGTATTCATCATGAGCATGCTTTTTTAACAAGCAGACAATCTGCAATGTCTTTATTCCACCACTTAGGCCTATTATTATGTATTGATCTTCGGTTTTTTAATGGTATATACTCATGTACTGCATTCGAGTAAGTGGAGATGAAAAATCTCCACGATTGGTTTAGATCATCATTGGTAATCATAGAATTTCAGTCTATTTCCTTGAGTATTGCTCTAAGTTTATGGAAGTTTGCTCTCTTGAAATTTTTGACCTTCTTCTTGCTGGTATTAAGTTCGTTGCCATTGTATTTTAAATGAACAGTGATCGTTCGATGGTCGCTATTGGTACTGAGCTGGATACACAGGCCTAGTTTGCCTTTTTTCCAGAGGATCTACTGTATGATTACTGAATTCATCACCAACATTCAAATTCTCTATTAATTCTTCTTTTGTTGCAAGTACAAGGTCAAGAACGTTATTACCACGGGTCAGATATCAAACAAATTGATTGAGCGAACTCTCTTGCAACTTCGCATACAAGTCATGTCCGGAGTGTGAAGTGAGAGTATTGTTACGCTGTTCAGCTTGCCAGAATGTACTCGTAACTCGCTAGCGCTCGCCAGGGCAGTGAAATGGGCTATAATAATCGTAGAACGATGTTCTTTCTTTCTTAGTATTCATGTTGTTACAGACAGATCAGTGTTTGTCTTCATTCTTGTCTGTGACACTTGGAAGTATTTTATATCATTGATAGAGTTATAAGATATGTAGTGTGAAGTTGCAAGGAGAAAGAGATAAGGGAGGCAGCGAGGTGGTAGTGTGTGCGTGTGTATGTACGTGTGCATTCCTCGCTTGGGCTGTGCCACTCGCTCGTGATTGGCCGGCGGGCCTGGCGCGTCATATGACGCCTGCTCTTCATGACGTAGTCGTCTGTGATTGGGGGCCGCTGTCTTGGCTTGGTGCTGGGGGGCTCCTACCCACGTGTCTCCTTAGAGCTTGGTATGTTGTGCTTGGTCCTAGACGTCCCTTGCAATCTGTCCCCAATCTAACCCTCTTTACTACTGTTTCTCTCTCTGAACTTCTTTTCCAATACTTCTTGTCTTTATTCAATTACTTATCCCTTCTGGTTCTGCATACGACTTCCATAGTCGGCCAGTCGTATTACCAGCACCAGTTCTCACATATATGTTTTGCACTAGCTTTAGGGATTATTAGAGTCATAGTCACATGGAGTCATATTATTGGCTGCTTCTAATTATTGAGTTATGTATATAGGGCAAGTCAGAGCCTGTACGACTTCGACGGAGCTAGGTAGCCTGTAACCCTTGTGCATATTTTTCCTTTGCGAGCGTAGCAGTATACAAGCGAAGGGCTTTTGCCTACTCTTGCTTGTATGCTTGCTGCCTCATTTTGTTGACCTTTGTGGAGCGCCAGGGCAAGACCAGATACTTGAGATCTGGACTTACCAAGAGAGCCTCCTAGTCACTTAACGTAATATAAGGGGAAATCTGTTCAGGGGAGACAGTAGGCTACGAGCATGCTTGCGCTCTGCCTAGCCTCCTTGTACCTTTTATTCCGCTGCTAGACTTTATTAGTAATAAAGACAGCATTGTGTTTATTAACTTTAACTGCGTATGCTTTAGGAATTATTCACGTATTATTTTAGCCTAGGTTGATGCATAGTGCACAACCGAGTATGGTTGTTACTTTGGCTAAGGAAGTACTGTTTTGAGTGGCTATTATTAGTGCTGTCACAGAGTTGTTGCACTCCCTTGTTTTATATATATGTATCCTACTTGTTGGTGTATTTAAGATACACGCTTTGGTGTCCTGCCCCTGCATTATTTCTGTTCTATATTCGACGAGCATCTTAGAGCATCAGACGTTTTCAGAAGATTCCATATCTGTTTGCTGTAGGACTAGACTTCCAGTATTTTCATAGAGCATTGGAGAGTTTAGTGTTGAGTTCAGACTCACACTAAAGTTAACGTAAACATATACTCCTTTATTAAATCTTGTTATAGATTATTTAAGCATTGTTATTACTTGAGAGCATTTTATTAACGTAAAATACTCCTGTTGTGAGTAGGCTTTGCCGTCACCGGAAAGCCTTTGTAGAAGTGCACTAACACCCAGTTAATTGTTACCCCGTTATCCAGTAGATTAACTCTGGAGGGTTTAAGTGTTTTGTTCACCGGCGTAATAGTTCGAGGGTTTGGAATTAGCGTACCGTTGTTGCAGATATAGCCTATCTTCTAGTCCAATATTAAGTGCCCTTGTTTATTTCGTAGTGCCGGTCGTAACAGGTATCACCCCACTTGGTCACAGGTAAATTAAAGTCGACAAAAATTACGGTATCTTGCGAGTTACTTACATCTGCATTGTGTTCGTAAATTTCTCGGTCAGTTTGTACTGATTGAGTTGGTGGTCTGTATATTAATGCAAGTATTATTTTTGTACCTTTATTATTATTTATTAGCACAAAGGATGTATCGACATTCGCAATTTGGGGTTTTGACATGAGGATCTGGTTAAGAGTTTCTTTGATAACAAATAAAATGCCACCTTCATTTCTATTAATTCGGATTTCTCAAACATTAAATAACCGAGAAGTGAATACCCTGCTGAAAAGTCTCTGTCTTCTGTATTTAGCCAAGATTCTGTTATGCCAATTACGTCATAATTTTTTGTAAACACTAGTTCCTCTAAATCTGAAAATCTATTGCGTATGCTACAAACGTTCGCATAGAAAACCATTAAGGTGTGGTTTTAGAACTCCCAGAACGCTCTTTAATCACATTTTTGGTTCTGGTCCGATTTACGTTTACGTTCAGGACTGTCCTCGGACCTCATCAATGGCGTTTTTTTTTTTTCGATGTGAGTGAGGGAGACAAAATGCAGAACTGCCTGTATCGTGTGCCTCCCCCAGAGTTGAAAAAGTGACAAGGCCAAAATCATGGGACGTTCGAGCCAAAATGCATGGACACACAGTGTTTGAAGCAATTTAATTCATAGGATGAGGGAAAGACTGATTCTGGAAGAGAGTTCCAGAGCTCAGCAATTGAATAGAAAAAAGACTGAGAATAACGTTTCACTTATGGGTTGGAGAGTTGCACATAGTCGGGGTGGGATTGTGTTGCAAGACGGGTACTACGTACCCTACGTAGAGGTGGTGGTATACACTGGGAAAGCTCTGAAGAACATTCATTATTATAGTAGCGATAGAATAGCGAGAGAGATGCAACATTGCGGCGAAGAGAGAGAGATTGCAGAGAGTTGGTGAGTGGCGGTAGTTAATGATACAAAAGGCTTTCCTTTCTACTTTATCTAGGAGTGTGGTGTGAGAGGATCCTCCCCACACATGTGAACAATACTCAATACAAAGACACACTGTGCCCCTGTACAGAGCAAGAAACTGTGCAGGGGTAAAGAACCCCTTGAGGCGGTTGAGCACACCCAGCTTCTGGGAAACTGCCTTAGCAAAACTGGTAACAAGGTACTTCCAAGTGAGAGCAAGAGAAAAAGAGACACCGAGAATATTGAGAGAAGATGAAGGATTGATTTTTTTATTGTTGAATTGTAAAGGATAGTCTTCTGGGAGTTCTGACCAGGTAGTAAGATGAAAAAATTGGGTTTTGGAAATTTTTAAGGCAACAAGGTTTCTCTGCCCCAATTGAAAATAGTAGTTAGATCAGAAGATAAGTGTTGCATGGCTTCATTAAGTTTGTCTTTGAGGGATTGTTGGCTGGGGCATTCAGGAAAACTAATTGAGTAGTGTAAGGTAGAGTGGCTGTGTATGAATGGATGGGACTGGAGGTACAGTTGAGAAGATCATTTATGAAAATTAGAAAGAGAATGGGAGATAGGACAGAGCCCTGAGGAACACTGGAGTTGATAGGATTAGGAAGTGAGCGATGGCCGGCCACAACCGCAGCTATGGAACAGCCGGAAACGAAATTAGAGACAAAGGCACAGATGGAGGGATAGATACCGAAGGAGGGTAGTTTAGAACTTAGAGATTTGTGCCAGACTCTATCGAAGGCTTTCGATATGTCTAGTGTGATATAAAAGGTCTCACTGAATTCCCGAAAGGAGGATGACCAAGAGTTAGTATGATATGAAAGAAGATCACCAGTAGAGCGACCTTTAAGGAAGCCATACTGGGGATCTGAGAGTAGATTATGAGAAGAGAAATGCTTAAGAAATTTGGAAGCAAGAATAGTTTCAAAAACTTTAGAAATACAATAGATGAGAGCAATTGGACGATAGTTGGAGGGTTTAGAGCGGTCACCCTTCTTTGGGACAGGTTGAATGAGAGCAAACTTCCAGCATGAAGAGAAGACGTTAGAGGAGAGACAGAGACGAAAGAGTTTGCCTAGGCAGGGAGTCGGCACGGAAGCACAATTTTTGAGTACTACAGAAGGAACACCGTCCGGACCATACGCCTTCTTAGTATTAAGCACAGAGAGGGTAGAAAAAACATCTTTAGAAGAGATTAGGATATTAGGCATAAATAGGAGAGAGAGGTGGGTGGAGAGGGAGGAATAGCACCGGAGTCATCCAAGGTGGAGTTTCTAGCAAAAGTTTTGGTGAAGAGTTTAGCTTTGTCAGAGGAAGAAGTGATGGTTGTGCCATCTGCGTGGAAAAGGGGAGGGAAAGACGAGGAAGACAAATGGTTGGAGAAGTTTTTGGCTAGATGCCAGAAAGCTTGGGAAGATCTAGAGTTGGATAGTTTAGTGCATTTATTATTGATGAAAGAATGTTTGGCAAGTCGAAGAACAGATTTGGCTTGATTCCGGGCAGAATCATAGGAGGAATGAGATTCTTGAGTCTTAAGGCGTCTTGGTGATGGAGCTTTATCCAAATTCATGGTTCCTGATGGATTAGCATTTAAGTCCTTCGCAGGACGCCATCCTCGCTGTCTTCGGTCCTAATTCCTGGTTGTCCTGTGTTGAGTCAATTTCTTCTTCGAAAATCCTTCACTGCATCGTAGAGAAGACTTCAAAAACGTGCTGCTCCATAGAGCAGCAAGAGAGAGAGAGAGAGAGAGAGAAAGAAAGAGAGAGTGAGAGTGAGAGTGAGTGACATAGAGAGAGAGAGAGGTGGGTGAGTTTACTGTCCACTCAGTATTCAGGTCTGTATGTCTCTTGTTTCTTGTGTGTTGGTCTTGGTGTCAGGGTCCAGAATGCTTCCCAGAAATTGGAGTAGTAAAATAAAATAATGAGTCACACAGAAAAAAAAAGAGGGAAGAAGCCCAAAATGAATGGTGAGATTATAACACCAGATAAAAAAAATATGATGGATGATAACAAATGTGGAATTTGTTCATGAGAAGGCGAGGATGCAAACAGTTGGTAAAATATGCTGCGACCCCCCTCGTATAATTGAAAACATATATTAGTTGAGGTAGGCAAGAACAAAGTCAGGAAAAACTCCCAGAGATAATTAAACATTAACCCATTCACTGCGGGTGACATACCGGTACGTACCATGAGAAGATAGGCAATACTGTAGGCAACACACCTATACATTATGGTATTACCGGCTGAATTGGTAGCATTGAGCGAGCTTGTTACCAGACACTTCCATAAGCTTCTAAGATTCACTCCCATACTAATATTAGTCTGCTCCAAGTGTCGAATGTGAGAGGGTAAATATACATGCAAGAGGAGTTTTAGAAGCTGAATAAAAGCATTTCCAGTCCACTTCTACATATACAGTATACTGTATGTGATAGGTATATACCAGGTATGTATGTGAGGTTCATTTCATGTAAAAGGCAATGACACTTACTGTCTTCTAAACACAAATATAATTAAAATACTTGTATATGTTATTGTATTATCACGAGCCTAAACTTATGAAAGAGAAAGAGAGAAAGTGATAATACAAAGAAAGTAATGTTCAATATTGTCAAGGCCATGAGAGTTATGCATGCATGAAGTAGACATTAAATGGGGGAATGCGACCAGATTTTTCCATTGGAATTTGTTTGAACCCAGTCAGAGCTACGGGTATCGCACTTGGGTGACATATATTGACCAAAAATAGCAGAACAGTTCTTACCAGGATGTACTGTATACATCCTTATAGAACATGCCGCACTGAAAGAGCAAAAAATACTGAATAAGTAATATTTACGAGAAATAAATAAAAAACAAATTGGTAATTATCATATTTGGAAATACTGGTTACAATTGATATATTCTGAGTAATAGTTATACAAAAGTAATCAATTGGCACTGTTACAATATATATAAATTTGATAGCAACAGCATGTACAAAAATGGAATGCATTTGCTTCAACGCCTTACCACTGAAGAATGATCTATCTATCTACCTATTGCCTGACGCCGTGATCCCCGAAGGTGTGGCCACGAACGAACCGCCCCCATGCACCTCTGTCCCCAGTCAGTCGACGCCCCTCCTCCCAACCAGCACCTCTTTCGTTCATATACTTCCTCACTCCATCCTTCCACCTCTCTATGGGTCTACCTCTCCCTCTCTGTCCCTCCATCTCGCTCTCATACACCCTCTTAGTCATTCTCTCGCTTTCCATACGTTCCATATGGCCGAGCTATCTCAAGCTGTTCCTTTTCACACTTTCCAGCACATCTACCTCCAAACCACACCTCCTTCTTACTTCCTCATTAGTCTGTCTATCCCTCCATGTAACTCCGCATGCACTTCTTAAGTAATTCATCTCCACTGCTCTCACTCTTGGTCTGAGTCTCTCAACCAACGTTCATGCTTCGCTTCCGTAAGTCAGTGTCGGGATTACCACACTGTCATGCAAGGACTTCTTCACTTCCATACTGACCACCCTATTTCTTGTTACGGCTTTCAGCGTTCCTACAACCCTCTTCCCCTGTTGTACCCTCTCCCGCACTTCTTCATCCATAGTCCCATCTTTACTCAACACACTGCCCAGATACTTAAAAAAGTTGACGATCTCCATAGCCTGACCATTCAGCTTCACCTCACACTCTGTGACTTCACCCCTTTCGAAGACCATAACCTTGCTCTTCCCTCATTTACCTTCAAATTCCGTTGTTCGCACACTGTTCCAAACTCATTTACCAGACCCTGCAACTCCCATTCATTATCACTCATCAGGACTGTATCATCCGCAAACAGCAGTATAGGTAGCTTCCACTCAATTCCCTCCCTTTTCAGCGATACACCAACATCCACTGCTCTTGATAGTATTTCTTTCATGACTCCATCCATATATACAGTAAACAACCACGGGAACATCACACACCCCTGTTTCAAACCAACATTCAGGTCAAAGAACTCGCTCTGCTCACTCTCCACACGTACTGCCGCATTTGCACCCTCATACATGCTCTTTACTGCTTTCAGCAACTTGCCATCTACTCCGTATATTCTAACTACTTTCCACAAACCTTCTCTGTCCACTCTGTCGTAGGCCTTCTCCAAGTCCATAAAGGCAACATACACCTTGAGTTTCTTCTCCAGATATTTCTCCACAACCCAATTCAGGGTAAAAATCTGATCTACACATCCTCTTCCCTTCCTAAAACCTCCCTGTTCGTCGCCTATCCATTTCTCCGTTCTCACTCTCACTCTCTCAATCACTACCCTACTGTATACCTTCCCTACTATGCTTAGAAGACATATTCCTCGGTGGTTACCACACACTCCTCTTTCCCCTTTGCCCTTATATAGGGGGACTATTATGCCAGTCTTCCAGTCATCGGGTGCACTCCCCTTCTCCTATGCTAGTTTGCACATTTTCCATACCCATTCTATCACTATCTCACCAACATACCTCAACATTTCCCCACACACTCCATCTGTTCCTGGTGCTTTCCCCAACTTCACTCTTTTCATAGCTTCCCACACTTCTGACCTCCTGATCCCCACCTCCTCCTCCACTACTTCTCCCTCCCAAGTAAATACCGATACACACATAAACTATGCGGTTAGTATTTTAGAGAGAGATTAAAAAGTCATTAGAGGAAACAACGGGGCAGCAAGGCGAGGTAAACTAATAAAAAAGGAAGGCTGAGTTTCCCTCTTACAAACTATCCATCAACCCAGACAGGAAGGACATTAGCAGTGATGGGACATGATTATGGAAGGAAGAGGATATCATGATCACTATCTTGCCCATTACATCATACTTAGGGGGAGATCTATACAGATATAAGAACCTGGAAGAAAAGAAAATGAAGAGATGTTTAGCCTACCCAGTGCGGCTGACGTACTTATACGTCTTATGTAAAAATTGGCTATACTGCGAGTGACGTACATATACATTTTGGTAGTACCCGCCGAGTTTGTTGCACTAACCTGCCCCACTTGTCACTAGAGGCTTCCAGGAGGTTCTAAGCTTTGCACCCATAATTTGATCAGTGTGCTTAGATAATTAGTTGAGGAATGGTATGTGCACAAACATGTGTTTTAGAAACTGAAAATTAATGAACACAGAGCCACTTCTACATGTAATTGTGACAGCTATAAACCAAGTATGAATATGAGATTCATTGCATCTTCATTTCAGTAACTAATATTGTCTTGTAAACACAAATGAGGATACAATAACAGTAAATTTTAATTGAGTTATCGCAAGTGGAAGTGAACGAGAAAATCATATATTTTTGCTTGTGAGTGTAACATGGGCGGTCGGGTTTCAGCGACAAATCAAGTAAAGTATTGATAGAGTGAGAAGGTAGGGAGGTATGGTGACTGTTATAGGGAGAGTTCAACCCTATTATTCTTATCATTAGAGCTTGTTCAAATTCATTCAGGGCTACATATATGGCGGTAGGGCGACGTATATGAAGCACAATTAGCGGGGAAAATAGCCGTTAGGGCGTAGTCTTTCCTTATATAATCTGCCACACCAAAAGTGGTAAATAGAAAGTAAGATCAACCACAGGTACAGTGTATCAACCCTCCATAAGTTAATGACATAGCAATAATTATTACGTTCTAGCTACCATCAGGTAATGTATCCTCTGCAGTGAGATGGACCAAATATTCACTTCCGCATTCGCACATATGTGCGAATATTCGCTATGCTTTTCAACATTCGCATTCGGATTCGCATCCAAATTTCCATTCATAGCTATCAGTGAATATGCAAATATTTTAACGAAACCAATGGAAAATAAACACAAATATAAAATATAAAATTTTAATGTAACACAAACGAATAAATAAAAGTGTAAATGTGCGTTGTGGCCGCTTGCATGCAATGAAGGAGGACTGAGCAGTGTTGCCACTTAACTGTATTTAATAGTTTATATTTGTTATCCAACCAAATTTACTTCTAAACTCATGTAGCACTCCAAGGACTCGAACCTAGGATACTCACACCGAAATTCTGCGCATTTATGCATTACGCTATCAAGACAATTAAAGAATTATGCACAAGCCTACGATTTATTATGCAGCTTCGAATCCTGCATATTAATCCTCTCCGAAATATGACGCGATTTTGAGCCGATTAGGGATACTTTAAAGCCTTTGTTACCATCAGGGGTATTTAGAAACCTTTAGTTTAGTTACTTCAACCTCTTCAGCGGTCTTTGAGTTAGCTGTGGGCAGAAAACTAATTTTGGAGAGGTAATTATAAGATGAGAGAACTCTATTTCTTATTGCTAATCTGGCAACGTCTGCATCATATGAGTCTGAAGGGGTTAATCTGAACATGTACATACATTCCAACTGAGCTATAGTAGCCTAATGTATAGACGAATGGAAGGATTAATTAATGGGGCACTTAACCCTAGGGAAGGAATTGTTTCAATTGCTCCTGAACTAGAATTTATTAATATTTTTTCACCAACCAACTTTAATTCTAAGCTCAATAAATTAAATCAACAAATACATGTGGCACTCCAAGGACTCGAAGCTAGGATACTCATACCGAAATTCGGCGCATTTATGCATTACACTATCAACACAGTTAAAGAATTATGCACAAGCCTACGATTTATTATGCAGTTTCGAATCCTGCATATTAATCTGAGCATGTACACTCGAGTAAAACAAAATCTTTACACTAACGCTCTAAACATTCTGGAAATGGGTCGAAATCTTGTGATAATGCCTCACAGACGTATGTTTCACGCGGTTCATTCCGTTCACACAAGATTATATACGGCTCACTAGTGTAAAGATTGTTTTTTCCTCGAGTGTACATACATTCCAACTGTGCTATGGTAGCCTAATGCATAGACGAATGGAAGGAGTGATTAATGGGTCATTTAACCCTAGGGAAGGCCTCGCTATAATTTGTTCCTAAACCAGAATTAATTCATACTAGCAGGGGTACCCGGCGTTGCCCGGGTTTAAATTCTACTATCATAATCACCATCATCAATCACTACTACCACAATCATCACAATACTACTACTACCATAATCACCGGCCTTGACCTCCCTGTGCCTCATTAAACGGCGACCTCGATTTCGGCCGCTAAATGACCTCCGATTTTGGATCTGACCTCATCCTTACCCCCATTTTGGGGGGCTGCGAACAACTTTCGTTCCATACACCTTTTCGATCGGAGGCCTCCTTCTGCCCCAAACGGAATTGTTTTTAATTTTGTTGTTTTCAATTTCGGCCTCGAAACGACCTCCGATCGTGGCCTCGCCCCCTCTATGACCTGACCCAGGTCAATTGACACCCACATGCAAAGTTTCAGCTCCCCAGGTCCAAAACTGCGGCCGCCTATTTAGAACACACAGGCAGACAGACAAACAGACACACGAACTGATTTAATAATATAGATTATTTCACCAACCAACTTTACTTCTAAACTCAATTAATTAAATCAACAAATACATGTGGCACTCCAAGGACTCGAAATTAGGATACTCACACCGAAATTCACCGTAACAATACTGCCATTTCATACACATCCAACGTAATAGCATGTCATTAAAGAATATTCCATCATATTTCCTCACTGATTTCGCATTTAGTACCAGATATTGACTATTTTATTGAAGGATGGAATAAGGATTGAAATATTCGAAATTCGCATTCGAATTCGGGAATTTTACAGCTAAGTATTCGCATTCGCATTCACATTCGCAAATACGGAAAATTTACATTCGTTCCATCTATACTCTGCATTACATTAGCCCTCACAGGTGTCGTTTTCTTTCTGGGTGAGAGATAGTGAGCGAGCATGTAATTTAGATTAATTCGGCCTTTGGCTGGGTGTGACGCCTCCCGGCGTTAACAGAATGGTTGCGTGGGGCATTGCAACTCGCTAACGCTCGCCAGGATGGGGGGATGGGCTACAGTTGTCCTAGAATGATCTGCTTTATTTTATTAGTGTCGTGTTGCCACAGACAGTCTAGAAATGGTCTTTGTTTTGGTCTGTGACCGCGCCTTATATTTTATATTCGCTATAATATAAATGTTGCTTGTGTGGGAGGCGAGCGAGAGAGGGTGAGGGGGTACACCTGGCAGCGGGGTGAGCTATGACGCGGCTCGCTTGGGCGCTGACGGCGTTGGCGGCCGGGTGGTCAACTAGTCCCTTCCCATCGCGGCCGCGTGTTCTTTACCAGCTCAGAGCTTGCCTGACACGCGTACCGCCTACATCCTTTGCAATTCTGTCCCCCATACTCGCCACTTTGCATACTATTTCTCTCTCTCGGCTTCTCCTTTCTCATTCTCTAATCTTTATTAAACTCAACATCCCTTCTGGTTTCAGCATAGACGTTCACCGTCGACCAGTTGTATTGTACGCGAAGCTCTCAGATATTTCCCTGTATTAGGTTAAGGAGGTATTATGCTTTATTGAGGTTGGAGAGACGGACTTTTCCGTGTGTGTCCTCTCTCGGGAAGGTTGTAGACCGGTATATGTCTCCCTGGCAAGGTATTGAGTGATTCTGCTTGGTTATCTAAAGCTAGACTAGGGGTAAGTTTACTGTGTCGTTGTCTCCGATGTGTGCAGTGTTAGCTAAGCCCTGCACGACATCGACAGGTACTGTGGGAGCCTAAGTTGTCTTCGGGTGGGTTTACTTTGCGAGCACAGCGCTGTGGTGTGAGAGGGCCATAGCCTATCCCTCACAACATAGTGCTGCCTCTTTGTGTTGACTTCTGAGGGATCGCCAGGATAGAACTAGGTACTAGAGACCTAGATTTATCAAGAGAGCATCCCCGTCATATAACGTAATTTTCATTATACCACCTTCGGACAACGTTAGGCTACGAGCCGCATGCTCGCCCATTGTTGCCCTGCCTTGATACCCCAGCTAGACTTTATTAACTGAGCAGACACTGGTTAGAGATAAGCCCCCATTATTATATGTATGCAACATTATTATTCACTGCACTTTTGAGCCGAGGTTGTTGTTGAGTTGCACAACCCGAGTAGGCTGTTGCGTTGTGTCACGAAGCATTTCTTTAGTTGTCGAGCATTACTACCTTTGCGCAGTCTTTATTATTCGCCTGCCTATTATTACTATATGTCCTAGCATTTATTGTGACCCGTATTCTGCATTATAATTGTTCAAGATTCTTTACGAACATCTTCCCAGCATCAGACTTATTTCAGAAGTTTCCAGTTGATGTTGCAGGACTAGCATTGCACTTTCTTTAATACAGGAGTGCCAGTTATTTGAGTATCTACCGTAACGTTAATTAATCACGTTAACTATCTTTTCTTTGTGTAACCTAATCGAGTAATCTTTTACTGTTTGAGAATAGGCTGTTTCATCGAGCGTCAGCCTAGTGTGTGTGCACCAGTTACCGAGTCATAGGATACCTCGTTGTCCAGGCACGACTCAGGGCGGTAATGGTGTTTTGTTTTCCAGTGTTTAAGGCAGGGGTTGGATCTAGTGTTACCGTTGTTGCATTTTGCCATTATCTAGTCCAATGTTGAAGAGCCCTGTGTCTTTGAGAACCTGGATCGTAACAAATGGCGACCTAGCTCAGGATCTTGTGAACTAAGAGATAATTGCAGGATTGTTGTGGTCATTTGTTTTATTGAGGAATATAGTGGGCACGTTAATTTTGTTTTGGCAAAGTAGTATAGCACTTGAGAGTCTTCAGACATTTTTGGCAAGTGAATAGTGCTACATAGGAGTAATGTCGAGACTGAGGAACAACAGTATGATGAAAGGGTTAATCGGGTGAACTGTGAGGAGGATGCTAGGATATTTTTGCAATGGCCTGTTCCTGCCGAGCAGTTGGAGGGTATGGATCGGTACGGTCTTCAATGCCTGGCCACAGCTATCGGTCATGCGGTTACTAGCAGCATGACCAAGGATAACTTGATAACGTGTGTACTGGGCAGGATGACTGGTGAGCGAGATGGGTTGAGTGCTCAGAGCCCTTCGGCCATGCTTCCCCTACACTCGACTCCCAGCCATCCCAGTATTTTGCCGACCCCGGGTACGCTTCCGCAGTTGGGTGGTGACTGGCAGGGTGGGTTGCCCCTGGGGGGACCACCGGTAATTTCAAACATTGTAGCACCTTCACCTCCTCAAGGGTTAACTCCAGAATTAGTGTATCAGCTCGAATTAGCTAAGATTCAGCAGCAACAAAGGGCATGTGAGCTTCAGATTCAGCAGCAAATAGAATTAGCCAAGATAGAAGAGAGAAAAAGTCACCAGCAACAAAGGGCAGGTGAGCTTCAGCAGCAAATAGAGCTAGCAAAAATTCAAGCTGAGTCGACTAGGTACTGTGCCGACATGGACGTAGAGAAGTCGCGAGTAGAGGCAACGGGACAGCGACTTGGGGCTGGTAACCGTGTTCATGAGCAGTCTCTCTCGCACTTATTGAAACTGGTTCCGGTGTTTGATGAGAGTGGTGTAACAGATTTTTCACACGCTTTGAGAAGAAGTGCCAGGAACACCACTGGCCAGAGAATAAATGGGCAGCACATGTATCCTCTAGATTAATAGGCAAGGGTCTTAAAGCCTACGATGCGTTGCCTATAGAGTCTTGTATTATCTATGAGGAACTCAAGGAGGCTGTCCTGAGAGCATACGAACTACAACCAGAGACGTACAGGTTGAAGTTCCGGGGTGTTACCAAGGGTCGGGAGAGCACCCTTTTTGAGCATGCCCGGGAGCTGTCCGATGCTTTTGGGAATTAGCTGAGGTCGGAGAAAGCTACTACGTTTGACGACATTAAACAGTTGGTGCTTTTAGAGCAGTTTTTCAAATGCACGGGCGGCTACCTGACGTTAAACCTTAAAGAAAAGCAACCAAAAACTCTACAGGAGGCAGCTGAGATGGCTGACCTCCGGCTATCACTAATTCGTGGGTGCGGGTCTGCCCAGCGTAGTGAGGCAGGTAACAAGGGGCGTGACGCCCCACCCCCCCGAGTTAGTGATATACCTTATGCAAACAAGTACAAGAGCCATGATACCAAGACTGACCACAAGACTAGCACCGTCCCATTTAAGAAGGGGCCGGGCCCTTCCCAGTACCAAGGGAAGCCCAAAGGGGAGTTGGAGTGTTATCATTGTCATAAAAAGGGGCACTTTGCAAGAGTCTGTCCTAGCAAACCACCTACAGCAGCTGTGTCTTTGGCCTGCAACATTGGTGTGTCTCCGAAGTCATCTGAGTTTGCCCGGGGCAGTTCGTCAGAGGCTGAGGCACAGCCAATGCAGAAGCACCTGGGAGGCTCGAACCCTGCTCAGGATGTTTTTTGCGACCATAGAGGGCGGGGTTGCGTGATGTGGGCGGGGCGCAAGCATGGAGTAGAGGTCTTGCGTGATACAGGTGCTTCCCAGACTCTGAAAAACTTGACTGGCTACCCTATAAACGCGGCTCGGGTGGTGGTGGTGCAGGGTATTAATGCAACTCGGTCATACCCGCTGGTGCGGTTGGAGTTGGAGGTGGATGGTGTGGCACGTGAATTGGATGTCGGGATTGTGGAGAAACTGCCAGTGGAGGGCGTCGACCTTCTTCTCGGCAACGACTTTGCAATGCCCGCTTCTGAGGTTCTACCCTTAGTCGTTGCCGAGAGGCCGGCCGACGTAAATAGGGAAGAGCAAGAGTGGGTCGAGCGGTGCCAGACACAACCAATGGCGTGTGTTGTCACCCGAGCTCGGGCAGCTAAAGTGTCACAGCCTAGTCCTCCGTCTTCAGACCAGCGGAGGAACGATCAACAGGAGGAGGCTAAAGCTGGAGTTGGTTTTAAGAGTTTTGACTCGGCGGCTCTCCTGGGTGATTCAGTATTAGCACCATTACTTAATTATGGAGTAGCCCCTGGGCCTGTCATCGAGAGTGACGAGGCTGGGCATGACGAGTCTCCACGACAGCAACGTTATGTACATCGAGAGAGACAGAGGGAGCAGCCCAGTATCGGGGAAGGTCATGCATTGCTCCGGGAGCAGTTAGATCGCTTGGCACCCTCAGATATACGTCGGTTGCAACTAGAGGACCCTGAGCTCCAAACGTGTGCTAATGGAGCTGTAGAGCTCGACGAGGACGGCGATGCACAGCCAGGAGATTTTTTTTATTTAGAAGGCATCCTCTATAGGCGTTTTCAAGACCCTAAACGTAGTTGGCAAGAGGGGTCCGGAGTAGTGGACCAGTTGGTGGTGCCACGGGAGTGCAGGGATAGCCTACTGAGGTTGGCGCATGGCATACCACTGGCAGGACATCTAGGGGTGAGAAAAACGGTGGCGGCTTTAGAAAAATTGTTTTGGTGGCCGGGGTTGAAGGGGCAGGTGGTGACCTGGATAGCAAGGTGTCATACGTGCCAGAGGGTTGGAAAACCTAACCAAACAATTCCGAGAGCCCCGTTGCACCCCATTCCTGTCAGTGGACCGCCCTTCAGTAAGGTCATCATTGATATGGTCGGACCCCTAACCCCTACTAGTGCCGGTAATAAATTTTATTAACTATCATGGATGTGGCCACTCGTTATCCTGATGCATATCCAATGAGAAATGGCACGGCGAAAACTGTTGTCCGGAACCTGCTCTTGTATTGCTCGCGGTATGGTTACCCGCAAGAGGTGCAATCGGACCAAGGTTCTAATTTTACCTCTAATCTGTTCAAACAAACTATGATTCAGCATGGCATCAGCACTGTCGTCTCTTCTGCGTATCACCCGGAGAGTCAAGGGGTGTTGGAGAGGTGGCACGCCACGCTGAAAAGCATGCTTCGATGTTATTGCGCAGAGAACGGAAAGGATTGGGACCTTGGTCTGCCGTATGTTTTGTTCGCGGCAAGAGAAGTACCTGGAGAGAGTCTCGGTTTCAGTCCGAATGAGCTTGTTTTCGGGCATCAGGTGAGGGGCCCTCTCCACATGGTGAAGGAGATTTGGGAGGGTACCGCTAAGCCATGTTCTATGTTGAGATACGTCCTCGAGAGCAGAGAGAGAATGCTTAGAAGTCTGGAGCTGGCCGGGCGTAATTTGGTGAGTTCGCAGGCCCGTATGAAGGACAGGTACGATACTAAGGCGAAACTCCGGGAGTTTCAGGTAGGTCAAGAGGTGTTGGTCCTGTTGCCTTTGCAGGTCATCCTCTGGCTGCCAAGTACGCTGGGCCTTATCGGGTGGTGTCAAAGATCTCCGATCTAGATTACCTTGTTGCCACTCCAGACCGGAAGAAGCGTAACCAACTATGCCACATTAATTTGTTAAAGGAGTATGTGAGGCGCCCACCTGAGTCACTAGCTGTCCCTGTGTTGACCTGCTGCGGTCATGGTGGAGAAGGAGAGGGGGGCAGCAATGATCAGGTGGATGATAACTGGGATTGTCATGTCTCGGCTGATCAGTGGGCGGGGAATTCGAGCCAATGTGCGCATGATGCTCTGGCGCACCTGCCGGAGGAACAGCAGGTGGCAGTGCAGCGCCTGTTCGATTCATACCCCACTGTATTTGCCGAGCACCCAGGTCTCACTACTCAAGCGGTGCATGACGTCGATGTAGGAGAGCACCCCCCCATCAAGTCGATACCTTATCGGGTGCCACCCATTAAACTCCCAGCGCTCAGGGATGAGCTGGAGTATATGCTGGCGAGAGGCTTGATCGAGAAGGGGGCAGTACGGTGGACTTCTCCTGTCACTCTGCAGCCCAAACCTGATGGAAAAGTTCGGTTCTGCATTGACTTTAGGCGGTTGAACGGGTTGACCCCCACCAATGCATATCCTCTTCCCCGGGTGGATGACAGTGTGGATAAGATCGGGAAAGCAAGGTACTTGACCAAGGTAGACCTCGTCAAAGGCTACTGGCAAGTACCACTGTCTGAGCGGGCTAAAGAGGTGTGCGGGTTTGTGGTGGATGGCAGTACTTACCGTTGCAACGTGATGCCATATGGTCTGAAAAATGCACCGGCCACTTTCCAGAGCTTAATGAACGACATCGTAGCAGACATCCCAAACTGTACTGTCTACCTTGATGACGTGATCATTTATGACAACGATTTCCAAAGTCACTGTGAGCACATAGAAGCCTTATTTAGTCAACTTAGTAAAGCAGGCTTGGTGGTTAATCTGGGCAAGTGTGACTTTGTGCAAGCCACGGTGCAGTATCTGGGGTTTGTGGTTGGGTTAGGGCAGGTGAGCCCGCCCCAACAGAAGGTACAGGCTATCGACTTGTTCCCCTGGCCGATCACCAAGCGGCAGATCATGAGATTTTTGGGCATGATTGGGTATTACCGCCGCTTTATAAGAGGCTATTCTACTGTGTTAGCTCCTTTGACAGATCTACTAGCTAAAGATAAAAAGTTCCGCTGGGCACCTGAGTGTGAGCAGGCGTTTCGAGTAGTTAAACACCTTTTATGCACTCACCATATCCTCAGGGCCCCGGACTTTGAACGACCATTTCAGTTGGCGACTGATGCCAGCGGAGTTGGGGCTGGTGCCGTACTTTTGCAGACAGACGAGGAAGGTCTTGAGCATCCAGTCAGTTTCTTTTCAAAGAAATCTAATTCAGCACAGAAAAACTATTCGGTTGTTGAAAAGGAACTGCTGGCAATCGTGTTAGCGCTCAGACACTTTGAGGTCTATGTTCCTGCCTATGGGCCAGTCGTGGTAGTGTATACCGACCACCACCCGCTTAAATTCCTCAATCAATTCAACAACCGGAATATGAGGCTGACCAGATGGTCGCTCATGTTGCAAGAGTACAACTTAGACATTCGCCATATTGCCGGTTGTGAGAATGTGATTGCGGACTGTTTGTCGCGGGTGGAGGATCCGGGGTAGGCTACCACAGTATGTTGGTATAGCCTCCTGTCTTGGCTCGCGGTGTATTTTTGCGCTGGTGCTTGTTGGCTTGCGTGTGTAGCATCAGCGTAGGGTCGCAGGGCAGGAGTTGTTGGCTTTGATTAGACGAAAATTAGGCTACATCTATAGTAGCCACCAAAAACAACATTAAAATAAAATATGAAAAATTAAATAAAACTCTTTCTTTTTGATAATTAATTTTAAGATAATATTGTAGCTGAGTACTGAGTGCAGATGATTTTCCCTCAGTAGGCTGTGCTTCTTAAAGCTCGCTCTGGGAGCACAATGTTATGAATTAATGTATTATATTTGGGAAGGGTGATAAGATTTTTTTTTATATATAAATGTTGTATTTTTTTTTTGAGGAGACTGAGCTTGCATTCCATGAGTGGCAGAGTGGTTAGGAGTGGCAGATTATAGCGACATTCTGTTTTTTTTTTTTTTTTTTTTTTTTCTATATTCCAACTACTCCCTCTCGGGCATAGGCTGAGAGCCTGTACATTCCACCGCCCAACACGGTGAAGCCCGTGAGGTCTTGTTCCAGTCTGGGGAGTGAGACATGCGAAGCATCCATCATGGCTCGAAGCAGCTCCATCTCTGAAGCGGCCGGTTGCTTCGCTCAAGTGCTTCACCGTCTCACCCTCCAGACTCAGACCCTCACTCTCAGAACGCCACCTATTGAGCAGTGAACTCACTAGGCATTGTCCGCCTGTAACATATTTCAGATATGGGCCCATGGTTGAGTGTCCCATATCTTGGGGGGGGTGTGACGCCTCCCGGCGTTAACAGAATGGTTGCGTGGGGCATTGCAGCTCGCTAGCGCTCGCCAGGATGGGGGAATGGGCTACAGTTGTCCTAGAATGATCTGCTTTATTTTATTAGTGTCGTGTTGCCACAGACAGTCTAGAAATGGTCTTTGTTTTGGTCTGTGACCGCGCCTTATATTTTATATTCGCTATAATATAAATGTTGCTTGTGTGGGAGGCGAGCGAGAGAGGGTGAGGGGGTACACCTGGCAGCGGGGTGAGCTATGACGCGGCTCGCTAGGGCGCTGACGGCGTTGGCGGCCGGGTGGTCAACTAGTCCCTTCCCATCACGGCCGCGTGTTCTTTACCAGCTCAGAGCTTGCCTGACACGCGTACTGCCTACATCCTTTGCAATTCTGTCCCCCATACTCGCCACTTTTCATACTATTTCTCTCTCTCGACTTCTCCTTTCTCATTCTCTAATCTTTATTAAACTCAACATCCCTTCTGGTTTCAGCATAGACGTTCACCGTCGACCAGTCGTATTGTACGCGAAGCTCTCAGATATTTCCCTGTATTAGGTTAAGGAGGTATTATGCTTTATTGAGGTTGGAGAGACGGACTTTTCCGTGTGTGTCCTCTCTCGGGAAGGTTGTAGACCGGTATATGTCTCCCTGGCAAGGTGTTGAGTGATTCTGCTTGGTTATCTAAAGCTAGACTAGGGGTAAGGTTACTGTGTCGTTGTCTCCGATGTGTGCAGTGTTAGCTAAGCCCTGCACGACATCGACAGGTACTGTGGGAGCCTAAGTTGTCTTCGGGTGGGTTTACTTTGCGAGCACAGCGCTGTGGTGTGAGAGGGCCATAGCCTATCCCTCACAACATAGTGCTGCCTCTTTGTGTTGACTTCTGAGGGATCGCCAGGATAGAACTAGGTACTAGAGACCTAGATTTATCGAGAGAGCATCCCCGTCATATAACGTAGTTTTCATTATACCACCTTCGGACAACGTTAGGCTACGAGCCACATGCTCGCCCATTGTTGCCCTGCCTTGATACCCTAGCTAGACTTTATTAACTGAGCAGACACTGGTTAGAGATAAGCCATCATTATTATATGTATGCAACATTATTATTCACTGCACTTTTGAGCCGAGGTTATTGTTGAGTTGCACAACCCGAGTAGGCTGTTGCGTTGTGTCACGAAGCATTTCTTTAGTTGTCGAGCATTACTACCTTTGCGCAGTCTTTATTATTCGCCTGCCTATTATTACTATATGTCCTAGCATTTATTGTGACCCGTATTCTGCATTATAATTGTTCAAGATTCTTTACGAACATCTTCCCAGCATCAGACTTATTTCAGAAGTTTCCAGTTGATGTTGCAGGACTAGCATTGCACTTTCTTTAATACAGGAGTGCCAGTTATTTGAGTATCTACCGTAACGTTAATTAATCACGTTAACTATCTTTTCTTTGTGTAACCTAATCGAGTAATCTTTTACTGTTTGAGAATAGGCTGTTTCATCGAGCGTCAGCCTAGTGTGTGTGCACCAGTTACTGAGTCATAGGATACCTCGTTGTCCAGGCACGACTCAGGGCGGTAATGGTGTTTTGTTTTCCAGTGTTTAAGGCAGGGGTTGGATCTAGTGTTACCGTTGTTGCATTTTGCCATTATCTAGTCCAATGTTGAAGAGCCCTGTGTCTTTGAGAACCTGGATCGTAACATGGGACATTCTTCTGTCGAACAATGTGCAAACTAAAATACATTGCTCAAAAAAGGCAAAAGCAAGTAAAATCCCAAATAATGAATATACAAAATATCATAATAACCCACAAGATATCGGACCAGATAGTGTTAGGTAAATCACTGATATCTGGAGGGGTACCTGAAGATTGGAACCTTGCCAAAGTGACCCAAATCTTCCAAAAAATAGAGGGTCTATGTCCTCCAAATGATCAGTACTTTATTAGCATAATTAGTAGACAAAATTATAATAGACACAATAATTTACTAAATATAAATGCACAATTATAAGATGGACGAACCAAACATGCTTTTCTGACTCACTAATCACCCATAAAATGTTAAAGGAAAATGACAAGACTACATCCCCAATTGTTTATATTATAACTAGGTCCCCCCCCACCCTCTCTCTCTCTCTCTCTCCTACAGGCCATTTCTAATATACGGGACCCGTCAGATAAATTGGATTAAATGGTATTGGGGATATCCTGCCCTTCATTCACAGGCTCACCAGCTCATATATCTCTTATCTTAGCTACTATGCTCACATATTTTGATCAATATACAGTAGCTGTTGATTATATACGTATGACAACCAATCTATTTAAGATTAATGGAAATAATTGATAGTATATTGTTTGTTTCCTTTATTTAACTTTCAGCATAGTCCATATATGTAATATCTAAGGAAAGAATATACAAGTATATTTAAGTACTTGGTGTGGTATCGACAGTAATATTTATCAAAGATGTTTTGACAGCTGCGAATATGGATATTATACAATCCTGGTTATATTTCTAAATTAATGTTACCAAAAGGGAGTAGTTTGTATCCAAATTGCTGTCTTACTTCTTTTTCTGTTTAATGTGTGCTCTAACTGGTTTGTCAAAATTATATTATTCATCGATTTTGACTGAGGTGGCTATTCTAAATATGGTGCCAATCTTGTAGTACGTAATAATCATGTTGTACCTCATCGATGTACGAAACCAAACCAAGGAACAATATTTTGATGTAAGTATGCCTTTAACAAATCCGCATGTCAAACCTAAAGTAATTGGCATAAACATGGACAAGTAACGTGGAAGCTATGGAGGCATCATGAGAGAGGTGGAGATGTATGTATAAGGTTTGGAAATGGACAAATATTGATTAACCATTTCAAAGCAGCATTATTCATTATATATTTCAATTTCCTTTTGCTAACAATAGATGATTTTATTTAACAAAGAAATTATATATGGGAATCAAAAGATATATTTATATGGATGATACTTCTTTGATTCCCAGATATCCTTTCCTAGCTGAATGAAGTCGCCAAATGATTCGAGAAGTATTTCTTAATGATGAGAATGAAAAACATCAGACAATGAAAGAAAATATTTACTGCCAACTTCAAAACAAAACAAAGTACAATATTCATGTATTCAGGATTATTCAGAGATGGTATCGTATTTTATGCTTGCCTAGGGTCTTCCAATATATTATCTTGGATCTCTTGCTATGCCTGACTGTAGAAATAATATAGTGAATATTACAATTTGTTAATAGCAAAACCATAGTTACCGAAAACTGTTGAAATGAAAGCGTTCATATGACACCGGTTCTAGTTGAATGTTTAATATTTACCCAGCTCGTGAACAAGGACATAATTAATTTCTGCATGACAGCTGCGTGTGCTGTGGTTCTTAGAATCCACTTTTCCAAGTATGAAACTACGGTGTCCTTATCCAGCTAACTGAAAATGCTTAAATACATGCTTCTCGTTATCTAGAACATAAGGAGACAAATCAAAATGGATATATCTTAGCTTCCCAAGATTGGCCATGCAGTGTTTGTGTCCAGCAATATGCGAATGAGAAGCCTATATCCTTTAGTACATATCCTTATGGTAGATGTTTATCAGCTAAATTTGTAAAATAAATCAATAAATATAAACACAATGTTATCCAAAGACAAAAATGGGTTGCTCAGGGTTGGGAGTGCAGCACTGACATGCATGGAACTCCCAATTTGCTATTATTATCTGCATAACAAACTGTAAGAATACAAATTTGAATAATAATAGCAATTAATGTGTATTATCGTATCCACATCCTGCCTCTTTAATGATTCAACAAATAGAGCAATTGCACCAATAGCATTGACGACTGTTTAGCCTTTGGCTTCAATGAACACACCAATTAAGAACATACAGTATAGGAAGCATAAAGAAGGAGGACAACATATTTGTTTTAGCTACATATTACATTGGCACAGATTTAAGCTCGGTTCACACATGCACATATTAACGTCACGTCCGTCCCCGACCAAGAAAATAGGCAGGACGGCATCAATCTGGAGGCCCCATGTGGCCACGATGGCCACTAGGGCCGTTCCAACGTTTTTTTGCCGCCGTTCTCATGCCGTTAATCGTCGTCTAAATGCCGCCAATCGTCGTCTAGATGCAGCCTGGTGGCGTCTAGACGACGACTGCTCCCGTGTATGTCCCGGGGGTGTCCCCGACATAACACGTTTTCTGGCAGTTGCCCCGACCCACACGGACCATTTTATGCTGCACAATAAGGACGCCGCCTAGGCACGGCGAATTAAGGGGTCGGGGACGGACGGGACGTTAATTCGTGCATGTGTGAACCGAGCTTTAGTGACGCGAATTCTAACCTTTTTATCTGGTAATCCCATTATAACACTATTAAGAAAAGTATATTGATGATATAATCCCTAAATCCTTCCAAGAAATATATTAAACTCATTAGGAATCCTAAGCCCTTCAAACTAAGTAATGGCACCAACACTTATCGTGCCTAGCAATAGATTAATAGTTTTTTTGTAGTTGTTATGGTCAATAAACAACTTTATGTGAACCGTATTACTCCATAAATTATGCCAATACCCATCGACGGTATTTAACCCCTTCTGTACCGGAGACGTCCTTATAATTTCATTCTAGCTATATTTATAAAATGTTGTGCAGCTTAAGAAGTATCTGTGGTATGGTTAATTGAGTGAGATCGTTCGAAGCCTGTTAATTGATGGTGCCCTTTTTAACCCTTAATTGGCGGCGCGCAACTTATGTTGTGTGAAATAAATTTGGACTAACTGGCGGTTCACAACTTATGTCGTGCGCCATTTTCAGCACGTAATGTTGCTGAGAGAGAGAGCTGAGCGGTGTGAGGAGCGTAGTAAGGCTATGACCGCCGCCCACCACCACGGTGGACCAACTGAAGTGAAAACCACCCTTCCCTCCCCTCTCTCACTCGCTACACAGGGAATTATGTAGGGAAATTACCTAATTACAGGGTTTTTGTACTCGTGTTGCACGATCGTTGCAAGAGAACCAGCGGTCGTACAAGGATTGTTCGGGTGTCATTGGAAAGCTCTGTTTACGCCCTTTCAGGGATAGATACTTGTTTTACGCTCTGGGTCTTATTTAGGCATGAAAATTATCACGTAAACAACCATATTTAAGGTAAAAACACCCCGCTGGGCGCTACGGTCCGCTAGACCGCCTAGCCCGCTAATAAGGTGTTAAAACTGAATATAATTGTATTAATATTACCTGGAATAAAATAAAACAGACGTCGCCGGTACAGAAGGGGTTAATAACCTTGTTGTGTTTACCTGTTGATCTTGGAAGACGTCATTGACCAGACGTACGTTTTTTTTTTTTGTAATGCAGTCAAAAAGTATATGTGCCATATCTTAACACCTTAAGAGCGGCCTATGCGGTTTATTTATATGTACCGCCCAGCGGGGTGTTTTTAGCCAAAATAGGGCTGTTTACGTGATCATTTTCATGCCTAAATAAGATCCAGAACGTAAAACAAGTATCTATCCCTGAAAGGGCATAAACAGAGCTTTCGAATGACACCATAACGATCCTTTTATGATGGCTAGTTTTCTTGCAATAACCGTGCAACGCGAGTGCAAAAAGCATGTAATTACGCACTTTCCCCATACAATTCCTTATATAGCGAGTGAGAGAGGTAGGAGGGAGGTGAGATTTGTGTCAGTAGGTTCGCCGCGGTGGTCTGGAGCAGTCATACGCTCGCTACTCTCCTGCCACCACTTGTCTCTCTCTCTAAGCAACATTACGTGCTGAAATTGCCACTCGAGTTATGTCGAGCGCCGCCACATAGTCCAGCTTTATTTAACTCGACTTATGTGGTGAGCCGCTAATTAAGGGTTAAAGCCATTTATCAAATGACTCAAACACAAAATCCTCCTTTGTTAGCACGACCATTGTGTGGGAGGGAAGGCCAGGAAAAAACTGCAATTTTTACATATACTGTATCTTCAATATAGGTATTCAAGAAATTGTAACTACTTTAGTATCACCCAATATATTTATTATACATCAGATCGAATATTATTTTAAGACATTTACAGAAACTATTATCGATCGATCGATTGAGAGAGAGAGAGAGAGAGATCCAGCCAAATACAACTACCACTGTCACCAGTGGCCTTATTCATGGCGATATATTAGGTATTGGGTACTACTTTGTTTGTATTACCTGATTATGTTAAACTGTATGTGTTTTTGTTTTTTACATTATATCTTTCGTTAGTACAAATTATCTATTCAAGAAACAAAAAACGTTATAAATGTTAGTGTATTATTCTACATTACCAAATTCGAAAAAAAGGAAGTAGAACGCTATATTTGATCGTGACTTATGGAGCAATAGGTACTGAATTTTGCCGGGCTGGTATTATTTTATGATCATGTGGACTGAGTTCCAATAGCCTGTTGGGAAAGTTGTGGAATGTTTGACGGTAATTAGTGTCCACTGTTATGAAGACACACGACCAGTGTGTGGAAGGGGAGTTGTGTCTTTGTTTGAGTTGTCCATACATTATTTTCATTATTGTTACTTACTTGTGGTCTCCATGGTACTCAGATAGCAATACCAGAAATTATGCCTCTCTAGTAAACAATAATTTTATTGTTTTAGTTTCTTATGCACATAGACAAAACATTATATCAAATCAGTATTCAGGTACGTTGACTCCTTCACTACAAGATGCTTGTTTGAACATGATCATATCGTTTAGTTTTGGCCAAAATTAATTAACAAAAACGTTGAATTGTACCAATATAATATCTTTGAATAGGAGAGTCTTTTTTAGTTTGTATACAATATTATCATAATCAGAATATGATGAGAATGTCATCATTGTCCTGAAGAGGAAAATATAACTGTTATCAAAACATATGAGGCGGCCAACATGGAAGTGTTGGCAAGTACTGTAATATAGTCTACCTTAAAATACGTGTACTACCTTAACCTAACTTATCCAAGCGCAATTACTTTGACCTTTCCCTGTTTCAACCCTCTTGTTTGACAACTTGAAGACGTTTCGCAACCTTTGCAATGTAGGAGAAACCGTAATTCTACCGCAAAATGTACCAATTTAGCTTGAATGGAGGCATAGGAGTACTTTATTTTAACTTGAATGACCCTTGGAGTCGAGTTAAATATAAATTACACACAACTGGAAAAAATAAGTTAATCTCAATAACAACAATTGAAAATACCACTAAAATAATCTCCACAAAACCTCGGATTACCTAGTGTTAAAAACATCAAGTTATCTACTTGCAATAGGACTAATACAAAAAACATTCTATAGCAAATTAGCAATCCATTTACGTTTCAAGTTCATTGTGGATCAGTAATGTTTGATCGAGAAAAATATAAAGGTAAGGTATTGCATGTATTAATGTGTGACACTAAATATGATTATTGCCGTATAATCAAGGGTATAACGAAGTTACCGGTAAAATTAATGGGTTTTGTGCTGCCAGTGTTACCTTGACGAAGGTAAATAATGAGGACTACTTTGTTTACCCATGTCATGACTATCAGTATTCAAGGTTCACACATGTGAACAATACTAAATGTATGGGTGCACTGTGCTCCTGTACAGACCAAGAAGCAGTGGAGGGGTTAAGAACCCACGAAACGGTTGTGCACACCTAACCTTTGGGAAGCCGTTTTAACAAGAACAGGTTAGAAGATAAAGAGACACCAAGGTAATTAAGAAAAGATTAGGGGTGGATTTGTGTATTGTTGAAGAATATAATGATAGTCGTGTGGAAGATTTTGACATGTAGACAGGTGGAACAAATGGTTTATGGAAGCACTGCAAATATCAATATTTTCTGTGCCCCAATCAGATATTACTGAGAGATTAGAGGATAGGCGCAGCATGGCCACATCACGTGAGTTAATGAATGATAGAAATAGGATTGGACATAGGACAGAACCCTGAGGGACACCGAAGTTGATAGGGTGAGGAAGCGAATGATGGCCATCCACAACCGTAGCTATGGAACGGCCAGAAAGGAAATTTGAAATAAAGGCACATATACAGGGATAGAATAAACAAAACAAAAATAGTTTAGAAATAAGTGATTTGTGCCAGACTCTATCGAAGGCTCTTGATATGTCTAGCGCAATAGAAACAGCTATGGTGGTAATTGTGATGTAAATGGGTGCTGCGATAACGGTGGTGATGGTGGAATAGCGGTTATCGTGGTACTTATAAAGTAGAGGTTATGGTGATGTTGGTGAATATTGTGGTGACGTTGTAGTGATAAAGTAGTAATAGTGATAGTTGTGGTGAGAATGATGACTATTCCGGTGACTGTGGTGAAGGCTGAAGGGAGGTAACCCTTTTGTTTTTTATGAGTTTTTGGGTTCTTCTTGCCCAACTTCTCCCTCATGTTTAATCCCATTAGTTTTGAGATTTTAAGACGTTCGCCTCATTAATTTCCCGATTATAAGACCTTTCGTCCTATTTCCTTGTCAATATTAAGACCTTTTGTGCCATGTAGGAGTTGATTTTTTGTGGTGAGCGATAGCTCTTCGACCGAGACATTTTTCCATCGAGAAATGTACAATTTTATTTTGAAGGGGGATTTGTGGGTGGGTTTTAAGCTTGATATAGGTCGAGGGAACAATCTAAAAAAAACAAAGAAAATAAACACAACTTATTGTAGCGTTTGTAGTAGTAATACTGGTGGTAGCTTCAGATGTAAATACGAATAACTAATATATAACACTGATGCCATTAGAACACGATCGAGTGATACAAAACACTAACGGGTGCAGTATATTGAAATTGGTGACAGCAATAACCGTTCTCGCAGTACAATAATGGTACTGGCCTCATCCAAACTGTCAGCGGATGTGAGTAACAATGGTAGTCAATGTTGTGAATGTTGTTAAAAGTGGTTATTGTTGTGGTCAGTTGTTTACGTTGTGGTAGTGGTTGAAGGTGGCAGTGGTAGGGTAAGTTTGGGGAAGCAGGTCTTGCTACTAGGTCGGTATTCTTAATGTCCCGGGTTAAAATCCTGAGTTGTCAATGGGAAGATACTATTGGGATGAATTTTGTGTTGTATTTACTTTCAGTACATTGCCAAAAAACACATTTGCTTATTCCAATACATTAGCATTCCAATACATTTGACACATTTCCTTGTAAGTGTGAAGCTCAATAGGTAGCATAAAGAAGAGAGTCATCCGTGATTGCAAAACGAGATGGCAAGACAGCCAGTCGTCAGAGAATACAACAAACTCAATCTGTTATATAATAATGTAAGCACTTCAGCTTGGATAATCTCTAATTCAACATTGTCAACCTAAATACATTTATTTGATGTTCACCAGACACTTTTTTTTTTTTTAAATGAGTGTCTGTTAAACATTGAATATAAATAAATATGGGGTTTATTCTGACGTGAACGCCTGATTAAACTATATATTACCGGTAGAGAAACCTGATCAATAATAATTTTGTCCAGATGAAGTTAAAAGTGTAAATTCTTAAAATGTATAAACACAAGATTTAGCTGTTATAACTAAATACTTGCAAACATACTAAAATACTGATGCATGATGTACACACACAATCCCTAAAAGCAAGCCCTTCTGGGGCCAGTTATCCAACCCGAGAGTGGTGATCAAATGTTGGTTGCCGCCACAATAGCTGGATCAATGGAAACAGATACGTTTAGGAATAATGTGGCCGAACGAGAAATGTTACTAGCTGTGTGGTAGGAAAGGACATTTTGGTAGTTGTGGCAAGATGAATAATTTTGGTTGTGGTAGGAGAGGACAATATATCAGTTGTGGTAGAAGGGATACAGGTAGTGATAGTTGTGGTTGAAGAAGGGATGGAGATATATGGTAGGAGAAAGCAATTTTATATTTTTGGTTGGAAAGAAAGCTGGTAGAGGAAATTGTATAAGGTAAAGTGATATATGTGATAAGTGAACACATGTTGGTAGTGACAGTAGCTTAATACGCTTGTTGATGTAGTAGGAATGGCATTGCTAGTGTACACAGGACAAATAGTAGTTTTATAGGATATTATATTGGTTATTGTGCACTGTTGACAAATAATATGTTTAAGGGGATATATGTACGTATCTATCTAATTATCATTATTGTGTTTATATTTGTTTGTGTTCATTTTTGTATTATTTTGTTCTTAGTTTGCTCTCTAGAGCATAATCAAGCTTAAAAATGTGCCCCCAATTGAGATAAATTTGTACATGTTGTTTTGTGTGTTTTTTTTAATAAATGTGCCCCTGACGAAAGGAAATAAAAATCGACAACTAAATGGCATGAAACTTCTTAAAATCGCCATACTAATGGGCGACTGTCTTAAAATTTCAAAATACATTTGATTAAACATGAGGGGGAAAGGCGGACAGAATCCCCCCCCCCCCCAAAAAAAAAAAATGTACAGTATAATTATATATTGTTATTATTCTGAGGTTATAAACGTGACAAAACATTCATATGGCTGTGGAAGTAGTAAAATAATGTGTTCCTAATTTTTTTTGTGGATATTATATGACCATGGGAGAAACATTGTTATGCTCTATGATAAATGTACCAACTTAGTCTCATCGCATCACTCTCCTCTTACCCACATATCTCTCCTGCATTTATATTTATATTCTTGCTCTCACTCGGATTCTCTCGCTGGCATTTTATGTTTACTTATATTATGTTAATTTGAATTTGTCTGATTATTTCAACCTATAATTTTGAATGAGTATTCCTGAGTCCTGACATACAGTACTACTAGTAACTACAATGAACATATATATATATATATATATATATATATATATATATATATATATATATATATATATAATTAGCATTGTTCTCATGTATCTCTATATTTCAACATTGTTATAGAGTTAACGTGAACCATGTAAGCCCCAATAGTATCTTCACCTTGAACACAACGGCCACAATAAAGTTCCTCCCACATTCTAGGTTCCCAGCCGGGCAGTCAGGTTTACTGGCCCCGGTTGGAGTTCATAATGTACTAATCCTCTTTCCTCATATTTTAATACTCCTCTCTGGCTGAATTATTTTCATGGCGTTTTGAGTGTGTTATTTTCTTTAATATACAAATTACTGAGTCACTAGGTATCCTGCCATGTGTATACTTGATATACTTCAAGATGGCGACTGTTGTAAACAACCCGAATTTACCTCCAGTGTTCTAGCAAGATATACAGTGATCTAAGTGCCTTATAAACACCAGACTTCACCAATGGACAACAGAAGGTACAGAGAACGAATAATTTGATGTCAAAGTGAAATATTGAACTTTCTTATCTAGTAATCTTAAGGGGAAAATTTACATCAAACTCTACCAACCCCCTTGACAAAAACAAATCCAACTCGCGCATGCGCAGAAGGATCAGTGACGTCATCAATTATAGACTATCTATTCACTCTCATTATCGCTCACCACCACTATGGAACGGGAAGAGATACTGACGCTATTGGACACGCAGCGAACGTACTTTAATGACACCACGGACCGAGTACAAGAGCCAGTTCACCGCTTCAGTGAAGGATACGGAGAAGAAAATATGTGATGTAATAGCTAGTCTGGAATACACCCAAGCCAGGCTGGATGAAACAACAGCTAAACTAACTACTACAATAAAAGACAAACACGAAGCTAATAACATAATCAAGCACTTGATGGATGAAAATCAAGTTTTGAGGGAACAACTAGATGACTGCAAGAATCGGATAGACTACATCGATGATCTGAGTAGGAGGAACAATCTACGCTTCTCAGGCATTCCTGAAAGTGATGGGGAAAATTGGGAACAATCTCAACTGACAGTGACCAAGTTAATAACTGAAAATCTGGACATACAGGACATTGCCTTTGAACGAGTACACCGTGTCGGTCAGCCAACACCTAAAGGACCTCGAGACATTGTAGCAAAATTCAAGAGTTATCCTGATCATGATGCCGTGTACTGAAATCGCAGGAAGCTGAAGGGGACAGGGATCTTTGTGAACGAGGAGTTTTGTGTATCTACCGTCGAAATCATCTCCCAGCCATGTTTGACGCCAGAAACAATGGAAAAATATAATTTCTGAATTATCGGACTCTGGTCGTGAAGGAGCCCCACGGTGTGGGTGAGGGAGCCAGGCGTCGTCAACGCTTCACCCATACACAGTCTACCGCCCGCCACCACCACCACCACCACCACCCCTCCACCCCACCCCGGACAACCATCCCACCCCGCACCACTACCTCGCCCCACACCGCCACCCCACCCCGCACTACTACCCCACCCCGGACCATCCACCATCCCCGTCAGCCACCATCCACCCCATAGACTACATATAACCTAGACACGAAAGAAGACACCACAAATCTGTAAATAGTGAGCCGCGCGTTCGAGAGATGGCAGCACGATCGCAAAGGACAATGGGAGGGGAAGGTCCCCACACAGACATTATATTGACTATCCTTGTCCTTGGTCCTCATTAATTCGTAATAATCCCTACCTTGTACTAATAACGCTATTAATAAGCAATTGAACATTATCCAGAGACTCTGCAGACATGACATATTTAAATAGACATAAGTAGAGGCTAATGTAAAGACGCCAGTCATCGTGTAATTGTCGTCATTATGAGGAGGTACACAAGCAAAACTCCTCCAACACCCGCCATTGTTGATGTGAGATTCGGGAGTTGCCAACGTCAATGGTGGGACAAAATATCCCTAGATGTCATAAGTATAAATGTCCAGTTTTAGTGCTACTTGACAAATTAACATCTACATAACATGTAACATACTAATATATATTAAAAATTACAATTTAATTCTTGTTGTGTTGCTTGAAGGTATACAGCTTGCATCATATATGAGTAGCCTATGTTTTATAGTGTATATGTATACTTAATGTTTTATAACTAAGCCTAACGTTGTGATCAATTGGCAACAATCAGGCTTGTCCCAAGCTAGTCTCTCCGCGCTCGCGCGAAGCAACGTCCCCCAGCCGGTCTCTCTCTCCCGCTCGTCTCCTCCCACTCTCACTAGACTTACATCTTATATATAATAATGAAACAATCAACTATCGAGAATAAAATATACTAAGATGCGTTGGTTAAGAATAAGGGCAGCTTCAAGCTGTGAAACAACATAAGAATATCCCAGACATTAGTTACATTGTCGTAGGATATATACTAAGGAAAAGCCGGCCGGCCGGCTGCCGCCAGCCGGTTTCTAAACGGCTGGGCAGCCGACCCTCGCGCATGCCCGCACGTGGCTACTATGCAGGAGCGTCACACCAAGGAATAGGCAGGGAGACACCGTGAGTGTGTCGAACCTCTACAGACAAAATGGTAACCCCTCCAAAATGCCTAACTAAACATATAATATCTGAGAGCTGCAGCATATAATACAATGGCTGATATATGAAATCGTGCAGAACCAAAGGGGAGTTATGATATTAAATAGAGGGGAAGAATTAGAGGTAAGAAGTTGAGAGAGAGAGAAAGTGTTCTATAGGTAGAAGTCGGGAGACAGGTAGCAAGGGGACATGTGAAGGGTATACTGGTCAGACAAGCTCTGAGGAGAATAGCTCCTCGGGACCTTCAGGATCACACAAAGGCATGGTGGTCAGCCAATCACAGGCCGCTACATCACCAGGCAGCAGGGCTGCAGAAGGCGCCAGGAACGACCAGCCAATCAAAAGGCGTGGGAAGGCCCGCGCGCGAGCCTCCAAGGGAGGGAGCGAGGGAGGCAAGACATGCACACACACGCACACACTACCACCCCACTGCCTACTGTACTTACTCACTCACACTCTCTAGCTGTATCATTCAGTCTTATACATTAAACTTATAACTGATGATCTAAAATATAATCCCTTGTCACAGGCGAAAACAAAGACCAATTCTATACTGCCTGTGACATGACGATTCACAAGAAATAAAGTACAACATTGTAGATAGACTGTAGCCAAATACCTTGCCCCGGCGAGTGCTAGCGAGTGGCCAAGCGAGCGGCTGAGCCCACGCGGCGTTCTGCCAAGCTGCAGGCGTTACCCCCCCCAAGATATTAGACGCTCAACCATGAGCTCCATATCTGACAAGCAGAACGCCGACAAGACTCGCCACTCCTAATCACTTCGCAATAAAGAAGGCAAAGCTCAGTTCTCATCAACAAAAAATTACAACCCCTCCCAACACAATAGCTTAATTAATTCACACTGCTATGCTCCTAGAGCGAGCTTCTACTAGCCCAGCCTTCTGAGAGAAGCATAGGTTCGACTCAGAACTTTAGGTATAACATACTTAAAACAAATTTAACTATTAAAGAAAGAGTTTTTATAGAATTTAAATTTTTAATATGTTTTTGGCGGCTGCACTTACAGGGGCAAGCCAATTTTACTCCACTCTCAACACACACTGACTGAACGGCGAGGGTTCTCCTGCAAGCAAACCCTCCCGTGACAAACAATCAGCCAAAACATTATCAGTGCCCTTAGCATGCCACACATCCAACTTGTGTCCCGGCAGCAAAACAACACCTGGCACTGATAAACTGCCCAGTTCATCACAAGACTGGCATTTCTCTTCACTCTTTCCGGCAACGGGGCCTGCCAAAAGCCTTTCACTAGTTCTACCTTCGTGATAGGCGATGCAGCCCCGAGGCGGTCTATGGTGTCGTCAACTCTCGATAAGGTATAGGCGTCTGTCAGGGATAATGCACACACACTCTCGCAATCAACACATCACTGATCTTGCCACTTAACACAGGTTGCAAAGTTACAGGCAACGACAACTCACGACATTCCTTATCCCTCAGACCCTTGGGCAATGGATAGGTGTCTGTCAGGGATAATGCAATTGCACACACACTGATCTTGCCACTCAACTCGGGTTGCAAACTCACTGGCAACGACCACTCACAATATCCTTTATCCCTCAGACCCTCTTTCCACATGTCGTCTAGCTCTGTTTTCACGACAGGCTTTTTAGCAGGATTTATATGGTAGGGAATTAAACTGAGCCTCGCACTGTCTCCAGCCTCCATGTCGGATTCTACCCCGTACATCAGGCCTGGAGAAGCAACAAACATGCGGATGCACTGCCCCAGCCTAGTAAACAACTTACCTCGCAGAACATGCCTAGTGCCCTCCCACAACCCAGCCGAGACCGCAGCTTCTAACCTGTAGTCTCCCTCCTTCTCCACCTTCGTCCCTAGAACAGCCAGGTCATGAGAGGGACAATCAGTACCACCTGGGCAGTCACTCCCATAGTTCATTATTGCGAAGGCTTCCCCACCGATACCGTACATGCGCACCCACGCATTCCTTACGACTACATCTGCCTGCGCAGCATCACCGCTTTTAGCGACATGGCCAGATATAGTCGGTCTATGGTAGGGCTGTTGCATTCGACTAGAGCAGCATTGGGAGGCTATGCGACGACCGGGCACTTCTATGCCACAGCCAACCTCACCAATCTGCTCAAAGTGCTCCTTTTGACCACCACCCTTGGCAGCCATGGATCGACCTTGACCTGACAACCATGTCCAAGCCTCGTCGCCCACCTTGAACCACCGAAACAACGAGGCTAACGGTCTCCCAACATTCACGTGACCTGCCCGCTGAACATCTTGCACCGCCTGAGTTGTGAGGCTCAGGGGCTCGGCACGACCAGTGGGGTATGAACTGAGCTGGTGCTGGAGCGCTGCACACTGCTGCTCAGGCAGGTGCTCTAGCGCTTCCACAGCCACCAGACTCGTGTCCCCCGCCCACTGCTCCGCCGATACATGACAATCTCTACTCTCATCCACCTGTGCCCTACTTCCCCCCTCTCCTTCTCCACCTTGGCCACTGCAGACCAATGCAGGGACAGTAGGCTGCTCAGGTGGTTGCCTCACAAACTCCTCCAACAGGTTCACATGACTATGTGTCCCCGTCCTCGTGTTTGATCTCGACAGCACCATTACCACACTTCTGAACTTCCGGATCCTCCAACTGCAGTTTACCAATATCTGAGGGAACCAACCTGTCTAGATGCTTCCGAAGCAACCCAAGTCCTCCCCCAATATCAAACTGAGCAACCCTTTTTTCTCTCGGTGTGTAACGTTGCTGCCTCGGAGTCTCTTCCTGCCCTACCTCCTCACTAGCTGTGACAGGTCCTGGGGCTTCTCCAGACTCCAACAATGGTGCCAATAGTGAGTTGCCAAGAAGAGCTGCTGGTACTAAACTCTCCAAACTGTTACCAACATTAGCCATCTTCTTCCAACCGTTCCTCCGTTGATCAGAAGACTGAGGAATAGGCTGTGACACTTTGGATGCAAGAGGTCTTGTAACAACGCACGCCATAGGTTGTACTTGACATTTCTCTAACCACTCCTGTTCCTCCCTACTCACGTCGGCCGGCTTCTCGGCAACGACTAAGGGTGAAGCCTCAGAAGTAGGCACCGCAAAGTCGTTGCCGAGAAGGAGGTCGACGCCCCCAACAGGCAAGTTCTCCACAACACCCACATCCAACTCTCGTGTCACACCATCCACCTCCAGTTCCACCCTCACCAACGGGTATGACTTGACAGCATTGATACCCTGCACCACAACCACCAGTGCCGCGTTTATTGGTCTACCAGTAAAGTTCTTCATTAAAGTCTGAGAGACACCCGTGTCTCGCAACAGGTCAACTCCATGCTTCTTACCTGCCCACTTCACGCAGCCATGCCCTCGATGGTCACAAAAGACATCGCGGACAGGGTTCGAGCCTTCCGGATTCTTCTCCACTGGCTGTTTCCCAGCCTCTGATTTTTTTTTTTTTTTTTTTTTTAAGAGACAATGAATGGAGGAAGGAAAAACACAGATAAAACAAAAAGGTCCATGTGCCTAAAGGCATCCTCCATTCATAAAATGTTTGTAACAACTGGATTTAAACATTTGTAGATTGTAAGTTTGTGGAAAGCAATTCGAGGGAAGTGAATTCCAAAGAGTAGTAGTTCTAGGGATAAATGAATTTTGATAAGCAGAAGTTCTGCATTGTGGAGGAGAAAGTGTAAATTCATGGGCGGTCTCAGCTGCCCTAGTTCTACGGGGAAAGATGTGGAGAGGCGGCACAATTGAAGCAAGTTCCTCGGAACAATTGCTGTGAAAATATCTAGAATAATGCAAGGGATGCAACGTTTCTTCGTATGGATAATGTAGGAAGGTCCTGTGTGATTGCAGGGTTATTGATTAATCTAATAACTTTATTTTGAATTTTGTCCAACTGCCTCAATGCAACCACTCCACTTCCACTCCACAGAGGTGAACAGTAATCCATCTGAGAACGCACATGACTTTTATATATTACGGCCAACTGCTCGTCAGTGAAGAATTCTCGAACTCTGTACAGGAGTCCCAGTTTTTTAGAGGCATTCTTAGCAATGCTTCTAACATAATGTGTCCAGCTCAAGTTAGTAGTTAATGTTACACCGAGAATGTCAATACTAGGGGAAGTGGGAATATTTACATCATTAACAAATATATGGGAGTCAGTGAGATTCTGTCGGTTAGAAAATTGAATGTACTTGGTTTTCTGTGCATTAAAGGAAACTAGATTCTTTTGTCCTCATTCTTCAATTCTAGAAAGGTCCTGGTTCAGAGAAATTGCAGTGCTTATTTTTGAATTTATAAGATCGGGTTGGGTGAAAGAATTGGTAAATGTGAAGGAACTGTGGAGTGTTGAGTCATCTGCATAGGAATGTATTGGATTATGAGTGGTAGATATGAGATCATTGATATGAATGAGGAACAGAGTTGGGGCCAAAACTGATCCCTGGGGAACACCAGCATTTATTGAGTGAAATTGAGAATAAAGGCCATCTACCATTACACTTATTTTTCTGTTATGAAGATAAGAAGAAATTAGTGGAACTAATGATGCAAGGCCGTAGTGTGACATCTTCGACAATAAGGATTGATGCCAGACTCTATCAAATGCCTTTGATATATCCAGTGCTATTGTATGTGTTTCACCATGTTGGTCTGTAGCTTGGTTGATTTGATGCGTAAGAAGGCAAAGAATGTCTGCAGTTGATCGACATCGTCTAAAACCATATTGCCTATCACTGATTAATTTATTATTCTCAAGATGCTTAATTATGTGATTATTTAATATAATTTCGAAGACTTTACCAAGAGTGGAAGTTATAGCTATTGGTCTGTAGTTTGATGGATCTGAAGAGGCACCTTTTTTAGGAACTGGATGGATGTTTGCATCTTTCCAGGGTACTGGGAAGCATGAGGTATGAGTACATAGACGGACAAATTTTGCCAATACAGGAGCGAGCACCAAGGAGCAATTCTTAAGTACTATTGGAGGAATTTCATCTGGACCAGGAGCCTTATCTACTGAGAGATTCTGCAAAATAGTTTTGACATGTCTGGTGTGAATCTTAAGTGAGGGAATTTCAGGCGAATTAAAATTAAGTACAGGGACATCTTGATTTATTTCATCTAAGGTTGAGTTGGTGGAGAAAATATCCGCAAGAAGGTTAGCTTTACCTCGTTGGTCACTTACAAGATTGCCAGTCGGAGATTTTAATGGTGGAATGGATGAAGCAGTTGTGAAGTTGGATTTGAATGAGTTAAGGTAGACCAAAATATTTTGTTATCATTTGGATTATTTAGAAGTTTATTTGCCTGCTTGTGGAGAAAGTTTGATTTAGTTAGGTTTAATACAGTTTTGGCATGATTTCTGATGTTTCTAAAGTAATTAAAGGCTTCATGAGTTTTTTATCTTGTGTATGCATTGTAGGCTATTGCTTTTTGTTCAGTTACTTTAGCACAATTATGGTCAAACCATTTAGGTGAATTAGATCTTTTAATGTACTTTTGATGAGGAATAAAAGTTTCCATTCCAATTTTTACAAATCTTGTATGTGGCTCAAGGTGGAGTGTGCATCATTAGAAAAGAAAGAGGTCCAGGGAATATCAATAAAGAAACCTTGAAGACCCTCCCAGTCTGCCCTATCGTAATGCCATTTAGTCACCAAAACAGGTTCAGAGTGGGAAGGTGTGGTAGGAGATAGACAGGTGACCTGTATCAGACAGTGATCAGAAGATCCAAGTGGGGATCTCACTGTAACATCATAATTTTTTGAATTGGTGGTTAAAAATAAGTCCAGTAGGTGGGAATTATGATTAGGATTATCTGGTACATGGGTGGGTTGGTTGACTAGTTGAGTGAGATTAAATGAGTCTGCAAATAGCTCACATTCAAGACCAGCATCATCAGTCCTGGCTGAATGAGTGAGCCATTCAACATTATGGACATTAAAATCACCCAACACAGTGATTTCAGAAGAAGCATTTAAGTTGAGGACACTGAGTTGTGAGGACAGAGAATCAAAAAGACTTTGCTCTGGAGGAGTATTTGGGGAACGGTAGATGCAACATATGTATTTAAATTTACCAGCAGAAATTAATTTGTATATAGAATAATCAAAATAGGGACAATTGAAACTAGTAACCTCCTCCAGGGCAATTGCAGATTTTGCGAAGCAACATACACCTCCTTTAGGTCTGAAATTTTGTAGCAGTTGATAACCTGGAAAATTAAATCTCGACGTGTCAGATGTGGATGTTACTTGAGTCTCTGTCAAAAAAAGGAGAGTAGGGGATTCTGCTTGAAGAAATTGGTGTACATAATTGATGTTAGAGTGAAGTCCCCTTATATTGCTAAAGAAAAAGCTGCACCGACGAGCAGCTTTGGGACGTTGCAATGCTCTTGACACAGTCGCATGATGACGACCGGGAGGGCCCTGTGTCAATGACCCAACCCTGCCGGGGGTGGATATCCAAGGGACCACCAGGTTTGCTCTTAACAATTGTACTGCCATATTTATTGGGTAAGGTGTATGGTGTTACATGTATGATATGTAGTGGGAAGAGTAGTGTTTTATGGATAGAGGATAGCGATGTAGGGCAATGTCGTGAAGTTGGATGTGTATGTTATATAAAAAGGGTTTTCCTGATACCCCTGATGTGTGAGGCAGAAAGATGATTATACTTTGGGCAAACTCAGACGACTTCGGGGACACCCCAATGTTGCGAGCCAAAGACACAACTGCATTAGGTGGCTTGCTTGGACAGGCTCTTGCAAAATGCCCCTTCTCATGACAATGAAAACACTCTAACTCCCCCTTGGGCTTCCCTTGAGGTGGGGAAGGGCCCTGACCCTTCTTAAACGGGACGGTATTAGGTTTATGGTCAGACTTAGTATCGTTGCTCTTGTTGTAATGGTTATATGGTGTATCACTGACTCGGGGGGGTGGGGGGAGTGTTGCGCCCCTTGTTACCTGCATCGTTCCGTTTTGCAGATCCGCACCCACGAATCAGTGACATCCGAAGGTCAGCCATCTCAGCTGCCTCCTGAAGAGTTCTTGGGTTTTTCTCTTTAAGATTCCACGTCAGATCGCTGCCCGTACACTTAAAAAATTGTTCTAGAAGCATCAGATGTTTGAACTCCTCAAACGTCGATGCCTTCTCAGAACGCAGCCAGTTTCTAAATGCATCGGACAGATCCCGGGCATGCTCAAGAAAGGTGCACTCACGACCCTTCGTTACACCCCGGAACTTCAATCTGTACGTCTCTGGTTGTAACTCATATGCCCGCAGGACAGCCTCCTTCAATACCTCGTAATCGATGCATGACTCCAAGGGCAATGCATCATATGCCTTGAGTCCTTTGCCAACCAACCTAGAGGAAACAAGGGCTACCCACTTAACCTCGGGCCATTGGTGCTCCCGGCACTTCTTCTCGAAACGCATAAAAAATTCAGTGACACCCGACTCATCAAATACAGGGACCAACTTGAGCAGGTGCGATAACGACTGATCAAGACCTCGATTCCCAGAACCGAGACGCTGTCCTGTCGACTCCACCCAAGACTTCTCAAGATCTATGTCTGCACAGTACTTAGACTTTCTCTCCTCAGACTGAATCTCAGCCTCACGTACGGCCCTTCTCTCCTCGGTCTCATATCTGGCCCTTCTCTCCTCAGCCTGAATCTTAGCCATCTCAAACTCCCGCTGCTGCTGCTCAGATTCCAGCTTCTGCTTAGCCATCTCAAGCTGGAAGAGCATCTCTGCCGCCAAACCTTGAGGAGGAGGAGATGCAACAATTGGAGACTCGTGGCAGGCCACGCTGCCAGTGACGATCGGCCGGCGGGAACGTACCCGGCTCCGGAGCCCAAGGGGGCGCCATGGTAGGAGTCGAGTGGAATGGGGGCTGGGCCGAAGGTGCCCCAGCTCCCGCTCCACCCGAAGCCCCACGCACCTCGCCGAGCACACAAGCCACCAGGTCACCTCTCGACATGCTGCTAGTACCGATCAATCCCCGACACCCGGTCAACAGTAATAGGTATCTCCAGAAACTTCCTTGCATCCTCCTCACTAGTTATGACTCAAATATCATCTAACAAACCCCGCTGCTGCACCTCAGAGGCTGTTTCCCGTACTGTATCCCCACTGTACAATGATCCGTCGTCCGACATATTGTCTACCAAAAATTCTCAACATTTATAACAAAAAAAAAAGTACCTAAACTCTTATGTAGCACTATTCACTCAAAAATATAAAATGCTTGAAGACTCTTAAGTGTTATACTACTTGCCAAAAAAAAATCCATGTGTCCACTACTGTATATTCCTTTAAACAAAACAAATGACCACAACACTCCTGCAATATTTCTCTAAGTTCACAAAATCCTAAGCAAGGTCGCCATTTGTTACGACCGGGGCTCGTATAAAACAAGGGCTCTTTATCATTGGACTAGGAAAGCACACAGCCACAACGGTAGCACTAGATCCAACCCCTGAACTTATAATGCCGGCGCACAAAAACACCTATACCCTTCAGAGTTAAATCTGCGATAACGGGGTATCCTATAACTCAGTATAAGTGCACTACTACTACAGGCTGATGATCTCTGATACAGCCTGATCACAACAACATACAATTACGTTAATAAGGCATACTAGGAAAAGATAGAGATCTTAATTAAATCACTGCAATGATTTAATGCAAACTAGAAGAAGATATATTTAAAGTTACTCTAAACAATAATGAACTGTCACTCCTATACTAAAGAAAGTGAACGAAAGTCCCAAAGCATCGAGCAGGAATCTTCTGAAGAAAGTCTGATGCTGGGGTAAGATGATCGTATCGGATTTTGAACTGTTACATAAAGCAGGGTCAATATAGGACAAGTGTAGAGACAGACAGTGTCAACTGACACGGGAATAACGATAAATGCACACTAGTATTATCTCCAACAACAAAAGAAGTCCTTCGTCAGGCAACTCAAAAAACCTGCTCAGGTTGTGCAACTCAACAATAACCAAGGCTTACAGTCAACGTGAATAAGAATGCTGCATACATAACATAAGAGTTTATAATTCTAAACGGGTGTCTGCTAGGCTAATAAAGTGTAGCTGGGATGTCGTAGGCTAGGAAACAATGGCTGAGCAAGTGGCTCGTAGCCTAGCGAGGTCCTTAAGGCTGTGCGGCCAAATTACGTTAATTGACGGGGTGCTCTCTTGAAAGATCCAGATCGCTAGTATCTGGTTCTCTCCTGGCGACCCTCTCAAAGTCAAAGCAAACGAGTTAGCACAGTGTTGGGTGGCAGAGGCAAAAGCCCTCACTCGCAACACAGTGCTAAACTCACAAGGTACACAGTCAGAAAGACCACCTAGGCTCCCCACGTCTCCGTTGCGATTGTACAGGTTCAACAAAACCTAGTACACATCGGAAATCACAACAACAATGGCCTCACCCCAGTCTAGCATTAAATAGCCCAGCAGACAGCCAAGGAATAGGCAGGGAGACACCGTGAGTGTGTCGAACCTCTACAGACAAAATGGTAACCCCTCCAAAATGCCTAACTAAACATATAATATCTGAGAGCTTCAGCATATAATACGATGGACGATATATGAAATCGTGAAGAACCAAAGGGGAGTTATGATATTAAATAGAGAGGAAGAATGAGAGGTAAGAAGTTGAGAGAGAGAGAAAGTGTTCTATAGGTAGAACACTTTCTCTCTCTCTCAACAGGTAGCAAGGGGACATGTGAAGGGTATACTGGTCAGACTGTAAGCTCTGAGGAGAATAGCTCCTCGGGACCTTCAGGATCACACAAAAGGATGGTGGTCAGCCAATCACAGGCCGCTACGTCACCAGGCAGCAGGGCTGCAGAAGGCGCCAGGAACCACCAGCCAATCAAAAGGCATGGGAAGGCCCGCGCGCGAGCCACCAAGGGAGCGAGCCAGGGAGGCAAGACATGCACACGCATGCACACACTACCACCCCACTGCCTACTGTACTTACTCACTCACACTCTCTAGCTGTATCATTCAGGCTTATACATTAAACTTATAACTGATGATATAAAATATAATCCCTTGTCACAGGCGAAAACAAAGACCACTTCTATACTGCCTGTGACATGACGATTCACAAGAAAGAAAGTACAACATTGTAGATAGACTGTAGCCAAATACCTTGCCCCGGCGAGTGCTAGCGAGTAGCCAAGTGAGCGGGTGAGCCCACGCGGCATTCTGCCAAGCTGCAGGCGTCACATAAAACACTCATATCTCCATGGAATGTTGTCATTATGTAGAGAGAGATTTAACACTTGGCGTTATTTAGGTTTGCATGTAAATAATCATTTGGATGGATTGAACCTATCACCATATACAGGCCAACAGAGAGCCTTCACGACCTATATATATATATTTGTGCTTTTTGTTCTATGTGAGTGAGGGAGACAAATGCAGAACTGCCTTTATCGAGTGCCTCCCCCAGAGTTGAAAGAGTGACAGGGCTAAAATCAAGGGACGTACGAACCAAAATGTCTGGACACGGAGTTTGAAGCAATTTTAGTCATAGGAAGAGAGAAAGACTGATTCGGGGTGAGTTCAAGAGCTCAGCAGTTGAATAGAAGAAAGTCTAAGAATACTGTTTCACTCTTGGGTTGGAGAGTTGCATAGAGTAAGGGTGGGATTGTGTTGCAAGATGGGTTCTACGTATCCTATGTAGAGGAGGTGGTATACACTGGGAAAGCTCTGAAGAACATTGATTATTATAGTAGCGATAGAATAGCGAGAGAGATGCAACATTGCAGCGAATAGAGAGAGATTGCAGAGACTTGGTGAGTGGGTTGGAGTTAATGATACGAAAGGCTTTCCTCTCTACTTTGTCTAGGAGTGAGGTTTAAGAGGATCCTCCCCACACATATGAACAATACTCAATACAAGGACGCACTGTGCCCAAGTACAGAGCAAGAAGCTGTGCAGGGGTAAAGAACCCCCTTTGGGGTTGAGCACACCCAGCTTCTGGGAGGCTGCCTTAGCAAGACTGGTAATATGGTCCTTCCAAGTGAGACCAGAAGAAAAAGAGAAACCGAGAATATTGAGAGAAGACGAAGGATTTATTTTTGTATTGTTGAATTGTAAGGGATAGTCCTCTGGGAGTTTTTAATGGGTAGTAGGATGAAGAAATTGGGTTTTGGAAACTTTAAAGGCAACAAGGTTTTCTCTGCCCCAATTGGAAATAGTAGTTAGAGCAGAAGTGTTGCATGGCTTCATTACGTTTGTCTTTGAGGAATTGCTGGCTGGGGCGTTCAGGAAAAGTAATTGAGTAGTGTAAGGTAGAGTCGTCTGCGTATGAATTGGATGGGACGAGGTACAGTTGAGAAGATCATTTATGAAAATTAGAAAGATAATGGGAGATAGGACAGAGCCCTGAGGAACACCGAAGTTGATAGGATGAGGAAGTGAGCGATAGCCGTCCACAACCGCAGCTATGGAACGGCCAGAAAGGAAATTAGAGACAAAGTCACAGATGGAGGGATAGAAACCAAAGGAGGGTAGTTTAGAAATTCAAAATTTGTGCCAGACTCTATCGAAGGCCTTCAATATGTCTAGTGCAATAGAAAAGGTCTCACTGAAGTTCCGAAGGGAGGATGACCAAGAGTTAGTAAGATATGAAAGAAGATCACCAGTAGAGCGACCTTTAAGGAAGCCATACTGGCGATCTGAGAGTAGATTATGAGAAGAGAAATGCTTAAGAAATTTGGAAGCAAGAATAGTTTCAAAACTTTAGAGATACAAGAGATGAGAGCAATTCGACGATAGTTGGAGGGTAGAGAACGGTCACCCTTCTTTGGGAGAGGTTGAATGAGAGCAAATTTCCAGCAAGAAGGGAAGACGTTAGAGGAGAGACAGAGACGAAAGAGTTTGTCTAGGCAGGGAGTTAGCACGGAAGCACAGTTTTTGAGTACAACAGGAGGAACACCATCTGGACCATACACCTTCTTAGTATTAAGCCCAGAGAGGGTAGATAATACATCTTTAGAAGAGATTTAGGCATAAGTAGGAGAGAGGGGGGTGAGAGGGAGGAATAGCGCCGGAATCATCCAAGGTGGAGTTTCTAGCAAAAGTTTGAGCGAAGAGTTCAGCTTTGTCAGAGGAATAAGTGATGGTTGTGCCATCAGAGTGGAAAAGGGGAGGGAAAGACAAGGAAGAAAAATTGTTGGAGAGGTTTTTGGCTAGATGCCAGAAAGCTTGGGAAGAGCTAGAGTTGGATAGAGCTAGATATAGAGCTCCTGGGTCCTAACGCCAATTATTTTAGGCTAATGTAAATGATGTAACTAAAACATTAAGTCGGCAAAAATAATTGGATCCTATTCTGATTTTAAATATACTGTCTTAATCCATATTTTACCGTAAAACTTGATGAAAGGTATATGTCTGGAATTGAGACAGAGGGACATTACCTTCACAATTCCATGACATAAAACAAACACTAAAGTCGCCTCAAGCTAACCTGGTACATATTGATAACGCTGCCATTTGATACAGTATACACACACACACACACACATATACTATATGAATTATATATATACTAAATATAATAATAATAATATTTATACAAATGCAAAACTCAATTTGTGCATTTGTCGATAGAAAACATCCCCACAGAAGGTCGCTTCCTCTTAATACAGGCTTGCTATCGCTCGCCAGGAAAACAATGACACTTAAATGACACGAATAGTCATAATATTGACAAATTAATGGTGCGAAAGGGGCCTAAATCATCACATTAATTGGGCGAACTTCTTATAATTTCAAAACTAAGAGGGCTAAGCATGAGGGAGAAGGGATGCCAGACAAACGACCTCCCAGCCCCCCTTAAAGTTGATGTATTGGGCAGGATAGTGAACATGATATCCCCTCATCACATCCCATCACTTTTATTATTCTTCCTGTTTGGGTAGATGGATAGAGTGGAGGATATCAAATCTTAGCCTTTTTTATTTTGTATTAGCATCTTTTGGCTCGCTGCCTCCTCGCTTTCCCTCAAAATATACAATATTTCTCTAAACAGTATATGAACTATTTTACTTTAAATTATTTTGTATTGGTAATTTCGTTATCGATTTATTTTGACTGGTTGTAACATTTGCCAATGGTATAACGTCTAAGCAGTTGCATTGAATTGATGAATATGCTGCAATCATTAAGAGGAAATACAAATTATGACTATTGATTATTTTGTATTACTATTATTCCTGTTATTTCATTAAAAAATCACCTATTTCGAATAAAATAATAAATCGGTTATTTATTACCTAACTCAAATTATTATATGTCGAGCGTATTCAATTTAATGTTTATATATGACCTTCTTCCTTGGCTTTGAGTTTGCCTATCTCGACGAATCTTTCTAATTTTATCATAAGAGAGGATAGTCACAGGATGCTTTGTTTATGCTCTATATTTGGGTCATCTTCAGAACCCATTCCACATGTTTTGTCTTCGTATACCTAAGCTGATGATTGAATCTTGTCATTAACCCTTAACTGGCGGCGCCCAGCTATTGTCGAGTGAAATAAATGTGGCCTATGTGGCGGGGCCTGGCTATTGTCGAGTGCAATTTTGAGCACGTAATGTGCTCTGAGAGAGAGCGGAGCGGTGGGAGGAGCGTAGGTTACCTCATGACCGCTCGCCACGGTGGCCGTGGAGCTACTGAGATGTACTCCTTTGTACTCCACCCTCTCTCACTCGTTTCACACGTAATAATGTAAGGAAATTACCGTATTTTAGCGATTTTGCCCTTCGGTTGCACGATCGTTGCAAGACAGGTAACCAGTGATCGTAGAAGGATGGTTCTGGTGTCATTGGAAAGCTGAATTAACGCCTTTTCAGGGATACATACTTGTAGTACGCTCTGGCTCTTGTTTATGCATGAAAACGAGCACAGAAACAAGCTCGTTTACGGTAAAACCAACCACTGGGCGGCACAGTCAAATATACTCCACCACCCGCTCTTTGAGTGTTAATCTTGAGATGCTTCCCTTTTTCTTGGTGACTTATATTTTTCTTTTACTTCTACCCCATCTCTGGTAACCGTTCTGTACATTGGTAAAACAGAAAATCCCTATTATAGCCACGGTTTTCTTCACCTACTTATCGTCTTTATTTTGTTTTGTTTTTATATCTAATCTCTCTCTACCGTATTTATCTTCCATGTTGTTTTCTTCGAAAATAGTCTTTGTAATTTATGAATTCACATTGCAACGACATTGTATCGACTATTTTATTCAATACCAAAGACAATATTAATGTATGTTATCGTTAAGTTTATCTAATATGAATCCATATATGAGGATAAAATAGTTCTGCACTAAAAGGCGAAGCAGATTCCTTTAATTTTCTTAATAGATAATGCATATACTGTATATAGTTAGACAAATATGACATATATGTTTAATACCTAAATTAGTGATTTAATACATAAATATCTATCTATCTATCTATTGCCTGATGCCGTGATCCCCGAAGGGGTGGCCACGAACGAACCGCCCCCATGCACCTCTGTCCCCAGTCGGTCGATGCCCCTCCTCCCAACCAGCACCGCCTTCATTCATATACTTCCTCACTCCATCCTTCCACCTCTCCTTCGGTCTACATCTCCCTCTCTGTCCGTCCACCTCACTCTCGTACACTCTCTTAGTCATTCTCTCGCTTCCCATACGTTCCATATGGCCGAACCATCTCAAGTTGTTCCTTTTCACACTTTCCAGCACATCTACCTCCACACCACACCACCTTCTTCCTCATTCATCTGTCTATCCCTCCATGTAACTCCGCACGCACTTCTCGAGTAACTAATTTCCACCGCTCTCACTCTTGGTCCGAGTCTTCCTGAACGTCCATGCTTCGCTTCCGTAAGTTAGTGTCGGGATTACCACACTGTCATACAAGGACTTCTTCACTTCCATACTGACCACTCTATTTCTTGTTACTGCTTTCAACGTTCTTACAACCCTCTTCCGCTGTTGCACCCTCTCCCGCACTTCTTCATCCATAGTCCCATCTTTACTCAACACACTGCCCAGATACTTAAAAGAGCTGATGATCTCCATAGCCTGACCGTTCAACTTCACCTCACACTCTGTGGCTTCACCCCTTTCGAAGACCATAACCTTGCTCTTCCCCGCATTTACCTTCAAATTCTGTTTTTCGCACACTGTTCCAAACTCATTTACCAGACCCTGCAACTCCCATTCATTATCACTCATCAGAACTGTATCATCCACAAACAGCAGTATAGGCAGCTTCCACTCATTTCCCTCCCTTTTCAGCGATACACCAACATCCACTGCTCTTCCTAGTATTTCTTTCATGACTCCATCCATATATACAGTAAACAACCACGGGGACATCACACACCCCTGTTTCAACCCAACACTCAGGTGAAAGAACTCGCTCTGCTCATTCTCCCCACGTACTGCCGCCTCTGCACCCTCATACATGATCTTCACTGCTTTCAGCAGCTTGCCATCTACTCCGTATATTCTAAGTACTTTCCACATGCCTTCTCTATCTACTCTGTCATAGGCCTTCTCCAAGTCCATAAAGGCAACATACAGCTTTTGTTGCTTCTCCAGATATTTCTCCACAACACAATTCAGGGTAAAAATCTGATCTACACATCCTCTTCCCTTCCTAAAACCTCCCTGCTCGTCACCTATCCATTTCTCCATTCTCACTCTCACTCTCACAATCACTACCCTACTGTACACCTTCCCTACTACGCTTAAAAAGACATATTCCTGGGTGGTTACCACACACTCCTCTTTCCCCTTTGCCCTTATATAGGGGGACTATTATGCCAGTATTTCAGTCATCGGGTGCATTCCCCTTCTCCCATGGTAATTTGCACATTTTCCATACCCTTTCGATCACTATCTCACCACCATACCTCAACATTTCCCCGCACACTCCATCTGTTCCTGGTGCTTTCCCCAACTTCACTCTTTTCATAGCTTCCCACACTTCTGACCTCCTGATCCCCACCTCCTCCTCCACTACTTTTCTTCTCCCTCCCATACCATATCCAACTATGTTTGCTGGTTCTTCATTCTTTACATTTAGCAACTCATTGAAGTACTCCTTCCATCTTTCGACTCTCTCTTGCTTCTCGGCTAGCATTCTCCCATTATTATCTTTCACACCGTTACTTTTTCCCTTGCTACCTTCCCTAACTTTTTTACTTCTTTCTAGAACAGTTTCTTACACTCCCTCCATTTTACACTCAGATTCCTTCCAAATTCCTCATCTACTATTCTCTTACTTTCCTTCACTACTCTCTTCACCACTCTCTTTCTCTCCACATACCTCGTTCGTTTCTGCCTCTCCAAATCTTCATTCCCTCTACTACCCAACCACTCTCTATACACTTTCTTCTTGTCTTCCACAGCTATTTTTACTTCTTCTGTCTACCATGCTGTACCTTTCACTCCCTCTTCTCCTCACTCGACACACCTCCTCACATGCTGCACAGATTTCTTCCTTAAACACCTTGCTTATCTCCTCCACTTCCTCCATATCTTCCAGGTCGAACCCACCTAGTTGTCTTTCTACTGCTCTTCTGTACTCTTCCCTGATTTGTTCCTCCTGTAGCCTCTCCACCCTCCTCACCATTCCACCTTCCTCTCGCCTCCCTCCAGCTCTCCTCACCCACTTCTTTTGTATCCTAACCTTAGCTACTACTACATAATGATCAGACAGACCCCCTCCAATACCCCTATACACCCTAGCATCCATCACAGATTTATTCATTCGTTCATCCACGCATATATAATCAATCAGTGACTTTCGTTCTTCCACTGTCTTATCCTTCATTGTCCACACCACTTTCCTTGTGTACCTGTGTATCATTCTGTGTCGGAAGAAGGTGTTGGCTATCCACAACCTCCTCCCCACCCACACATACGTCCACAAGCGCACTACCATTCCTATTCACCTCTTACGGTACCCCCCACCCTCCCACCACTCCATCAAGTTTCCTATCACCCACCTTACCATTCATATCCCCAATCAGAAATATTCTTTCGTTCTTGTCAAATTTATCCAGGCACGCCTCCACATTCACCCAGAACTCCTCTTTCTCTTTTACAAGTTTATCCTCTGTCGGAGCATACACACACACAATCACCCACGTTTGTATTCCTACTTTCATTCTCACCCACACAATCCTTGAACACACAGACCCATATTCTCTTGCACACTCCTTCCATTTGTTACTTACAAGTAAACAATCGCCTTCTCTCGCTGCTCCCTCACTCATTCCAGCACACACACTCATTCCACACTCCCAGTCTCTCACATCTGTACCCTTCTATTTGGTCTTCGTCATTCCACATACATCCAACCTGGCATTCACTAACACTTCCAGTACCTCTCTCTCTTTTGTGCCATCATTCATGCCACTCACGTTCCATGTAGCTATTCTCAGAATATCCGTAACCTTGTCCATAGTCGGTCGGGGTCCGTCAACACAGGGTCCGTCCGGATCCGAGGCTGATTGTTCGTTTATCATTGGTACGTATTGTTTTTCCGGGTGGGGGTCGCAAGCCCACCGACCCAACCTCTTTAGTCGCCTCTTACGACGACACGCAGAAGGCACGTAGATATATTTAATACAATATACAAGGATCATACTGTAGGTGCCAAATTCTCTTAACTTGTATGGAGAGTTTTGATTATATTCATGTCGTTAATATATAATATATATATCAATATTTTCTATAATACCCGCTGCCTTGATTCAAAATGTGTTTTTTCTTTTCTTCTCTGTCATGGCCACTACCGGCCGCTACCCTCACCTCACACTATTATGACCTGTCATCATCAATCATTTCATATTTGTCTGCAGTTTTCTGGCCACCACATCTATCATGGGTATCATATAGGGCAGCAGTTTTTGCACACGGATGGATTTGTTTTGTTTTGTATTGTATAAACCAATGTTCAATCTACCGTTTTGGCTCTCTAACTTTCTTTCCTTAACTATCTATCTATCCATATATCTATAATCCTATTTATCTGCCTATCTCTGGCCACAGGAGCCTGAGACAAGAAGTATGTACCAGCGACCTACTGTATGTGAATAGTATTACATACAAAGCAGAAGGAAGGCAAGATTGTCCAATGATCTTCTTGGTATGTGTGTCGAGCCGAAATATCTATGTAATAAGTTGGTAATATACAAGAAACACATAATGTTTTGTATATTTGCCTTGATTCAAATAAATGTTGTTTTAGTGAGTATATTAATTAATGCATTTATACTGTACATTTGGTGTACTGTTCTTAAAAATAGGTAAAAGTCTCTACTCATTCTGGCTCCATAAAGTCTCTACTCATTCTGGCTCCATAAAGTCTCTACTCATTCTGGCTCCATAAAGTCTCTACTCATTCTGGCTCCATAAAGTCTCTACTCATTCTGGCTCCATAAAGTAATCAGTGTGGTGGTGTAGGAGCCAAGCCTGTAGGCCTATACTTGATGTGCTTGCTTCATATTTTCAAAGATACATACACAAAATGTGATATTAATGGTTACATATGCGAAGATGTGATTTATTACAAAGATTAGCCAACATAGTTTCGATTTAGGATGCTCCACTCATTCTGTTTTCCACTTAACCCTTAGAAGATACAATACACATTTATGTGTTTATTTGCTGGCTATTATTAGACGAGTTTATTCAGATTAGGAAGGGAATATGGAAGTCAGAGGGATAATTGAGACGGTCTTTACCTTAGAATTTCCACAGATCCTTCCTAGACTGTATACAATCGTCTAATGAGAGCCAGTACATTTCAAATGCTATTCATATTTAGGTATCCAACATTTGGCTTCATATGTTACTGTAGGTAGTAATAGTTTGATTCAGTATAATCGAAAGTATTGTTGATAAACTTATATTTCTCCATAATCTCTTCAATTAAATAATTGTTAAATGTCCCAGTCATAATATTTTTTGTACTGCACTATATGCATCACATGTTTGAACAAAATAAACTACATTTTAATGAATCTAATTGTTCGATCTTTCCCAAATGTTGCAGTAAATCCTCTTTTGTTCAGCTATTTGTATTACCTAGGTTTGGTTTAGATGTATATCCATTTGATTATACTTTAACCCTTTCCCTGCGGGTGACGTTTTGGAACGCACAGGCAATTTACAGCAATTTCCAGCCATTACAAACCTGTAAAAAACTTAGAAATTGAGTGTCAGTGAGCGGGAGCGTGAGGGACCTCCCTCCGACCCTCAGAGCAGCCAGCCGCTCACTGAGGGAGACTGTCTCGCACGGGTGTCTCACAACAGTGTTGCCGAGCGAGCGAGAGCTAATAATTAGCGGTTTTCCCAAATGTCTATGGCAACGCTGCGGGTGAACTCCGCCACCTACGAAGCTCGTTCTGGTCTCATTTTGAAGCTATTTTCGCCTAGTTTTCGGCAGAATACAGTTCATTTAAGTCAGATGCTTGATTTATCATTCAGGAGTGCCTGAATATGCCCTAAATAGCTCAAATAAGCCCGCAGAGAATGGATTAATTATTGTTCCTGTACTAAATTCAAAAGCTGCTGCATTTTCCACCCGTTCCTGCCATTCCAATAACATCATCCCCATACCGTATTTGTTTAGGCATTCTCCTATTTGCACTCCTCCAACTGGAGTGAGCAGGTTCAACAGGTGTGATGAGCCTGGGCATCCTGGAATAACCATAACTACATGGTTCATTTATTATATGCTACCTGGATAAAACTATCCAGATCTAACCTAACCAGGCCAATCCTTATTCAATGTACTCGGTTTATAAATATTGTGAATGCTATGTATTCATTAACCTCTTCTCAATTTATTTGACATGCAACTTACAGAAATAACGTCATTTATACTTATAAGCGTACTTCCAATCCTTGCTTACAACACACACACGCGCGCGCGCAGTAAATCAAGACAATACCAACGCGATAATTCACACACTATGCAAGGTGCATTGTGTCTAAAATCTTGTGTCTACGCCTTTAGCATATCACATAGCATGTCGTTAGCGAACCTTAATAATTGGTTGTTGCCAGCGAAGCCTTGTCAATAATTATTAAAGAGTATTTTCGTGGAACAACGATTAGATGAAATTAATGATTTGAAATCATTGAAGCCTCTATAAACCCTTGACCATACGACCCTTAAAAGCTAACACACAACCACTAACACTTTACAGTCTACTATTATAACACAAAATTTGTTATTACCATCAAATCACACAATATGCGTTTCTCACAAATATGTTCGTCGACCGACATCAATCTACAGAATCCACAAATCTCACATATTTTGCCTAGATCATTCGACATGACCAACACACTTCCATCACTCCACACATTTCACATCCCACATACTATTCCCTTCCACTACTCCACACAACCCTCAAGGCACACATAGCTTTTTACCTTCACCACTCTGCACAATCCACAATACTCACAAAATCCCGAAATCTGTGACACTTTTCCTTCAGCCACCACTAAACCCTGTCGTGCTATTCTTGACCTGCAACAAGGAGTGTTTTAACCCCTTCTGTACCGGCAACGTCTTTTTCATTATATCCTGGCAACTATTACACAATGTTATTGAGCTTAGGAAGGACGTCTACCAAATAAAAGGATACAGACTAATTCAATTAATCCTCTTAGCCACCATATAACCTTCCTAAGCTTCATACAATCGTGTGAATGTACACTCGTACAGAAGGGGTTAAGAGAGGCTCAACAAACTGACCACTTATATTCACTGCCATTGTTGTTCATTGTATCCCGGGTCAGTGCCGGAGCTGTCTGATACTCACCTTTGAGTCAGAATCGCACGAGTGCTGTCTGGCATACTTTTTTAAGCATATCCAATCTCAAAATGTCATATTATATGTTATATTCGAATTCAACAACCAAATTTAGTTTACCTTTAGCCTGGTGGTCAATACCAATGCAGAGGAGCCCCAAAATATTGCCAAAATAATTTGCTCGCCGAATATTGCCTGATAATACGCACATCAGACTCCAACTGTGGCAATATCAGAGAGAGAGAGAGGGAGAGATTAAAGGGAGGGGGGGGGGGGGGGGTATACACAGGTTGGTCTTAATTGCTTTTCGCCTTCAGATATCATTTTCCACAAAGCCCAGGATCACATGAGTTCAGAATCCAAAGTTACCAGTTTTTGTTTTTTATTAGAGGGGCAGAGAGATGCAAACATACAAGAATACTGAAAATATTTGACTTTTTCTACTTACCATCATAACCAATTCAATACACTGACGATATATTTTGCTATATTCTGATTAACATAATAATTATGTTTTTACTAATATTTGGGATGTCATCTAGGTATCGAAAGGCAAACATCTATTTAAATTCTGACCTCCGACAATCTCTCTCAAAAGTGAATATAATCACTGCATAATAACCTTAGTATACTAGAGTGGTGCAGACAATAAAAGTGAATATAATCACTGCATAATAACCTTAGAGTGGTGCAGACAATAACAGTGAATATAATCACTGCATAATAACCTTAGTATACTAGAGTGGTGCAGACAATAACAGTGAATATAATCACTGCATAATAACCTTAGTATACTAGAGTGGTGCAGACAATAACAGTTAATATAATCACTGCATAATAACCTTAGTATACTAGAGTGGTGCAGACAATAACAGTGAATATAATCACTGCATAATAACCTTAGTATACTAGAGTGGTGCAGACAATAACAGTGAATATAATCACTGCATAATAACCTTAGTATATTAGAGTGGTGCAGACAATAACAGTGAATATAATCACTGCATAATAACCTTAGTATATTAGAGTGGTGCAGACAATAAAAGTGAATATAATCACTGCATAATAACCTTAGTATATTAGAGTGGTGCAGACAATAAAAGTGAATATAATCACTGCATAATAACCTTAGTATACTAGAGTGGTGCAGACAATAACAGTGAATATAATCACTGCATAATAACCTTAGTATATTAGAGTGGTGCAGACAATAACAGTGAATATAATCACTGCATAATAACCTTAGTATACTACAGTGGTGCAGACAATAACAGTGAATATAATCACTGCATAATAACCTTAGTATATTAGAGTGGTGCAGACAATAACAGTGAATATAATCACTGCATAATAACCTTAGTATACTAGAGTGGTGCAGACAATAAGGACACATCTCTGAAAATCCATTAACAATATCTGGTCCGACGTATTGTGGGTTATTATGTTTAATTAGTTTAAGGAGATTGTGTAATGTTATTAATTAGAAAACATGGACATTCTGGCAACATTTCTTTATAATCAAAACATATTTTGTAATTTAATGCAATACTTGCATATACCAGCAGTAATCCAGTTATTGTGTGGAGGGTGTAGCGCAGAGGAACACAACTGTTGGGTAATTAGGGTTTATGTTAGCACCTGCACCTCTGAATAAACCTGATATGCGTCTGGGAATAGTGAGTGTGTGTGTGTGTGGAGGGAGGGTTGAGTGCATGTGTGTTTGTTTATCTGTGTTGGTGTGTAGTTATAGAATTAGGTTTTTTGTCAAGCAAGAGTGTGATTGCGTGCGTTCAAGCAGTGACCGATACGAACGTGCTCAGTGCCTCTCATTTACTTTCTCCATTATCCTTGGAAATAAATAGGTTACATTAACACCGCTTTCCATGATATTCATGAGTGAACTGTGCCGGTCGTCATCCTAACTGGAACATAATTTGGTGACTGGTTGTTGAAATGAATATAACTGAAAATAATAGACTTCTCGTAGACATCTTCCACTGACTATCAGAACCAACTATTGGGAAACAACACAGCACACTATCCACCTACGTTGTGTTATAATCTGTAGTGAGGGATACACATATCATAAATACAATTTTTTCAGTGAAAGGAAAGTGAAATACTGTAAATATACAAAATAACTACTAAACTGTTAAATTACCACCTCCCCTACCGCCGACTCCTAACACATACCATCTTCCAATCTCCTCTTTCTACCTGATGCTACAGAATCACTATGCTCAGATTAGAGTATAATGATGACCAAACTCAAAACCATAATATCCTTTGATCCCCTACCCTCCCCCCTCACACTCGCTACACAGGAAATTATGTAGGGAAATTACCTAATTACAGGGTTTTTGCACTCATGTTGTACGATAGTTGCAAGAGAACCAGTAGTCGTACAAGGATGGTTCAGGTGTCATTGGAAAGCTCTGTTTACGCCCTTTCAGGGATATATACTTGTTTTACGCTCTGGGTCTTATTTAGGCATGAAAATTATCACGTAAACAACCCTATTTAGGGTAAAAACAAAAACGCTGGGCGCTACGGTCAAATAGACCACCTAGCCCACTAAATAAGGGTTAATCAACTACACCACGGCAGTCTAAAAGACACTCAACCCTCTATCCTATTTATGTTAGGGAAAAGGGAAACCCATTAGGCGAATATATTGTCAATTCATACCTAGTCGTAGGATCCATATTCCAGAATACCATACAAGGATTTCTGAGTGTCCCGACGCAACTCGGGCCGTAATTGATTTAATTTAATTCTAACCCACCAAGCATGAGAGTTACAAATATTGAGTATATATCACAACTACACCACGGCAGTCTAAAAGACACTCAACCCTCTATCCTATTTATGATAGGGAGAAGGGAAATATTTATGATTTGGTCACTATTGCAGACCACTTCAAGGTTAAGTGAGTGGTATCCCTTCTTATTAACATATACATGTGCATTTACATTTGGTGCCTTGATTGGGATATGAGTGCAATCAATGGGTACTATCATGTTTTCGGTCCCTCCGTTTACAGTTTATTTAGCTTCGATTTCACATTAGTGGACTTATGGAACACCCTGGAGGTTCCATAAGCTAAGGCGGCATCCAGCCATCTTTTCCAAGATGGCCGCCCACATGAAAAAACTCTGAGTATGGCCTCAGAAGGGCACATGGAGGCGCTAAGGTGAAATCTGGGAGATATGGCACCATAGGAGCTCCATGAGATTCTTTGTGTATCCCGCCCCAGATAGCCTTGTGGACCAAATAGTCAAGCAGTGTCTTAGACTCCTGTACCGTCTAACTTGAAGCTTCATGAAACACCAAGACAAGTACAGTATCGAACTATAAATATTGTAGTGATTACACGTGTAACTCAATGACGTATTTCTTGTTCCACATACCGCAAACAATGTGACCGGTCATACAATAGTGATCGAATAATCACAATATTGTTTTTCTTTCTAAGCTGGCCATAAATGAACTTGTCCGTAACTTGATTACTCATATGTTATGTTTTTTGTGTTTTTGTGTCATGCCAAACGTGTTGTTTATAGGAATAATGTTGATTACTTTGATACAAAGACAAACACATTCATATTTGTCCATCTATGATCGAAACATCGGCTGCTAATGGAGTAAACTGTCCACCATTACACGAGTAAAATATTTCATCCTTTACATATAAGCAGCCTGAATACTGTATGTTAATGTTCTCACATCTCGTACCTACTACTGTTGCTTCATAAGTTATAGTAACCTTCATTTCATATTTGCTACTTTATTATTTGTTAGCTTGTACAATTATGTTATCCAAACCATGTTATTGTCTTTATATCTCATTTTACTTGCATGGTCTAGTAATAAACCGTAATTGTTCCCATTGGATTGTTTTTTGACATCTGTATCTCACATTAAACATATGTCTTCTTTCCACATTTCTATTTCCAATCATACCATTATTTTTATTTGTTCATATGCCTTCTCTGTATTTCACTTCAGATGTTCCCCACCTAGTTTATACTCCTTCTCTGTATTTCACTTCAGATGTTCCCCACCTAGTTTATACTCCTTCTCTGTATTTCACTTCAGATGTTCCCACCTAGTTTATACTCCTTCTCTGTATTTCACTTCAGATGTTCCCCACCTAGTTTATACTCCTTCTCTGTATTTCACTTCAGATGTTCCCCACCTAGTTTATACTCCTTCTCAGTATTTTACTTCAGATGTTCCCCACCTAGTTTATACTCCTTCTCTGTATTTCACTTCAGATGTTCCCCACCTAGTTTATACTCCTTCTCTGTATTTCACTTCAGATGTTCCCCACCTAGTTTATACTCCTTCTCTGTATTTCACTTCAGATGTTCCCCACCTAGTTTATACTCCTTCTCTGTATTTTACTTCAGATGTTCCCCACCTAGTTTATACTCCTTCTCTGTATTTTACTTCAGATGTTCCCCACCTAGTTTATACTCCTTCTCTGTATTTCACTTCAGATGTTCCCCACCTAGTTTATACTCCTTCTCTGTATTTCACTTCAGATGTTCCCCACCTAGTTTATACTCCTCTGTATTTCACTTCAGATGTTCCCCACCTAGTTTATACTCCTTCTCAGTATTTTACTTCAGATGTTCCCCACCTAGTTTATACTCCTTCTCTGTATTTCACTTCAGATGTTCCCCACCTAGTTTATACTCCTTCTCTGTATTTCACTTCAGATGTTCCCCACCTAGTTTATACTCCTTCTCTGTATTTCACTTCAGATGTTCCCCACCTAGTTTATACTCCTTCTCTGTATTTCACTTCAGATGTTCCCCACCTAGTTTATACTCCTTCTCTGTATTTCACTTCAGATGTTCCCCACCTAGTTTATACTCCTTCTCTGTATTTCACTTCAGATGTTCCCCACCTAGTTTATACTCCTTCTCTGTATTTCACTTCAGATGTTCCCCACCTAGTTTATACTCCTTTCTTTGTCTTTCATTGTTGTCCGTTTATCGCTTTCAAATTCAAGTATGTTCAACGTAAGTTTTATCTGCATTTTTATCTTCACATTTAGCGTTTCATTCTTGTCTATCTCTAGTGTACTATCACCTTTTAACTCTATATTGTAATTTAATGTAATAAATGTTTCATGTGTGTTAATGTTTCGATTTGACAGATTATATTACCTTTCTTATATTGTTATATATAGTAAATTACGTTTTAATACTTTTGTTTCCCTCATCATCTCGGTCTGTTCATGCTAAACTCTGTCCTTTACCTTGCCTTTAACTGTCTTGGTAGCGTAATGGTTAGTGCGCTGAATTTCGGTGTGAGTGTCTTAGGTTCGAATTCTTGGAGTACCACATGTATTCATTAGCTTCATTGATTTAATTAATTAGGTTTATTTGTAAGTTAATTGGTGGGTTAGTGGTAATATGAATAATACTTTTAACTTCCATTTTCTCTTTCAGAATCCTCCTAAAGCTTAACAGTCTTTTATTTTGATCATCCCTTGCAAGACTCAAGCTTCGTTACGTGCAACTCATATTTTATTTGCCACATTTGTTGTCATTCATCGTAAAAAAATACGATGCATATTCGTTAACATATAATCTAAACCAGTTGCTGAATGTTTGGCGCGTGTGTGAATACTTGTATATGTGTGTGTGTGTGTGTGTGTGTGTGTGTGTAAATTGTGGTGTTACATTTTAGTTACATACAGTGTATCTTATCATGTTATAACTACATCAGCATAATAAGAGCCACATTGCATTTGTGCGTATTCATATTTATCTTTCATTTGAGGGCCAACAAGCACATCATTAGCGCCCCTGATATTTACAGTTTGTTGATATCCTATATTTCCCCTTTTGGAGGAAAAATACATTAACTTATACTGTCTAATAAAACATATGTATAAAGCAGTTTAGGATATGTGATATCAAATGGAAAGCAGAAATCCATTTTAGAGATATAATGGCGATCTTGTTTAATTTATTATTGTTTTAAGTGTAAGAAGGACTTCTAGTAAAGTATTTAATCGGCTCATAACTTGTAAAATTATGCAGTTTCAGGAAGCTTTAAAATCGTTTGTCTCTGTGTATGCGCTTTTCATTTATATTTGCATTGCTTATAATTATATTGTTCACTTATTTTCTTAGAAGGAATACATTAATACACCTTTTTCAACATCTGCCATTCACTCTTATCCTAGACTATGCTTTCTTAATGCATACATTTGTCTTAACAAAAATATGTATAGTCAAAATTGCACTGTACCTTTGTCTATTTTCAGACCAGTCTTCATTATATATTTTGTTTAAATGTCTTGTTTTATGTTTTCGTATTAATAATATTGTATAATGTATTTTTGTGTATACCACTACAGCCATCAGATCTCAACCAGGGCCAAGACTACCAAGGTCAGTTAATTAGACAAGTGCCTAAATGAAGTCATAACATAACTCACGCAAACGTCGATTTACCGAAATGTGTTCCCTGGTTGGAAATTACTGGTTTATATGGTGTACAGGTTGAGTTCTCTGGTCGCCTTGAATATTCTATTTCACTTTCGTTTTTTAAAATACATGTTTTGTTCTGTAGATTTCACTCTCAATTCTTCTTGATACTTCTCTATTCACTGTTGGTCTCTATTTTCGCCCTGCTGTACGATATATACCTGACGGAAAATTATATTCCTTAGTAGATGCTTTACAAAGACAAAAATTAAACCTCTCCGTTTATGAGTCATATTGATGTTACGTGTTCTTAAGTGTCACGTGAGTAAAACATCGTAAATGCTGATTAATCAAGATGATAATTTACTGTAAGCAAACAAAAATCAACAAAGCATTTGTTCGAGCAATATTATTTGTGCAGCTTCAAAATGTAAGGATAGTGCCACTTTAACATAGTTGCTGAAATTATTGTGAAACAAAATATTAAGATGGAAACATTCATGTTTACGTGATAACATTACACTGCTGTTTGTATTCTCTTAATTTACTCTGCGACTGCGTTTACGTTTGTTTTCCCACTTTGTTATGATGTATCTCTCCTAGTCTCCTGTTTTTTTTATGTTCATATTATACACATGATGTGTTTTAGCTTCATGTTCGGCCAGTGGTAAACTCTTATTATCGTTTCAATATGTGCATGTTGTCTTCAACTGTGTACCTTGTTTTCGGGTTTCCCATTCCCTTTCATTTAATTCCCATTACTTTACCGATTAGGTGTTTTTCACTGATTATGCTCAAGTCTATTTTTTTTTTTTCTTCTCCACTGTCCATGTTTGTCTATTTTATCTCTGTTTCACATTTTACCTTTTGTTTATACTCACATTATATTTATGTTTAGCTCGCCCTAGAATATATTCCAAATGTTCATGAACACCTCTGCTAAAACTAGAGCAGTGGTTTTACATCAATGTTCTATAATTTGCTTCTGTATATTTTTCCATATTATATTTCCTGGTATAAATATATAATTACAGACAGATTCTGAACCAAACTTTAGTTATTTTTATCGACTGTACACTTGGATACCATATTCTTTTGCCAATTCATAACTATTAGTGAACTTCACCTATCTCTTACTATGGAAGTCTATGTCTGGAAACGAATTTATGAATATAATTATCTATATATCAACAACAAATGTAACATACTATTTATTGAAAAACAAGTCCTATCCACAAATCAATCAAGATAATTATAATTTTCATGAAGACAAATATAGGGGGTCGACTAAATCTCATGAGTGGGCTAAAGACTGGTACCCGAGTGTCCTTACTACCACGTCAGGGCGGTATATTGTACACACAGATCCCGCCTGTTAGCTGTGCACCACCACCCAGTCTCTCTGTTGTCTGAGGCATCTGTTTATAATTGGTCCAGGAGTTATCAGACAGACAATTAACTTTAAAAAAATGCCATCAGTTTGGTCAATGAGCTGGTCAACCAAAAATATGTTAATTAGTATACACAACATTCATCCAGTTTACTGTTTTACATAAAAAAAAACTATTGACCAAATGTCATACAAATATTCAATGATCAATGGTAAACACTTATAACATTAATCCATTACCTCTAAACTGATAGACAGATTAAAATTAAACTTGAATGCTATAATTGCAATGCTTTTCCCAGTGACAGAGATAAAAAACAATATATATATATATATATATATATATATATATAGAGAGAGAGAGAGAGAGAGAGAGATACAACTATATAGATATCATACATTTTAGCGCTAAAAAGGGGGTTAAACACAAGGCCGCAGAGTTGGGTATGCAGATTTTAATTATATATACGCAACATTGCATTTCTAAATAGCATTTATATACTAAGGAAGCTAAAGCTAGCGTTGTTACTGAAGAATGGTGTGCGCGTATGTGTGTGAAACTCAAACACAAAACTAGAGTAACTGCGTGTGTGTGTGTGTGTGTGTGTGGGTGTGCCTTTGAGAGAGGTTATTTAAAAGTCCAATAAACACAGGCGGTTTAACAGTAATTGGTCAACACGGATTTATCATTAATCTAATTTGGATTACTCTGTTGTGAAACACTATGCATATCTGTTCAATATTATGATTATAATGGTTAATCTCTCTCTCTCTCTCTCTCTCTCTCTCCTTTTCAGTGTGCAAAATTGAATGTCTGGTGATTTAGTGATTATCCAACATGATCAGAGAGGATATAATCGGGCTAGGAGAGAGAGAGAGAGAGAGAGAGAGAGAGAGAGAGAGTGAGATGTAGAGAGAGAGAGAGAGAGAGAGAGAGAGTGAGATGTAAATCAGTGCGCTTGTCTAATTGATTCCCTATTGTTGCCTTTCTGTTTGTATACCAAGTACGGTGTATATAATAAGAACTTATAGTGTCTATTTTGTTTTTCTATGAGTATGAGGGAAGAAAAAGGCAAATCTGCCCGTAGCAAGGGTATCCCCCAATTTTGAAAGAGTGACAGAACCAAATTAAGATCAGTTGGTGGTCATCTGTAATCGTCTTTGTTTGTTTGTTTGTCTATGTTTGCTTGTGTATTAATAAGCAGTGTGGTGTGCTTGTTTAGATAGTGAAATGAATAGGAGGAGTTTGTGAGAGCTAGCTGCATTACTTTCTGCGTAAGTGAGACACCAACAAGAACAGTGAGGGAAGCTAGACAAATGAAACAGGGGTTCCATCAACCTTCTCACATACCTATGAGGCCTCCCCTGGTCTGGTCTCATGGCAGTGAAACTTCTAATGTTGACTTCAGTATTCGTGAGCTGCGTGCGGCCCTCTCGGGGTGTGGTGACACTGCTCCTGGTCCTGACGACATCCCATATGCCATGCTTCGTCATCTCCCGAATGCCTCCTTGGTGTTTTTATTAGACTTGTTTAATAGGATTTGGGGAGAGGGTACTCTACCTGCCAGCTAGAAGTTGGGCATTGTCCTTCCTATTCCTAAGCCTGGAAAGGATCATAGCAATGTTTCTAATTACCGCCCAATTTGTTTAACGTCGTGTGTATGCAAATTGTTTGAAAAAATTATCAATGTCAGACTTGAGTGGTGTCTGGAGAGGGGCGGCCATCTCTCCCCTTCTCAGAGTGGCTTCCGCAAGCTACGGTGTACTTCTGACAACCTTCTCCGACTTGAATCCTCAATCTGTGAAGCTTTTGCCTCTAAGCAACATCTTGTGGCTGTGTTTTTTGACCTCGAGAAGGCTTATGACACAGCCTGGCGACATGGAATCCTACGGCAACTTCATACTTTTGGATTACGTGGTCGCATACCGGTGTTGCTTGGAGACTTCTTGACTGATCGTGTGTTTCGGGTTCGTGTGGGATCTTCCCTCTCTGCGCCACTGTGCCAGGAGGAAGGTGTCGCTCAGGGTTGTGTCTTAAAGGTGGGGGCTCATGGGTTGAGGTAAACATGGAAAAATAATCGCCAACCTGCATATAATTATCTTGTAAAATGCAATGTCACTGAAATAATTATTAACAATGGTATAAAGGATTTTGCGGATCGTCTATACCGGGCCTGTGACGTCATAGTGACGTCACACCAGTATCCTTAGCCTAGACTGGATGGTGGACTTACACTCTTGTGACGTCACAGGCCCGGTATAGACGATCCACAAAATCCTTTATACCATTGTTAATAATTATTTCATTTTGCAAGATAATTATGTACAGCTTGGCGATTATCATTCCATGTTTATCTCAACCCATGAGCCCCCACCTTTAAGTGCATTTTTGTTTGAGGCAGCCGTCAATAGCATTCTAGACGCTGTGCCTACTGGGGTATCCTCGTCCCTATATGTGGATGACTTGGCTATCTGGTTTTCTGGTTCCCGCATGTCTGCTATTGAGAGACGTATGCAACTTGCGTTGGACAGGATTTCTGCATGGGCTGATTCCAAGGACTTTTGGTTTTCCCCATCAAAGACTGTGGCTATGCACTTTTGCAGGATTCGAGGGGTTCACCCAGACCCTGATCTAATGCTCGGTGGCAGGAGACTCGGTTGTGTGGCAGAGACAAAGTTCTTGGGTCTCACGTTTGATTGCCGTTTGACTTGGGTTCCACACTTGACGATTCTGAAGGCATCGTGTATGAAGGCTTTGAATCTGTTAAGGGTTCTGTCACACACCTCTTGGGGTGCTGATCGCAGAACACTCCTGCATTTGTTTCAGGCATTTGTTACATCCAAACTGTCTTATGGCTGTGAGGTCTACTCCTCTGCCACAGAATCCAGACTTAAGACTCTAGATGCTGTTCATCATGCTGGACTCAGTCTTGCAACTGGAGCTTTTCGGTCGTCTCCGATTCCCAGCTTACTGGTGGAGGCTGGTGTACCTCCTTTAGATTTACTGCGTCAATCTGTGGTTGTACGTTGTTGGTTTCGGATTCGGCGCCTTCCAGGCTCTCTTGTTTGTACCCGTGTCTCGGATAAATTTTTGTTTTCATATTATGGTCAACATCCTCGAATGCCTCATCCTTTTGGCTATAGAGTTTGTGAAGTTATGAAGGAGCTTATTCTGTCGACGGTTCTTGTGAGTCCCGTGCAAATTTCAAGGATTGCCCCCTGGGTCCTGCCTGCCCCATCATTCTGCAGGTTTTTTACAGGCTCAAAGGATTCGGTCCCTCCTCAGTCTCTTCTTCATTTGTTTTTGGAACATTCTTCTAGTCATAATGGTTCTGTGCCTGTGTATACTGATGGCTCTAAATCTGCCTCCGGTGTTGGTTTTGGTGTTGTATTTCCTGACTTCTGCCATGGAGGCAGTCTTCCTTTAGCTGCCTCGGTTTGTACTGCAGAATTGTCTGCTATCATTTTAGCTCTGAAATTAGTGTTTGCTCACTGCAACATTCATTTTACTATTTTTAGTGATTCTCAAGGGGCTCTCATGGCTCTGGAATCTTTTAATTCTTCCCATCCTATAGTTTTAGCGATTTTAGAGTGGCTGTTTCTCATTCATCGTCGAGGGAAAAGAGTGGATTTTTGTTGAGTCCCTGCACATGTTGGTGTCAAAGGTAATGACATGGTGGATCCTTTGGCAAAGGCTGCAGCTTTGAGACCTTCGCCTGTCAATTACCCTCTGCCTGCTTCTGATCTGCATACTCCTCTCATGTTTGCTGTTCGTGCTTGTTGGCAGGCACGGTGGGATTGTGTTATTGTAAATAAGCTCAGGGAAGTTACCAAATTAGTCTCGCCAAGAGCTTGCCCTACCATTCCTCGCAAATTGGAAACTGCTTCGGCTCGCCTCCGCATTGGACATACCAGACTAACACACGAGTTCCTTATGTGTGGAGGTGTACCGCTGTACTACGATGACTGTCTAGTTCCCCTTACTGTCAGGCACTTGCTGGTTGAGTGTCCCAGTTTGGTCGAATTACGCCGGAGGTTGCTTTTGCGGCACCGGAAGGCAGATGGTAATTACTGTCTCTCTTCGGTGCTTGGAGGGGAGGCTGGTTCCCCTGGAGATGATGTGTTTTTATTTTTGAATAAGGCTGGCCTCTTTCAGTTTTTATGATTGCATTGATTTTCCTTTGATATCTACTTTTACGCGTTGTTTTTACGGTTTTAGTTTTCAGCAAATATGTTAGCTTGTTCGGTGCCATATGACCTTGTTGTTGCGGTGCCAAGGTTTCTATCAATAAATTCAAATTCAGGCCTCCCCTGGTACAGTCTCAATCACCAAAAGTAAGCCCCCTTCGATGCTAGCTATAACATTTGCTAGGGTCTTTCTGAACGACGGGTAAACTTGGGAAAGCACAAACAAACACTCCGCTCAAATGAAACAGAAGTTCGAACAGCCATATGAACCTTTTGTGGTTGACTGCAACTACAGTTTGTTGCTTATTTTCACAGGATGTAAATTACTTGTATAACTGGACACGCAAATCTGCACCAGGCCTACGCACCCAAATGAGGCACATTGATTATGGTTCTAATTGATTAGGGGTAGTCATTTAAAACATTGCAGACTATACAACAAATTATGTTAAGATCATGAAATTATTTGTCTGTGAATCAATAGATCAAAACATTACTTATATTCACTGCATTAAAACAACTTTAGTGGTCAAGCATTATTGATGACATTTTGAACAACTGGCAACCGTTTTTCAACTGCATACTATATTCCTCTCAATTGATGATAATATATAAAGTCGATATTCCTGTGTGCCCTGCTAAGCTGCTTTCTCCCCAACCCCCCTTTTCCCTAATTTGAAATTATTTTAGCTTCTATGGCCTCTGACACTAGGTAGAGATTACCATGATTCTTTAGGAAGCCCTTACCTTCCTAGACTGGTAAGCTGCACAACTCACTCTGTTCAGGCATACCACCATATCTCTGGGTAAAAAGTATGATCGTAAGTTTTCAGCTCTAGGAATAGAAGCAATTGTTGCTGACAAACGTTCACTATACATAGAGCTTAAAATATATATGGACTAACTTGGAAATCATTAACATAATAACAAAACTCGACAAAAATATAGGTTGGTAGAAGTGGAGAACCAAGCCAATTCAGATAGGTAGCCGAGAGAGAGAGAGAGAGAGAGAGAGAGAGAGAGAGAGAGAGAGAGAGAGAGAGAGAGAGAGAGAGAGAGAGAGAGAGGAATGATACAAGAAGTTGTTGAATAGTAAAAATATTGCATATAATTAATATATTATTTCACCAAATAATATTGTTACATTCAATCTTGTTACTTTAATTTTTTTACCTAGATTAGATTTAGATCCTCATGATTCAATAATCCACTAATTTTGCGATACTATTGACTTTTGAATACTAGGTTCGTGGCAGAATGAAGTAGCTCCTATGAGGAAAAAAACACATTTCCATAATTATTTACTTATTAAAAACTTCTGAATTATTGTCAAGGGCAATATATTCACCCCGTAATTACAGCATGTTCAAATGTTAGATGAAAGTAATGTAATGACTAATGTGACTCAATCGGCTTCATGATAACTTTGAAATAAGTTTATATGTAAGGAAATCCCATTCTCGACTAACTTAACTCTTTGAAGATAACGATGCATTTTGACCGTTTGTTCTTGTTATGACAACTCAATTTTATACAGCTTGTGGAAGATATGTGGGCATTATGAGGAAAAAGACTCAATAAATCCTTTGATTTCCATGCTACTCATCAAACTATATGCGGAATAAACTGTCACAAATGCGTCGTGATCCACAAGGGGATAACTTCTAAGCTATACAGCTTAACGTTATTAATATTCCATCAACTTCCTTCAATTATTATGTTATTTAATATGAGTTTCCGTTCATGAGCATATACTGTACTCTGTGCAACTCTGCAACTTAAGAGTTAACCGATATTCCCAGTATATTTGCTATGCAATAGGTAGGCTCTGGAACTCTTTCCCTGAACCCATCTTCCCCTCATCCTATGACTTAAATGCCTTCAAACTCCGTGAATCCATGTATTTTGGTTCGACTGTTCCTTGTTATTGGTTCTAACACCCTTTTAACTCTGGGGGAGGCACTCATATCAGGCTAGTCTGTCTGTTGTCTCCCTCATACACATATAACAAGTACATGTACTGTACTGTATATACTTCACTATACAGTATATGTTAGATTGGATAAGTGTTAATGGTATTTTTGCCACTCAATAAGGTGATCAGGTAACATTCAGAAATAATTAATCATGAATGGAGTAGGACAAAATTGTGTTGGGTGCGTATACATTTAAGCAATATGTGACATTTCGTTTTACCTACGGTAGTCAGGTATTGCGCAGGTTTTGTAGTGTAGCAAATAGTAGACATGTGTTGCATGATGGATTATGTTTATTCAGAATGTACTGCCATATTATTAAACCTCACAGAAAGGCTTCCCTAATCCCTCACGGACGAAATTATCACACACAAATAGTGATCTTTCTGATTATGTATGGACTAACTAAGCCCATTATAACACATTAAAGATGTTTAAATATATGTAATTGTATATTTAGGAAAGCAGTTTAGCAAGGTTGTATAATACGAAATAGAATTACCCGGGGTATATTAATCAAGCTTTTTATTTCGGAAGTACTCGACTAGATCTTGTGACTTCGGGTTGTAATATATATACTGTATTGTATTATGTCCTTCGTTTAATATAGTGTCATGTTACTATAATTAGTATTGCTTAAACAGTGTATTCTATTTTGAACTTGTAGGCTTCGGATACTTTGAGGAATTTGTTTGAATTATTTCGAATTTCATTCGTTTCAAGCTAAATATAGCCGTGTTAGAAATGTATTTGAGAATTATTGTTTATACGCAAATAATTGTCCAATATTTTATTTGGCTGACCTTTAAAGAACTGATTGCAATGGAAAGCAAAAACTAACGTTGATACATCAAACCATCAAGGGTTTATTTTGCTGTTTGAGCCACCTGTGCTAAATCGGAGTGGAGTATATTCGTTTGTGCCACGTTTACCTGTCATCCAGAAAGACCCGGGATACCAATATTTCTTGAGTCGAGGGGTGCTTACTTTTAGGGATTGCGACTGTACGTGTTGCCGTGCTCGATTGGTGTCTACAATCTCCGCCAACTTTACATTATGACTAGACATGTAGGATATAGAATAAAATCCTGACCATTTTTTGTGATAGACAGACAGGCGCAGAAACATTGTCAGAATTATCAGTTGGCCGAAGGAAATTTAAAGCGGAAAACTAATGACATTTGAGAATAATATTAACAAAGAATCTGGAAGTGAGTAAACGTTGATATATTACCTGGCTAATGAGCCGACCAAAAACATTTGGTAAATTATATCATGAGCGGTATCTATTTGTGGCGTGGGAAAATATGCTTGGTAGCCCAAAAAAAACGTTAAATTCAGCGAGAGGGAACACAATTACAAGTGTCTCCTTATAAAGTTGGCGTCACACGAACACTTGGAGGAGGGTTGTATTGTAGCCACAGTATCCGAGTCAAATACACTTGGAGGAGGGTTGTATTGTAGCCACAGTATCCGAGTCAAATACACTTGGAGGAGGGTTGTATTGTAGCCACAGTATCCGAGTCAAATATATACTAAAATACAGACAATTTACTAGCAATTGTCACCTCTGTTGTAACTGTATTTTGAAAATTTAAGGTCATATTTTTGTAAAGTACTATCTAGTACAAAATTACAAAGCCCAAATCCCTCAAAATAGTATGAATGTGGTAGCGGATTCCAGATTCTGATAGAGTTCGCCGATGAATATGTTCGTGTGACGCTGGCCTCAAGGGCCTATGTTCTGTAAACAACACTAGGTTATTGGGAATTGTTTAGGGTGGTGTTTATGACGTGTAGTAAATCAGTCTCCGTGCCAGTAACAATATGGATGAGAATATGAGGGGGAAGAAAAGAGGAAGCGAAAAGGGGAACAGGTATGAATATATTACAAATATATACATAAATAAAACAAAGTCCTAAATTAGGTTTTAAAAAGTGTGTTTACAGTATGTAAGAGGGATCAGGAATGGGAGAAAATAGATTAATATGCAATAATGGCAGCAAATAAATGTCATGCAAATTATGAGGTGAATGGTTTTGGGGTAAAGGTTCAAACTCTATTCTATTCATAATTATGAGTTTAGTAAACAATTTAACCCCTAGCTTTTTGTAGGTACGCAGAAGATTGAGCAAATGTTCTGTAAATGTCTACACCGATTTACTGATTGACTTTTCTCAAATGTTAAAACTATCAGCTTGATTGTTCTATAGGTAGCGCCAGCGAATTCTTGTAATTCCAAATGAATGAACGCAATCGGGCTGATGTTTCTATCATTTGGGAAGAGTCCACCAGGAAATAGATGTGGATATTACAGCCAGTTCGCTTAAGGTCCCTTTGAGCTACGAAGAGGTCAGGGGTCGAGATTATTGTCAAGTTCGTTGGCGCTACCCATAATCTTTATAAAGTTATGAGATAATAGAGGTCGGGATTTCTAGATGCGTCATACCGACTGTAATATTGACTTGCTTCACTCTCTCCTTTATCTCGGTTAATGATGTTAAAGAGAGTGCTGGCTAAAGTGTGTGTGTTTTTGTTTTTTTTGTTTTTTTTTTGGGGGGGGGGGGCTTAACAAAAGGTAAAAATGGTTAGAGGTTAACCTATGTTAGATTACGTTTTTTTTTTTTTTTTTTTTTTTTTCTATATTCCAACTACTCCCTCTCGGGCATAGGCTGAGAGCCTGTACATTCCACCGCCCAACACGGTGAAGCCCGTGAGGTCTTGTTCCAGTCTGGGGAGTGAGACATGCGAAGCATCCATCATGGCTCGAAGCAGCTCCATCTCTGAAGCGGCCGGTTGCTTCGCTCAAGTTTAGGGGAGGTGTGGTGGAGTGGTCATGCCACTGGCCTGGTAATCCAAAGGTCCCGGGTTCAAATCCCGATGTATCAATGGGAAGATATTATTGGGATGGAATTTGTGCTGTACCTAGTATCAGTGCATAACCACAAGCCCACCGAAACGTCAATAAAATACCCTCATTGTTCCCTGATTAAATAGCACTGTATGAATATTCCCATATTCAAAATATGCTATAGGGGTGCAATGCCTGGTGAGTTATCTGCTCAACAGGTGGCGTTGTGTGTGTGTAAGTGTGAGAGTCCGAGTGTAGGTGGTGAGACAGTGAAGCACGGGAACGAGGTGGCTTCAGAGATGGGGTCGTTTCGGGCCATGAGTGAGCACCGTGCCTCATGTGAAGGCAAGATGGCAGGTGCTCGTTGTACTCTACGTGCTTCACATGTCTCACTCCCTAGACTGGAACAAGACCTCACGGGCTTCACTGTTCATTGTAAAGCGGTGAATGTTAAGGCTCTCAGCCGATGCCCGAGAGGAAGTAAGTTGGAATATAGAAAAAAAAAAAAAAAAAAAAGAAAGTGCTTCACCGTCTCACCCTCCAGACTCAGACCCTCACTCTCAGAACGCCACCTATTGAGCAGTGAACTCACTAGGCAATGTCCCCCTGTAACATATTTTGAATATGGGAATATTCATACAGTGTTATTTAATCAGGGAACAACGAGGGTATTTTTTTGGCATTTCGGTGGGCTTTGTGGTAATGCACTGATACTAGGTACAGCACGAATTCAATCCCAATAATATCTTCCCATTGACATATCGGGATTTGAACCCGGGTCCATTGGATTACCAATCCAGTGGCATGACCACTCCACCACACCTCCCCGGTAGAGTAAAAAGTGCTTAAGCTAAGGTTTGATTCAGCTAAGCAAATATTGGTTTATATTTACGTATTGCTTACGTATCTATTGATTATATTTGTTTTACGTACAAGAAAGAAAAAGGAATATCATGTCATGACAAGATAATCCTTTCACCTAATGGTGTTTTCCATTCAATATAAGTATTATACTTCATTGGCGTATAATCATGTCCTAATTCCTCATGGAAAAATGCGAAGAGGTGCCACAATTTCTATAATTTCAACTAAACCCTTACCATAAAAGTACTTGTAAAATAATATAAGGGATGCAACATTTGTTCATATATATACTGTATATATATATATATATATATATATATATATATATATCTTCTATATAATATTTTCGATTGTCTGTGTGTCTGTCTGTCTGTTCTTTATGCATGGCCACATTTTTTAAGCTACAGCGTTCATACTTGGTATGCATAGTAAGGGGGTCCCTAGGCAGGTTTTAGTGAACAAATTGAATTCCCCAGGGTGAAAGGGACGGGGAAAATGGGCTCGAAATCGGAAAAATGGCCGTTTGGGGCAGAAGGAGGCCTCCGATCGAAAAGGTGTATGGAACGAAAGTTGTTCGCAGCCACCCAAAATGGGGGTACGGATGAGGTCAGATCCAAAATCGGAGGTTATTTAGCGGCCGATATCGAGGTCGCCGTTTAATGGGGCACAGGGAGGTCGAGGCCGGTGATTATGGTAGTAGTAGTATTGTGATGATTGTGGTAGTAGTGATTGATGATGGTGATTATGGTAGTAGTAGTGGTGGTAGGTAGTGATGGTGATTACCCGGGCAACGCCGGGTACCCCTGCTAGTATGTATATAAAGGTGGTGATATATTTATGATAATTGTGAATGCAGCTGGCACCGGTACATTATTTTAAGAAATGTCAACAGTGATAAACTCATTAACATTAATAATTAAAATTTAAAAGAAAGGAAAGCCACATCCAAAAGTAGTGGAAGGCATAGCAGAGTGGATGCCGTCGTCGTCTGCAGACCAAATGGTATTGTGTTAACTTCTTCACCAACCAGCCGGCTGCTAAATGAGGTTATCCCAGTGTTTAGAACTGATTATAGATTTGGCCCTTGATACTCAAGGGTTCCGTAAGTTACAGCGAGGTTAGAGGCGTAACCAACAAATAAATAAACAGAAAATTCCTGGCTCACGACGTCATAGCTTCCTCATACTCAGGAAAACACTAGGTTATGACAATGTTTGGGGGTATTTAACTCTTGAGCTCATAATTGCGTTTCAGTGTTAGGCATAATCAACTGGAGCGTTAGAATTATCATGTATAAGCAAAAGGATGATTTTTAGCACAAGCATACAGTAAATAATACAGAACCATCAAGCTATGTTAGGCTTGGGACGATGGATTATTTGTTTGGTCATTGGATTTTAATCAGAAACATGTCTAATTATAATCAGAACAAATTGAAAGAAACGTGGTACAATATACATGTCTCACAACCCCACCCAGCTTAGTCGAGATAAACCTGAGGAAACAACATTTCCACGAATCTCTCTCTCTCTCTCTCTGTTTCAGTTGAACTATCTTTTAATGTGTGAATATTATCAATACATTTTTTAACCATTATATAGATATAATGCATGGTTAATTTTTTATTTTTTTATTTTGTGTCTTCAATTGTTTCGATTATGTGTCTATTCATTTAATATATAATGCTCATTCCTTTAATACATTTACTTACAATACACACCAAAGTACATGAATCAGTGCCTCAAACAATAAACAAGTAAGCACACACACACACACACACACACACACACACACATACACACAAACACGCACACTCATACAATCACACACACACACACACGAAGATAACCACCATACATACATAAACACACATAAAGTATCTCTGGTACATACATACACAATACAAAAACAAACTGCCAGTCTACGACTGGCGGGGCTAGGAGAAGGACCTCGTCCACTTCCTGCTCGAACCCTGGCGCTGCTTTATTGGCTGCCGCGGCGTTGTTTTGTGTTCGCCTTCTTTACACTATTTTAGTACCTTCTTTACTCATCTACTATAGAAAGACGACGGAATTTATAGTGATCATGGCTGAGCAAATGAACGGATCGGATACAGCTCATACAGGTTTATGGAGACATCAACAAAACACCAGGATAACGACCCAGGAAGATCGGAACAAGGTTAAGAGATACAACAGGTTGGAGCATGGGGTCACTCAAACTCGTACCCGCTCGTGCATGACGTCACAAGGAAGGAAGGGTCAGAGGTCATTCGACTGTATACCCCTGAATAGGTACGCATCTTTTCACTGGTGTGTTAGGTACGCTAGGTCGTTTCCGTCCAGTGACTTTAAAAATCCATTACACCGAAACTAAAAACCATTATTTAGATTTTGCTGTTGCTAAGCTTACTTAACCCTTATTTAGCGGCGAGCAACATAAGTCGAGTTAAATAAAGCTGGACTATGTGGCGGCGCTCGACATAACTCGAGTGGCAATTTCAGCACGTAATGTGGCTGAGAGAGAGAGACAAGTGGTGGCAGGAGACTAGCGAGCGTATGACTGCTCCAGACCACCGCGGCGAACCTACTGACACAAATCTCAGCTCCCTCCTCCCTCTCTCACTCGCTACATACTCAATTATGTACTGAAAGTACCGAATTACCTGCTTTTTGCACTCGCGTTGCACGGTTATTGCAAGAAAACTATCCATCATACAAGGATCGTTATGGTGTCATTCGAAAGCTCTGTTTATGCCCTTTCAGGGATAGGTACTTGTTTTACGTTCTGGGTCTTATTTAGGCATGAAAATGATCACGTAAACAGCCCTATTTTGGCTAAAAACACCCCGCTGTGCGGTACACATAAATAAACCGCATAGGCCGCTCGTAAGGTGTTAAACTATCCCTTAAGACTATGTGAAGGTCTAATAAAAGAATATTAATTTTTATTTGTTTTTATTGATTTTAGTACAAAATTATTGCCTTGAAAAAATGAAATATAATTAAAAATATAGAATCTATACTTAGAATAGGTTGAGGTCAATCCCGTCCTTAGCATTTTTAGAGTGATCCTGGGGAATACTGAGGTACGAATCACAGCATTGTAGGTAGCAACAGAGCAGAGCTAGAACAAAAATGGCAAGATGTTAATTTTTCGACGATAAATAACGATAAACAATTTTCTAAAATCTATCAAGGCTGTAAATATTGAGGAATTTTATGTAATTAGCATGACTGTATCCCCAAACTATATATATCATCCTAAATATAGAAAACCCCATATTATATAGGTATAAATAAGTATCAGGTAATTAAAGGTAAACAAAAACAGAAAAAAGTAAATACAGGTAATTGCAGGTAATTAAACTATAAAAAACTAAGTACGTTTAATTGTAGGAACGTTTCAGATAAGTAAATGTAATTGCAAGGTAGGTAACAATACAAATTTATCTGGTAAGTAAAGATGAAACATATATATTTTTTTTTTTTTTTTTTTTTTTTTTTTTTAAGAGACAATGAACGGAGGAAGGAAAATCACAGATAAAACAAAAAGGTCCATGTGCCTAAAGGCATCCTCCATTCATAAAATGTGTGTAACAACTGGATTTAAACATTTGTTGATTGTAAGTTTGTGGAAAGCAATTCGAGGGAAGTGAATTCCAAAGAGTAGTAGCTCTGGGAATAAATGAATTCTGATAAGCAGAAGTTCTGCATTGTGGAGGAGAAAGTGGAAATTCATGGGCGCTCTCAGCTGCCCTAGTTCTACGGGGAAAGATGTGGAGAGGCGGCACAATTGAAGCAAGTTCCTCGGAACAATTGCTGTGAAAATATCTGTAGAATAATGCAAGGGATGCAACGTTTCTTCGTATGGCTAATGTAGGAAGGTCCTGTGTGATTGCAGGGTTATTGATTAATCTAATAGCTTTATTTTTGAATTTTCTCCAACTGCCTCAATGCAACCACTCCACTTCCACCCCACAGAGGTGAACAATAATCCATCTGAGAGCGCACATGACTTTTATATATTACGGCCAACTGCTCGTCAGTGAAGAATTCTCAAACTCTGTACAGGAGTCCCAGTTTTTTAGAGGCATTCTTAGCAATGCTTCTAACATAATGTGTCCAGCTCAAGTTAGTAGTTAATGTTACACCGAGAATGTCAATACTAGGGGAAGTGGGAATATTTACATCATTAAAAAATATGGGAGTCAGTGAGATTCTGTCGGTTAGAAAATTGAATGTACTTGGTTTTCTGCGCATTAAAGGAAACTAGATTCTCTTGTCCCCATTCATTAATTCTAGAAAGGTCCTGGTTCAGAGAAATTGCAGTGTTTATTTTTGAATTTATAAGATCGGGTTGGGTGAAAGAATTGGTAAATGTGAAGGAACTGTGGAGTGTTGAGTCATCTGCGTAGGAATGTATTGGATTATGAGTGGTAGATATGAGATCATTGATATGAATGAGGAACAGAGTTGGGGCCATAACTGATCCCTGGGGAACACCAGCATTTATTGAGTGAAATTGAGAATAAAGGCCATCTACCATTACACGTATTTTTCTGTTATGAAGATAAGAAGAAATTAGTGGAACTAATGATGCAAGGCCGTAGTGTGACATCTTCGACAATAAGGATTGATGCCAGACTCTATCAAATGCCTTTGATATATCCAGTGCTATTGTATGTGTTTCACCATGTTGGTCTGTAGCTTGGTTGATTTGATGCGTAAGAAGGCAAAGAATGTCTGCAGTTGATCGACATCGTCTAAAACCATATTGCCTATCACTGATTAATTTATTATTCTCCAGATGCTTATTTATGTGATTATTTAATATAATTTCAAAAACTTTGCCAAGAGTGGAAGTTATAGCTATTGGTCTGTAGTTTGATGGATCTGAAGAGGCACCTTTTTTAGGAACTGGATGGATGTTTGCTTCTTTCCAGGGTACTGGGAAGCATGAGGTATGAGTACACAGACGGAAAAATTTTGCCAATACAGGAGCGAGCACCAAGGAGCAATTCTTAAGTACTATTGGAGGAATTTCATCTGGTCCAGGAGCCTTATCTACTGAGAGATTCTGCAAAATAGTTTTGACATGTCTGGTGTGGATCTTAAGTGAGGGAATTTCAGGTGAATTAAAATTAAGTACAGGGACATCTTGATTTATTTCATCTAAGGTTGAGTTGGTGGAGAAAATATCTGCAAGAAGGTTAGCTTTACCTCGTGGGTCACTTACAAGATTGCCAGTCGGAGATTTTAATGGTGGAATGGATGAAGCAGTAGTGAAGTTGGATTTGAATGAGTTAAGGGTAGACCAAAATATTTTGTTATCATTTGGATTATTTAGAAGTTTATTTGCCTGCTTATAGAGAAAGTTTGATTTAGTTAGGTTTAATACAGTTTTGGCATGATTTCTGATGTTTCTAAAGTAATTAAAGGCTTCATGTGTTTTTGATCTTGTGTATGCATTGTAGGCTATTGCTTTTTGTTCAGTTACTCTAGCACAATTATGGTCAAACCATTTAGGTGAATTAGATCTTTTACTGTACTTTTGATGAGGAATAAAAGTTTCCATTCCAATTTTTACAAAATCTTGTATGTGGCTCAAGGTGGAGTGTGCATCATTAGAAAAGAAAGAGGTCCAGGGAATATCAATAAAGAACCTTGAAGACCCTCCCAGTCTGCCCTATCGTAATGCCATTTAGTCACCAAAACAGGTTCAGAGTGGGAAGGTGTGGTAGGTGATAGACAGGTGGCCTGTATCAGACAGTGATCAGAAGATCCAAGTGGGGACCTCACTGTAACATCATCATTTTCTGAATTGGTTGTTAAAAATAAGTCCAGTAGGTGGGAATTATGATTAGGATTATCTGGTACACGGGTGGGTTGGTTGACTAGTTGAATGAGATTAAATGAGTCTGCAAATAGCTCACATTCAAGACCAGCATCATCAGTCCTGGCTGAATGAGTGAGCCATTCAACATTATGGACATTAAAATCACCCAACACAGTGATTTCAGAAGAAGCATTTAAGTTGAGGACACATATAATAAATACTAATTACAGGTAACAGGTAATTGCAGGTAAGTAAATGTAATTGCAAGGTAGGTATCAATCAAAAATGATCTGGTAAGTACAGGTAAACAAAATAAAATATAGTATGTGCAGGTAAGTGCAGGTAAGTATCATGTAAGTGAATGTAATTGCAAGGTAGGTACAAAAAAATAAGTACCAGGTAAGTATAGGTACAAATTTGGCAACACAGCATCAATCTGTTGGTTCACTCATGTACACAATTTATTTCCTTAAGTTACCACAAAGTATCATAAAGTTACTGCAATTACATAATCCTCTATATAATTAAATATAAAAGTTTTGAAACTGAAAACAAATAACTTACCAAGTACGCTGGTCCCGGATTGGAGACCGAAAATGCTGGCCAAGGCCACTGGCAGGAGAGGGGAGGAGAGAGCGGGACAGACGTCTGCACCCTCCCACAGCACTAGGTAGACTGACTCCTGGACGAGAATGGTACCTCCTGGCTCAAACAAAGGTTGCGCAACATCTGATAACAGTTTCTGCGCATGGCATGGGCCCGTATGTGACCCCACGTTGCCTATTCAGGGATACACTTCATTCTCAAAGGAGCAGCCGAGCCAGCACTATCCTCCGTTTTCTTTGACTTCATACCGTGATGCTATAACTACTGTATAATGTCGTGTGAAAGTGTAGCTCTTCTATTTTAACTAAACAAAATGCCTATGTATTGTCAAGTTGCTGGATGCAAGTCGATATTTATCAAAGGAAGTAACATAGCATTCCATAAATTTCCCAAAGATGAAACACTGCGGTCAAAATGGAGTAATCTAAGTGGGAAAAAAGGATGTATTATTTCACCAACAGCAAGGATCTGCACTAAACATTTTGAATCCTCAGCTCTCGAAAGACACTTGAAATACGAACTGCTTGGACTACCAGTACCTTACAGCCAAATAAGATTCAAACCTGGAGCATTACCAACTCTGCATTTGCCTGCCCAGGCTGCCTCTGAAAGCGAGTCCAAGAGAGGCCGAAAGCGAGTTCGAGATGACGACGACACCAAAGTGACGAGCAACAAACAAACCGTGATGCAAGTGACCAAAATAATCTACAAGATGATGCAACCGTGAACACCGACGCACCATTGAAAGAAATAGGTGAGTTTATACCTGTGCTATATATATATATATATATATATATATATATATATATATATATTGTTACGTATCTTGATCCTCAAGTGGTTAACTTGATGAATCTAGATGGCACAGATATATATATTAAGGTATCAGTCAGCTGAAGGCAAAACAAAAGTAAAATCTAATAAAATTATTTCCTGTTGTTGCTTCCATTCCTTTTGGATCTTAGGACTTAGTATCCTTTATTGACTGATACTCTTTAATTATGAAAAATACTGAAACTAATTAAAGTCATGTAGTATTTATAAAGAATTATTATTTAACCGAAGCTTAGTAGGCTATGGTTATGAACCGAAGAAGTATATCTAAAGAAGGACTATTAATTCTATAAAAAGTCTTGAAAGATAAATATTAAAGTAAGAATATTTCTGTCTCTTACCCTTTTTGAAATGAATAGATAGTTTTCTTCTATGTCCCTTTATTTATATTTAATGTAATTATTCTTGGTTCTTGTCTTACGTTAATAGTATTATATTATTATCATCAGCATTAATATCAAAGTCACATAAAAAGTTAGATATATATTTAATAATTAGTTAAATGTATTTCTTAACCACGTAACATTGAGGTTTGATTATGAGTAAATAAAGTTACAGGATCGCTTCATAGATTCGATTCAGGTCTCACTCAAATAATATGAAAAGCAAAAATAATATTTTGAAGCTAAAAGAATTTTCTTCAGCTTAGGAAATCACTAGAAGTAATATTAACACAGCCATGTTAGTCTAAGGCGATATTACTAATACGAGACAATTAGCACACCGTACTAAGCACCGTTAAGCAATGTAAGCTTAATTCAAAGAAAATGAAAGAACTCGTAAGTATTAATATAAAACAATAGTATTACTTTCATCATAACCCAATTACTTAAAGAGTTGCTTTAGTCCACAAGTTAGTCAACTAAAATAGTTAAGTACATAATAGCGTTAACGTTAAATCCCAATCAAATAGTTACGTACATAATAGTAGCGTTAACGTTAATTCGCAATCAAATAGTTAAACACATAATATTAGCGTTAACGTTAATTCCCAATCAAATAGTTAAGCACATAATAGTAGCGTTAACGTTAATTCCCAATCAAATAGTTAAACACATAATAGTAGCGTTAACGTTAATTCGCAATCAAATAGTTAAACACATAATAGTAGCGTTAACGTTAATTCCCAATCAAATAGTTAAGTACACAATAATAGCGTTAACGTCCCAATCACATATCTCACTAACCAACATAACGTAAGTGTTTACACGGAACACACTTAACACACACTTATATAATCTGACTGACAGTCACAATCCCATTATAATACTTCACCCCGTCTTCCTCCAGCTGCAAGTTCACCTTCCCCAACTCCAAATGAGACTGATTTGAATGCCCACAACTCGGGTCTTATATACCAAACAATGATGGTGTAGGAACGAATCAGGAGGCGGGGGGTGGTGCCTGCTCCAATCACAGCTCCTCGAGTTGCATAGCAGGTGCCTGGTCCAATCACAGCTCCTGGCATCGAACATGCATCATAGTGTCGGGTCATTGGAGTAGTTTGCAGGGTCCCCTATGACGCACGCAGGTGTGAAGGCTTGTTTGCAGGTATGCAGCGAGCTGGTTTCCCCACTCGCTAGTTCGCTCGCTAGTTTGCTTCGCCGCTTGGGTAGTTTGGCTCCTTCAACTCTAATTCTAACTCTTAAATTAACATACAGGGCTCCGTATGTCAGACCTCCCCCCTAGAAAAGAGTTTAAGGAGTATAGTACAAAATATGAAACATAATACATAAATAGATTCACCACCAGATTGGCAACAGCAAGATTATAATGAGGATATAATAAGGATATCACCCAAAGTAGGCAACACCTCCAGGTACCACATCAGAACATAGCCGGAACGTAGCTGGAGCGTTACTCGAACTGCAAGGCATCTCACAGCTGAAGGCTTGACGGCGCACTACTAAAGCATGATATTTACCTCGCTACAAGGGAGAGCTAATTGCCAAAATCCTCTCATTAAATTAAACTTACTGCTGTATGAGGCCAACCTGGTAAATGGAATCTTTGATCCGTGGCAGTGGGTAGGTATCGTTCTTTGTGACAGCATTGACTTGCCTATAGTCCCTACAAAACATATGGCTCCCGTCCGGCTTTGGCCCAAGTATGACCGGACTACCCCACTGGCTTAAGGCCCTAGTGATCAGTTCGTTAGATAACATAAAGTCATGCTCGACCTGCAGTATACTCCTGCGTTGTGGCGAGACACGGTAGGGGGATAGTTTAATGGGAGTTGCATCCCCTACGTCGATGTCGTGCACGGCCAAAGAAGTGAGCCCTGGAGTATCACGGAACACACTGGGAGACTGAGATAAAACAGAGATTAGTTGGTTCGCTTGATCAGAGGGAAGATGATATAGTTTAGATGGTAAGTCCCTCCAAGCCACTGAATTATACTGAAAGTTTGATAGGCTAAATGACAAGTCAAAGTCTGCATGGATACCTTCAGGCTCTGGAACAGTCTGTTGCGGGTCAGTAAGAGAACTGAAGACTTCGTCCGAACCAGGCTGTCCACAGGTCCTGACATTCACTGCCACAGTGGGAGAATCTGGAGGAGAGGAATCAGGGGACCTATGGTAGGGTTTCAACATATTTATATGGAATACTTGCGTGGGCTTTCTCCTGTCTGGGGTAGTTACTAGATAATCGGTAATGCTCACCCTCCGAATGATCTTATATGGGCCCCTGAACTTGGCAGATAAAGGTTGGCCAAAAAGGGGGAGCAGGACCAAAACCTCATCACCGGGCTTAAACTCCCTCTCACGGGCTTTTCTGTCATACCATTTCTTCATGGAGCTTTTAGCCACTGTCAACTTTTGAGCGGCAAACTCACATGAGGATCTCAGCCGGGTTTTGAAATCTGAAACATACTTGAGGAGGTTTTGGTTCCCCTCCTGGCCAAGTAGGCTATCCTGCAATAGTTGCAAAGGACCTCTTACTTGGTGACCGAAAACTAGCTCATTAGGGGAAAAACCCAAGGATTCAGTTGGAACCTCACGAGTAGCAAATAAAAGAAAAGGTACCCCCTTATCCCACTCAACTCCGGTCTCTGTACAATACTTACGTAACATTCCCTTTAATGTCTGATGATATCGTTCGAGAACCCCTTGACTCTCTGGGTGGTAGGTGCTAGACTTAACATGCTCGATACCCAACTCCTTCAGGGACTGCTGGAAAATGTTAGAGGTAAAATTAGTTCCTTGATCACTTTGCACTTCATGGGGGAAACTCATTCTGGTGAAGAATTTGAGCAGTTCCTTGATGACAGTTGGAGCAGAGGTAGTCCTTAAGGGTATAGCCTCTGGGTAGCGAGTTGCCATGACCATGATAGTTAATAAATAAATGTTACCTTGGGAAGTCTTAGGCAATGGGCCTACAATGTCCACTACCACCCGAGTAAAAGGATTCTCGAAGACGGGCAAGGGCACCAGAGGATGTACAGGCACCTTCTGATTGGGTTTTCCTGTCATCTGGCAAGTGTGACACACTCTACAAAACTCCACTACATCTGCACGCATTCCTGGCCAGTAAAAGTGGGCTCTGATTCTGTCTAGAGTTTTTCTCACACCTAGGTGTCCTGCCAATGGTATACAATGTGCCATTTCCATGATATCTCTACGACAAGGTTTGGAGACTACTACATGATGGACGTCCCAAGCCCCGTCATCGATTGGTCTGTGTGGCGGTCTCCATCTTCGCCACAATACTCCTCCTTTGAGGTAGAAACATTCACCACCCTCCTTCTCACATTCCTCTTCACTCACGGACCTGGCAGCGAACTCCTTGCATTCACTATCATCTCTCTGTAGCTCTACCAGGCCACTAGGACAATTTGGAGGGGTTTCATGGTCATCGTTAGGGTCAAGATGAGCCATAAAGGTGTCAGATAAATCCACCTCAGTCACATCATCAGGCACAGTTGGAGCGGCATTCACACTCTCATCATCCCTTTCATCAACTCTTACATTCGGTACATTTCTGTCTGAGGGAATTGCTACTGGAGACATTGAACGTGTGACAGCACACACAGGGAAAACAGTTGGCATCTCCCTGTCGAGCTCACCGGTTAGTGGCTCGTTAACAGGGGAAAGTGACAAAATGGGGTCTGGTCGGACCTTCTCACCTGCTACATCATTCCCCAAAAGGAGCGTTACCCCAGGCACAGGGATATCTTGGGACCTACACAAAGCTATGGTGGCCTCACCCTGTAGTAACTCACATTTAATTTCGCCTTTTACCAAGTATGCATGACATTTGCCTCCAGCACCTCTCATTACAACTGGTTCGCTAGGTGGGCACTCAGTGTAAGGATTCACCATGAGGGTGCTAGTAGAACCTGTGTCTCTCAGAATTTTTACCTCATGCATACAACCATTTAATCTCACGTTGCCAGATGAAATAAAGGGACGGTAACTGTCCTGCACTGATGGTGAAATTATTATTGGCTTAAACCTAGTGGGTTGCACCACACATGCTACTACACCCCTGTCTAGATGATTTACGTTAGCTGCTAGGTACTCCTGTCGGGAGTCCTGCATTAAAGGAACTTTTGGTGCTAGGTACTCCTTCTGTCGGGAGTCCTGCATTACAGGCACATAATTATGGAGTTTGAGATACGGCGGCAACTGTCTGCCCCGATCTCTCGGTTCTCTCCTTGGCCCAGCACTGATAAGCTAGGTGGCCTCTCATGCCACAAAAAGTACATACTTTAGGGGATACGGGAACGTTCCCTCTTTGAGCATTACTATTAGTTTGGGGCCCACCTCTGTTACCATTGCCCTGAGTCGCATTTTTAGTTGGGGGAACAATTCTATTTTGGCTAGCTGGGGAAGACGTTATAGGCTTGTGACTGGGTCTGTCAGATTTGTGATTGGGATACTTAAAATTAGAGCTAGAATTATCGTAGGGCTTCTTTCCACGAAATTTGTTGTTGAGCACGTATGTGTCAGCCATGTCAGCGGCGTCGGCAAGACAATCTACCTTTTTCCCCTTTAAATGATAGGATACAGAAGAATCAATTTTCCATAGGAAATTTTCTAACAGGACCAACTCCTTCAGATCGTTGTAGCTTGTGACTTTCTTACTCTTGACCCAATGATTGAAAGTTTTAGTCATGGTCCTGGTAAATACCTTATGGGTTTCTTCTACTTTCTTCTGGTTTTTACGGAAAGATTGCCTGTAAGCCTCAGGCTGCAATTGATAGGTTTTTAAGATAGCTTCTTTGAGATTGTCATAATCCTGCCTAACTTCTGCTACTTCTGACAAATACGTGGCTCGAGCCTGCCCTGTCAAAACGGTTTGTAACATAAAAGGCCATTGATCTCTTGTCCACTTCATACCTCCAGCAACTTCCTCAAACAAAACAAAGAAATCCTGCACATTATCCTCAGTGAAAGGTGGAATGACACTAGTCATAGTCAATCCCAGAGGGGGAGCAATTACGGGAGCATTTGTATTGACATTTAGTTGAGCCGTACGATATTGATATTCACATTGTTCGGTCATTGCACTGGCATTTATTCTGGCTAGTTCTATACTTGCGTTGGCTTGTTCGGTATTTATTCTGGCTAGTTCTATTTTTAGTTTGGCTTGTTCTAGTTTGAATATTTGATCACCGGTCAAACCAGGTGGCAATTGTACATCAAGTTGGCTTGGTTTACTCGGGATCCCACCAACTGCTCCGTCACCCTCCCCGCCTTCTACAGGGAACAGGTGGGTTTTTATGGTCTGAGCCACCTCTACTTTAGACATGTTTGAGACAGTTAATTGGAGATATGAGGCAAGCACTTTCAGTTCAGATTTTGACAGACAGTCAATATCAGGGGATGTGGGTTCTGATTCTATGAAAACTCTAGCATCTTCGTCATTAATTAGTTGAGGCATGATTAATATTTGGTTTTTAAGTAGTGAAACGGTAAGGAAACTGAGTGAAACTGTATGAAACGAATCCTGGCAAGGTCGCCACTCTTCTGTTACGTATCTTGATCCTCAAGTGGTTAACTTGATGAATCTAGATAGCACAGAGATATATATTAAGGTATCAGTCAGCTGAAGGCAAAACAAAAGTAAAATATAATAACATTATTTCCTGTTGTTGCTTCCTTTCCTTTTGGATCTTAGGACTTAGTATCCTTTATTGACTGATACTCTTTAATTATGAAAAATACTGAAACTAATTAAAGTCATGTAGTATTTATAAAGAATTATTATTTAACCGAAGCTTAGTAGGCTATGGTTATGAACCGAAGAAGTATATCTAAAGAAGGACTATTAATTCTATAAAAAGTCTTGAAAGATAAATATTAAAGTAAGAATCTTTCTGTCTCTTACCCTTTTTGAAATGAATAGATAGTTTTCTTCTATGTCCCTTTATTTATATTTAATGTAATTATTCTTGGTTCTTGTCTTACGTTAATAGTATTATATCATTATTATCATCAGGATTAATATCAAAGTCACATAAAAAGTTAGATATATATTTAATAATTAGTTAAATGTATTTCTTAACCACGTAACATTGAGGTTTGATTATGAGTAAATAAAGTTACAGGATCGCTTCATAGATTCGATTCAGGTCTCACTCAAATAATATGAAAAGCAAAAATAATATTTTGAAGCTAAAAGAATTTTCTTCAGCTTAGGAAATCACTAGAAGTAATATTAACACAGCCATGTTAGTCTAAGGCGATATTACTAATACGAGACAATAGCATCACCGTACTAAGCACCGTTAAGCAATGTAAGCTTAATTCAAAGAAAATGAAAGAACTCGTAAGTATTAATATAAAACAATAGTATTACTTTCATCATAACCCAATTACTTAAAGAGTTGCTTTAGTCCACAAGTTAGTCAACTAAAATAGTTAAGTACATAATAGCGTTAACGTTAAATCCCAATCAAATAGTTACGTACATAATAGTAGCGTTAACGTTAATTCGCAATCAAATAGTTAAACACATAATAGTAGCGTTAACGTTAATTCCCAATCAAATAGTTAAGCACATAATAGTAGCGTTAACGTTAATTCCCAATCAAATAGTTAAACACATAATAGTAGCATTAACGTTAATTCGCAATCAAATAGTTAAACACATAATAGTAGCGTTAACGTTAATTCCCAATCAAATAGTTAAGTACACAATAATAGCGTTAACGTCCCAATCACATATCTCACTAACCAACATAACATAAGTGTTTACACGGAACACACTTAACACACACTTATATAATCTGACTGACAGTCACAATCCCATTATAATACTTCACCCCGTCTTCCTCCAGCTGCAAGTTCACCTTCCCCAACTCCAAATGAGACTGATTTGAATGCCCACAACTCGGGTCTTATATACCAAACAATGATGGTGTAGGAACGAATCAGGAGGCGGGGGGTGGTGCCTGCTCCAATCACAGCTCCTCGAGTTGCATAGCAGGTGCCTGGTCCAATCACAGCTCCTGGCGTCGAACATACGTCATAGTGTCGGGTCATCGGAGTAGTTTGCAGGGTCCCCTATGATGCACGCAGGTGTGAAGGCTTGTTTGCAGGTATGCGGCGAGCTGGTTTCCCCACTCGCTAGTTCGCTCGCTAGTTTGCTTCGCCGCTTGGGTAGTTTGGCTCCTTCAACTCTAATTCTAACTCTTAAATTAACATACAGGGCTCCGTATGTCAGAATATATATATATATATATATATATATATATATATATATGTATATATATATATAAGAAATGGGAGTCTGCAGAGAGCAGATTGGCTCACACAAGGTAGATGCCTTTCATACCAAACCTATCTCGTCCTATATGTGCTTATCTAATTTTATCTTGAAGCCCACACTGTCCTTACATCTAGAATTATTTGTATGTATGTGTGTATACCGCTATATAAAAGGTTCAGATTATGCTATTCAAATTTGATGTCCTCATTACAGAATGGACAAAGTTTATTTGGAGTCAGTAGGCTACAACGAAGAATGACCAAAATTATCCATAATATTATATATCTTCCATAAATAGAAAGGTTGAATAAATTAGGCTTGCACTCGTTATAGAGGCCCATCTCGTCCACATGCCTATCTAATTTGATCTTAAAGCTCTCTATCATTCTTGATCTCACTATAGCACTTGGTAACCTATTCCACATATCTACAACTCTGTTACCAAACTAATATTTGCCTATATCTTTTCTGAAACGAAATGTATCTAATTTGAAAACATTTGTTGGAGTTCTTTCGCTATCATTGAGCTTTAGTACATTGTTCATGTCCCCTCTATTAATCCCACTACGTGACTAACCCCCTTGAACACTTCTATCAAATCCCCTCTAACTATGCGTCTTTTTAACCAATGTACATAAGAACATAAGAAAATGGGAGTCAGCAAAACGCCGATCGGCCCACACAAGGCAGATCCCTGTCACACCCAACCCCAATTACCTAAGAACATAAGATCACGGGGAACTGCATATGGCCATGCGGCCCACATGAGGAAGCTCCCATTCACACCCAGCCCATATCAGCCATATGGGAGCCTAATTAAACCTAATGTAAGCCTAATTTCTTCAACCTTGCTTCATCTGGAAGATTTCTAATACTATGGATTATTTTTGTCATTCTACGTTGTACTCTCTCCAAGGAATCATTCTATAATTAAAATTTAACAGCATATATATGAAAAGAACATAAGAAAATTTGAGTCTGCAGAGAGCCGAATGACCCACACAAGGCCCATATATATATATATATATATATATATATATATATATATATATATATATATATATATATATATTGGCAGGGGGGTTATAAAAAGTAGTTATACTATACCTGTGACTAGATATTGTAGTTATACATATTACATTTATATCAGTTTGGTACTAGGGCGCATGTTGCTAGAGAGAGAGAGAACTGCGTTTCAGAAAAAATATAGGCAAATACTGGTTTGGTAACAGAGTTGTAGATAGGTGGGATAGGCTACCGAGTGTTATAATAGGATCAAGAAAGATAGAGATAAAATTAGATAGGTACATGGACGAGATGGGTTGGTTGTGAAAGGGTTCTGCCTTGTGTGGGCAAATCGGCTCTCTGCAGACTCGTATGTTCTTAATACGAAAAATAATAATAATAATACAATATCTATATACTGATATATACAATAAACCGTATACATTTATTTATATATATATATGTATACGGTATATATATATATATATATATATATATATATATATATATATACTGTATATATATATATATATATATATATTAGAATAGTACCTAGAATATGAAATATGTGAAGAAATAAAAAGTTTGAGAGGAATAGTGGATGGGAGGAGTTTAATCTGTGATTAGAGGGCCAGGTGGGTCCTTTAATAACAATTTGTGCTCCTCCCATTCACTAATACCGGTACATCTTAACTAAGGTCAAGTAGGTATTAAATAAAGCCGGCGGGAGGGGAGGGTCTGGGGGAGTAATTTTGTAGCTATTAAATGTGATTGGCTAGGGATTACTATGGATGTATCTTCTCCATCACCGCTACCAACTTCTCCATCATCACCACTTTCTTCTCCAGCACCACCACTTTCTTCACAATCATCACTACCATCTTCATAATCACCCCTACCATCTTCACCACCACCACCATATTCTTCAGATTACATTAACCCTTAATTAGCGGCTCACCACATAAGTCGAGTTAAATAAAGCTGGACTATGTGGCGGCGCTCGACATAGGTCGAGTGGCAATTTCAGCACGTAATGTTGCTGAGATAGAGAGACAAGTGGTGGCAGGAGACTAGCGAGCGTATGACTGCTCCAGACCACCGCGGAGAACCTACTGACACGAATCTCAGCTCCCTCCTCCCTCTCTCACTCGCTACATACTGAATTATATGGGGAAAGTACCGAATTACATGCTTTTTGCACTCGCGTTGCACGGTTATTGCAAGAAAACTAGCCATCATAAAAGGATCGTTATGGTGTCATTCGAAAGCTCTGTTTATGCCCTTTCAGGGATAGGTACTTGTTTTACGTTCTGGGTCTTATTTAGGCATGAAAATGATCACGTAAACAGCCCTATTTTGGCTAAAAACACCCCACTGGGCGGTACATATAAATAAACCGCATAGGCCGCTCGTAAGGTGTTAAGCTCAATTGTTAAAGGATATTTTTAGCCCACCTGTGTGTGTGTGTGTGTGTGTGTGCAGGTGTGTATTTGTGTATTATATATATATACGTTCTTATATCCGTGTCTTCTTTACTCTTCCAGAAAACACAGAGCCCATCCCCCAAAACATCAACATGGGAGGTGTGACTTGGCAATTCCGAGAGAAAATAAGGAAGCTGCAACTTCAACTCACTGCTGCTACTGTCCTGAGTTTGGCTGTAACAAAGGAAAGAGATGATCTTCTGGCTGAAAAATCGGAATGGGAACAAGAAAAAACATCTCCGAAACAACAGATAGAAAATGTTAGGAATAGTTTATGCGCTTATTTTTCCAGTAGTCAAATACATTCTATTTTAACAGGCAAACCAGTTAGTCACTGGCAAGAAGACGATATCAGCAGAGCAATCACTTTACGTAGCCTGAGCACAAAAACCTATAGGTATTTAAGGGAAAAGATTAAGTTTCCACTACCATGCATAAGTACCCTAAATCGATGGATTGCAAAAGTTAGTGTGGAACCAGGAGTACTGTCATCAATTATTAAAGTTTTACAATACAAATCCACGCCAATGACAGATTTTGAGCGACTGTGTGTATTGTCATTTGATGAGACAAGTATAGCTCACGAATGGACTTATGATAAAGCAACTGACACACTTTATGCACCCAAAAACAGAGTACAATGTGCGATGATAAGAGGATTGACGAGCCCTTGGAAACAACTCATATAATATGATTTTGACACAAGCATGACCATGGACATTCGGTTTGAAATTATTTCTAAGGTAGAAGCAGTTGGATTTTTGGTAGTTGTTATGGTCAGTGACTTAGGACCAACAAACCTGAGGCTATGGAAAACATTAGGTATCAATGTAGACAAACCATTCTTTACAAATCCAGCTGCTTCTAACAGGAATATATATGTTTTTGCAGATGCCCCCCATTTAATCAAACTAATTAGGAACAATTTCCTTGACTCAGGTTTTCAGTTAGATGACGACAAAGAAAAGAATGTCAACAGTGAATGTGTCCGAGAACTGATAAATATGAGTAAACTGGACCTAAAAGCAACCTATCATTTGTGTTTCAATCATATATATGTGAGAGGGGTGAAGGGCATGAATGTTCGCCTTGCGGGCAATTGCTGTCTGAAAAAACCGCAAAAGCATTATATTAATGTATTTTGGAGAACAGGGATTACTGCTGAGCAAAGACTGGAAGAATACAAGTATTTATATTGCATTGGTTGATTCTTGGTTCGACTTATTTAATTCCCGAAATCCAACAGATAAAAAACTGTCACGAGCGGCATATGGGCTGTAGTTACCCAATCAAAACAAATTACTGAATGAAATGCTTAACACCACAAAGTCAATGCGAGTCAAAGGTAGGGGTAGCTTGTATCAATTTCAAAAAGGAATTATTGTATCGTGCCAGTCTTTGCTCGGTTTATATGAGATGCTAAAAGAAAAATATAACATCTCCTACATAATGACATATCGGTTGAATCAAGATGTATTGGAACATTTTTTTTGTTTTGTCTTAGGCAAATAGGAGCTTCAAACCACCAGCATCCATCACCTGTACAAGTTAAGTATCGAATCAAATCATACCTGCTTGGGAAGAACATAGAGTTGGTAGGAAACAATTATAACACTGACAACAAACAAAATGATTCAAGCATATCCGAAGCTGTTTTTTCTCAAACAGAACCATCACAGTCTACTGCAACTGACACAACAGAAAACCTTGAACATGAACTCCTGTTGGCAGCATTATTATGTTCTAGTTATGAAGGAAATGCACGCGACTCCAGTGACTATGATACTGAAATTCCAGTTGGTATGTCAAGTACAAATTTATCCCAAGAAAATGAAAATGAAGGTTTGAGGTATATTGGTGGATATATTGCCAGCAAGTTTCCCCAGCATGAATTTCTAGGTCAGAAAGTGTCAGAGGATGACACAACCTGGATTGGAAAAATATGCAGAAAAGAAGGGATGCTTATGACACCCAAAAAGGAATTCTTTGAACAGCTTAAATTAATGGAAAAAATCTTTGTGTGTTTTCATGGGAAAACAGAGTTCAAAGCTGGCAAAAACTCAGTAAAATCATTGTGTAAAGAAATTGTTGGTATGGTGACTTTACCATGGGAAGTAATTAGTTTTTTGTAAGATGCCGAATGTTTTTTAGAATACGGATTTTAAACAGAAATATGAATGCTAATGATCCTAGAAAAACTAAATCTAAAATGTCTAAACTAATAAAATCAGTGTGAAATCCTCGTGTTTATGTAATCCTTATCCCTCTTTGTGCAAGCTAATTATATTATATGAATAAGAAAATAGAACAATAACCAAGCAAAATGAAGATACCGGGTATAAACAAATACCGGTACTAATATTAATTAACATGTTTGACACCCCTGGTCTAGTGGCAGCACTTTAGCTGGCAGGCGAGCGTTTTTCTAGCTTTCTTTCTCTCGCCCCACCTTCTGACGTCAACAGGCTGCGCATGCGCCAACCTGTTGTATCTCTTAACCTTGATCGGGAACACACCAACCAAGATCACGAACACATCAACGAAAGACCAAACCAAATAGGTGTTCTCTCATATTCAAGATGGCAGCTTTTAAAACTACGCCACACAGGTAAAACAAAATTGAACTACGAAGTGGTTAAGACTTTGAAAGGAAATAATATCTTTAAAGCAAGAGGAAAGAAAGCAGGAAAGAGACAAAGGCGCAAAATACTAGTTCGAATCACACAGAGAGAGAAACAAAACAAACAACTTCGAAAATGCACTGTTCATAAAAACTTGAGTGAGATTCCGAGACTGTATTATTCCTTCCCGACCTTTATAAATTTAAATGCAACCTCTATTAGAAATAAAGAAGATGAATTAGTTGTTTTAATGAAGAATAATAATGTTGATATAGCCTGTATTAGTGAAGTTTGGCAAGTGTCAGAAGAATCTTTTACTATCCCGAACTTTGAAGTGTACCTACAAACTCGACAGCGACAACGTGGTGGTGGGGTGGGTATATTTGTTCGAGAAGATATTCCATCCCGCCGCCTCTTTCCACCACATGATAGTTGGAGACATTATGGGTGTGGTGCCGGCCCAAACGTCTACCCAGGGAGGTGTCCTGCATTATTGTAGGGTGCATATACTATCCTCCAAGATCACCTCTCCATCAAGACCTCATCGACCATATTGTTACTTACACAGATGAATTACGATCCCTTTATAATGGATGGAAATTTGTTATATGTGGCGATTTCAACGATTTAAACATCGAAGACATCATCGACAACTCATCTTCAGCAAATTGTAAACTTTCCAACACATCAAAATAATATCCTAGACCTAATCTTCACTGACCTTAGCCAGCACTACAAATCACCTCAACGTTTAGCACCCCTTGGCCGTACCCAGCACCTCACTGTGATATGGCAACCTATTTCAACATTTCCACCTTGTCATCACTCCAAGCTGGTCACCGTTCGTCCCATCAAGCAGTCATGTGTCATTGCGTTCGGCCAACATATTAATAACTACCCATGGCTAGAAGTGTACCATGAACAGTGCGTCATAAATAAGCTAAATAACTTTCTTAGTTCGGTAAATATTTTAATTGACCATTACTTCCCCACGAAACAAGTTTTAATTCAGTCTAACGATCATCCTTGGATTACTCCCTATGTGAAATACATTTTATGTCTACGTCAAAGTAATTTTAACAGTGGTAACATGGTTTTATTTAGACATTATAGGAATAAAGCAATTCGGGAAATAAAGAAAGCTAAACAACAGTATTTCAAGTCAAACGTGTCAGATTTGCGTGCAACAAAGCCAAGTGAATGGTACAGAGTAATTAGTAAGTTAACTGGAGACAACTCACAGCGTAAATTTCAATTTATTATTGACAAAGACCCTAACCAAGCTGCAAAAGTCTACCCCCTTTAAACCAGTCAAAATTACCTGAGCCTGTGGATAATTTACCACCTTTACCTTCTGTTGAGCCCTACCAAGTGTATGAAAAACTGTGTGAGATAAATGTAAACAAATCTGTAACCCCCTTTGATCCCCCACTTCGCATTATCAAATCATTTGCATATGAGTTTGCTTCTCCTATTGCCAGCATCATTAATTCGTCATTCAGTTCAGGGATCGTACCTCCCCTTTGGAAACGTGGCTTCATCACTCCCTTGCCCAAGATTCCCAAACCCGAAACTTGTAATGATCTTCGACCAGTGATTATAACATACATTTTTGCACGTATTGCCGAGAAGTTTGTTGCATCTTGGTTGCGTGATGACACACAGGTAAACCTTGATCCATATCAGTTTGGTAATCGGAAAAATACTTCTACCACCCATTATTTATTGTACTTAATTAATTTTTTGTATAAAACGACTGACATTAGGGGAGAATGTGTAGCTGTGCTTAGCATTGATTTTTCAAAAGTATTTGACCGAGTAGACAACACAATAGCAATGAGACATTTACTTCATAATGCATGAGACCTGAACTAGTTCCTTGGATGTCTTCTTTCCTTACATCTCGTGGTCAGGTTGTACAGTTGGTCAAAGTTCCAGCTGACCCACCCTCGCTCTGGGGCTCTCAGAATTATCTGGCAATACTGGTGTAGGAAGGAGGTGTGTGTGTCTTACAAAGATTGGGATTGGTAGATCTGTTTTCGGTTGTATCATTAATAGAACTTTATACTAAACAAGGGAAAGTAAGCCTATCTCAAATAAAAATGCATACATCGCTATGTATGATCCTGAACATTTACCCAAAGTTCGTAGATTTCCTTAAATATTCAAGGTATTATATCCACTGATTGGCAACTACACCAGTATTGCCAGCTAATTCTGCGAGCCCCAGAGTGAGGGTGGGTCAGCTGGAACTTTGACCAACTGTACGTTATAGTGGTGCTACCTCTGAGGAGCACACCACTACACGTGGTTTTCTGCAGGGTACCGTACTGGGACCTCATATTTTTAATAATCATATAAATAGTGCCGGTTTGGATGAAGATGTTCAGTGTAAATTCGGGGATGACATTACTTTTGCTTGTGCATATAACAGTACACATATACCAAAATGTCAGGAGCAAGCCAATAAGATCGATCATTGGTCTAACGAGAACAACGAAAATAAATGGAAGTAAGTCGAAATTTTTAATGTTAGTGGAGTTTCAGAAAATTAAGACAAATGTAAATGCTGTTAGTTTAGGTAATGAATCTGTTCCATTTGTTAATGAGATGAAGCTGTTGGGTGTTATTGTTTCGAGTAACCTTCAGTGGAAGGCGAACACCAAGTATATTGTCTCGCGTGCAAGTAAACACATTTTTGCAGTTAGTAAATTGAAACTTTTTAACCCTTCCTCCCCGGGCTGTCTTAGCTAATGACGGTCACCCCTACCTGGGCGATATGGCCGAAAAACGTCTAGGCCTAGGCTACCGTATTTATGTTTATTTTCACTGCTAGAACTTTCCCACTCATCTATAATCGTAGTGCAGTTTTCAATCTGTATTTTGGCATTTAGTAGAGCTCTGTAAGTCAACTGGTTCAGTTGTGATGATGATTTCAGTGGAGCCAATATTGCAGAGATGTTGCCAATATGGGGGCTTTTTAGACACTAATTTCATCATGACGTCAGAACAATAACATTGAGGAGTCTTCTCCTTCTTGTTTTCGGAGGAGCGGTGACGAATGCTTGGGTTTGTTGACATACGTTGTACGCACGGCGTTCGGACCAAGCTTAATTAGGCTATTAAGCTCATGCCTTAGATAAGGCATACCGGGTAGCGGCCCTTCTTTCGTGCTGTCCTTACCTAAGGCAGCCCGGGTAGGAAGGGTTAAAGAATTATTATAGTTGTTATATTAGGCCTGTACTTGAATATGCATCGACACGGTTTGGTGTTCGTCACTCACACACGCAGAAGTAAATTCTATTGAGAGAATACAACAAAGATTCTGTAGAATTTCATTAGGATCTAGTTATATAAATTACGAGTCTGCTTTGGAGTTATAGTGAAGCAGATAAATGAAACAATCGTTCAAATGGTGATGCAAGCATGAAATTTGGTACAGGTATTCGTCAAAGCTCACTTTCAAAGCACATACCGCTGGCCACGCAAAAATTCAATATGGCGACCATTTTTCAAGATGGCCGACACATCTGACTGAGCCCTACTGTTATGGGTCAGTTAAATGAAAGAAAAAAAAGACATGAATACTGTCCAATCCAATTTTTTTTTGGCTCTAACGTGGTAAGTGAAGGTAATTTTGTCCAAAGCAGTTGCATATTAGACTTTAACTAAGATGGCGTCCAAGATGGCCGCCATTAACCCGAGGAGGCCGGATTTTTGTTGGCAATTTTCGGTAGTGTTTATGGCGTAATAGCTAATCAAAGAATAAAGATAGAGAAATGAGTCATAAACCACGTTACAGAGGTCACTTTCAGCTTTTGTCTCGTAAAAAAATTCAGCTCCATAGGCCCAGTAGTTACTGAGATATTGCTTGTTTTCGTGAGGTAACTTTTCCGTGATTTTCCGTGTTTACGCACCTTTGCCATAGTGAAATTTCCTTAAACCCATTGTGTTGACATCACGGTAGTTTCGGTGATATTGGAACTCGGTGAAAATTACCGCAAAAGTACTGTGGCGTCATACAAGTAAATAGCAGCCATCAGCAGGCTATTTAAAGGCTATTTAAAGCCGTGCTATTTGAGTAGTGTATCGGCCTTCTGGGGTTAAAGACAAATTTTGTGATATCTTGGCTATTAGTAGAGCTAGACAAATGATTTTTTCATCTAATCCTACATTTTTGAGGTCAGAGAATTAGAAAGACTTGTCACATTATTAACTCATCAGGGTCATAAGTAACTAGACAAAGTGAAGGAAGATTATATCGTAGGAAACGGCCTAATTCACACCATTTATACATATCCATTGAGTACAAATAACATTAGTAAAAATACCATAGAATCAAAGACTCACACCTCACATTTGCAAGTGCACAGAGCTGTACAGGAGAGACCCAGCCTGTAGCACTTGCACCTGCCACGACAGTCTGATTTACAGCCACATTTGGTCAGCTGTTCGCAACTCTTGGCTATCGGGGAGTTGGCTGTCCAGAAGATGTGCCATTCTTCACCAACCTTCTGCCATCCCCAGTCAGCAGGACTCTCTGCTTCTGGTTGACACTGGGTTGCTTGGGCCCAAACACAACCAGCCTGGAAGGCAGCTCGTCTAGTGTGCTGAAGCAGAGCTGCTCTTGTTGGTGGAATGGCCTAATAAGGCCTCTGTTTTCTGGAAAACATGTCAAGCCTGGCCTCATCCACAGTGGTAGCAGTGCTGGACCTGTCATACATCAGTATGACAAACCTCTCCAGTATCTCCAGGTCACCATCTTCCACTGTAAGAGGGTACTGGCTCAGCTTGGAGAAGACAGGGGAGGCCTCTGGACAAACATCCCATGTCTGCCAGGCAGTTTTCTTTCCCTTGTTACGGAAGGCTGAAACAGTGTCACACCCTCTGAAGGCATGAAAGAATAACATGCCTTTCGCCTTCTCCTGCCCCATACAGCGATACAGGCCATGCACACTGAAGCAGCGCCGGCTTTGACCGTGACCAAATGCCACCCATAACTGCTCTAGCCCCAAACTCTGAAGGGCTGGAAAGGTACTCACTGCAATGACCACAACATATGTATCATTTGCCTTGACCATGACGGCTTTGCTCCCATGTTCTGCAGCATATTTGGCATGCACAAAGATGCAGCTGTCAGCTTCCTCATGAGAGCACTTGTCCAGTCCTTGAAGACCAGTTTCATGAGTGCTGAGGACTGCAGATCCGTTTGTGACAATTACCAAGTTTGGTGCAGACATTTGGGCAACCCTGTCTGCCAGGAACTGGAACAACTCCGTCTTGTTGTGGATAAACATCTGGCTCCAGATCAGTGGCACTTGAGCTTTTCTCAAGGTTTCTCAGGTGGGACCTATCCCTGTTGTAGAGGGCACTGAGACACACTCTGTGGTACTTTAGCTCCTGTGCAATAGCATCTCCACCACTCAATTTAGCAAGAAGCTTGCACACTCTTGTAGCCTCTTGTTAAGGTTCATGGTCATTACCTGCCTGAGATCAGATGCAGGTGCCACTTTCTCACAAAAAATACAAGTTTGACCATCATAGCTAGTTCGACGTTGCTTTGCATGATTGTCTTCAGACTCACTACTTTGACGATTAGATCGGCGTTTCCTTGCGCGATTCAGCTTGCTGTTGTTAAACAACAACCGGCAGTTGACATGGTATTTTGCCTGATTTCTTCTCAAAGTGGCATCTACTGTGTGCCGTCACCTTCATCAAGCCTTGTTGGATCCACGATCAATGGCATTTCCTGAATTTCATGAAACATCGGTATGTTGGTAGCCAGCATGACATAACCGTCATGTTCAAGGGAATAATGGGTTCTAGGTGATGTTAAATCTTCACCTATTTTGTCTGTTACGACCGGGGCTCGTATAAAACAAGGGCTCTTAATCATTGGACTAGGAAAGCACACAGCCACAACGGTAACACTAGATCCAACCCCTGAACTTATAATGCCGGCGCACAAAAACACCTATACCCTCCAGAGTTAAATCTGCGATAACGGGGTATCCTATAACTCAGTATAAGTGCACTACTACTACAGGCTGATGGTCTCTGATACAGCCTGATCACAACAACATACAATTACGGTAATAAGGTATACTAGGAAAAGATAGAGATCTTAATTAAATCACTCCAATGATTTAATGCAAACTAGAAGAAAGTATATTTAAAGTTACTCTAAACAATAATGAACTGTCACTCCTATACTAAAGAAAGTGAACGAAAGTCCCAAAGCATCGAGCAGGAATCTTCTGAAGAAAGTCTGATGCTAGGTTAAGATGATCGTATCGGATTTTGAACTGTAGTATAAAGCAGGAACAGGATATGACAATTGTAAGGACATATAGGGTTAACTGGCACGGGAATAATAACAATAGTAGGAACTCAAACAGCAAAAGAAGTACTTCCTCATCAACGAAACAGCCTACTAGGGTTGTGCAACTCAACAACAACCTAGACTAATAAATGCCGTGAATAATAATGCATACATAACAGAAAGAGTTTATAATCTAAATCTGGTGTCTGCTAGGCAAATAAAGTCTAGCTGGGATGTAGTAGGCTAGGAAACAATGGCTGAGCAAGCGGCTCGTAGCCTAGCGAAGTCCTTAAGGCTGTGCGGCCAAATTACGTTAATTGACGGGGTACTCTCTTGAGAGATCCAGATCGCTAGTATCTGGTTCTCTCCTGGCGACCCTCTCAAAGTCAAAGCAAACGAGTTAGCACAGTGTTGGGTGGCAGAGGCAAAAGCCCTCACTCGGAACACAGTGCTAAACTCACAAGGTACACAGTCAGAAAGACCACCTAGGCTTCCCACGTCTCCGTTGCGATTGTACAGGTTCAACAAAACCTAGTATACATCGGAAATCACAATAGCCTTATCCCAGTCTAGCATTAAATCCCCCAACAGACCACCACGATACAGAAAGGGAGACACCGTGAGTGTGTCAAACCTCTACAGACATAAATGGTAACTCTTCCAAAATGCCTAACTAAACATGTGTTATCTGAGAGCTTCAGCATATAATACGATGGCGGTTATATGAAATCGTGCAGAACCAAAGGGAAGTTATGATATTAAATAGAGTAGAAAAATGAGAGGTAAGAAATTGAGAGAGAGAGAAAGTGCTCTATAGGTAGAAGTCGGGAGACAGGGGGGCAAGGGACATGTGAAGGGTATGCTAGTCAGGAAAGCTCTGAGGAGAATAGCTCCTCTGGACCCCTCCAGGATCCCACACAAAGGCACGGTGGTCAGCCAATCACAGGCCGCTACGTCACCCGGCAGCAGGCCTGCAGAAGGCGCCAGGAACCACCAGCCAATCAAAACCGAGAGAAAAGACCACGCGGGCGAGCAACTCCTCCGGGAGGGAGGAGGGAGGAGGAGGAAAAGCAACACTCGCCTCCCCCAGCCTGCCTGCTCGCTCGCTCTCTCTCTCTCCTTCACTACAATGCATCTTATGTTCAACTCATGATATAAAATACAATGCATTGTCACAGGCGAAAACAAAGACCACTTCTACCCTGCCTGTGACATCACGATTCACAAGAAAGAAGGTACAACATTGTAGACAGACTGTAGCCCATTTCACTGCCCTGGCGAGTGCTAGTGGCTACCGGGAGGCGATTCTGCCAATGCTGGCAGGCGTCACACCCCGCCCAAGATATAGGACGCTCAACATTAGGCGAGCACGATATCTGACAAGGCAGAATGCCGACAAGACCCGTCACACATAGCCACTCCGCCAGAAATGAAATGCAAAGCTCAATCTTACATAAAACTACATATCAACATAAAGAAAATCTTATAACCCCTCCCAAACATAATAGTATAATTTTAGCCTGCTATGCTCCCAGAGCGAGCTTCACAGAACCCAGCCTCCTAGGTGAAAGACAGGTTCAACTTAGGACTTTAGCTATAACATAGGCAACTTACAATTAACTATAAAAAAGAAAGAGTTTTTATGTGATTTTTGATTTTTTTAATATGTTTATGGCGGCTGCACTTACAGGGGCAAGCCTATTTTACTCCACTCTCAACACACACTGACTGAACGGCGAGGGTTCTCCTGCAAACAAACCCTCCCGTGACAAACAATCAGCCAAAACATTAACAGTGCTTAGGATGCCACACATCCAACTTGTGTCCCGGCAGCAAAACCACACCTGGCACTGATAAACTGCCCAGTTCATCACAAGACTGGCATTTCTGGCAACGGGGCCTGCCAATAACCTTTCACTAGTTCTACCTTCGTGATAGGCGATGCCGCCCTGAGGCGGTCTATGGTGTCGTCAACTCTCGATAAGGTATAGGCGTCTGTCAGGGATAATGCACACACACTCTCGCAATCAACACACTCACTGATCTTGCCACTTAACACAGGTTGCAAAGTTACAGGCAACGACCACTCACGACATTCCTTATCCCTCACACCCTTCGTCAACACGTAATCCAGCTCTGCTTGCACCACAGGCTGTCGAGCAGGATTTATACGGTAGGGAATTAAAATGAGCTTTGCACTATCTCCAGCCTGCATGTCGGATTCTACCCCGTACATCAGGCCTGGAGAAGCAACAAACATGCGGATGCACTGCCACAGCCTAGTAAACAACTTATCTCGCGGAATAACAATCCTAGTGCCCTTCCACAACCCAGCCGAGACCGCAGCTTCTAACCTGTAGTCTCCCTCCTCCACCTTCGTCCCTAAAACAGCCAGGTCATGAGAGGGACAATCAGTACCATCTGTGCAGTCACTCCCATAGTTCACAATTGCTAAGGCTTCCCCACCGATACCGTACATGCGCACCCCCGCATTCCTTTCGACTACATCTGCCTGCGCAGCATCACCGCTTTTAGTGACATGACAAGATACAGTCGGTCTATGGTAGGGCTGTTGCATTCGACTAGAGCAGCATTGGGAGGCTATGCGACGACTGGGCACTTCTATGCCACAGCCAACCTCACCAATCTGCTCAAGGTCCTCCTTTTAACCACCACCCTTGGCAGCCATGGGTCGACCTTGACCTGACAACCATGTCCAAGCCTCGTCGCCCACCTTGAACCACCGAAACAACGAGGATAACGGTCTCCCAACATTCACATGACCTGCCCGCTGAACATCTTGCACTACCTGAGTTGTGAGGCTCAGGGGCTCGGAACGACCAGTGGGGTATGAACCGAGCTGGTGCTGGAGCGCTGCACACTGCTGCTCAGGCAGGTGCTCTAGCGCTTCCACAGCCACCAGACTCGTGTCCCCCGCCCACTGCTCCGCCGAGACATGATAATCCCTACTCTCCTCCACCTGTGCCCTACTGCCCCCCTCTCCTTCTCTACCTTGGCCGCTGCAGACCAACGCAGGGACAGTAGGCTGCTCAGGTGGTTGCCTCACAAACTCCTCCAACAGGTTCACATGACATGTTTCCCCGTCCTCGTGTTTGATCTCGACAGCACCATTACCACACTTCTGAACTTCCGGATCCTCCAACTGCAGTTTACAAATATCTGAGGGAACCAACCTGTCTAGATGCTTCCGAAGCAACCCAAGTCCTCCCCCAATATCAAACTGAGCAACCCTTTTTTCTCTCCGTGTGTAACGTCGCTGCCTCGGAGTCTCTTCCTGCCCTACCTCCTCACTAGCTGTGACAGGTCCTGGGGCTTCTCCAGACTCCAACAATGGTGCCAATACTGAGTTGCCAAGAAGAGCCGCTGGTACTAAACTCTTCAAACTGTTACCAACATTAGCCATCTTCTTCTAACCGTTCCTCCGTTGATCAGAAGACTGAGGAATAGGCTGTGACACTTTGGATGCAAGAGGTCCAGTAACAATGCACGCCATAGGTTGTACTTGACACTTCTCTACCCACTCCTGTTCCTCCCTACTCACGTCGGCCGGCTTCTTGGCAAGGACTAAGGGTGAAACCTCAGAAGTAGGCACCGCAAAGTTGTTGCCGAGAAGGAGGTCGACGCCCCCAACAGGCAAGTTCTCCACAACACCCACATCCAACTCTCGTGTCACACCATCCACCTCCAGTTCCATCCTGACCAACGGGTATGACTTGACAGCATTGATACCCTGCACCACAACCACCCGTGCCGCGTTTATTGGTCTACCAGTAAAGTTCTTCATTAAAGTCTGAGAGGCACCCGTGTCTCGCAACAACTCAACTCCATGCTTCTTACCAGCCCACTTCACGCAGCCATGCCCTCGATGGTCCCAAAAGACATCGCGGACAGGGTTCGAGCCTTCCGGATTCTTCTCCACTGGCTGTGTCCCAGCCTCTGACGTTATACCCCGGGCAAACTCAGACGACTTCGGGGACACCCCAATGTTGCGAGCCAAAGACACAACTGCATTATGTAGCTTGCTTGAACAGGCTCTTGCAAAATGCCCCTTCTCATGACAATGAAAACACTCTAACTCCCCCTTGGGCTTCCCTTGAGGTGGGGAAGGGCCCTGACCCTTCTTAAACGGGACGTTATTAGGTTTATGGTCAGACTTAGTATCGTTGCTCTTGTTGTAATGGTTATATGGTATATCACTGACTCGGGGGTGTGGAGTGTTGCGCCCCTTGTTACCTGCATCGTTCCGTTGTGCAGACCCGCACCCACGAATCAGTGACATCCGAAGGTCAGCCATCTCAGCTGCCTCCTGAAGAGTTCTTGGGTTTTTCTCTTTAAGATTCAATGTCAGATCGCTGCCCGTACACTTAAAAAATTGTTCTAGAAGCATCAGCTGTTTCAACTCCTCAAACGTCGATGCCTTCTCAGAACGCAGCCAGTTTCTAAATGCATCGGACAGATCCCGGGCATGCTCAAGAAAGGTGCACTCACGACCCTTCGTTACACCCCGGAACTTCAATCTGTACGTCTCTGGTTGTAACTCATATGCCCGCAGGACAGCCTCCTTCAATACCTCGTAATCGATGCACGACTCCAAGGGCAACGCATCATATGCCTTGAGTCCTTTGCCAACCAATCTAGAGGAAACAAGGGCTGCCCACTTAACCTCGGGCCATTGGTGCTCCCGGCACTTCTTCTCGAAACGCATAACAAATTCAGTGACACCCGACTCATCAAATACAGGGACCAACTTGAGCAGGTGCGATAACGACTGATCAAGACCTCGATTCCCAGAACCGAGACGCTGCCCTGTCGATTCCACCCTAGACTTCTCAAGATCTATGTCTGCATAGTACCTAGCCTTTCTCTCCTCAGACACATTCTCTCGCTGCCGTTGCTCGAGCTCATATCTGGCCCTTCTCTCCTCAGCCTGAATCTTAGCCATCTCAAACTCCCGCTGCTGCTGCTTAGATTCCCGCTTCTGCTGCTCAGATTCCTGCTTCTGCTGCAGCTGCATCTTAGCCATCTCAAGCTGGAAGAGCATATCTGGAGTCAAACCTTGAGGAGGAGGAGATGCAACAATTGGAGACCCACCCTGTGACAAACCACGCTGCCAGTGACTATCGGCCTGAGGGAACGTACCCAGCTGCGGAGCCCGAGGGGGCGCCATGGTAGGAGTCGAGTGGAATGGGGGCTGGGCCGAAGGTGCCCCAGCTCCCGCTTCACCCGAAGCCCCACGCACCCCGCCGAGCACACAGGCCACCAGGTCACCTCTCGACATGCTGCTAATGCCCACATGCCCCTTGACCGTGGCCAAACACTGGAGACCATACCGATCAATCCCCGACACCCGGTCAGCAGTAATAGGTGTCTCCAGAAACTTCCTTGCATCCTCCTCACTAGCTATAACTCTAATGTCATCTAACAAAGCCCGTTGCTGCACCTCAGTTTCTGTTTCCCATACTGTGTCCTCACTGTACACTGATCCGTCGTTCGACATAGTGTCCACCAAAAATTCTCAACGTATATATAAAAAAAAATAGAAGTACCTAAACTCTTATGTAGCACTATTCACTCAAAAAATGCTTGAAGACTCTTAAGTGTTATACTACTTGCCCAAAAAAATTCCACGTGTCCACTATATTCCTTTAAACAAAAACAAATGACCACAACACTCCTGCAATATTTCTCTAAGTTCACAAAATCCTAAGCAAGGTCGCCATTTGTTACGACCGGGGCTTGTATAAAACAAGGGCTCTTAATCATTGGACTAGGAAAGCACACAGCCACAACGGTAACACTAGATCCAACCCCTGAACTTATAATGCCGGCGCACAAAAACACCTATACCCTCCAGAGTTAAATCTGCGATAACGGGGTATCCTATAACTCAGTATAAGTGCACTACTACTACAGGCTGATGGTCTCTGATACAGCCTGATCACAACAACATACAATTACGGTAATAAGGTATACTAGGAAAAGATAGAGATCTTAATTAAATCACTCCAATGATTTAATGCAAACTAGAAGAAATTATATTTAAAGTTACTCTAAACAATAATGAACTGTCACTCCTATACTAAAGAAAGTGAACGAAAGTCCCAAAGCATCGAGCAGGAATCTTCTGAAGAAAGTCTGATGCTAGGTTAAGATGATCGTATCGGATTTTGAACTGTAGTATAAAGCAGGAACAGGATATGACAATTGTAAGGACATATAGGGTTAACTGGCACGGGAATAATAACTGCGCAATAGTAGGAACTCAAACAGCAAAAGAAGTACTTCCTCATCAACGAAACAGCCTACTAGGGTTGTGCAACTCAACAACAACCTAGACTAATAAATGCCGTGAATAATAATGCATACATAACAGAAAGAGTTTATAATCTAAATCTGGTGTCTGCTAGGCGAATAAAGTCTAGCTGGGATGTAGTAGGCTAGGAAACAATGGCTGAGCAAGCGGCTCGTAGCCTAGCGAAGTCCTTAAGGTTGTGCGGCCAAATTACGTTAATTGACGGGGTGCTCTCTTGAGAGATCCAGATCGCTAGTATCTGGTTCTCTCCTGGCGACCCTCTCAAAGTCAAAGCAAACGAGTTAGCACAGTGTTGGGTGGCAGAGGCAAAAGCCCTGACTCGCAACACAGTGCTAAACTCACAAGGTACACAGTCAGAAAGACCACCTAGGCTTCCCACGTCTCCGTTGCGATTGACAGGTTCAACAAAACCTAGTACACATCGGAAATCACAACACCAGTAGCCTTATCCCAGTCTAGCATTAAATCTCCCAGCAGACCACCACGATACAGAAAGGGAGACACCGTGAGTGTGTCAAACCTCTACAGACATAAATGGTAACCCTTCCAAAATGCCTAACTAAACATGTGTTATCTGAGAGCTTCAGCATATAATACGATGGCCGATATATGAAATCGTGCAGAACCAAAGGGAAGTTATGATATTAAATAGAGTAGAAAAATGAGAGGTAAGAAGTTGAGAGAGAGAGAAAGTGCTCTATAGGTAGAAGTCGGGAGACAAGGGGGCAAGGGACATGTGAAGGGTATGCTAGTCAGGAAAGCTCTGAGGAGAATAGCTCTTCTGGACCCCTCCAGGATCCCACACAAAGGCACGGTGGTCAGCCAATCACAGGCCGCTACGTCACCCGGCAGCAGGCCTGCAGAAGGCGCCAGGAACCACCAGCCAATCAAAACCGAGAGAAAAGGCCACGCGGGCGAGCAACTCCTCCGGGAGGGAGGAGGGAGGAGGAGGAAAAGCAACACTCACCTCCCCCACCCTGCTCGCTCGCTCTCTCTCTCCTTCACTACAATGCATCTTATGTTCAACTCAGGATATAAAATACAATGCATTGTCACAGGCGAAAACAAAGACCACTTCTACCCTGCCTGTGACATGACGATTCACAAGAAAGAAGGTACAACATTGTAGACAGACTGTAGCCCATTTCACTGCCCTGGCGAGTGCTAGTGGCTACCGGGAGGCGATTCTGCCAACGCTGGCAGGCGTCACATGTCTTTCTGGCAAAGACAACATTTTAACCAGTCAGTTTGTCTTATGGGAAAAATGGATTTTGAATCTGCCATTTTGCTTTCTGATTAAGGCCGAGGGTTTATCCTTTTACCACCTTAACGAAACTACACACACATTACTTTATGGGATACAACTAGGTTCGGGTGACCTACACCTAGCCCGATCATTCATCCAGTGCCATTTAAGTCCCGTGTAATCTGTACACCATCCAGGTAAGTACACTCACGCATACTAAAAGTTGCTCAGGAGTGGGTCCTTCCTTCCCCTACTCCACCATGGGCAGGTGGAAGGGGGGAGTCGGGTCCAAGTCTACCCCAACCTTCCACCCCCAAACTATCACCAACTCCCCCATCTTCCTTCTCTAGCTGGCAGTTAGTGATTAGCGACGACTGTTCTCATGTATTACAAATTATTGTTAAACCATCTTTGCACTTGCTTACAATGGCCAACATTTAAAATGTATTAGGAATTTATTGATAAAATGTATTGTATAATTGTATTCTTAAAATGAGTCTCCATACACAATGTGGGTTACGTGAATCTCAGCTGTAGTGGTCTGCCTCTCTCTCTCTCTCTCTTAGCATGTAGACTACGAGGTCAGTTCATTAACGTTTTTTAAAATATGTAATGGATTTGTTAATGTGTATCATAGCTAAATGCTTAGCCTCAATATAAATACAATACGCAACCATGGCTGGCAGTTAGAATTGAAAAGGTTCAGCACTAGTATTTGTGGAGACTGTTTCCCATTTAAGATCTGTTCTACCTGGAACAAACTTTCCTCAGACGTTGTAAACATTTCCTCAGTTCAGCAGTTCAAGAAGACAGTAGATAGTATTTTGCACACTCTGTAAGGAGTGTAGTGCACTGAGAAATGTCTCTCCTTCCACCTAAAATATTTCCCCGAAATGGACCGGAAGGTCTTTAAGATACTAACTATTCCTTGAAGCTCTCTTATAGCACACCCTTTCTACAACCAAGATTTAACGGGTCTGAATGTAGTATATTCCCCTTCATTAGAGTGTGTGATGAATGTTGCCTGCATTCGATACACATAGAGGAGAGTTGATGGTAAAACTGTCAATTAATGTTATTCCTTATTTGGGGGTTTGTAGAGGTGAGAGGCTGGGATCATAGATAGAGACAGAGAACCGGGAAGTGAGAAGGCGAGCCCTGCTACTCAAGGGCTCAATACTCACACTTTACTAAAAGTTAACACCGATTGTAATAGTAATTTGATTTGAATTCTACATTTACTTGATTGAACAAAGTGTATAGGCTGCATATAATTAAATACAGACTGTTTATAGTATTTTTTTTCTTTTTTTCTATATTCCCACTTACTTCCTCTCGGGCATAGGCTGAGAGCCTTAACATTCATCGTTTTACAATGAACAGTGAAGCCTGTGAGGTCTTGTTCCAGTCTAGGGAGTGAGACATGTGAAGCACGTAGAGTACAACGAGCACCTGCCATCTTGCCTTCACATGAGGGACGGTGCTCACTCATGGCCCAAAACGACCCCATCTCTGAAGCCACCTCGTTCCCGTGCTTCACTGTCTCACCCCCTAAACTCGGACTCTCACACTTAGACACACACAACGCCACCTGTTGAGCAGATAACTCACCAGGCATTGCACCCCTATAGCATATTTTGAATATGGGAATATTCATACAGTGCTATTTAATCAGGGAACAATGAGGGTATTTTATTGACGTTTCGGTGGGCTTGTGGTAATGCACTGATACCAGGTACAGCACAAATTCCATCCCAATAATATCTTCCCATTGATACATCGGGATTTGAACCCGGGACCTTTGGATTACCAGGCCAGTGGCAAGACCACTCCACCACACCTCCCCTATGTATGTATGGTATTGAATAAATGGGAGGAACTGATTCAAATTATAAACGAAACAATCAATAACAGTCGCAACACTATTCCAGCAGGATGCCAGCAGGATGCCAGAAGGTTCGCCCGCGGTACATGTTCGCCCACGGGAAGATTCGCCCATGGAAGTCTCGCCCACGGGAAGATTCGCCCACGGAAATTTCGCCCAATAACAGTTCCTATTTGTTTTAGGTAACACCGAAAAATATAGCCCCTATAATTAGCCATCACCATTGACAAGGGCTTTGGACCTTCATAAAGTGTTCACATTAAGTAAACTAAAAGTGAAAACAAAGATGGCTGGATTCCTAATTATAAAATTATATATTTGTGAGTGTTGCCTTTCTGCATGTTGAATGGGTTGGCGAGTACTTCTTTGCTGACTTGGGCCTTGATTCTCACTGCAGCTAAGGCAGATTCTTTAGGGATGCATATGTATGGCTTTACTAGGTGTGAAAACTTGACCCAGTTGTTGAACAATTGCTGTGCAGTAAGTAGTTTTGTTCCGCACACTACATTGCCAGGTGATTTTGTCATTCTCCTTCACTGACTTGTGGTTATATGTATAATTGTAGCTGTTCACTAGCTTTGCTTTCATGCATGCAGAACCACCTTGGAAAATGGTGTAGGTAACTGCTAGGAGACTTAAATCTGGCTCTTGGACTTGCTCTGGGATGCTGAAACTTTGCCTTTTGGGAGAGATGTTGCTGATGTTTGGTGCCGTCTGGTTGGAGGTAGTGTTCGGTATGTTGCTTGTACAACTGGATGACAGAGATTCGCCAAGCTGGACATAAATGCTGTTCACAGTGGATTCCTTGAGACTTGGAGAAAAGTCTATTCCGGTAAAAGCTGTCGAGTGTAAGATGCGTTGGTGTGGAGTAGAAGAAACTGTGGTGGTTATCGCTTGAGTGGTGGAGAGTTGGAAGCAAACTCTGGGACCTGTGGAGGCACTGGAGGAGAGGACAAGGCTGGTGGGGTGCGTTCTAGGCATGGCTTGCAAGTCCAGGGTATAAAGCCTCTTTTTGTTCCCATTCTAATATTGCTTGTTGGTGATATTTGTTTTGCAGAGCCTATGTTGCCATTTTCCACAAACATTGCATTCTACCCCATGTTGTAGAGGACGGACCTTCTCATTACAATAAATACAGAGCTGAGGTGCTAGCTTGTCCATAGCGAGATCTAATGTGACAAACTAAACCAGAAATTGAACAATACAAAGGCAAACAAATTTATATAAAACAAAACTATGTGGAATGAGAAGTCTAGAGTCCAATTAAACCAAAAATGAACCCTTAAAACCCCGAACATACCGGTATATGCTTCATTCATACATCCAAACCTTGCAAACAAACCAAAAATAGAACATACACAGACTCACAAAACAAGCACACACACGGGAAGTTCAATTGTATAAAATTACTAGAACACACCAAACCACAAACATGTAGCTGCACTCATACCTTAAACCTTGCAAACACACCAAAAATCGAACAATTATACTATACACAGACGCACAAAAACAAACACACATGCCGTTATATTTTAGCAATGTCATACATATTATACACTAAGAAGTAATTGAATAATATCCCGTTCGCTCGTTTGTCAATGTTCTGGGCGAACTTTCTGATGGGCGAACCTTCTGATGGGCGAACTTTCTGATGGGCGAACCATCCGATGGGCGGACCTTCCGAAAATGTAGGGGTCGAGCTTTACAAATGGGCGAACCTTCCGGTTCCCTTCCAGGATATCTTTGCCTGTAGTCCTATCCTTATATGACATAAAAACCCGACTGTGTAAGTAATTTGAGAATCTAGGAGTAAATCGTAGAGGGCATGTTGATGTGTATTGCAATAATGGTGAACATAATATCCTGAATACTGTATGATACTGGTTTTAATTACGGTATTATTATATTGAAAATACATTAACTGTTGATCATAGAAAGTAGTGCAATGAGAGAGAAGCACATGACCGCTACAGCTATGATTTGACTAACCCACGTTGTGTATAGAAACTCATTTTGAGAATACAATTATTCAGTATATTGTATTTCTAATTTCTAATAAATGTTAAATGTTGGTCATTGTAAGCGTGTGCATTGATGGTTTACCATTAATTTGCAATAAATGAGAACAGTTGTCGCTAATCACTAACTGCCAGCTAGAGAAGGAAGGTGGGGGGAGTTGGGGATAGTTTGGGGGTGGAAGGTGGGGGTAGACTTGGACCCGACTCCCCCCTTCCACCTGCCCAGGGTGGAGTAGGGGAAGGAAGGACCCACCCCTGAGCAACTTTTAGTACGCGTGAGTGTACATGGCTCGGCTCTCCCGCGCTGGCACACCCTGTCAATTCAGGTGCGGCTATCTAACTCTATCTACTAACTACCAACTACTGTCTAGTAGCTAATTGATATGGGGCTGTTAGAAAGCATTTGGGACACTAAATTAAACTACACTACAACTTATAGTATAGTACAGTAAAATAAGCTGACACTGAACCCCATGCTGAGTTGCACAACAGCGATGTTACCAGTGTGCCCTGGTTGTGTGTTGACATCACTCTATTATATTTGCAAGATCTCATCACTGCCTCAGTCCTTACTAACAAATGTGAAAATGGCTCCATTGGATTATCTGACCCAAAGAATGTATGTGCACACCAAAAACCATGTATATACAGTATGTTCAGTAGTTGCTTAGATATGAACATATGAAATTAATGGACGCCATCTTGGATGCCATTTTAAAATTCCAATTATAGACTATGACAATGATTAAAACAGTGCTTCTCATTAATCTGGTTAGCAAGAAACAGTTTTCTCTTAAAATGTTCACCAGGTAATAATAACAAAAAAAAGAAGCAATATATGGTCAGGCACGGCAGCCATCTTGGACAATTACCGCCATCTTGGATTTTCGCGTGGCCAGCGGTATTTCTGAGAAGAATGGACCTTGAAGGGTACATGCACCAAATTTCATGCTTGCATCACCATTTGAACGATTCTCCTGAAATTTGCAGTTATCTGCTCCACTATTATTAAATTTGGAATCATTAGAAGAGAGACGAAGAAAGAAGTTTGAAGAAGACAGCCTTAAGTTGTTGCACGTTAAACAGCATAGAAATATACTTCCACCGGACAACACCAACACAAATTACGAGCAAGAAACTTTCTACTTGAAGAAAAATGTAACACTAAGAGACACCAACACAGTGCCATTTCACAGATGACCAGGTATATAAACAATTATTTGAGGAAGTAGGCAGTCAGTGTTTTGAAATGATATTATATTTTGCCAATACATGATCATTATTCCGGCAAATTGTTCGTAATATTTGTAATTTATGTGTATTTTATGTGTAATGACGCTTTGTATGTATGTTTTACTCACTGTATATTTTCAACTCTATGGTTGCAATTTTAAAAATTACATTATTATTATTATTATTAAAACATGCACCCACATAACACAAACACACACACATACACACACACACACACTAGCATAAACACATATAAAGTAGGTGTGCAGTTTTTGCATTACCAAATAAAAAAGAAAACAAAAATGCATATGCAACTCTGCGACCTAGAATTCTGCAAGTAGTATTGAATTACTTAGGTAAAATCGGTTTATATACAGCATATATATATATACAGTATAAACCAGTATATATATATACATATCGCAAATACACATAGACTACTAAATGTTTTTTATACTCACAGCCGAACTTGAACCACCGACAGTCAGAACAAGTGCCCATACTTTAATACACTATACCACGGCGTGATAGAGGATACTTGTGTGCAGTGGATTAATGCGTAGACACTCGTCCTGACTGTTGGTGATTCATGTCCGCCTTGGAGTATATTATATATAATTACATTTACGATCACATTAAATCTTAGTCATTGGAATTTTTATCTATAATAAGGTCAGTGTAACACTATTTTGTAGCATATTGAATAATTTTATGGTGTAATTAAAATTTAAAATATATATAAGAAAAAAATAGTGACCATAATCTGTGACCTTCACTATTCACCTTGACCTTTGAATAACAAAAACACAAAATTTGGACAATCTTTGCATTGACCAAACGAATTTGCCAGCAAAATTTGGTGACGATACATTAACCCGTTCAGTACAGTTCTGTCGGTTTCATTTCATACTGGATATTAAGACGATTTTATTTAGTTTATGAAGGGGCCTCCATAAAATTAGCAGGCTTTTAACCCGTACAGCCCCAGCGACGCGTCTGACGCGTCGGCGATGTATGTAACGCACAGCCCCAGAGACGCGCCTGACGCGTCACCCTAATTGCGCCAACCGTAACCTCAGGTGTAGCCACTCAAGAGGGCTCAGATTTGTATGGGAACTGTGTACGTATCCCACGCAACCGTGCCGATGGTTGAAAACTCTCAAAGTCCACGTGCGTGCGCGCGAGCGCGCAATAACCTGTTTTTTTGGGATAATTGCCTTCAATTTTGTACTCTTGTAAAATCCGTTTTCGGGGGCTCTGTAGGACCATTTTTAAAGCTTTTTGAGCGGTTTTTCGTGGTTTTTCCTTCATTCCTAACCCATTCGCTATTGTTTCTGGAATAAAACAATATTTTTTGAAAACCGGCCGGGTTCTGGTGCGCAAACATTACAAAACTAGCCGGGGCTCCACGGGTTAACTATGTTAATTAACCCTTTTTACTACCACAGATCCTTCATAAACTCTACAAAATCGTCTAATTATACTTAGAATACAGCAAAAAGACATCACCGGTTCACAAAGGGTTAAACAGTCTAGGAAGAGTTTAAAGAAAATTATTAACACTTTTTTTGTTTATTGACCTTGACCTTTAACTTTAAGTATTATCATATATATATATATATATATATATATATATATATATATATACTGTATATATATATGATTGAACTATATGTTCTTAACCCTGCTCAGGTAATGTTCCAGAAGTGTGGTGAAATTAGCAATGTGGCCCCATATGGGGACCGGCACTTTAAACGGCTCTCACCCGAAAACTGATTGATGGATTTTAAATGTCTTGTTACCAATAGAAACTATAATTAATGCTTAATATTATGTTAAGAGCAAATTACACTACTGTAAATATTAACACTAGATTAGCGGGCTAGCGGTTTATTTATATGTACCGCCCAGCGGGGTGTTTTTAGCCAAAATAGGGCTGTTTACGTGATCATTTTCATGCCTAAATAAGATCCAGAGCGTAAAACAAATATCTATCCCTGAAAGGGCATAAACAGAGCTTTCCAATGACACCATAACGATCCTTTTATGATGGCTAGTTTTCTTGCAACAACCGCGCAACGCGAGTGCAAAAAGCATGTAATTCGGCACTTTCCCCATACAATTCCGTATATAGCGAGTGAGAGAGGGAGGGAGGAGGTGGGATTTGTGTCAGTAGGTTCGCCGCGGTGGTCTGGAGCAGTCATACGCTCGCTATTCTCCTGCCACCACTTGTCTCTCTCTCTCAGCAACATTACGTGCTGAAATTGCCACACGACCTATGTCGAGCGCCGCCAGATAGTCCAGATTTATTATACTCGACTTATGTTGCGCGCCGACACTTAGGGGTTAAGTCGTAAAAAAAAAAAAAAAAAAAAAAAAGGTAGTGAAAAAAAAGGGTCAACAAAAGTGAGGCATATCTCATACATTACATAAGCTGGATTAATTTGGTTGCAGGGCCGTGGAGGGGATGGCTGAGGGTCTTGGGTGACAACAAGGCAGAACTGGGGCTAAAAAAAAGTTTTATAGGAAGGGGAACATTTGGGATTATAGACCCCATATGGTGACCGGACAGGTTGGTACAGGAAAGGGGAGGAGAGAGAGCGGCGGCTCACACCCTCTCCCAGTCGTAGGACGGAGCGGACTGACTGCTCGTCTTCAAAACTTCTTGCCATCGGCCTCCGGCCGTAAAATATTCATGAAAAACCTGTTTTACGCATATTTTTTGGCCCATATGGGGCCAATATGCTTGAGCAGGGTTAAAGTAAAATGCAACTAACAGTCGTCAGCTTATCGAAAATTGAGTTATATTATGATGAAGGTTAACTTATATATGACCTTGGCCTGTGACCTTGACCTTTATGTAGGATTATATTTTTGTTTGCTTTGATGTAACCCTAGAAAATCAAATAAGTATATAAAATTTCATTAAAGATCATCAGTTAGTTTCAGAGGTATTGAAAGAATAGTTGACCTTGACCTTTGACCTTTGACCTTCATGATGTTTCAAAATTTTACATTTTAATATTCCCCTATAGCAGAACTGTCAACGGATTTTGTGAAGTTAACATGAATAGTAAAGAAATGAGCAATTGAGCATATTGACCTTATATTTTACGTTGACTTGTGACCTTGACCTATCAAATGGAACTATTTTTATTCTTGTATGACCTTGGCCTAGGTATTCCAGTTATGCATATGCCTAATGATAACCTTACATTATATAGAAAATACTAGTGAAAATCATATTTCGACCTTTAACCTTGACCTTATAATTTCTTATCAAGGATTTAGTTAGCTTAAGGGGACCGACCGGTTAATTACAAACTTCCAGGTCTTACTTTCAATTTAAATGAAATTTGGCACAGGTGTATATGACCATAAAGCTAGATAATTTTTATTTTATTTTAATATTTTTGTTTTTTGCTTTTTTCTTGCAATTTAGGGTAAAACAATGTTGAAAACCATAGCACTGTAGAAAATGATAAACTCCTACAGAAATCCCCATAGCACATGTTTTATGTGATCAAACAACTCACAAAAGGTGTATCTGTAGTTGCTATAAAATATATATATATATATTTTGTGTATTTGTTCGATTTAGGTGATTACGGATTCAGGCGAATATATTTATAGAAAATTACAACTTTGACGACATATTGTGAAAAAAATGAAATTACTAGAGTAAATTGGCTTGATAGGCCTTGTAGTGTTTTTAATTACCTTTCCAATGGTATATACACCATTCCTATAGGTCCAATAATAACTGTAGAATAACATCCGAAAGTGCGACAATATAGGTTCTGAGAAAAACAGGTGAAAGTCTAAGGAAATTAGGTGAACATTTTTACTTTTGTTTTTTAGATTTACAATATTTTACGCAGGAACATGGCAAAGTAGAAGATAAAGCGTATGGGAGGTTGTAGAGTAGCTTACGCTCTTTCGATTTATATAGGTATGCTCCTCATACGACCAGTAGTTACTGAGCATGTTAATTTCAAAGTTCGCTATATAATGTTTTTAGAATTACAGGAAAAGTTTGGAAAACATACAAAAAAACTATTTCCAATGGGTTTTCACTAATAACATTTCACTGGCTTATGAAGGGATGTTGACTCTTGTTGAGTAAACGCCTATTGGTATTTTCAGGATTTCGATTTTTTTAAGCCTAAATTAACCGGTCGGTCCCCTTAACAGCAATATTTATATTAACTAACATTATGAATATGGTATAATTCGTATAAAACTTATAGATTACAAATAGTGATCATATAATGTAACCTTGACCTTTGACCTTTGACTACAAATAAAATACATATTTATGGATGGTCGTCGCATTGACCAACTGAATTTACCTGTATCATTTGGTGACAATACATTAAACAGTCTAGGAGGAGTTTAGTTAAAATGACAAGCACTCCTGTGTTGACCTTGACCAGTTTTCCAAAATTTTAGTAATATTTTTTCTAATAAATAATTCAAGTTGACCTTTGACCTTGACCTTTATGTAGGAGTAAAACAAAATTTGCATTGACATTGCCCATGAAAATCAAATAAACATGTCTAATTTCATTAAAACCCATCAGTTAGTTTCATATATATTAATAGAATAGTTGACCATGACCTTTGACCTTTATCTTGACCTTTATATGTCTCAAAATGTATTTTCTTCCTTTTCATTTAAAGTGCAACTATCTCACAAAATGTTAAGTTTGCATGAAAAGTAAAGAAAATAGCATATTGACCTTTTATTTGACCTTGCCCTTTCATAGGGAATTGAATAGTTTCTTGTATGACCTTGGCCTAGGTATTCTGAATATAGATGATAAGCCTAGTGAGAATCTAGCAGTTAGTATAAGAAATACTAGTACAAAAATGGTTTTCACCTTTGACCTTAAACTTTGACCTTAACCTTTAGAATATTTGTTTTCAAAAATTTGGGCAATATGCTATCAAGGTTACCAGTAACTTGTAGTGAAAATTAAGACATTTGAATAATAAACAAAAATAAATAGTAAAAGTTGACCTTTGACCTTTATCTTGACATTTATATGTCCCAACATTTATTTTCTTCCTTTTCATTTAACATGCAACTATCTCACCAAATGTTGTGAAATTTGCATGAAAAATAAAGAAAATAGCATATTGACCTTATATTTGACATTGACCTGTGACATTGACCTTTCATATAGAATTGAATAGTTTCGTTTATGACCTTAGCCTAGGTATTCAGAATATACATGGTAAGCCTAGTGAGAATCTAACAGTTAGTGTAAAAAATACTAGTAAAAAAACTGTTTTGACCTTTGGCCTTGAACTTTGACCTTACCCTTTTTAAAAAAAAATCTAATATGTGGGCAATACGATATCAAGGTTACCAGTAACGGGTATAGTGAATATTAAGACATTTGAATACAAACCAAAAATAAATAGTATAAGTTGACATTTGACCTTGAACTGTGACCTTGACCTTTATGTAAGAGTATATTTTTTTGTTCATTGACATTGCTAAGGAAAATCAAATAAGCATGACGAACTTCATCAAAATCCATTAGTTAGTTTCATATATATTTATAGAATAGTTGACCTTGACCTTTGACCTTCATGATATGTCTCAAAATTTGTTATTTTCCTTTTAATTTAAAATGCAACTATGTCACCAATTTTTGGTGAAGTTTGCATGAAAAGTAAAGAAATTAGCATATTGACCTTATATGTAACCTTGACCTGTGACCATTACCATTCATATGGAATTGAATAGTTTCTTGTATGACCTTGGCCTTGGTAATCCGAATATTCATGGTAAGCCTAGTGAGAATGTAAAAGTTAGTATAAGAAATAGTAGTAAAAACAAATGTTTGACCTTTGACCTTGACCTTTGATATTACCCTTTATAATATTTATCTAAAATTCGGTCAATAAGATATCGAGGTTACCAGTAACTTGTATGGTGAAAATTAAGAAATTTGAGGAAAAACTAAAACACATGAAATATTGACCATATATTTAACCTTGACCTTTGACCTTAACCTTTTAGTTAAATTGAAAAAAAAAATTGTCTGACCTTCGCATTGACTAAATGGATATACGTGTAAAATTTGGTGAAAACCCATCAAACGGTCTAGGAGGAGTTTCCGGGCGGACGACGACGGACGACTGATGACGACGACGACGACAGACAAGCTGATTGGTGGTGGACAGTATACGGGCGGGATCTGTGTGCGCGATACCACTCTGCTTCGCAGAGTTGACAAGGAAGCAAACACACAACCTAACACAATCAGTTTCCAGCTTCCTCTAGACTGACACACACGCCACCATATTTAAACAACTTCTCTGCAACACAAACACTCTCTATCTCATTTTGTTTATCTTGTTTACTCTCTCACTCTTTCTATTCACACTATTGTCAGTAAACAAAGGTTCTCGCTCACTTTCGCCTTTGTACTCTCACACAGCCTCTCTCACTAATGCACTCTCAGGCAGACCATATTACTCACTCTCTCTCTCTCTCAATCTATCTATCTATCTCTCTATTTGTCTATCTATTTGTTGTTCTATTAATTAATTGAATTTTATATCTAACGTTGGTGTTACTATCGCAATATCTGACCATATCTATATATGCTAGTCTGTATGAACGTACAGTTGCCCACATAAGTTATATTCTTCTCCATGATCTAGTACAGGATATATAATTCACATGATTGAATTACCTGTGTAGTTTCTTGTACAGTGTTTAACTCATCTGATTAGTCAACTGATAATTCAAAGAAACCATACTCACAATTCATTCATACAAATTATACTTGCATGTATGAGACCACGACGAAGAACAGTATTTATGTGGACAACTGTACCTGCATAGCCACCCTTCCTCCCACTTGCCTGTCTGCTTAATTTTGTTTTTGTTCCCTAGTATGCCCTCTCGGGCATATGCTGAGAGCCTTTACACTACACGCTGAACACGGTGAGGCCCGTGAGGTCTTGTTCCAGTCTAGGGAGTGAGACATGCGAAGCACCCCGGCTCGAAGCAACCCCATCTTATGAAGCTGCTCCGCCTCTGCGCTTCACCGTCTCATTCCCCACACTCGGACCCTCACTCTCACCTTTGCCCACCTTTATGCCCACCTATGTATGCCTCCGTTCCTCCCACTTGCATGTCTGCTTCATTACCCACCTTTCTGCTCGCCTACCTCCCTCCCTTCCTACCGCTTGCATGTCTACTTCATTACCCACATTTCTGCCTACCTACCTCCCTCCCTTCCTACCACTTGCATGTGTTACGACCGGCACTACGAAATAAACAAGGGCACTTTGTTACGCTGGCCAGCTTGCCAGAATGTGCTCGTACTCGCTAGCGCTCGCCAGGGCAGTGAACTGGGCTATAATAATCGTAGAACGATGTTCTTTCTTTCCTAGTATTCATGTTGTCACAGACAGATCAGTGGTGGTCTTTATTCTTGTCTGTGACACTTGGAAGTAATTTATATCAGTGATAGAATATAAGATGTGTAGTGTGAAGTTAAGGAGAGAGAGAACGAAGGAGACAGTGAGGTTGTATTATGTGCGTGTGTATGTACGTGTTCCTTCCTCGCTCGGGCGGAGGTTCCCACGCTCTTGATTGGCCGGCGGGCCTGGCGCGTCCTATGCCGCTTGCTCTTCATGACGTAGTGGTCTGTGATTGGGTGCCGCCATCCTAGTGTTGGTGCTGGGGGGCTCCTACCCGCGTGTCTCCTTAGACCTTGGCATGAAGTGCTTGGTCCTAGACGTCCCTTGCAATCTGTCCCCAATCTATCCCCCTGTACTACTGTTTCTCTCTCTGAACTTCTTCTTTTCCATTACTTCTCATCTTTATTCAATTACTTATCCCTTCTGGTTCTGCATACGACATCCATCGTCGGCCAGTCGTATTACCAGCACCAGTTCTCACATATATGTTTTGCACTAGCTTTAGGGATTATTAGTCATAGTCACATGAGTCATATTATCATTGGGTGCTTCTAATTATTGAGTTGTTCATTGTTACTATTTAATGCTAGACAGTGGAAGGTATCTTTGGTCGTTGTCTGAGTTATGTATATGGCAAGTCAGAGCCTGTACGACTTCGACGGAGTTAGGTAGCCTGTAACCCTTGTGCATATTTTTTCTTTGCGAGCGTAGCAGTATACAAGCGAAGGGCTTTTGCCTACTCTTGCTCGTATGCTCGCTACCTCTTTGTGTTGACCTTTGTGGAGCGCCAGGGCAAGACCAGATACTTAAGATCTGGACTTACCAAGAGAGCCTCCTAGTCACTTAACGTAATATAAGGGAAATCTGTTCAAGGGGAGACAGTAGGCTACGAGCATGCTTGCGCTCTGCCTAGCCTCCTGGTACATTTTATGCCGATGCTAGACTTTATTAGTAATAAAGACAGCATTGTGTTTATTAACTTTAACTGTGTATGCTTTAGGAATTATTCACATATTATTTTAGCCTAGGTTGATGCATAGTGGACAACCCAGTATGGCTGTTACTTTGGCTACGGAAGTACTGTTTTGAGTGGCTATTATTAGTGCTGTCACACAGTTGTTGCACTCCCTTGTTTTATATATATGTATCCTACTTATTAGTGTATTTAAGATACACGCTTGGTGTCCTGCCCCTGCATTATTTCTGTTCTATATTTAACGAGCATCTTAGAGCATCAGACGTTTTCAGAAGATTCCATCTCTGCTTGCTGTAGGACTAGACTTCCAGTGTTTTCATAGAGCATTGTAGAGTTTAGTGTTGAGTACAGACTCACACTAAAGTTAACGTAAGCATATACTCCTTTATTAAATCTTGTTATAGTTTATTTAAGCATTGTTATTACTTAAGAGCATTTTATTAACGTAAAGTACTCCTGTTGTGAGTAGGCTTTGCCGTCACCGGATAGCCTTTCTAGAAGTGCACTAAAACCCAGTTAATTGATACCCCGTTATCCAGTAGATTAACTCTGGAGGGTTTAAGTGTTTTGTTCACCGGCGTAATAGTTCGAGGGTTTGGAATTAGCGTACCGTTGTTGCAGATATAGCCTCTCATCTAGTCCAGTATTGAGTGCCCTTGTTTATTTCGTAGTGCCGGTCGTAACAAATGGCGACCTTAGACCAGTATATAGTGAACTGAATATTGCAGGTTTTTTTGGGGGGGAGAAATCTTATTGCCATTTGGGGTTGAATTTATTTCTCACAGTGTTGGCAGTGGACATTGTTTTGAGGATATATAGAACTTGTTGGAGTTTATTGGTGACCTAGTATTGCGCTCAAGAACATCTTCGCATATTTTTTGTGAATAAAGCTACGCGAGAATTTGGCTACTTTTGTCTTTACTTGAGATTTTTTTTTTTTTTACTCCATCATGTCACTGGACGGGTCTAAACATAGTGAGGGCACAGTGCGAGAGACAGGCGAGGAGGTGGAGAAGGTGGAGTTGTTAAACGGCGTTCGGGTGGTGAACAATGAGGAGGATGCTCAGATTTTTTTGGAGGAGCCTGTGTCGGCGGACCGGGTGTCGAGGCTGGACCGGTACGGACTGCAGTGTGTAGCCACGGTCTTAGGGTTTCCCGGTACTAGCGGTTTGTCAAGACGTGAGCTGGCCTGTGTGCTCGGTGGGGTGCATTGGGCTTCGGGTGGAGCGGGAGCTGAGGCACCTTCGGCCCAGGTCCAATTCCACTCGACTCCTATCATGGCACCCCCTCGGGCTCCGGAGCCGGGTACGTTCCCGCAGACCGATGCCCGTTGGCGGTTGGGTATGCCTTTAGGTGGCTCACGGGGTGGGTCCCCGATAGTAGCACCCCCTCTTCAAAGTTTGTCTCCCGAGATGTTGTTCCAGCTCGAGCTCGCCAAACTCGAGCAGCGGAAGCATGAGGCTGAGCTCGAGCAGCGAAGGGCTGAGCTTAAGTTTGAGTCTGAAAGGTATTGTGCCGATGTTGATCTAGAGAAAACTTGTGTAGAGGTGACAAGGAACCGGGTCGTCCAGGGGGGTCGAGCCCATGACCAGTCCCTGTCGCATCTACTAAAGTTGGTTCCAGTGTTTGATGAGTTAGGAGTTACTGAATTTTTTCTCCGGTTTGAGAAAAAGTGCCAGGAGCACCAATGGCCCGAGGAGAAGTGGGCAGCCCTTGTTTCGTCACGATTGACGGGGAAAGTACTCAAGGCGTATGATGCTTTGCCCCTAGATTCCTGCATGAATTATGAGGCGTTGAAAGAGGCTGTCCTGAGGGCGCATGAGTTGCAGCCAGAGACCTATAGGCTGAAATTTAGAGCTGTTCCCAAGAGAAAGGAGAGTAATTTCCAGGAACACGCTAGAGAGCTGACAGATGCATTTGAGAATTGGTTGAGATCGGAGAAGGCAACTACTTTTGATGCAGTGAAGCAATTAGTGTTGTTAGAGCAATTTTTTAAATGTACTGGCAGTGACTTGACTCATAACCTGAAAGAAAAGCAACCAAAAACTCTGCAGGAGGCAGCTGAGCTGGCTGACCTCAGGTTGTCATTAATTCGTGGGTGCGGGTCTGCACAGAGAGCTGAGGCAGGTAACAAAGGGCGTACCACTCCACCCCCCCCCCGAATTAATGACACAACTAATTATCCATTTAAGAGCACTGTTGCCAATTATGATCCCAAGTCGAAACCCTTCCCGTTAAAGAAAGGCCAGGGCCCTTACCCACCTCAGGGGAAGTCCAAGAGTGAAGTGGAATGTTTCAAGTGTCATAAGAAGGGGCATATTGCGCGCTCATGTCCAAGCACACCGCCTACAGCAGTGGTGTCACTAGTGAGCAACATCGATGTGTCTTTGAGGTCTTCCGCGTTTGCCCGGGGTAATACGTCGGTTGCGAAGTCACAGCCGGTGCAGAAGCAGCAGGAGGGGCTCGTCACCCGTCCGAGATGCTTTTTGTGGTCATAGGGGGCACGGCACTGTGAGGTGGGCTGGTGTGGAGCATAGGCTTGAGTTGCTGCGTGATACGGGCGCTTCCCAGACACTTGTTAAGAATTTCACTGGCAAGCCTATTAACGCGGTTCGGGTTGTGGTGGTTCAAGGCATCAATGCTACGCGGTCTTACCCGCTGGTCAGAGTAGAGCTTGAGGTGGACGGTGTGACACGAGAGTTGGATGTGGGAGTTGTGGAGAAGTTGCCTGTTGAGGGGGTCGACCTCCTTCTCAGTAACGACTTTGCGGTGCTCACTTCCGAGGTTCCACCCGTAGTCGTTGCCGAGAGGGCGGCCGACGCGAGTAGGGAGGGGCAAGAAGGGCTCGAGAGATCTCAGTCCGCTCAGGTGTCACAGCCTAGTACCCAAGTTTCAGACCAGCGGAGGAAGGGTCGGAAGGAGAAAGTCAAGGCTGGTGGTCGGGTTGAGAGTTTGGACCCAGCGACATTCCTTGGCGACTCGGTACTTGACCCAATGTTGAGCTCCGGAGTGGCCCCAGAACCTGTCCCCCCTAGTGACATGGTAGGGCGTGATGGCACTCCGCGACAGAGTAGTTCCCAGGTGCAACTAGAAGATCTTAGTCTTGAGAGTTTTGGGAATGGGTCTATTGATCTCGACGAGGACAGGGAAGCATGTCATGTGAACCTGTTAAAGGAGTTTGTGAGGCATCCACCTGAGCAGCCTACTGTCCCTGTGTTGGTCTGCAGCGGCCAAGGTGGAGAAGGAGAGGGGGGCAGTGAGGCACAGGTGGTGACAAGTTGGGATTGTCATGTCTCGGCGGAGCAGTGGGCGGGGAACACGAGACAGGTGGCTGTGGAAGCACTTGAGCACCTGCCTGAGCCGCAGTGTGCAGCGCTCCACCACCTGCTCGGTTCATACCCCACTGTTTGTGCTGAGCACCCAGGCCTCACAACTCATGCGGTGCACGATGTTCCGCTGACAGGTCACTTGAGTGTGAGTAAACCATTGGCCTCGTTGTTTCAGTGGTTCAAGGTGGGCGACGAGGCTTTGGCATGGTTGTCAGGTCAGGGTCGACCCATGGCTGCTAAGGGTGGTGGTCAGTATGAGGACATTCAGCAGATCGGTGAGGTTGGCTGTGGAGTGGATGTGCCCGGTCGTCCCATAGCATCCCAATGCTGCCCTAGTAAAATGCAACAGCCCTACCATAGACCGACTGTATCTGGCCGTGTCGCTGAAGGCGGTGATGCTGCGCAGGCAGGTGTAGTCTCAAGGAATGCGGGGGTGCACATGTACGGTATCGGCGGGGAAGCCTTAGCACTTATGAACTGTGGGAGTGACTGCACAGGTGGTACAGATTGTCCCTCTCATGACCTGGCTGTTCTAGGGACAGAGGTGGAGAAGGAGGGGGATTATAGTTTATGAAGCTGTGGTCCCGGCTGGGTTATGGGAGGGCAATGAGCATGTTGTTCTTCGAGATAAGTTGCAACCTCTTGTTCCTAAACGTCAAGAGAAGTTGTTTACTAGGCTGTGGCAGTACATCCGCATGTTTGTTGATTCTCCAGGCCTGATGGACGGGGTAGAATCCGACATTGTGGCTGGAGACAGCGTAAGGCTCAAGTTGGCTCCCTACCGTATAAATCCTGCTCAACAGCCTGTTGTGAAAACAGAGCTGGACTACATGTTGGAAAAGGGTCTGAGGGATAAGGGATATCGTGAGTGGTCGTTGCCAGTAACTTTGCAACCTGAGTTAAATGGCAAGATCTGTGTTTGTGTTGTTTGCAAGAGTGTTGGTGCATTATCCCTGACAGACGCCTATACCTTACCCAGAGTTGACGACCCCATAGACCGCATCGGGGCTGCCTCGTTTATCACTAAGGTAGAACTAGTGAAAGGTTATTGGCAGGTCCCGTTGCCGGAGAGAGCGAAGAGAAGTGCCAGTCTTGTGATGGACTGGGCAGTTTATCAGTGTCAGGTGTTGTTTTGCTGCCGGAACACAAGTTGGATATGTGGCATGTTAAGGGCACTGATAATGTACTGGCTGATTGTTTGTCACGGGAGGGTGTGCTTTAACCTGTTGAGCCCCGGCTAGTTATAATATTTTGTTCACCCCAATCCCAAGCCATTTTCACTTATTTGTTTTGTTTGCTAAAATGGAAGACAAGGATGAGAAATGAAAATAAAAACAAAAAAAAATCACCTCGGACTTTTGTTTTTTTTTGGGGGGGGGGGGAGCCTCAAAAAAATGTGTTGAGCCAAAATGGAAGAGAATGGTGAGAAATGAAGACAAATATAAAAAAAAACTCATTTCGGTCATTTGGGGGGCGGGGGGGTTTCAATAGTTCGTCTCCCCTGCATGACCACCCGCCCGGGAGCACTAGGGTAGAAACTGAGTATAGCATTGTACGGCATACATCCTAAGGAGTGTCTCACATAAATCTCAAGCCTCTTGCTCCCATACGACCGGAGTAATGAAGGTTCAAAGTGGTGGTGAACTAAGGGTGTAAACTATCCCCACTAAGCCCACCACCACCAGCCGCGCGGCTGTCTCGGCCCGCTCACACCTACTGGCCCGGCTCCCACACACACTACGGTACCTCCCCCTCCTATTCTCCCGCCATTTCCTACCTTACGAGCCACGTAAGTGTTTTTTATATGTCGGACGCACGTGATGCGTCGCTGGGAGTTGGTGATCAAACACTGCCGACGCAACACGTGCGACGCTGGGTCTCACCGGGTTAAGGAGAACCCTCACCGTTCAGTCAGTGTTTGTTTGAGAGTGGAGAAAAATTAGGCTTGCCCCTATAGTGCAAAGCCCCCAAAAACACTATTAAAAATAATACAAAAACCTCACATAAAAACTCTTTCTTTTTGATAGTATATAAGTGCAGTATGTTACAGCAAGAATCTAGGACATTCTGAGTTTTTGTCTTAGTAGGCTAGGCTTGGTGAAGCTTGCTCGTTGAGCGTAATATTGTTAAGTGATACTATTCTTTTGGGGAAGTGTTGTGCAGATTTTGTTTATAATATAACATAATAAAAAACAATATAACAAAAAACACTTCATTATATTATAATGAAGTGTTTTTTGTTTGTGATTGTGCCTTGTTTTCACAACTTGGGGGAGTAGCTGGGTGAGGCGGGGTTGGTGAGCATTCTGTCTGGTCAGATGTGGCGTGTACCTGAGGTTAAAACATCCCACATCTTGGGCGGGGTGTTACGCTGGCCAGCTTGCCAGAATGTGCTCGTACTCGCTAGCGCTCGCCAGGGCAGTGAAATGGGCTATAATAATCGTAGAACGATGTTCTTTCTTTCCTAGTATTCATGTTGTCACAGACAGATCAGTGGTGGTCTTTATTCTTGCCTGTGACACTTGGAAGTATTTTATATCAGTGATAGAGTATAAGATGTGTAGTGTGAAGTTAAGGAGAGAGAGAACGAAGGAGGCAGCGAGGTTGTATTATGTGCGTGTGTATGTACGTGTGCCTTTCTCGCTCGGGCGGAGGTTCCCACGCTCTTGATTGGCCGGCTGGCCTGGCGCGTCCTATGACGCTTGCTCTTCATGACGTAGTGGTCTGTGATTGGGTGCCGCCGTCCTAGTGTTGGTGCTGGGGGGCTCCTTCCCATGTGTCTCCTTAGAGATTGCAAGGGACGTCTAGGACCAAGCACACCATGCCAAGCTCTAAGGAGACACGCGGGCAGGAGCCCCCCAGCACCAAAACTGAGACAGCGGCACCCAATCACAGGCCACTACGTCATGAAGAGCAGGCGTCATATGACGCGCCAGGCCCGCCGGCCAATCACGAGCGTGGGAACCTCCGCCCGAGCGAGGAAGGCACACGTACATACACACGCACATAATACCACCTCGCTGTCTCCTTCGTTCTCTCTCTCCTTGAAAATCACACTACATATCTTATACTCTATTAATGATATAAAATTACTTCCAAGTGTCACAGACAAGAATAAAGACCACCACTGATCTGTCTGTGACAACATGAATACTAAGAAAGAAAGACCATCGTTCTACGATTATTAAAGCCCATTTCACTGCCCTGGCGAGCGCTAGCGAGTTACGAGTACATTCTGGCAAGCTGGCCAGCGTAACACACCGCCCAAGATGTGGGACATTTTTACCTCAGGTAAACGCCACATCTGACCAGACAGAATGCCCACCAACCCCGCATCACCCAGCTACTCCCCCAAGTTGTGAAAACAAGGCACAATCACAAACATAAAACATAAAACATTCCACCACTGAAACAACAAGGCCAACGGTTTACTAACACTGAAGTGACCTGCCAGCGGAACATCGTGCACCTCATGAGTTGTGAGGCCTGGGTGCTCGGCACAAACAGTGGGGTATCAACCGAGCAGGTGCTGGAGCGCTGCACACTGCTGCTTAGGCAGGTGCTCAAGCGCTTCCACAGCCACCTGACTCGTGTTCCCCGCCCACTGCTCTGCCGAGACATGACAATCCGAACTTGTCACCACCTGTGCCTCACTGCCCCACTCTCCTTCTCCACCTTGGCCGCTGCAGACCAACACAGGGACAGTAGGCTGCTCAGGTGGTTGCCTCACAAACTCCTTTAACAGGTTCACATGACATGCTTCCCCGTCCTCGTTGAGTTCAATAGCCACGTTCCCACAACTCTCAAGACTAAGATCTTCTAGTTGCACCTGGGAACTACTCTGTCGCGGAGTGCCATCACGCCCTACCATGTCACTAGGGGGGACAGGTTCTGGGGCCACTCCGGAGCTCACATTTGGTTCAAGTACCGAGTCACCAAGGAGTGTCGCTGGGTCCAAACTCTCAACCCGACCAGCCTTGACTTTATCCTTCCGACCCTTCCTCCGCTGGTCTGAAACTTGGGTACTAGGCTGCGACACCTGAGCGGACTGAGACCTGGTGACAGCACACGCCATCTTCGGCATCTGGCTCCTCTCGAGTGTTACGACCGTGACTGCGAATAAAACAAGGGCATTTAATGATTGGACTAGTAATAGGGCACTATGCAATAACGGTACGCTAGATCCAAACCCTCGAACTTATATGCCGGCGAACAAAACACCTATACTCTCCAGAGTTAATCTGCGATAATGGAGTATCCTTAACTGGGCATAAATGTACTCTACTTCAGGCTAACCCACACTGGTATAGCCTGATAACAAACAGGATGCAAGTTACGTTAAAATGCATAAACAGGAAACTATGGAAAGATCAATTAAATCACTGCAAGATTTAATACAATAAAAGATGCTTCAATACAGTTACTTTAACCCTTATTTAGCGGCGAGCAACATAACAACAATAAACCCTTCACTCCTATCTGAAAGAAAGTGAAGTATAGTCCTACAGCATAGACCTGGAAACTTCTGAAGAAAGTCTGATGCTCATAAGATGCTCGTATCTTAAACTATATAAAGGCAGGAGGCAGGACACCACACGTGTAAATCGAATACACTAAAAGATAGGACATATAATGTTAACTGACACGAGAATACTATAAATGCGCAACGGTAGTAATACTCGACACTAAAAGAAGTACTTCCTCATCAACGAAACAGCCTACTATGGTTGTGCGGCTCAGTAACAACCTAGACTAATAAATGCTGTGAATAATAATGCGCACCTATCAAAGAGCTTATATTAAATACTAAAAAGTGTCTACTCAATTAATAATGTCTAGCCGGGATACTCTAGGTAAGGAACTGGGGTTGAGCAAGACAGGCTCGTAGCCTAGCGATGTCCTTAAGACTGCATCCTTTAACCCCTAAGTGTCGGCGCGCAACATAAGTCGAGTATAATAAATCTGGACTATCTGGCGGCGCTCGACATAGGTCGTGTGGCAATTTCAGCACGTAATGTTGCTGAGAGAGAGACAAGTGGTGGCAGGAGAGTAGCGAGCGTATGACTGCTCCAGACCACCGCGGCGAACCTACTGACACGAATCCCACCTCCTCCCTCCCTCTCTCACTCGCTATATACGGAATTGTATGGGGAAAGTGCCGAATTACATGCTTTTTGCACTCGCGTTGCGCGGTTGTTGCAAGAAAACTAGCCATCATAAAAGGATCGTTATGGTGTCATTGGAAAGCTCTGTTTATGCCCTTTCAGGGATAGATACTTGTTTTACGCTCTGGGTCTTATTTAGGCATAAAAATGATCACGTAAACAGCCCTATTTTGGCTAAAAACACCCCGCTGGGCGGTACATATAAATAAACCGCTAGCCCGCTAATCTAGTGTTAAGTTACGTTAATTGACTAGGGTGCTCTCTTGATTGATCTAGATCACAAGTATGTTCTATCCTGGCGATCCTCCAAAGACAAGCAAAGAGACAGCAAAGTGAGGAACTGGTACAGGCCAAAACCCTCATTCAACACAAAGCTGCACTCGCAAAGGACGCAACCGAAAAGACAGCACAGGCTACCACAGGACCGGTCGAAGTCGTGTAGGTATAAGCAAACCGTACACACATCGATGACAACGACTACAGATACCTTATCCCAGTCTAGCATTAAATAAAAGAGCAGAGACAAACAGAATTCATAACCTATACTAACTAAGAACCCTCAAACCTATTCTAAGTACATGTAAATATCTCAGAGGACGGCGCATGCAATACAATAGGCCGGCTATGGAAACCGTATGCAGAACCCAAGGGGATAAGTAATTGAATAAAGACGAGAAATAATGGAAAAGAAGAAGTTCAGAGAGAGAAACAGTTCTAAAGGTGGTGATCGGGGGAGAGTAAGCAAAGGGTTGTCAGATGCATGCACGCCTAGCCTGTCGTGAGGAGGACAGCTCCTGTGGACCCTCATGTAGGAGGTTAGTTACACAGGAGCCCGCAAAGGCGTGCTGGTCGGCCAATCACGGGCCGATACGTCACAAGGCAGCAGGTGTCACGTGACACAGCAAGACACTCACTACCATCTCGCTTCAAAAAGTCTCTCTCTTCCCATGCTGGTACTATCATCACTACTATTGATATAAAATACAACCCGTTGTCACAGACGAAAACAAAGACCACCACTGGACTGTCTGTGACAATACGAGTACTAGGAAAGAAAGAACAACATTCTCTGATAACTGTAGCCCATTTCAATGTCCCTAGCGAGCGCTAGTGGCTAACGAGAGGCGATTCTGCCAACGCTGGTAGACGTCACACGAGCCACTCTTGCCCCTCCCTACTCGTGTCGGCCGCCCTCTCGGCAATGACTAAGGGTGGAACCTCGGAAGTGAGCACCGCAAAGTCGTTGCCGAGAAGGAGGTCGACCCCCTCAACTGGCAATTTCTCCACAACACCCACATCCAACTCCCGTGTCACACCGTCCACCTCAAGCTCCACTCTGACCAGCGGGTAAGACCGCGTAGCATTGATGCCTTGAACCACCACAACCCAAGCCGCGTTAATAGGTTTGCCAGTGAAGTTCTTAACAAGTATCTGGGAAGCACCCGTATCATGCAGCAACTCAAGCCTATGCTCCACACCAGCCCACCTCACAGTGCCGTGGCCCCTATGACCACAAAAAACATCACGGACGGGTGACGAGCACTCCTGCTGCTTCTGCACCGACTGTGACTTCGCAACCGACTGTTTACCCCGGGCAAATGCGGAAGACCTCAAAGATACACCGATGTTGCTGACTAGTGACACCACTGCTGTAGGCGGTGTGCTCGGACATGAGCGCGCAATATGCCCTTCTCATGACACTTGAAACACTCCACTTCGCTCATGGACTTACTCTGAGGTGAGGAAGGGCCCTGGCTTTTCTTTAACGGGAAGGGTTTCGACTTAGGATCAAAATTGGCACCAGTACTCTTAAATGGGTAATTAGTTGTGTCCTTAATTCGGGGGGTGGAGTGCTACGCCCCTGGTTACCTGCCTCAGATCTCTGTGCAGACCCGCACCCACGAATTAATGACAACCTGAGGTAAGCTAGCTCAGCCGCCTTCTGCAGAGTTTTAGGTTGCTTTTCTTTCAGGTTAAGAGTCAAGCTACTGCCAGTACATTTAAAATATTGCTCCAACAACACTAATTGCTTCACTGCATCAAAAGTAGTTGCCTTCTCCGACCTTAACCAATTCTCAAATGCATCTGACAGCTCTCTAGCGTGTTCCTGGAAAGTACTCTCCTTTCTCTTGGGAACAGCCCTAAATTTCAGCCTATAGGTCTCTGGCTGCAACTCATACGCCCTCAGGACAGCCTCTTTCAACGCCTCATAATTCACGCAGCAATCTAGGGGCAAAGCATCGTACGCCTTGAGTGCTTTCCCCGTCAATCGTGATGAAACAAGGGCTGCCCACTTCTCGGGCCATTGGTGCTCCTGGCACTTTTTCTCAAAACGGAGAAAGAATTCTGTAACTCCTATCTCATCAAACACTGGAACCAACTTTAGTAGATGCGACAGAGACTGGTCATGGGGTCGACCCCTCTGGACGACCCGGTTCCTCGTCACCTCTACACGATTTTACGAACTGGCACTCGGGTACACAAGGGATCTCAATCAGGACTCGAATACGGCTCGCTGCCACAACGGAAACACACGATCCCAACCCCTGAGTACTGCCAGCCGAACAAAAAACACCAATACCCTCCAAAGTTCAATCTGCTATAACGGGGTATACAAGAACTCGGTACTAGTGTTCAACAACAAACTAATAAAGAGACAGGAATTATCTAGTCTGGTCAACAATCAAACAATGAAGTAAAAAACAACAACACAAAAGAATAGTGTTGGCCGAAGCCGAAGTAATCCACCCTTGACTATGAACTTAAGAAGTCCACCACCCTCTACTTCGGATCGGCACTATTACGTTACGTTAATTAATAGTCCTTAAGCATCGAGCAAGGACTCTTCTGATAAAAGTTAGATGCTTCTCCGATGCTCGTAAGAAGTACGTATCGGATTTTGAACAGTAATTCAATAAGCAAAAACACTGGCAATTAAATACTATTAAAGGCTTAAATTGGCATAAGAATAATTAAAAGAATATGCAATAGTAAATGGTAAACATTAAAAGGAAGTACTCCGCAAATGCAACGGCGATAGCCTACTCGGATTGTGCTCGTGGGCCACTAATCACTAAAGTAGCCAAGCTTGCAACACATGAAATCAATAGTGCATAAACAATATCATACATAAGGAAAGCTTCAATACTATTCTGTATCTACTAATCGAGTAAAGTCTAGCTGGGGTACTGTAGGCAAAAGGTAGCAGTGACTGAGCAAAAACGGCTCGTAGCCTAGCGAAGTCCTCACGACTGTTTAAACTATTACGTTAAAACTAACAAGAGCACTTTGAGAAATCCAGATCCCTTGTATCTGGTTTTCTCCCGGCTCCTTGACAAAGTAAAAACAAACTGTTAATAAAATACAGGGTGGTTAGGCTCTTGCCCTCACGCACTGTAAATTATTAACTCAACACAGTCAGCCGCGAAGACAACCTAGGCTTCACTGAACCGAAACGAGTATGCAGGTTTATCGCTTAACCACTGCATCAAACAACAACTCGTAACACAGAAAAGCCTTACCCCAGTCTAGCATTACCTAGACTAGCAGAAAACAGGAATAATAATAATAACACACAGGGAAATGCATATACAAGTGCAACAAACATAAATCAATCCTATTCTAAGTCAACCCTTCCAAAATAGGCTATCTAATAGGCAAGTATCTCGTGAGAACTCAAGCGATAATACGTTGGCTGACTAGCTCTGCACCAACGGGACCATGGAAGTTAAACAGGGCAGGGAAAAGAGGAAATAAGAATGTAAGGTAGTAGAGAAAGTTCCCATCAGTCAGAAGAATATAAATAGTTAGCAAGGGAAATGAGAAGTCGCTCTGCCTAATGAGTTCTGATGAAAAAATGGCTAGACTTCCCTTTTTATACCCGGCCCTCTAGTGAGCCCAACGTGAACTACTAAGGACCGCCCACTGACAACCATCACGTAATTTCTCTCTCTCCTCTGGGATACACAAAGGCTCCCCTAGCACTGAGGGAGGGAGGAGTGCGAGTGAGTTAGGCCTACCTCCTGCCTGGCGTACCCACTGACACCTAACTGTGGCTGTTTCTCTTCCCATCATTACAAATAAGTTTTACACACAATACTTATAATTAATGATATAAAATAGAACTCGTTGACTCAGATGAAAACAAAATACATATTCATAATACTTATAGTACAACGGCTCACACGAACTAAGTTAGGAAACTCTACATAGACTACAGCCAAAGTTCCTGCCCTGACGATCCTAGAGAGAGTGGGGCATGACTAGGCGTTCTGTACAGCATGCTCACACGTGGACATGCGTCACACCTCCCCCAAGATTTTACTCGCTCAACCCTGAGCTAAAATCTGACAAACACAGAACCCCATCAAGCCCCTCACACCCAGCGACCGCATGGCACTAAAACAAAGCTGAGTTTATCACCAAAACATATCAGATCTTATTATTAAAAAAAAAAAAAAAATCACATTTTATAACTCCTCCCAACAATAGCAAAAAGACACAATATCATGCTCCCAGAGCGAGCTTACAGCAGCTCAGCCGTTTGATAGTTTGTGGACTACTCAAACTCTATAGGCTATGACAAACTTATACGATTACCTATATCAAAAGAAAGAGTTTTTATATGATTTTTATATTTTAATATGTTTTTCCCGGCTGCACTATAAGGGCAGCCTATTTTCCTCCACTCAAACCCACACACCTGTGATAGCCTACGACTGATCATCCACCCTTGATAAACATTCTGCGATCACATTGTCACATCCAGCAATATGACGGATGTCCAGGTTATACTCCTGCAACATCAAAGACCACCTGGTCAGTCTCATATTGCGATTGTGAAATTGATTCAGGAATCTCAAAGGGTGATGATCAGTGTAGATAACCACGACTGGGCCATAGGCTGGAACATACACCTCGAAGTGCCTGAGCGACAGCACAATCGCCAGTAATTCCTTTTCTATTGTAGAATAGTTCTTTTGTGCAGCATTGAACTTCTTAGAAAAGAAACTTACTGGGTGTTCCACACCTTCATTGTCTGTCTGTAGCAAGACGGCACCAGCCCCTACACCACTAGCATCTGTTGCCAGCTGAAAAGGCCTGTTAAAGTCTGGGGCCCTGAGTATCGGGTGAGTACATAGCAAATGTTTCACCAAAGTGAAAGCCTTTTCACACTCAGGTGCCCACAAAAACTTTTTGTCTTTAGATAACAAATCTGTGAGAGGTGCCAACTCCGTTGAGTAACCTTTTATGAAGCGTCTGTAGTAGCCTATCATACCCAAGAATCTCATAATCTGTTTCTTAGTTGTTGGGTGCGGAAATTTATTGATAGCCTGTACCTTGTTCTGAGGAGGGCACACCTGTCCCCTTCCCACTACAAACCCAAGGTACTGCACAGTGGCTTTTACGAAGTCACACTTTGCCAAATTTACTACCAGACCTGCTTCACTAAGTTTCCGGAACAAGGTCTCAAGGTGCTCACAATGGCTCTCAAAGTCGTCATCATAAATGATTACATCGTCCAAATATACGGTGCAATTCGGAATGTCCTTTACAATTTCATTCATCAGGTTCTGAAACGTTGCTGGTGCATTCTAAGTCTGCAAGGCATAACATTGCACCGGTAGGTACTCCCGTCCACTACAAAACCACATACCTCTTTAGCACGCTCGGACAAAGGTACTTGCCAGTAACCTTTTACTAAATCTACTTTAGACAAAAAACGAGCATTACCAATTTTGTCAACACTATCATCAACCCGAGGAAGAGGATATGGGTTAGTTGGAGTCAAACCGTTTAACCTACGGAAATCAATACAAAAGCGTACCTTGCCATCTGGCTTAGGCTGCAGTATTACGGGGGAAGTCCACTTAACTGTGCCTTTCTCTATCAACCCTCTACCGAGCATATACTCCAACTCATCCCTCAGAGCTGGTAGTTTTATGGGGGGCACACAGTACGGGATTGACTTAAAGGGTATGGTCCCCCACGTCAACATCATGCATAGCCTGAGTAGTGAGGCCTGGGTGTTCAGCAAATACAGTGGGGTATGAACCGAACAACTGACGGATAGCATCAAACTGCGGCTCAGGCAAATGAGCTATAGCCTCGTCAGCTCTTAGGCTCGAGTTCCCCGCCCACTGATCCGCTGAAACATGTTGATCCCAGCTATCCTCCTCCGAAGCTTGACTGTCCCCCTCTCCTTCTCCACCACGGCCGCAACAAGCCAACATAGGGACAGTGAGAGGCTCAGAGGGGCGCCTCACATACTCTTTAATAAGGTTCACGTGACATAACTGGTTCTTTTTCCTCCTGTCTGGAGTGGCAACAAGGTAATCTAAGTCTGAAATTTTTTCTACAATTTTATAAGGTCCAGTGTACTTCGCAGAGAGGGGGTTACCAACCAAAGGCAACAAAATTAATACCTCTTGTCCTACAGTGAACTTCCGGAGCCTCACTTTGCGATCATACCTGTCCTTCATCAAAGCTTGTGATTCTGTCAAATTTCTACCTGCCATCTCCAGACTCTTAAGCATGCGCTCACGGCTTTCAAGCACATACTTTAATAATGGACAAGGCTGCACAGTCCCCTCCCAAATTTCTTTCAGCATGTTAAGGGGGCCCCTGACACGGTGTCCAAAAATCAGCTCGTTTGGACTAAATCCCAGGCTCTCACCAGGTACCTCCCGAGCAGCAAACAGCACATAAGGCAATCCAAGATCCCAATCCATACCGTTGTCAGCACAATAACACCTGAGCATGCTTTTGAGTGTAGCATGCCACCGCTCAAGCACACCTTGACTCTCAGGGTGATACGCTGACGATACTACTGCTCGTATCCCATGCTGTTGCATTGTTTGCTTGAACATGTTGGAGGTGAAATTAGATCCCTGATCAGACTGAATCTCCTCCGGGTACCCGTACCTTGAGAAGTACCACAACAAGTTACTGACTACCGTCTTAGCCATTCCATTTTTCATAGGGTATGCATCGGGGTATCTAGTGGCAACATCCATTATGGTTAACACAAATTTATTTCCAGCCTTAGTGGGAGGGAGTGGATCAACCATGTCAACAATAATTTTACTAAAGGGTGGCCCAATCACAGGAATAGGGTGTAACGGAGCCTTAGGAATAACTTGGTTCGGTTTCCCGACACGTTGACAAATATCACATGAGTTTATCCATGACTGCACATGAGACTTCATCCCCGGCCACCAAAAAAATTTCCCCAAAGCCGCCACCGTTTTCTCGGCACCCAAATGTCCTGATAATGGAGAATCATGAGCCAACCAAAGCAAACTTTCCCTGCAGCCCTCTGGCACGACCAGCTGGTTAACTGTACCTGATCCGCCCTCCCAGTTCCTTTTAGGATCTTGATATCGGTGGTATAAAATTCCATTAACGAAAAAAAAATCCCCTGCCTTTGCATCCCTATCTTCTTCTAACTCCACAGCCCCATTGGTACACTGCAAAACCTCTGGATCCTCTAATTGCAACTTTCGAATGTCTGTGGGAGCCAACATGTCTAACTGCTTGGTCAACAACTCATGCCCTCCCCCAACATCCAACTTAGACATCCGGTTTTCTCGCTGCAGGTAACGGTGCTGTCTCCTGAGTCTCTGCCTCCTCCACTACTTTATCAACTGTGTTAGGCACTGGAGTTACAACAGACTCGGTCAAAGGTCCTGCTATTGGGTCTTTTGGGAGAGCCACTGGTTCTAAACTCTTCAAACTTTTCCCAGCCTTCCGCTTCTCCTTAATTCCCTTCCTCCGCTGTTCTGTGGCCTGGGAAATAGGCTGTGATACCTTAAATGCTTGGGAACGAGTTACCACACATGCCATCTGTTGGCGTTGACAACTCACTACCCACTCTTGTTCCTCCCTACTCACGTCGGCCGGCCTCTCGGCAACGAGTAAGGGTGGAACTTCTAAAGTAGGCACCGCAAAGTCGTTGCCGAGAAGAACGTCTACGCCCTCCACTGGCAATTTCTCAACGATCCCAACATCTAAGTCCTTAATCACACCATCAATTTCCAGCTCCACGTGAACCAACGGGTATGATCTGGTCGCATTAATACCCTGAACAACAACCACCCGTGCCGCATTAATTGGTCGCCCCATGAAATTCTTCAAAAGTGTCTGTGAAGCTCCAGTATCACGCAAAACTTCCACCTTATGCTGGCAACCCGCCCAACTTACCCTACCGGTCCCTCTATGGGCGCAAAAGACATCACGGACAGGGGACGAGCCTTCCTGAGTCTTATACATAGCCTGTGACCCTGCCGCTGGCAAACTACCCTGGGTAAATCCAGACGACATTTCAGCCACACCTATGCTGCGCACGAAAGACACGGCTGCAGTTGGCAGCTTACCAGGACAAGATTTTGCATAATGCCCCTTCTTTCTACAATGAAAACATTCCACTTCCCCTATCGGTCTCTTCTGATAAGGGGCGGAGTTCTGACCCTTCTGTAATGGGACGGCTGTAGTCTTTGGTTCAGTCCTGGTATCTTGGCTTTTAAACTGAGGTTTGTATCTATAGTGATTGTCCTGAGCTCGAGGGTTTGGAGTATCGCGCCCCTTGGGAACTGCATCAACACGCTTTACAGATTCACATCCCCTGATTAGCGACAACCTGAGGTCAGCCATCTCAGCTGCCTCTTGAAGAGTTCTTGGGTTCTTTTCTTTAATAGTTAAAGTCATTTCTGCACCAGTACACTTATAAAACTGCTCGAGCAGAAACAGCTCAGTCAACTGTACTGCCGTCTCAGCTTTCTCAGAACGTGTCCAGTTTTTAAGTGCATCTTTTAAGTCCCGGGCATGTTCAAGAAAGGTCGCCTCCCTAGTTTTTGTAACACCCCGAAACTTCAATCGATATGTTTCCGGTTGCAACTCGTATGCCCGTAGGACAGCTCTCTTCAATTCTGGGTAGTCAATGCAAGACTCTAAAGGCAGTGCATCATAAGCCTTCAGACCCTTACCCGTAAGTCTTGAGGAGACTAGAGCTGCCCACTTCTCTTCAGGCCAATTATGCTCCCTACACTTCTTCTCAAAACGATTAAAAAATTCTGTGACTTCAGTTTCACTAAATACCGGCACCAATTTGACTAAGTGGGCCAAGGACTGTTCTCTTACTTGGCCCTCATGGCCCATCTGAGTCCCTGTCGACTCTGCACGAGTCTTATCTAAATCTAATTTAGCACAATATTTCTCTGAGTCGTACCTAAGCTCAGCCTCATGCCTCCTGGTCTCATCCTCCTGCCTCCTAACCTCAATCTCATGCCTCCTAGTCTCATTCTCATGCCTCCTAGTCTCATTCTCCTGCTTCCTAGCCTCAATCTTAGCAAGCTCAAGTCTAAATACCATATCTGGAGACAGGCAGGAAGAGGGAGCTGCCACTACTGAAGGAGGGGGGGCAAAAACTGGGGAACCACCACGTGCACCACCCGAGGGCACTCCAATCTGCCAATTCTCATCCCTCTGTGGGAGAGTGCTAACCTCCAGTAACTGAGTGGACGGCACTGTGGGAGTCGAGCGAGAGGGGATCTGGGGAGGAACCCCCCCAAACGCCCTCTCCTCCGAAACCCCATGTCGCCCACGCAACACCCAGGAAATCAGCTCCCCCTTGGACATCCCTGCTACATTGGAAATGCCCAAAACCTTGGCTATCAGGTGCAAGCCACAAACATCCACCCCAGTCAGCCTCTCCTCCGTCACGTGGTACCGCTTACTCACAAAAACTCTAGCATCCTCCTCACTGGTTACTAACGGCACACCTTCAAATGACATCTCTCGCTCATCGTCAGTGCTAATGCACGACATACTGAAGTCCACAAAAAAATTCTCGAGACAAAAGTGTTAAACTTCCTATGCAAGCACTAATTACTAAATTAACTGGAGTCTCTTAAATGCTTTACTAATTGCCATACAAAAAAAAAAAATCTTCAATATGCACGCTAAAATACAAACAAACAAATGTTGTACAACTCTGCAAAAATTTATACTGTTCACAAAATGCTAAGCAAGGTCGCCATTTGTTACGAACTGGCACTCGGGTACACAAGGGCTCTCAATCAGGACTCGAATACGGCTCGCTGCCACAACGGAAACACACGATCCCAACCCCTGAGTACTGCCAGCCGAACAAAAAACACCAATACCCTCCAGAGTTCAATCTGCTATAACGGGGTATACAAGAACTCGGTACTAGTGTTCAACAACAAACTAATAAAGAGACAGGAATTATCTAGTCTGGTCAACAATCAAACAATGAAGTAAAAAACAACAACACAAAAGAATAGTGTTGGCCGAAGCCGAAGTAATCCACCCTTGACTATGAACTTAAGAAGTCCACCACCCTCTACTTCGGATCGGCACTATTACGTTACGTTAATTAATAGTCTTTAAGCATCGAGCAAGGAATCTTCTGATAAAAGTTAGATGCTTCTCGGATGCTCGTAAGAAGTACGTATCGGATTTTGAACAGTAATTCAATAAGCAAAAACACTGGCAATTAAATACTATTAAAGGCTTAAATTGGCATAAGAATAATTAAAAGAATATGCAATAGTAAATGGTAAACATTAAAGGGAAGTACTCCGCAAATGCAACGGCGATAGCCTACTCGGATTGTGCTCGTGGGCCACTAATCACTAAAGTAGCCAAGCTTGCAACACATGAAATCAATAGTGCATAAACAATATCATACATAAGGAAAGCTTCAATACTATTCTGTATCTACTAATCGAGTAAAGTCTAGCTGGGGTACTGTAGGCAAAAAGGTAGCAGTGACAGCAAAAACGGCTCGTAGCCTAGCGAAGTCCTCACGACTGTTTAAAGTATTACGTTAAAACTAACAAGTGCACTTTGAGAAATCCAGATCCCTTGTATCTGGTTTTCTCCCAGCTCCTTGACAAAGTAAAAACAAACTGTTAATAAAATACAGGGTGGTTAGGCTCTTGCCCTCACGCACTGTAAATTATTAACTCAACACAGTCAGCTGCGAAGACAACCTAGGCTTCACTGAACCGAAACGAGTATGCAGGTTTATCGCTTAACCACTGCATCAAACAACAACTCGTAACACAGAAAAGCCTTACCCCAGTCTAGCATTACCTAGACTAGCAGAAAACAGGAATAATAATAATAACACACAGGGAAATGCATATACAAGTGCAACAAACATAAATCAATCCTATTCTAAGTCAACCATTCCAAAATAGGCTATCTAATAGGCAAGTATCTCGTGAGAACTCAAGCGATAATACGTTGGCTGACTAGCTCTACACCAACGAGACCATGGAAGTTAAACAGGGCAGGGAAAAGAGGAAATAAGAATGTAAGGTAGTAGAGAAAGTTCCCATCAGTCAGAAGAATATAAATAGTTAGCAAGGGAAATGAGAAGTCGCTCTGCCTAATGAGTTCTGATGAAAAAATGGCTAGACTTCCCTTTTATACCCGGCCCTCTAGTGAGCCCAACGTGAACTACTAAGGACTGCCCACTGACAACCATCACGTAATTTCTCTCTCTCCTCTGGGATACACAAAGGCTCCCCTAGCACTGAGGGAGGGAGGAGTGCGAGTGAGTTAGGCCTACCTCCTGCCTGGCGTACCCACTGACACCTAACTGTGGCTGTTTCTCTTCCCATCATTACAAATAAGTTTTACACACAATACTTATAAATAATGATATAAAATAGAACTCGTTGACTCAGATGAAAACAAAATACATATTCATAATACTTATAGTACAACGGCTCACATGAACTAAGTTAGGAAACTCTACATAGACTACAGCCAAAGTTCCTGCCCTGACGATCCTAGCGAGAGTGGGGCATGACTAGGCGTTCTGCACAGCATGCTCACACGTGGACATGCGTCACAACGAGTTTTCTCTAGGTCAACATCGGCACAATACCTTGCAGACTCATACTTGAGCTCAGCCTCATGCTTTTTCTGCTCGAGCGACAGCTCAGCCTCATGCTTCTGCTGCTGCTGCCTGAGCTCAGCCTCTCGCTGCTGCTGCTGCTGCCTGAGCTCAGCCTCTCGCTGCTGTTGCTGCTGCCTGAGCTCAGCCTCATGCTTTCGCTGCTCGAGCTCAGCCTCATGCTTCCGCTGCTCGAACTCAGCCTGTTGCTTAAGTTTGGCGAGCTCGAGCTGAAGCAACATCTCGGGAGACAAACTTTGAAGAGGGGGTGCTACTATTGGGGACCCACCCCGTGAGTCACCTAGAGGCATACCCAACCGCCAGCGGACATCGGCCTGCGGGAACGTACTCGGCTCCGGAACCCGAGGGGGGGCCATGATAGGAGTTGAGTGGAATGGGGGCTGGGACGAAGGTGCCCCAGCTCCCGCTCCACCCGAACCCCCATGCACCCCACCCAGCACACAGGTAACCAGCTCACTTCTCGACAAATCGCTAGTACCAGAGAACCCTAAGACCGTGGCTACACACTGCAGTCCGTACCGGTCCAGTCCCGACACCCGGTCCGCCGACACAGGCTCCTCCAAAAATCTCCGAGCATCCTCCTCATCGTTCACCACCCGAACGCCGTCAGACAACTCCACCTTCTCCACCTCCTCGCCTGTCTCTCGCACTGTGCCCTCACTATGCTCAAACCTGTCCAGTGACATGATGGAGTTAACAAAAAAAAATCCCAAGTCAAGACAAAAGTAGCCAAACTCTCGCATAGCTTTATTCACAAAAAATATTCAAAGATGTTTTTAAGTGCAATACTAGGTCACCAATAAACTCCAACAAGTTCCATATATCCTCAAAACAATGTCCACTGCCAACACTGCGAGAAATAAATTCAACCCCAAATGGCAATAAGATTTCTTAAAAGAAAAAATGCAATATTCAGTTCACTATACATATACTGGTCTAAGGTCGCCATTTGTTACGACCGGCACTACGAAAAAACAAAGGGCACTTAATATTGTACTAGAAGATAGGCTATATCTGCAACAACGGTACGCTAATTCCAAACCCTTGAACTATTACACCGGTGAACAAAACACGTAAACCCTCCAGAGTTAATCTACTGGTATCAATTAACTGGGTTTTAGTGCACTTCTACAAAGGCTTTCCGGTGACGGCAAAGCCTACTCACAACAGGAGTACTTTACGTTAATAAAATGCTCTCAAGCACTAACAATGCTTAAATAAACTATAACAAGATTTAATAAAGGAGTATATGCTTACGTTAACTTTAGTGTGAGTCTGTACTCAACACTAAACTTTTCAGTGCTCTATGAAAACACTGGAAGTCTAGTCCTACAGCAAACAGATATGGAATCTTCTGAAAACGTCTGATGCTCTAAGATGCTCGTCGAATATAGAACAGAAATAATGCAGGGGCAGGACACCAAAGCGTGTATCTTAAATACACCAACAAGTAGGATACATATATATAAAACAAGGGAGTGCAACAACTCTGTGACAGCACTAATAATAGCCACTCAAAACAGTACTTCCTTAGCCAAAGTAACAGCCATACTGGGTTGTGCACCATGCATCAACCTAGGATAAAATAATACGTGAATAATTCCTAAAGCATACACAGATAAAGTTAATAAACACAATGCTGTCTTTATTACTAATAAAGTCTGGCAGCGGCATAAAAGGTACAAGGAGGCTAGGCAGAGCGCAAGCATGCTCGTAGCCTACTGTCTCCCCTTGAACAGATTTCCCTTATGTTACGTTAAGTGACTAGGAGGCTCTCTTGGTAAGTCCAGATCTCAAGTATCTGGTCTTACCCTGGCGCTCCACAAAGGTCAACACAAAGAGGTAGCGAGCATACAAGCAAGAGTAGGCAAAAGCCCTTCGCTTGTATACTGCTACACTCACAAAGGAAAAATATGCACAAGGGTTACAGGCTACCTAGCTCCGAAGAAGTCGTACAGGGTTTGACTTGCCTTATACATAACTCAGACAACGATCAAAGATACCCTCCACTGTCTAGCATTAAATAGTAACAAAGAACAACTCAATAATTAGAAGCACCCAATGATAATATGACTCCATGTGACTATGACTAATAATCCCTAAAGCTAGTGCAAAACATATATGTGAGAACTGGTGCTGGTAATACGACTGGCCGACTATGGAAGTCGTATGCAGAACCAGAAGGGATAAGTAATTGAATAAAGATAAGAAGTATTGGAAAAGAAGAAGTTCAGAGAGAGAAACAGTAGTACAAGGAGTTAGATTGGGGACAGATTGCAAGGGACGTCTAGGACCAAGCACACCATGCCAAGCTCTTAGGAGACATGCGGGTAGGAGCCCCCCAGCACCAAAACTGAGACAGCGGCACCCAATCACAGACCACTACGTCATGAAGAGCAGGCGTCATATGACGCGCCAGGCCCGCTGGCCAATCACGAGCGTGGGAACCTTCACCCGAGCGAGGAAGGCACACGTACATACACACGCACATAATACCACCTCGCTGTCTCCTTCATTCTCTCTCTCCTTGCAATTCACACTACATATCTTATACTCTATTAATGATATAAAATACTTCCAAGTGTCACAGACAAGAAAAAGACCACCACTGATCTGTCTGTGACAACATGAATACTAATAAAGAAAGAACATCGTTCTACGATTATTATAGCTCATTTCACTGCCCTGGCGAGCGCTAGCGAGTTACGAGTACATTCTGGCAAGCTGGCCAGTGTAACACATGTTTGCTTCATTACCCACCTTTCTGCCCACCTTTCTACCTCTCTTCTTACCTCTCTGCATAAAATCCACCCTCTCCGCCTATTAACCCTCTCGCATCCAGCAACTTAATTATCTAACTTATGGTAAGGCCTTCTCTAATTTGCCATGAAATTTCAGGCTGGGCGAGTTTCGAAGCCTTGTGTTTTTCTGTATTTTCATCCACCAGAATGCTGTTTATTGTGATGTATCATATGTCAATGGAAAGAGGAATATTTATAGTACATGATAAAAAGATTTTTTTTTTTAAATAAATCGAAATATGAAAGTGTAAATGAGTCCGGAATACAATTATTTCCCATGCAATTGTCTTCACACCGTCCTAGCTCTAAATTGTGAGTGATGACCATATATTGTTTTTGGCTCAAATAATAGTATTTTTTCTCCTCTTTCCAAATCTGAAAACAGAAATTGTTTATCTTCAATAGTTCTCAAGCAGTTACCGAAAAAAAAATAATTGATTGATATGGTTTATAACATTTTCGATTTATTTCGTTGCTACGAAGTGTATGGTTTTTAATTTAGGCTGTATGAATACGGCAAATAATGCTGATGAGTATAAAACAAACTAGAAGTTCCTAGGACATATACTTTTTGCGCTATGAATATTTGAAATGAAGAGCCAAAATGCGAATATTTACGCTTCACCCGTCTCTTTTCCGCCAATGCTAGCCGGGTTCCGAGCTGTTCCCCACCTCGGCATTGGTTTATTTGCTCGGATACGTATATAACTGTTTATATCACCGTCATCGGAAAATTATGCTCTTTCTAATGGTGAAAACAAAAATAATATAACGTTATTGGTTCGCGAGCTATGCGCAATTGTTTCCATGCATTGTTATTGTTATGTAAATATATGAGAATGTTTATACAGTTGTATATCTTTGCCACAATGTACAACATTTATATAAATATATAAATACAATATATATATATATATATATATATATATATATATATATATACGGTATATATATAAATATATACGGTATATATATATATATATATATATATATATATATATATATATATATATACAATAAATGAAATAAAAATATAAATAAAATGAAATAAATCAAATCAAATAAATAAATATATAAATCCAATAAAAATATAATAATAATATAAATACTCGATTATGGGCCTTGGGCTTGCTCGGGACCTTGGGGCTCATCCGCTAGTAGACACCCTGGGGAACAGGAATAAAAAAGAAAAAAAAATATATATATATACCGGGTATATATATATACCGTATATATATATATATATATATATATATATATATTATATATATATATACTGTATATATAAATAAAATAAACTAAATAAATAAAATAAAAAAATATAATAATAATATAAATACTCGATTATGGGCCTTGGGCTTGCTCGGGACCTTGGGGCTGTTCCGCTAGACAGCCTGGGGAACAGGAATAATAAAGAAAACAAATATATATATACCGGGTATATATATATATATATATATATATATATATATATATATATATTATATATATTATACTGTATATATAAATAAAATAAATAAAATAAATAAAATACAAAATATAATAACAATATAAATATTCGATTATGGGCCTTGGGCTTGCTCGGGACCTTGGGGCTGATCCGCTAGACACCCTGGGGAACAGGAATACAAAAATATATATATATATACCGGGTATATATATATATATATATATATATATATATATATATATATATATATATTATATATATATATATATACTGTATATATAAATAAAATAAATAAAATAAATAAAATAAAAAATATAATAATAATATAAATACTCGATTATGGGCCTTGGGCTTGCTCAGGACCTTGGGGCTGATCTGCTAGACACCCTGGGGAACAGGAATAACAAAACAAATATATACGGTATATATATATATAAAATAAATAAAATAAACATAAATAAAATAAAATAAATAAAATAAAATAAATAAAAACTAATAAATCAAATATATAAATATTTAAATAAAATACAAAATATAATAATAATATAAATACTCGATTATGGGCCTTGGGCTTGCTCGGGACCTTGGGGCTGTTATATACTGTATATAGGCTATATATAATATATATATATAATTATAATAATATACTGTAATATAACTAAAATTCCATAGAGTACTTACCATACTTCCTGTAAGTATTCCTGTGACATCTTCGTGATTATAATGTATTTATTTCGTAGGCAGTGTTTATTTATAAATATATTTGTCTTTCAAGCAAAAAATAGTGTAAAGTCATCAATGATACCTAGACAAAACTGCATCAATACTCAAGGGGTTAACCAAGATTCACTCCCCTCAGTCACCAAAAGTCACAAGTAACATCTTATATACATATATAGTTCGAATTATTCACTAAACACTTTCACTGGGTAGATGAAATAATCCATAATTGCCTGCCTATAGCTAGGCATGGTGGGCCAGAGGGAGGGAGCCCAGAATTTAAAGGGCCGGGACCCTGCCTCACAGTCTGGGGGCCGGGAAACTACTGACTTTACAGAGGCCCGCGCTCCTCAGAGAGGGACGCTATGGGGTTGCTAGATACTTCCTTTTGTAACTTACTGATGCCTAACTTACCAGTCCAAATTGAGTCAAAATCGAGTCATAAACTTATTTTTGGCGAATATTTCTAACTTTCAGGTGGCATTATGACGCGATTGCGTCATACGAGCACTCTTGGAGGGGTGGCGTTATGACGCGATCGCGTCCTATAGATGCGGGAGGGTTAACAGTGCCTACCCACTCACTGCCTGACAGTTCCCCTCTCTCCCTGCCTCAGCTTCTCTCTGCCTCATGAAACACTAATACTGTTTTCATATCTCTGACAACAATTTACATAGTCCATTTCGCTTAACCCAAGAAACACAACATGGATGTAGGGAAAAGTGCCCAAAACGGGTACTTTCTAGCCTTCAATTCGGACAGAATTTGTTATATTTACAGTATTGAGCATTATTTCTTCTCTATGTGTGTGTATTTGACTTATATGATGAACATATTAACCTTGAAGAGCAATAAATGGAGTGGGAACAGCAATTTGGTGGTGAAAAACATATATTTTTACCGCCTGGTCGTATCCTGGGGCGGGAGGCTAGGCGACATACACCCTCCCTCTCCAACCTTCAGCCCCACGCTGAGGGCTTGCAGGAGTGATCTCACAGTTGCATAGGGTTTCTAAGTGATTCAACCCTGCCTCGAGCCCGGCTGACAATAATTTGTGTTGAAAATAACCAATAAATTAGAGAAAATAGAGGAATAATAGTCGATAATTGAGGAGGGGGGGGGGGGAGGAGGAGGTTGGGACACATATGGATGAGTGTTAGGAGTTACAAGAGAGGAATTATCTCACCTAATCATATATTCCTTTGTTTTGAGAGCCCCTGGGGTGTTTTGGAAGGTTTTTGTTATTGTCTGATTCTGTGAGGTCTATCGCGTTCGATATAGTGATCCTTCTGTGAGACTTATCGCTTTTTGAGGGTAAAGGGGACCGACCGGTTATTTAATAACTTCCAGGTCTTACTTCCAATGTAAATGCAATTTGGCACAGGTGTATGTGACCATAAAACTAGGTAAAAAAGAAACAAAAATGTTTTCCTTATTTTTCAATTTAGGTAAAAAAAGGTTGACAACTATAGCACTACTACGACACATATAACTCCTACAGAAATCCTTATAGCACCTGCTATATGTGATCAAACAACTCACAATAGGTGTGTCTATAGTTTCTATAAAAAAATATTTTATATATTTTGTGTATTTTTGGATTTAGGTGATTATGAATTAAGGTGAAATTATTTTGTAGAATTTTACGACTGTGACAACATGCTGCAACCAAACAAGGTTGGCTAGAGTAAATTAACTTTATATAAAATGTAGTGTTTTTAATTTCCTTTCCAATGGTATATACACCATTCCTATAGGTCCAATAATACATTTATTATAAGATCCCAAAGTGCGACAAAACAGTTTTGAGAAAAACATGTGAAAGTCTAAGGTAATTAAATGAAGAAAAGAAAAAAATCAATATTTTACACAGGAACACGGCAAAGTAGAAGATAAAGTGTATGGGAAGTTGTAGAGTAGTTTACGCTCTTTCCATTTATATATGTATGATCCTTGTAAGACCAGTAGTTACTGAGCATGTCAATTTCAAAGTTCGATATATAACGTTTTTGGAATTACAGGAAAAGTTTGGGAAACTTAAAAAATAAAAAAACCAATCCAATGGGTTTTCACTAATAACATTTCACTGGCGTATGAAGGGATGTTGACTCTTGTTGAGTAAACACCTAATGGTATTTTCAGGAGTGTTTTAACCCTTCCACCCCGGGCTGTCTTAGCTAATGACGGTCGCCCCTACCCGGGCGATATGGCCGAAAAACGTCTAGGCCTAGGCTACCGTATTTATGTTTATTTTCACTGCTAGAACTTTCCCACTCATCTATAATCGTAGTGCGGTTTTCAATCTGTATTTTGGCATTTAGTAGAGCTCTGTAAGTCAACTGGTTCAGTTGTGATGACGATTTCAGTGGAGCCAATATTGCAGAGATGTTGCCAATATGGGGGCTTTTTAGACACTAATTTCGTCATGACGTCAGAACAATAAAATTGAGGAGTCTTCTCCTTCTTGTTTTCGGAGGTGCGGTGACATAGGTCGTACGCACGGCGTTCGGACCAAGCTTAATTAGGCTATTAAGCTCATGCCTTAGATAAGGCATACCGGGTAGCGGCCCTTCTTTCGTGCTGTCCTTACCTAAGGCAGCCCGGGTAGGAAGGGTTAAGCCTAGATAATTGGTCGGCCCCCTTAACCCTCCGAGCCCGGATGGCATTCGTGAAGGCAATATCGAGCTTGCACCGCAAAACCTGGATGGCCTCTCAGTAGCAATTGATTGGCATTTTGCATTCAAAATGCACGCAGTAAAATTATTTTTACATACGCAATGCCCTCACACTTGAATAACATAGCAGCATCAGTCTCTACCCAGTCGTCAGCATGGAAGGTCATCATTATAAGCTTTACGTACTATGCCCCAGCGTATGCCAGCTCCCACTGAACATAAACAGCGACCCCCCGCCAAGGATATTCGAAGTTCGGGAAGCATAAAACGCACATTAGGAGAATTGGAAATTACTGAAAGGGACACTGATAGTGATGTTTGTGAAGTGAGTATTGAATTTTGTTCGTGAAATGTACATGGCATTGAACGTGAGGAGGAAAGTGACAAAACTAGTGATGATAGTAGCGAAGAAGTGGAGTTGTCCAGCCTTTACACCCCCCACAACTCCCACAGCCTTCTATAAGTGCTGATGTGAAGGGAAAAAGAGCAAAAATGTGTTAAAACTTTGGTAAAAACGTGATGCTCCTTGTTCGAAGCTGCCAGGCACACCCCCTTGTTGCAGCCCCAGCCATAGTGCGCTAACTCTACAAGTTTCCCGCCACCCTTCCCCACCCCCCACTAGCCTCCTCAAGTGGTGTTGGGGATGTTTTTCGACCTGCATCCCCACAGCCTTCAAGCAGTGGGTTTCAACCAATTCTTCCCACTACCCATAACCGCCCTAGGTATCATATGCCTATGTGGCCTCCCCTGGGTACTGCCCTGCTCGATTGGTGCTTACAATCTCCCCAACAATCTCCCCCCTGGTGTCGAATGTGGTGAAACAGAACTTCTTTTAACTTGGCGAGTTGGGGTAGTATCACAGACAGGTTTCTTGCTGTGTACAGGAACCTGGTGTCTTCTTTCTTTTCTGTCCATAGACTTGATGGGGAAAGGCATCGAACTGTTATCCCAAGGAGATCTCAAACCACTCCTACAGCAAGCACTGTAGAGGTGATACTCAGGAACGAGAGGTTACACTGGTGGGCTATACAATTCACTAACTAGCTTCGAGCATCGAGGTTACCCTAGTTTCGGACTTAGGAGGCGACCTAGTTTCGTACATACGTTTAGATCCTGTCGAATGACCTGGTGAACTAGCTTCGGGCCTTGTGTAGGAGAAGGGACTCCTCTCACTAATTCTATCATAGTCCCTACTATTATTGTCAGGTCGGGATCTCCTCCTAAAACAGAGAGGGCATGGATGCTTTTCCTTTCTCCTTTTTTGTCCTGATGATAGAGCTCTTGAGTGTGAAGAGGGGGTCTAGCCAGATCCCTCCCGGCAGGAACGCTCCATAACGATGGCCTGTGGGAGGCTCATACATCCTTTTAAGCTCTCGCTCTTGTTGGTAGTGTTATTACTAGTTGTAGCTGCTGTTGTTATAGTAGTTGTAGGGGTTGCTTCTATTGCAGCTAATTTTTCACTGGGCATTACATAATATATTCAGCAATGTTTATAGAATGTAGAGCTTGCTCTTTGGATCTATATTGACAAATTTTCAAACACATTTGTATACCCCGTTGCTTAACAATTTACCTCCCTGTGTTGGCTGGTGGGAAGTACATCAACCTTCTGCCTATAACGAGTGCCCCCTTGTACAAAAGCGAGATAGCAAACCAAATTCAATGTACCACAGAGACACACACATACACACACCCTGTGTAGGGTTCGGTGGTATGTCAGGTTACATCAGAGGAAATATAATTATGTAACTACGAAGAAATTCTTGTGCAGTAAGTACAAGCACTTAGTGTTAGTCAGGATAAATATAATAGGACGAATCATTAACCCGGGAACGGCGAGAACACTCATAAGAGGTTTTGGTGGGCAAGGGCGAGGAACCTCTTAAGAGGTAAGGCCTAAAAAAAAACTTTTAAAAGGCCCCAGTAGCACTTAAAACAAGTGAAATGGTGATTAAGTGAGATAATTTCCCTCCATACCTCCTATCACCCCTCCACATCTGTCAAAATTGCCTCCTTCCCCCCTTTCCTCCCCCTCCCCCTCCCTTCAATTATCACCTATTTTCCCTATTATTCCCTTATTCATTGGTATATTTTCGTGTGAACATCTCCAAGCCGGTTCTATGGTGTGGTCATGTGACTAGCGAGTGTATTGCGTAAGAGAGAGTGTGGGTGAGTGAGTCACCCAGGCTTCAGGCCTCGCTAGGGGAGGGTTTGCCTCGCTCTGCTCCAAATTTCATGAATGGACCGGCCGGCAATAATTCGCGATTTTGACCATCCAAACACTACTCCCACTTGTTTTATTATTGTTACATGTTATTATCTTCATATTAAACATAAAATAGGCGCATATGAATAAGTAATAACGATATGAATCGTAAAATTACTATTTTAGGTGGGAATGGGGCATAATATCGTCGCCTGGCGGTAGGGTGTCCAGTACACACAGCTCTCCTTTAAGGGGGTAAGAAAATGCTTAGCCATGTTATCCTAATTTATATATGTACTATCTTCCTGTGTTAGCAGATATGGACCAACTGAAGCCAGCAGCCCAAACCTCTGTAATTAAAAAAAGGCTAAAACAAATGAGCTGTAGATTCCCACACCTATTCCCTGGATTACCTTTCCCAAGTGGTGGAATTATTTGCTCGATTACTCAACTAATTTGTGAGTTATAAAGGTTAATATTCAAGAGGTATGGTCTACTTAGTTGGAACAGTTTATAGTAAATATGTTTTACCAGAAACTAGTGCAAAATAACACATCAAACGCAATAAGTTAGTATAAAGTGACGGATCATTTGAACTAAATAAGACAAACAGAAAACGTTGAGTGACATCTATTAAGAGGGGCTAATGCAGAATGTTGGCTGATATGTATCAAATAAAGCTAAAAAGAAAAATCCCAAACTAAGATCAAGTATTACGGGCTAAATTAAGATATAACTTATTTTTCTATTTCTAGTTGTATTTCTATTTTCGCACACTTTCCGGACAAGCCTGGGTGGGATATAAGAGAATTCGCTAGTTACCTTGATTGCAAATTCTTCCTTGGTCTCCGCCATTACCTCAACCCAACTATTTCTCCACTCGTTTTCTGTTCGTTTACAAGTGTGATGAAGGTTGTTAGTCGCGGTATTGGTCGTTTAGCTCGTTAGGTCGTAAATTTAATCGTCTGTAGATTCACCTCTTCTGCTGCGTATCCGTGGAGCTATACCACATAAGAGGGTTATGTTTATGAGTTGTTAAGCATTTGTTTGCTGGAAATATGATTATTTTTTATTGTTAAGTGATGAGATCATTAGAAGAGCTTATCGTTGATCATTAAACTGATTGGTATACATGGAATTTATTCTCCGTTTATATTGCCATCTCACACCACTCAGTTATGTTTGTTTTGCCAATATATTTACTATGTATTTATTATCTGTATTAGGTCTATAACCCATCACACTAAAATAATCCACACTTTCCAAGTAAAACTATTAAATAGACTTAACCCTTAATTAGCGGCGAGCAACATAAGTCGAGTTAAATAAAGCTGGACTATGTGGCGGTGCTCGACATATATCGTGTGGCAATTTCAGCACGTAATGTTGCTGAGAGAGAGAGACAAGTGGTGGCAGGAGAGTAGCGAGCGTATGACTGCTCCAGACCACCGCGGCGAACCTACTGACACGAATCCCACCTCCTCCCTCCCTCTCTCACTCGCTATATACGGAATTGTATGGGGAAAGTGCCTAATTACATGCTTTTTGCACTCGCGTTGCACGGTTATTGCAAGAAAACTAGCCATCATAAAAGGATCGTTATGGTGTCATTCGAAAGCTCTGTTTATGCCCTTTCAGGGATAGATACTTGTTTTACGTTCTGGGTCTTATTTAGGCATGAAAATGATCACGTAAACAGCCCTATTTTGGCTAAAAACACCCCGCTGGGCGGTACATATAAATAAACCGCATAGGCCGCTCGTAAGGTGTTAATAACAATCATGGTTAGTATTATGAGATGAAAATTATGATTGTGATGAATGATGATGGAATAATTATATTTTACGTATTTTAATATTTTCATGAACATGCATAACCATTTTCAAAATGAACCTGCATTCCCAATCAAATTATATATATATATATATATAATTTATTTATTGTATGTTCATTTAATTTTATATATATATATATATATATATATATATATATATATATATATATATATATTCTGACATACGGAGCCCTGTATGTTTATTTTAGAGTTAGAATTAAGAGTTGAAGGAGTGCCAAACTACCCAGGCGGCGAAGCAGACCAGCGAGCGAACTAGCGGGTGGGAAACCAGCTCGTCCGCATACCAGCAAACAAGCCTTCACACCTGCGTGCGTCATAGGGGACCCTGCAAACTACTTCGATGACCCGACGCTATGACGTATGATCGACGCCAGCAGACCCCATTGGACCACGCACCTGCTACGCAACTCGAGGAGCTGTGATAGGGGCGCGCACCATCAGCTGCCTCCTGATTCGTTCCTACACCATCATTGTTTAGTATATAAGACCCGAGTAGTGGGCATTCAAATCAGTCTCATTTGGAGTTGGGGAAGGTGAACTTGCAGCTGGAGGAAGACGGGGTGAAGTATTATAATGGGATTGTGACTGTCAGCAGATTATATAAGTGTGTGTTAAGTGTGTTCGGTGTAAACACTAACGTTATGTTGGTTAGTGAGATATGTGATTGGGAATTAACATTAACGCTACTATTATGTACTTAACTATTTGATTGGGAATTAACGTTAACGCTACTATTATGTACTTAACGCTACTATTATGTACTTAACTCTTTGATTGGGAATTAACGTTAACGCTACTATTATGTACTTAACTCTTTGATTGGGAATTAACGTTAACGCTACTATTATGTACTTAACTCTTTGATTGGGAATTAACGTTAACGCTACGATTATGTACTTAACTATTTTAGTTGACTAACTTGTGGACTAAAGCAACTCTTTAAGTAGTTGGGTTATGATGAAAGTAATACTATTGTTTTATATTAATACTTACGAGTTATTTTCTTTTCTTTTAATTAAGCTTACATTTTATTTTATTTTAATTAAGCTTAACGGTACTTTAGTACGGTGATACTATTGTTTCATATTAGTAATATCGCCTTAGACTAACATGGCTGTTTTAATGTTACTTCTAGTGATTTCCTAAGCTGAAGAAAATTCTTTTAGCTTCAAAATATTATTTTTGCTTTTCATATTATTTGAGTGAGACCTGAATCGAATCTATGAAGCGATCCTGTAACTTAATTTACTCATAATCAAACCTCAATGTTACGTGGTTAAGAAATACATTTAACTAATTATTAAATATATATCTAACTTTGTATGTGACTGATATAATCCTGATGATAATAATAATATAATACTGTTAACGTAAGACAAGAACCAAGAATAATTACATTAAATATAAATAAAAGGACATATAAGAAAACTATCTATTCATTTCAAAAAGGGTAAGAGACAGAAATATTCTTACTTTAATATTTATCTTTCAAGACTTTTTATAGAATTAATAGTCCTTCTTTAGATATAACTTCTTCGGTTCATAACCATAGCCTACTAAGCTTCGGTTAAATAATAATTCTTTATAAATACTACATGACTTTAATTAGTTTCAGTATTTTTCATAATTAAAGAGTATCAGTCAATAAAGGATACTAAGTCCTAAGATCCAAAAGGAAAGGAAGCAACAACAGGATTTTTTTTTATTAGATTTTACTTTTGTTTTGCCTTCAGCTGACTGATACCTTAATATATATCTCTGTGCTATCTAGATTCATCAAATTAACCACTTGAGGATCAAGATACGTAACAATATGTATATATATATATACTGTATATTTACAATATTTATTTATTGTATTTTCATTTAATTTTCATTTATTTTATTTTGTATTTGTTTTCAATAGGAATAGGGTAGCCAAAACAAGGAAGATCCCCATTTTCATAATTTATTACAATATTTCGGACTCTTCGTCCATCCTCAGGTCAGTACAACACGATTCTGCACAATGAAAATACCATGCATAAAAATGTCGTAACTGAAGATCTACGAAAGTAGAGAAATGCATTTTAACACGTTTATGACAAACATATTTTTAATATAAACGCAAAAGCCCGAGCCTTCTAATAAGATACTCGGACGTACTTTTTAAACCCTTATTTTTGCATACAATATATTTTAAATGCAATTTAAATTTAGCACTTACATTGTTTAAGCTTTGTGCAATGAACCTCCCCTTTTCTACACACCTTTAATGTGGAAACCTATATTCGCATTTTGTTTACCACAAGAATTTATAATTTTCACGTTTAATATAATATACAGGTATATATATATAAATATATACTGTATATACTGTATATATATATATATATATATATATATATATATATATATATATATATATATAAATATATATATATGATATTTTCATTCTGATTACCTGTATTTTTGGTTTACTTTCAAAGTTGTTTAGATTCTTAATTTCTTCACACACACACACGTATATCTGTGAGATTTACTAGCTCACACAAGTATGCAAACACACACGCACACCACACGTACATCCACCAAAAGGTAGTGACACACAGCCAAAGACAAACACAAAATTACCTGCACTCCAAGTAATTGGTGGCCTTTAAAGTAAAGGAAAGGTGGAGAAACTACTGAGAGCAAAAAGTTGTTTGTGTGTGTATATGTGTGTGTGTGTGTGTGTGTGTGTGTGTGTGTGTGTGTGTGTGAAAGAGAAACCCGAATGAGGGCAAAACCGAGAGAAAGTTTTGAGTACGTTAATTTGTACGTGGATGCAACTCTTTATGGTTGTGAGTGTGTGCATATGACTGTCTGTGTCTGAGAGAAAAGTTTATGAGAGAGAGAGAGAGAGGGTGAATTTGTTGGGGGGGGGGGAAATGTGTGAGTGGGAGTGAGAAATAGACATACATTGGCGGCTATGAGAACTCCCACGATTCCCCCCTATAAGCATGCTTCTTTTCCATACGCACAATAATACTTTTCCTCCATCGTTCCCTCATTTTGAACGGAAGGCCAATAGCTCGTGGGGATTGTCAAAAGCTTGGATTACGGCCAAAAGTTTACAGTTTAGGAGGCCAAAGGTTGGAAAGGTATATAGTATGTATTTTACCTGGGCAGCTAAAACGTGGATGGGGTATATGTTATTTAGCTTGACCTGACGGTAAATTGCAATGTCCTTACTTTATTTACTCAGCTAACACCAAGATATTGAGACGAAATATATTGTAAATTATGAAATTTTGGTAATTATATGACGTAGACATTGGAATACCAAGCTTTCGTCTATCCTCTAAAGAAATCTTCAGGGTAATACCCAGATGTCTTGAGATAACTGACGAACTGAGAACTGCTTGGTGTTCCAATGTTTCACTTTACTTGCGAGTTTTACTATACTGTATACTATGATCACACGTATTTGTGATTTAACCTCTCTCTCTCTCTCTCTTGTGACGCCTGCCAGCGTTGGCAGAATCGCCTCCCGGTAGCCACTAGCACTCGCCAGGGCAGTGAAATGGGCTACAGTCTGTCTACAATGTTGTACTTTCTTTCTTGTGAATCGTCATGTCACAGGCAGGGTAGAAGTGGTCTTTGTTTTCGCCTGTGACAATGCATTGTATTTTATATCATGAGTTGAACATAAGATGCATTGTAGTGAAGGAGAGAGAGAGAGAGCGAGCGAGCAGGGTGGGGGAGGTGAGTGTTGCTTTTCCTCCTCCTCCCTCCTCCCTCCCGGAGGAGTTGCTGCCCGCGTGGTCTTTTCTCTCGGTTTTGATTGGCTGGTGGTTCCTGGCGCCTTCTGCAGGCCTGCTGCCGGGTGACACGTAGCGGCCTGTGATTGGCTGACCACCGTGCCTTTGTGTGGGATCCTGGAGGGGTCCAGGACTATTCCTCAGAGCTTTCCTGACTAGCATACCCTTCACATGTCCCTTGCCCCCCTGTCTCCCGACTTCTACCTATAGAGCACTTTCTCTCTCTCTCAACTTCTTACCTCTCATTCTTCTACTCTATTTAATATCATAACTTCCCTTTGGTTCTGCACGATTTCATATATCGGCCATCGTATTATATGCTGAAGCTCTCAGATAACACATGTTTAGTTAGGCATTTTGGAAGGGTTACCAATTTTGTCTGTAGAGGTTGACACACTCACAGTGTCTCCCGTCCTGTATCTTGGTGGTCTGCTGGGGGATTTAATGCTAGACTGGGATAAGGCTACTGGTGTTGTGATTTCCATGTGTACTAGGTTTTGTTGAACCTGTACAATCGCAATGGAGACGTGGGAAGCCTAGGTGGTCTTTCTGACTGTGTACCTTGTGAGTTTAGCACTGTGTTGCGAGTGAGGGCTTTTGCCTCTGCCACCCAACACTGTGCTAACTCGTTTGCTTTGACTTTGAGAGGGTCGCCAGGAGAGAACCAGATACTAGCGATCTGGATCTCTCTAGAGCACCCCGTCAATTAACGTAATTTGGCCGCACAGCCTTAAGGACTTCGCTAGGCTACGAGCCGCTTGCTCAGCCATTGTTTCCTAGCCTACTACATCCCAGCTAGACTTTATTCGCCTAGCAGACACCAGATTTAGATTATAAACTCTTTCTGTTATGTATGCATTATTATTCACGGCATTTATTAGTCTAGGTTGTTGTTGAGTTGCACAACCCTAGTAGGCTGTTTCGTTGATGAGGAAGTACTTCTTTTGCTGTTTGAGTTCCTACTATTGCGCAGTTATTATTCCCGGTCTGGTCATTTGGAGTAAGGGGTCGGGCGCAAGTTGGACTAGATAATAGTCCATCAGGCGCCTGGCCCGGGGAGACGATTAATATGAAGGGTGTGCTTGGAAGTGTGGTGGGAGGGCTTGTGGCTTTGGTTCCGCTGCATGTCTGCCTGCCGAGATCGGAACCTCTCCGGGTGGTCAGGGGCCAGGGGGAGTGCTGGAGCGACCTTGGTAACCCTGGTCTCTGGGTCTTCTCCTGGGTGACCTGGATGTGTGAGAGTGTGTTTTTTATCTGTGTTTATTTTTTGTTTTATGTTGTTTTTGTGTTTTCCCTGTTCTTGCTCTGTCTTGAGTCGGCTACCCCCAAAATGGGGATTGGGCCTGAGCATATAGATAGATAGATTATTCCCGTGCCAGTTAACCCTATATGTCCTTACAATTGTCATATCCTGTTCCTGCTTTACACTACAGTTCAAAATCCGATACGATCATCTTAACCTAGCATCAGACATTCTTCAGAAGATTCCTGCTCGATGCTTTGGGACTTTCGTTCACTTTCTTTAGTATAGGAGTGACAGTTCATTATTGTTTAGAGTAACTTTAAATATACTTTCTTCTAGTTTGCATTAAATCATTGGAGTGATTTAATTAAGATCTCTATCTTTTCCTAGTATACCTTATTACCGTAATTGTATGTTGTTGTGATCAGGCTGTATCAGAGATCATCAGCCTGTAGTAGTAGTGCACTTATACTGAGTTATAGGATACCCCGTTATCGCAGATTTAACTCTGGAGGGTATAGGTGTTTTTGTGCGCCGGCATTATAAGTTCGAGGGTTGGATCTAGTGTTACCGTTGTGGCTGTGTGCTTTCCTAGTCCAATAATTAAGAGCCCTTGTTTTATACGAGCCCCGGTCGTAACACTCTATTAATATGTTTATCTATCTATCTATCTATCTATCAATATATATCTCGTGTACCACCGACTGCAGGCAAACATACCTTCACTCAAACTATCCAGTAATGCATACTTGCTTAATCAACCATTCCCACTTCTTTTAATTATTATGCATTAATGGAACATGTCGAACACACTGTTGTCCTGTTTTGTGTAGTCATTTACCTCTTTTCTCTTCCTCCTCAGCTTTTACTTTTGTATATACAGTACTGTTTTCCCGTGTTATCTTCATTTTTGTTCTATCTTTCTTATAGTGTATTCTCTCTTTCTTTCTGCCACTCCCACCCAATGTTTTGCAGAATTTTCTGTTCCTATAAATCTGTGGGAACTTCCAAGATGGTGTCTGTGTGTCACCAGGTATCTCAAACTATTCTCCTTACTTTCTCCCTCACTTGTTTTCTTGCTGGCTCTTCCTCTTACTTTTTCTCATTCTAGTCCATGATATATATCTGTATCTACCTCACGTTTCTTTCTATCGCATTATCCTGAAGACGAGTCATTTTCCCCTATATATATATATATATATATATATATATATATATATATATATATATATATATATAAATATACAGTATATATATATATATATATATATATATATATATATATATATATATATATATACTGTATATATGGAGGTTAAATCACAAGTATGTGTGATCAAATTATGTAATAAAACTCGCTAGGAAAATTGAAGCAATGGAACACCAAGCTTTCGTCTATTTTCTAAAGACATCTTCAGGGTAATATGCAAGAAAATGTGGGGAGAGTGAGGCTTAAATACCCGTCCTAAATCATTTGTTAGTTGCTAACTAGCATAGAAACACAAAAAAGTGTTGCCATCCTACTGCCGGTTGCCATATTTTTAGAAACATACTTCTTTTACATACAATATTAATGTCTTACAAATTATATATACTTATACAGATATGCATATACATTGAAATATGCCTAACAATACAATCTAATCTAACCATAAATACAATTTGATACAAATCAATGAACTTCAGAGAATCAGTACAATGCAAAGTATAATATTTAGCATGAACGTAACCAGAATAGCCTATATGAAACTATAACATAATACACACAACACAGTGAACTAATACAAATATATAATAGTAATGATACACCGATATGTGCTGTAATACACGATGATCACAACTATATATACAAATTATTATGTTACCTCCACCAACCTACTTTATTCCTAAACTTAATTAATGAAAGCAACAAATACATGTGGCAGTCCAGGGATTCAAACCTAGGATGCTCACGCCGAAATTCAGTGCATTTATCCATTGCGCTACGAAGACAGGAAACAGGAGTCTGCAGAGAGCCGCTTATCCCAAACAAGGCAGATCCCTTTCAAACTGTTATCTAACTTATGTAAATATGAACAAATACATATAGATATACATATAATTACATGTACATACATATACTGTACATGCATACATTACATACATACAAATAACAGTTACATATATAAGAACATAAGACAATGGGAGTCTGCAGAAAGCAGACTCCCATTTTCTTATGCTCTCTCCCCACCCACAACTCCCTCTGACCTTGGGCCGGCCTGAAATTTGGTTATGGAAACAAGGCCCCCTGCAGAATGAGAACATTTCTATTGGGAGACTCATAGTTGAGAAAATGTTATACTACTGATACTTAACCCGTTCCCTGCGTCCAATGTATATTTACGTTTCATGTAAGTGTTGGTAGTAGTGGCTGAGTTGGTTGCATAAACCCACTTGCTTGTTGTCAAACACTTCCAGGAGGTTCTAAGCTTTCCACCAATACTAATATCAGTGTGCTTAGTGCATTGGTTGAGGAAGGATATGTTGACAATGAAGAGTCGTTTTAGAAACTGAAAAACATTGATAAGAGGGCCACTACTCTATGTAATTGGGAAAGCTAAATACCAGGTACGAATATGAGGTTAATTTCATCTTCATTTCAACAATTCATACTGTCGTATAATCACAAACCATGATAAAATAACGAAACATATAAACAAGTTATATACGTGCAACATGTGAGGAGGTGTGTGAAGTGAGGAGAAGAGGGAGGGGAGTGAAAATTACAGCATGGTGGACAGAAGAGGTAATAATAGTTGTGGAAGACAAGAAGAAAGCGTATAGAGAGTGGTTGGGTAGTAGAGGGAATGAAGATTTGGAGAGGCGAAAATGGGCGAGGTACGTGGAGAGAAAGAGAGTGGTGAAGAGAGTAGTGAAGGAAAGTAAGAGAAGAGTAGATGAGGAATTTGGAAGGAATCTGAGTGTAAAATGGAGGGAGTGTAAGAAACTGTTCTGGAAAGAAGTCAAGAAAGTTAGGGAAGGTAGCAAGGGAAACAGTAAGGGTGTGAAAGATAAGAATGGGAAAATGCTAGCCGAGAAGCAAGAGAGAGTCGAAAGATGGAGGGAGTACTTTAACGAGTTGCTAAATGTAAGGAATGAAGAGCCAGCAAACATAGTTGGATATGGTATGGGTGGGAGAAGAAGAGAAGTGGTGGAGGAGGAGGTGGGGATCAGGAGGTCAGAAGTGTGGGAAGCCATGAAAAGTGTGAAGTTGGGGAAAGCACCAGGAACAGATGGAGTGTGTGGGGGAATGTTGAGGTATTGTGGTGAGATAGTGATCGAATGGATATGGAAAATGTGAAAACTAGCATGGGAGAAGGGGAGTGCACCCGAAGACTGGAAGACTGGTATAATAGTCCCCCTATATAAGGGAAAAGGGGAAAGAGGAGTGTGTGGTAACCACCAAGGCATATGTCTTCTAAGCGTAGTAGGGAAGGTGTACAGTAGGGTAGTGATTGAGAGAATGAGAGAGAGAACGGAGAAATGGATAGGCGACGAGCAGGGAGGGTTTAGGAAGGGAAGAGGATGTGTAGATCAGATTTTTGCCCTGAATTGTGTTGTGGAGAAATATCTGGAGAAGCAACAATAGGTGTATGTTGCCTTTATGGACTTGGAGAAGGCCTATGACAGAGTTGATAGAGAAGGTATGTGGAAAGTACTTAGAATATACGGAGTAGATGGCAGGTTGCTGAAAGCAGTGAAGAATATGTATGAGGGTGCAAAGGCGGCAGTACATGTGGAGAATGAGCAGAGCGAGTTCTTTGACCTGAATGTTGGGTTGAAACAGGGGTGTGTGATGTCCCTGTGGTTGTTTACTGTATTATATGGATGGAGTCATGAAAGAAATACTAGGAAGAGCAGTGGATGTTGGTGTATCGCTGAAAAGGGAGGGAAATGAGTGGAAGCTGCCTATACGGCTGTTTGCGGTTGATACAGTTCTGATGAGCGATAATGAATGGGAGCTGCAGGGTCTGGTAAATGAGTTTGGAACAGTGTGTGAACAACGGAATTTGAAGGACAATGCGGGAAAGAGCAAGGTTATGGTCTTCGAAAGGGGTGAAGCCACAGAGTGTGAGGTGAAGTTGAACGGTCAGGCTACGGAGATCGTCAGCTTTTTTAAGTATCTGGGCAGTGTGTTAAGTAAAGATGGGACTATGGATGAAGAAGTGCGGGAGAGGGTGCAACAGGGGAAGAGGGTTGTAGGAACGTTGAAAACAGTAACAAGAAATACCTAGGGTGGTCAGTATGGAAGTGAAGAAGTCCTTGCATGACAGTGTGGTAATCCCGACACTAACTTACGGAAGCGAAGGTTGGACGTTCGGGAAGAGACTCAGACCAAGAGTGAGAGCGGTGGAAATGAGTTACTTGAGAAGTGCGTGCGGAGTTACATGGAGGGATAGACAGACGAATGAGGAAGTAAGAAGGTGGTGTGGTGTGGAGGTAGATATGCTGGAAAGTGTGAAAAGGAACAACTTGAGATGGTTGGCCATATGTAACGTATGGAAAGCGAGAGAATGACTAAGAGGGTGTACGAGAGCGAGGTGGAAGGACAGGGAGGGGGAGGTGCACCGAAGGAGAGGTGGAGGGATGGAGTGAGGAAGTATATATGAATGAAGGCGGTTCTGGTTGGATGGAGGGGCGTCGACCGACTGGGGGCAGAGGTGCATGGGAGCCGTTCGTTCGTGGCCACCCTTTCGGGGATCATGGCGTCAGGCAATAGATATGAACAAGACAATTGTAAAGAAATTCTCGCGAATGTATTGTAGGTGGTTGGATTTCAGCGATGAAAACAGCAAAGTATTGATCGATTTTCCTGGGTACTGTAAAAAAGTAGGGAGGGTACGGTGACTGTTATAAAAAGAGTTCATCACAATCTTTTCATTGAAGCTAATTCCCATTCGATATGGCACTAGGGCAATGTATATTGAGCAGAATTAATGGTTGAGTGAGGATGTGTCCAAGCAAGTAGTAGTTTATTGGACGATGTAATACAACATACTTCAATATTTAGTTGTTATAGGTGTGATGTGGGCTTAAGTAGAGTTCTTGTGAGAAAGAAAGTACATTTGCCAAAAAGGAAAGTATTGGTGCTAGAAAAAGAATATCCACAAAGAGTTCACAACCAATGATGGAAATTGAAAGAAGTGTGGGTGCTAGATCAGCTGTCGTTGACAGCCAATGGAACATTATAAAAAGCAGCCTTCTTGATGCCACGGACAAAATGTGTGGCAAAAGAAAGGGCCACTCAGACACAAGTTCTGGTGGTGGAACAATGATGTTGAAGCTCTACAGTCAGAGAGAAAAAAAGATGAATGTTTTAAAGTATGGAAGGAAGGTGGCATCAAGGAAGAATACCAGCCTGTCAAACGTAATGCTGGTAAATAGGTCTACAGGGCGAACAAAATACAAGATAGTATGATAAAACAGTGTGTACGGCTAAAAATAACGATGGGATATTATACACTAGCTAAGAATATGAGGTACTGTAGTAAGGATGTTGTGGGTGTACGATGTATAAATACTGGCAATGGCTTTACTGAATGGAACAGAATGAGAGGACAATTGTGAGATGGTTATGTGTGGATAACCTCAGGGACGAGGTGTCGAATGAGGAATTTAGAAGGCATCTGGGCATTATGAGTATCTGTACTTGGTTAGTTTGAACACCTGGAGAGAATGGATAATCAGAACTGAGTGAAGCAATGATGGATTGTAAACGCAAGGAGACCTGCGCATAGCGGTAGACCTACAAAGACGTGTGATCAGGTACTCCAGTCCGATCTCAAAATACAGCACTTGACAACAGAGGCAGCCCTCTCTCTCTCTCTCTCTCTCTCAACACAACAAATTATGTTTTTGTTTCGGTCCAGGTCTTATTTTTGTCCTAGTTATTCAGACAATTCAATTAAGGTTAATGATAATCCTTTACCCCTCTACCAATTATCTTTGTTTTTCTCTAATTATTTATGTTTTGCTTACTCGCTCTCTCTTCCCCTCTCTCTCTCTCTCTCTCTATATATATATATATATATATATATACATATATATATATATATATATATATACAGTATATATATATATATATACAGTATATATATATATATATATATATATATATATATATCATATATCTATCTATCTTTTTATCTTAATCCACCCATGCCTAGTGACCGTATAGTGACAGAAATCAACCAACCTTTGTCTTTTGGTGCCACTAGTGTTAATTAGCCTCTTTTTTTGTACACTCCATATCTATAATAGAACCGTCTCACTCTCACTCTCTCTCTCTATATCTATATATATATATATATATATATACCAGTATATATATATATTATATATATATATATATATATATATATATATATATATATATATACTGTATATATTGTGCCGCTTCTGCATAGTAGCCATGTGCGGGCATGCGCGCGCGTCGGCTGCCCAGCCGTTTAGAAACCGGCTGGTGGCAGCCGGCCGGCCGGCTGTTCCTTAGTATATATCCAACGACAATGTAACTAATGTCTTGGATATGCTTATGTTGTTTCACATCTTGTAGCTGCCCTTATTCTTAACCAACGCATCTTAGTATATTTTATTCTCGATAGTTGATTGTTTCATTATAATAAGATGTAAGTCTAGACGAGCGGGAGACAGAGACCGGCTGGGAGACGTTGCTTCGCGCGGAGAGTCCAGCTTGGGACGAGCCTGATGTTGTCACAGGCATTTGATTGCAACGTTAGGCTTAGTTTCGACTCACGCACGGGGTAGAGGATTTTGACCCGGCAACTGTGTTGAGTGTTGCCAAGCCTGGGATGTATTTTGCATGCCTAGGGTGGGATCCAGACAGATTCAAGACTCAGAGCTCACCTCACTGTCGTACCCTTCGGGCCCCCTTGATATCTATCCCTCTCAACCCCACTTAGAAACTTTCTCTCTTACTTTGTATACCTTCTTTTCACTACTTCACCAATCTATTTAATTATCCCATCCCCTTGATAGACTTTATATCTATTATTGTATTAACGACGAGCTCTCAGATAACTAGATAGGATTTTGGGCCTTATGCAGAAATGGAATTGTTAACGAGACCTAGGAAGCTTTTTTGTTGTCTCATATTTGGTGGTTTCATGCTTGCTAGTGTGTTCTTGTGCCAGGTTAGCAGGGGCTAGACCGGAGGGGAGGGTTTTTGCGATCCTTTAAGTAAAGTCTGCTGGTGCGAGTCCTATGGACCCGCACGACTTTACTAGGATACCCGTGGGAGTCTGGGGGCATTTTCTTGTCTGTGTCCCTGTGTGTCCAGAGTGTTGTGTTGTGTGAGGGCCCTTGCCTAATCCACTCAGCACTGCGCTAGCACGTCTTGCTTTTGTTTTAGGGTCGCCAGGAGAGAGTCAGATACTTGCGATCTGAGTCTCTCAAGAGAGCACCCTTTCAATTAGAGTAATTTGGCGCACAGACTTGGGAACGTCCCTAGGCTAGAGCAGGTGGCTCAGCCCGGGTATCCGAAGCCTATATCCTTCCGGCTAGACCTCTGCCACCTGGCAGATTAACAGCTAGGGGTTTATTATTTCTGCATGCTTGTTATTGTGCCACAGTTTACCGTTTTTGTGAGCATTGTGAGTCAGGGTGTGGCTTAGAGACTCTGTCCGAGCAGGCTTGCCTGACTAAGAGTGATAAGCACACCTGTATGTGGTTATGTTGCGAGTTGCTGCCTTTATTTAATTATACCTATGCCATTATACACTGTATGGCCTATCACTAGTATTTATTCCTGCTTATGAGTTAAGAGTTCTCTAAATCCGTAACATACTTTCTTTGCTAAGCATCAGATCCTACAGTAGCCGCATGCAGTTTAGAAACCCGCATCTTGTCTACCTGTACGATGTTTTGAGGACTGTTTGCTTTCACCTTCTTTCACGCAGGGGTGATTAGTTGTATTAATTAACGTAACGTTAAATGTACTTTCTTCTAGTTTGTTATTAAATTGTTTCTGCAATTTAATTCCGTCATCTATCTTTTCCTTGAAGCTTTAAGTCAACTTAATTGTGTGATCTTTTATATAGCCTGCTTGACTATCAGCAGTCTATAGTGCGTGTACCCTGTAACCGAGTCATAGGATACCTCGTTGTCCAATCAGGACTCTTGACGGTTTAGGGTGGTTTGTTGCCTGGGTTTATAAATAAGGGTTGGATCTAGCGTTTTCCGTTGTTGCTTGTTGCCGCACACCTAGTCCAATAGAAAGAGCCCAGTGTTTATATATCCCAGGATGTAACAAATGGCGACCTTGCCAGGATTTACTGAACAGAGGAATATAGTGGTCATTTGTTTTGAGATTCCTTATGATTAGAGGAATACAGTGGACATAGAGTTTTTTTTTTGGAGCAACCAATATAACACATTAAAGACTTTAAATAACATTAGTATATACATACTTGCATAGGAGATAAGGCACATTCTATAACCATGATAATAACTGCAGTACACAAACATGTCTAATACATCAGAACACAGTGATGGGTCAGGTCACGATACGGGCTCGGAGGGAGAAAGACCTGTGGAGTGGCTAGTCGATAGTGAGGAGGGTGCTAGAAGATTTTTAGAGGTGCCCCTTACCGCTGCCAGGGTGTTGAAGCTGAATAAGTATGGCTTAAAGTGTGTGGCAGGTCTTCAGGGTCACCAGGGTTTAAGTGGCATGAGGAAAGATCAGCTGAGGACTTTGATATTGGGTTTAGAAGGGAGAGACCTGAGTGGAGAGGCGACTGGGGGCCCCGGTCCCCAGCCCCCTCTCCACTCTACCCCCATTTCAAACGTCAGGATGCCTGAATTTAGTACATACCCCCAAGTTGATGGTCAATGGCAGCGTGGAATTCAATCACAGGGACCCTCTCCATTAAATGCACCTTCCCCTCCTCAAGGGTTGACTCCAGATTTGTTGTTTCGGCTTGAGGTGGCCAAGGTTGAGGTTGCTAGAGCTCAGGTTGAGGCTGCTAGAGCTCAGGTTGAGGCTGCCGAGAGACAGGCTAGTGTGCAGGCTGAGGTTGCTAGAGCTCAGGCTGAGGCCACAGAGAGAACAGCTATACGAGAGGCTGAACAGCAGGCAGAGTCTACTAGGTATCGGGCTGACAGGGAGCTGGAGAGATCTCGAGTGGAGGTAACGGGGCGAAATATTGGGGGAGGTAACAGACATCGGGACCAATCATTGTCGCACCTGCTTAAACTAGTTCCTGTGTTCGATGAATTAGGTGTGACTGAGTTTTGTATGCGATTTGAGAAGAAGTGTCAGGAACTCCAGTGGCCTCAGGAAAAGTGGGCAGCATTAGTTTCATCAAGACTCCTAGGAAAGGGGCTAAAAGCGTATGATGCACTACCTTTAGAGTCCTGTGTAGTTTATGATGAGCTGAAGAAGGCTGTGCTACGGGCCTATGAGTTACAACCGGAAACTTACCGCTTGAAGTTTCGGGGTGTTACTAAGGGCAAGGATAGTACCTTCCTAGAACACGCCCGGGACTTGTCTGATGCACTACGACATTGGCTGCGTTCTGAGAGGGCAGCTACTTTTGAGGAGTTGAGTGAGCTGGTTCTCTTGGAGCAGTTCTTTAAGTGCACATGCGGGGACTTAACATTAAATATAAATCCTAGAACTCTCCAGGAGGCAGCAGAAATGGCTGACCTCCGACTGTCATTAATTCGAGGGTGCGGAGCAGCAGCTAGGAGTGAGTCGGGTGCAAAGGATCGTACCCCTCCCCCTACCAAGAATTTTGATACACACAAAACCATCTAGCACTGACAATAAAACTGAACATAAACCAAATACCGTCCCGTATAAGAAGTCAAATGGTACCTCCCACTCCCAAGGGAAACCAAAGAGTAAAGAGTGCTTTGCATGTCACAAGGAGGGTCACTTTGCAAATGCTTGTCCGAACAAGCCACCAAACAAGGTTGTGTCATTGGCCCGCAGCATAGGGGTGTCGCCTATATCTTCTGAGTTTACCAAGGGTAGTTCGTCAGAGGTTGGGACACAGCCTGTGTTCAAGAGTCCGGAAGGCTCGAACCCTGTCCGCGACGTCTTTGGGGGTCATAGAGGGCATGGTTTTGTGAGGTGGGCTGGCGAAAGGCGAGGAGTTAAGCTATTGCGTGATACTGGGGCTTCTCAGACCTTGTTAAGGAACTTTACTGGTAGACCGATTAACGCTGCTTGGGTGGTGGTAGTTCAGGGGATCAATGCTACGAAGTCCTACCCGCTGGTGCGGATGGAGCTGGAGGTGGATGGTGTGGCGAAGGAGCTGGATGTCGAAATTGTGGAGAACTTGCCTGTTGGGGGCGTCGACCTCCTCCTCGGCAACGACTTTGCGGTGCCTGCTTCTAAGGTTTCACCCTTGGTCGTTGCCGAGAAGGCGGCCGACGTTAGTAGGGAGGAACAGGAGTGGGTTGAGAAGTGTAGCGTACAAACCATGGCGTGTGTTGTGACGCGTTCTCAGACATCCGGAGCCTTGCAGCCACCACCTCAGTCTATCAAACCGCGGAGGAAAGGTCACAAGAAAACGGGAAGTGTTGGTCAATTGGAGAGTTTTGAGCTGGCAGTGTTTCTTGGTGACTCATTATTGGCACCTATCTTAGAGTCTGGAGAGGCCCCGGGGCCTGTCACCGCTAGTGCAGGTGCAGGGCAGGAAGAGACTCTGCGACAGCATCGTTATGCGCAGCGTGAGAAAAGGATGGCTCAGCGGGACATCGGAGGTGGAAATAAATTATTTAAGATGAACTTGGATAATCTCGCACCTGCTGATATATGTTCCTTGCAGCTGGAAGATTCTGAAGTCAGGGCATGTGGTAATGGTGCTGTCGAACTGGAGAGCGATGGGGATGCGCAGCCTGGTGATTTTTTCTTGTCCGAGGGGATCTTGTATCGGAGACATTAGGATCCCAAGAAAAAGTTGGATGGCGGGTCAGGATTAGTGGACCAGTTAGTAGTACCGAGGGTGTGCCGTGAGAGCTTATTGAGATTAGCTCATGATGTGCCTTTGGCAGGGCACCTGGGGGCACGTAAGACGGAGGCAGCTTTGAGCAAGCTTTTCTGGTGGCCTGGGTTAAAGGCGAGTGTCGTGTCATGGGTGTCACAGTGTCACACTTGTCAAGTTGTTGGGAAACCCAATCAGGTCATCCCGAGAGCCCCGTTACAACCCATCCCTGTCATTGGGCCGCCCTTCAGCAAAGTAGTTATCGATATGGTTGGCCCATTGCCCCCCACTAGTGCCGGCAATAAATTTTTACTAACTGTAATGGATGTAGCAACACGGTATCCAGATGCTTACCCCATGCGCAACGGGATGGCTAAGACTGTTGTCAAAAACCTACTTGTCTATTTCTCTCGTTATGGCTACCCTCAGGAGATCCAGTCTGATCAGAGATCCAATTTTACTTCTGCTCTGTTTAAGAAGACCATGCAGCAACATACGATAGTGTCTGTGGTGTCATCTGCCTACCATCCCGAGAGTCAGGGAGTTTTGGAAAGGTGGCACTCGACTCTCAAGAGTATGTTGCGGTGTTATTGCATGGAAAATGGGAAGGAATGGGATCTAGGTCTCCCATACATTTTATTTGCTGCGAGAGAAGTACCTGGGGAGAGCTTGGGATTTAGCCCGAATGAGTTGGTTTTTGGACACAGGGTCAGGGGGCCCCTCCACATAGTCAAGGAGATCTGGGAGGGAGTCACAAAGCCATGCTCGCTTCTAAAGTATGTAGTTGAAAGCCGTGAGAGAATGCTAAAGAGCTTGGAGGTAGCAGGTCGGAACCTTAAGAGTTCACAAGCTCAGATGAAGGACAGATACGACCAGAAGGTGAAGCTGAGGGAGTTTGAAGTAGATCAGGAGGTACTGATACTACTGCCTCTGGTGGGACACCCCTTGTCTGCCAAGTATTCTGGTCCGTATCGGGTTGTAAGGAAGGTTTCTGATCTCGACTATTTAGTAGCTACTCCTGATCGTAAGAAAAAGAACCAACTTTGCCATGTAAATCTGATGAAAGAGTATGTGAGGCGCCCCTCCGAGCCTCTCACTGTCCCAGTGTTGTTCTGCAGCGATCGTGGTGGAGAAGGAGGAAGGGACAGTCAAGCTGCAGGGGAGGATAATTGGGATCGTCATGTTTCCACGGATCAGTGGGCGGGGAATTCTAGACAAGTGGCTCACGAGTTGATATTGCACCTGCCTGAGCAACAGCGTGTAGCTGTGCAGCACTTGTTTGATTCAAACCCAGCTGTTTTCGCGGAGCATCCTGGCCTCACTACTCAAGTGGTGCACGATGTCGATGTTGGGGACCACCCGCCCTCTAAATCAGTGCCATACCGTGTTCCCCCTATTAAATTACCAGCACTTAGGGAAGAGCTGGATTATATACTGAAACGTGGGCTGATTTCTGAGGGTGCAGTAAGGTGGACTTCCCCCGTCACACTGCAGCCCAAACCAGATGGCAAGGTGCGGTTTTGTATAGATTTCCGCAGGTTGAATGGTTTAACCCCCACAAATGCCTACCCTCTCCCTCGCGTGGACGACAGTGTGGATAAGATAGGAAAAGCCAAGTTCCTCACTAAGATAGACCTTGTTAAGGGTTATTGGCAAGTGCCCTTGTCTGAGCGAGCGCGAGAGGTGTGTGGGTTTGTGGTGGACGGTGCCACATATCGTTGCCATGTTATGCCATACGGGCTGAAAAATGCCCCTGCAACGTTTCAGAAATTAATGAACGACATTGTAGCAGACATTCCCAACTGTACGGTGTACCTAGATGATGTCATAATATACGACGATGATTTTAACAGTCACTGTGCTCACATCGGACAGCTTTTTAATAAACTGAATGGAGCAGGTTTGGTGGTAAACCTGGGTAAGTGCGATTTTGTCAAAGCCACAGTTTTGTACCTGGGGTTCGAGGTGGGGATGGGTCAGGTGTGCCCTCCACAGACAAAGATCAAAGCCATCGATCAGTTTCCCCAGCCTACGACTAAGAAACAAATCATGTGGTTTCTAGGTATGATAGGCTATTATCGTCGCTTCATCAAAGGCTATTCGACTGTACTGGCACCTTTAACTGACTTATTATCTAAGGACAAGAAGTTCCGGTGGTCTCCTGAGTGTGCAGAGGCGTTTTCCTTGGTGAAACACCTGGTATGTACCCACCCCATACTCAGGGCCCCGGACTTCAGCAGACCTTTTCAGCTGGCGACTGATGCCAGTGGCGTAGGGGCTGGGGCTGTCTTGTTACAGACAGATGATGAAGGTATCGAACATCCAGTGAGTTTTTACAGTAAAAAATTCAATAGCGCACAAAGGAATTACTCTGTAATTGAAAAAGAACTCCTGGCGATAGTGCTGGCGCTCAGGCACTTCGATGTATATGTTCCTGCTTTCGGACCTGTCGTAGTGGTTTATACCGGTCATCACCCTCTGAAATTCTTGAATCAGTTTCATAACCGGAATATGAGGCTGACCAGGTGGTCACTCATGCTTCAGGAGTATAATCTGGACATACGCCATATTGCCGGTTCTGATAACGTGATAGCGGATTGTCTATCAAGGGTGGATGATGTTGGTTAGACTGCCACAGGATTGAGGGTTGAGTGTGGAGGAAAATAGGCTGTCACTGTAGTTCAGCCGAAAAAAACAAATTAAAAAAGCAAAAAACCTTATAAAAACTCTTTATTTTTATAACGTGTAGAATTTTGTATAAGATGTTGTAGCAGTATCTAAGTTGAATGTTTTCACTTATTGTCGCTGAGTTAGTTGAACTTGCTCGGTGGAGCGCAACAGTCTTTATTTTTTTTTATATATGGTGCCTTGTGTCGCAACAGTGTGTGGCACTATGAGAAGCTTTCTGTTAGATATGAAGAACTTAGTCAAGGGTCTTATATCTTGGGGGAGGTGTGACGCTTCTGCATAGTAGCCACGTGCGGGCATGCACGCGTGTCGGCTGCCCAGCCGTTTAGAAACCGGCTGGTGGCAGCTGGCCGGCCGGCTTTTCCTTAGTATATATCCTACGACAATGTAACTAATGTATGGGATATTCTTATGTTGTTTCACAGCTTGTAGCTGCCCTTATTCTTAACCAACGCATCTTAGTATATTTTATTCTCGATAGTTGATTGTTTCATTTTAATAAGATGTAAGTCTAGACGAGCGGGAGAGAGAGACCGGCTGGGGGACGTTGCTTCGCGCGGAGAGTCCAGCTTGGGACGAGCCTGATGTTGTCACATGCATTTGATTGCAACGTTAGGCTTAGTTTCGACTCACGCACGGGGTAGAGGATTTTGACCCGGCAACTGTGTTGAGTGTTGCCAAGCCTGGGATGTATTTTGCATGTCTAGGGTGGGGTCCAGACAGATTCAAGACTCAGAGCTCACCTCACTGTCGTACCCTTCGGGCCCCCTTGATATCTATCCCTCTCAACCCCACTTAGAAACTTTCTCTCTTACTTTGTATACCTTCTTTCCACTACTTCACCAATCTATTTAATTATCCCATCCCCTTGATAGACCTTATATCTATTATTGTATTAACGACGACCTCTCAGATAACTAGATAGGATTTTGGGCCTTATGCAGAGATGTAATTGTTAACGAGACCTAGGAAGCTTTTTTGTTGTCTCATATTTGGTGGTTTCATGCTTGCTAGTGTGTTCTTGTGTCAGGTTAGCAGGGGCTAGACCGGAGGGGAGGCTTTTTGCGATCCTTTAAGTAAAGTCTGCTGGTGCGAGTCCTGTGGACCCGCACGACTTTACTAGGATACCCGTGGGAGTCTGGGGGCATTTTCTTGTCTGTGTCCCTGTGTGTCTAGTGTTGTGTTGTGTGAGGGCCCTTGCCTAGTCCACTCAGCACTGCGCTAGCACGTCTTGTTTTTGTTTTAGGGTCGCCAGGAGAGAGTCAGATACTTGCGATCTGAGTCTCTCAAGAGAGCACCCTTTCAATTAGAGTAATTTGGCGCACAGACTTGGGAACATCCCTAGGCTAGAGCAGGTGGCTCAGCCCGGGTATCCGAAGCCTATATCCTTCCGGCTAGACCTCTGCCACCTGGCAGATTAACAGCTAGGGTTTATTATTTCTGCATGCTTGTTATTGTGCCACAGTTTACCGTTTTTGTGAGCATTGTGAGTCAGGGTGTGGCTTAGAGACTCTGTCCGAGCAGGCTTGCCTGACTAAGAGTGAGAAGCACACCTGTATGTGGTTATGTTGCGAGTTGCTGCCTTTATTTAATTATACCTATGCCATTATACACTGTATGGCCTATCACTAGTATTTATTCCTGCTTATGAGTTAAGAGTTCTCTAAATCCGTAACGTACTTTCTTTGCTAAGCATCAGATCCTACAGTAGCCGCATGCAGTTTAGAAACCTGCATCTTGTCTACCTGTACGATGTTTTGAGGACTGTTTGCTTACACCTTCTTTCACGCAGGGGTGATTAGTTGTATTAATTAGCGTAACGTTAAATGTACTTTCTTCTAGTTTGTTATTAAATTGTTTCTGCAATTTAATTCCGTCATCTATCTTTTCCTTGAAGCTTTAAGTCAACTTAATTGTGTGATCTTTTATATAGCCTGCTTGACTATCAGCAGTCTATAGTGCGTGCACCCTGTAACCGAGTCATAGGATACCTCGTTGTCCAGGCAGGACTCTTGACGGTTTAGGGTGGTTTGTTGCCTGGGTTTATAGATAAGGGTTGGATCTAGCGTTTTCCGTTGTTGCTTGTTGCCGCATACCTAGTCCAATAGAAAGAGCCCAGTGTTTATATATCCCAGGACGTAACAATATATATATATATATACCGGTATATATATATATATATATATATATATATATATGGAAGGTGTGGTGGAGTGGTCTTGCCACTGGACTGGTAATCCAATGGTTCGAATCCTGATGTGTCAATGGGAAGATATTATTGTGATGGAATTTGTGTTGTACCTAGTATCAGTGCATTACTACAGCCCACCGAAACACCAAATAAATACCCCCATTATTTCCTGATTAAATAGCACTGTATGAATATTCCCATATTCAAAAATATGCTAAAGGGGGGCAATGCCTAGTGAGTTCATTGTTCAATATGTGGTGTTCTGAGAGTGAGGTTCCGACTCTAGGAAGTGAGACAGTAAAGCAATGGAGTGAGGCAGCTTCAGAGATAGGGCTGCTGCAAGCCGTGAGTGAGTAACTAAGCCCCATGCATCCTGCAAATGCAAGATGGCAGGGGCTGGTTGCAGCTAAAATTGCTTCACATGTCTCACCTTCTAGACTGGAACAAGACCTCACAGGCTCCACGGTTGAATGTACAGGCTCGTAACCTATGCCCGAGAGGGAGTAGATGGAATATAGAATATATATATATATGCATACATATTATATATACCGGTATATATATTATATATATATATTTTGTTGTTTTTCTTGAAGGCATGTGAGATTAAATAAAACAGCATATTTAGCATTTATATGGCTTTTATGCAGAGATTCAATTTCTCGTGCAATTTTGCGTTGTCGGTCATTCAGTAGGTACAGAAGGGAACCGAAGTTATCAGTGGGTTGCATGGGTTGTGGAGGTTGTAGTAGGTTGCATGGGTTGTGGAGGTTGTAGTAGGTTGCTGGGTTGTAGAGGTTGTAGTAGGTTGTGACATTTCGAATATAACAGTCATATTCATATAAGTGATCTGTAAGGGGGAGAACAGGGGTGTTTATAGGAAAGCTGGGATCACGTGCTGCTTATTCTGCACAGGTGGACGGGGCTAGTCAGCGATCTGCGTGTGTGGTTGGTTGGTAGCTGCTATGCGTGCGCTGCGTCTGTTGATTGGCTGGCTGGGCGCGGGGGCATCGTCAGGTGGGCGTTGGCTCAGGGTAGTGGTGTTGTGCTAATTTCCATCAGGGTTTCTGCGGGGGTAGGATCTCCTCGCTGTGGGGAGAATTTGGAGGTCCAATGTCTGGTTATTGAGGGTAGGGTTGAGTGTTTGTATGTATATGGGGAGGTGCCTAGGGTCGGGCTCGTTATCTAATATGGAGGTGTTGGTGTCAAGATCTTTACGAGCTAGATAAGGGTGGTCAGGGCTGTTGTAGTGATTTTTGATGGAGCCAGATTGAAGGTGGAGGGTAAGACGACGACTCAAGCGAGTCTGGGTCATGCCAGTCCCCGTGGGTACAAGAATGTTGGTACACGACATGATCCAGGTTCAGTTGTCTCTTATCTTTAGCGGGGCGATTACGTAGAACAAGTTGGGAGGTTTTGGGAGATTTATAATATATTATTAGTTTGATATTGCTGTCAGAGTTGGTGGGCTGGACGTTCTTCAGGATTATGTCTCTTATGACAGCTTCGTCTGTTTTATGATCTGAGGACATGTAGTTTTTATAGAAAATGTTGATGTCTTCAGGGCTGGTGGTGTTGGCGGCTTCATTATTGTACCATTTTTCAAGGTGTTTTTTATGGTTGTGTCAACGTCGGAGTTAGAGTAACTGTTATTTATGAGGACTTGTGTGAGGCGGTTGAGTTTCAGGTGGGTGTCCTGCCAGGAGGAGCAGTGAGAGAGTACCCTCCTGACGTAGGCAGAGATGGTGGAGATGTGGTATCGTTTGGGGCACTCGCTTTTGCCGTTGAGACAGAGTCCATTGCTTGTTGGCTTTGTGTAGACCGTAGTTTAGAAACCTGTGTCTTGGTTAGTAACTAGGATGTCAAGGAAGGGTAGTTTCCCTTCAGTAGTCTCCTCGTAAGTGAAGTAGAGTCCTGATGCTGAGATGAAGCGCTGCTGAAGCTCTCGTAGTTCTGCAATGTCCTTCACCCGCACGAAGATGTCGTCAACGTAACGGCAGTAGATAGAGAGGGGGTGGGTGGCCAGGAGGTCCTCCTCGATGGCGTCCATGAAAAAATTTGCGAAGAGTACACTGAGGGGGCTGCCCATCTCCACGCCATCTATCTGCCGGTACATGTTTCCTCGGGGGCAGATGAAGGAAGCTTCTTTAGTGCATATCTCCAACAGCATTCGCAGGGCTTGTTCCGGGATGTCTATAGGTGGGGAGGTGGTGGAGTGGTATACACGACGTAGGATGATTTCGATCATCCTATCCACTGGTACGTTAGTTTAGAGGCTGTCTACATCGAGTGAAGCGATTAGGTTATCATCGGTCGGTGGGGCATCACGGAGGATTTCGAGGAAGTCCGTGGCAGAAGATAAGCTATATTGAGTGGGGGCGTATGGCGTCAGGAGGTTGTTAAGGGTCTTCCCAATTTGGAAAGTTGCCGTCGGGATTTTGGAGATTATAGGTCCGAGGGGGTTTCCGGCTTATGGGTTTTTATGGTGCCGTAAGCATATCCTGGGGATAATTCCTCAACGATTTTTTTTAGGTGGATATATATATATTATTATGTATATATATATATATATTATTATGTATATATATATATATATATATACAGTATATGTGTGTGTGTATACAGTATATATATATAATAATAATAATACAAATAATTTTCAGGTTACTTATATAGTGGCACTTCTCTATAGCCCTCGCTCTAAGATTCAATAGCGCTCGACCATAGTTTATTACCAGACACTATTAGCCATTTCCTTGCTCAAGGGATATGGTACAGGCTACAAGTGTATGCGAAAAACCTTCATGCCTGAGCGTGGGATTGAACTTGGTTCACCCGAAGTGGGAGTCCGAGACGTTCTCCATTACATTACCGAGCCGGTAGTGTATATATATATTAATTCAAATCTCCAGAGTCAATCTTAGGGAGATAATCAATATACATTTTCAAGGTTTTCAACATTAAATTTCAACTAATGCATCATAATGTTAGGGAGATTTACATTTGCCATATGTAAGTGGAATGGTAAACAAAACAATGAGCATATAATGACGCTGATTTGAGCATACAGTATACAGCAGCACAACCTCTAACATAATACATAACGAGATGGATTATCCTAGAAACCATGATGAATAATGAAGGCTGAACATTAACAAATGTAATGGAATGGACCTGAATAATGTACTGCCCCTTGATGTATGGTGTAATACAGCACTGTGATATACTGTGCTGCCATCATTGATGTAGTGTCCGGGGTGGCTCTGATTTACTCTTTGCACTACACTATAATAGCAAGATAGACCAGCTCTGTAATGTGGGTTAAGTAAGTTATGGGCTACACTCTGTCTTTGAAGTTATCCACAGCAAGGTTGCACATTCAACCAAGTCTTTCTAGGACATTACATTTATGTAGCCAATAATATTTCTCGCTCATAACTATGCAGCTATCCAGTGTAGTATGATGGCAAGAACCTTATTTCAATAACCATTGCAACTCTAACCCTTTTCGGCTTTCCTGGCATACAGCATACATGCTAAATGCTACCAGATGATATCATATATCACAGCACCCCCCCCCCCCCCCCCCACCCGTCTCCTTAAAGCTGGTATCACACAATAGTTTTTTCCCTCAACATTTATCCTCAACACTGGTCTGGCAGCTTATGAGGTCAACATATAAAATATGTCGGTTACCTAAGTTCATCCATCGTCAGTCTAGTTTCTAATACCAGTGGAAAATATTACAGACATGTTGCCAGAAAATTGTTGATCATCGAATGTTGACTATAAAACCTCTCTTGTGACACCGGTTTAACCCTCATGCTCTTCAACATTCCAAAGTCTCTCTCCCTTTCACAAACCTGAAAATAGTGATTTGCGCATTCGAGAGATGGCAGCACGTTCGAAAGGAAAATGGGAGGGTCCCTATTAATTCGTAATAATCACTACCTTGCACTAATAACGCTATGAATAATCAATGCGACGTTATCCAGAGACTCTGTAAACATGACAGAGTTCAATAGACATAAGTAGAGGCTACTGTAAAGGCCAGATCATCGTGAAATTGTCGTCATTTTGAATAGGTTCACACTTAAGCCTCCTCTAACCCCGCCATTTTTGTTGTGGTATGCCGGAGTTACCAAAGTCAAACAGGCGGGGACAAAATATCCCAAGATGTCATAAGTATTACCTAACTACGTATTTGGTCTAAATGTCCAGTATTAGTGCAACTTTACAATTTAACATAATATAAATTCAAAATTACATGTTCATTCTTGCTGTGTTGCTTGGAGTTAAACAGCTTGCATCATAATTATATAAGTATGTTTTTATATTATATGTGTATACTTAATTATTCCTCTTGATTTTAAATATATATTTTAAATAATTATCAAGTGTAATTACCCACAATAATTCACTCGAAAAGATGTTCCCTCTTTAATCTAACGCCCCCTCAGTATGCAGACTTTCCCTAACTGTGGTAACACTGCAGACAAGCCATATGCGCAGATATCAATGAGTATTTAATAATGAATAACCACTGAGGCCTTTTGCTTATAATATTATGCCCCACGATAGTACTGCTACCTCTAGTTTGCGCGAGCAAGTAATCACTTTCTTCTCTTTCCTTCTATCCTCTTTGCCCTCAACCCTCACCTCTCCTATTCTCGTATCTTTCCCTTCTTCAAAGGCGCCTGACACACTCATTAATTTCCTCATTTACTGAATGTGTCTCTGTTCTTTTCCTATTTCATTTCCTGTATATGATCATAATCAAAATCCCCACCCCTATCTTTGTTGCTTTGGAAATAAACCTGATAAGTGCCAGACATTGCTTATTTCTTGTTTTATTACTTTAAAGAAAATATGGAAATATATCACAAATACCCACAAAATTATTATGTTATGGTTATTTGTAATGCTAAGTGATGGTTTAATGCTTAGAGTGTTTAACCCCTCCGACCCTAGGGTCGCACGTTATGCATCGCCTATGTATGTAACCCACAGTACTAGCGACGCAACGGTTGCGTCCGGCTTAATTACTCTTCTCCTATGGCACCTAGAGAGTTCAGATTTGTATGGGAACTACTTTTGGATCCCACAGAACAATACCGATGATTGGCAACTCCTCAAGTCCAGCAGCATGCAAGTGGGCGCACGCAGGAGTATTATGCCAGTATATTGCCTACCCATCACCCCATGGTAATTATGACTTTACCCCGCCCCAAAGGACCCCCAAATCTATCCATCTCTCCCTTCGCAGAAATCAACATCTTAGGAGATTTCACCACCGCCAATTTCTCTCCTCTCATTCTTCTGACCAACTTGGTGAATAAGCCTACATCTTTTCTATCCTAAATGACCTAGAGCAGTTGGTTCAGCAACCAACCCGTATCCAGGATCGCTTCGGAGATCGACCTAAATTTGTTTACTTGTTTCTAACTTCTAACTCTTCTTCCTATACTGTCAATCTTTTCTCTCCTTTGGACTCCTCCGACCATAAACTTATCTCCTATCTCTCCAATACGGCCACCCGATCATCCCAAGCAGCGCTTGTGGCACTTTGGCACTGCCGACTGGGAGGCTCTTCGGCAGTACTTCTTTGATTTCCCATGGAATAACTTTTGCTTCCGTGGCCGGGGACCCTCGGAGAGTGACGACCGCATTACCGAGGTAATCCTCTTGGGCATGGAAGCATAAATTCCATTTTCTTTCTCTCAGACTAATGCAAAAACATCTTGATTCACTCACGCTTGTTCTACTGCTCTCCGCAACAAGGAGAAAGCATTCAAACGGTAGTGACGCCTTAAAACTCAAGAATCTCATTCTTCCTATGTTTCTGCCCGGAATCAAGCCAAATCTGTTCTTCGACTTGCCAAGCACTCTTTCATCAATAATAAATGCACTGAACTATCCAACTCTAGCTCTTCCCAAGCTGTCTGGCATCTAGCCAAAAGCCTCTCCAACAATTTTTCTTCCTCACCTTTCCCTCCCCTTTTCCACTCTGATGGCACAACCATCACTTCTTCCTCTGACAAAGCTGAACTCTTCGCTCAAACGTTCGCTAGAAACTCCACTTGGATGATTCCGGTACTATTCCTCCCTCTCCACCACCCTCTCTCCTACTTATGCTTAATATTTTAATCTCTTCTAAAGATGTACTTACTACCCACTCTGGGCTTAATACTAAGAAGGCGTACAGTCTGGACGGTGTTCCTCCTGTTGTACTCAAAACTGTGCTGCCGTGCTGACTCCCTGCCTAGGCAAACTCTTTCGTTTCTGTCTCTCCTCAAATGTTTTCCCTTCTTGCTGGAAGTTTGCTCTCATTCAACCTGTCCCAAAGATGGGTGACCGCTCTCAACCCTCCAATTGCTCTCATCTCTTGTATCTATAAGATTTTGAAACCATTCTTGCTTCCAAGTTTCTTAAGCATTTCGCTTCCCATAATCTACTCTCAGATCACCAGTATGGCTTCCTTAAGGGTCGCTCTACTGGTGATCTTCTTTCATATCTTACTAACTCTTGGTCATCCTCCTTTTGGGACTTTGGTGAGACCTTTCCTATTGTGCTAGATATATCAAAGGCCTTTGATAGAGTTTGGCACAAATCTTTAATTTCTAAACTATCCTCCTTCGGTTTCTATCCCTCCATCTGTGCCATTGTCTCTAATTTCCTTTTCGGCCATTCTATAGCTGCGGTTGTGGACGGCCATCGCTCACTTCCTCATCCTATCAACTCCGGTGTTCCTCAGGGCTCTGTCCTATCTCCCATTCTCTTTCCAATTTTCATAAATGATCTTCTCAACTGTACCTCCAGGCCTATCCATTCATACGGAGACGACTCTACCTTACACTACTCAATTAGTTTTCCAGAACGCCCCAGCCAGCAATCCCTCATAAACAAATGTGATGAAGCCATGCAACAATTATCTTCTGATCTAACCGCTATTTCCAATTGGGGCACAGAAAACCTTGTTATCTTTAATGCTTTTAAAACTCAATTTATAAATCTATCTACCCGTTGTGATACCCCAGAGGATTGTTCCTTATACTTTAACAATACTAAGATCAACCTTTCATCTGCTCTCAGTATTCTCAGTGTCTCTTTTTCTTCTGCTCTCTCTTGAAAGGACCATATTACCAGTCTTGCTAAGGCAGCCTCCCAGAAGCTTGGTGTGCTCAACTGTCTCAAGGGGTTCTTTACCCCTGCACAGCTTCTTGCACTGTACAGGGGTACATTGCGTCCTTGTATTGAGTATTGTTCACATGTGTGGGGTGGATCCTCTCACACCGCACACCTAGACAAAGTAGAAAGGAGGGCCTTTTGTATCATTAACTCCCATCCACTCACCAACTCTCTGCAATCTCTCTCTCTTCTCCGCAATGTTGCATCTCTCTCGCTATTCTATCACTACTACAATAATCAGTGTTCCTCAGAGCTATCTCAGTGTATACAACTTCCTCTACGTAGGTTAAGTGGTACCCGTCTTGCAATACAATCCCACCCCTACTCTGTGCAATTCTTCAACCCAAGTGTGAAACATTATTCTGTCTTTCTTCTATTCAACAGCTGAGCTCTGGAACTCTCTCCCAGAATCAGTCTTCCCTTTTTCCTATGACCTAAATTGCTTCAAATTCTGTGTGTCCAGGCATTTTGGCTAGAACGTCCCTTGATTTTGGCCTTGTCACTCTTTTAACTCTGGGGGAGTCACTCACTACAGGCAGTTCTGCCTTTTGTCTCCCTTGTTTACATAGAAAAACAAAACAAAAATTACCTAGGTGAGTGGGTTTATGTTGTTTTTCTTTCATTACTAACCCATCACATGTGTTTTTAGGGAAAACAAAAAATTGACAAGTGGCTGGTACTGGAGTGTACTTCTTTGTATTAAATCGCTTGGGGTCCAGGGGGTTAAGACCTGTATATGTGGGGATGATCCTCTCACACCGCACTCCTAGACAAAGTAGAAAGGAAAGCCTTTAGCATCATTAATTCCCATCCACTCACTAACTCTCTGTAAACTCTCTTGTCTTCGCCGCAATGTTGCATCTCTCTCGCTATTCTATCGCTACTACAATAATAAGTGTTCGTTGGAGCTTTCCCAGTGTATACCACCTCCTTAACGTAGGGTACGTAGTACCCGCCTTGCAACACAAGCCCACCCCTACTCTGTGCAACTCTCCAACCCAAGAATGAAATGCTATTCTCAGACTTTCTTCTATTCAACTGCTGAGCTTTGGAACTCTCTCCCAGAATCAATGTTTCCCTCTTCCTATGACTTAAATATCTTCAAACTCCGTGTGTCCAGGCATTTTAGCTCGAACGTCCCTTGATTTTGGCCCTGTCACTGTTTCAAATCTGGAGTAGGCACTTGCTGCAGGCAGTTATGCCTTTTGTCTCCCTCATTCACATAGAAAAAAAAATGGTAACCCAGGTTCGAATGCTGGTAGGATCGTATGATTTCATTCATTTCATTGGGAAGTGTTTGGTGTTGGAAGTAAAATTCACAAATTAGATTATTCCTATAGGTTCAGGAACAATTCATAGCGAGATTGGTCCTTGGAGATCTGTGCTCCATAAATATCCTTCCCTTTCACTTAAGCATTAGGCTATTCAGTGTGCCATTGATTTTGAGTATATGATTAGATTGATATCCAGTATTCGATAAATGGATATACAATCGTAGTCATGTACTTAACCTTTAACTGGCTTGATGGTATAATGCTTATATTCTTAGAGTTAAGATCTGTATGTGGTAACCTAGGTTCGAATCCCGGTAGGATCGTATGCTTTCATTAATTTCATTGGGAATTGTTTGGTGTTGGGAGTGAAATAAATAACTTAGAATATATAAGTTTTACGAAGAACATGCTTTCAATTCAACCTTTCAGACTAGGTATTTGTTATAGTTAATCATAGTTCATAGACACCTGACGATTGTGGTTGTGTTTATTATTTGTTGTTATTAGACTTTTGGGATTTTATATAGCCAAAACAAAAAGAGCAATAATATTGCTAAATATGTATAACAAATATAGAAAACCTAAACCCGGGTGGGTAACAACATTCAAATTTGGTGATGACGTTAGGGTTGTGCTCAATGAAAACAACACAGCCAAATTCTTAACCAGTGCAATAAGCAAACAACTTTGTCATTGCATTCTCAATTAGATTAAAACAAAAAATCAACTAAGGGAGACGTTTTACAATCAATGGGCATAAATAACCTTGAATATCTCAATCTGCAGAAGTATGCTTTGTATTTACGCTACGGTATAGACTAGAACACTGAATCAAGTTGACAAAGATCTCTCTGAGCCAAGGGGTCCTATCTTACAGTGTAGGATAATGCTGCTCTTTCTGTTATTCTGGCTGGCAACAGACGATTCCAATCGATGTGCGTAGGATTTATGGACTCTGGAACGTTAATTGAGCCAGTTTATAATCCTTTGAATCCTAGAGCATATGGCAGGTTATTTAACAATACTATGTGTGAACCAGGTACATTCAGTATACTGTATATGAATATACTAGATATAATATATATCATGGTAACATGGGTGAATCAGGTAACATAGATGAACCAGGTAACATGGATGAGTAAGATGACATGGGTGAACCAGGTAACATGGATGAGTAAGATGACATGGGTGAATCAGGTAACATGGACGAATCAGGTAACACAGGTGACTTAGGTAAAATAGGTGAATCAGTAACATGAGTTAATTGGGTAACATGGGACAATTAGGTAACACGAGTGAGTCAGGTAACATGGTTAATCGGGTAGCAAGTGTGAATCAGGTAACATGGGTGAGTCAGATAACATGTTGGCTGGTAATGAACATGGCTGGTGGCAGGTCTCACTTACCAAGTTAAGTATGGTTCAGCAGGTGTCCAGCATATATAACTTTATGTTTTCTTTTATTTTAGTCTATGTGAGTGAGGGAGACAAAAGGCAGAACTGCCTGTAGCGAGTGCCTCCCCCATAGTTGAAAGAGTGACAGGGCCAAAATCAAGGGACGTTCGAGCCAAAATGCCTAGACACAAGGAGTTTGAAGCAATATAAGTCATAGTAGGAAGGAAAATACTGATTCTGGGAGAGAGTTCCAGAGCTCCGCTGTTAAATAGAGGAAAGCCAGAGTAACGTTTCACTCTTGAGTTAGAGAGTTGCACAGAGTAGGGATGGGATTGTGTTGCTAGACGGGTACCACGTACCCTACGTAGAGGAAGTGGTATACACTGGGAGAGCTCTGAGGAGCACTGACTATTGTAGTAGCGATAGAATAGTGAGAGAGATGCATCATTGCGGCGAAGAGGGAGAGATTGCAGAGAGGTGGTGAGTGGACGGGAATTAATGATACAAAAGGCCTTCCTTTCTACTTTTTATAGGAGTGCGGTGTGAGAGGATCCTCCGCACACATGTGAGCAATACTCAGTACATGGACGCACTGTGCCCCTGTACAGAGCAAGAAGCTGTGCAGGGTCAAAGAAGCCCTTGTGGCGGTTGAGCACACCCAGCTTCTGGGAGGCAGCCTTAACAGGACTGGTAATATGGTCCTTCCAATGAGAGCAGAAGAAAAAGAGACACCAAGAATATTGAGAGAAGATGAAGGATTGATTTTTGTATTGTTGAAGAATAAGGGACAGTCCTCTGGGAGTTTCGTACAGCTAGTAAGATGGAGAAATTGGGTTTTGGAAGCATTACAGACAACAAGGTTTTCTCTGCCCCAACAGATAATAGTAGTTAGAACAGAAGATAAGTGTTATATGACTTCTTTACCTTTGTTTTTGAGGGATTGCTGGCTGGGGCGTTCAGCAAAACTAATTGAGTAGTGTAAGGTAGAGTCGTCTGCGTATGAATGGATGGGACTGGAGGTACAGTTGAGAAGACCATTTATGAAAATTAGATAGAGAATAGGAGATAGGACAGAGCCCTGAGGAACACTGGAGTTGATAGGATGAGGAAGTGAGTGATGGTCGTCCACAACCGCAGCTATGGAACGGCCGGGAAGGAAATTAGAGACAATGGCACAAATGGAGGGATAGAAACCGAAGGACGGTAGTTTAGAAATTAAAGATGTGTGCCAGACTCTATCGAAGGCCTTCGATATGTCTAGTGCAACAGAAAAGGTCTCACCGAAGTCACAAAGAGGAGGATGACCAAGAGTTATTAAGATATGAAAGAAGATCACCAGTAGAGTGACCCTTAAGCCTTAAGGAAACCATACTGGCGATCTGAGAGCAGATTAAGATTAGAGAATTGCTTAAGACATTTGAAAGCAAGAATAGTTTCAAAAACTTTAGAGATATAAGAGATGAGAGCAATTAGGGAAGGTGTGGCAGAGTGGTCTTGCCACTGGACTGGTAATCCAATGGACCCAGGTTCGAATCCCAATATGTCAATGGGAAGATATTATTGGGATGGAATTTGTGCTGTACCTAGTTTCATTGCATTACCACAGCACACCGAAATGCCAAAATAAAATACCCTCATTGTTCCCTGATTAAATAGCACTGTATGAATATTCCCATATTCAAAATATGCTACAGGGGGGCAATACCTAGTGAGTTAATTGCTCAATAGGTGGCGTTCTGAGAGTGAGGTTCCGAGCCTGGGGAGTGAGACTGTGAAGCGCAGAGGCGAAGCAGCTTCAAAGATGGAGTTGGGTTCGAGCCGTGAATAGGTGCTTCGCATGTCTCACTCCCTAGACTGGAACAAGACCTCATGGGCCTCGCTGTGTTCAGCGGTAGAGTGTAAAGGCTATCAGCCTATGCCCGAGAGGGAGTAGTTGGAATATAGAAAACAAAAAAATAAATAAATAAATTGGATGATAGTTGGAGGCTTGAGAGCAGTCACCCTTATTTGGGACAGGTTGAATGAGAGCAAACTTTCAGCAAGTCTTCCGTTAGAGGAGAGACAGGGATGAAAGAGTTTGCCTAGGCAGGAGTTTATCCCGGAAGCACAGTTTTTGAGTACAACAGGAGGAACACCGTCCGAACCGTATGCCTTCTTTGTATTAAGCCCAGAGAGGGTAAAAAGTACATCTTTAGAAGAGATTAAGATAATAGGCATTTTTAAGGGAGAGGGGGTGGAGAAGGAGGAATAGCACAGGAATCATCCAAGGTGGAGTATCTAGCAAAAGTTTTATTGAAGAGTTCAACTTTGTCAGAGGAAGAAGTGATGGTTGTGCTATCAGAGTGGAAAAGGGGAGGGAAAGACGAGGAAGAACATTTGTTGGAGAGGTTTTTGACTAGATACCAGAAAGCTTGGAAAGAGCTAGAGTTGGATAGTTCAGTGCATTTAGTATTGATGAAAGAGTGATTGACAAGTTGAAGACCAGATTTGGCTTGATTCTGGGCAGAAACATAGAAAGAATTAGATTCTTGAGTTTTAAGGCGTCGGTACTATTTTAATGCTTCCTCCTTGTTGCGGACAGCAGTAGAACAAGCGTGAGTAAACTAAGATTTATTTTGCATTAGACTGAGACAAAGGAAATGGAATGTACGCCTCCATGCCTGAGAGGATTACCTCGGTAATGCATTCAGCACTCTCCGAGGGTAATCGGCCACGGAACACACAGTTATTCCATGGGAAATCAAAGAAGTACTGCCGAAGATCCTCCCAGTTGGCAGCGGCAAAGTGCCACAAGCGCCGCCAGCTGGGAGGATCGGGTGGCCGTACTATAGAGATAGGACAGGACCTGGTAATGGAGGTAAGTTTATTTTCGAAGGAGCCCAAAGGAGAGACATTCTGAAAATAATTCTGTAATAATGCATTCATACCCATTTATCAGCAATGTTGCTGTTTATGTCTTTGATTGTAATGTTGTTATCTTGACATTATATTCCATATTTCATGTTATAAATATTCTTCCCTTTTATAATTTTATACTATGGTTGTTCTTGGTTGAGATGTAATAAAACAAAAACAATTTTTTTTTTTTTTTTCTATATTCCAACTTACTTCCTCTCGGGCATAGGCTGAGAGCCTTAACATTCACCGCTTTACAGTGAAGCCTGTGAGGTCTTGTTCCAGTCTAGGGAGTGAGACATGTGAAGCACGTGAGTACAACGAGCACCTGCCATCTTGCCTTCACATGAGGCACGGTGCTCACTCATGGCCCGAAACGACCCCATCTCTGAAGCCACCTCGTTCCCGTGCTTCACTGACTCACCCCCTACACTCGGACTCTCACACTTACACACACACACAACGCCACCTGTTGAGCAGATAACTCACCAGGCATTGCACCCCTATAGCATATTTTGAATATGGGAATATTCATACAGTGCTATTTAATCAGGGAACAATGAGGGTATTTTATTGACGTTTCGGTGGGCTTGTGGTAATGCACTGATACTAGGTACAGCACAATTCCATCCCAATAATATCTACTGCATATATTATCATCAATACTTTGTAATTGAATGTGCATGTATTTTGTTTGTATGTATTATCTAACTATTTTAAATTATGTTCTTTAGTTAATTGTTTATACTTTCACGCATTTATACACCCATATTTCAATTAATTATTTTGCGAAACTATTCAGTTCGTGGATATTAATTTTAAAGTCACGTAAGCACTTCACAATAGCATATATGTATACTATATATATATATATATATATATATATATATATATATATATATATATATATATATATTTATATAAATGCGGTGTTATACTTTATACTGGATTCTGGTATTGCTATGCATTTCCTTTATCTATGCATTAACTTATTTATTTACATAGCTCTCTCACTCTCTCTCTCTCTCTCTCTCTCTCTCTCTCTCTCTCTCTCTCTCTCTCTCTCTCTCTCTCTGTGCATACCCCTCCTTCTCTATTGTAGCGATGTGGAGAACAAAACTAGAAATCCGTGGTAATCAAATCCTGGAGGTCCACTGTAATTAGCCTGGGAACAGAGCTGGTGGTGGAGAGAGAGAGAGAGAGAGAGAGAGAGTGAGTGAGAGTGAGAGTGAATAGTGGTTAATGTTGGAGCACAGTTAATGGATGAGTAAACGAGTGAATAAGGAGGTCGGGCATAATACATCAGGTTGGTATACGGAAAGTAGATATTACGATACTTAAGACAAAGGGAACATTGAGTAGGTGTATGTTAAGTAGAGTTGGATAACGTGGTTAGGGAATAAAGGTTGCAAGTTACTATTCTATATAAATAAGCTTGGTAAGTGTATGGAAATATGTAATGCAGATGAGTTAAAGTAAACACATTGATAACGAATATGATGGACCTTTATGAAGTATACTTAGAAAGAAGGATTATCTAAATTGTAACGAAGGTCGGATATATTATGAGCTGAGATGTGTCTGATGCTGCACCTAATGATTGAAGAAGTACATACTCGCCAATTGTAGAATAAACACGAATACATAGATAATTAGGTATCTCAAAATGGATAGAACAAAAGTATGATTTATCAAGGAAACACATGATATTGGATATTACTGTACTGGTAAGAGAAGGGAAGTAATTAATGATAGTCTAAATGCCACATCACCAAATACATATATTGTAGGCTATGTATAAAGGCCCAAACTGTTGTTGTATCTAGGATACACTGTAATTGAGAAGAAGAATTAACCTTTTCCAGATCCAATGCGCATTTCTGTTCTGTTTTCCGGCTATTAGTAGACGATCTTAATTAGATAAGGAAGGGTATATGGAAATCAGAGGGGTAACTGAGATAGTCTTTACTTATATCATTTCCACAGATCCTTCTTAAACTGTGTAAAATCGTCTAATGATAGCCAGACTAAACTGCAAATTGGGTCACAATCTTCAAAGGGTTAAGTAGAGAGAAGAAGAATTAGATACAGGTAGACAGGATGGGGTATTATTAGAGATAATCCACTGTAGTTAATATCCATCAAGTTATTGATAGAACACCGTAAATTATACAATTTAAACCCTTGGTCAATAGTACGGGTGTTAGCTGTATTTGTCCTTAAGTTTGGATTATTAAGAATGTCAATTATTGTAGTAATATCGACGGTTTATTTCGTGCATGGCCTCAGAAATTTCAGTTTTATGTGGCAATTATGATGTTTGTTCTGTGCCCCTAAACAAATTGAATGTCTTATAACAGTGTATAAGGTTTAACACTATCTCTCAGACATTTGGGTGTTTATTGTGGTGTTATTTGTGTTATTTTCTTAAGGTTTTCATTTTTGTTTTACATTAGAGCGCAAATTTTAGTAGGACGCATAAGGTTTGATAACGTATATGTAGTGAAGTGGAAGGAGAGAGAAGGTAAAACTATTCCCGGCAGTTGTAGTAATGCTGTAAGTAAGATAGGTCCTGTAGCAGGAATAAACAACAGAAGTTGTAGCAAATTTTAAGTTAAAAACACTGGAAGGGGAAGTTTGAGGCACTGAATTGATTGTGCCAACGGGATATGGAAGTAGGTATTATATAACATGAAAATATGAAGGTGGAACTCACTTGCACTCATGTTCCCAAATGAGACTCGTATGAAATTTCAATTCTTTCGATCAATCTTACCTATACCCAATCAATTATTTCTGTACACTGCTAACCACTACACCACCAGCTACATAACAGGTGGTATCTAGCGACATAATGTTTTCAAATTATTAAACAATCGTCAAATGGTATCAAAGCTAATACTAATAATAATTCCATTGCAATACAAGAGTAAATCCTTTTGTTTGATAACACTTTCCTTCCTATTATTTCATCTATCATTTGAAAAGAGCACTTATACAAGAATTATTGTGAAATTCAGAGGGTGAGTTATAATCATTATTACCTCTTTGATTCCTGTAGGTCAATGTTTATCTCAATAATATCGTCTAATTTTAGCAAGACTGAAATGCAAACGACGCCATTTTGTAGCAAGGTTTATAAAAAAAAGCAAGGCAGCAGGAATGTGGCTATAAATAATTATAATTCAGTTTCAGTTGCGTTAGAGGGTCGAGTGAGTGTGGCATTTATTGACCTCCTCCACCTTCCACCCGTCCTCCGCTACTTTGATCCTCTGCCATATTTATTTTATTCTTCCTCCTTCCCCTCATTTCCTATTTCGGCCTCTCTCTCATTATGATTTTCCTCCTCGTATTATTTGTGTTTCCCTTTCCCTATATGCCCAGTCCCTTATTCTCCGTTGGTTCCTACCTGTTTTTTCCCAACATTTCCTCTATGTTTTGTCCTCCTCGTGTTATTAGGTTTCCTCCTTCTCTGTCTTCGTTGTTTGTCCTACTTGTTTGTTCGGGGTTTCCTTTTTTGGGATCAAGATTGATTTTGCTCTTCCCTTTAAAACTTGTAATGTTTCATCTCAGGTATCTTGTAATGCTTGTATTTGTATACAGTTTTAGAGTTTGCTAATACTGTTAATTTACTTGTTTATAATTCTTGTCCATTGTTCACTTTCTTATGCTCATATATACAGTATATCTGTTTATCACTTCATTTATGCTTTACTCTTTTTCCTATTTTAATTATGTTATGTATTTATATCTCTGTGTACCACATCATTTCATATACTGCCGGTCTCTTTTAATCATCTATTAAATATATTTTGCCGTTCCCTTCTCCCATAAATATCTCTCTCCATTCATCCTTCCTTCGTTTCTCTCCTTCTTCCTACCTTTTTCCTTTATTCTCTTCTATCATAGCTTCCTACCTTCCATCGTGTTTTTTTTGTCATTCTCTCTTCATTCCCACCTTTATTTTGTTTTCCTTCTCTCTATCCTTCCTTTCATCTTCCTTCTTTCCTTTATCTCTCTTTTCCTTCCCTTCTTGTCCTCAAGTCTTCATTCCTTCCTTCTTTCCTTCCCTCCTTCCTTCCACGCTACTATTGACATAACCTAATTTACATTCATCCATGTCAACGTCAGAGCTGCGCGGGCAGGTGGGTGGTAGTTGCAGGAGTCGTGGCACTTATGGTAGTTGTGGTGCTGGTTATAGTATTTACAGTGGTTGTTGTAGTTTTGTAAATCTGTTGGTTGTGGTAATTGTGGCAATTTGGGGAATTTTGCTAGTTTTCAATTGTACCGAGACTCTAAGTTTGATAAAAAAACAGGAAATATGCAGGAATTAAGGTGGTTGTAGTCATGTGTGACTGTTCCGGTTAAATAGATAGTGCTTGTTTTTTGTCTGTATATTTATTTAGTATTTTATGTTTTAGTTTCCTCGCTAAACGTCCATCAAACTTAAGAAAATACCCCCTCTCGATCCTCCTTCCGGCCGAAGGCCGATTCCATCTAAACTGACAGGCTCGCTAACGCTCACCATGAAAAGATTGACCCCTAAATGGCACGAAAGGTCTTATTATTGACAAAGGAATGGGACAAAAGGTCTCAAAATCGCCAAACTAATGGAATGAACGTCTTGAAATCTCAAGACTAATATGCTAAACATGAGGGCAAAAGGGATTCAGAAAAAGCGAGCATCTCCCTCTTAAGTTTTGTCATTATCTGCTTCTGGATTACGATACATGGATTGAAACAACGAAAGTATCACACAACTCGATAATTTCCAGTTAATATTGTAGCCCAGTGATAAAAAAACCCAGTAGTAGAAGCAACCCCTATAACAAGGAAAACAACACCATTCTCCACCAATAATAACACAAAAGACTAGAGTCGCTAGACCATAAAAAGGCGTATCAGCCACCCACGAACCATACTTAGGGAGCGTTCCGACCACGTAGACTATGGTCAGTCCCCGTATTCACACTTTCTTTTCAACTGACGTACATTGCAAAGTTCCCAAAACAAATGTTCAGTTAATTTTAAGATTTTGTGGTGAAATATGGTGCTAATTATATAAAGTTGGTCTTAATATGATGCAGACACATAGTTGTTTAATATGATGCAGACACATAGTTGTTTAATATGATGCAGACACATAGTTGTTTAATATGATGCAGACACATAGTTGTTTAATATGATGCAGACACATAGTGGTTTCATATATTTCCATTAAGTATTGATAAATTATCTGCAAAGGGATTCAATTTACCGTCAGATGAACTGAACCAGAGCATAGGTGTTCTCTCATCAATACCATCAGAGAGAAAGGAATGTATGCTAACAAATGTAACGTTTGCATATAACATGGGGAGTGCCAAAATAATGTACACATAAATACGCTTTATCAAATATATGTAAGCCTACACAACAATTCGTCAAACACAATGCATCTTTACACATTTATAAACAACAATGCAACACTCACACAGTCATATGAAATATACATACACTTCTGTCTCTCTCTCTCAATTTTCTTCGACAATAACACCCCTCCTCTTCCTCCTTCCATTTCACCACCTTTTCCTCCGACTCTTCCACTACCGCCTCTTCCTGCTCAACCACCACAACTGTTCCTCATCCTCCTCCTTCGTTGCCACCACCCTCATTCCCTTTTCTACCACCCCTTCCTCCTCCCTCCCTCCTTCCCCCCCTCTTGGGGCTCTGTATGTGACTCATGAGTGCCTTGTTAGGTTTGTTATATTTACTCCTACAAGTTTCACCTTCACTCCAGGCTACTGTATATTGTGGTGTGTGTGTGTGTGTGTGTGTGTGTGTGTGTGTGTGTGTGTGTGTGTGTGTGTGTGTGTGTGAAGGAGATAAAAGGCAGGATGCCTGTAACGAGTGTCTCCCAAAGTCAATCGTGACAGAGAGCTAAATTTAAGGGATGTTGGGGTCAAAATGTTTGGACACACAAATGTTAAAACAATCTAAGTCATAGGATGAATAAAAGATTGACTGGTAAGAAGGACAGCTGTGCAGGGAGGAGGCCTTGGAGAGGCTGGTGTAGCCCCTCCGGATTTCCCTCTCATGGTGGTTATGCGGCTTGGAGGAAGAAGGGCGCGTGGAGGTATACTGTGTATGAAAGTTTCAAGTTGCCTTGCCTTCCTTCACACCTTTCCTTTTCCTGTTATCATTGTGGTTTTGGATTGTCACAATGATGTCTTTGCCGGGTGTTGGAGGGAGCACGGGCGTAATAGAGGCGACTCTAGTGTATCTTGGTGGTGTGGTGGTTGGAGCTTCCATTCTCGGGGGTGTGGTGGTATGAGTGGAAAAATTGCTTGGCGGTAGTGGTGTGGTATTTTGCTTTTCCATTATATTAATGTTGACGCTTCATGACAGTATATTCTGGCTATCATTGGACGACTATATATAGTTTACGAAGGATTTGTAGGAATTAAAAGGGTAAAGTCTATCTCAATAAACGCTCTGATTTCCATATACCCTTCCTAATCTTAATAACGTCTAATAATAGCCAGCAAGTGAAAAAGTATACGTAATTGGATCTTGCAAGGGTTAACATTCTGCTCTACTTTACTTACCACTCATCTTTCCTTTCTCTCCACTCTCCCCACTCCTTATCCCTCATGCACTCAACTTAGTTCCCACTTACCTCTCTCTCTTCCCCATTCCTAACTCTTTCTTCAATCTCTTCTCTAATTCCCTCTCCCCACTTTCCCAACCTGGTCTCTTCTCCTCACAACAGCAGGCATAAGGTCAGCACTCAGGTGGTGGCCTCAACTTCCCAGGCTGCCAGACAATCCCTCTAAAGGTAGATAGATAAAGAAGTAGATAGATATATAGATAAATATATATATATATATGTTTCTAATCTCTCAGTGGGGTTCGAACCGCCGACCGACAGGACGATAGCCGACGCTTTAATCAACTACACCACGGCAGTTGATTAAAGCGTCGGCTATCGTCCTGACGGTCGTCGGTTCGAACCCCACTGAGAGATTAGAAACATTTAGTGGCTCACGTGTATTTGTGATATATATACTCAATATATATAATTATATATATATATATATATATATAGAGAGAGAGAGAGAGAGTTTGTCAATTATATGAGGCTTAGTGAAAGGATATATTGAGAGGGAGCTAGAGATAGGTATATAGAGAGACGCACGTACAACCATACAAACACTTACACGAACACACCCGCGCTTCTTGACCTAGTTCCTCGCCCCTCCCTTTTTTTCATTTGTTATCCTCTCATCTCTTTTTCCAGTTTACTACAACTCCTATCTAACATGGTTTCTACCTGATTCCGTATTATGTTTTCTTTATCCTACAATATAGTGACTATTTTCCTATAATAAATTTTATCTTCCAACCCTCGTCCCACCGCTCCCCTTTTCGTTCTCTCTTTATCTCTCGCCTTCACACACAGACACAGACAAAAAGACATAGATACACACACACAAATACATCCCCCAAAAGCCAACTTCACTTTTATCACTTTTTCCCGTGGGCTAGGGTGTGTGTGTGTGTGTGTGTGTGTGTGTGTGTGTGTGTGTGTGTGTGTGTGTGTGTGTGAGCAATGCATACACAGTCAAACAGGTACTCGGAAACAGAGACTGCATATTCAGAGGTGGGATGACTGAGACAACCGTTAGTTAGCATAATTGATGTAATTATGTTATTTACTGTATGTTTAAAGTGTTTAATATCATCGCCAAGTACTATTAATCTTAAATCAAATAAATTGTTCTATATTATTTAGCAAATATATTGGGGCTTTTGTTACTTAGTCGTATATTTACATATGTAATGGAATGCAGTTATTATATATTAGTATATTTAGTTTCACAAATTGTGACCGTTCAATACCATAGTCATTGATCACCATGTCTATTGAGGTATTATATGTCCCTAAGTTTAGGTTTATACACATAGTTTTCAGTCTGAATTAACGTTTCGTTAAACATTTTCGTCAAAGCGATAATCATATTCAAAACTAGGCATATGAATTCGCCATGCATTAGTTGATGAACGTAGGTAATGTAGAAAATATATGAGAAATATACAAATATAACACATATTTAGTGAATATATATTCATATTGGAACTGGAAGAGAGGTGTGGGATTGTCACCCTCTCAAATACAGTGCCTCGTCTGCTCCTACAACACCAAGAGGCCACCAAGCCGCGTCAGATACACTATCATGTGTGGGGTGCTAATACAGTGCCTCGTGTGCTCCTACAACACCAAGAGGCCACCAAACCGCGTCAGATACACTATCATGTGTGGGGTGCTAATACAGTGCGTCGTCTGCTCCTACAACACCAAGAGGCCACCAAGCCGCGTCAGATACACTATCATGTGGGGTGCTAATACAGTGCCTCGTCTGCTCCTACAACACCAAGAGGCCACCAAGCCGCGTCAGATACACTATCATGTGTGGGGTGCTAATACAGTGCCTCGTCTGCTCCTACAACACCAAGAGGCCACCAAGCCGCGTCAGATACACTATCATGTGTGGGGTGCTAATACAGTACCTCATTTGCTACTACAACACCAAGAGGCCACCAAGCCGCGTCAGATACACTATCATGTGTGGGGTGTTAATACAGTGCCTCGTCTGCTACTACAACACCAAGAGGCCACCAAGCCGCGTCAGATACACTATCATGTGTGGGGTGCTAATACAGTGCGTCGTCTGCTCCTAAAACACCAAGAGGCCACCAAGCCGCGTCAGATACACTATCATGTGTGGGGTGCTAATACAGTGCCTCGTCTGCTCCTACAACACCAAGAGGGTACCAAGCCGTGTCAGATACACTATCATGTGTGGGGTGCTAATACAGTGCCTCGTCTGCTCCTACAACACCAAGAGGCCACCAAGCCGCGTCAGATACACTATCATGTGTGGGGTGCTAATACAGTGCCTCGTCTGCTCCTACAACACCAAGAGGCCACCAAGCCGCGTCAGATACACTATCATGTGTGGGGTGCTAATACAGTGCCTCGTCTGCTCCTACAACACCAAGAGGCCACCAAGCCGCATCAGATACACTATCATGTGTGGGGTGCTAAAACAGTGCCTCGTGTGCTCCTACAACACCAAGAGGCCACCAAGCCGCGTCAGATACACTATCATGTGTGGGGTGCTAATACAGTGCCTCGTGTGCTCCTACAACACCAAGAGGCCGCCAAGCCGCGTTAGATACACTATCATGTGTGGGGTTGTGTCTGAGTGACTGTTATAATGATTATCACACACTTAAAAACGACTAAGTCACTAGTGTCACCAACGACCTGGTGTACTATGCCCAGTCTTGTGTTAATAATCCTGAATATTAATTTATCAACTCTGCAAAGCAGAGTGGTATCGCGCACACAGATCCCGCCCGTATACTGTGCACCACCAGCCAGCTTCTCCGAAAAACTGTCTTGCTTTCCCAATATTAATGTTTGAGAGTCATGCTTACCAACAGATAAACGTACATGCGTGTATATATGATAACGCAACCTTCTACCTGAGGTCATAATTATATATGGATTTTCTGGGACAGAATTTGACCAGTGTTCTATTCCAAACTCCTGCCTCCTTATTTTCTGACAAATTTAATTCCGTTCTCTGCCTTATGCATTTTATTTGTGTCTTTCCTCTCTCCAAATATCACTGTTGTACTTCTCCCCTTGATTCCTCTTCTTTCCAACTTTCTCCCTTATGTTTTATTGTTTGCGGTTCCCAAACAAAGATTATCTTCTTCTATCTCTCTATATATTTTCCTCTAGCTATAAAACATTGTCTATATGATTCAATGTCAACTATTGCAAAGTCCCATGGCTTATTGCACGCCATCAAATGTCTTTACACACAACACACATTCACTTACATTACATGCTACTATGGTAGCGCCAACGAGCTTGACAATAATCTTGATCCCTGACCTCTCTGTTACTCAAGAGCCTAGAGCAAACTGGCTGTAAATATCCACACCTATTTCCTGGTGGACTCTTCCCAAATGTTATACACGTCAGCCTGATTGCTTTCTTTCATTTCGAGTTTAAAGAAGTTAAGGGTCAAGATTATTGTTAAGTTCGTAGGCGCTACGTTTAGCCTTATTGGCTTGATAACTTAATGTTTCAGTATTTCCTGGCCATGAATACAACGATTGCTCTGTTGATGCTCTACATTTTCGTTTTTATATATATATCATGTATAAATACAAACATTATATACAGTATTTATATATATATATATATACAGTATATATATATATATATATATATATATATATATATATATATATATATATATATATATATAGTATATATATTAACTGAATATAATGTAAAAGTACATATAAAATCCGAATGCTATCTACCCTATTCATACAAGGATTCAATCCTGTCGTTAGTGTGGTTTCGAGTTCAGTATTTCAACCACTCAGCCACAGCTCTCCTTAAATAATCTATTATCTCTCTGTCGCCTTCCCTCAGACCCACCTTCTTACTTAATCCCCTAATTGTAGTTCTTCCTTTCACTCTGTAATCGCCTATCTTTCGGAGTCATTGAAGTTGTGTATCTTTCTTCTCCACAAATTTTGCACATTGAAATATATAAGTAAATATAGGTGAGTAGGAAAAGCAGGATTGGTTGGATAAAGACGAAATTACATGAATGAACATGCACATGAATGATAGTTATATTTATTATTATTACGTCGGTTTACTAGCATTATCATTCGGAAGTACAGCCGTAGTCAGGAATACTTGAACACTCCTTAATTATACAAAAAGGACGGCGAGCGTTAACCAGTGAACCCAGCCATATGTTCGGTGTGGTTTAAAAGGGTTTCCGTAGTTTTTTTGTTGTTGCTGTTCCCCAAGCTGCCTGGCCGAACAGCCCCTAGGCCCCGAGCAAGGCCAAGGCCATAACCGAGCGCCCCCACAGAACCCTCCCTGCCGACCACAATAAAGCCTGGGTGACCGAAGCCACTCCATGGCGGGGAGCTGAGGAGGGTGAGGAAACGCCCGGGAAACCAAAGCCCCACCCAGGGCCCTGTGCCCCTCAGCAATTATGAAGAGAAAGTTGAGGGGCAAAGGAAAGATGTGACGCTTTGGCTTCCAATCTTGGTAGATTAGGAGGTCAATCCACGCAAGAGACGCCGTCACTTGAGGTCTAGAAAATATATAAGTAAAAGGAACAGTCAGAGTAAGCTATGGGTATGGCAGAGATCGCTCAGTTCTCACTCTGATAGACCAGCCCATCACCACATGACTAGAACCCAATCCTCTCAGCATCAGCTAGGAAAGGCCCTAGAAAGCCGCCTTTGGCGGGGGGATAGCTCCCCTATTTCAACCCTTTTCGGGGTTGGGGGTGCCTCCATAAATTGTCAAAGAAATTCCCGACCACGACTTTACCATCACGCTCAAAACATGTAACCCTCCTTAAAAATAGTTTAGTTTTCATCCAAATTTAAGGATATAATTATAATTCAAAGAAATAGTATGGAAAATATTAACATATTCATTTGTCTTGAAGGCCTTTTTCTATCGTGAATATTCCTAATATTCCTAACATTTTTCTCATATGTTCTTGCTAAATTGTTCACAATTCCTACCTTTGCTCTGGAGTTTCTGATGTTGGCGACCAGATATATATATATATATATATATATATATATATATATATATATATATATATAATATCATTAGTAGGTTGGCCGCTAGGGTACCGGATCTTCAGAATAAATAAGATGACGAGAGCAAACATCAACTCCATTTTCATTGTTTATTAATTAAGCTTTGACAATATTTCGAACAACTCTGTTCATCATCAGGTGAAACACCAACGATCCTAGAAAACAAACATGATATCTGTTAAAACGTTGTATTTAATATATGGATCTATTTAAACAAGTTTAATGTGACAATTCTACATAATACTTTACTTAACACTGCTAGACTATAAGTTAATAATTGAAAACAATAACAAGATTTACAAGAATATTACATAATCCTAACTTCATAAACCTGAACATGTAATACAAAATATAAAATAACATGCAACAAACCATTTCGACATGCACCTTACGACTATTCCGGGAGAACTAACTAGATTAACTGACTATAGACATTATATATAGCAAGGGATCCTAAAGCACCAAGCTATCAACTACCTGACCACTCAGTTTAGGTTCGGTTTGAGTTTGTCTATGAAATATTTCTCCCCAATGAAAGTATCGTTCTTGTTTCTGAATTTAGCCAATATCTTAAAATCTTTTTCATTAAATCTGTGGTCCAATTCGAAAGAGTGATTCCTTACTGCTGAAAAAGGCATTTTCGTTAAATATTGACCTGTTCAGATACTTTTCCCCAAATGCTCCAATATTCTAGCGCGGAATGAACGAGACGAACATCCCACATACCCAGCAAGGCAGCTGGGACAGTTAAATTCATAAACAATATTGGAACATAAGTTATTGGGAACAGTATCCTTTATTCTAAAAAATGAGCGAATGTTAAATTCATTTGTGAAAATTATGCGAAAGTTAACAGCTGGGAATCTAGAATGAAGCAATTTTTGGAGCTGTTTACGAAAGTCGTAACTGGATTTACCACAGAATGGAAGTTTTATATATTTCTTAAGTTTCGGGACCTCGTGAACACAGGTTTTAGTTACATATTTACTAGCTAAAAATGACTTAACGGTCTTCTGGACTAAATTAACTGTATAATTATTTTTAACAAAGAAGTTTTCCAAAGTCTTAAATTCAATATGTAAAAACATGTAGGTGGAACATATGCTATAAGCTCGGTTAATTAGAGTCTTGATTGAATTTATTTTATAAATTTCGGGTGTAAAACTAAACCAATTAAGTCCAAGGTTTGTGAACGTAGATTTTCGAAATACACTTGTTGTTAATCCAGAACCCGTTTTCATTATATTTACATCCAAAAAAGGTAGGCAGCCCTCTTTTTCTATTTCCGAAGTGAACTTTATATTCGTATGCTGTCTATTCATATACTCTAAAAACATATTCACATGTTCAGCCTTCCTGAAAATTAAAAAGCTATCATCTACATACCGCCTATAGAAAACAGGTTTAAAACTTAAACTGCCTTTTTCAGCAGTAAGGAATCACTCTTTCGAATTGGACCACAGATTTAATGAAAAAGATTTTAAGATATTGGCTAAATTCAGAAACAAGAACGATACTTTCATTGGGGAGAAATATTTCATAGACAAACTCAAACCGAACCTAAACTGAGTGGTCAGGTAGTTGATAGCTTGGTGCTTTAGGATCCCTTGCTATATATAATGTCTATAGTCAGTTAATCTAGTTAGTTCTCCCGGAATAGTCGTAAGGTGCATGTCGAAATGGTTTGTTGCATGTTATTTTATATTTTGTATTACATGTTCAGGTTTATGAAGTTAGGATTATGTAATATTCTTGTAAATCTTGTTATTGTTTTCAATTATTAACTTATAGTCTAGCAGTGTTAAGTAAAGTATTATGTAGAATTGTCACATTAAACTTGTTTAAATAGATCCATATATTAAATACAACGTTTTAACAGATATCATGTTTGTTTTCTAGGATCGTTGGTGTTTCACCTGATGATGAACAGAGTTGTTCGAAATATTGTCAAAGCTTAATTAATAAACAATGAAAATGGAGTTGATGTTTGCTCTCGTCATCTTATTTATTCTATATATATATATATATATATATATATATATATATATGTTGGGCACCACACCTGTGTCGGCAACAGTGTTTACATGTTGGAGCAGTGCTGGGCCCAAATTGCCTAATATACTGCAGAGTCTTTTTATGGTGCTGTCTTTTTGTAACACTGTTAAGGATGGTGTGGTTGCAAATACTGCAGGTGCAAGTGCTGCAGGGACGGTTAGCACTATACCAACATGAGCCACAGTGATGACTCGGTGGGGCAGTACTGTGGCGGGACCTTCTTGTACTACAGTACACTCCAACTACTGAAAGGCAACCCTGTGTGAGCCGTTACAATGCATGTAATGGAAAAATTATGCTAAACCATTGTATGTAAGTACAGTATAATATAATTTAAAATCAGTATATATATATATATATATATATATATATATATATATATATATGTACAGTATATACATGTAGGGTGTCCCAGGAGGAAAGGTCATAACTTTCGGAAATTATAAAACAAAATATTCTAAGCCTAAAATGTTCTATGCCATATTCCAAAACTCAGCCAGTATTGAGATATTGAATGTTGAAAATGGTATTTTCTTCAGTATTTCCCCATAAGGGTGTCATAGCTGTCCTAGTGTCTACGACACCTCCATCTATCTGCAATTATTTTGCCATCTTCGTATACAGATATTATAATTATGTAAGTTACATGATTATAGACATATTAGCTCACTTTGGAACAGTTGGAAACTATGTGACATGGAAGAGTCCATTACAGTGATACGGGGGAGAACTCTACATAAATTCTTCAATATAGTTTTAACGGTTGAAATTTAGATTTTTTATAGAATTGTATCATATCCTAAAGTTATGAGGTTTCCTCCTGGGACACCATATATATATATATATTAGGAGGTACAATATGTGCTCCATGTGTGTGAGTGTATTGTGTCCAAATTGCCAATAGATTTCTATAACTATTAGAAATATGAATATATATAGGAAATATCTGAAGCATTGATCAATTGTAGGGTTATAGAGTCCATGTGTATGAAATCCTCTCACAAACCTTAAGCTGTAAGCATATTACAAATAATTAGTTCACTACGTGCTTGTAATTAGCCAAGTGAGATTACCACTTTCTAAAGAGACTATACAAACCTATTCAGACCTAGGTAAGTCATATGATTTGTGAGATATGTTTGTCATCTCACCACGAGAACACGAGTCCAGATTGCATAGAATTGACCTAATATGGTATTGAAAAAGTCAGGAGATTTTGATATAAAAGCAAGATATTGAATTCATAAAGTCAGTAGCAGACCAGAGACCCAGCAGTCGACAACACCACGTCCCCCTAGCCAACCAAGCCACAACCATGGGGTTCTTCATAACCAGGGTTCCCAGTCCCAGAAAGACACTACTATTTACAGTGAGTACACACTAAATATAAATATAGCGATGTTAGCTTTGGTTGGAACTATTTAATAGGAAACAGGTGTTATTTGAGATCATACAATACGTGTTAACAAATCCAAGTTGTCTTGGTAAACTATTCAGTCATAACAAACTTTGTGGAACTATTATCTGAAATTGTAACAATGTATAAACTTAACTAAATAAATAGTAAAACACATTATAAATAACAAAATTCATAATTGTGTTTTTATAACCGAAATATATTCTTATAAATATATATTGTTACTCCAATTATAATAATCTATCATGATTCTTATTTATCAATTAATATGGCAATTATAACGACCTCTAGAGTAAACAATGAGACTTAAATATACGATAGATATGTGTATCTATCTACATAGTTTAGAGTATGATTCTCAACATATAAGTATAAAATAAAAAAAGAGATCCTTCATAATCACAGGAGCATTTAAAACTGTATTTCTAGTGATATTTCCTTTATAGCCTCTTGGATATTGATAATAAAGTAATTAGCATTGAAGCTACCAACTGAGACTTATATAGTAAATAAATAAATAGATAAAGGAAGGTTAGAAATACTATAGATTCCTTTAAACGCCCACACTCACCATCCCCCGCCACTTACTTTCCACGCTTATCCTGCACTTTTTTCACTCAAATACTGTCAACGCTCCCTATATCTCTCTCTCTCTCCATTATTAATCATTGTTATGTCTATTTTTCTCGCACGTCTGTGTGTATCTGTTTTTTTAGTTTTTTTCCTATGGGAATAAAGAAGACAAAAGGCAAAGCTGCCTGTAACAAGGAGTTGCTGAAACTCCTGTGTCACTTTTCTGCCTTCCCTTACTGTTTATGTATGTACCTCACCTACACAGAGTGATCCAGCTAGCTCTCACAAAAAACCTCTTCCTGCTATCAACTTCACTACACTAAACAAGCATACCACACTTCTTTCTACCAAAACAAAAAACACAACAAAAAACAAATATATATACTGTATATAATTCCTTCAACTCTGGGGGAGGCACTTGTCACAGACAGCTATACCTTTTGTCTCTCATCCACATATAAAACAAAGCGTGTCCCCCAAAGTTGGAAGAGTGATAGTCGTTATTTTATGTATTTAGTTATATATTTTGTATATATTTATTTATTTACGTTTGGTTTAGGTTTTATGTTAGGGAAAGACACGTGGTGCGATTGTTTAATGTGAATAGGAGGACGTGTGTGTTTGTCAGAGCTAGCTATACTATAGAGTACTCTCTGTGTGGGTGAGTCAGATACAGCGAGGAAAACCAGACACATGAAACAGCAGTTCCAGCAACTCCTTATCACATACCTATAAGGCCTCCCTGATTGATAATGTTATATGTATTCTGATTTTTGATAGCTTTCAAATAAAAACGCTAGAGTATTCAGTATGCATGTTTTTCCAGTAAATACCAGTTGTATGTTATTTTACTTTCTATACTCTATAATCCCACGTTCTCCTTCCTTCCTCTTTCCTCTCTGTTTCTGCATTACAATCAGATGATTTGTATAAACCTTACTTGTACCGCCACATACAATACAATAAATAAGATAAGGATATACTAAAGAATGGTGCACAGTTTGAAGTCCAGAGAAGGTAAGCATTGCACGTGTCTCATACAATATATACATACCACCAGTTTTAGCAATGTGATTGCTTACCTCAATATATGTACAATTTGTTGCACATATTCTATTATGTTAGGGTCGTGATTTGGCAGATGTGCACCCACTTCCCCAACCCCCCTCCCTCGCTCCACCTCCTTCCCTTCCACTAATGGTAGGAGGTAAAATGAGGGAGGGGGGTTGGGGTGGTGGGTGAAGCACTGCCAATTTACGATTAGCTGGGATGGTTGAGAAATGAAACATGTGCAGCAAACTGTACAGTACATTCCATTTCAATACATAGTCAATAGTAACAACCAATAATGTGATCGTTAAGTGCTTGCTACTATTATGGCCTCCAATTCATAAATGTTGCAGAGTTTCAATTATAATTGTTCTATAATAATGCATATAGTGAGTGTTGGATATTTTAAAGGCTAATTAATATATTTGCCATGATAAAGATATATAATTGTTCAAGTATATTTGTGATATATAACAAGCTGTGTATATTGTAAAGAGACATTGATTTATATGTAACGTCAGCATACATAGCATGTTTTAATGTGCCACAAACATTACCAATATAATTTATAAGAGTGTAGGAGACTTGCCCAAATGTCTCCTCCCGGTGGATTTACTTGAACCTTCCTTTTTGACTGAGAGGCAAGTACATTAACCAATACACCACGGGACAGTCTTTATGATTATATTAGGTCTCTCCCCTGCTCATGTATTATGAAATTATATGGTAAAAATTGTAATGTATGTATGTATGTATGTATGTATAATATACTCAGGCACACGCCTCATTGCTGGGGATGTCCGACGCGAGATAGAGCCCGAACAGAAACAGCATTTAAAGTTTCTATTCTCAGGGTCCGGGACCATTTTCGTGTTCCCTCGCCCTTTTCTGTCTCGTAGAGTAGGAGAACTATACAAGGGTAGGAAGATTCCTAGACACCTTCCCCCAGAAGGAAAAGTAGGACAGTAAAAGAGACAGACAGAAACAGCTAAGGTTGGGTAGAGGATGCCAAACCTCACTCTGAATATGACCAGCCCTCACAATTTCTATAGCATTTCTAATACAATATATAGTACAATTTGTCAGTTATCTTGCTGGTGTGATGCCGGTTTTAGCCTCCATTGGTCTTCTGTAGTCCTTAATTAATGTTACATTACATCGGTATGGGTTAGTATTTATCAAATACTTGGTATATCTATTACGGTGAACAGTTACTGCCATATGTGTTTAGCCCCTGTGTTTCGCTGTGCACATTAGTATAAGGAAAGTAATGTATTATTTAATTCTGAAAAAAGTATACATATATCAATGATTATTAAGAAAAAAATAATATATTTAATGTATACTATTAATGTGTATACTGTAAGTCCTGGTAATTATATTTAAAACAAAAAAACTAATTACACGGGGTGCATTAAATATATTATAATGTTGTATTTTAGTGTCATTGACCGTTCTGGGTTACTGTAATTAATCCTTTGAACACCAGCAACATGTGTTATTGTTTATTCTAGCTATGTTTAGACGATACCTGCCTGACCTTTGCTGAGTGAGGACCTGTCCCTAGTGACGCCCAGTGAATTATCTGTGTGGTGATAATAACGCTTTCTTAAAATGGCTGGTGTTGACGAGATTGCTACCTTCTCTCATATTCTCCAGCTTTATCTTGCTTTGCAAGAAAGGCTGGATAATGTGGAGAGAGAGGTGCAGTCTCTCAAAGACGAGAATTTGGCCTTAAAGCTGACTTTGGCTGACAAGAAAAGTGAGGATAGTGCAACTGCTGTTAGGGATCGTGATGCTCCCTGGACAGTTGTTCCAACAAGTGCAACAACCTGCACATTTCTACGGCGGCCAGTTGCCCTCAGCAACAAGTTCATCACCTTGGATGACGAATGTGATGGTGAGGCTGCGAGTGCTTCCTTCGGCGAAGAAACCAGGAGAAAGGTAAGTAAGTTGCCTCCAAACACAGGGAATGCTGTGACTGCCTCTTCCCCTGGAGTACCTTCAACTGCTGCCCCAGGAGTTCCTGCCGCTGCCGCAGCTGCTACCGAGCCATCGACAAGGAGAGGCAAGTCCTTCTCAATTGTTGGGGACTCCATGGTCAGACACTTAGCTAGGTCCACCTGTACTGATATTAGGAAGCTTGTCTGTCTGCCTGGTGCCGGGGTTGGGAAGGTGTTAGAGGAAATTGATTACATCATGAAAGATATTGGAGATAGCCCCATTATCTGTCTCAGTACAGGGAGCAATGATGTTGGTAAAGGTAGGACGGAAGTACTGCTTCGGCAGTACAGGGAGGTGTTAGATAAAGTTAGGAGGAAGGGAGGCATACCTGTAGTACACAGTATCTTGCCACGGAGAGGGGTCAGCAAGGAATGGTCATCTAGGGCAATTGGTATCAATTGTAGGCTGGAAAAATACTGCAATGCAAATGCAATACCATTCCTTGATATCTGGACCCGTTTCTATGGTAAAAATCAGTTGTATGCACAGGACGGGGTTCATCTTTCTCGACAAGGGGTGGAAAATTTAGCTAGGTCAATAGATAGGATTGTCGCTGGGTTTCGCTGAAAATAAAGCCTGAGAATATGAGTAAGAATAATTGTCTAGATAGGGTAAATTGCCGTACTGGTACATCAGATCGGAATAGAAAATATCAGTCACAGGATTTTAATTGTACTGCTAGTATAAATATTGAAGGTGTAACAGAAGATGGGAATTCAGTTAGAAATAAAGGTAAATCCGATACCAGTAAAATAAATTAATTGCGATTATATTATACAAACTGTAGGAGTTTATGTAACAAAATGGATGAACTTAGAGCACTTGTTAGCAACGAAAATATAGACATTATAGCACTGACTGAAACATGGATTAATACAGAATCAAGATTTTTTTTAGCAGAATTCCATATACCAGGATATAGATTGTTTAAACGCGACCGAACAAGTAGGAGGGGCGGCGGAATAGCAGTGTTTGTCAGGAGTTCTTTAAAATGCTGTATTAAATCAGGTATTATACTAAATACTGATAACGAAGGTGTTTGGGTAGAGGTTAGCGAAGGTAGTGAGACCATAATTATTGGAGTTATTTATAGACCACCAAATATGAGTAGAAACGAAGGTACAGCTTTATGGCAGGAAGTGAAAATAGCATCAAGGTTTAGCAATGTGTGTATTATGGGGGATTTTAATTTTCCGAATATTGATTGGCAGCATCAAATCGGCGACTCAGATTCAAAAGAGTTTATTGAGGCGGTACAGGATAGTTTTTTATTTCAATTCATAGACTCGCCTACTAGAGGTAATAATATCCTCGATTTAGTTCTCAGTAATAATGAACAAATGATAAATAATGTAGAGATAGGAGACCAACTAGGAAATAGTGATCAAAAATCAATTTATTTTAACATACAATGGACAGGAAAGGCTAAAGAGAATACCACACTTATCCCAGATTTCAGAAAAGCCAATTATGGTGGATTAAGAAAAGCCTTAAGAGTCGATCCTATGGTTAAACTATTAAGTGGACCCAGGTGCGCTAATGAACATACTCTCTCTCAGATACCTGCCTTAACTCAGGATAATTTGACAGCTACATATAATCATTTGTTTTCTTCACTCCACAATGCGCAAAATAAATATATCCCCAAAAGAAAATTTAGATCAACACAGAACCAACCCAAATGGATGAATAATAGACTATTAGACCTTCTAGGAAAAAAAAAGAGGAATATATCGAAAAATTAAGAAAGGCGAAATTCACCTACTTGCTTACTATCAGCATCTATCAAGAGAGGTTAAAAAAGGTATAAGGACAGACAAAAGAAATTATGAAATCAGGATAGCCAATGACTCAAAAAATAACCCTAAGGCTTTTTACCAGCTATATAAATCTAAAGTTAGAGATAAAATAGGCCCCCTTAAAACTTCGATAGGAGAAATGACAGAAAATGATTTAGAAATGTGCAGTACATTAAATAGTCAGTTTCTATCCGTTTTCACTAATGAAAATTTGGCACAGATTCCAGAAGTCCGCAAGGTATATAGCGATAGTATAGAAAATAGGTTAAGTACGGTTACTATAAGTAGAAATGATGTGCTTAAGGAAATTGACAGACTGAAACCTCAGAAATCGCCTGGTCCCGATGAGGTATATTCTAGAGTATTAAAATAATGCAGAGATGAGTTAAGTTACCCATTAACATTTCTTTTTAACAATTCATTAGAAAAGTACTTTCCACATACCTTCTCTATCCACTCTGTCATAGGCCTTCTTCAAGTCCATAAAGGTAATAATCACAAGAACAAAATATAATAGGGATTCCGATAAATATATTACAATATTGGATGTCTCACATGCACAGTAGTTTTTGATAACTCTAATGCCACTTTCCCACTTATGCGATTTCATACGATTTTCGTAGCCGAGGACGTAGTCTTGTCAATTCGCAACGAATTTGTGCGACGTCAACGATTTTGACCATTAAAACCCGTTGACAAGTTTACACTCAACGACGATGTCGCCGATGGGTAAGACGAATCGGCGACAATATGCGACGTCATCGGCAAATTGAGCGATGGTTCGCCGATGCCCTCGGCGAGAACTGTCACATTTGAATAAAATAATGCGAAGGATGAACGAAACTTCGGCGTATGTTCTGCGACATCTTCGGCAAATTAAGCGATGGTTCGGCGAATACCTCGGCGAGATTATCCGAAAACTTCTCTTTCTCTCCTTTTCTCTCTTTCTCTGGTTTGTATCCATTCAGCCCTATTCAGCCAACTGTTTTAAGACGTTTATCCCCATCCAAGTATCGATATCTTCCTGGGAAGCGAAAGCGAGCCAGCATTATATGGAGAAATCCGGCTTTGCCGGAAAAAAAATTCTATCAAAAAATTTGCAAATTTAGCTTGCTCTCAAAAAAAATATATATAACTATGTTGGTTCGCTACCGCTCACCAGGAAAATATTGAAACCTGGATGGGGGTAAACGTCTTAAAACAGTAGGCTGAACGGGTAGGCCAGGCAATAAAATGCCGAGGTTGGACAAAAATGTTAACAAAGCAATTTCACCTGAAATGGGTTCTTTGGAGGTATCTCTAACCACACAAAAAAGTCCACTCGAATCCACCCATGGCAAATACTCGTTTTCACTGAAAATCCTAGATGCCCCTCGCCGCGGAAGGTAAAATATTGAAATAGGCATAACTTTGCTGAAAATCAACATAGAAACACAAATAAAGTGTCTAATCCTACTAATTTTGAGGTGCTCTTTCATTTAAAGTTATTTTGGAGGAGATTGGAAGATGTGTTCATATTGAAATCCTCAAAAAATCAAAATTTTGGCCTAAAATTACCCTAAAATGAGCAAAATTAATTGTCTGAACAACCGGCTATAATCTTTTACATATGTATTATTGTATTGTGTATATTGTGTATGTATATATGTATATAAATATGTATATGTGTATATTCCAAAGTGACTTTCAAACACATTAATTTATTTATAGTCCCGTTTCATCATCATCATTTTCCACCTCATTTTCTTCAATGTCCACAGGTGGACCGTTCAAACCCTTGCATTGACCACAAGCTGGAGTGCAATGGAGCCCATTTTTGCGGCATGTACATGTTCTTGTGTTGCATTTTCCACCATAATTGCATCACATTATCTTAAGTAGTCGATCAGGTGCCGACGGCTGAGACATTTTGACGGGATATAAGCCAGAAGGAGAAGTCGTCCAGCCCCATTCTTCTGCAGGAAGATCATTACCACACCATGCCTGAACCTGATGGTATGCGCGATGACTATGGAAAATGTCTGCATCAGATGTTGGCGGAAGATTCTCTGGCGACACATACTGCGTGGCAGTACCCACTTTCTGCTGAAACTTGTCCACTCTTGCCGAGTCAAGGCTCAGAGATGTTGTGCAGCCATAGATGATCAACAAGGCATCTTCTCCAGCTCTTTCTATTTCTGCTTTAGATGAAGATGGAGACATGAATATTGAACTACACCGCTCTAGTTCTGCATATTTCTTGAGTACTGACACTTTGCCATTCCCATAAGGTCTAGACGTAGTGTCACACCCACTGAAAGCGTGCAGAAAGAGCAGGGCGCCAGAGAGTAATGGGTCAAGCTTCTTTGCCAAAGTTGTGACACACACTGTTTGTTTGGATGTCACCATGTATAAGTCTTTGTCAGCAATATTGGCATGATGCATTAGCAGCTGGAACACATCAGAATCCTCTGCGACAACAGCTGTTGGCTTCTCTTTGGCGTGAAGACATGCTGACATACATATCTTGTAGTCAGCATCACCTTTTGCATGTTCAACGGCGATATCTGCTTTGGTCATTTGCTCTGCAAGTAGATTGATGAATGCTGGCTTGTTGGAAGGATTGGCAAGAAAGCTCTTCTTGGTCATGGTTACATGCACTTCTGGTGAAACCAACACTGTAGCACCTATATCATTCCCCATCCTGCGACGATGTGCTTCATCCTTTGTGCTAGATCCATGATACCCATCAAACACAACCAAAGCATGACAGTATGATTGCTTGATGTGTCGGACTTACATTTCACAGATCTCCGAGTAGCTGGCATTTTTAGGCCATGAGAATTTATGAAGCAGGCTATCATCAATGATGTACTGCATACTCATGTCACAGGACGTTGCACTACTGCTCTCTGGAACAAGCTTGAGGAGATGGTGAATGATTTCCGATTTATCCCCCATCCTCATGCACACATGGTTGTCAAAGAGAGATGGTGGGAAAGAGCACATCTCATATCGGAAGAGATCTGGAAGTGGTATGTCACCATTGAAACCTGTAAGAAGAAGACGCTGATAGAGACGCTGTGAATTCCATCTCAATTTGGGCACCAGGAGATGTTTTCACATGAGTAGCTGATGCCAGGGTCTTAACTTGATTCTTCTGAGAAAACTTGTATTCTGCGACAGATTGTCCGACCATGGAATCAAGGATCTTCTTTCCAACACTTTGAGCCTCATATGCACTCACAGAATCATTTGCCACCATGCCAGTTGATAGACTTACAATCTTCTTTGATGGTTTGTTGAATACGCCACGCTCATGGAACACTTGGAGAATCTTCTGTATATCACTCATGTCACGACGTATCCTGGCTGCTGCTAATTCACGATGTCCATCAGGTGTATCCATAGATAAACCAGCTATCGCGAAAATGGACTGGCTTATATTGGCACACACAGGTCTTGAGAGCAGGAAGAGAAGTCGAGTGCTGTCACTGAATCCACGCCCTTGGGTTAAGCCGCCAGTTGATTTGATGCTGGCCATCAGAACTTGCTCTATGAAGAGGTCTGTGAAAATTCCTGACCACGCACCATCACTTTTTCTGACTGGAAAGAGGCCATTCATAAATGCCCTATATACATCTGGATGGGTTTGTTCCAGGTCAATCATTCTTGGGATGAACAAAGCCAAAGACTTCGTATAGTTGTTGTGACCGGCAGCAGCAAGAAAAGGGTGCATTTCACGCAGAGACTGCAAATACAGAGGCCAGCAACCTATACGAGCAGAACGAATGAAGGACCTAAGAATGGATACCATATTTTGGTATTGTATCCACAATCTTGCAGTGCCATAGCTTTGCAGTGATGCACGCCAATCTTCAAGAGCAGTGTGGATGTTGCTCAATGCATCGCTCCGTAGTGCATCATCCAGAGTCATTCTTCCGTCTTGAACGTCTTTGACAAGCTGAGAGATATCAGAAAGCATATCAGCTTGAGGATGGTCTCCAACCTGTGACTGGCGAGATTCCAGGCAGGACATCGTCACCAGCCTGATGGGAAATACCAGACTGATTGGTTGAATCAAACGTTTGAGAAGATCCTGCCTGAGTAGAGTCCTTTGACTCTGTGGTTTTTGGGGTTTGGTTGGAGGTGCTAGAATTGGGCATGTTTCCAGTTTGTACCGAGCTATCTGATGTTTGAGAGGTTCCAGGGTGGTCAGATTCATGGGACTTTCTCGGTTCGTTGGGATTCAGACGGTAGGCTGGCAGTTTAATTGGCTTCGCATCTCCAATATCCACATCGTGCGTCAACACGGTTGTCCTTCATGGAGTATCTCGGAACACTTGATGGTATTTCTGGAGTAGAGCCGTGAATTCCTGCCTCTCCTCAGGGGTTAGATGAGATAACTTAGTCTCCAGATCACTCAGGATAGCAACATTCTGCCCCAGGCTATCACTTAAGTGCATACTGCATGGGAGTGCCTCACTTTCGGGGTTTTGAGGAACAGCTACAGTGCAGACGGGTTTATCAGGGTCTCTCCTGTGGTACACTTTCAGCATGTTGACGTGACAAAGTTGTTTGCTCTTCCTACGATCTGGCGTGGCAATAACGTAGTTCACATCACTGGCTTTCTTCTCCACTGTGTACGGTCCACTAAACGTGGCTTGAAGAGGTTGTCCGTGGATTGGCAGCAGAACTAGGACCTGATCACCTGGCGTACTCTTGAGTTCTTGTCATACCATGTTTTCATCTTCTCCTGAGCAGTTTCCAAATTCTCTCGAGCTAGCTGGAACCCTGTTGATAACCGCTCCTTAAAGTTCGTCACATATTCTAGCAGGTTGACGTCATCTGATTCCGACAGCCAAAACTCCTTCAACAACTTCATAGGACCTCTAACTTCATGCCCGAAGAGTAGTTCAAAAGGTGAGAAGCCTAGTGACTCATTTGGAGACTCTCTAGAAGCAAACAGCACAAATGGAAGACCTTTATCCCAATCTTTCTGGTGTTCCAAGCAGTACTTCCTCAGCATTGATTTGTGTGTCTGATGATATCTCTCCAGAGCTCCCTGTATTTAAGGATGATATGCAGACGACGTGATCTGTGTGATGCCCAACTCTTTCAAAGACTGCTTAAAAACATTGGACATAAAGTTGCTCCCTTGATCTGACTGTACTTCCTTAGGCAATCCAAATCTGGTGAAGAACCCAAGCATTTCTTTCACTACATTCTTCGCCGAAATATTTCTGAGAGGAATTGCTTCAGGATAACGAGTAGCCATATCAATAAGTGTCAGCAAAAAGGAAAACCCTGAAGAAGTCTTGGGTTATGGCTAATTTAGATAAGTGGACTGTACATTATTGATATTAAAGGAACATTAACCATATAGAATATATTACCCTTTGATGAACTCAGCTGGTGATTGGAGGATGGCGGAAAATAGGCTAGATGACTGGAAGTGGTTAGTATAGTAAACAGAGTATGAAAAGAGGCTACAATAGGCTAGGATAGGCTAGATATTTACGTTAAGTTGTGCTAAGTATCAAAGATGATGATGTAGTGACTATGGAGTATGAGATGAAAAGTGAAGCGAAAACACCTGGTGAAATAACTAGAAGAAAGAAGGCTTAGCGTGTGTAGCTGGGACGGAGGTTGGTTGGAGACTGTGCGAGCGCGTTATGTTTGTCTCTGTTGTGACATACCGCGCACGCGCATAACATATGGAAAATGTATCCCATCTTCTTTACAATGAGATACTTATGAACAATCTTAAATAATACAAATATATATATATATATGGGAATTATAATCCTACAATACTTTCCCATATACAACTATAGAATAATATATTCTACCCAATCATGGAACGTTCGACCAAGGTTATGGAAGCATTCAACTTAAGACTACGGAATGATACGTAACGCAACATCAACCCAGATTACGTAACATTGAGACTGTTCATACTAGTTTGAGTACACTAAGTATTGACATATTCCCACCAACAGAAAATATACAAAATTTACATGATTAGATTTGCCCGGAGGCAATCTTATCCCGCCAAACTTGGGAGGATATCTGGGCTGCCTGTCGACGTGGGCGTCCGCCAGACGCGTCAACAGGCTGCGCCGAAGTAGAAGCCAGGGGACTTTAATGGATAACTGATCCGAGGGGGTGTCCTTGCGATCGAGGTCACCCTCAAGAGGATATAGTCGGACTTTTGGCCGTGTGATTACTCCAGTCCTGGTGCGAAGCTTTGCTACCCGAACCTCACCATCACGACCTGGGAATAACTCCTCTATCCGACCCAATTTCCAAAATGCGCGCGGGTCCTCCTCATGGATGGTTACCACGTCCCCTACCCTAGGCCAATGACCTTTTAATGGTGTTAGTTTATTCTTTTGCGCTTCCCTTAAAGTCACCAGACATTCTGTTGACCAGCGATGCCAAATATCTCGCGATAATTTACGAATGTATTTGTAGCGGACCGATATCACTTCCTTAATTATGTAGTCTGGATCTTCCATAGTATCCTCGTCATGCTCTTCAGGAAGATCCCACAGTCTGTATCCACGTACCAGTACTGAGGGTGTGATTGGGGTAAGGTCTTCCAAATCACCAGAAGCATAGTATAGAGGGCGATCATTTACGGTGGCTTCAATCTCCAAGAGTATGGTGTTGAGTTCCTCAATCGAGATGAGAGCTCTACCCAATACCTTCTTCAGACCCGCCGTCACGATGCCTATGGCTCTCTCCCATATGGCGCCAAACCAAGGCGCTCTGGCGGGAATGAAACGCCATTCGCATTTTACATCCGCTAGGCAGGTCTGAATCTTAGGATTGTTGCTCACTTCCTTGAGATATGTAGATGCCCCTATGAAAGTCTTTGCATTGTCACTCAGCATGATACGCGGATATCCCTGTCTACTGCAGAATCTTCGGAAGGCATGTAGGAAGCTATCACAAGTGAGGTTGGTGGCCAGTTCCAGGTGAATTGCCCTGGTAACAGCACAAGTGAAAAGTATCATATACACCTTAAGATTGGGTGAATCTTTCACAGGGATTGCTCCACTGTAGTCAACCCCGGTAACTTTGGAAGGGTCACCTGGGGTAGTTCGCAGGTTTGGTAAGGGAGGAATTCCGACGGGATCATAAGGTGATCCCTGTACTCTTCTACACTTTAAGCATTTGCGAAGGACTTTCTTGACCACCTGCCTGATTCTAGGCACCCACCATCGTTGTCTTACATAGGTGACTATATGACCAACCCCATAATGACAACAGAGTCGGTGACACCTATCGATGATAAGATGGGTGAAGGGATGATTGGGGGACAGTAGTATTGGATACTTACTTGCCTCAGAGAGGGCTGCCAATCGTAGTCTGCCTCCGCAATGTATCAAGTCCCCCTTCAAGTGTAAGCCCAACTGGTTGATCAGGTTATTCCTAGACTTTGTTCCCTTAACCAGTAATTTATATTCCTGCATATATTTTTCTTGTTGACATAGCTTATGTAATAATTTCTCCGAGATATTTAGCAAATTTTTAAAAGTTTCGTCTACAAAGTGAACGAGTCTAACAGCCAACAGAACTGCAGTCAGCTCTAATTTTGGGATGGAAAGGAATTTGATTGGGGCGACTTTCGCCTTCGCCATGACTAGACGGCTGCCACTTGTGTCAACAAAGTATATGGCGGTGCCGTACGCGACCTTGCTAGCATCTGAGAAGGCATGAATGGAAACAGGATGGTCCATGACAACTCTCCGAGGAAAATTAAAACCCTTACAGAGACGAAGATCCGAAGTAATGTCTTCCCACTCCTGAACCAGATCGCCAGTCAAAACCTAATCCCAACCTAATTTTATCCTCCATAATTGCTGAAGGAATAATCTTGATTTGATCGACACCGATAGAACTATCCCCAAGGGGTCAAAAAGTTTAGCCGCCATACTCAAGCAGATTTGTTTTGTAATCTGCGAATATTGCGCGTACTGAACGCCGAATGAGAGGGTAACGGTATCCTCATACGACGATAGTGCTTGACGCTCAACCTGTGAGTATTCCTTAGGAGTTATCCCGATGTGATATAATTCCCACAAAACGTTTAAGTCATTTTTGCATGGTGGAATATTACCAATGGACATGTATTCGTCCATTGGGTTTACTGCTACATTCAATACAGTAATTACTTCTGTGCTGGAGTTGGTGGGTTGTGCCACATATGAACCACTGATGGCATACCCGTACTTGGTAGGAAGCAGAATTAGGCTACCTGACCTTTTATACCCAGGTCGCACTATATTGTAGTAGTGATCCGCACCAATAAGCAGCTCCAGCTGATCTGTGTCCGTTGCGTGAGGATCGGCTAATTTTATTCCTTTACTTTGTAAACTAACCAGTTTAGACTTTAGGTTAAGTTCACCTTTATGTTCTGGCAATTCATCAACCACTATTGCGTCTAGATGATGAAATTTACCTCTGTGTTTGTATTGCAGTGCCACAACATTATATTCCCGAGAGGCCTGTTTCCCGGTAAATCCGTGAAGACATAACTCCTCAGTTCCTTTAGAAATGTAGGAAAGGGAGGATAGAACAGAAGACTTCACAAAGGTCCTCTGAGAACATTGGTCAAGTAGCGATCTGATTTTAACACAATTATTATCCTTACCCTTTACCGGCAGCTGTACGGTGGGCAAGATTACTGTATTTTTACCTGTGGCAACGGACATTGTAGTTGAAGTAGCAGCAGTATGCTCTCTCTTGGTGTTATCCTCCGCTGGTCTACTTTCCTTCCCTTGTTTTTGTGTACACAGGGAATGAAAGTGTTTGCCCTTACAAAACTTGCAGCTTCTTATGTTAGGATTAGTACAACCCGAATGGCCATGGTCTTTTGACAAGCACCCAGTGCAGAGACGTAGTTGACGGGCTCTTTTAACTTTAAGAGGCCCTGTCTTATACTTCATACACTTGTACCATAAATGATTGGTGCCACTACACAGAACACAGTTGAATTTCCTGTACTCACTTTGGGCGGTAAATGTTGCCGTAGCCATGGGTGTACCCCCTACTCTGTCTTGACCCGCCATATTGTACACTTCAGCCTGGAGGCAGAGAGTGAATTTCTTATAATCCAGGCTCGAGTCTCCCATTTCCCGTTTTATGGTTTCTTTTAGTGGTGATGGTAATTTATTGACAAGAGTCACCACACAAAATTCCTCCAGACAAATACCATGGCTAATGATTGACCTCATCACACTCTCTGTATTGGCATAGAAGTCCTTCAGGTCAGCTGTTTGGTGTTTGGGTGACACTAATTGATTGAATTTGGTAACATAAGCTGCCTTGATTCGATCTGGATGCCCATATTTCTCTTGCAGGAGCTCAATTGCTGGGGCATAGCTTGCACTTTCGATAATGAATCCTTCGACTAGCTTATGTGCATCACCCTGAAGCTGACCCTTTAGATAGGTGAAGCGTTGTATATCTGTGAGGTCGGGATTGTCATGGATGGTACACTTGAACATCTCCCAAAATCCCGACCACATGGTGGCATCACCTTCAAATTTTGGAAGAGTAAGATGTGGTAATTTGACTGCGGATTTCCTTGGCTCTTTCTTGACCTCCTTCTTGACCTCTGGAATCAAGATCCCCTTCAGTGTGGCAACGATTACTTGTATGCCCTCCATATATAGGGTATCCTCTCTGATCACCTCGATACACTCGGCGTCCTCGTAAGTGTCGGCCAGGTCCTCCTGTGTGACCTCATACTTGTCAAGTTGCTTTTGAATACTGAGCAACCTGGCCTCCACCTCCACTCTAGACGCCGAATCAAGGAATCCGTCAATATCAGAGGTTAAGACCGTCAAAGAGCCCTTAAGTCCAGCCCGACGCTTTTGTACACTTTTAGCCATGATTATACGGGAAGGAAATCTATTGACGGTAAATCAAACTATCAATGCCAGACCGAATGAGTTGCGGCCAACAATACAGTACTCCGAGAAATCAAATAAATCGCGAGCCGAAAATAAAACACCCTCACGAAATGCGGAATAAGAAATGTGCGCAATGTAGACAAGCAATCTGGAGCTTTTCAATTTAACTCCTTACATAATAGTTATGAAATTATAGAATCATTACACCATAAGTTAAGAAAAGCCAGGAGGGAAATTTAGTACAATACAGTATAGGCCAAAAGTCTCTAGATTTCAAAAAAAGAGAGGTACCGTTTAAAGTTATAATAAATTCAAGATTTTTTAAGAGAGAGAGAGCCTATAGGGTAATTTAAACAGGCTAAACTCAATGGGTACCGCTAAATTTATATTATTAAATTTAATAAATGTGAAAATTGTACACAAGAAAAGTTCATCTCAAGATGTCACAAGGAAAAAAGTTTTGAGTTGGATTAACACACACTTAGCCTATCAGCTATCATATTACCCAGCCTCCAGGGCACACGACGAGAGTAGAAGTTAGAAAAATGTGTGAATGAATAACCTTTAAATTTTAAAGAAGTTATTTTTCAGTATAGGCCTAATTTTGATCTAGATTTAAATTAAATCTAGATTAAATTTAAAATACAGTACAGTATGGATGAATTTAATTTTAATGCCGTGCCAATTGTGCAATATTTTCTAGGGCTAAAGTAGTTTTAATATAATGTAATGAGCCCGAAAAATCATTTAAAGTAGGCTAATTATTGTTTTGAGTACTGTACTGAATCAGATTTATAACTTTCATTCTGGGTAAAACTCCCGTCGCAGCCCTGACCTATCCACTAGTTTCCACATCCTGTCTGGTGGTCAGGCACCTGGGGCGGCCAGAGCAAAGAGCGGACGAAAAAAACCCGACAGCCCCATGGGGCCAAAAAGACCGGGGCCTGGAGGACGTAGTAGGACTCATGACAAAAACAGGGATAGGCCAGCCCCACTCCAAGCAAGGCAACAACCGACCGCCGAATAACTCCCCAACCAAAAAATGGGGGGGGGGGAAACTAGTGAAAGGTTCGAAGGACCAATTATATGGCTAATTTAGATAAGTGGACTGTATATTATTGATATTAAAGGAACATTAACCATATAGAATATATTACCCTTTGATGAAATCAGCTGGTGATTGGAGGATGGCGGAAAATAGGCTAGATGACTGGAAGTGGTTAGTATAGTAAACAGAGTATGAAAAGAGGCTACAATAGGCTAGGATAGGCTAGATATTTACGTTAAGTTGTGCTAAGTAACAAAGATGAATAAAACAAGGGCACTCAATGATTGGACTAGTAATAGGGCACTATGCAACAACGGTACGCTAGATCCAAACCCTCGAACTTATATGCCGGCGAACAAAACACCTATACCCTCCAGGGTTAATCTGCGATAGCGGGGTATCCTTAACTGGGCATAAATGTACTCTACTTCAGGCTAACCTGCACTGGTATAGCCTGATAACAACAAGATGCAAGTTACGTTAAAATCCATGAAAAGGAATCTATGGAAAGATCAATTAAATCACTGCAAGATTTAATACAATAAAAAGATGCTTCAATACAGTTACTCTAAACAACAATAAACTCTTCACTCCTATCTGAAAGAAAGTGAAGTATAGTCCCACAGCATAGACCTGGAAACTTCTGAAGAAAGTCTGATGCTCATAAGATGCTCGTACTGATTTAGAACTATATAAAGGCAGGAGGCAGGACACCACACGTGTAAATCGAATACACTAAAAGATAGGACATATAATGTTAACACAAGAATACTATAAATGCGCAACGGTAGCAATGCTCGACACTAAAAGAAGTATTTCCTCATCAACGAAACAGTCTGCTATGGTTGTGCGGCTCAGCAACAACCTAGACTAATAAATGCTGTGAATAATAATGCGCAGCTATATTAAATACTACCAAGTGTCTACTCGATTAATAATGTCTAGCTGGGACACTCTAGGTAAGGAACTGGGGTTGAGCAGGACAGGCTCGTAGCCTAGCGATGTCCTTAAAACTGCATCCTTTAAGTTACGTTAATTGACAAGGGGGCTCTCTCGATAGATCCAGATCACAAGTATCTGGATCTATCCTGACGACCCTCTAAATCCAAGCAAAGTGTGGAACTGGTATAGGCCAAAACCCTCAGTCAACACAATGCTGCACTCGCAAAGTACGCAACCGAAAAGACAACCCAGGCTACCACAGGACCGGTCGAAGTCGTGTAGCTATAAGCAAACCGTACACACATCGGAGACAACGACTACAGTTACCTTATCCCAGTCTAGCATTAAATAAAAGAGCAGAAACACTAAATCAATAATGGAGACACACAAAGTTCTTAACCTATACTAACTAAGAACCCTCAAACCTATTCTAAGTACATGTAAATATCTCTGAGGACGGCACATGCAATACAATGGGCCGGCTATGAAAACCGTATGCAGAACCCAAGGGGAGTGTTGTGCAGTTAATAAAGGTTAGAGTATGGAAAGAGAGAATCGAGTGAGAGAAACAGTGATAAAGGTGGTGATCGGGAGAGAGTATGCAAAGGGATGTTAGAAGCACGCGCGCCAAGCCTGTCCTGACGAGGACAGCTCCTGGGGACCCTCATGGAGGAGGTAAGTTACACAGGAGACCGCAAAGGCGCAATGGTCGGCCAATCACGGGCCGAGACGTCACAAAACAGCAGGCGTCATATTACACAGCAAGACACGCCGTCCAATGGCGAGCGAGAGGCAGGAATGCACCCCTACATACAGACACTTACTACCTCCTCGCTCTGAAAGTCTTTCTCATTCACACGCTGGTACTATTATCACTACTGTTGATATAAAATATAACCCGTTGTCACAGACGAAAACAAAGACCACCACTGGACTGTCTGTGACAATGCGATTACTAGGAAAGAAAGAACAACATTCTCTGATAACTGTAGCCCATTTCGATGTCCCTGGCGAGCGCTAGTGGCTAACGAGAGGCGATTCTGCCAACACTGGTAGACGTCACACCCCGCCCAAGATATGGGACGCTCAACATTAGGCGAGCACCATATCTGACAAGGCAGAATGCTGACAAGACCCGCCACACCTAGCCACCCCACCAGAAATGAAATGCAAAGCTCAATCTTAAATAAAACAACATATTAGCATAAAGAAAATCTAACAACCCCTCCCAAACACAATAGTATAATTTAGCCTGCTATGCTCCCTGAGCGAGCTTCACAGAGCCCAGCCTACTAAGTGAAAGACAGGTTCAACTTAGGACTTTAGCTCTAATATTGGCAACTTACAATTAACTATCAAAAAGAAAGAGTTTTTATGTGATTTTTTTATTTAATTTTAATGTTGTGTTTGACGGCTGCTCTACAGGGGCAAGCCTGGTTTTTCTCCACTCAAACCTACACACCTGTGGTGATCTACGCCGGATCCTCCACCCTCGACAAACAGTCTGCAATCACATTCTCACAACCGGCAATATGGCGAATGTCTAGATTGTATTCTTGCAACATGAGTGACCAACGTATCAGCCTCATATTCCGGTTGTGGAATTGGTTCAGAAATTTAAGAGGGTGGTGGTCGGTGTAAATCACCACGACTGGCAGGAACATATACTTCAAAGTGCCTGAGCGCCAACACTATTGCCAGCAGTTCTTTCTCCACCACAGAGTAGTTTTTCTGAGCGGAATTAAACTTCTTGGAAAAGAAACTGACTGAATGCTCCAAACCTTCCTCGTCTGTTTGCATTAAGACGACACCAGCCCCTACACCGCTGGCATCTGTTGCCAGCTGGAACGGTCTTTCAAAGTCAGGGGCCCTGAGGATTGAGTAAGTGCATAGTAGGTGCTTGACCAGCGAAAAAGCCCTTTCACACTCAGGTGCCCACTTGAACTTTTTCTCTTTTGCTAGCAAATCTGTCAGGGGAGCTAACACAGTAGAATAACCCCGAATGAAGCAGCGATAGTAACCGATCATGCCCAAAAATCTCATGATCTGCTGCTTGGTGGACGGCCTGGGGAACTGGTTAATAGCCTGTATCTTGTTTTTGGGGGGGGCACACCTGGCCTAACCCGACCACAAACCCAAGATACTGCACAGTTGCCCGGACAAAGTCGCACTTGCCCAGATTGACCACCAAGCTGGCCTCACTGCTTCTGAAACAAGGCTTCTATTTGCTGACAGTGACTCTCAAAGTTGTCATCGTAGATTATAACGTCATCTAGGTAGACAGTGCAGTTAGGGATGTCAGCTACTAACTCATTCATAAGACTCTAGAAGGTTGCTGGGGCATTTTTAAGGCCATACGGCATCACATTGCAACGGTAGGTGTTCCCATCAACCACAAACCCGCATACCCCCTTCGCCCGCTCAGACAAGGGCACCTGCCAGTAGCCTTTCACTAGGTCTACCTTAGTTAGAAACTGTGCCTTACCGATCTTGTCTACACTATCGTCAACACGGGGAAGGGGATAAGCATTGGTGGGAGTCAACCCGTTCAATCTCCGAAAGTCAATGCAGAAGCGAACCTTCCCGTCAGGCTTGGGCTGCAGAGTGACAGAAGATGTCCACCTAACTGCCCCCTTCTCAATCAGCCCCCGTTCCAACATATACTCTAACTCCGCTCTGAGGGAGTTTAATGGGTGGAATTCTGTAGGGTACTGATTTAAAGGGGGGGTGATCTCCCACATCCACGTCATGCACCACTCGAGTTGTGAGGCCTGGATGCTCTGCAAACACAGTGGGGTATGAAGCAAACAGGCGCTGCACGGCTGCACACTGTTGCTCAGGCAGGTGCACTAGAGCATCGTCAGCCACCTGTCTGGTGTTCCCCGCCCACTGGTCAGCAGAGACATGACACTCCCAGTTATCCTCCACCTGGGCTTCACTGTCCCTCATTCCTTCTCCTCCATGACCGCTGCAGGTCAACACAGGGACATCGAGAGGCTCAGGGGGGCGCCTCACAAACTCTTTCACCAGATTCACATGGCACAGCTGATTCTTTTTACACCTATCTGGAGTAGCCACAAGATAGTCTAGGTCAGAGATCTTTTTTACCACCTTATAAGGACCAGCGTACTTGGCAGACAACGGATGACCTGGCAGAGGTAACAGAATCAACACCTGCCCCACCTTAAACTCCCGGAGTTTTGTCTTCTCATCGTACCTGTCCTTCATAAGTGCTTGCGACTCTACCAATTTCCTACCTGCCAACTCTAGGCTTCTCGGCATTCTCTCTCTACTCTCGAGGACATACTTTAACATGGAACATGGTTTTGCTGAGCCCTCCCAGATTTCTCTAACCATGATGATGGGGCCTCTGACCTGATGTCCGAAAACTAACTCATTGGGACTGAACCCTAGGCTTTCACCAGGTACCTCCCGAGCAGCGAATAATACATAGGGCAACCCAAGATCCCAATCCTTGCCATTCTCAACACAGTAACAAAGCAGCATGCTTTTCAGAGTCGAGTACCACCTCTCCAACACCCCTTGACTCTCTGGGTGATAAGCTGAAGAGACAACTGTACTGATACCGTGTTGCTACATGGTCTGTTTGAAAAGGTTAGAAGTAAAATTGGACCCTTGGTCTGACTGCAATTCCTGCGGGTACCCGTACCTAGAACAGTACAATAGCAAGTTACGAACAACAGTCTTAGCAGTACCATTTCGCATGGGGTATGCATCCGGATAACGAGTGGCAACATCCATGATTGTGAGGAGAAACTTGTTGCCTGCACTAGTAGGGGGTAGAGGGCCAACCATGTCGATTATAACAAATGGTGGCCCGATTACAGGAATAAGGTGTAATGGAGCCTTGGGAATACACTGGTTTGGTTTACCTACTGTCTGGCAGGTACTGCACATTGCCACCCATGACACCACATGTGCCTTCATACCTGGCCACCAAAACAATTTCGCCAATGCTGCTACCGTCTTACGTACACCCAAATACCCTGCCGACGGTACATCATGCGCCAACCTCAGTAGGCTATCACGGCACACACTAGGCACTACCAACTGGTCAACCACTCTCGACCCTCTCCCAACTCCGTCTGGGATCTAGGAAACGCCTGTACAATATGCCCTCCACACGAAAGAAGTCCCCCGGTTTTGCATCCCCGTCCTCATCAAGTTCAATCGCACCGTTACTACACTTCTGAAGCTCAGGATCATCTATCTGCAGCCGACAGATATCCGAAGGAGCCAATCTATCTAAGTGCTCCCGGAGCAACTTATGGCCTCCCCCGATACTGGACTGTTCGATCCTATCTTGCTTGAGTGTGTAACGTTGCTGTCTCGGAGTTTTCTCACACCCTACCTCCTCACCAAGTGTGACAGGTTCTGGGGCCACTCCGGACCTAAACATTGGTGCTAATACTGAGTCGCCAAGAAGATCCGCTGGATCAAAACTCACAAAACTTTTCCCAACTTTAGCTTTCTCCTTCCGACCGTTCCTCCGCTGGTCTAGAGACTGAGGAATAGGCTGTGACACCTTAGATGCACGAGATCGGGTGACAACACACGCCATCTGCTGTAATTGACACCTCTCGACACTCCTGCCCCTCCCTACTCACGTCGGCCGCCCTCTCGGCAACGACTAATGGTGGAACCTCAGAAGTAGGCACCGCAAACTCGTTGCCGAGAAGAAGGTCGACGCCCTCTACTGGCAGTTTCTCTACGATTCCAACATCTATCTCTCATGTCACACCATCAACCTCCAGCTCCACTCGAACCAACGGGTATGACCGTGTAGCATTAATACCCTGCACCACAACTACCCGTGCCGCGTTTATAGGTTGGCCTGTAAAGTTTTTCATCAGAGTCTGGGATGCACCTGTATCACGCAACAACTCCAACCCATGCTTGCAACCAGCCAAACTCATGCAGCCACGCCCTCTATGGTCGCAAAAAGCATCGCGGACAGGTTTCGAGCCTTCCGCACACTCCTTCACTGGCTGTGCCCCCGCATCTGACATATCACCCCGGGTAAACGCAGAAGACCTCAGAGATACCCCAATGTTGCTAGCCAAAGACACGACTGCTGCAGGTTGGTTACTAGGGCAGGAACGTGCAAAATGCCCCTTTTTATGACACTTAAAACACTCCACTTCACCCTTGGACTTCCCTTGAGGTGGGGAAGTGCCCTGACCTTTCTTAAACGGGCGGTTTTTGGTTTGTGATCAAAATTAGTATCATTGCTCTTACTTTTGTTATTAAATGTTGCATCACTGACTCGGGGGGGTGGAGTGTTGCGCCCCTTGTTAACTGCATCGGTCCGTTGTGCAGACCCGCACCCACGAATCAGCGATACTCTCAGGTCAGCCAACTCAGCTGCCTCTTGTAGAGTTTTAGGATGTTTCTCTTTGAGGTTCAAAGTCAGGTCGCCGCCTGTGCATTTAAAAAATTGCTCTAGAAGGAATAACTGCTCAAGCTCTTCGAATGTCGTCACCTTCTCTGACCTCAGCCAATTTCTCAAAGCATCAGACAGTTCCCGGGCATGTTCTAGAAAAGTGCACTCACGACCCTTCGTAACACCCCGAAACTTCAACCTATATGTCTCTGCTTGTAACTCGTACGCCCGCAGAACAGCTTCCTTCAATACCTCATAATCGATGCAAGACTCCAAGGGCAACGCATCATATGCCTTGAGTCCTTTGCCAACCAACCTAGAGGAAACAAGGGCTGCCCACTTAACCTCGGGCCATTGGTGCTCCCGTGCCGGCACTTCTTCTCAAAACGCAGAAAAAACTCGGTGACACCCGACTCGTCAAATGCAGGGACTAACTTAAGAAGGTGCGATAAATACTAATCAAGACCTCGATTCCCAGAGCCGAGACGCTGCCCTGTCGACTCCACCCGAGACTTCTAAAGATCTATGTCTGCACAGTACTTCGTAGCCTCAACCTGAAGCTCAGCCTCACGTATGGCCTTTCTCTCCTCAGCCTGAATCCTAAGCTCAGATTCCCGCTGCTGCTGCTGCTGCCTGAGCTCAGCCTCATGCTTTCACTGCTCGAGCTCAGCCTCATACTTTCGTTGCTCGAGCTCAGCCTAATGCTTTCGCTGCTCGAGTTTGGCGAGTTCGAGCTGAAACAACATCTCGGAAGACAAACCCTGAGGAGAGGGTGCTACTATTGGGGACCCACCCCGTGAATCACCTAGAGGCATACCCAACCGCCAGCGGGCATCGGCCTGCGGGATCGTACCCGGTTCCGGAGCCCGAGGGGGCGCCATGATAGGAGTCGAGTGGAATGGGGGCTGGGCAGGTGCTCCAGCTCCCGCTCCACCCGAAGCCCCATGCACCCCACCGAGCACCCAGGCAACCAGCTCACCACTCGACAAACCGCTAGTGCCGGACAACCCTAAGACCGTGGCTACACACTGCAGTCCGTACCGGTCTAGCCCCGACACCCGATCCGGCGACACAGGCTCCTCCAAAAAAATCCGAGCATCCTTCTCATTGTTCACCACCCGAACGCCGTTAAACCACTCCACCTTCTCCACCTCCTCGCCTGCTTCCCGTACTGTGTCCTCACTGTGCACTGATACGTCGTTCGACAGTGTCCACCGGAAATCCTCAACGTTTATAAAAACAAAAAAAAAGTACCTAAACTCTCATGTAGCACTATTCACTCAAAAAATGCTTGAAGACAACTCAAGTGCTATATTACGTTGCCAAAAAAAATCCAACGTGTCCAAAATATTCCTCAAAAACAAATGTCCACTGCCAAACTGTGAGAAATAACAATCGACCCCCAAACGGTGATTACAAAAAAAAAAAAAATCTCCACCAAAAAAATCCTGCAATTATTTGTTAGTTCACTAAATCCTAGACTAAGGTCGCCATTTGTTATGACGACTAAGATAAGATACTAGGCAAGGTCGCCATTTGTTACGACCGGGACTACGAATAAAACAAGGGCACTCAATGATTGGACTAGTAATAGGGCACTATGCAACAACGGTACGCTAGATCCAAACCCTCGAACTTATATGCCGGCGAACAAAACACCTATACCCTCCAGGATTAATCTGCGATAGCGGGGTATCCTTAACTGGGCATAAATGTACTCTACTTCAGGTTAACCTGCACTGGTATAGCCTGATAACAACAAGATGCAAGTTACATTAAAATGCATAAAAAGGAATCTATGGAAAGATCAATTAAATCACTGCAAGATTTAATACAATCAAAAGATGCTTCAATGCAGTTACTCTAAACAATAATAAACTCTTCACTCCTATCTGAAAGAAAGTGAAATATAGTCCCACAGCGTAGACCTGGAAACTTCTGAAGAAAGTCTGATGCTCATAAGATGCTCGTACTGATTTAGAACTATATAAAGGCAGGAGGCAGGACACCACACATGTAAATCGAATACACTAAAAGATAGGACATATAATGTTAACACGAGAATACTATAAATGCGCAACGGTAGCAATGCTCGACACTAAAAGAAGTATTTCCTCTTTAACGAAACAGTCTCCTATGGTTGTGCGGCTCAGCAACAACCTAGACTAATAAATGCTGTGAATAATAATGCGCACATATCAAAGAGCTTATATTAAATACTAACAAGTGTCTACTCAATTAATAATGTCTAGCTGGGACACTCTAGGTAAGGAACTGGGGTTGAGCAAGACAGGCTCGTAGCCTAGCGATGTCTTTAAGACTGCATCATTTAAGTTACGTTAATTGACAAGGGGGCTCTCTCGATAGATCCAGATCACAAGTATCTGGTTCTATCCTGGCGACCCTCTAAAGCCAAGCAAAGAGGCAGCAAAGTGTGGAACTGGTACAGGCCAAAACCCTCAGTCAAACACAATGCTGCACTCGCAAAGGACGCAACCGAAAAGACAACCCAGGCTACCACAGGACCGGTCGAAGTCGTGTAGCTATAAGCAAACCATACACACATCGGAGACAACGACTACAGTTACCTTATCCCAGTTTAGCATTAAATAAAAGAGCAGAAACACTAAATCAATAATGGAGACACACAAAGTTCTTAACCTATACTAACTAAGAACCCTCAAACCTATTCTAAGTACATGTAAATATCTCTGAGGACGGTGCATGCAATACAATGGGCCAGCTATGAAAACCGTATGCAGAACCCAAGGGGAGTGTTGTGCAGTTAATAAAGGTTAGAGTATGGAAAGAGAGAATCGAGTGAGAGAAACAGTGATAAAGGTGGTGATCGGGAGAGAGTATGCAAAGGGATGTTAGAAGCACGTGCGCCAAGCCTGTCCTGACGAGGACAGCTCCTGGGGACCCTCCTGGAGGAGGTAAGTTACACAGGAGACCGCAAAGGCGCGATGGTCGGCCAATCACGGGCCGAGACGTCACAAGACAGCAGGCGTCATATGACACAGCAAGACACGCCGTCCAATGGCGAGCGCGAGGCAGGAATGCACCCGTACATACAGACACTTACTACCTCCTCGCTCTGAAAGTCTTTCTCATTCACACGCTGGTACTATTATCACTACTATTGATATAAAATATAACCCGTTGTAACAGACAAAAACAAAGACCACCACTGGACTGTCTGTGACAATGCGATTACTAGGAAAGAAAGAACAACATTCTCTGATAACTGTAGCCCATTTCGATGTCCCTGGCGAGCGCTAGTGGCTAACGAGAGGCGATTCTGCCAACGCTGGTAGACGTCACAATTAATACTCCTGACTTAAAATAGTAACAAGTAGAAGCACTGACTGACTCTTCCTCACTACAAACAGAACTAGCTAAACCTTCCAACTCTGGGTCAGCCTGCTGCAACTCTACCAATTCACGAGGTGACAAATTATCCACACTGCGGGGAACTGCCTCATCCTCCGAATGGTTTAAATGAGGAAGAAAAGTATCAGCCAAGAGAACATCATCTTCATCACCCTCTAAATCACTAGTAACTTTAGATTTTGCCCTAGTGACAGCACATGCAGGAAACACATCAGAGGAGTCGTCCTCAACTCCAGCCACCGGCTCACTAGACAACCGAGGAGCTGGACAAACCCGACCCCCAGCAATGTCGTTGCCAAGGAGAAAAGTCACACCAGACATAGGAAGTGTCTCAACCAATCCTACCATAACTGGACCTTGAACAAAATCAGACTCGAGATTCACTCTGCACAAAGGGACAGACAAATAATTACTCCCTAAACCCTGCAACATTACAGTTTCACCAGAGGAATTATTAGAGCCTAAAACACTAGTCACTAGTAGGGATTGGCAAGCACCTGTGTCTCTTAAAATTTTAACAGATTTCCTCCCACTACCATTAATTGAACTGACAAAACCATCAGACAGGAAATTTGCATAGGAACTCTTGAGAGTGTCACCCACATCACTGCTCAAAAGAGGAGTTTTATCAGTAGAGCTTACGTTACCCTTCAAAGCAAGTACAACAGAATTACTGCTCAAAAGAAAAGCTTTATCAATAGAGCTTACATTACTCTCCAAAGCACTCTAACCAGGTGAAACAGAGTCATTTATAAGACATTGGGAACTCTCAAGAGTGGACACCAGACCAACTGACTGAACATTTGTAGGTTTATATTAGCATCTCGCTGTTTCTTAAAACATTTCTCAGCAATATGACCTTGTCTACCACAATAATTATTTTTTTTCTTAGAAAAGTTAGAAGTGGAACTAGTATTTCCTTCTTGAGAAACATTATCTTTACTCTCTTGCTTTACACCTGTACTCAGAGAACAGGCTACATATTTATTCTCATATCTCTTTATTTGATTACCTGTATAATGTTTGTGAGTGAGAACATATTCATCAGCTAAAATTGCAGCATCAGAAACAGTGTCTATCTTTTTGTCATCAATATATAAGCTGACATCCTTCCTGACACATCGTTTGAAGTCCTCCAATAAGATAATCTGCTTATATATATCAAAGTCAGCATTTACATTCTTAGAGTTTAACCATTGATCCAACAAATCTTCTTTAATTTTGGCATGCTCAACATGACAACTCTCCGGGTGGTCAGGGGCCAGGGGAGTGCTGGAGCGACCTTGGTAACCCTGGTCTCTGGGTCTTCTCCTGGGTGACCTGGATGTGTGTGAGTTTGTGTTTTTTATCTGTGTTTATTTTTTGTTTTATGTTGTTTTTGTGTTTTCCCTGTTCTTGCTCTGTCTTGAGTCGGCTACCCCCAAAATGGGGATTGGGCCTGAGCATCGGTAATGACACGTTTATGGATTATATGGATTATACACGTTTATATATTATGGTTTATAGCGGATTCTCCTTCATTTTCGGCATACCATATTCTCCGCTTCCTCAAAGATTCCTCTCTCCTCAATCAGATTTGATTCTTGCCTGTTACAGTCTCACCTTGAATAGTTGTCCATCTTGATCAAATCCTTTGGGCCAGCCCTATGGGAGTTCTCTAAGGAAGCTCGGTGGTCTGCTTATAAACTACTCTAGGAAAGTAAAGACAAATAAATGGAAATAGACAATGATGCGTTGCAGTTAGCGATTCCACTCTGTCTTCCCATTACCACCTTTAAGGGTCTACATTTCATTCATGCATGCAAAGCTATTTATTTAACTTGTGGATATCTTGCCAATCCTCTGTTAACGTTTGTTTCTCCGTTGGATAACAGTATTGGTCATTTCTTACCTAAAGATTATATCCAGCAATGATCCCATTTATGGCTGTCATTGTCATAGGGTGAGGCTGGATGGGGAAATACTGGAACAAGTGAAGTGTTTTGAATTTCTGGGAGGAATGATTAGCAGCAATGGAAGTATGGTAATGGAGGTAAAACGGAAAGTCTTTGAAGGCAGGACAGTTTTCGGAGCAATGGGAAATATGTGGAAGGTGAGAAATCTCGGAATGAAAGTTAAAATTGCAATTTAGCAAGGGAATGTTGTACCAATAGTGAAATATAGGGCCGAAACATGGGCTCTGAAGAAAAAGGAGAAAAGAAAGCTGGATGTGATGGAGATAAGCTGTTTGAGGAGTATGTGTGGAGTGACTCGTAGAAACAGATGAAGAAATGAAGAGATACGTAAGAGAGTGGGAAAGTAGGAACATTAATCGGCCAGAGTGGACATTAGAGTGTTGAGCTGGTATGGACTCTTGGACATGTTGAGCGAATTGAAGATGAAAGTCTTGCAAAGAGAATATGCGAGTCAGATACAAGGGAAGACAGAAGGACAGGAAGACCTCCATTGAGATGGAGGGTATGTGTAGGACAAGCATTGGAAGACAGCGAACTGACTGGATCAGGCAAGAGAAGTGGTAACAAACAGGAATGAATGGAGAATGCTTGTGAATATATGAATGTTGACACGGTCGTTTGGGAGAGGGGGTCAGCCAGCAGTTGGACTAGGTATTAGTCCGTCAGGCGCCTGGCTCGGGGAGTCGGTATTATGAAGGGTACGCCTGAAAGCATGGTGGCCGGACTTGTGGTGGGTATGCTTCGCTGCGTGTTTGCCTACAGAAATCAGAGCCTCTCCGGGAGATCTGGGTTCTGGGAATCTTTTGCTGGGGACCCCAAAAGGGCCTGGGTCTCCGGGTACTTCTCCAGGGCGACCTAGATATATGTGAATTTTGGGTCATATTTTGTTTTGTTGTGTGATATGTTTTGTTGTCCCTGTTCGAGCACTGTCTTAAGTTGGCCATCCCCAGAAAAACAAATTAACATAAACAAATTGGGTTTGTGCCAGAGTATATGGATGGATTGTTGTATAATCAACACATAACTTGTCAGTTCTATTATGCCTACATCATCAGCTAGAGTGAATAGTGTTGTCATATGTATATTTGTATGCATGTTATAGTCAAACTACCCAAAACTTCCTCTGGCTTAGTCAGTAACAGAACCTGTCCATATTTCAAAAGATAGTTTAATGATCATCCTACAGTACTGTACATGGTGCAGTACAGCAATTATGTGTACTGTAAATGCATAGGGGTTAGTTTTGACCCATTGCCTTGTACATGCTATGGTCAATACTCCTTCCCATCTAACTTTGACAACTGTCTTGACTATATTAAACTTGTTAAGGCAGTGGGTTTTACTTAGTCTCATTCATTAATACATAATCAAGGTGTTAACAGTAATGTATCCTCACTTTCTAAGATTTTAATTGCCAAACTTAAATTAGATTTATTGTAATTAAGTGATTTCATATAATTTAGGAGTTAAGAGACATTTTGAAGTTATTCATAGACAGCTAAGTAGGCAGATCTCACGAGTATCAGTGATGAGATGTGTACTAACAGGCATACATTTTTTCGGCATCTGGAGAGGATGGATGAACTAAGTTTGGTGCAAAAATGCAACTCCATGGACCTTGACCATGGTAGGAGCTGCACCAAGCGGCAGGCCAAGAAAGAAATGTCATCATACCTTATTCTGATCGTGATTTACAAAACCTGACAAGTCGGGCAGCTTTAAAAAGTATTGCCTGGGGCGTAGCCACTAGAATATGATAGCATATCCGAATTTCTAGCGGAACAATAAGCAAATAGTTCTATATTTGTCATTTTGTAGATTCCTCGAAGGTCTTCGAGTGGGTGGGCTGCTTACAGCTATAAGGGACAACCCCGTCGCCATGGAGGAGGTGTTCATTCCAATTAAACAAGACCTGACAGCTGAAGTCATCTTGGCAGTCTTCCAGGTTCTTAATTCGTGCAACGCAAATCTCAAAGTTCGTGAGGAGAGAGCTTTGCAAGCACTACGAAGATGTTTGGAAGATCTGGAAGGTAACCAATTTTTGTTTGGCTAAATATTGAACGTAGCCTACATATACTGTATATCAAGAACAATATTACAAAGATATTTATTAAGCAAAAAATTCTTCTGTCGCTTGTGGATATACTATATGGATGCTTGTGGACATACCACATATCTGGGGGTACATACATATAGGCATACATAAAATGTTGAGAGAGAAGTATCCTACCCAGGATTCAAACCTACTCACCCCAGGTATTTTGGGGGAAGTCAGGCATCGTATCCACTCGACCTTTTATCCGATCATGGTCCTTACGTTGCTTTCCTTTTATCCGCTCATGGTCGAGTGGATACGATGCCTGACTTCCCCCAAAATACCTGGGGTGAGTAGGTTCGAATCCTGGGTAGGATACTTCTCTCTCAACTTGTCCGACTTTATCATTGAATACATAAAATGTTAAGACTGAGTGCTCAACACATACATGCAGTTTCAGTCTCTTGTCCTAATGGCAGCGTTCGCAGGCAGCCCTGTTAAGGGCTGCTTCACTTGTCAAGTTTTTGGTGGCCTAGTCGAAATAGAACCAAACAGGATAATCACAATTACATATATTAAGCATTTGCCACAATCATTCAGGCAACCTAGATGTGTGTGAATTTGTAATTTTTGTTGTAATTATTTTGTCTATGTTTTGTAGTCCCTATTAACCCCTTATTGGCGGGCTAGGTGGTCTATTTGACCGTAGCGCCCAGCGGGTTTTTTGTTTACCCTAAATAGGGTTGTTTCCGTGCTCATTTTCATGCCTAAATAAGACTCAGAGCGTAAAACAAGTATCTATCCCTGAAAGGGCGTAAACAGAGCTTTCCAATGACACCTGAACCATTCTTGTATGACCACTGGTTCTCTTGCAACAATCGTGCAACACGAGTGCAAAAAGCCTAAAATAAGGTAATTGCCGTACATAATTCCCTGTGTAGCGAGTGAGAAAGGGGGGAGAAGGGTGGGATACAGTTCAGTAGGTCCACGGTGGTCGTGGGGACCGGTCATAAGGTTACTACGCTCGTCCCACCGCTCAGCTCTCTCAGCAACATTACGTGCTGAAAATGGCACTCGACAGATGTCGTGCACCGCCACATAGTCCAAATTTATTTCACTCGACATATGTCGTGCGCCGCCAATAAGGGGTTAAGGCGCTGTCTCAAATTGGCCACCTCCATTCAAAAAAAAATAAAAAAATAAAAAAATAAACAAAAATGGGAAAGGGGAAAATATGGGGTTTGACCCTGAACATTTGCCAAAGGTAGTAGAAAATTGGTGCATGCCACTTCATGACAAGTTCTATGGGACACAGAGAACTGAAGTAGAATGTGGGGACATTTTATGTTTTATGATCAATTGTCAAATTATTCTTAGTTGTAAATGTGCGTACATTATGGTAACTTTCCTTATTTTTGTTCCGGTATGCAGTTCACAATGTATTGAAATCATTTTTGTTAGCAAGTACAACCTTTCTTAATAGATGAGAATGTATTATATGCAGTAACAGAGAATGGAATTGAGAATTTCAGCAATAATAAAGAAATATTAATAAAATTAATAATCCATTCATGTTCAAAAGCTTTGATGTAATGAATGTATTCATGCATCTTAGATATAAATATACTGTGTATGTAATCAAGGTTCACACAAAGGCATATGCTACAGGGGGCAATGCCTAGTGAGTTAATTGCTCAATAGGTGGTGTTGTGAGAGTGAGGATCCGAATCTGGGAGGTGAGACAGTGAAGCACTGGGGCGAAGCAGTCTCAGAGATGGTGCTGCTTCGAACCAAGAGTGGGCAGCCGGGCCCAGAGCATCCTGCGAAGGCAAGATGGCGGGGGCGGGTTGCTTCAGAAAGTGCTTCACATGTCTCAGTTCCTAGATTGGAACGAGACCTCACGGGCTTCACCCTTGAATGTACAGGCTCTCAGTCTATGCCCGAGAGTAGTTGGATTATAGAAGAAAACAAATTGTGGTTGTTTAATCAGAGAGGGGAAGCCACAGCTGCAGTGTAAACACTCTACAGAGAAGGATCTCAGGATGCGATTGACAATGACAGCGTGCTTCCTTCACCCGCTGCGGGGGTTATCGAGTGTATATCCCCTACCCCCGACCCTCAACCTATCAGGACTTCCACACCCAAATCGGGTAAGTAAAATATTTATGTGTGTGTGTGTGTGTGTGTGTGTATGTGCGCGAGTGTGCGTGCGTGTGCCTGTATGTGTATGAAATAAAGCCGATGTAAAAAATATAACTTGTAATTAACGCCCAAATCTCGCGAGTAAAATATATATTTATTGCTATAAATTATATGTTTAGCTTGTATACTTAACTTTCATCACTGTTTATTATTTATGCTATTAAACCCCTTTGAGTGTATAATTGTAATAAGTATACGGTAATGCATGCGTGTGAAATAAAGCCGATGTCAAAAAATATAGCGTGTAATTAACATATACTTTCCCTCCATTATAGGACGTATGAGTGACAGCCCCGTCCCCCATGCTCAGTCGGAGACGTCGAAAAAACATCTCCGGGGTTGTGATGGTCATAACGATTTCCCTCCTCCATCCCCCCAACCTGGCCCCAGCGGGTATCAAGCCAGGTAAATGAAATTCTACGTATACATACACGCATGCACATCCCACACACGCACATACATACACACACACACACACATACATACATACATACATACACAAGCACACACACACACACACACACACACACACGCACATACACACACACACACACACATACACACGCTTCTAAGTTTAATTTCCGATAAATCTAATGTATTTTTCCACATATAGATTTTGTTTAGTATTTACCATTTTGACATTTTTTATTTTGATAATTTCGTTATATTAAGTTGAACAGTAGCCTTTTACCTCGTTTTCAAGTTTATACAATTTTAATTTCTAATCATTGTTTTATTCTATTTCAGATCCCGCCCCCCGCCCCCGTCCTCGTCATCGCCATCCTCATCACCCCCATCAACCCCACCTCCGATGACACCCCTCCCCGCTGAAATACCCGCCAACTTCGAGGGGGGATGCAATATATAAACTTTCGCATCCCTAGAGACGTTGCCAACGATGGGATAGGATTCCTGAGCCGCATGCGACCTCTACTCATCCTTCAAATCCAAGAGTTTTTCGAGGAATACAACGATGGTGTAGGTCACTTCCCGGCTCTTAAGGTGTACGCTAATTTTTTTAATCAGACTGGTTCGACAAGACCCCGAAAGCGACACCCCCCACATATAGAGAGCACTATATGTGCACCTCCGCTCGCATCCTATCGCACGATGAAGTAGAAGACTTCATCGATGAGCTAATTGAATACCTTCTCAAAAGATACGAGGACAGTATATCGGAAGAAGAGGGTAGCGGGTATTCGATGGATATTATCCTAAAATTCAGGATCTTCTTCGGCTTCATTAAACTCAATATGTCTTTCCCAAGGGGCATAGGGGCTGGTCGTAAGGACATTCGAATGTCTCAAACCCCTCCCGCTAATCACGACACTGATTCCTACACTGGTTTATGAATGAAAAAGGGCATGGAATGAATCTCCTTTAGGGTAAATATGCCTGCGTGGATGTTGTTGGAGAGACACAAACCAAGAGTGAGAGGGGTGGAAATTAGTTACTTGAGAAGTGCGTGTGCAGTTGCATGGAGGGATAGACAGACAAATGAGGAAGTACGAGAGCGATGTGGTGTGGATGTAGATGTGCTGGAAAGTGTGCAAAGGTACAGCTTGAGATGGTTTGGCCATGTGGAGCGTATGGGAAACGAGAGAATGACTAATATAATTTATAAATGAAGGGTAAGGATAAAGAGGGAGAGGTCCCCGCTTGGATCTTCTGATCACTGTCTGATACAGGCCACCTGTCTTATCACCTACCACACCTTCCCACTCTGAACCTGTTTTGGTGACTAAATGGCATTACGATAGGGCAGACTGGGAGGGTCTTCAAGGTGTCTTTATTGATATTCCCTGGACCTCTTTCTTTTCTAATGATGCACACTCCACCTTGAGCCACATACAAGATTTTGTAAAAAATGGAATGGAAACTTTTATTCCTCATCAAAAGTACAGTAAAAGATCTAATTCACCTAAATGGTTTGACCATAATTGTGCTAGAGTAACTGAACAAAAAGCAATAGCCTACAATGCATACACAAGATTAAAAACTCATGAAGCCTTTAATTACTTTAGAAACATCAGAAATCATGCCAAAACTGTATTAAACCTAACTAAATCAAACTTTCTCCACAAGCAGGCAAATAAACTTCTAAATAATCCAAATGATAACAAAATATTTTGGTCTACTCTTAACTCATTTAAATCCAACTTCACTACTGCTTCATCCATTCCACCATTAAAATCTCCGACTGGCAATCTTGTAAGTGACCCACGAGGTAAAGCTAACCTTCTTGCAGATATTTTCTCCACCAACTCAACCTTAGATGAAATAAATCAAGATGTCCCTGTACTTAATTTTAATTCGCCTGAAATTCCCTCACTTAAGATCCACACCAGACATGTCAAAACTATTTTGCAGAATCTCTCAGTAGATAAGGCTCCTGGTCCAGATGAAATTCCTCCAATAGTACTTAAGAATTGCTCCTTGGTGCTCGCTCCTGTATTGGCAAATTTTTTCCGTCTGTGTACTCATACCTCATGCTTCCCAGTACCCTGGAAAGAAGCAAACATCCATCCAGTTCCTAAAAAAGGTGCCTCTTCAGATCCATCAAACTACAGACCAATAGCTATAACTTCCACTCTTGGTAAAGTCTTTGAAATTATATTAAATAATCACATAATTAAGCATCTTGCGAATAATAAATTAATCAGTGATAGGCAATATGGTTTTAGACGATGTCGATCAACTGCAGACATTTTGCCTTCTTACGCATCAAATCAACCAAGCTACAGACCAACATGGTGAAACACATACAATAGCACTGGATATATCATAGGCATTTGATAGAGTCTGGCATCAATCCTTATTGTCGAAGATGTCACACTACGGCCTTGCATCATTAGTTCCACTAATTTCTTCTTATCTTCATAACAGAAAAAAATATGTGTAATGGTAGATGGCCTTTATTCTCAATTTCACTCAATAAATGCTGGTGTTCCCCAGGGATCAGTTTTGGCCCCAATTCTGTTCCTCATTCATATCAATGATCTCATATCTACCACTCATAATCCAATACATTCCTACGCAGATGACTCAACACTCCACAGTTCCTTCACATTTACCAATTCTTTCACCCAACCCGATCTTATAAATTCAAAAATAAACACTGCAATTTCTCTGAACCAGGACCTTTCTAGAATTAATGGATGGGGACAAAAGAATCTAGTTTCCTTTAATGCACAAAAAACCAAATACATTCTTTTCTAACCAACAGAATCTCACTGACTCCCATATATTTTTTAATGATGTAAATATTCCCACTTCCCCTAGTATTGACATTCTCGGTGTAACATTAACTACTAACTTGAGCTGGACACATTATGTTAGAAGCATTGCTAAGAATGCCTCTAAAAAACTGGGACTCCTGTACAGAGTTCGAGAAGTCTTCACTGACGAGCAGTTGGCCGTGATATATAAAAGTCATGTGCGTTCTCAGATGGATTACTGTTCACCTCTGTGGGGTGGAAGTGGAGTGGTTGCATTGAGGCAGTTGGACAAAATTCAAAATAAAGCTATTAGATTAATCAATAACCCTGCAATCACACAGGACCTTCCTACATTATCCATACGAAGAAACGTTGCATCCCTTGCATTATTCTACAGATATTTTCACAGCAATTGTTCCGAGGAACTTGCTTCAATTGTGCCGCCTCTCCACATCTTTCCCCGTAGAACTAGGGCAGCTGAGAGCGCCCATGAATTTACACTTTCTCCTCCACAATGCAGAACTTCTGCTTATCAGAATTCATTTATCCCCAGAGCTACTACTCTTTGGAATTCACTTCCCTCAAATTGCTTTCCACAAACTTACAATCTACAAAATGTTTAAATACAGTTGTTACAAACATTTTATGAATGGAGGATGCCTTTAGGCACATGGACCTTTTTTTTTTATCTGTGTTTTTCCTTTCTCCGTTCATTGTCTCTTAAACAAAAAAAAAAAAAAAAACTGAGAGAGAGGGAGAAGGATGGAGTTAAGAAGTACTGTATATGCATCAAAGCAGTGCTGGATGGGTTGAGGGGCGTCGACTGACTGAGGACAGAGGTGCATAGGGCCGTTTTCTTCGTGGCCACCCCTTCGCGGATCACGGAGCTCAGTAATGGATAAATAGATACAATTTGATGAAAACAAAATTCTTTACGTTTTGTTGTTCCTTTTTTTGTTTGTATATTTTGCAAATTTCACATTACGATATTCCAGCGCTGAATGATCTCTCAGGTCCCAGTGCTTGGCTTTTGTGCCTAAATGTTATGGATTCAATTCAATTATGATATTCCACATATATAAATATTTATGAATTTAACTACAGAGTGCTCCCCACGAAGGACGCTTCTGGTCTCGTCCTAATAGCGACGTTCCAGCCAGCCCTTTTCAGAGGTGCCTCACTTGTCAGGTTCTTCGATTCAAGATCAGACTGCAAGTTCTGATTTCAAGTCTTTCTTGGTCTGGCCATTGCTGCAGCTCCTTCCATTTACGGATGTGCATCCTTTTCACCAAGCTTTGTTCATCCATCCACTCTACATGTCCAAACCATCCAAGCCTGCTAGTATGCATTTCATCACTGATACTCTTGATACCTAACCATCTCCTTAGCTCTTTAACTTGATATCCTATCTTGCAGCTTCGCACCACACATTCATCTCACCATTCTCATTTTGTTGATATAATCTACTTTGACATGCCATATTTCTGAAGCATACGTCATTGCACATCTTTGGAGCAAAGAACTGTGAACAAGTTTCAGATTTTCTGACACAAATTCACTATAATCCTTGATTGCACAGGTTCCTTGTAACATTATTATTATTATTTATAGAGCAGATTAACCGGACCACTGAGCTTCACACAAAACTCTCATAGGTCTGGCTCCTTGTAACATGCATGCACACATTACAATACTGAGTGTTTCACACAAGGTGCAATTTGATTCTTAATTCCTGATTGTGGCATTCCAGGCAGCCCTGTGCTGAACTGCCTCACTTGTTAAATTCAAGATCAGGGCATATAGTCTCATCCCACGTTGTACTTGGTGTATCCGTCAGTGCAGTTCCCTCCACATTCACAGACATACATCATTTCATCAAATATAGTTCATTCATCCTCCCTACATGTCGATTTATACAAGCCTACATGTATGCATCAGTCGTGGATGGTCTGGGTATGTATACTTTGAATGGATGAAGTACAGAATGTTGGATAGAGAGATGCAAGTTCATGAATATTGTACAGAGTTACAACGAGGTGCTAACCCAGGAAGACCTGGGTCGGACTACACATATTATTGACTTTAATGTTATTAAATAAATACGGTAATTTAATAAACAGATATGCTCTTGTGACCCAGTTAGCTCATTAGCATTATTGGTGAGAAGCACAAAACAGCACATTTCATTTGTAACCTTAATTGTTTTTTTTTGTGGTGATAATAAGTGTTGTTGATGAAGAACATTGTAAAGTATAATTATATTACATGTTTTAACAACATATTACATTTATTTCAGCATGCACCCACTTGTTGAAATTCTGTCCTCTCTCTCACAAGACAACCAGGGAGACCGACCTACATGTACATGTTTTTTAAGAACTACACTAGAAACGGCACTTAGTGATGGCCTGTTTTTGTTGTGTCCCAACAATATGACCACAGCTATAAATTGCAAGTAGCCTTTCAGGGTCATGATGGGATAGATGTTGGGGCACTAACCTTGCAATTTTTAGAAGTTTGTAAACAGAACCTTTCCTCCCTCAGCATATTTGAAGTCCTCCCTGGTGGTCTTCACTTGAAAATGGATAGTGAAGGTAGGTTTGCTAATTACAAATTTTGTATGTTTTAAATCATGTCAACATTGGCACTAATATATTAGATCTCACCAATAGTTTTCTACAGTGATCCCCATAACTTTTTCAAGCATATACCCCTGATGAGAGTAAGAGCTGGCTACTGACTGACTGTGCTCAAGAATACTACAATAGTGGAGTACAGTATATTTTTAGTGTAGAAACTTATTTATGAATACTAGCATTTTTCTTTTTTCCAGCATTGGAAGATAGGCAGTACGAGGCTGCTGGTAAGCTTTTAAGTAAGCTTGTTAGGATGGGCATATTACCCCAGTGCTTCAGCCCTCTGCTGTACAGCCTTATCGCGTATGGCCATGACTCAGTTGTTCTTACATTAGCCGATGTCAGCAGCCGGAGAAATCAGTTGAGGCTGCTGAGGGTAAGTATAGTTATTGTCATACTGTATATAAATGATAAAAGTAAGGAAACCTCTCTTAAAGGATGACCATGACTGAAATGCATCCAGGCTACTACAGTGTTTCTGGATGTGATACCCTTGCCAAAACCACATAACTCCTTCCAGTACTGTACATGGTATATTTTCTGTTAATTATTTTCCAACTTCCCATAAATTAAGTTAAATTTTGCTATCAGCCGTCCCAACTTACATTCAGTGTTCGGGTGAGGTTTGGCATCCTCTACCCTCCCTTAGCCGTTTCTGTCTGTCTCTTTTACTGTACGGTACTACTTTTTCTTCTAGGTGCTGGCGAAATCGCCAGATTGGGTGGCACTGCAAGGGGTGCTGGAGACGGTGAGGGAATTGGCCCAGGGGTGCAAGCCCGTGGGCTGATGATCCCTTCCCCACTGCCCTCTCAGAGACAGATCTCATCTCACCCTGGCCCCTTCAAGGGCCCGAGCATGTGGATAGCTTCGGTCTACCGGACTCGGGACTCCTCTGTCACACAGTCTGGGGAACTACAACAACAACAACAACTTACATTCAATGTATCCTCTTGCCATAATGTCATCAGTCATTCTTCAAACATGGCTAATCTATATTTTATTAATTTCACTCCAACACCAAACACTCCCAAAGAAATTAATGAAAGTAAGCATGTGCTACGCCGGGATGCGAACCTGGTGTCACCACATACAGATTTTTAAACACTCTAACCACAACACCATCAAGGCAGTTAAACCACCACAAGGTGCTCTTCTTTATTATTTCTTAACAGTTTACTTTCTATAACCAAAGCTTGCTCTTCCATTCCAAAAGTCCCATACACTTCCAAATAACTTCATCCATGCAACCTATTCACACCAGGTGACACAATATAATAGCTCATTTCATCTACCCTCAGTTTTGAGAGGTCATCATTACATACTGTCCATGTCTCACCTCCATATGAGTGTTCAGAGCAGCACATTTTTCATGTGACTGGAGTCGAAGGTATTGAAAAGGTCTGACCGCTCTGCGAAAACTACTATTGCTATGCCAATATCTCGGACACGTCTTCCAGTGGAAGACTGGATGGCATCCTTACATTATGTTATACGGCATAGATGGCGATTACTGTGGACAGCTCAATCTCCTGACAACAAATTACGTTCTATTAAAGACTCGCCTTATTTATGGCAACAGTTTAATGAAATTAATGACAACCCTACCAATGCTCTACAACCCTACAACCCTACAACCCTACAACATTGTTTATGTCGTCAGTCGTAGCTCTGGCGCTAGTTCAGAAGCGTCCACCAGAGGTCTCTGGGAATTGCTGGTAGGGAGAATTCTTTATCAAAATAAAGTGTTCCATTCCTGTCATGTTTTACCTTCATGGATGTGGTGCCGAAATGCATGATAAGTTACCTAGTGAATTGCTCAGTAGACGGTTAATAATCCAGATTATCAGTGATAATATTTGCAATAATTTTTTTTTTTATGTCCCATGACAAACATGGCTATAGTCAAACCATTTTATGAAGGCTGTTCTGTGTCCAAAGATTGGTAGTACTGGTGGTTCCAGTTATCAGGTGTAACTTGATACCATGAGGATAGTTTGTGACTCACTCTCTTTCTCTCTCTCATTTAACTTAAAATTCTCATTATGAATCATTTTAACCCCTTATTGGCAGCGCGCAACATAAGTCGAGTGAAATAAATTTGGACTATATGGCGGCGCGCGACATAGGTCGTGTGGCAATTTCAGCACGTAATATTGCTGAGAGAGAGAGAAAAGTGGTGGCAGGAGAGTAGCGAGCGTATGACTGCTCCAGACCACCGCGGCGGACCAACTGACATGAATCCCACCCTCCTCCACCCTCTCACACTCGCTACATAGTGAAATGTATGGGGAAAGTACCGAATTACATGGTTTTTGCACTCGTGTTGCGCGGTTGTTGCAAGAAAACTAGCCGTCATACAAGGATCGTTGTGGTGTCATTGGAAAGCTCTGTTTATGCCCTTTCAGGGATAGATACTTGTTTAACGCTCTGGGTCTTATTTAGGCATGAAAATGATCACGTAAACAGCCCTATTTTGGGTAAAAACACCCCGCTGGTGGCTACATATTATATACTGCCTAGGCTGCTCTTAAGGTGTTAATACAGTGACGACCGCCAGGTGATTTTGTTCAAATTAAGGACCTCATGAGAAAGAGTGAGAGATGGACACTGAGACAGAGATAAAGTCACAAGCTATCATCATGGTATCAAGTTACACCTGATAACTGGAACCACCAGTACTACCAATCTTTGGACACAGAATGGCCTTCATAAAATGGTTCGACTATAAGGCTGGGTGGCTCTCACCTACAACGTCCATGCTTCACTCTCGTACGTCAATGTCAGGATTATCACGATGTTGTCATTCTTTGTTGAATATCCAGACTTAAAAGATGGACTTGACCTTCATCAGTGAATACACATTTAATCATATTGTACACTATATACACAGGCATCAACGTTTTCCCTTTTTCAGATTCTTGAATGTGATGATGGAGAGCTGGTGATGGCCATTGATGCTGTAGACCAGTTGGTGTCATGTGCGGGAGCCAATACATCCTGCAGAAGATCGATGGTCCAGCATCTTATTCAGTTCCTTGTCATTCACAGCCGACGATCTGCTATAGAACAGTAAGTCAAGTACAAGTTGTGAGGAGGTGTGGTGGAGTGGCCATGGCACTGGACTCGTAATCCAATGTTGTTGGGTTCGATTCCCGATGTATTATTGGGATTGAATTTGTGCTTTACCTAGTATTATCAGTGCATCGCCACAAAGCCAACCAAAACGTCAAAAATATACGCTTATTGTTCCCTGATTAAATAGCACTGTTTGAATATTCCTATATTAAAAATATGCTACAGGGGGGCAATGCCTAGTGCATTAATTGCTCAATAATCAATTGGCATTCTGAGTCTAGGGGATGAGACAGTGATGCACAGAGGTGAAGCAGCTTCTGAGATAGGGCTGCTTCGAACCAGAAGTGGGCTGCCGGGCCCCGTGCATTCTGCGAAGGCAAGATGGCGGGGGCTGTTTAGCAGAAAGTACTTCACTTGTCTCACTCCCTAGAATGGAACGAGACCTCACAAGCTTCACCGTTGAATGTACAGGCTCTCGGCCTATCCCCAAGAGGGAGTAGTTGTAATATATATATATATATATATATTTTAATGTAAAACTAATAAATCAAAGTAATCAAAACTGGGACGTAACAACAAAATAATACTGTAGTACAAATACATTTAACATAGTACAGTCATTTTTTTAAACTCGTCTGACATTGTAAGCAACGAGTGTCAGGTCCCTAACAAAATATAATGTATATATGGTATATGTGAACACAATTCAATGCATCCTTGTTGGAATGTTATGCCAGCATTCTTGGCAGTGTTCTTAAATTGGAAGAGGATTCGGAATTAATGTTGAGCCTAGACACCAAGGGGAGTACATACTTCTTCGTGGTTGAGTGGTGTGGTTGTTTGCATCATGAGTGTGGGGATCCAGGTTTGAATCATGGTCCTGCCTAGTTGTAGGCTCTCCAAAAACTTTTGTGGGTGATGTCCACATCTAAAGAAGTTTAGGTGTGTTGGTTAAATTGTCCATTGTCATGTTAAAACTGTTGTGATGTTCGCAACATATTTGCAAGCTGTATGTGGTTCGGAGAAATTTTGACACTGTTACAGGAAAGTGTAAAATGTCTGTTGGGCAGTAATACTGTTACGACCGGCACTACGAAATAAAGAAGGGCACTCAATATTGGACTAGATGATAGGCTACATCTGCAACAACGGTACGCTAATTCCAAACCCTCGAACTAACGCCGGTGAACAAAACACTTAAAACCCTCCAGAGTTAATCTACTGGATAATGGGGTATCAATTAACTGGGTTTTAGTGCACTTCTACAAAGCCTTACCGATGACGGCAAAGCCTACTCACAACAGGAGTACTTTACGTTAATAAAATGCTCTTAAGTAATAACAATGCTTGAATAAACTATAATAAGATTTAATAAAGGAGTATATGCTTACGTTAACTTTAGTGTGAGTCTGTACTCAACACTAAACTCTACAATGCTCTATGAAAACACTGGAAGTCTAGTCCTACAGCAATCAGATAAAGAATCTTCTGAAAACGTCTGATGCTCTAAGATGCTCGTTAATATAGAACAGAAATAATGCAGGGGCAGGACACCAAAGCGTGTATCTCAAATACACCAATAAGTAGGATACATATATATAAAACAAGGGAGTGCAACAACTCTGTGACAACACTAATAATCGCCACTCAAAACAGTACTTCCTTAGCCAACGTAACAGCCAAACTGGGTTGTGCACTATGCATCAACCTAGGCTAAAATAAGGCGTGAATAATTCCTAAAGCATACACAATTAAAGTTAATAAGCACGGTGCTGTCTTTCTCACTAATAAAGTCTAGCAGTGGCATAAAAGGTATCGGGAAACTAGGCAGAGCGCAAGCATGCTCGTAGCCTACTGTCTCCCCTTGAACAGATTTCCCATATGTTACGTTAAATGACTTGGAGGCTCTCTTGGTAAGTCCAGATCTCTAGTATCTGGTCTAGCCCTGGCGCTCCACAAAGGTCAACAAAATGAGGTAGCAATCATACAGGTGCGAGTAGGCAAAAGCCCTTCACTTGTATACTGCTACACTCGCAAAGGAAAATATGCACAAGGGTTACAGGCTAGCTAGCTTCGTCGATGTTGTACAGGCTCTGACTTGCCACATACATAACTCAGACAACGACCAAAGATACCTTCCACTGTCTAGCATTAAATAATAAGAGAGAACAGCCCAATAATTAGAAGCACCCCAACACTATGGTACCATTTGACTATGACTCTAATAATCCCTAAAACTAGTGCAAACATATATGGAGAGCTGGTGCTGGTAATACGACTGGCCGACTATGGAAGTCGTATGCAGAACCAGAAGGGATAAGTAATTGAATAAAGAGAGAAGTATGAAACCGAAGAAGTTCAGAGAGAGAGATAGTAGTATAGAGGGTTATATGGGAGACAGGTTGCAAGGGACATGTAGGACCTAGCACACCAAGCCTAGCTCTGAGGAAAGTAGCTCCTCGGGACCACCAGTGACCAGGATCACACACAAAGGCATGGTGGTCAGCCAATCACAGGCAGCTACGTCACCAGGCAGCAGGGCTGCAGAAGGCGCCAGGAACCACCAGCCAATCAAAACCGAGAGAAAGAACCACGCGGGCGGGAACCTCTGGGAGGGAGGAGGGAGGAGGAAGAGCAACCTTCACCTCCCCCACCCTGCTCGCTCGCTCTCTCTCTCTCCTTCACTACAATGCATCCTATATTCTAGCAATGATATAAAATACTTCCAAGTGTCACAGATAAGAATAAAGATCACCACTGATCTGTCTGTGACAACATGTACTCTATGAAAGAAAGAACATCGTTCTACGATTATTGTAGCCCATATCACTGCCCTGGCGAGCGCTAGCGAGTCACGAGCGCATTCTGGTAAGCTGGCCAGCGTAACAATACTTTCTAGTATCATATCAAAATGGGTTATAGTTTTTGGTGTCAATAATGATATTTGGCTCTGTATGTGGTTGCACAGTTCTCATTCAAGCATTATCACATGGTTACTTGATGTGGGAATGTGTTGCTGGAGCTTATGGCATTTAAACAAATTATTCGCTGTCATTAGCCTACAGTTAGCCTCTGGCAATCATCCCTTCAATCTGCCCGTCATGATGATGTCCTTTTAACTAGACTTAGGATTGGTCATACACGATTGACTCATGGTTATTTAATGTCATCTCACGGCCCCAGACCCCAATGCGCTACCTGTTGCATGCTCTTAACGATTCGCCATGTCTTGACAGTCTTAAGTATTCCCATCTACGGTCTCGTTATTCGCTCCCGTAAGTCAATGTCGGGATTACCACACTGCCATGCAAGGACTTCCTTATTTCCATGTTGCCCACCATATTTCTTGTTACTGCTTTCAGCGTTCCTACAACCCTCTTCCCCTGTTGCACCCTCTCCTGCACTTCTTCATCCATACTCTCATCTTTACTCAACATACTGTCCAAATACGTAAATAACCTTACATTGTCCATTGCCTGATAGTTCAACCTGACCTTAGACTCTGTGGCTCTGCACCCCTTTAAAAGACCATAACCTTATTCTTCCATGCACTTACGTTCACATTCTGTTTATCACACACTTTTCCAAACATATTTACCAGACCCTGCAGCTCCCATTCACTATCGCTCATCAGAACTGTATCGTCAGCAAACAGCAGCACAGGCAACTTCCACTTGTATCCTTTCCTTATCAGTGGTAGCCTACACCAACACCCACTGCTTTTCCTTGTATTTCTTTCGTGACTGCATCCATAGATATATACCGAATAACTATGAAGACATCACACACCCTTCCTTTAACTCAACATTCATATTAAGGAACTCGCTCTGTTCCTTCTCCACACGTACTGATGCCTTTGCACCCTCATACATGCTCTTCAATGCTTTCAGCAACTTGCCATCTACTGAGTATATTCTCAGTACTTTCCACATACCTTCTATATCAACTCTGGCATTGGCCTTTTGCAAGTCCTCACAGCCAGCATGCAACGGATGTCCTTTCTCCAGACATTTCTCCATAACACATTTCAGGGCAAAAATCTTGTCTACAATAACCTCCTCCCTTCCTTATACACGCCCTACTCGTCACCTACCCATTTTTCCATTCTCACTCTCAATCACTACTGTACTGTACACATTCCCTAGTACATATCTCCCAGTGATTACCTCGCACTCCTCTTTCCCCTTATACAGGGGGATTATTGTGCCTGTGTCCCAGTCATCAAAATTACAATGTATAAATAGAAATGTAGCAAAATAAAATTCTGAAATGAAATGCACTAAACCACCATATAGAATGAATGTTTCACAAGCAAATTAGCTGCACATAATTATATTTACATACTCTCGATATATTCAAGTAATTTTGTCAATTTCACAGAGTATGTACGATTACAATCAAAACAATATAAATCCAGTGATATTTATCAATTATAATCAAAGAAAAAATATTGGATTACATTAAGAATGTATTTAAATATCAAATTTCACATTTAAAGTTAATATAACACATTTTGCGCTAATCTTTATAGTCTATATATTTGTTTACCATCATAAACATTACATAGTAACCTATATCAACTAGAACTGTTCAGAGTAGGGCGGGATTAGTTTTACCAGACCACTGAGTTCCCCAAAATAATTCTCATAGGGCTGGCCCGAAGGATTAGAGCAAGATTGACTAATCACGTTGAGATGGATAGAGACGGTCAAGAGGTGAACAAATCGAGGAAGGTGAAGACACGAAGACAATTCTAACCATGTCATCAGTTCAGCCAGACCACATGAGCTCCACATCAGAGCTCTTATAGGGCAAGGGCGAAGGATGAGACATAGACAGGTTTTGCAGAAATTTCTAATTAATTGCAAACACTAGGCCTAGCCTATAGGCTTAATCCTATATTGATGCAAATGAACACAAAAATAATAAAAAAACACTGAGAAAATTTGTGGTAGGCCCTAGCCTAGGCCTATAGGCTAGGCCTAGGCCTTAGGCCTACTTATGCATTTTTCCGCTAAGTCTAGTGCAATTCACCCAATAAATGGCGCCATATCTTCAGATTGATAGATAGGCCTAATAGATAGCCTACCCTAATTCAATTAGCCTAATGCTGCTTGTCTTGAGACTTGAATGGTACGAAATGATGTTTCACAGTAGGCCTACCCGAGTCAGGGTAGCTCGCCTAGGCTATAGGCTAGGCCTATGTGGCCTAACATTGACAAGGAGAGAAAGGGGTCAATCATAGTAGGCCTAGGACTAGATGAACAGAACTTTACTTAATTAGGCCTATTCATCTTAGACCATTTCTTATAGGGCCTAGGCTACTTACTCAGTCATTATATCGGGCAACTCATCAGGGTCGTCATCCTTAGCGATCATTTCGGTAATGTGAACAGCGAGGTTCGACTGCAGTCGATGAAGTCGTTCTAATCTCTTCTCCATTCTTGCTTGGTCTTGTTGGGAGTCAGGTGGTTTGGCGCCTTCTGTTTGTTTACATTTTGAGAATAGATTTTTTTTTTTTTTTTTTTTTTATGTTTCCAAAAATTACACAGTATTGGTTGATGGTTTATTATTATATATGTATTTCAATGCTATAATTGTTATTATTGGGCAAAGAAAGCAAATAACTATAAAATTAAACATACACGTAGGTACTATAAAAAGCTACGCGTAAGTTTGAGAAGGTTACGCGTACCCCTGGCCCCGATCTTTTGCCATAAAGTCGGGTTGAGGTAATGGCGGAGAGCAAGGTAGAATTTGCAATCAGAGTAAGGGGACAGTGGCTATTGTGTTGGCCTATTTATTAATATATTCAGTTATTTTTCAGATTCCTCCCTAGACCTGCATCCAATTAAAAACAAAACATCCGTTAGATCCCCCTTCTAGATTAATTCGGTAGAAACATGTCACGGCCGAAGTCCGGTTCCTACACAATTACAGGCTCGCTATCTCTCACCACGAAAAAACAAAAAAAACTCATACAGGGCATGAAAGGTCTTAATATTGATAATGCAATTGGGCAAAGGGTCTTAAAATCGACAAACTAATGAGGCAAACATCTTAAAATCTCAACACTAATGGGGCTAAGCATGAGGAAGAAGGTGTGCCAGAAAAACTACTCATCTTCCCTTAACTGGTGTATTCTGTAATCTCGCCCACCCAGGCCTGTTCGGGAAATTCGCAAGAGATAATGTTATCCTAATTTTGGACCATATTATTCGATCGTAGTTTAAGATTTTTATTATTAGCCTCATTTAATGTTATTCAGCCAATCTGTTCTGACAGCTTCATTTCGCGTGAAACAGCTAGTAATTCATACATCTTGAATTTATAATTTTATTGTTCAACAGCTTAATTGTATCCCCCCCCCCCCCCCGTAGGAGAGGTTACAATGGATTTGATGGCGTACGGAAGATAATATTATTTTCTGAGGTATTCATGACGAGCAATATTTTTTTTTTTTTTTGTGTGTATTGGTAGAGCTCAGTTATTTGAAGACCTTCCATTTATCGCCAAATACAGCTATATATTTTCCCAACCCGGTTCAGGCAATTTAATTTGTCTCATTATCCCCCTACCAGGTTCAGGCAAATTGATACCACTGTTGTTGGCCATGTACATACTGGAAAGACCACAAGGGGCAGCTTGCCACCATCTTTTCGTCTCCTATATGGTTTTAAAAGTGACCCGTTGCCACCGCCACCGATCATCCGCTTGTTATACGGTTTCGTAAAAGCCTATTGGGACATCGTAACAACATTTCACATGTGGGTTAGGCCTATGGAAAACTTAGTCTCAATTGTTTTTTCAAGGAGATAGGTGAAGTTTTAGGATCCGTGGGTAACCTCGCAAATGTACAGCTAATGACAAATGTTCGTGAGATTTTGCAATTGTGTATGCAAATAAATTCATTTAGATTGATGTTTCGATCAAATTACACTAATAAATACACTAATACATAAATACACTAATAAACACATAATATACAATTATCAATATATAGCTGATTATATCTGAACATCAATCTAAATGGATATATTTGCATATAGAAATCGCAACATTTACCAACATTTGGCAGTAGCTGTACATTTGATTGTACAAGCAAACGTTTTGGTGTGCACGTGAATTTGTTTACGCACAGCACAATTTGTTTGTCATATGAGACAATTATTTTGCGTGAGATTGAACCTTTGGGCTGCACAAGTGTTGTTCGAGCGACGCAACTGTGTGACCAAAGTCTTGGACGCTGAAACGAGGGTTTAGCTGCACAAATTAACTTTTGGGTACGCGTTTAAGATTTGAGTACCTTAGGGTGGTACTTGAGGGTGGGCAGGCATAATGTTATACCTTACCGGCAAACTTTTGCTGTTCAGCCATACGACTGAACATTTAGGAGCATAAGTGACCCTTTGGGCAAGCAGGTGAACATAAGTGCCATATGAGGGAACTTTGCATCGTGCCCCGACGGAACTGAACTTTTGGGTGCACCAGCAAACTTTTGGGTGTGCAGGCAAACCTTTGGACCGCATGGCAAACTTTAAACCGTGCACAAACCTTACTGAAATTTTGAGCGCATCGCAAATTTGGACTGCACAGTCACCGGAATGAACTTTTGGGTGCACAACCAATCTTGGCCATGTAGATAAACTTTGTACTGTACATCCACACAACTCAAGTTTTGGGTCCACAACTAAGTTTTAAAGAGTGTAGACAAATGTTGGTGTGCGATCAACCTTGTGGGTGTGCAGGCGAGCTTTTTATTGCACAGGTGGTTTAGGTGGTTATGTTCTGGGTGTGCTGTCCAGAATTCGAATCCCGGGAGGACCATATGTTTTCATTAGTTTATTCAAGTACATTAGGGTTTGTAATTGATGATTATTGCTAAGAACGGGGTGTTACTTAAATTATATTAAGTATTATTCTACAGGACATAAACAAGTGTCTCTAACATTTGGTACCAATTACGATTCAACAGCCTAAATGTGTACAGGGTGGTTATAAACTACGCACAAATCACACCCACAATTATCTTTAAAAATATAAAAGACATATAATGTATAAGATTACTTTGAAAAACACGATTTATATAGAAGAAAATCTCTACTGAGCCCACACACACACACACACACACATTCGAAAACAAACAGAATATACACAATCCAAAGACATTCACAATAATCCCTATTAATCTAAATATAGAATTCGTAAAACAAAATAAAAACCAAAACACCGGCTCGCATCGCAGGTGGTAAAAGGGGATCAAAGGATTGTTAGAGCTACGAGTATACAGTAGTTATGAAGTATAGCCACCTCTGCAATCAACCTAAGGGGGGATGGATCGTTTTTCGGGACCCCCTTCTCCCTCGAGTTTAGCCTCATTAGTTTTGACAAATTAAGACGTACGGCCCATTAGTTTGGCAAATTTTAACATCTTTCGCCCCATTTCGTTTTCAATTGTAAGTCTTTTCGTGCTATTTAGTTGTCATTTTTTGTCCAGGCGCGCGATACCGAGCCTGTCATTTTAAGAGGAACCGGCCCTCGGCTGGATATTTTTCTTCAAGTGGGGATTTTTTCAGCTTGATGTAAGTCTAGCTAGGAAACTAAACACACATATATGAATGAATCTATATGTAGACCAAAAAATAAACAGTACCCCCTTAATCCACCAGTAATCCATAGCAATGATGAGATAAATGTTTGTTTTCCAACCTGTCCCAACTGTTTGGTTCGTTGTTGGGGGTCTGCAAAAGGCTACTCAAGGGACGGGTTCGTAGAGAAGTTTTCGTTTAGAGCTAACCTACTTACAGTAAGCATAATAAAACACACACACACACACACACGCTTAGGAAGGACGCCTACCCATAGAAAAACCTCTACAGACTATCGTAATTAATCATTTTAGCTATCACATATCCTTCATAAGCTTTATATAATCGTTCAAATGTAGCTGAAATCAAATTAAACAGACGTCTCCGGTACAGATGGGTGTATGTATATTTAGCTTAGTTTATGATACAAGAAGTTTAGGATACAAGACTGTGTTACCGGGAATATGTTGGCCATCGACAATCGAATACAAAATATCTCGTGTGTCACCCACGTGGAGTGGTTCACCTCGACAGTATAATACATATATGGAGGCCGCGGGTAAACGATATATTTCACTCGGATACCATAGTCTCTAGCCCACTCATAAGAATTCGTGGATCCCTCATGTTTTTATGTATGCAATTATAGCTATCTGAATTCGTGGATCCCTCATGTTTTTATTTATGCAATTATAGCTATCTGAATTGATTTTTGGATAGATTTCGTTTTTCAATAAATAGTATATATTATATCGAAGTCGATTTATTGAATATGATATTCATAAATTCGTTTCCAGAGATATACTTCAATAATTAGAAAAAGGGTAAGTCCACAAAATTGTACGAGTGGGCTACAGAAAATGGTATCCGAGTGTTAAATAAAATATAAGTACTGTACTAGGATTAAAAATATTACATTTCAACGGAAGGTGTTTTCCTTTACAGAAGTGTGATTTATTTGAAAAGCTTAATCAGATAACACAAAAAGTGTCAAACCGTCAAGAATATGATCATTCATATTAAGTTCTATCTTACAAGACATAACAAATTGTCTCTAAATTTGAGTAGGCTACCAATTACGATTAAACTACCTAAACGTGTACAGGGTGGTTGTAAGCTACGTTAAAATCACGCTCACACTAACTTTACAACATCAAATAGACATATACATTAAACGATTACTAGGAAAAATTAAATTTATAAATAAGCAAATATCAATTGATCTCTCTCTCTCACACACACACACACACACACACACACAGTCAAATGCACACACGGTATGCATAATCCAAAGTTATTCACAGCTCACAATAATCACTATCAATCTAAATGTAGAATTCTTAAAAGAAAAGAAGAAAAAAAAAACCCGACTTGCATTGCAAGTGGTAAAAGGGGATCAAAGGTTTCAGGACTGTTAGAGCTACGAGTATAGATAGCGATGCAGTATAGCTCTTTCACGCCACCTATGCAATGCCAGAGAAGCTTTCGACTATTATGCTGGGGTCACACATTCACGTATATGCTCCCGTATGCTCCCGTACGAAGGTTTATTGGTAGTTGGCAACCGAATACGCAAAACGTAAGGGCTTAGTACGCAAAACGTAAATGAAATTGTGTCTAGTCGTGGGGGTTGGTACGCATGGCGGGAGTAGCCACGCTGGTCTGGGAGGTGGTAGGTGCGGCCAAGGCCGCCCGGTATGTTTTGGATTTCGAATCAGATACGTGGCTCGCGCTCACATATGTCAAAAGTCGGGAAATCATACGTATGACCGGGCTAGCTGCTACGTCTTACGGGAGCAGCCCCGTAAGACGTAGCAGCTAGCCCGGTCAAACGTAAGCTTCTCCCGTCAACCGTAAAATATTCCCATCAAACGGGAAAGTTTATGTTAGTCCGGCCGCATCTGGCAGAACCGCCGCACTGCGGGTTGGCGGGAAGACGGGGCACCGTTGTACGGTGGGGACAACGGGACTAGCGGGGGACACTCCAGTTACACCTCTCACCACACCGGAGCAGCAACCAACAAGCCAACCCTGCCACCCTCTGCACCCTGCCGAAAACAAATCGTAGCAGCGAAACGACTGCACCTATGGCTTTCATATTTTTACCACATGTACCTTACCCTTTAGGCTACCCACCACAAAAATCCCAAATCCCTCCTCCCACCCACTCGCTGACTGTCGGTCCCGTCAGAAGGAAAACAAAAGGAAAATCTGTGGCGGCGAAACGACTGCACCGGTTCCATATTTGTGTGACAAGTCCCTTACCCTTCTGCCTTCCCCCCACCACACCCCAAATCACCTCCAACCACCCACTTCCAGCGTATCCGTACGAAGATAAGGAAAAACAGGAAAATCTGTGGCGGCGAAACTACCTCACCAATCGGTTTCATATTTGTGTGACAAGTCCCTTACCCTTCTGCCTTCCCCCCACCACACCCCCAACCACCTCCACCCACCCACTTCCAGCGTATCCGTACGAAGATAAGGAAAAACAGGAAAATCTGTGGTGGCGAAACTACCTCACCAATCGGCTTCATATGTGTAACACAAGTCAATTACCCTTCTACCTTCCCCCAACCAACCCCAAAACCATCCTCCCACCCATACATTCCGATACCATAACAGTCTCTGTAGTCTATAGTGTCTTTTCAGCTACTTTCGGGACCATCGGGGACCTGATTTCTGGCGAGGGGAGTGTTTTTTTTACCATTATCCTTCCTTTCTCTCCCAACTTGATAGATTTAGCCAAAAAAAAAACAAAAAAACAAAAAAACTCTGGCACGGGCAGAACCACACCGTCAAAATTGGCTGGCACTCAGCGGGTTAAAGGTTACAAGGATGAATGGTCTTTCCTCTATAAAGGGAGTTCACAAAATTGAACTCCTCCAGGATGAATTCCGCGATGTTGTCATGGTGCCGATGAAGGACTGGGAATGGGAATGGTGTGGCCATTCCTGCCCTTTTGTAGTTCCCAGATTCCAACCCAGACCTACGTGGTTGACAAAGACTGTCTTTGTCTGTGTTTGGACAGACGGGGTGTGCCTACGATTGTCCGGAAACGGTCCACGTAAGTCCTACAAACTCCCAAGACGTACGGCCTCAGCTACGCAGGTCTTGTTGGGGCGTGGCCATGGGCGTGGCCTGTGTTCCCGCAAATCGGGCAGCCCAGGCAGACTAACGGGGACATGCTTACGCAAGTCGCAAGCACGTACGTAGTTCCATACGACTACATTACGTCTGACGTAACACTGGCCCCGTCACGGTACGTATGTCGGGAAGTGCAATAGTCGTAGTCTATACAGGCGTACACGGCCGGACTACGCCCGTCAGAACACAAAATTGGCGTTCAAGCCTGACGGGAGCATACGGGAGCGATATACGTGAATGTGTGACCCCAGCATTATAGAGATAACATTCTGACGTATAATAACACACACGCACACACAAACACACACACAAACACGCGCGACGCTTTCCGAGGAGTTACACACGCACTTTAACCCTTAAAAAGCGGCTCACCACATGTCGAGTTGAAAAAACTGGCAAAAAACGGGTGAAAAAAGGGTGGAAATCGAGTGAAAATGGGTGGGATAGTAATGATCCATACGTCCGACATCTGTGGCCTCCCGGCCCACACTAACTCCAGTTCCCCCACCGCGCGTGAGGATGACAGTGTAACCAATAGTTCGCTAAAAGTGAGCAAGGTAGCAAAATCCGCTAAACTTCCATCTTCGAGGTAACACTGTCAGTGCTCCACGAGTGCTACGTAGCTGTATGTGGCGTCATTGTGTAGGGATTTCCACCTAGTTTTCGGCGCAATACAGTTCCTTTCATACTGATGGTTGATATAGCAGTCAGAACGGCCCAGAAAGGCCCAAAACGGCCACAGAGCACCCGCTAGAGGAGGGTTAACAAACATTGACTATATTGTCTTACTTTGACGGCTTCAGATTGACTGAATAATTTCGTTATTGAGCTGGAGGAGTTTAGAGACAATAATATTGTCTATGGAAGCCAGGCCACGCTCAGACTCCCTTTCTGATTGTAATATGCAATACATGATGTAGTATGTTTACATAAAGAACACCTCCCGCTATAACCTATAAGTTCTACACTCCATTAATCCTTTACATAGCCAAGAACATGCAAATATATATACTGCAAACCATTTAAGGGGGCATGGAGTGTTTTTCTGGCCCTTCTTCTTCCTCATGTTTAACCCCATTAGTTTTCAAAATATAAGACGTTTGGCCCATTAGTTTGGCGATTTTAAGACTTTTCGTCCCATTTCTTTGTCAATATTAAAGACTTTGTGTGTCATCTAGGTGTTGATTTTTTCCTTGCGAGCGATAGCGAGCCTGTAATTTAAGAGAAACTGGCCTTCGGCCGGGACATTTTTCTATCGAAAAATGTAAAAATTTATCTTGAAAGATGGTTTTGGGAAGGTGTTTTTCAAGTGTTACGACCAGGGCTCGTATAAAACAAGGGCTCTTAATCATTGGACTAGAAAGGCACACAGCCACAACGGTAACACTAGATCCAACCCTCGAACTTATAATGCCGGCGCACAAAAAAACCCTATACCCTCCAGAGTTAAATCTGCGATAACGGGGTATCCTATAACTCGGTATAAATGCACTACTACTACAGGCTGATGATCTCTGATACAGCCTGATCACAACAACATACAATTACGTTAATAAGGTATACAAGTAAAAGATAGAGATCTTAATTAAATCACTGCAATGATTTAATGCAAACTAGAAGAAGATATATTTAAAGTTACTCTAAACAATAATGAACTGTCACTCCTATACTAAAGAAAGTGAACGAAAGTCCCAAAGCATCGAGCAGGAATCTTCTGAAGAAAGTCTGATGCTGGGGTAAGATGATCGTATCGGATTTTGAACTGTTATATAAAGCAGGGTCAATATAGGACAAGTGTAGAGACAGACAGTGTCAACTGACACGGGAATAACGATAAATGCACACTAGTATTATCTCCAACAACAAAAGAAGTCCTTCGTCAGGCAACTCAAAAAATCTGCTCAGGTTGTGCAACTCAACAACAACCAAGGCTTACGGTCAACGTGAATAAGAATGCTGCATACATAACATAAGAGTATATAATTCTAAACGGGTGTCTGCTAGGCTAATAAAGTCTAGCTGGGATGTCGTAGGCTAGGAAACAATGGCTGAGCAAGTGGCTCGTAGCCTAGCGAAGTCCTTAAGACTGTGCGGCCAAATTACGTTAATTGACGGGATGCTCTCTTGAGAGATCCAGATCGCTAGTATCTGGTTCTCTCCTGGCGACCCTCTCAAAGTCAAAACAAAATGAGTTAGCACAGTGCTGGGTGGCAGAGGCAAAAACCCTCACTCGCAGCACAGTGCTAAACTCACAAGGTACACAGTCAGAGAGACCACCTAGGCTTCCCACGTCTCCGTTGCGATTGGACAGGTTAAGCAAAACCTGTTACACATCGGAAATCACAACACAAGTAGGCTTACCCCAGTCTAGCATTAAATAGCCCAGCAGACAGCCAAGGAATAGGCAGGGAGACACCGTGAGTGTGTCGAACCTCTACAGACAAAATGGTAACCCCTCCAAAATGCCTAACTAAACATATAATATCTGAGAGCTTCAGCATATAATACGATGGCCGATATATGAAATCGTGCAGAACCAAAGGGGAGTTATGATATTATATAAAGAGGAAGAATGAGAGGTAAGAAGTTGAGAGAGAGAGAAAGTGCTCTATAGGTAGAAGTCGGTGACAGGTGGCAAGGGATATGTTAAGGGTATGCTGGTCAAGCAAGCTTTGATGAAGGTAGTCCTCAGGACTCTCAGGATCACACAAAGGCATGGTGGTCAGCCAATCACAGGCCGCTACGTCACCAGACAGCAGGCCTGCAGAAGGCGCCAGGAACCACCAGCCAATCAAAACCGAGAGAAAAGCCACGCGGCGAGAAACTCCTCCAGGAGGGAGGAGGGAAGCAACGCTCACTACCCCCTCGCTGGCCCGCTCGCTCTCTCTCTCTCCTTCACTACAATGCATCTCATGTTCTACTCATGATATAAAATATAATGCATTGTCACAGGCGAAAATAAAGACCACTTCTGTACTGCCTGTGACATGACGATTCACAAGAAAGAAAGTACAACATTGTAGATAGACTGTAGCCAAATTCACTGCCCTGGCGAGTGTTAGCGAGTGGCCAAGTGAGCGGCTGAGCCCACGGGGCGTTCTGCTGAGCTGCAGGCGTCACACAAGCTTGATGGAGGTTTAGGGAGGAAACTAATATAACAATAACAAAATACATAAATGAACAAATAAATACGCTCATCTCCCTTTAAATAACAGGATTGTTTGTAACGGAAGTCCGACTCTAAAATTAAATGCCCTTAACCCTCCACGCCCAGTTGCACTCTTCGAAGGATATTAGCCATTTCCCCCGTGGGCCCCGGTGGCCTCCTAACAGCCTAAGGGTTATTCTAAGGCTTAAAACAACTTAAAACTGCACTAGAGAAAGTTTTGTTGTCTTGGAGGGTTGTCCGTATAACCAACTAGAACAAGAACACACATCCAGGCAGTCATGTGACTCCTGCTTGCAAGCAAGCCTTACGAAAGCTTGTATTGATTTTCCTGAGTCCCAAACGATGCATGAAAGCAGACGACAGTGACTTAGGAATGGTTGCAATAGTGAAATATATCAGTAATCATTAAATAATCAATATAATCAATATTATTACATAATCCATAATACATCGAATTATCAATGTAGAGTGTCCTAGTCTTCACTAATCGCAGGGCAACGCCCATATCAGCTTCTGGTATGTATATACATTTGGTTAGGCCATCTATTTGCAGAGATACAAGTATCTGTAAATGACGATTATAGGGAGTAAACACTGATTCTTAGGCTTTCGTCCACCATACTGACTTATTATTGTCATCATAAAAACTGAACCACTTGGTCTAGAGACTTTTAGTTTTGATCAAACACCAGATAACTACAACAAATGCCGCTAGATATATATATATATATATATATATATATATATAACCTACTATGGGTTTCAGAGGCCGTGTGGTATCGTTTTTCGGGAATAACTTATTAACAAACAGTTGGATCAGAATGATATTTTGACACAGCTTTTTTCACACCGTCCTCTATTTTTTGTCAATATAGTGCATTACCAAAAGTGTAGAAATAAGCCACTTGTCCCTTAGTCATGAGTTTAAAGTCGCACATTAATGACTAAGAAACGGACAGGGCTACCGTGGCTTACCTGTGAGAACCACCAAACCATTATTGCTCCTCCATCAAACACGGTAGTTATCAGCCACCACCCAACCCTAGTATTGTTTTTAAATTCAAGTAATCTGTCAATATCAAGTATACATTTTTTTTTTTTTTATTTATACTTGATATTGACAGATAAATTGAATTTAAAGGCGATAATAGGGTTGGGTGGTGGCTGATAACTACCGTGCTTGATGGAGGAGCAATAATGGTTTGGTTATTCTCACAGGTAAGCCACGGTAGCTCTGTCCGTTTCTTAGTCACTAATGTGAGACTTTAACCTCATGACACAAGCAAAACTGGCTTATTTCTACACTTTTGGTAATGCACTATATTGACAAAAAATAAGGGACGGTGTGAAAAAAGCTGTGTCAAAATATCATACTAATCCAACTGTTTGTTAATAAGTTATTCCCGAAAAACGATGCCACACGGCCTCTGATACCCATAGTAGGTTAGGCCTTTTTATGGCGTATTTATAAGCGCGCCAAAATCCCGAGAATTCTCAATTTCACCTGGAACCAGTTAACATGCGAAAATACAAAAATGCAAGGGCCTGTAGGTCGAAGGTTAAAGAGGCTTGTGTAAAATAAATATAAATCATGTTATAGCTAGAGTAGAGTCGATCAAAGCAAAGAGTTCAGAGTTAGTCACCACATTTTACCAGAACATACCACAACCAATAAATCCCTCCCATCCTCAGGACTCAGGTAGTCCTCAATTTATGTCTGATATTATGAGATACGACTCAGTGCGCCAAGAACTAAGACCACCACACCCGCAATGTTTTTTACCACTTCTGTACCAGAGACGTCTGTTTAGTGTTATTCTAGTTATATCTAGATGATTTTTGTGCAGTTTACGAAGGATCTGTGATAGTAATAAGGGTTAACACTAGATTAGCGGGCTAGCGGTTTATTTATATGTACCGCCCAGCGGGGTGTTTTTAGCCAAAATAGGGCTGTTTACGTGATCATTTTCATGCCTAAATAAGACACAGAACGTAAAACAAGTATCTATCCCTGAAAGGGCATAAACAGAGCTTTCCAATGACACCATAACGATCCTTTTATGACGGCTAGTTTTCTTGCAACAACCGCGCAACGCGAGTGCAAAAAGCATGTAATTCGGTACTTTCCCCATTAAATTCAGTATGTAGCGAGTGAGAGAGGGAGGGAGGAGGTGGGATTTGTGTCAGTAGGTTCGCCGCGGTGGTCTGGAGCAGTCATACGCTCGCTACTCTCCTGCCACCACTTGTCTCTCTCTCAGCAACATTACGTGCTGAAATTGCCACACGACCTATGTCGCGCGCCGCCAGATAGTCCAGATTTATTATACTCGACTTATGCTGCGCGCCGACACTTAGGGGTTAAGAGAGATAGTTCGAAACATGTTAATTGCTTGGGGCCCTATTTAAACTGAATAAAATCGTTGATTAGTTGCCAAAATATAATGAAAATTATGTCACCGGTACTGTATAGGTTAAGTCACCAGAATTTTACCTAGCATCCCTTCCCTTTACTACACTTGGCTTCAACCTATAGCTTATGTAGAATCCAGCCCATTAAGATCTCGGAAAGGTTCAAATTTCTGTTTACAATAAGATTTTTAACTTCATTAACCCAGGAAAGGCGAACTACCTTATAAGAGGTTTGGTGAGCAAAGGCCAAGGCCTAAAAGAAAAGCCATTCAAAACACCCCACTGGCACTCAAAACAAACCAATATGTAATTAGGTGAGAAAATTCCCCTCCATTACTTGCTACTACTTCTACATATGTGTCCCTCCCCAATTTTCGGTGCAAATTTCCGTTACGCGGTCTCTTTAACACGGGCTAGGCAGCTAGAGATCCTTGCAACATAGAGACTTCTACTCAGAGCCATCAGTGTCGCTCGAGAGCTCGGGAAGGGAGCATATACGCCGCCCCGTCTTCCGCCTCATGGTATGACCTGGCGGCAATAATACGTCTTTTTCACCACCCAAATGCTATTCCCACTTATTCTATTGCTCTTAAATGTTAATATCTTCATATTAATCATAAAATAGGCGCATATGGATAAGTTTAATGATATTTTTGGTAAATATGAAGATTTTTGTGAGGAATGAACCAAAATACCTTTACCTGGTGGGATATTTCAAACACCATAGCTCTGCGCTTCCCGGGTTAAGCCTATAAACGGCGAGCCTATGGTATTTGAAAGTGCCCGCCAGGTGAAGATATTTTGATATATTCCTGACGAAAAGCGTCATTATCTGAAAAATATCGTTATTACTTGCTGATAAGCGCCTATTTTATGTTTAATATGAAAAATATTAACATGTAATAGCAATAAAACAATTGGGAATGGTATTTAGGGGGTGAAAAAGACGATGTATTGCCGACCGGTTCATTCATGAGAGGAGAGCCGCCACACACCCTCCCCCTCCCACTTATCGATCGACACTGATGTCTTGCTAGTGAAGTCTCTTTCTTGCCACGATCTCTATATGCCTCCTCTTCGACCTTGAAACCGGGTGGGGGATATTGGTGCGGAGAATAAACCGATAAACAAGGGAATAAGAGGAAAAATAGGTGATCATTGAAAGGGGGGGGGACACATGTGGAGGAGTGATAGTAGGTATGGAGGGGAATTATTTCACTTAATCATATATTCCTTTGTTTTGAGTGCCACTGGGATCTATTAACCCGCTGAGCCCCAGCTAGTTAGTAATAAATGTACCACCAGGGCCCAGAGGGTTTTTTTTTCCCAGAAACAATAGCGAATGGGTTAGGAATGAAGGAAAAACCACGAAAATCCGATCAAAAAGCTCAAAAAATTGTCCTACAGAGCCCCCGAAAATGGATTTTACAAGGGTAAAAAATTGAAGGCAATTTCCCCCCAAAAAATGTGTTTGCGTGCTCACGCGCACGCGGTTGGACTTTGAGAGTTTTCAACCATCGGGATGGTTGCGTGGGATACTTATACAGTTCCCATACAAATCTGAGCCCTCTAGGTGGCATAGGACCGAAGTAATTAACCTGGGCGCAACCAATGCGTCGCTGGGTTCTGGTGATCGAACATTGCAGACGCAACACGTGCGACGCTGGGTCCCAGCAGGTTAAAAGGCTTTTTTTAGGCCTTGTATCTTAATAGGCCCGTCGCCTTTGCCCAGTAAAACTACTTAACCCTCTCCGACATATGACGCGATTTTGAGCCTATTAGGGATACTTTAAAGCCTTTGTTACCATCAGGGGTATTTAGAAACCTTTAGTTTAGTTACTTCAACCTCTGCAGTTGTCTTTTGAGTTAGCTGTGGGCAGAAAACTAATTTTGGAGAGGTAATTATAAGAGCGAGAGAACTCTATTTCTTATTACTAATCTGGCAACCTCTGCGTCATAAATGCGTGAAAGGGTTAAGAGTCTTCGCGCTGTTCCCGGGTTAACACCAACAAATCCATTTGTCCCAGGGCAGTCTTCACTTTAAATTGTTCCCTTACCCACTCTAAACCACTGTTTGGACACACACTTAACCATCTATGTTTTGTAGGGTAAGCAGGCTGGACCTGTTGTTGCTTGATTTCCTTTGTACTCCTCTGTACTAACCCCTTCTGTACCGGCAACGTCTTCTTAACATTAATCTAGCTACTATTGTACTATTTGATACAGTTTCTTAACAACCTGCAGAGTGCCAGACAATTATTGACCCTATGCATCTGCCAGTGCCAGAGGATTTTTTTTTTTTTTTTTTTTGGCTAAATATATCAAGTTGGGTGAGAAAGGAAGGATAATGGTAAAAAAAACAACACTCCCCTTGTCCATTTTCGCCAGAAATCAGGTCCCCGATGGTCCCAAATGTAGCTGAAATTTTCAGAGTAAATCATCGACTTTTATGGTATCGGAACGTATAGGTAGGAGAGTGGTGGGAGGGTGGTTTGGGGGATGGTGGGGGGAAGATAGGGAGCGTAATTGACTCGTGTTACAAATATGAAGCCGATTGGTGAGGTAGGTTCGCCACCACGGATTTTCCTTGTTTTCCTTTTCTTCGTACGGATACGCTGGAAGTGGGTGGTGGGAGGCGGTTGGGAGTGTGGTGGGGGGAAGGCAGAAGGGTAAGGGACTCGTTACACATATATGGAACCGATTGGTGCAGTCGTTTCGCCGCCACAGATTTTCCTATTTTTTCCTTGTGAGGCGACCGATAGTCAGCGAGTGGGTGGGGGGAGGGGGTTCTGTTGGTGGTGGCAAGAAGCCAGAAGGGTAAGGTACACTCGGCCGCAATTCCGCGTGGGCCACCTAGTCATAGGGTTTGGGTAAATCCGTTGTGTAGTTTGTTCGCTCTGAATATAGTAAGATCTCACACTCCCCTCCCTGAATCAATCGAAGATTTTGTCCCATAAATGGCGCAGCTTGATGGGAAGGGAGGGAGCTTGTCGTAGTGTTAAAAGGGTAGGACACAATGGGAGGAGGTGACGTTCTATAACATACAGTGACGAATGTTAAACATATTTACTTCTACTTGTTCATACAATAATGTTCCCGAAACTAATTCGTAATGAACAGTAGATTCCCTCTTTCAGTAACTGAAACGTCTCTCTCTCTCTCTCTCTCTAGGTTATAAGAGGTATACAGAATGTTGAAAGTAACACTATTATATATATCCATTTACACCTTTAATGAATCACATTATGAAATTTATTCAGCAATATGATGAGAACTTGAGAAGAATATATTTTGAAGTAGCACCACGAAGTAACATTATACTGACGCTGCCATGTATAATTATCCACCTTCCTCTCCCTCTCCGAGCTCGGACTTTTTTCTATCCTCTAGTCTATTTTTTCCCAGCTGAGGGTAAATTGTCATGTTTCTATCTTTGTTACTCGGCTATAAGGTAGATTTTGTAGCGAAAGATGATGTTTCTTCTGAAAACTTGGCATTAATATGACACACAGCCATAGTAATTTCATATATTTCCATTAAGTATCGATAAATCAGCTAATAAGAGATTCAATTTACGATCAGCTGGAAAAAAAATAGAGTATAGTTGTCACTAAGGGATGGAGGGACGTAAGGGTGGCGAGGTGACTAACAAGGTGGGTGGAGGTGGAGGAGTTGTGGTGGGATTGTTTAGACTGGTGGATGAATGTATAATAACTAAATTTAGGATATTTCAGTGTGTGTGTGTGCGTGCGTGCGTGTGTGTGCTTAAAGGGCGATCGGGACACGAATGCATAGAGGTTTTGTGTTCGTGGACGGGTGGAAAATTATAAAGCTAAATTTATGTATGTACTATATATTGTATCTCTTTTTATACTGGCATGGCCTTACTTACTCTTTACTTTGTATTAGTTTTGCACACATTTTCAGCATATTTCACTAATTGGCTTAAATATAGTTATGTTTATATGAATGATGCATTAGGATCCCTTTGGACGTTCCCCTGTTCGCTTGTTTATCCTTCCTCTTACAACTTCGGTTAATCATTGCACACAAATCTTGATGTCATATCATATTTCGTGAAATCGCTAATCTGATTTATCTATCTATCTATTTATCTATATAGCCATCTATTGCCAGACAACCTTATCTCCCGAGAGGAGGTGGACGTGAAAGTATCACCCTCATAAGCTTCTATATTCGATTATCTATCTTTTGTTCAATTAATTTCAAAATAAATGTGTAGCTTGATCATACAAGATTATTTCGCAATGCAATATAACAATGACAAATATTAATTGTCCTGTTGATAAACATTATGTTTGCGGTAATATGAACAATTGATAAAGGTATACTTAATTAACTTCAGTAATTATATTTATTTAATTGATATGTATTCGACAGTCATAGTAAAGTAAATAGATCAAGGGAATAATGTGTTGGGGAAAAAGTGGATTTCAATTCTCGAGGGTAATTTACTCTAGGTAAATATTTCCCCCTGTATCACATTATCTTATATTATCAGACTTGGCAATATGTAACAAACCACATGCAAAGAGTATAACATATCAGTATAAATAATTATATGTGTGGAATAATTATTATCTGTGTATACCCTGGTCTATTTGTGATATCTAATAACCTGAGTTTACATGTAGTTACTCATATTATCACTGTTACCAAGGTAATGCACAAATTATATATCAATACCATATTTACTACATAAATAGATTAACACTGCAACTTCTCTCTCTCTCTCTCTCTCTCTGAGAAACCAGACTTAGCTCTTCCGTGATACAAACAGATTTTTCATATACTTTAGTAATTATTTTATTTATTGTTTCTAGGTTAGCATACATCAATTATTAGCATTCGTCTATATAGCAAGTTAATCAGAAAGAATTAGATTGGTACTATAGCTGAAAAGTTAAGGTCATAGAATTTACCCTGATAAATGTTGGTAAGCCTGTCGAGTAGGAAGTGTGTATTTTCAGCAGAAGTTTTGGTAAGGAGCTCTTTATGAAGATCCATACTAATTTCAACCTAATGTCAGAGAGCAATAAAGGTGAAACGAGACTCAAACTATCCATTTGGGGGAGGGAATGGGTAATTTACCTTGGTGCACAGGAAAATCGACTTTAAATCGCCATAAACAGAGAGGAATTTTGTTTCTAAGTTTAAACACTGTTGCCAGCTACTCTAAATATACTGATATTCCTGAAGGAAATGCTTTATCAACAAATTTGCCTCGATGTAAATTAATTGTTAAATATATAAATCAGACATGTCATACCTCTACCATTTGGCTTAATGTATCAATGTGATCATAATTATGTAATGTTTTCTATCTGGCCACAGGTAATTTAGAATCTTGATAATAATATTACCAATCTTAATGAATCCTGATCAATGAAATCAATATCCCACCGACTCAGTATTAACTGTGACTCTCATGCTTGAGGTAAGTCATCCACAGATCGACATATTTTGACACTACAAAGGTAACTCATCTAAATAATAATAGTTTACTACTTCTGTTAATCTAATTTGTCGCTAGTTTGTAGTTTGCTAACAAAAGGTGTATGTTATATATTATATAGTATGACCTGTACTATTATTTTATTCATACCAATAAAGTGGGTGGAGAGAGAGAGAGAGAGAGAGAGAGTGACGTTTCAGTTACTGAAAGAGGGAATCTACTGTTCATTACGAATTAGTTTCGGGAACATTATTGTATGAACAAGTAGAAGTAAATAAGTTTAACATTCGTCACTGTATGTTATAGAACGTCACCTCCTCCCATTGTGTCCTACCCTTTTAACACTACGACAAGCTCCCTCCCTTCCCATCAAGCTGCGCCATCTATGGGGCAAAATCTTCGATTGATTCAGGGAAGGGAGTGTGAGATCTTACTATATTCAGAGCGAACAAACTACACAACGGATTTACCCAAACCCTATGAATAGGTGGCCCACGCGGAATTGCGGCCGAATGGTAGAAATATGAAAGCCAGTCGTTTCGCTGCTACAATTTTGTTTCGGCGAGTCCGTATATATACGGACCTGGCACTGGGCGTGACAAGACCCTAGTCCGTATATATACAGACTTGGCACTGGGCGTGACATGACCCTAGTCCGTATATATACGGACCTGGCACTGAGCGTGACATGACCCTAGTCCGTATATATACGGACCTGGCACTGGGCGTGACATGACCCTAGTCCGTATATATACGGACCTGGCACTGGGCGTGACATGACCCTAGTCCGTATATATACGGACCTGGCACTGGGCGTGACATGACCCTAGTCCGTATATATACGGACCTGGCACTGGGCGTGACATGACCCTAGTCCGTATATATACGGACCTGGCACTGGGCGTGACATGACCCTAGTCCGTATATATACGGACCTGGCACTGGGCGTGACATGACCCTAGTCCGTATATATACGGACCTGGCACTCAGGGGGTAAATTAATTGTGTCCAACAATTAATAAGCTTCGAACTATCTCATTTAACCATTTTTAATGCCACAGATTCTTCTTAAACTGCACAAATTGCTCTAATCACAGCTAAAATAATATTACAAAGACATCACCGGTACAGAAGGGGTTAAGAAGAAGAACTAGAAAGCATGATAACTGTATTTTTGCATTTCAGTTTGAAAAGTTTTCCAGTATTTCGTAACACAATCAACATGTTCATTATAAATACGTCCTATAATGAATATAAAATATATTCGGCTCTGCGACAGGCAATAATATCAAGAGAAGCATTCTCTTGTTATAGCATACGCTTATTTTTCCGATAGCACTTACCACATCACATGTCAGTATGACCACATTGGTGTAAATAATTACCTGATTATTCTCGTTCTAGAAATATTAAGGGGACGCTGACTGCTTTTTTGGCCTATAAATTCATTCATTCATAAATTCTTAGTTTCCTCGCTATAGACATCCATCAAACTTAGAAAAACTTCCCCTTAAGATAAATTTATACATTATTCGGTAGAAAAATATCCCGGCCGAAGGTCAGTTCCTCTTACAATTACAGGCTCGCTATCTGTCACCAGGAAACAATCGACACCTAAATGGCACGATAGGTCTTAACATTTATAACGAAATGGGACGAAAGGTCTTAAAATTGCCAAACAAATGGGCCAAACATCTAAAAACCTAAATAATAATGGGACTAAACACGAGGGAGAAAGGGGACCAGAAAAAAAGACCGTCTCCCCTTCAAAGCACGTCACTACCGGGCACAGGAATGTCCAGACTGCCTTGTTCATCAAAGAAGGAACGACTTAAGGGAGCCTTGCTTATTTTATCTTTCTCTCCCTCTCTTTGGCTTTTATCCATTCGGCCTCATCCAGCCTACTGTTTTAAGACGTTTACCCCCATTCAGGTGTCAATATTTTCCTGGCGAATTGTAGCTAGCCAGCATATATATATTTTTGTTTTGACAGCCAGCTAAATTTGTACATTTTCGATAGAAAATTTCTCCGGCGAAGCCGGATTTCTCCATACAAGGCTGGCTCGTTATCGCTCGCCAGGAAGAAATCGACACCTGGATGGGGATAAACGTCTTAAAACAGTTGGCTGAATGGGGCCGACTGGATACAAGTCAGAGAAAGGGAGAAAAGGAGAGAGAGATAAAACAAAAACTGGTGACCCCCTTTAAGACGTCGTTAACATGTCCAAAGGTATAATTTCATTGACTTGTTGTAACTCAACACTATTTGAGTATCTGCTCCTTGGTGTGCACTGTAACATTTATATTTACAGCATAGAACATATAACTATTAGAGAAAATATACACAAACTATTAATAACAATGGTGCACATGTTAAGATTGAGTTGAAAGCATGGTGGAACACCTCATTGATGTGGCGTTCATTACAAAACAATGGTGCACATGTTAAGATTGAGTTGAAAGCATGGTGGAACACCTCATTGATATGGCGTTCATTACAAAACAATGGTGCACATGTTAAGATTAAGTTGAAAGCATGGTGGAACACCTCATTGATGTGGCGTTCATTACAAAACAATGGTGCACATGTTAAGATTAAGTTGAAAGCATGGTGGAACACCTCATTGATGTGGCGTTCATTACAAAACAAAATACAAGTAAAATAATTAACAACTAAATACATACATAAATAAATATATTAAATATATAAAATAAGGATCACAAATGTCTTCCAAATACTTTATTTTTCTACCACTCTCCTAGCGAACGTTCAACATAAATCTAATATAAAACAATCATATCCAAATGTCTTTCATATGCCATTGCCTGTCTGGAGCAACGCGTTACCAGCGGCATAAATCATATTGTTCACGTGTTCAATGTGTATAAGTGTCACCACTTTATGCTCACTGTTAAGGGCAGATTTCCACGTGAGAGATGTTTTTTCTTTACCCCTTTCTCCCTCATGTTTAGCCCCATTGTTTTTGAGATTTTAAGATGTTCGCCTCATTAGTTTGGCGATTTAACCCTTAATTGGTGGCGCGCAACTTATGTCGTGTGAAATAAATTTGGACTAAGTGGCGGTTCACAACTTATGTCGTGCGCCATTTTCAGCACGTAATGTTGCTGAGAGAGAGAGCTGAGGTGTGTGAGGAGCCTAGCAACTCTATGACCGCTCACGACCACCACGGTGGACCAACTAAGGTGACTCCCACCCTTCCCTCCCCTCTCTCACTCGCTACACAGGGAATTATGTAGGGAAATTACCTAATTACAGGGTTTCTGCACTCGTGTTGCACGATCGTTGCAAGAGAACCAGCGGTCGTACAAGGATGGTTCGGGTGTCATTGGAAAGCTCTGTTTAATCCCTTTCAGGGATAGATACTTGTTTTACGCTCTGGGTCTTATTTAGGCATGAAAATGATCACGTAAACAACCCTATTTAGGGTAAAAACACCCCGCTGGGCGTTACGGTCCGCTAGACGGCCTAGCCCGCCAATAAGGTGTTAAGAACCTTCGCCCGATTTCAGTTATTTTTTAGACCTTTTGTGCGATTTAGGTATCGATATTCTCCTTGCGAGCGCAAGCGAGCCTGTAATTTAAGAGGATCCGTCCTTCGGACGGCACATTTTTCTACCAAAAAATGTACACATTTATCTTGAAACGGGGTCGAGGGAGTGCAATGTCAAGCTTGCTGGAGGTCTAGGGAACACAGTAAAAATCTCCCCTTAATGCATGTATGTTCAACCTGGATTCAAACACTGATGCCATTTGTAAAGTGTATATTGTGATGGCCAGTGTATAAAGATTGCAGCATTATACTGTATTTCCAAGCGTAAATGGATTAACAGGTGGAGTTATTACCAATGGTTGGCTTTGTGACGCATAGGAACGCTGTAGGGGTTGTAACATTGGTTATAAATTGTGTTATAAATATATATATATATAATTATACACTTATATATTTATGTTTCATTTGTATGACCTGCTTCATTGTTTCCGTTTTTGTCTCACCTACATAGACAGTAATACAGCCAACCCTCAGAAACACCCCCTCCTTTTATTCATACCACCACACCAAACAAGCACACCACACGTCTTTCCAATACATCAAAATAACAATGATTTTATTCGCTTAACTATGGGAGAGAAACTTGTTACAGGCAGTGTTGCCTTTTGTCGCCTTCATACACATCGAACACAAACATACATACAGTATATGAAGTAGTTTTAATGATAGCGGGTAGAGACAGATATTTATGTTAATATGTGTATTTTTTAAGTCAAATTCCTCCCAAGTAATATAATGTATATATTGCACAACAATTATTAAGAGCTTGCCATTTGCTATTACAGCCACCATTCAACAAGACGGGTAGTTCGTGCTTCAGTAGAAACTACGCTAATTAATTGACAGGCACCGATTCCTGATATTTACTTCACTTTATCTTTGGTGCGATACTTTTCAGGGGGAGGTCGTTGCTTTCTCTGGACCCCCTTCTCATATGTTTAGCCCCGTTAGTTTACAGATTATATAACGCTCAGCCCATTAGTTTGTCGATTTTTTAAATGTTCCCCCTATTTATTTGTCAATATTAAGACCTTTCAAGCCATTTCGCTGTCGATTTTGTCCTGGCAAGTGATACCGAGCCTGTAATATAAGAAGAGCAGGCCTTCGGCCGGAACATTGTTCTACCTATAAATGTACAGTTTTATATAGAAGGGGGATCTTGGGGATGAAACAAGTTGAGGAAACTAAGCGATACATTAATTAAAATCAATATATATATATATATATATATATATATATATATATATATATATATATCAACAAATACATCCCTTGTATAAACAATACAAATGTCAGACATTCCGGAGTAACCAAACAGCAATATGTTGTTTTGGTCGGGAATCCTCGCTTACCAAACGGGGTGGACGGGGTGGACGGGGTGGACGGGGGGCAAGCTGTTGGGGTTCTTGTGATGGAATATTTTCTCTCTCTCTCGCTCTTGCTCTCTCTCTCTCTTTGTGGTGGATGGGGAGAGAGTCTTCTGCTACGCTATCCTTACCTTCCACTTTGTAGCAAATTCTATGGTAGCATTAAATCCGGACTTTCTAGTAGGGACCGCAAGGTCTGTGAACTCACTCTCACACTCACTATCGCTCTCTCTCTCTCTCACTCGAAACGGAACTAAACGAAACGAATGAAAGCAAAGAGTAATGATTAATGGAGTGGAATCAGATTAGACTCCAGTGACTAGTGGAGTCCCCCAGGGTTCAGTACTGGGTCAAATATATAATATAGTTTCCAAGTTCGTCGATGACACTAAGATAGATAATGCAATAATCTCGGAAAGCGATAGAATTAGCCTGCAATCGGATCTAAACAACATATCGAAGTGGTTAGAAAATGGTCAGATGCCCTTTAATGTAGAAAAGTGTCAGATACTACAAATAGGCTCCTAAAACAACACATACGAATACCACATGAATGGAGAACAGATAATGAGCGTATCACAGATAAAATACCTGGGAGTGCATATCAACGAAAATCTAAAATCTACAAGCCAGTTCACTGCAGCATCTAACACAGCAAATAGAACACTAGGATTCATTAAAATAAATGTTTATTGTCATAGTAAAGACATAGTTGTACCATTAATACAAGTATTGTGAGGCCGCTTCTGGAGTATGCTGTGCAGTTTTGGTCTCCCTACTTAATACAAAACATAGAGAAACTCAAACAAAGTTGACCAACAAAGTTGATCCCGGCCCTTAGAAATAAACCATACAATGAGAGATTAAGAGAACTCGATTCTTTTTCGTTTAAGAATAAGGGGACAGCTAATAGAGTGTTAAGATACTGAAAGGATTTAGTAAAGTACATTCTAATAATCTGTTTAAGATAGCCAAAGAAGGTTCCATAAGAGGAAATAAATTAAAATTAATAGGCAGGAAAGCGAACCTAAACACAACTAAAAATTACTTCACCCACAGTATTATTAGTGAGTGGAATAAGCTCCCTAATGAAATACAAGACAGTGACTCAATATACACATTTAGGGAAAGGTTAGACTCATATCATAGAAAGGTTGGTCTACAGTAGGATCTGATTACTGACAAGAGAACATGGCAGAAATTAACACCATTTTCAGTTGAAGAGAGCAGAACACAAAACGTGAAGGTGTGCATTCCTTTTCCATTCCATTTCTAACTATATACTGTATATTCCTTCACGCGATTTCCTAGCCCTGCAAGGTTATTCACTTCTAACTCATTCCATGTACGGCAAATTGCCGGAGGGAGGGGAGGGAGCCTTCATAATTGCTATCATTTCCTTCCACTTTCTCCTAGGGTTGCTATCTTTACTAGGATTAAGTCCTGGCCACCTCGCAGGGATCATAATATCTGTGCGGCCAGTGTATCTTTGTAAATCTCTCTCTCTCTCTCTGTTAAGATTAGGTCACAATGAGGTAGCCATATATATCTGCCACCATACAGACACCAAAATGTACCTCAACTCTCTCTCTCTCTCTCTCTCTCTGTTAAGGTCAGGTCACAATGAGGAAGCCATATATAGCTGCCATCATACAGACACCAAAAGGTACCAAATATCTCTCTCTCTCTCTGTTAAGGTCAGGTCACAATGAGGTAGCCATATGTATCTGCTACCATACAGACAACAAGAAGGACCTCACACCTCTCTCTCTCTCTTTTAAGGTCAGGTCACAATAGGGTAGCCATATACTGTATATCTGTCACCATACAGACACCAAGAAGGACCTCACACAATCTCCCTCTACCTTTTACTTCCCTACTGTCGTGGTTCCGTTGCTGCCAGATGCTATCACCAGATGATAATTGAATTCCCCCTTGTTTTGTATCATTGGCAATCTGGAGATATGTGAGGGAGACAGTGCTTGTTTGATGTGTGTGTGTGTGTGTGTGTGAGAGAGAGAGAGAGAAACATGGCTTTGTTTGATGTGTATATACAAAGGAGTACAAAGGAAATCAAGCAGCAACAGGTCTAGTGACCCTTCTAGGCTGCTTGTCCTCCAAAACACTGAGGATCAAGTGTCTAAACAGTGGTTTAGAGTGGGTAAGGGAACATTGGAAAGGGAACTACTGCCCTGGAACTAATGTCCGTGGCAGAATTAGGAAGTTAGTAGGGGACATATGGGTTAGTAACTGAGGGGAGGATAAAATAAAGTTATTCATTTACAAACGCAGTCAGTCGCGGGTTTGATGCGAGATATTTGTCTAGGCGGAGTTTAAATCAATCAACGGTGCTGCAGTCTATAACGTCTCGGAGAAGCCCATTCCACAAGTTGACAACTCGATTGAAGAAGAAATTCTTAGATTCGTGTGAGTTAAAAGATTTACCAATAATTTTGCAACCATTTCCCCGCGTGTAATTAGATTGGTCGATAGTGAAGTACTTACTACAGTTCATATTGTCGATGCCTTTGATGATTTTGAACACTTGAATTAAGTCACCTCTTAATCTGCGCTGGGTTAAAGGAAATAGATTTAATTCTCTAAGACGCTCTTCGTATGGTTTGTTCTTTAGGCTAGGTATCATTTTGGTAACTCTACGTTGAACTCGTTCTAGCTTGTTTATGTCTTTTTGGTAATAAGGGCACCAGCATTGAACGCAGTATTACAGAAGAGGGCGGACTAAGGAATTGTAAAGGGTTAGGATAACGTCTTTGGATTTATGCTCAAATGACCTGCCTATAAAGCCAATTATTTTGTTTGCCTTCTTAACAACTTCTGAACATTGTTGACTCGGTTTTAGGTTACTCGATATTGTTACTCCCAGATCGGTTTCTCTGTTTACATTCTTAAGCTGAGTGCCATTCATCGAATAGTTTGCTTTCTCATTTAGGTATCCGATATGTAGTACTTTAAATTTATCCGCATTGAAACTCATTTGCCAAATTTGGGCCCAATGTGACAATTTATCTAGATTGTGTTGCATATCGTCAACTTGATCTTTTGAGAGTACGCTATTTGCAATTTTTGTATCGTCAGCAAATTTTGAGATTGTACAGGTGAGACCCTCATCTATGTCGTTGATGTAAATTAGAAAGATAATTGGTCCTAGTACCGATCCCTGGGGTACCCCGCTACTTACATTGGTCCATTTAGATGCCTTACCGTTTATGACTACTCTTTGCTTTCTGTCGCTGAGCCAATTGTCTATCCATTTCAACACACCGTCTTGTATTCCATGCGCTTTTAGTTTTAGCAGTAAACGTTTGTGGGGAACTTTGTCAAAGGCCTTTTGAAATTCAAGGTATATAATATCTACAGCTTTACTCTCATCGTAGAGGTTGAGGATATCGTGGAAGAAGTCTAAGAGGTTGGAAGAAGTCTATACGGTGTGTATGTGCGTGTGAGGGATACATGGCTTTGTTTGATATGTATGTATGGTGTGTGCGTGTGTGTGTGTGTGTGTGTGAGGGAGACCAAGCTTTATTTGATGTGTATGTATGGTGTGTATGTGTGTGTGTGTCTGTGCGTGTGTGAGAGAGAGATAGAGACATTTGGCTTTGTTTGATGTATGTATTATTGTATGTATGTGTGTGTGTGTGTGTGTGTGTGTGTGTGTGTGTGAGGGAGACAGTGCTTTGTTTGATGTGTATATATATGGTTTGTGTATGTGTGTGTGTACAATTACTTTCATATAGGTGTAGTCTATATGAGAATAATAAATATTAACAAAGATTGTTACCTCGTTTGAACCTTGTATACAAAATACGAATTTTATACCGGCCTTCAAAAGAAATACTGTTCATTAATTAGCATAAACATAAGTGGACACAGAACACTAAAAATATGTGTACTTACAACAATATTTACGTCGCATGTAATTGTTAGCTCATCTTTACCATTTCTTTAGTTAGTTTCTTGAATTACTAAAGCACTATTTTACCGAGAGTCCACTTAGAACATTTAAATAATGGATCCTACTTGAAAAAAAAAACCCACACACACACAATATTGAACAAAATGTTATACAAGCACTTGATTTAATCCATGCTCAGAGCAATATTCCGCCATATTTGCTGGCGAGGAAAATATCTGGACAGCAATTCATAGTTAGGAAATTATTTTGTTAAACAGTTTAGTGATATATATGTGGTCCACATTAAAAGCATATTTAAAAAGGTAAGCTTTTAGCGTCTAAATTAAAATAATAATAAAAACTTGGTCTGTTGTTGACGTTGATATGATTAGGCTTTCTTTTATGGTGGTGGATCATACGGATAAAAATACTGGTCCAATTATTCATTATGTATGTTATATAAACAGACTATTTAATATAGACTAGTCTATTTAATAAGAATTGTAGTCCCTCCCATGGTATCAAAAGTAATGTCACTTGTTTTTATCTAGCCATCTTGCTATATACCTATTATCTCTCTCTCTCTCTCTCTCTCTCTCTCTCTCTCTATATATATATATATATATATATATATATATATATATATATATATATATTACTCTATCCAATGCTAACCACACCATTATTATTATTTATTATTTGACCACTGTACCGATCACATTCAAAGTCATCATATATGTTGTTGTTTTCCATACACCCTTCTGTACAACGCTGAAGCCCTTCAGTTGATGGCTGTGGCAATGTGTTTTTTTTTTCTTTTTTTTTTTTTTTTTACAAACATCCTAGTAATGACCATTAGGTATCTTGTTGCTTGCCTCCCTCTGTATTCCTTTGTAAGGTCCAACACTCAGAAGAATTATATAGCTGTATGGGGTGTACATTTTTTAACCCTTGCAGTACCAGTGACGTCTTTTTCACTTTATTCTGACTACTCTTGGACGATTATACTCAGTTAAAAAAGGGCCTCCAGCAATAAACAGGCTTCGAACTACCTCACTCAACCCTTTTATTACCTAAGATCCTATGCAAGCCGCTCAAAAGCATCTAATTATAGTAAGAATACATTTTAAAAGACGTCGCCGGTACAGTAGGGGTTAATTAATAAGTGAGGATAAGGTTGTGTTTATGTGTGAACGTATTATTTTACTGTTTGTGTGTTTGTTGAGTGTTGTCAGTATATATGTATATTTTCATTTGAGAAACTTCTTATTCCAGCTAGGATCAAACGATGTGTCATCTACCACTCATCTACGCACAGTGAAGCGAAAACACCTATCAACATTCATAATAATATCATATTCAGATCCCTTCCTGCCATTTACATACCACTCTCTCTCTCTCTCTCCACTTCCAGTCCAATATGAACTTAATTTCTCTTATTTTTCACTCTTAATACATGTTGCTGTCCATGCTAACATCTTCATTTACTAGGCCAAAGAAGCTTTGGTTCAGCAAACCATGCCTAATAATTTCTAAAAGTTCTATCTATCTATCTATTGGCTGACGCCGTGAACCCCGAAGGGGTGGCCACGAACGAAACGCTCCCATGCACCTCTGTCCCCAGTCAGTCGACGCCACTCTTCCCAACCAGCACAGCCTTCATTCATATACTTCTTCACTCCATCCTTCCACCTCTCTCTCGGTTTACCTCTCCCTCTCTGTCCTTCCACCTCACTCTCGTACACCCTCTTAGTCATTATCTCGCTTCCCATACGTTCCACATGGCCGAACCATCTCAAGGAGTTCCTTATCACACTTTCCAGCACATCTACCTCCACTCCAAACCTCCCACTTACTTCCTCATTCGTCTGTCTTACCTAATTTTGTGATTCTGTGACATTAACCCGTACAATCCCAGCGATGCCTGCCTGCCGTCAGTAGATAAATCACTCCCCAGTTCCAGCGACAGCTGACAGCTGCAAGCCGTCAGCAATATACGGTCCTTGTAACTGCCAGTATCAGGCAGTGCCTGGTACCACAACGTTTGAGCAGTGCTCTAAGGCCTTGGCAACATTGCTCAGCTTATATCCAAGCTTCCACAGGCTAGGAGAGGCAGTATTACTCTATCTTTTGAGGTGGGAGGGTGTTAAATCATGCCTCTGAAGCCATTTTGGCCATATTGCTTGGTACTAGGGGGTACATTTATGGTAGTACCCTATGGTAGAGTAGGGGTTAAAAATATATTTTGAATTAGGTTTTCAAATTTAATTTTCTATCATCATCTGTCTGTACACACATATAAACAATCTCTCTCTCTCTCTCTCTCTCAGCGTGTTATAACAACCCCGCCTTTCCCAGCACTCCGATGACAGTCCGCATTATAGCAACCATTGTTGGAGAATATTACACCATCAACACCTTTTAGAGGACTGTACAGCTGCATATATATAGGGCGGTGGGACCAGAACATAATCAGGGAGAGAGAGAGAGAGAGAGAGAGAGAGAGATAGAGAGAGAGAGAGAGAGAGAGAGAGAGAGAGAGAGAGAGGGTGGGGGGGGGGGGGTCTAAAAACAGTGCAATAGCTGAGCTAGTTAAGATAGACAGGACATGTTCCCTCCCCTAAGGAAAAGACAAAACACTATAAGCAGAGAGTCATCTTTATTTACCTCTGCACAAGCCCTACCACCTGGTGGATTGGTGTCGCTGATGCTCTTGCAGCAATGGCAAATTATAGAATGGAGCTTGTACATTCAGCAGCTCAATATGGTGAAACCAAGAGGTCTCATTCCAGACGGTTAGTGATGCACAGACACAGTTTGAATAATGCAACGGGCTCGTTAGTAGTTCTACCATCGCAGAACCACAATGCCCGGTTGCCTTCCCGTGGCCTGGTGCAAGCTCCGAATCCTCAAAGCTGCATCGCCACTATCTCGCCGTTACATCTCAAAGCCTTGGACCCTCTCTCTCAAACACCACCTATTAACCTGCTTACTCATTGGGCACTGCCCCATGGCATATTTTAAGTATGAGAATATTTGTACTATGCTAATATATTGGAAACAGCGAGGGGATTTTTTTATGGCATATCGGTGGGCTTTGTACTGATGCACTGAAACTAAGTACATCACAATCTCCATCCCAATTAAATGTTCCCATTGATATATTGTGATTTGAACCTGGATCCTTTAGGTTAACAGCTAAGTAGCATGACCACTCCCCCACACTTCCATTTACCCAATATATTATATTGATTTGTCCTATTCCACTTTTGTCTTTTCACTTTAAAAACTCGCCCTGTCCTATCCATTCTGTTTTCTACTGTATGTTAATAATCCTTCCCTTGCCGTTTCTTTGCCTTTCCCCCTGTGGGTGATGTACCCACTAGGGAGTATCCGCCACAGCAAAAGGGTTAACCACAAACCACAGCAATTAAATGCGCATTAGTCGCTGGTCGAGACAACAGCCAGGGGGCAAACTGTTAGGCCCTTTTCTACTGAACAGGAAAAGGGAAAATGCGAGGGGAATAGCATGGGAAGGCCCGAAGGATGGAGGGGGAAAGGGGGGGGGGGGGGGGGTCAGGACAGGTGGAAGTATTTCAGAACACTAGCCAGGTGGTGGTGATGGGGGGAAGACACTGTGGAGGCGGGAGAGGAGCGGTGGACCAAAGAGATAGTGGGAAGGCTGGACAATGGAGGGTAGTGAGGGAAGGAGGCTTGCTTCTGAGTTTTAAGATGTATGACCAAAGATTGAATATCATTTTAGCAATCAATAGGATACACTCGGGTCACCCTAACCTGATACCGGACTTACCCTTATCGAGAATATGATTTCTGATTTTTAGCTATGCTAGTGACACCTATAGGATGTCATTATTACTTATCTAAGTTACACCTTAGTAATTGTACACACTTAGTAAGAGTATAGACTGTTTCTACCCTTTTCAATGTCTCTGATTATGCGCGTGAATTGTGTGTACTCTTTCACCAAATATATAGTTTATGACAACAACATGATATGCTACTACAAGCTATACAAAATCTACCATCGAAGGTTAGTAAACACTTATTAGATCGAGGTAATGTTTCTACCCTTCGTATTAACTAAGATAATAGATGTGGAGTGTTTAACCCTTTCACGCATATGACGCGATTTTGAGCCTATTGGGGATACTTTAAAGCCTTTGTTACCATCAGGGGTATTTAGAAACCTTTAGTTTAGTTACTTCAACCTCTGCAGTTGTCTTTGAGTTAGCTGTGGGCTGAAAACTAATTTTGGAGAGGTAATTATAAGAGTGAGAGAACTCTGTTTCTTATTGCTAATCTGGCAACCTCTGCGTCATAAATGCGTGAAAAGGTTAACTTGGTTCAGCATGTATACACTTGTTCATATGCCTGCGGTACCGTTATGGTTGTATACTGAATATGCCTTTTTGAATCAATGAACACTTGTTATAGCAAGGGTATAGTTCTACCTTTCTGAATAACTTCCACAAATGCGTGTAGAGTGGTTCTCTTACTTCAATGAATACACACTTTATGAATACACACGTTGTGCTACTACAACTATTTTACCAAAATCAATGAACTCGTGCCAACGAACTTGACAATAATTTTGACCCCTTAACTTCTTATAACTCGAAATGAATGAAAGCAATCGGGATGAAATTTCTATAATTTGGGAAGAGCCAACCAGGAAATAGGTGTTAATATTTACAGCCAGTTTGCTCTCGGCGCTTTTGAGTTATGAGAAGTTAAGGGGTCAAGATTATTGTCAAGTTCGTTGGCACTACCTATAGTATAATCGAGTAAGTGGTTCTTCCCTTCCGAATGGTTTCTACAATTGCATGTGGAGGGCTTCTCAAATTACCCGGAACACACACTTTAGGAATACAAACGTGGTGACAATATAATCAATATGAATCTAGCAAAACAATATGTGTAAGAAAATAGGAGGGGTTCATGGTTGTCCGGTTACGGAAAGACAATGGGAAGTTATTTACTGATTTTGCTATTTATACTAGACCTCTTTGCCTATCATGAACACTCAGAAGCATATATATTCGACTGAACACTAAAGGACTAGGAGAGGATGCATTGATTAGACTGATACAAGTTTCTGCCAATAAAGCAGAACACATGGAATAATTTGAGTTGCACAAGTATAGGCGAGGGGATGATGACTGTTAACTCTTAAAGAGCGGCGGCGGACTTAAGTCCACCTCCAATTTGCAGCAAGTTAGGAGCATTATTAAGGCTTTTAAAGGGTTAAAATCGAGTGCAAATGGCCGGGAGCGCAGCGGGCCAGACAGCCGACTCCCAGGGCTTACCGCCGCCCATTAACTCATGTTCCCTGTGTTCTCGAGAGGCCGGCAGTGTAGCCAGTAGTGAGCATAGCTGGGAAAAATATGCCGCTATATGCTAAACTCCCATGTTACTGGTATCACTGTATGAGAACCACGAGTGCTACGTAGCTCGTTCTGGTCTCATTTTGAAGCTTTTAGCTCCTAGTTTTTTGCTGAATACATTTCTGTTCATGCAGATACTTTATATATCATTCAGGAGGGCCTGAATATGCCCAAACAAGCCCAAAACTCCCCGCTAGACAAGGGTTAATCGAGTAATTGTCGAGAGATTCATATAAATTGACATGAACACTATTCAATTGAGAAGGATGATGCACTTATACATTCTAGTGTACTCACAAGGTTCGCCCTCACTTCAGGCAAACTTCAAGATACGTATAATAGTCGAGTATGGTTTCTAACACACTAGACATCATTTAGTTACCTTGAACGACACCACGCTTCAGATGGACTTCATTAGTACACACAGTGGTCCACCACATTTCAGGTGGACTTCAGAAAAACACACAGTGATCCACCACACTTCAGGTGGACTTCAGCAACACACACAGTGGTCCACCACACTTCAGGCAGACTTCAGCTACTTAGAGCTTCATGGAGCAGGTTCATGTAGATGGGCATTTGTCTTCTACTCCCTCAGTGTCCCTGACAATTCGGACTTCCACTGTTCACTTAGCTGGTTGAAGGTGTCATCGGCCCTTTTGTATTTCCCCACACTAGGAGAGAATGTCTGGGTCTACACATTCAGACTTGTGGGGACAGGGGGTAATGTCCACAGTGTCAGGATCAAAGTCAGTGAATGGGGATGGCTGTGGTGTTAACTGGTGAGTAGGGGTAGGGGTGTATAGGCTCGTGGAGAGCTTGTATTGGGGACTTAGGGAAAGCTGAGGGAGGGAACTCTTGGAGAGCTGAGTGTGGGAGCCTTTGGACTGCGTATCATATTCTGCTTGCCGAGGGGTGTCACCGTATCCAATGAATGCCCTTCCACGATCACGTCATGCTGTGGATGTGTGTGGGTGATCAATAAGGTTGTGGGGCAGTTGTCCGTAGCCATCCTTTGATCCTCCATCTGGGTCTTCCACAGACAGGTAAGGTGGAAGGTCAGGTAATTCGGCCTGGCCAATCCCTGGTCTTGTGTTCCTCTTCGTACCTTTTTGCCACATGGTTTGGTTTGGATGGTGTGGTTGTGCATTATTCTGGGAGGGGCCTGGGACTGGCAATTGCAGAGACATAAGCGGAACAGGCTCTGGGGCAATGGGGACTTTATCTTAGCATGATGGGGGCCAGGCTCAATCATCGTTCGTCAGGGTTTCCACTGGGGACACGGAGAATGTGGGTCATGATGTGTGGATCCAGAATACCTGGTTGTACATGGGCATGGTAGGGGAGTTGCTGAAAGGTAATGTAGATGGGTTCTGTCCCGCTTGCGCTGCTGGGATCATCGTGGATGTGTCAATGCAAGTTCCGGTTCTTGCTCAGCAAAATCTTTCCCAATCTGTGATTTTAAATTAAGCATGAAAATAAACATTGCTTTATATACTTGTAATACTAATTTCTCTTGAGATTAGTAACTATTACCTCTGCCAACGAAGTTCGATAGATATGAACCGGTGTTCACAAAATGCGCTGGGCAGATAGGATATGTGCCAAGCAAGAAGTAATTCCATTTAGGAAGTGATCGATTGAGCGCATACCTCCGCCAGCATAGGAGGAGGTATGCACTCTCCTAAGTGCCCCTCTATCCACCAGTCAATACCATGCACTCACTTCACCATACCACATTAACTTCAAGATATACACAAAACTTCTAGAACATACTAATAATAAGTAAGGGGGGCACTCAGGAGAGCACATACCTCTGAATAGATTTGTACTCTATCGATCGCCACCTAAATGGAACAACTTCTTCCGTGGTGTCTATCCTATCTGCCCACCAATTTTTTTGAACACTGGTTGATACCTTTGTGAACTGCCTACGCTGGTGGAGGCATGTACTCTACCGATCACCTACAATTAAATCCCTTCTTCCTTGGCACATCGAATCAGCCCATCAAAATTTCGTGAACATGAGTTCATAAAATGTTAAGAGATTATGTTTACACACAAACAGACAGGCAAACGGAAACAAAAACATAACCTCCTCCAACTTTGTTGGCGGAGATAAATATGGTCAATTAGTATATAAACCTCTTCCTCGAGTTCTTTGTCAATATCTGTCTATCGGTGTAACCTAAATCTCCTCAGTGAGTTATGACTTTTCTGTTGTTTATGTTTTACAATAATATAACTTAAGGTTTATCATATATTTATCGTATTTGATAAACAGAAAAACAGAAGGACAGAAACTCACAACATTACAGACATACATATCTTTCTCTCTTTACCTCTCTGCCTCCTTCTCCTCCACCTCCCACAAGTGTCTCTAAAAAAGGTGGTTCTGACTGAAACATTGTGACACGACCACCAATGTCGACCCTCAATCTTTACCTGTCACACACATAGTTTTTCTCTCTCTTTATTACCGTCTCCCACTAGTGTCACATCTGCCTTTTGTCATGTCTAGCAACCTTTCTCTTCTTTGTTTCGATGTTCATTCTTTTTCTTGCACACCCACAACCCACACACTTTTGTTATTTTTGTTGTGTGATTTGTGTTTACAGAAACATAGATATAGCCACATACTGTACATTATACACATATCAGTGCATTACCACAAAGCCCTTCGAAACGCCAAACAAATACCCTCATTGTTCCCTGATTAAATAGCAGTGTATGAATATTCCCATATTCAAAATATGCTACAGGGGGGCAATGCCTAGCGAGTTAAATGCTCAATAGGTGGCGTTCTGAGAGTGAGGGTCCGAGTCGAGGAGATGAGACAGTGAAGCATAAAGGCAAAGCAGCCTCAGAAGTGGGACTGCTTCGAGCCAGAGTGGGCAACCAAGAGCCGCTCGTCTGCGATGGCAGGTTGGCGAGGGCTGGTTGTAGCTTGTGCTTCACTTGTCTCGCTTCCTAGGCTGGAACAAGACCTCATGGGCTTCACCATGTTGAGCGACGAATGTGCAGTCTCTCAGACTATGCCCGAGAGGGAGTAGTTGGAATATAGAAAAAAACATAAATACATTAACTCCTGTCAAACGGGGATGTTTGTAACTTCTACTACCTGCCTGGCTGGCATATTTACCCTAAACGAGCTTCATTCCATGCTCTTTTTCATGCATAAACAAGAGCCAGAGTGTAATACAATTATGTATCCGTGAAAGGGCGATAATTGAGCTTTCCAATGACACCTGAATCATCCTTGTACGACCATGGGTTCTCTTGCAACAATTGCGCAACACTAGGGCAAAAACCCTAAAATACGGACAATTCCTGAGTTTTTCCCCTGTCTCGCGAAGCGAGGGGTGTGGAATGTTGTGGCAGGGAGCTCAGTCACCTCACTCGGTCCATGCCGAGCGGTCAGAGCCCGCCTATTGTCCTCCCAGCGCGTGGACTCTCTCTCAGAGCCAATAATGTGCTCAACATCCCTTCCGACATATGTCGGGCCCCGCAGGGATAGCCATGGTTCCCTCACCTGACATATGTCGGGCCCTGCGGCTGGGGTGTTGAAATACTACTACATTCACAAAGTTTAGTGGTCAACCTGGAAGTCTTGCTCTATTGAAGCAAAAGGATTTAAATAAGATAGCAAGTAGTATTCTAAACACATTTCAATACTCATTATATACAAAGACTTTTTCCAATTCGTATTGCACAGCAATGCCTATGGAACAATTACAATTATCTCTCTCTCTCTTTCTCTTCCCAATTATCTCGTCTGGATAATCACATCACCAAACATTCCGATTTGTGCAGGGACAAGGAGAGAGAGAGAGAGAGAGAGAGAGAGAGAGAGAGAGAGAGAGAGAGAGAGAGTGAGAGTGATTAATCCAGCAAATCAGAATTTTGTTTGAAAGCGGGCTTTTTCATATTGGAGTGATCAAACTTGGATTAATGTTAAATCCGTGTTGACCAATTACAGTTAATCCTTCAGTGTTTATTGGAACATTGGGGAGATTTACAGGACCGTTGCCAAACCTACGCACACACATTTACAATTAATACACACATAAACTCACACATATTGGTTTCAGCAGTAATGCAATTCACATATCCCCAGGTAAATAGTTAATATTTAAAAAGTAACTTAAATACATACTAAAATAATGCAAAATGAGCAAAATGATAACAAAACATGGTTGTGATTGAAAACATGAGTGAAGTTCATTATCTAGTCAATAAGTTACCAGCTTAGTCAACTGGATCATATACAAATGCACTACTAATTCAATTCCATACATATGAGCATGTGGAAGAACAGAACTTTTGTAAAAGACTTTGTATGAGTTTTTTTTCTTCTCAATTATGGTTGGAAAATCTTCAACGTTTTAAAACAAAGTTAGGCAACTTGTATGTGTCTTTACTTACGAACATATTAATTATAAAAGAAGAATGATAAAAGAAGCCGTCTAGGTTTCATATAGGAGCTCTTATACATTTTACATATACCGTCACTTTAGGCCAAATTCTAAGAGCATTTCTGAACATGTGGATCCAAGCTCATAATAAAAACTTTGACTTGGCCCCGCTTGGGTATACAGGATATCACCGGCCTTTGATGTACAACCTACATATTATTGTCATCTTAAAGTACAGTCACGTTCTAAATTCGTGTCCAATCCCGTTAATTTCAATCTTAGTTATCTCTTCAATATTAACCTCTGAAGTGCGCATGGGGGTAATTAGACACCTCTCCCTGTGCGCATGTATTTGAGGTGTTTCCGTCACTAAAATATTCATTGTACCATTAATAGCATTAATACTTATTCATATGCGCCTATTATGGGTTGATTATAAAGGTATTAACCTGAAACAACAATAAAACGAGTGAAAACAGCGTTTGGATGGTCAAAATCGGAGATATAGCCCACGAGTTGTATAATATATGGGTGAGGCAAGCTGCTTTCCCGCCAATTTCCCCCAAGGCCACTGAGACACAGTCGATCTATAGTCTCTCTCTCTCTCTCTTGCATTCGCTTGCTATCAGTGATGACCACACCCTGCAACCGGATTTCTAATGTTAGCACGAAAATATACCTCAGAATAAGGGAATAACAGGGAAAATAGGTGATAACTGAAGGAGAGGAGGAAAGTGGGGAAGGAGGGGAGGTAGAGGACTGAGATTTTGCATGGCCCAGGGGCCAAAAAAAAAAAAAAAAAAAAAAAAATTTGATGTCAAAAGTTGATTTTTTTCTTCTCTGACTCTTAACCCGTTGAGACCCAGCGTCGCACGTGTTGCGTCGGCAGTCTTTGATCACCAACTCCCAGCGACGCATCACGTGCGTCCGACATATAAAAAACACTTACGTGGCTCGTAAGGTAGGAAATGGCGGGAGAATAGGAGGGGGCGGTACCGTAGTGTGTGGGGGAGCCGGGCCAGTAGGTGTGAGCGGGCCGAGACAGCCGCGCGGCTGGTGGTGGTGGGCTTAGTGGGGATAGTTTACACCCCTAGTTTACCGCCACTTTGAACCTTCATTACTCCGGTCGTATGGGAGCTAGAGGCTTGAGATTTATGTGAGATACTCCTTAGGATGTATGCCGTACAATGCCGTACTCAGTTTTTACCCTAGTGCTCCCGGGCGGGTGGTCATGCGGGGGAGACGAACTATTGAAACCCCCCCCCCCGCCCCCCAAATGACCGAAATGAGTTTTTTTTATTTGTGTGTTCATTTCTCACCATTCTCTTCCATTTTGGCTCAACAAATTTTTTTGAAGCTCCCCCCCCCCCCAACCCCCCACCGGCCCCCCCCCACAAAAAAAAAATGTCAGAGGTGATTTTTTTTTTTTTTTTTTCATTTCTCATCCTTGTCTTCCATTTTAGCAAACAAAAAAAATAAGTGAAAATGGCTTGGTACTGGGGTGAACAAAATATTATAACTAGCCGGGGCTCAGCGGGTTAAGAGTCTCCCCGTAGTCCACCGGGGGAACTCTTAAGAGTCTCCCCGCAGTTCCCGGGTTAAGAAAGTCGATAACAGGTCATTTAACACCTTACGAGCGGCCTATGCGGTTTATTTATGTGTACCGCACAGCGGGGTGTTTTTAGCCAAAATAGGGCTGTTTACGTGATCAATTTCATGCCTAAATAAGACCCAGAACGTAAAACAAGTACCTATCCCTGAAAGGGCATAAACAGAGCTTTCGAATGACACCATAACGATCCTTGTATGATGGATAGTTTTCTTGCAATAACCGTGCAACGCGAGTGCAAAAAGCAGGTAATTCGGTACTTTCAGTACATAATTGAGTATGTAGCGAGTGAGAGAGGGAGGAGGGAGCTGAGATTTGTGTCAGTAGGTTCGCCGCGGTGGTCTGGAGCAGTCATACGCTCGCTAGTCTCCTGCCACCACTTGTCTCTCTCTCTCAGCCACATTACGTGCTGAAATTGCCACTCGAGTTATGTCGAGCGCCGCCACATAGTCCAGCTTTATTTAACTCGACTTATGTTGCTCGCCGCTAATTAAGGGTTAAGCATAAATCCAAAGAAGTTATCCTAACCCTTTACAATTCCTTAGTCCGCCCTCTTCTGGAATACTGCGTTCAATCCTGGTGCCCTTATTACCAAAAAGATATAAACAAGCTAGAACGAGTTCAACGTAGAGTTACCAAAATGATACCTAGCCTAAAGAACAAACCATACGAAGAGCGTCTTAGAGAATTAAATCTATTTCCTTTAACCCAGCGCAGATTAAGAGGTGACTTAATTCAAGTGTTCAAAATCATCAAAGGCATCGACAATATGAACTGTAGTAAGTACTTCACTATCGACCAATCTAATTACACGCGGGGAAACGGTTGCAAAATTATTGGTAAATGTTTTAACTCACACGAATCTAAGAATTTCTTCTTCAATCGAGTTGTCAACTTGTGGAATGGGCTTCCCCGAAACGTTATAGACTGCATCACCGTTGATTCATTTAAACTCCGCCTAGACAAATATCTCGCATCAAACCCGCGACTGACTGCGTTTGTAAATGAATAACTTTATTTTATCCCCCCTCAGTTACTAACCCATCTGTCCCCTACTAACTTCCTAATCCTGCCACGGACATTAGTTCCAGGGCAGTAATTCCCTTTCCAATGTTCCCACACCCACACTAAACCACTGTTTGGACACTTGATCCTCAGTGTTTTGGAGGACAAGCAACCTAGAAGGGTCACTAGATCTGTTGTTGCTTGATTTCCTTTGTACTCCTTTGTACTCCTTTGTAAGTAGGTTGGTAGGAGGATAGAGTAGGTATGGTAAGTAGGTTGGTAGGAGGATACAGTAGGTAAGATAAGTAGGTTGGTAGGAGGATAGAGTAGGTAAGGTAAGTAGGTTGGTAGGAGGATAGAGTAGGTATGGTAAGTAGGTTGGTAGGAGGATAGAGTTGGTAAGGTAAGTAGGTTGGTAGGAGGATATAGTAGGTATGGTAAGTAGGTTGGTAGGAGGATAGAGTAGGTATGGTAAGTAGGTTGGTAGGAGGATAGAGTAGGTATGGTAAGTAGGTTGGTAGGAGGATAGAGTACAAAGGAGTACAAAGGAAATCAAGCAACAACATATCTAGTGACCCTTCTAGGTTGCTTGTCCTCCAAAACACTGAGGATCAAGTGTCCAAACAGTGGTTTAGAGTGGGTAAGGGAACATTGGAAAGGGAATTACTGCCCTGGAACTAATGTCCGTGGCAGGATTAGGAAGTTAGTAGGGGACAGATGGGTTAGTAACTGAGGGGGGGATACAATAAAGTTATTCATTTACAAACGCAGTCAGTCGCGGGTTTGATGCGAGATATTTATCTAGGCGGAGTTTAAATGAATCAACGGTGATGCAGTCTATAACGTTTCGGGGAAGCCCATTCCACAAGTTGACAACTCGATTGAAGAAGAAATTCTTAGATTCGTGTAAGTTAAAAGATTTAACAATAATTTTGCAACCGTTTCCCCGCGTGTAATTAGATTGGTCGATAGTGAAGTACTTACTACAGTTCATATTGTCGGTGCCTTTGATGATTTTGAACACTTGAATTAAGTCACCTCTTAATCTGCGCTGGGTTAAAGAAAATAGATTTAATTCTCTAAGACGCTCTTCATGTGGTTTGTTGTTTAGGCTAGGTATAATTTTGGTAACTCTACGTTGAACTCGTTCTAGCTTGTTTATATCTTTTTGGTAATAAGGGCACCAGGATTGAACGCAGTATTCCAGAAGAGGGCGGACTAAGGAATTGTAAAGGGTTAGGATAACTTCTTTGGATTTATGCTCAAATGACCTGCCTATAAAGCCAATTATTTTGTTTGCCTTCTTAACAACTTCTGAACATTGTTGACTCGGTTTTAGGTTACTCGATATTGTTACTCCCAGATCGGTTTCTCTGTTTACATTCTTAAGCTGAGTGCCATTCATCGAATAGTTTGCTTTCTCATTTAGGTATCCGATATGTAGTACTTTACATTTATCCGCATTGAAACTCTTTTGCCAAATTTGGGCCCAACATGACAATTTATCTAGATTGTGTTGCATATCGTCAACTTGTTCTTTTGAGAGTACGCTATTTGCAATTTTTGTATCGTCAGCAAATTTTGAGATTGTACAGGTGAGACCCTCATCTATGTCGTTGATGTAAATTAGAAAGAGAATTGGTCCTAGTACCGATCCCTGGGGTACCCCGCTACTTACATTGGTCCATTTAGATGCCTTACCGTTTATGACTACTCTTTGCTTTCTGTCGCTGAGCCAATTTTCTATCCATTTCAACACACCGTCTTGTATTCCATGCGCTTTTAGTTTTAGCAGTAAACGTTTGTGGGGAACTTTGTCAAAGGCCTTTTGAAAATAAAGGTATATAATATCTACAGCCTTACTCTCATCGTAGAGGTTGAGGATATCGTGGAAGAAGTCTAAGAGGTTTGTTAAACAGGAACGTTTTTTACGAAAGCCGTGTTGAGTATTTTAAGTATGTTATTTTCCTCTAAGTGATTTACGAGTCTGTCTCGTATTACCGTTTCTAGCATTTTACATACAACTGAGGTTAAGCTAATTGGACGATAGTTACTGGGTTGGGATTTGCTGCCTTTTTTGAAAATCGGTGTTACGTTGGCTAGCTTCCACTGATCGGGCATAGTTCCAGACTGCAAGGATTTATTGAATAGTAACATCAGTGGTTTGGAGAGCTCATCCTTACCTTCCTTTAGAGTAGGTACGGTAAGTAGGTTGGTATGAGGATAGGGGTAGGTAAGGTAAGTAGGTTGGTAGGAGGATAGAGTAGGTAAGGTAAGTAGGTTGGTAGGAGGATAGAGTAGGTATGGTAAGTAGGTTGGTAGGAGAATAGAGTAGGTAAGGTAAGTAGGTTGGTAGGAGGATAGAGTAGGTATGGTAAGTAGGTTGGTAGGAGGATAGAGTAGGTATGCTAAGTAGGTTGGTAGGAGGATAGAGTAGGTATGGTAAGTAGGTTGGTAGGAGTATAGAGTAGGTATGGTAAGTAGGTTGGTAGGAGAATAGAGTAGGTATGGTAAGTAGGTTGGTAGGAGGATAGAGTAGGTATGGTAAGTACGTTGGTAGGAGGATAGAGTAGGTAAGGTAAGTAGGTTGGTAGGAGGATAGATTAGGTATGGAAAGTAGGTTCGTAGGACGATAGAGTAGGTCTGGTAAGTAGGTTGGTAGGAGGATAGAGTAGGTAAGGTAAGTAGGTTGGTAGAAGGATAGAGTAGGTATGGTAAGTAGGTTGGTGGGTGTATAGAATAGGTATGGTAAGTAGGTTGGTAGGAGGATAGAGTAGGTAAGGTAAGTAGGTTGGTAGGAGGATAGAGTAGGTATGGTAAGTAGGTTGGTAGGAGGATAGAGTAGGTAAGGTAAGTAGATTGGTAGGAGGATAGAGTGGGTATGGTAAGTAGGTTGGGTGGAGGATAGAGTAGTTATGGTAAGTAGGTTGGTAGGAGGATAGAGTAGGTTGGTAGGAGGATAGAGTAGGTATGGTAAGTAGGTTGGTAGGAGGATAGAGTAGGTATGATAAGTAGGTTGGTAGGAGGATAGAGTAGGTATGGTAAATAGGTTGGTAGGAGGATAGAGTAGGTATGGTAAGTAGGTTGGTAGGAGGATAGAGTAGGTAAGGTAAGTAGGTTGGTAGGGAGATAGAGTAGGTAAGGTAAGTAGGTTGGTAGGGAGATAGAGTAGGTATGGTAAGTAGGTAGGTAGGAGGATAGAGTAGGTAAGGTAAGTAGGTTGGAAGGAGGATAGAGTAGGTATGGTAAGTAGGTTGGTAGGAGGATAGAGTAGGTAAGGTAAGTAGGTTGGTAGGAGGATATAGTAGGTATGGTAAGTAGGTTGGTAGGAGGATAGAGTAGGTAAGGTAAGTAGGTTGGAAGGAGGATAGAGTAGGTATGGTAAGTAGGTTGGTAGGAGGATAGAGTAGGTAAGGTAAGTAGGTTGGTAGGAGGATAGAGTAGGTATGGTAAGTAGGTTGGTAGGAGGATAGAGTAGGTAAGGTAAGTAGGTTGGTAGGAGGATAGAGTAGGTATGGTAAGTAGGTTGGTAGGAGGATAGAGTAGGTATGGTAAGTAGGTTGGTAGGAGGAAAGAGTAGGTACGGTAAGTAGGTTGGTAGGAGGATAGGGGTAGGTAAGGTAAGTAGGTTGGTAGGAGGATAGAGTAGGTAAGGTAAGTAGGTTGGTAGGAGGATAGAGTAGGTATGGTAACTAGGTTGGTAGGAGAATAGAGTAGGTAAGTTAAGTAGGTTGGTAGGAGGATAGAGTAGGTATGGTAAGTAGGTTGGTAGGAGGATAGAGTAGGTATGCTAAGTAGGTTGGTAGGAGGATAGAGTAGGTATGGTAAGTAGGTTGGTAGGAGGATAGAGTAGGTATGGTAAGTAGGTTGGTAGGAGGATAGAGTAGGTATGGTAAGTAGGTTGGTAGGAGGATAGAGTAGGTAAGGTAAGTAGGTTGGTACGAGGATAGATTAGGTATGGAAAGTAGGTTCGTAGGACGATATAGTAGGTAAGGTAAGTAGGTTGGTACGAGGATAGAGTAGGTAAGGTAAGTAGGTTGGTAGGAGGATAGAGTAGGTATGGTAAATAGGTTGGTGGGAGAATAGAATAGGTATGGTAAGTTGGTTGGTAGGAGGATAGAGGAGGTAAGGTAAGTAGGTTGGTAGGAGGATAGAGTAGGTATGGTAAGTAGGTTGGTAGGAGGATAGAGTAGGTAAGGTAAGTAGATTGGTAGGAGGATAGAGTAGGTATGGTAAGTAGGTTGGGTGGAGGATAGAGTAGTTATGGCAAGTAGGTTGGTAGGAGGATAGAGTAGGAATGGTAAGTAGGTTGGTAGGAGGATAGAGTAGGTATGGTAAGTAGTTTGGTAGGAGGATTGAGTAGGTATGGTAAGTAGGTTGGTAGGAGGATAGAGTAGGTAAGGTAAGTAGGTTGGAAGGAGGATAGAGTAGGTATGGTAAGTAGGTTGGTAGGAGGATAGAGTAGGTAAGGTAAGTAGGTTGGTAGGAGGATAGAGTAGGTATGGTAAGTAGGTTGGTAGGAGGATAGAGTAGGTAAGGTAAGTAGGTTGGTAGGAGGATAGAGTAGGTATGGTAAGTAGGTTGGTAGGAGGATAGAGTAGGTTAGGTAAGTAGGTTGGTAGGAGGATAGAGTAGGTATGGTAAGTAGGTTGGTAGGAGGATCGAGTAGGTAAGGTAAGTAGGTTGGTAGGAGGATAGAGTAGGTATGGTAAGTAGGTTGGTAGGAGGATAGAGTAGGTATGGTAAGTAGGTTGGTAGGAGGATACAGTAGGTATGGTAAGTAGGTTGGTAGGAGGATAGAGTAGGTAAGGTAAGTCGGTTGGTAGGAGGATAGAGTAGTTATGGTTAGTAGGTTGGTAGGAGGATAGAGTAGGTATGGTAAGTAGGTTGGTAGGAGGATAGAGTTGGTACGGTAAGTAGGTTGGTAAGAGGATAGAGTAGGTAAGGTAAGTAGGTTGGTAGGAGGATAGAGTAGGTATGGTAAGTAGGTTGGTAGGAGGATAGAGTAGGTAAGGTAAGTAGGTTGGTAGGAGGATAGAGTAGGTATGGTAAGTAGGTTGGTAGGAGGATAGAGTTGGTAAGTTAAGTAGGTTGGTAGGAGGATATAGTAGGTATGGTAAGTAGGTTGGTAGGAGGATAGAGTAGGTATGGTAAGTAGGTTGGTAGGAGGATAGAGTAGGTATGGTAAGTAGGTTGGTAGGAGGAAAGAGTAGGTACGGTAAGTAGGTTGGTAGGAGGATAGGGGTAGGTAAGGTAAGTAGGTTGGTAGGAAGATAGAGTAGGTATGGTAACTAGGTTGGTAGGAGAATAGAGTAGGTAAGTTAAGTAGGTTGGTAGGAGGATAGAGTAGGTATGGTAAGTAGGTTGGTAGGAGGATAGAGTAGGTATGCTAAGTAGGTTGGTAGGAGGATAGAGTAGGTATGGTAAGTAGGTTGGTAAGAGGATAAAGTAGGTATGGTAAGTAGCTTGGTAGGAGGATAGAGTAGGTATGGTAAGTAGGTTGGTAGGAGGAGAGAGTAGGTATGGTAAGTACGTTGGTAGGAGGATAGAGTAGGTAAGGTAAGTAGGTTGGTATGAGGATAGATTAGGTATGGAAAGTAGGTTCGTAGGACGATATAGTAGGGAAGGTAAGTAGGTTGGTACGAGGATAGAGTAGGTAAGGTAAGTAGGTTGGTAGGAGGATAGAGTAGGTATGGTAAATAGGTTGGTGGGAGTATAGAATAGGTATGGTAAGTTGGTTGGTAGGAGGATAGAGTAGGTAAGGTAAGTAGGTTGGTAGGAGGATAGAGTAGGTATGGTAAGTAGGTTGGTAGGAGGATAGAGTAGGTAAGGTAAGTAGATTGGTAGGAGGATAGAGTAGGTATGGTAAGTAGGTTGGGTGGAGGATAGAGTAGTTATGGTAAGTAGGTTGGTAGGAGGATTGAGTACGTATGGTAAGTAGGTTGGTAGGAGGATATAGTAGGTAAGGTAAGTAGGTTGGTAGGAGGATAGAGTAGGTTGGTAGGAGGATAGAGTAGGTATGGTAAGTAGGTTGGTAGGAGGATAGAGTAGGTATGGTAAGTAGGTTGGTAGGAGGATAGAGTAGGTACAGTAAGTAGGATGGTAGGAGGATAGAGTAGGTAAGGTAAGTAGGTCGATAGGAGGATAGAGTAGGTTGGTAGGAGGATAGAGTAGGTAAGGTAAGTAGGTTGGTAGGAGGATAGAGTAGGTAAGGTAAGTAGGTTGGTAGGAGGATAGAGTAGGTATGGTAAGTAGGTTGGTAGGAGGATAGAGTAGGTAAGGTACAAAGGAGTACAAAGGAGTACAAAGGAAATCAAGCAACAACAGATCTAGTGACCCTTCTAGGTTGCTTGTCCTCCAAAACACTGAGGATCAAGTGTCCAAACAGTGGTTTAGAGTTGGTAAGGGAACATTGGAAAGGGAACTACTGCCCTGCCACTAACGTGGCAGGACTAGGAAGTTAGTAGGGGACATATGGGTTAGTAACTGAGGGGAGGATAAAGTTATTCATTTACAAACGCAGTCAGTCGCGGGTTTGATGCGAGATATTTGTCTAGGCGGAATTTAAATGAATCAACGGTGCTGCAGTCTATAACGTCTCGGGGAAGCCCATTCCACAAGTTGACAACTCGATTGAAGAAGAAATTTATAGATTCGTGCGAGTTAAAAGATTTACCAATAATTTTGCAACCGTTTCCCCGCGTGTAATTAGATTGGTCGATAGTGAAGTACTTACTACAGTTCATATTGTCGATGCCTTTGATGATTTTGAACACTTGAATTAAGTCGCCTCTTAATCTGCGCTGGGTTAAAGGAAATAGATTTAATTCTCTAAGACGCTCTTCGTATGGTTTGTTCTTTAGGCTAGGTATCATTTTGGTAACTCTACGTTGAACTCGTTCTAGCTTGTTTATATCTTTTTGGTAATAAGGGCACCAGGATTGAACGCAGTATTCCAGAAGAGGGCGGACTAAGGAATTGTAAAGGGTTAGGATAACTTCTTTGGATTTATGCTCAAATGACCTGCCTATAAAGCCAATTATTTTGTTTGCCTTCTTAACAACTTCTGAACATTGTTGACTCGGTTTTAGGTTACTCGATATTGTTACTCCCAGATCAGTTTCTCTGTTTACATTCTTAAGCTGAGTGCCATTCATCGAATAGTTTGCTTTCTCATTTAGGTATCCGACATGTAGTACTTTACATTTATCCGCATTGAAACTCATTTGCCAAATTTGGGCCCAACATGACAATTTATCTAGATTGTGTTGCATATCGTCAATATGTAGATTGTAGATTGGTAGGAGGATAGACTAGGTATGGTAAGTAGGTTGGTAGGAGGATAGAGTAGGTATGGTAAGTAGGTTGGTAGGAGGATAGAGTAGGTATGGTAAGTAGGTTGGTAGGAGGATAGAGTAGGTATGGTAAGTAGGTTGGTAGGAGGATAGAGTAGGTAAGGTAAGTAGGTTGGTAGGGAGATAGAGTAGGTATGGTAAGTAGGTTGGTAGGAGGATAGAGTAGTTATGGTAAGTAGGTTGGTAGGAGGATAGAGTAGGTAAGGTAAGTAGGTTGGTAGGAGGATAGAGTAGGTATGGTAAGTACAAAGGAGTACAAAGGAAATCAAGCAACAACAGATCTAGTGACCCTTCTAGGTTGCTTGTCTTCCAAAACACTGAGGATCAAGTGTCCAAACAGTGGTTTAGAGTGGGTAAGGGAACATTGGAAAGGGAATTACTGCCTTGGAACTAATGTCCGTGGCAGGATTAGGAAGTTAGTAGAGGACAGATGGGTTAGTAACTGAGGGGGGGATAAAATAAAGTTATTCCATTTACAAACGCAGTCAGTCGCGGGTTTGATGAGAGATATTTGTCTACGCGGAGTTTAAATGAATCAACGGTGATGCAGTCTATAACGTTTCGGGGAAGCCCATTCCACAAGTTGACAACTCGATTGAAGAAGAAATTCTTAGATTCGTGCGAGTTAAAAGATTTACCAATAATTTTGCAACCGTTTCCCCGCGTGTAATTAGATTGGTCGATAGTGAAGTACTTACTACAGTTCATATTGTCGATGCCTTTGATTATTTTGAGCACTTGAATTAAGTCACCTCTTAATCTGCGCTGGGTTAAAGGAAATAGATTTAATTATCTAAGACGCTCTTCGTATGGTTTGTTCTTTAGGCTAGGTATCATTTTGGTAACTCTACGTTGAACTCGTTTATATGCTTGTTTATATCTTTTTGGTAATAAGGGCACCTGGATTGAACGCAGTATTCCAGAAGAGGGCGGACTAAGGAATTGTAAAGGGTTAGGATAATTTCTTTGGATTTATGCTCAAATGACCTGCCTATAAAGCCAATTATTTTGTTTGCCTTCTTAACAACTTCTGAACATTGTTGACTCGGTTTTTGGTTACTCGATATTGTTACTCCCAGATCGGTTTCTCTGTTTACATTCTTAAGCTGAGTGCCATTCATCGAATAGTTTTCTTTCTCATTTAGGTATCCGATATGTAGTACTTTACATTTATCCGCATTGAAACTCATTTGCCAAATTTGGGCCCAACATGACAATTTATCTAGATTGTGTTGCATATCGTGAACTTGTTCTTTTGAGCGTACGCTATTTGCAATTTTTGTATCGTCAGTAAATTTTGAAATTGTACAGGTGAGACCCTCATCTATGTCGTTGATGTAAATTAGAAAGAGAATTGGTCCTAGTACCGATCCCTGGGGTACCCCGCTACTTACATTGGTCCATTTAGATGCCTTACCATTTATGACTACCCTTTGCTTTCTGTTGCTGAGCCAATTTTCTATCCATTTCAACACACCGTCTTGTATTCCATGCACTTTTAGTTTTAGCAGTAAACGTTTGTGGGGAACTTTGTCAAAGGCCTTTTGAAAATCAAGGTATATAATATCTACAGCTTTACTCTCATCGTAGAGGTTGAGGATATCGTGGAAGAAGTCTAAGAGGTTTGTTAAACAGGAACGTTTTTTACGAAAGCCGTGTTGAGTATCTTAAGTATGTTATTTTCCTCTAAGTGATTTACGAGTCTGTCTCGTATGACCGTTTCTAGCATTTTACATACAACTGAGGATAAGCTAATTGGACGATAGTTACTGGGTAGGGATTTGCTGCCTTTTTTTAATATCGGTGTTACGTTGGCTAGCTTCCACTGATCAGGCATAGTTCCAGACTGCAAGGATTTATTGAATAGTAATGTCAGTGGTTTGGAGAGCTCATCCTTAGCTTCCTTTAGAACTATAGGCGAAATTGTATCAGGTCCTGGCGTTATATTTACCTTGAGTTTATCTAAACAATTCAATACTTCTCTCTCTGTAACGGTGATATTGCTTAGAACATCTGAATTATCAATCTGAATCGGCGATGGTGTAGGGATATCACTGAGGTCTTCTGTTGTAAAAACTGATGCAAAGAAGGTATTGAGGGCATTACTCATTTGTACTTCGTCTTTGGTGTATTCTCCATTTTCATCGACTAACGGTCCAACAGTTGAAGTAACTACTTTTTTCTTTCTGATATAACTATAGAATTCTTTCGAGTTTGTTTTACTTTGATTCGCAATATGTAACTCTAAGGTCTTTTTACTTTGGTAAGTAGGTTGGTAGGAGGATAGAGTAGGTATGGTAAGTAGGTAGGTCGGAGGATAGAGTAGGTAAGGTAAGTAGGTTGGAAGGTAGGTAGGAATATACAGTAGAGTAGGTAAGGTGAGTAGGTATGCGGGTAGGTAGGAAAATAGAGAAGGTGAGGTAAGTAGGTAGGTGGATAAGTAGGTGGGTAGGTAGGAGGATAGAGTAGGGTAGGTAGGCGGGTAGGTAGAATGATAGAATAGGAGAGGTAAGTAGGTAGGCAGGTAGGTATAATGATATAATAGGTAAGGTAAGTAGATAGGTAGATAAGTAGGTAAGCAGGTGACTAGACAGATGGATGGGTAGATAGATAGGAAAAGAGAGTCTGTCGGAGAAAGCAGTTATTATTGTCGTACTAAGTCATAGCAGCCATGAAGGGTGACCACAATATCTCACATTCCTACAACATTCCTACCTCAATGACCCTTGAGAGAGAGAGAGAGAGAGAGAGAGAGCGCGCACCTGCGAGTAGGTAATAATAACAGAAACAGAACGATGCTACTAAGGCAGCAAAAGTGGTGGTGAATATGTAGAGGACGTATATGGAGATAAAGTAGGCCACTAATAGCTAGTAACAAGTAGGTTGATGTATATGCACATTCATAGGAGAACGAATATGACCAGGTAAGTGGAAGAGGAGGGAATAATGTAGTAAAGGAGATAATAAATATAGATAATGTGTAAATTATACAGTCGACAGCAATATGGTGGATACGGGACATGCATTAACATGCTAAAATATTTGGGTTTCAGTAAACATGAAAGGGTCATTAAAATTGTCCATAATATTTTACCATGTAATGCTATATTGGTAAGGATAAGGCCATATACTAATGTAAGGTACACTCGGATGCCTTACAGCATCTAACCTATTTATAATAATGGAAGTACCTCTCTGGAAACAAATTTATGATTATAGTTCTCTATATATCAACTACAAAACTAGTTATAATAATAATTGAAAAGTGAGTTATATCAACAAATCTTTACATATACTGGAGTTATATTTTCATAATGAAAAACATAAAAGGGTCACGAATTGTTATGAGTGGGCTAGAGACTATGGCATCCAAGTGTGCAGTTGGCCAAATAAGTCGTGTCTCCGCTGTAATTACGTTTTATTTTGTGTGTGCTGTATTAATGTCTGTCAGATGTTGAATATGGTGTTTATAGATAGGAACATGTTTTATATCTCACTCGAAGCAATTAATTACTGCTTAGATAGTGCTGACACTAATTATTGATCGATATATACTTGATGCCGCGAAATCATTTATTTAGGCGACTTTACATTGAATAATACAATTATAGATATACTGTACAGTGTATACCAAACTTATTTCCTCTTCTTCTCCTTCCCTCTGCTTCTCTCTCTGTCTCTCTCTTCTTTACTCCCACAACCTATTTAACTTTCGTATCGTTCCTAAGTCTTCCAGAAGTCTATATTATCCCCATAAACCCAAAGAAATCCAAGTATTCCAATTCACAGCTTTGGAGTTCTGGGAGTCAACCTGGGACGTTTCTGATGGTAAGCTCTAATATAATATTAATAATAATAATAATAATAATAATAATAATAATAATAATGATGCAAATCATAATATACTACTAATAATCATAATAATAATATAACATAAAGTATAACAATAATGATAATAATAATTATAATAACTATGTTTAGCCTTAACCCCTTCAGCACGATAACGTATTTATACCCTTGAATCTGGCTAACATTAGACGAGTTTATGCAGTATAATTAGGAAGAACCTACGCTGTTTGGAGGGTTCATTGAGATCGTTTTTACTCCTTTGAATCCTAGAGGTAGATTGTAAACAAAAGAAAATAGTCTGATGGTAACCAGAATATGATGAAAATTACGTCATCATGCTGAAAGGTTTAAAACATATACAATACATTACAATATATCTTCATAATTCATTAGCAAGGCTGAACCCATGAACTGTGAATACAAAATGTATGGGCTCCTTCAAAATACGTTTAGGAAATTACCAGCAGTGTTCTGTATAATATGTAGTATGCTTACACATTACTTACTAATAGTTGGCTATTTAAACATAATAGTTGCTTAGTAATTCCGCTTAAGTGGAGATGGGTCGTTTTTCTGGACCCCCTTTTCCCTCATGTTTAACCCTATTAGTTTTGAGATTATAACACGTTCGTCCCATCAGTTTGGCGGTGTTAACACCTTTCACCCCATTTCGTTGTCAATTTTAAAACCTTTCTTGCCATTTAGGTGTCGATTTTATCCTGGCGAGCGATAGCAAGCCTGTAATTTTAAAGGTCGGGGCATTATTCAACTGAAAAATGTACATATATATTGTTTTAAGCTTGATGGAGGTCTAGCGAAGAAACTAAAAAATACATGAATATGTAAATTACTAGACCAAAATAAAACCCACTATCCCCTTAAATTTTAAAAGACTGTTGTGTTGTTTTGTTTTATCTCGTTTTTCCCTTTGTTTCCTTTACAGATGACACCTCTCACACTTTAATTTGGCTAACGATGGGCGATTTTGTTCAGCTAAGGAAGGCCATACCGTAATGAAAGTGGTACGTTCTATCCTTATCTACCCTCGGACTTCAATAATTCATCAATAAACTTAGTATAATTGTCAATTTATGGCCAAAATGTACTTACATTTTTCACACCTTGGTCGATTAACCCTTATTTAGCGGGTGGTAAGGTATTTTACACTGTACCGCTCAGCGGGCATAATCCCGAAATATTCGCTCAATTTCACTCGCCCTAGTGCCGTTACTATGGCTCCAATGCGAACGAAACGATCATTTTTGGAAAGAGCAACTCTTCGTCTCCCCATATAAGTCTATGAATGGATGTTATGAATGAGTGTGGAGGGTGGGAAGAGGTGGTAGTTTTTGGTCTATTTCCCGGGCGCGTTCGATTGCGTTCGCTTTGGCCTGACTTCGGCCTCTCGCGCGTCTACTATTCCTTCGGTAATCGGTCTTATTTTTCTCTTATTTCTCCTTATTTCTGTATTCTCTCTCTCTCTCTCTTTCTTTCTTTCTCTCTCTCACTCCTGTCTGTCTGTCTGTCTGTCTGTCTGTCTCTCTCTCTCTCTCTCTCTCTCTCTGGCTCGCTCGCTTTCCCTCTCTCGCGCGCTGTCTCTCTCTCTCTTCCTCATCCGTATATGTAATTCTCATTATTATTTTCTCTAATCTCTCTCACTCCTCCTGTCTGTCTGTCTGTCTCTCTGGCTCGCTCGCTTTCCCTCTCTCGCGCTCCCTTTCCCTCTTCCTCATCCGTATTATGTATTTCTCATGATTATTTTCTCTAACTAATCCCTCTATTTCATTTATTTGCTTGTAATATTTCTGTATTATATCTTTTTCACTCTTTCGTCAGTTCAGTTTCTGTATTCTCTCTATACGGTGGGAATGGTATGTCGTATGAGGGATGTGCAGCACAAATATTCAATCTTTCGTTGTTTGGTTGTTTGTATTACCGTAAGAAATTTACTGAACGCCTGCAAATAATACGCTATAAAATGCTTGTAATCAAACTCTCAAGTAATTTCAAGGTCACATGCAATTATAAATGTAGGCTATAGGTAAACCCAGAGAGGAATAAACAAGAGAGAGAGTGTCGTGATAATATAACAATGTTACATATGTATCATATATATTTGAAAACATAATATATACGGTAGGCCTACATCTGTTCCCCACAATCATATAATGCCAAGCACAAATATTCAATCTTTCATTGTTTGTATTACCGTAAGAAATGTACTGAACGCCTGCAAATAATACGCTATAAAATGCTTGCAATCTCTCTATTTTCTCTAATCTCTCTCACTCCTCCTGTCTCTCTCTCTCTCTCTCTCTCTGGCTCGCTCGCTTTCCCTCTTCCTCATCCGTATTATGTATTTCTCATGATTATTTTCTCTAACTAATCCCTCTTATTTCATTTATTTGCTTGTAATATTTCTGTATTATATCTTTTTCACTCTTTCTTCAGTTCAGTTTCTGCATTCTCTCTCTCTCTCTCTCTGTTTCGCTTGCTTTGCAGGAATTTTGTTTTTGTTTTATATATAATATATAATAATTTACTTATCATTACTTACTATATCGTATAAACAATAGTAGGTAGCCAACTTACCATAATACCGATACACCAAACCGACCGCATGCGGGTTTGTTTATCACCTGTATACTAAAGTGCCACCGTTATCGATTTTCTTGGAGCCGACTCGAGCGGGAGGGTTACCAATTGAAGTTAAATCCGCTAGCATATATTGTTAGATGTAAGACATGATAAATACCACTAGAAATATGAATTGGCAAAATCCATATAATATCACTTCGAAATTGTTCTGAAATTTCAAAACAAAACCGCTAGTGTAAGTCATTGCTGCTAGATCGAAGTAAAGGTCTCTAGATCTAGCGGAAGTCGCTATACGTATTGGCAGTACTGCACACTCATTCATTTCATTCATTCATTTTCTATTGAGCTCGTCCTGGAATCTTTACGACTCTGAATCTTACGATTGCCGACGGCGATACGTTGTTGACATTGTTGTTGATGTTCCAGTGGAGGGATGAACAAAATATTGTCCTTGTCCAATAATAGCTATTTCATAGTCCCACAGGACTTATTTTGATATATTTATCAAATTTATTGAACGCCTGAAAATAATACGCTATAAAATGCTTGCAATCAAACTTTCAAGCAATTACAAGGTCACATGCAATTATAAAAAGGTATATTGTAGACCACAATCTTCGCCAAGCTTCGTTGTTGCTTGTATTATCGTGAGAAATGTACCATACACCCTGGTTATCGTGAGAAATTTACCGAACGCCTGCAAATAATACGCTATAAAATGCTTGCAATCAAACTCTCAAGCAATTTCAATGTCACATGCAGTATAGGTAGACCCAGAGAGGAAGACAGACAGAGAGAGAGGGGAGGTCAAAAACATCTGCTAGGTGTGATTTCCCCTGGGAGGGAAGAGATTAGTTAGGGGCGTGCCCTGGCCTACATCAGACAAAGAGAGTACAAAGGAGTACAAACAAAGAGAGAGAGAGAGAGAGAGAGAGAGAGAGAGAGAGTCGTGATAATATAAAAATGTTACACATGTATCATATAATATATGAACACATAATATATACGGTAGGCCTACATCTGTTCTCCACAATCATATAATGCCAAGCACAAATATTCAATCTTTGGTTGTTTGTATTACCGTAAGAAATTTATCGAACGCCTGCAAATAATACGCTATAAAATGCAAAGGAAATTTCTTGTAGAGTGCAATTTTGAGGACGTAATGTGCTCTGAGAGAGAGCGGAGCGGTGATTAGGAGCATAAATTACCTCAAGACCGCTCGCCACACAGGGAATTCTATAAGGAAATTACCGTATTTTAGGGTTTTACTCGTGTTTTACGATCGTTGAAAGACAACCAGTGATCGTAAAAGGATGGTTCGGGTGTCATTGGAAAGCTCAATTTACGCACTTTCAGGATACATACTTGTATTACGCTCTGGGTCTTGTTCATGCATGAAAAAGAGAACAGAACAACCCCATTTAGGGTAAAAAAAAAAACCCGCTGGGCGGCACAGTGAAATATACTCCACCAGCCGCTCGTAAGGTGATAAAATGCTTGCAATCACATTTTCAAGCAATTATAAAATATAAATTGTACTTACCAACACCCGCACCAGTATGTTCTTCGTCAGGAACGTCTCCAATTTGCTCAAGGGTCTGTCCAATATCAACCACAACATCCACCCCACGCAAATTATGCTAGGGGTGAAAGCCAATGATCGGGTTATTTTCGTCTTCCGAGTCATCCACACTACCAAAACTCTCACACAGACCTTCGACGGTTTCATCCAACAGCTTATTAGAAAGTTCTGAAGAGTTCAGCATGATATCTAGTTTCTGGGTGGTGAGCCGGGCGTGGTTAGTAGGGTGGCGCGACGCACTAGGGATTGGCGGCCACCGAATCGAACACGGGCAAATCTTGACCTTCCATTATGGCTGCTTGAGGGTCACTTAGTCACGGTCACGCAGTGGGGATGTGTGGGTGGGCCCTTGTAGTACACCGCCTGACCACCAAGTTTCGCTTTCCACCTAAATTAGGGCGGGAATACGCCCACGGACTTAAGTCCGACCCCGCCATTTAGTCCAATTTTCTCGTATCGGACTTAAGTCCGACCCCGCTAAATAAGGGTTAAAGGAGAATTCAATGTTTAGCATCGCTTTTCTCCAACATATATACAGTATATATATATATATATATATATATATATACGGTATATATATATATATATATTCTCTTTTAAACAGACGAGGTTAAAGGCAATAGCAGTTTCAGCATTCAGGATTTTATTGTTACAGCTTTTAATAGTTCTAACAATTTTCCTCTGGGGTTCAGAGATGAGGTACAACAGGTTAGCAAAATTCATGGTGGATCCAACGTTTCACAAGTAAACATCTTACATCTTCAGGGAATGGAGAAGTAATGATTAGAATAAGGACAAAACAACATATTTATACAAAATTCGAGGATCAAGAATAGGTAGGTGGGCGGAGCTACTGGGTGTGGGGTGGCTGTTCATTGGTGGAAGGCAGTCTATTCGCGAGACGGGCACTAAATCTTATCGGTGGTTGGTTGTTGGCTGTGGGTGGCTGTGATTGGTTGGTGTAGTCAGTTGTGTGCTGAGCGCGGAAAGGTAAGGGAGGGCGGCACAGAGCGAGAGGAAGGGGGGCAGTATGCCTGTAGCGCTTGTCTGAAGGAAGAATTTGAAGGTCTTGTGTTTGGTTGTTGATGCTGGGGTTCAGTGTTTGGTTGTTGATGCTGGGGTTGAGTGTTTGGATGTATAGAGCTTCTAAAATAGCTAGTCTTCTGGGGTCTGATTCTTTGTCGAGTATGGTAGTTTGTTTGTCTAGGTCGGCGCGATTTAGGGCAAGATGGTGGGGGGCTTGATAGTGATCTTTTATAGCGCCAGATTGAAGGTGGAGGGTTAGTCGACGGAAAAGGCGAGTCTGTGTCATTCCAACATAGGATAGGGGTCCACAGTCCCCAGAGGTGCAAATATGCTGGTATATCACATAATAGTCTTTCGGTTGGTTGGTGGAAATGGGGCGGTTACGGAGGACAAGGTTGGAGGTCTTAGGAGATTTGTAGTAAATAATGAGTTTTATTTTATTGTCAGGGTTGGTGGGGAGGACGTTTTTGTGGATTATTTCTTTCATAATGGATTCGTCTGTTGTGTGGTCGGAAGATATGTAGTTTCTGTAGAAAAATGTAATGTCATTGGCCGGGTTGGTGCTAGGGGGGTCTTGTTTGTACCATTTTTCTAGGTGGTTGATGGCATTGGTGACGTCAGTGTTGGAATACCCATTATTGACTAGGACCTGGGTGAGCCTTTCCAATTCATTGTGTGTGTCATTCCAGGTGGTGCAATGGGTGAGGGCTCTCCTGACATAGGCGGCGATGGTGGACTGATGGTATCGTTTAGGGCATTCACTTTCCCCATTAAGACATTGGCCATTGTTAGTAGGTTTGGTGTACACTGTAGTTTTGAAGCCGTGGTCGTCGAGGGAGACCAGGAGGTCGAGGAAGGGTAGATGTCCATCGGTGGTTTCTTCGTATGTGAAGTTGAGTCCGGAGGCGGCCATGAAGCGCTGCTGGAGGTCCCTGAGTTCGCCCAGGTCCTTCACCCGCACGAAGATATCATTGATGTACCTGCAGTAGACAGTGGGCCGGTGGGCAGCCAGGAGTTCCTCTTCGATAGTTCCCATGAAGAAATTGGCGAACAGGACCCCCAGGGGGCTTCCCATCGCTACACCGTCGATTTGCTGGTACATATTCCGTTCTCCCCCATTATTTTTGACATTTTAAGACGTTGGCCCCATTAGTTTGTCGATTTTATAAACTTTCGCCCCATTTTTGTTATCGATATCAAGACTTCGTGCCATTTAGGTGTTGATTTTTCCCTGGCGAGCGATAGCGAGTCGGTTAGTTTAGGAGGATCCGGCCTTCGGCCGGGAAATTTTTCTATCGCAAAATGTACAAACTTATCGTGAAGGGGGGTCTAGGGGGTGTGTTTTTGTTGTTTGTTTTTCAAGTTTGATGGAGGTCTAGGCAGGAAACTAAACAAAATATATAGAAAGATAAATAAACAAGCAAATAAATGCGCCTATCCCCCCTTAATGTAAGTTTCCGTGAGCGTCAGAGAGTTAAAACTAAAGTAATGGAATGAGTATGAAGAAAGCGGAGAGAGAGAGAGTACAAAGGAGTACAAGATAAATCAAGCAAAAACAGGTCTAGTGACCCTTCTAGACTGCTTGTCCTCCAAAACATTGAGGATCAAGTGTCCAAACAGTGGTTTAGAGAGGGTAAGGGAACATTGGAAAGGGAACTACTGCCCTGGAACTAATGTCCGTGGCAGGATTAGGAAGTTAGTAGGGGACAGATGGGTTAGTAACTGATGGGAGGATAAAATAAAGTTATTCATTTACAAACGCAGTCAGTCGCGGGTTTGATGCGAGATATTTGTCTAGGCGAAGTATAAATGAATCAACGGTACTGCAGTCTATAACATCTCGGGGAAGCCCATTCCATAAGTTGACAACTCGATTGAAGAAGAAATGTTTAGCTTCGTGTGAGTTAAAAGATTTACCAATAATTTTGCACCTGTTTCCCCGCGTGTAATTAGATTGGTCGATAGTGAAGTACTTACTACAGTTCATATTGTCGAGAGAGAGAGAGAGAGAGAGAGAGAGAGAGAACACCATTAATGGATGGAATACAAGTTTGGCTTAGCCCTTCCTCCTTCCTCCCTTCCTTCCTCCACCTACTGTTCTCTCATTGTTATTTCCTTTCTTAATCCCTTCAGCACGATGGCGTCTGTTTGCCTTTGATTCTGGCTAAAATTAGATGATTTTATACAATTTAAGAAGGGCCTATGTTATTCAGAGGGTTTATTGAGACTGTACATACACCTTTGAGTCCTAGTAGTAGATTATACGCTAAAGAAAATCGTCTAATGGTAACCAGAGTATGATGAAAATGATGTGATCGTGCTGAAGGGGTCAATGTATTATGGTATTAATGTTTTCCAAATTGTTTCTAAGTAGGCTAACTGAACCCCTTCAGAACCTGCGACGTCATTTGAAGTTTATTCTGGTTATATTTCGACGATTTTGTGGTTTAACAAGAATTTGTGGTAGTAAAAATTATCAATTGAGATAATTCGAAGCCTCTTATTTGCTGGAGGCCATTTCTTAGCCAGAATAAAGTCAAACAAAGGCGTCGCTTGTACAGAAAGAGTTAAGAAAGTTATATAATCAAAATACTACATGTTATGTAATTGAACACTATTGATTTGTATAATTCTATTACTAATATTGCCAAGAATTACATGCACAAATCGTCATGTTACACTAAACGAATTAAGTGAGATAACGAATATTTATCATATGTTTACTTGAAAGGGTTGACAGATATATTTGTATCCACGTTAATTTCAAGATATCCAAATTAAGCTAAATGTGAACATTGAATAATAGGAAAAATATACAAATTACAATTTTGCCAATATCTTATTCCGTCCACCTCTATGTCCTTCCCCCAGTTTCCTTCATATATAGGCTATGTCCAATGTCTTAATCTCTATTATTTGTTGATGTCCAAGAAGGAGACAAAGGGCAAAACTACCTGTATTGAGTGTCCCCCCTCCCCCCTTCAAAAATTAATTATATAAATAATGAAAGAGTGACAGAGAGGTATACTCAAGGTACGTTAGAGTAAACACGTATGGACACACGGAGCTTGAAACGGTTTAAGCCGTAGGATAAGGGAAAGATGGGTTAACCCGTGGAGCCCCGGCTAGTTTTGTAATGTTTGCGCACCAGAACCCGGCCGGTTTTCAAAAAATGGTTTTATTCCAGAAACAATAGCGAATGGGTTAGGAATGAAGGAAAAACCATGAAAACCCGCTCAAAAAGCTTAAAAAATGGTCCTACAGAGCCCCCGAAAACGGATTTTACAAGAGTAAAAAATTGAAGGCAATTATCCCCAAAAAACAGGTTATTGCGCGCTCGCGCGCACGCACGTGGAGTTTTCAACCATCGGCACGGTTGCGTGGGATACGTATACAGTTCCCATACAAATCTGAGCCCTCTTGAGTGGCTACACCTGAGGTTACGGTCGGCGCAATTAGGGTGACGCGTCAGGCGCGTCTCTGGGGCTGTGCGTTACATACATCGCCGACGCGTCAGACGCGTCGCTGGGGCTGGACGGGTTAAGGGAGAAAGATCCAGAGTGTACTTGTCGGGTGGAACAAAGACTGAGAACATAGGTTCACTCTTGGGATAGAGAATTGGATATAAACGGGGTGGGTATGTGTTGAATGGCAAGGAAGGTTGTTTACACTAAGATCTCTCTTTTTCCCTTTCTTCTCTCCTCCTTCCTATAATTCCTTCTGTCTTTCCCTACCATCCTCTTATTTTATCCCTGTTTTCCTGTTCTTCCTTTGTTCTACTTTCACTCTGTTCCTTCTTGTATCCTACCATCGTCTTCACTTCTTCACTTTGCCCTTTCCATCACCCCCTTTGCTCTTTTCTCCTTCTGTTATCTTCCTTTCTACTCATCCCTACTCCTGTCTATTATTCTGTATTCCTGTCCCTCTCTTAGTTTATCTTACATGTTTCTGTTTCGTTTCTTCTATTCTGCTTTCTATTTTGTCTTGCCGGTACTCCTTATAATTATTGCTTACTCCATTCTACTCTTCCTCACTCCCTTCTACTCTTTCTTACTCCTTTCTACTCTTCCTTACTCCTTTTTACTCTTCTTCACTCCTTTCTACTCTTCTTCACTCTTTTCTACTCTTCTTCACTCTTTTCTACTCTTCTTCACTCTTTTCTACTCTTCCTTACTCCTCCATACTCTTCCTTAAGCATGGTTCACACATGCAAGAGTCGGTGCTGGAGTCCAGCACGAGTGAGGAAGTTTTCAGATTCGGCCATGACTCGGGCATACTCTTCGTGACTCGTGTTGGTATCAGGGTGTGTCCTGGGGACTCGTTACATGGCCTAGAAATTTCATGCCTGCATGAAATTTCTTGTCCCCATCAAGAGTCCAAAGGACACACGTGTAGACACGTGTCAACAAGTGTTGACTCTTGTTGACTCTTCGTGGCTCTTGTTGAACTCTGCATAACTCTTTGTGACTCGTGTTGACTCTTGTTACACTCTTGGGTGAATTGGGCACCTGCACAATGGTGGCCACTTTTGTTACAATCTTGTTGTCTCATGTTACACTCTTGTTGACTTTTGTTACACTCTTGTTGACTTTTGTTACACTCTTGTTGACTCTTGTTACACTCTTGTTACACTCTTGTTGACTCTTGTTACACTCTTGTTGACTCTTGTTACACTCTTGTTGACTCTTGTTGACTCTTGTTACACTCTTGTTGACTCTTGTTACACTCTTGTTGACTCTTGTTACACTCTTGTTACACTCTTCTTGACTCTTGTTACACTCTTCTTGACTCTTGTTGACTCTTGTTACACTCTTGTTGACTCTTGTTACACTCTTGTTGACTCTTGTTACACTCTTGTTGACTCTTGTTACACTCTTGTTGACTCGTTCAGACTCTTTGTTTATTGGGCTGTAAAATTGACTGCTATTTTTCAAATCTCAACTCGTGTTGGGTTCGTGTTACACTCTTTGTGACTCTTGTTGACTCTCTGTGACTCGTACTGACTCTTGGATGAGCACGTAATGACTCTTGTTGACTCTCGGTGAATCGGGAACAGTGACCTTACTCGGCCTGGTTCTTGCCAAAGTCACGAAGATCCACGAAGAGTGTCACTCTTCACTCACTCGTACTTGACTCTGGTGCCTACTCTTGAATGTGTGAATCATGCTTTACTCATTTCTACTCTTCCTTACTCCTTTCTACTCTTCCTTACTCCTTTCTACTCTTCCTTACTCCTTTCTACTCTTCCTTAGTCCTCCCTATTCTTCCTTACTCCCTCCCCTTACCCCCTCTCCCCAACCATCCCACCATCCGTCCTCTCTCGTCATTAATTCAATAGGTTGATGGTAAAGCCAACTACAAGAGCGGAGGGACCTTAAGGGGAGGTGGGTCGTTTTTATGGTCCCCCTTTTCCCTCATGTTTAACCCCCATTTGTTTTGAGATTTTAAGACGTTTGCCCCATTAACTTGTTGATTTTAAGATCTTTCACCCCATTTCTTTGTCAATTTGAAGACATTTCGTGCCCTTTAGAGGTCGATTTTCTTTTTCAGGCGATCAATAAATAGTCTGTAATTGTGGAGGAACCGACCTTCGGCGTACTATATTTCTACCGAAAAATTTACAAATTTATCTCGAAGGGGGATCTAATAGATGTTTTTTTAAGTTTGATGGAGGTGTAGGGAGGAAACTAAACAAATATAAGAATATATAAATAAAAAGACCCCAACAAAATAACCACTGTACCCTTAAGGCTCAATATCAAACTATCTCGGGAGACTAACCTGTCCTATTACACTTGCTATCACCGCTACCAGCTCCCGTACAGTCGGCCTAATAACTGATGTCTCGGCACAAAGTATGTTTTAATCAATAATCGGTATCAGCAATAACTAAAGCTTGAATTATTCGTTTCGAGTGTGATATACAAACATGTTCCTACACATATCCACCCTATTCAACATCTGACAGACATTAATACAGCACAGAGCAAGCCAAACCTAATGACAGCTGATACATGACTTATAAGCGCTACCGTATTACCCAAAGGTATACATTTTTTGTTCTCTCTCTCTCTATATATATATATATATATATATATATATATATATATATTAAGGAACACCCCGTTCTTAACATTAATCCTCCATTAAAACAACTGCAATTTTTTGTTTCTATGAATTCCCAAAGATTAAAACTAAATATTTATTGTATTACTGAAACTTAGAAGCAAATGTTGAATATCCTATTCAGTAGTTTGAACGCCAGTTATGCGTATAGAGAAATAATGACTTATGCTGTAAGTAATAATATTATAATCCAATAGTAAGTTAAGAGTTCCCTATGTTATTCGATACATTCCGATAAAGATTTCTTCTTAAGGGGAGATGGGTCGTCTTTCTGATCGTCCTTCTTTCTCATGTTTAGCCCCATTAGTTTTGTGATTATAAGATGTTCGGCCCTTTAGTTTGACAATTATAACACCTTTCACCCCATTTCGTTGTCAATTTTAAGACCTTTCGTGCCATTTAGGTGTTGATTTTATCCTAGCGAGCAATAGCGAGCCTGTAATTTGAAGAGGAACCGGCCATCGGCTGGGACGTTTTTCTACTGAGACATGTACATATTAATCTTGAAGGGTGTCTAGGGGGTGTTTTTTAAGCTTGATGGAGGTATCGGGAGGAAACTAAATCAAATAACAAAACAGTTAAAACTAAAGTTTATAATCAGAAATATAGAAGCCCATCCACCCATAAACACTAACTGCATTACAGTTATATTAAGTAAAGACAGGCAGGCAAAGTGAATGACAGCATTGGACAGAAATAAAAAGAAAAAATAAATTCTAATGAGATCAACTTGCCTTGTCATGAGAGCGGAACATGGGGGAGACATGAATAATGCGCATGGTTAATGATCACGGAGACACTTGGATAAATCCGGATATGAAAGAATATTACTACACCATGTTAAAAAGAATAGTGGGAGAACTGAAAATTTTGATATAAAGAATGTATACATACTGTACATACATAGATGTTAAAGACCGAGTGGGCCAAGCGAGTTTCGATTTTCAGTCTCACATCCTAATGGCAGCGTTGCAAGCAGCCCTATTCGGAGCTGCTGCACATGGTAATTTTGTATTTTCGAAAAGATTGAATGGCCCGATCTCACGTCTTTCTAGATCTGCTCCTCGTTGCAGCTCTTTTTATGTGCATCTTTTCACCCAATTTTTAATCTGCTCAGTTGCTTGCGAGACGTTGCAGAGGGTAGATGTATGTCTCTCGCCCGGCCGACTCAGAATACGACCGGGTGGTGAAAATATAAGTTTTTCATTCCAACTGCTGTTCCCACTTCTTTAACCCTGCTCATGCATATTGGCCCCATATGGGGCAAAAAATATGCGTAAAACAGGTTTTTCGCGAATATTTCACGGCCGGAGGCCGATGGCAAGAAGTTTTGAAGACGAGCAGTCAGTTCGCATCGTCCTACGACTGGGAGAGGGTGTGATCCGCCACTCTCTCTCCTCCCCTTTCCTGTACCAACCTGTCTGGTTACCATATGGGATCCATAATCCCAAATGTGAACTACAAATTTCCCCTTCCTATCGAACTTTTTTTTAGCCTCAGAGTTCTGCCTTGTTGTCACGCAAGACCCTCAGCCATCCCCTCCATGGCCCTGCAACCAAATTAATCCAGCTTATGTAATGTATGAGATATGCCTCACTTTTTTTTACCCTTTTTTCACAATTTTTTTTTTTTAACTTAATATTAATTTTACAGTAGTGTAATTTGCTCTTAATATAATATTAAGCATTAACCCGGGAACTGCGGGAAGACTCTTAAGAGTTCCCCCGGCGCACTGCGGGAAGACTCTTAAGAGTCAGAGAAAAAAAAAATCAAATTTAAACATCGGAAATTTTTGTTTTAATTTTTTAATTTTTAATTTTTTTTTTTGCCCTAGGGCCATGCAAAATATCACTCCTCTACCTCCCCTCCTTCCCCACTTTCCTCCCCTCCTTCAGTTATCACCTATTTTCCCTGTTATTCCCTTATTCTGAGGTATAATTTTGTGCTAACATTAGCGAGTTGCAAGCAGGGCATTGTCATCACTGTTAGCAAGCGAGTGCAAGAGAGAGAGAGAGAGAGTATCGATCGACAGTGTCTCTCCAGCCTTGGGGGAAATTGGTGGGAAAGGAGGTTGCCTCACCCATACATTATGCAACTCCCGCCCTGTATCGCCGATTTTGACCATCCAAACGCTGTTTTCACTTGTTTTATTGTTGTAACAGGTTAATACCTTTATAATCAACCTATAATAGGCGCATATGGAGAAGTATTAATGCTATTTATGGTAAAATTAATATTTTAGTGATGGAAACAGCTCAAATACATGCGCACAGGCAGAGGTGTCTAATTACCCCCATGCGCACTTCAGAGGTTAATTGTAGTTTCTATTGGTAACAAGAAATTTAAAATTCATCAATCAGTTTTTGGGTGAGAGCCGTTTAAAGTGCCGGTCCCCATATGGGGCCACATTGCTAATTTCGCTACACTTCTGGAACATTACCTGAGGCTCTCCTGAAGGTTCATATGTTCATATGTTGGCATATAAGAAAAATAAACACACATGTAGAAGAAATAATTCTTTATAATGGGAAATATAACAAATTCTGTCAGAATCGAAGGGTAAAAGTTACTCATCCTGGCCACTTTTCACTACCTCATTTTTGCGGGGTTAAGACCTGTTTTTACCAGTCATATCAGCAAAATATATTTTAATATTAATTTTGGATACCAACAAACTAACTGTTAAGCTATATCAAATTCTTATTTAAAGTTATTTACTTTTCTTTACCCGATATCGTTTGTAGACTACAATATAAAAACTAGAAAATGTGCTCTCTGTGTTAAGAGTTATATGTTCTATCGACATAGCAGTAGTAATAAAAATCATTCTCCTGAAAATATCTTAGATATATTTATTGTGAGGTGATCTTTTTACGGTTTGTAGGTAATTTCTTTCCTTTTCCCTCTGGATAGTCCAATTTAGACCCCCCCCCCCCTCTCATCAGTACAATGGGCTCTCTCTCTCTCTCTCTTCAGGGGTCTAAAGTACATTTGCCTGTTTCTTGCAATTTATCGATTTCCTTTTTAGCAGACGTAGAACACACACACACACACATATACACACACACACACACACACACATGTAGCCTACACTTAACCATTACAGTATCAGTGACGTCTTTTTATATTATATTATATTTCAGCTGCATTTAGACAATTTTATTAAGCTTAGTAAGGATATATGGAAGCTAAAAGGAACATTTTATAGAGGCTGTAGCCTTATAATGGGTAGACGTCCTTCCTAAGCTGAATCAAATTGCCTATTAACTTCCAGAACTTTTGGACGTCACTGGTACTGAACGGGTTAAGCAGACACGGTTACACACTTATGCTGGGGTCACACATTCACGTATATGCTCCCGTATGCTCCCGTACGAAGGTTTATTGGTAGTTGGCAACCGAATACGTAAAACGTAAGGGCTTAGTACGCAAAACGTAAATGAAATTGTGTCTAGTCGTGGGGGTTGGTACGCATGGCGGGCGTAGCCACGCTGGTCTTGGAGGTGGTTGGTGCGGCCAAGGTCGCCCGGTATGTTTTGGATTTCGAATCAGATACGGGGCTCGCGCTCACGTATGTCAAAAGTCGGGAAAGCATAAGTTTTACCTGGCTAGCTGCTACGTCTTACGGGTGCAGCCCCGTAAAACGTAGCAGCTAGACAGGTAAAACGTAAGTTTCTCCCGCCAATCGTACAATGTTCACGTAAAACGGGAAAGTGAAAGTAAGTCCGGGCGCATCTGGCAGAACCGCCGCACTGCGGGTTGGCGGGAAGACGCGGCACCGTTGTACGGTGGGGTCATGGGGGACAACGGGACCAGCGGGGGACACTCCAGTCACACCTCTCACCACACCGGAGCAGCAACCAACAAGCCAACCCTGCCACCCTCTGCACCCTGCTGAAAACAAATCGTAGCAGCGAAACGACTGCACCTATGGCTTTCATATTTTTACCACATATACCTTACTCTTTAGGCTACCCACCACAAAAATCCCAAATCCCTCCTCCCAACCACTCGTTGACTGTTGGTCCCGTCATAAGGAAAAAAATTGAAAATCTGTGGCGGCGAAACGACTGCACCAATCGGGTCCATATTTGTGTAACAAGTCCCTTACCCTTCTGCCTTCCCCCCACCACACCCCCAACCACCCACTTCCAGCGTATCCGTACGAAGATAAGGAAAACAAGGAAAATCCGTGGTGGTGAAACTACCTCACCAATCGTCTTCATATGTATAACACAAGTCAATTACCCTTCTACCTTCCCCCAACCAACCCGAAAACCACCCTCCCACCCATACATTCCGATACCATAAAAGTCTCTGTAGTCTATAGTGTCATTTCAGCTACTTTCGGGACCATCGGGGACCTGATTTCTGGCGAAAATGGACAAGGAGAGTGTTTTTTTTACCATTATCCTTCCTTTCTCTCCCAACTTGATAGATTTAGCAAAAAAAAAAAAAAACTCTGGCACTGGCAGAAGCACACCGTCAAAATTGGCTGGCACTCAGCGGGTTAAAGGTTACAAGGATGAATGGTCTTTCCTCTATAAAGGGAGTTCACAAAATTGAACTCCTCAAGGATGAATTCCGCGATGTTGTTCATGGTGCCGATGCAGGACTGGGAATGGGAATGGTGTGGCCATTCCTGCCCTTTTGTAGTTCCCAGATTCCAACCCAGACCTACGTGGTTGACAAAGACTGTCTTTGTCTGTGTTTGGACAGACGGGGTGTGCCTAAGATTGTCCGGACACGGTCCACGTAATGCCTACAAACTCACAAGACGTACGGCCTCAGCTACGTAGGTCTTGTGGGGGCGTGGCCATGGGCGTGGCCTGTGTTCCCGCAAATCGGGCAGCCCAGGCGGACTAACGGGGACATGCTTACGCAAGTCGCAAGCACGTACGTAGCTCCATACGACTACATTACGTCTGACGTAACACTGGCCCCGTTACGGTACGTATGTCGGGAAGTGCAATAGTCGTAGTCTATACGGGCGTACACGGCCGGACTACGCCCGTCATAACACAAAATTGGCGATCACGCCTGACGGGAGCATACGGGAGCGATATACGTGAATGTGTGACCCCAGCATTACACATTATATCGACACATTCACAGGCGCACGTATTACGGGAGGATGGGCGTACTTATTTGCTAATTTATGTTTTTATTTTTATTTTGTTTTTTTAAGTTTCGTCCCTAGACCTCCATCAAGCTTAAACAAGAAAAACACCCTCCCATTTTCCGATAGAACAATTTCCCGGCCGAAGACCGGTTCCTTTTAAATTACAGGTTCGCTATCGCTTGCCAAGAAAAAATTGAAACATAAACGATACGAAAAGTGTTAACTTTTGACAACAACAATGGGTAAAAGGTCTTAAAATCGCCAAACTAATGGGTCAAGCGTTTTAAAATCTGAAAACTAATGAGGCCAAACATGAGGAAGGGGACCAGAAAATCGACCCACCTTCCCTTAACCCTCTTCGACATATGACGCGATTTTGAGCCTATTGGGGATACTTTAAAGCCTTTGTTACCATCAGGGGTATTTATAAAACTTTAGTTTAGTTACTTCAACCTCTGCAGTTGTCTTTGAGTTAGCTGTGGGCAGAAAACTAATTTTGGAGAGATAATTATAAGAGTGAGAGAACTCTATTTCTTATTGCTAATCTGGCAACCTCTGCGTCATATGAGTCTGAAGGGTTTAATATGAACAAGTAACACACGTGCACGTACACACATACATTAGAACATACACACCCACCCACACATGCATACGCAGACATAAACACATACACACACACACACAAGCATACACAGACATTAACACATACACACACACACACACATTAACATATACACACACCAAATACATTACACATACACACACACACATACATACATACACACACACACACAGATACACACACATAGTACACACACGTAAACAAACACACGCCCCTTTGTTTAATCTCGGCGGAGGAAATGAAGGTAATTATATAGATGGTGTATGTGTCACTATTTAACGTAACTCTTGTATTCTGGGGGTATCATCTTGTCTTCTCGTTCATTCTTACGTTTTATCTGACTACACTGTTTTTCTCTTTAATTTGTTTCCATACTTTTTACAGCCTGACAAACTTTCTCCCTTACAACACACTCACTCTCACTCACTCACTCACTCTCTCTCTCTCTCTCCTTTTACTTTGCTGTCCCATTCTGCTACTGTAAACTGTCCCTGCCTTGTAGTATTAAGGCCGGACCACCTAGTAGGACCGCAAGATCTGTGTGGTCGGGGTATATTTGTAACTCTCTCATATTACACTTTTATCATCCGCTCTAGCGACTTAACTTTCTCCTTCTATGATAATTTCCTCAAACGAAAAAAAATAATTAAAATTTAGGACGAGGATGGTGATGAAGAAAAAACAGCAAAAGTGTGTGTTCGTTATGCTCGAAAAATATTGGTTGGCAGTTTTTTTAGCATGAAATATTATAAGAGAAACTTAGTTCAATAAAATATATACACCATGTAGATAATGAAACTACTGGATTTAAAGGGATTAAATTATTATTTATTATTGTTATTATTATTATTATTATTATTATTTATATTAGGTTCCTGGACAAATTTCTCTAGGAAATATGCCTTAAACACACACACACACACACTTACAAGTATATATATATATATATATCAGTAACACTCTGGTTACTTGGGATGCATAGTTTTATAATGAAGAGTATGAAAATAAAATATCATAGTTTATTTTTGAGGGTAGAATAATGTCATGAGTCGTGATAATAAGGCTTCGGACGTTGAGGCATATATTTCATGACTCCTTTCCCTTCCACGGGAAATACATGTTTCAACGTCCGAAAGCAATTACCCTGATGCATGAAAGAATTACCCAATAAACAATTTTACGTTGTCACAACATCATATATAAATGTAGCCACAACTTGACAACTTACGAAAATAACGTTGTATTTACGTAAATGCGTGAACAACCACAACAATCGCAGGACCTTAACCCAGAATGTTGTAGAATAACATAAATAGACCATAATTTCACCAACTACTACAATGTATTTTTATATGTTGTCATAACCTTCCAAATACCAAGATATACAACATAACAATATTAAGAAAAATAAGTTTTATTCCCGTAAATGTGTCAACAATCATAAAGGTCGCCGGACCATAATACAGAATGTTGTAGTATGGCGTAAATAGACCAAAATATCATAAACTACTTCAACGTATTATACTATGTTGTCAAAACCTTCCAAATGCCTCTAGTTATACAACCTGACAGCATTACGAAAACTATTTGTGTACCCCTATGTCAATATTGTGACGTCCATACCGGTTAGACCTCCTATAGCAAGCTAATGATATTGTGGCTCCAAACATTATCTACAACCCTCAACCCCAATCCACTATTAATATAATGAGCACCTGGTGTACCATAGCCGGTACAGTGTACCCCTATGTCAATATTGTGACCTCCATACCGGTTAGACTTCATATAGCAAGCTAATTATATTGTGGCTCCAGACACTATCTACAACCCTCAACACAATCCACTATTAATATAACGAGTACCTGGTGTACCATAGCCGGTACAGTGTACCCCTATGTCAATATTGTGACCTCCATACCGGTTAGACCTCCTATAGCAAGCTAATGATATTGTGGCTCCAGACACTATCTACAACCCTCAACACAATCCACTATTAATATAACGAGTAACTGGTGTACCATAGCCGGTACAGTGTACCTCTATGTCAAAATTGTGACCTCCATACCGGTCAGACCTCCTATAGCAAGCTAATTATATTGTGGCTCCCGACACTATCTACAACCCTCAACACAGTCCACTATTAATATAACGAGTACCTGGTGTAACATAGCCGGTACAGAGTACCCCTATGTCAATATTGTGACCTCCATACCGGTTAAACCTCCTATAGCAAGCTAATGACATTGTGGCACAAGACACTATCTACAACCCTCAACACAATCTACTATTAATATAACGAGTAACTGGTGTACCATAGCCGGTACAGTGTACCCCTATGTCAATATTGTGACCTCCATACCGGTTAGACCTCATATAGCAAGCTAATGATATTGTGGCTCCAGACACTATCTACAACCCTCAACACAATTCACTATTAATATAACTAGTACCTGGTGTACCATAGCCGGTACAGTGTACCCCTATGTCAATATTGTGACCTCCATACCGGTTATACCTCCTATAGAAAGCTAATGATATTGTGGCTCCAGACACTATCTACAACCCTCAACATAATCCACTATTAATATAACGAGTACCTGGTGTACCATAGCCGGTACAGTGTACCCCTATGTCAATATTGTGACCTCCATACCGGTCAGAAATCATATAGCAAGCTAATGATATTGTCGCTCCAGACACTATCTACAACCCTCAACGCAATCCACTATTAATATAACGAGTACCTGGTGTACCATAGCCGGTACAGTGTACCCCTATGTCAATATTGTGACCTCCGTACCGGTCAGAACTCATATAGCAAGCTAATGATATTGTCGCTCCAGACACTATCTACAACCCTCAACACAATCCACTATTAATATAACGAGAACCTGGTGTACTATAGCCGGTACAGTGTACCCCTATGTCAATATTGTGATCTCTATACCGGTCAGACCTCATATAGCAAGCTAATGATATTGTGGCTCCAGACACTATATAAAACCCTCAACACAATCCATTTTTAATACAACTAGTACCTGGTCTACCATTGCCGGCACAGTGTACCCCTATGCCTTTATTGTGACCTCCATACCGGTCAGACCTCATATAGCAAGCTGATGATATTGTGGCTCTAGACACTATATACTGTATCTACAACCCTCAACACAATCCACTATTAATATAACAAGTACCTGGTGTACCATAGCCGGTACAGTGTACCCCTATATCAAGTGTGACCTCCATACCGGTCAGACCTAATTTACAAGAGCTAATTATAGTGTGGCTCCAGACACTATCTACAACCCTCAACACAATCCACTATTAATATAACGAGTACCTGGTGTACCATAGCCGGTACAGTGTACACTGTTACGGACTAGGGCTCAAACCCACAACACCATGAATAAATGATTAACTCCAATGAAAAGGCAACACAACTTATCACCGTGGTATTATAAGAATGGAAGTTAACCACCCAAAACTAGACTGCAAGGTTAATATTATCCTCCAGCGAAACCCTATTATTATTATATTACCCTATTGCTATACAACAAGTCAATCAGAATCATATAATTGATATTATTAAGTTTACGTTAAAGGTCAGTAGAATAATTTATGCTTCCGTAAATCCTTTAGGATTTTTATGTAAGGAACCACACAAATATCTAAGGTATTTAAATCTTTAAGTTAATTTGAAAGTGAAAGATAGTAGGCTACATGAAAATAAATAAGGTAGGTATGGATGAAAAGATAATTTAAAAGTATGGATATTATTTACATATAAATTACACTTTATACATCTATCCTTACATTCACACAATACAACATAATCATACAATACAACATAATCATACAATACAAAATAATAATACTTATCTATAGAGAGATAGTTATACAAGGCAGGACAAACTCAGGATGACCCATGGTGAGGTCTTGGCGAAGCAGAGGCGTGAGGAGAACTGACTTTTCTCAAATCATATTCTATCGAATCCTTGCATGGTCAGTAAAGTTATCGTACTGGACTAAAATACAACTACTCTCTCTCCAATCAAACAACTTAACTCAACTAATAATTATATAGAATACTTCATTCCAATATATAAATGAAGAGTAAAACATTAAATCACGAATTATATAAGGACTAATCATACGTCTGCCAGAGAGATGCTTAAACAAGGTAACGTGTGCTCTTGGCGCCACAATCTGCCGGCTTTTATGGCCTGCGGCAAACGATGTCTGGCAAGTAGGCTACAGTACACTCTGAACACAAAGTATGTTCCACGAAGTTAGTTTACTTCCTAAAGGCCTTCCTATGTACAAATAATTAGTCACATACACCCACTAACAATTAGTTAACTCTATCCCACCAGCAATTAGTTTTAATTAAGGCAATACATAACAACACCTATGTCAATATTGTGACCTCCATACCGGTCAGACCTCATATAGCAAGCTAATGATATTCTGGATCCAGACACTATCTACAACCCTCAACACAATTCACTATTAATATAACAAGTACCCGGTGTACCATAGCCGGTACAGTGTACCCCTATGTCAATATTGTGACCTCCATACTGGTCAGACCTCATATAGCAAGCTAATGATATTGTGGCTCCAGACACTATCAACAACCCTCAAGACAATCCACTATTAATATAACGAGTGCCTGGTGTACCATAGCCGGTACAGTGTACCCTATGTCAATATTGTGACCTCCATACCGGTCAGACCTCATATAGCAAGCTAATGATATTGTGGCTCCAGACACTATCTACAACCCTCAACACAATCCACTATTAATATAACGAGTACCTGGTGTACCATAGCCGGTACAGTGTACTCCTATGCCATTATTGTGACCTCCATACCGGTCAGAGCTCATATAGCAAGCTGATGATATTGTGGCTCTAGACACTATATATCTACAACCCTCAACAGAATCCACTATTAATATAACAAGTACCTGGTGTACCATAGCCGGTACCGTGTACCCCTATGTCAATATTGTGACTTCCAAACCGGTCAGACCTCATATAGCAAGCTAATGATAGTGTGGCTCCAGACACTATCTACAACCCTCAACACAATCCACTATTAATATATCGAGTACCTGGTGTACCATAGCCGGCACAGTGTACCCCTATGTCACTATTGTGATCTCCATACCGGTCAGACCTCATATAGCATGCTAAAGATATTGTGGCTCCAGACACTATAATATACAACCCTCAACCCAATCCACTACTAATATTGTTATGCCCTGATTTTATGCAGGATTAACAATTGGATATAGGCGAGTTCTACTCCACTGGGACTTCCAAGATCAAATACGTACATATAAAATGAAAGGAAAACAGAGGATAAGTATATCACGAGATGTGGATGAAGAATACAGCTTTATTTCTCTTGCACTATATTGGATGAAATAATCTGGAACTGAGAACATAGGACACGTATCACTGCCAGTGACTAGTACTTAATATTATCATTGACTCCTAGCACAGTCGCAGAGCTAGATAGGGAGCAAGTATTGTTGACCAACTTCATTTAATATTGGAGATAGTTTTTAAGACACTGGGGGTGCACAGTAGAGAAGTGTTTGTAGGAGTGGAGTGACCACTGTCTCTTTCCTTCAGGAATGTCACAGTGTTTCAAGTTCAATGCCAAGTACCCCAATAGGTATGCGGCTGGGTTGTATAGAAAACGGAGAGTCAATGGTGGACTCTGAATTATTTTCAAACACTTTGGTAAATTTTGGCAGAGTCGCTGACGTCTCAAAAGTCGGCTAAAATTGTATTAATTCGAAATTGATTCACTATTGGATGGCAAATTGTTATTCCGTATCACTTGTACTGTATGGGGGTATGACTCGTAGCTTTAGGACCCAATTATTAACATTGGTACAGATTTATAAGTATGTAAGCCACTTTTGGTGGAACTCTGTTTATTTTGTTTACTCGACACTTTTCCTACTTGCTGTCACTATCTTCTTCTCTTGGTCTCCCGGCGTGGTAACTTCTCAATTGATGTCTCCGGTGAACACTTCAGGAGGTGGTTGGTTCTCGTTGGTTGCTTCCTCGTAGGCCGTCTAGGTGGGCCGGCTGTGTGGAGTAGTTACAGATAGGTTGATTGGGCTTGAGATCTTAATGTTAGTAGATCATCATAATTACACAGTACCTTGAACCTTGAAGTAATGAACCTTGCAGTGCACGCATTACCCATAGAATATGACCAAGAGTTATATGCTATTATGCATGCTCTATCTCATAATCAGTTGGTAACTATATCTTGGAGTCTTCTTAACCTCTTCAACACGATGACGTAATTTCCATCACATTCTGGTTACCATGTTCTGATTTTCTTTAGCTTATAATGTACTTCTAGGTTTCAAAGGGGTAAATACGATCTCACTAAACCCTCTGAAGAACATAGGTCCTACTTAAACTGCATAAAGTCCACTAACTTTATCCAGAATATAAGGTTAAAAGGTGGTCATCGTGCTGAAGGGGTTAAATGTTCAATATATATTATGAATGTTGGACTACAGAATTATTCAAAATGAGAGAGATAGATAGAGAGAGAGAGAGAGAGAGAGAGAGAGAGAGAGAGAGAGAGAGAGAGAGAGAGAGAGAGATAATATAATAGACTCGAAGGTAGAATAGCTATCCCCATAACTCCATTTGTAAGGCGGCCCACTTCTGAACGTAAACATGATAAACCACCATTATTTTATTATCAATATCAAAACCCCTTGTTGTGATGGTTGCCTCTTAACCCCTTCTGTACAGGCGACGTCTCTTTAATTTAGTCTAGCTATATTAAGATGATTTTGTGCAGCTTTAAAACGATCTGTGGTAGTAACAATGGTTAATCAAGATTGTTCGAAGCCTGTTCGTTGCCAGAGACCCTTTTTAAACAAAATAAAATCGTCTAACAGTATCAAGAATAAAGTTAAAAGAACGGAACTGGTACTGCACGGGTTACAAATAATATCTACCTATCTATTGCCTGATGCCGTGATCCCCGAAGGGGTGGCCACGAACGAACCGCTCCCATGCACCTCTGTCCCCAGCCAGCACCGCCTTCATCCATATACTTCCTTACTCCATCCTTCCACCTCTCTGTCGGTCTACATCTCCCTCTCTGTCCTTCCACCTCGCTCTCGTACACCCTCATAGTCATTCTCTCTTTTCCCATACGTTCCATATGGTAGAACCATCTCAAAGTGTTATTTTTCACACTTTCCAGCACATCTACCTCCACACCACACCTCCTTCTTACTTCCTCATTCCTCTGTCTATCCCTCCATGTAACTCCGCAGGCACTTCTCAAGTAACTCATTTCCACACCTCTCACTCTTGGTCTGAGTTTCTCCACCAAATACAGTACACAAATGCACAAATACACTAAGATTATTATTTCATGAAGCCCACACCTTCACAACTTCAACTTTATTTTCCTCTTTTGACGTAACACAGTACCGGTGAAAACGGTTTGATTATAATTTGGCTACTATTAGACAACTGTATTCAGTTTAAAAAGAGCCTCCAGCAATCAACATGCTTTGAACTATCCTACTTAACAATTTTTACTACCACAGATCCTTTTTAAACTGCACAAAATTGTCTAAATATACCAAAAATAAAATGAAAAAGACGTCACCGGCACAGAAGGGGTTAAGACAGGATGAGAGTATTTATTAGCTTATTCATTTACCTTTTTATTATTCTTTTAATTTCCTTCATAGACTTCCATCCAAATTAAAAGTACACCATTAAGACCCCCTTCAAGATAAATCGGTACATTTTTCGATATGAAAATGTCCTGGTCAGAGGCCGCTTACTGCTATACAATCGTCTAATATTAGCCAGAATAATGAAAAGGACGTCACCGGTACTGTAGGGTTAAAACAATAGTTTTGAAGTGTTAAGCCAGACAGAACACACAAGAAGAAGTAAACATGTCGGAGTCTAAGATTGGCTATATTCTCCCAAAAGCTAAGTGAGTTTCCCTTGTTTTCTGTCTGTGAGGCAAACAGTTCGTGATGAGGTTAGTGAGGGAGTTAACATTGAGTTGTGGGAGGAAAGGCTGGGGGTGTGCTGGGTGAATGAGAGCTAAATTAGGGGGGGGGGGAGCGAGTGGGGGGAGTAAGAGCTTCATTGTAGGGGAGTGGGGAGGAGTGTAATATTCCTCATCCAAATGTTTATATTCTCAGAATACTTCCTGATGTGTCCTAGAGCAACGTGATGTACCCTTGCACTTCGGCAAACGTCAGGGAATGTTTAAACATACTTGAACATTCCCTTGTGCACGCCGATTGTCAGTCAATTCGTAGCCATTCCGTCATTCCAAGCTCGTTTTGTTTAGCTTCGGCGCGCCCCGAGTCCTTCCCCAGCACAAAAAAACCCCGTTGCGAAACACCATGCAATTGAAAGAGACCGCACAGAGTACCATGGATCACCCAGAAGGGCCGATCGGTCTCTCTCTCTCTCTCTCTCTCTCTCTCTCTCTCCATTATCAATCATATACCTTCCACTCCACCATAGAGTGAGAGTTTCATATTGGGGGGATAGGGTTAGGGGGGTGGAGGAGGGAGAGTTTCATTGTGGAGGGAGAGAGTTAGGGGGAGTGGGGTGGAATGAGAGTTTCATGTGGAGGGAGAGGGTTAGGAAGGTGGAGGAGTGAGAGTTCCATGTGGAGGGAGAGTTAAGGGGGATTTTGTTTCTTTTTCCGGGGGGGTATGTGAAGAATGGAACCAGCCTTGCAAATCCTATGAGAGAATACATTTGAGTAATGAAAGCATACACTTATATATTAATATCAGTGGATTGTTGTTTATACATATTGTTTTAAGTGACCTTTCGTTAAGTATCCTATGACAAGTGACAGAGTAATATAATATTGTGTACGATAGGATGCTCGTTGCCGCTGCATTCATCTCCGTATATGTGTTCTTTGGAACCTATGGTGTGTGAGTTACTCAACCTGGTACACAAGGGCTACTATGATTATCTAAAATACCAGACCTTACCTCTGTAGATAGGACGTGACTAATATCTACTTACTTCAGGTTCTTATTTATTGCTAAGTGAAGAGACTGACCATCCGTCTGTCCTTGCCCGGTAGTCCACCTAGGAACTATTTGTCTTGAGCTGATGGAGGTACCAGTAGCCATTGAGAGAAAGAGAAATATGGTACATAATATATTTCATCGCTTCACTTGTGTCTATTATTTATCCGTTTATGTTTATCTTAAGTTTAGTTAATGCTCCTCGATATCATTCTAATTTATACCAACTTGTTGTTTCTTTCCTCCTTCTTCTATCCCAGAATATATAACTTTATTAAATAATGATTACCTCGTTCATTAAGAGTTTTCCAGACATTTTCGTTAGACATATATTATCTATGTTCTAATTTGTGTGTTCCAATTGTTGGTCTCTTCTTGTTATTAACCCCTTCTGTGCCGGCGAAGGTACAATACATCGTTTTTTTAATTGAATTGAATTGAAAATAAATTGTATATATCGTAAATTATGTAACATGAATAACCACTGTTTATTATTATTATTATTATTATTATTATTATTATTATTATAATATTGTTTTATTAGTTTTCTATCTCTCTCTCTCTCTCTCTCTTTCTCTCTCTCTCTCTCTCTCTCTCTCTCTCTCTCTCTCTCTCTCTCTCTCTCTCTCTCTCTCTCTCGTTGGTTTCCTTGGTCAGGTTTTTTCACCACTAACTTTTTGCTCCTAATTTTTCTCCCTCCATTCGTTAGTGAATGTCTAAATTATTTTGTCTTCTCTTTCTACATATCCTCTTTTCACTCTCTCCCTGACTGACACGTTTTTATTTCCCTTCATTCTCTCTGGTAATATATTGTTTTTGTTTGTTCATTTCTTCTTCCGGGTAGGCTAAGCTTTCCATTCAAACTTTCTGGTCTTACTCCCTATATTTTCTCTGTCTGCTTTTGTCTTCCATTTTCTCCTTGGCATTATGATTAATATGGATGAATCAGTAGGCATGTAATTGTAAGTTCCCTTTCAGACTAATTTATATCTATCCTACCGTATGTATATATACTTTCCTTGTTGGCATTTCCTGACCCATAAAGTCACATTTCATCATTATTTTCCGGTACGACTTTTTAGCCAGAGAGAGCGGAGGGTGGGGAGAGAGCCTTCTACTTTGCTGGGCTATTCTTCTACTAGAAACTGTACCTGTCTCTTTTAGTATTAAGGCCGGACCACCTAGTAAGGACCGTAAGGAATAAGTATATGTGTAACTCTGTTTAACTACTATTCATATATTTCCGTAACAATCCCCCCCCCCCCCCTCTTCCCTTTGAGTAGCTATAATCACAATGTAATCATTGCTAAAGCCCCCTTCACACATGCACACCATGTTTGGTTCCGACTGCCCCCGATTTAGCCAAAAGTAAATTGGAAGATTGCAAAATTAGGAGCAGTCGGGGGCATATACGAATTTGGTCCCAACTGCTCCCACTTATATGGTACTATGCTGGGGGGTTTTAACACCTTCAGCACGATAACGTAATTTTATTTTATTCTGGTTACCTTTAGATAACTTTCTTTAGATTATAATTTACAGTACCTCTATAACTCAAAGGGGTAAATACGATATCAATACCCCTTTGGATAACATTGGTCATTCGTAAACTGCACAAAATCGTCTACCTTTAGCCAAAATAGTAGGTAGAAAGATGTCATCGTGCTGAAAGGGTTAAGTGTGTGATTATATTTAGATACTAATAATTCGTGTGTTTCCTAAATGTCTATGTTGTGATTATATTTAGATACTAATAATTCGTGTGTTTCCTAAATGTCTATGTTGTGATTATATTTAGATACTAATAATTCGTGTGTTTCCTAAATGTCTATGTTGTGATTATATTTAGATACTAATAATTCGTGTGTTTCCTAAATGTCTATGTTGTGATTATATTTAGATACTAATAATTCGTGTGTTTCCTAAATGTCTATGTTGTGATTATATTTAGATACTAATAATTCGTGTGTTTCCTAAATGTCTATGTTGTGATTATATTTAGATACTAATAATTCGTGTGTTTCCTAAATGTCTATGTTGTGATTATATTTAGATACTAATAATTCGTGTGTTTCCTAAATGTCTATGTTGTGATTATATTTAGATACTAATAATTCGTGTGTTTCCTAAATGTCTATATTGTGATTATATTTAGATACTAATAATTTGTGTGTTTCCTAAATGTCTATGTTGTGATTATATTTAGATACTAATAATTCGTGTGTTTCCTAAATGTCTATGTTGTGATTATATTTAGATACTAATAATTCGTGTGTTTCCTAAATGTCTATGTTGTGATTATATTTAGATACTAATAATTCGTGTGTTTCCTAAATGTCTATGTTGTGATTATATTTAGATACTAATAATTCGTGTGTTTCCTAAATGTCTATGTTGTGATTATATTTAGATACTAATAATTCGTGTGTTTCCTAAATGTCTATGTTGTGATTATATTTAGATACTAATAATTCGTGTGTTTCCTAAATGTCTATGTTGTGATTATATTTAGATACTAATAATTCGTGTGTTTCCTAAATGTCTATGTTGTGATTATAGAGTACTAATGTGTGTTTCCTAAATGTCTATGTTGTGATTATATTTAGATACTAATAATTCGTGTGTTTCCTAAATGTCTATGTTGTGATTATATTTAGATGCTAATAATTCGTGTGTTTCCTAAATGTCTATGTTGTGATTATATTTAGATACTAATAATAATTCGTGTGTTTCCTAAATGTCTATGTTGTGATTATATTTAGATACTAATAATTCGTGTGTTTCCTAAATGTCTATGTTGTGATTATATTTAGATACTAATAATTCGTGTGTTTCCTAAATGTCTATGTTGTGATTATATTTAGATACTAATAATTCGTGTGTTTCCTAAATGTCTATGTTGTGATTATATTTAGATACTAATAATTCGTGTGTTTCCTAAATGTCTATGTTGTGATTATATTTAGATACTAATAATTCGTGTGTTTCCTAAATGTCTATGTTGTGATTATATTTAGATACTAATAATTCGTGTGTTTCCTAAATGTCTATGTTGTGATTATATTTAGATACTAATAATTTGTGTGTTTCCTAAATGTCTATGTTGTGATTATTTAGATACTAATAATTCGTGTGTTTCCTAAATGTCTATGTTGTGATTATATTTAGATACTAATAATTCGTGTGTTTCCTAAATGTCTATGTTGTGATTATATTTAGATACTAATAATTTGTGTGTTTCCTAAATGTCTATGTTGTGATTATATTTAGATACTAATAATTCGTGTGTTTCCTAAATGTCTATGTTGTGATTATATTTAGATACTAATAATTCGTGTGTTTCCTAAATGTCTATGTTGTGATTATATTTAGATACTAATAATTCGTGTGTTTCCTAAATGTCTATGTTGTGATTATATTTAGATACTAATAATTCGTGTGTTTCCTAAATGTCTATGTTGTGATTATATTTAGATACTAATAATTCGTGTGTTTCCTAAATGTCTATGTTGTGATTATATTTAGATACTAATAATTCGTGTGTGTTTCCTAAATGTCTATGTTGTGATTATATTTAGATACTAATAATTTGTGTGTTTCCTAAATGTCTATGTTGTGATTATATTTAGATACTAATTCGTGTGTTTCCTAAATGTCTATGTTGTGATTATATTTAGATACTAATAATTCGTGTGTTTCCTAAATGTCTATGTTGTGATTATATTTAGATACTAATAATTCGTGTGTTTCCTAAATGTCTATGTTGTGATTATATTTAGATACTAATAATTCGTGTGTTTCCTAAATGTCTATGTTGTGATTATATTTAGATACTAATAATTCGTGTGTTTCCTAAATGTCTATGTTGTGATTATATTTAGATACTAATAATTCGTGTGTTTCCTAAATGTCTATGTTGTGATTATATTTAGATACTAATAATTCGTGTGTTTCCTAAATGTCTATGTTGTGATTATATTTAGATACTAATAATTCGTGTGTTTCCTAAATGTTTATGTTGTGATTATATTCAAATAATAAGATTTAGACGATGTTGTGCAGTTTACGCAGGATTTGTAGGAGTAAAAAGGATTAACTGAGATAGTTCGAAGCCTGTTAATTACTGGAGGCTCTTGATCAGCTGAATACAATTGTCTAAAAGTAGCCAGATTAAATATAAAAGGATGGCACCGGCACTGAAAGGGTTTACAGGTCATCTACAGGAACAGAGAACTACTCCCCATTAAATTACGGTGACCATTATTATGTCCTGTAATATTCCTGGATTCTTATTAAAAAATAATAATAATAATATTTATAAACACATAAATATATAAATAAATACACTGAGGGTAGATTTTTTGTCGGTAGATAAATTCTTATATAGGTAAAATTTAGAAATGTCTAAATCAGGAGTGCCGAAGATGGTTGCAGAAAACAGTGCTCGTGTGATGCCAGCAACATTTAAAGGCATATAATCACATAAGTGTTCATTTTCTGGACCCTCTTCACCCTCATGTTTAGCCCAATTAGTTTAGAAATGTTAAGTCCTCATTAGTTTTGCGATGTTAAGATCTGTCGCTCCATTTCTGTCAATTTTAGGACCTATCGTGCTATTTAGGTGCCAATTTCTTCCTGGCGAGCGATAACGAGCCTGAAATTTAGGAGGAAACGGCCTCCGGCCAGAACCTTTTTATACCAATTTTGTTTACACATTTATCTCGAAGGGAGGTGGAGGTCCTCGAGGGTATTTTCTTATGCTTGATTGAGGTCCAGGAAGTAAGCAAAAAAACTCCCCTTAACCCGGGAATGGCACGGAGACTCTTAACAGGTTTTACTGGGCGAAGGCGACTGGACTCTTAAGATCCAAGGCCTAAAATAAGCCTTTTTAAAGACCCCAGTGTCACTCAAAACAAAGGAATATGTGATTAAGTGATATGATTCCCCTCCATACCTCTTATCACTCCTTCACATGTATCAACCCCCCCCCCCCCTTCAATTACCACCTATTTTTTCCTCTTATTCCCTTGTTTATCAGTATATTTACCTCGCCAATATCTCCCAACCGGCTTCAAACTCATCAGGGACGCATATAGAGAGCGTGGCAAGAGAGCGATATCAGTCTGGCTTCATACCTCGAAGAGGGAGGGTGTATATCTCGTGCGTCTCTCACCTCATGACTGGAGGGTCGGCAATAATTCGTCTTTTTCACCCCCAAATACTATTCCCACTTGTTTTATTACTGTTACATGTTAATATCTTCATAAAATAGGCGCATATGACTAAGGCAATAACGATATTTATCGGATAATGATGATTTTAGGCGGGAATGAACCAAAATATGCTCGATTGGCGGGCACTTTTAAAAACCAATGCCGGAGAGGTCGCCGGCGCCGCGGTCCAAGTTTTTGTATCATAACTCGGGATATTGATGATACAACTGAACCAAAATCATCCACATAACCAAACTTAGTGTCGCGGTTCTGTGTAGTGTCAAATCGAATTGATGGCATAAATATCTTCGGAGATATAACAAAAGCGTGTGAAAAACAAAAACCGTTATTCCCCAATGCCAAGCATAAACAAGGGAGTGCCAAGGGAACGATGGGTTTTTAGTCCAGTGTGCAAAGTTAAAACCGCATATTAGTGAAAAGTGGCTAGATCACGATTCATGTATGTAAACTGTATCTCATGAAAAAAAAAATATATCAGCATTTATACAGAACTTACAATTTCAAAAGAAAGTTTAGGGCCAGTGTAAGTGAGCGTCCTACCACCACCGTACCAAAACACATAAATCGCTTAGCACTTGACGAGTGCCATAGGCCCCCCTCTCACCAACACCACCCCTCCCCCTTGACGTAGTCACATTCTAAACCGTGGTACCGGTATACGATTTTACCGAAATGGGAACTTAAACTCGAACAGGTAAAACAAATATAAAACAAATAAAATAAAACAGAGAAGCATAATAAGTTAACTATTTAACAAATCGCATATCGCGGGATATTAGTAGTGACGTTATTGAGGAAGAAACTCTCATGCAACCATCAATAGTGTAAATTCGGACCGGGGATAAGAGAGACAGGAAGTGGTTAGGGCAGTGATGATTCTATTTCATAAGTTTATCGAAAGTGTTACTTAAAGTTTAAACCAAAGCCAGTGTTAATGATTGGAAGCTCGAACAAGTCCTAAGCACAAAACAGTGACCCCCCCCCCCCCTCTCTCTCTCTCTAGCCCCTTTCCCTCCCCTGCGTCGTTACATACAAGAAAGTCGAGTAAAATATTCTTATAGATATGAATACCAAGGACGTTTGCAGTATCTGTAGGGACAGAGTGAGAGACAAACGTGGCACAAAATGCCAAATATGCAAAGACAAGTTTCATTGGTGCTGCATAGGACTTTCACCACCGATAAACATGGCTTATAATAATAAGGGGAAGAACTTCCATTTTTGCAACAGCTGTGCCGAGTTCACAATGCAAATCATCCAGACTGTGGAAAAAACAGAGGTACAAGATAGACCTAAATATAGCCAAGAGGCGGTGATATTCCAACAAAATTGGGGAAACACACCAAAACAACCAACAACACCTCCCTCTGAACAAACACCACACACAACTCTTCCCACACAAAAACTCTCATCAGCCCCCTCCCTACCACCTCGAAACACCGCGACGTCACCAAATACCACACCGCCGCCGCCTCCCCACATGACCCGCCCCCCTCCACACCTCTGCCATCTGCCTACTTACGCCCGGCAGATCATGACACCCAGCCCCCCTCTACACCACCTCATAACACCACTATTTCCCCCAACTACCAGACCTCCCCCTCCCAGACCCAGCATAGCTCACCACCTGCGCACCTACAGCCGACACGTAGCTCCACCCCCCTGCAGGCCTCATCCACCCATACACCAAGCCCACTATCAACCACAACCACACTTAGCTCACCACATAACCCCTCACAGCCCCAGCCACACCTACTGGGGTTGTCTACACCAGTGTGCAGATATTATCTGGAAAGAAGGTGCTACTTTGGTCAAAAGGGCCAATATAATGGGAGGTCATTTAGATTTGCTCATCCCAAAATTTGCAACAACATAACCAGTCATGGAAAATGTAGATTTGGTGAAACCTGCAAATACCACCACCCATCCCTTTGCAAGACATCACTTGAGAACAAGACCTGCTACAATATGAAATGCCCAGCTTTTCATATTAAAGGGACTTGGAGATATGCTAGACCTAACACGAATGGTAGCCCAAAAAACTCTCTAGCTATGCGAGGACGAGACAGAGGAAAAAGGCAAGGAGGGAAAGGGCAGATGAAGATGAAAAGACTGAGGGAGATGGAAGAGCACATAGAACACCTCGAGCACCTCCTGGCCTCCCAAGAGTGGCAAATACATCCCGAAGACTATTAGGTACACATAGTACTCCAAACAATCTCTCCCCAATCTTGTTTGCAAATATCCAAGGCCTAAAAAATAGAACCACAAACAAAGTACCATTTATTAGGGGCCTGCTAGAAGAAGGAAACGCTATATTTACGGCTCTCACAGAAACTCACATTAAAGATCAGGAAGATAGTGAGGTATGGATTCCTGGTTACAACCTACATAGGGCGGACAGAACGCATAGATCACATGGAGGTGTAGCCTTGTACATCCATGACTCACTGATATGTACTGAATTCCTAAATAACAGTAATGAAGTGGTGGAAATACTTGGAGTTAAAATAGAATCCCTAAATTTAGCAGTTATTGTTACATACAGGCCTCCAGACTCATCCCGAGAAGAATTCAAAACCCAGCTCAACAAAATAAAATCAGAAGTGGAAACCCTGGGGAACCCAACACCAAATATTATATGGCTAGGAGACTTTATCCTACCAAACATTAAATGGAGACAACTAGAAAACCAGTTAGTGGCAAACAACATCGGAGAAGCAAATACGAGAGAGCTTCTTGAACTTTGCGATTTTTTTAGTCTTACCCAACATATTGCTGAACCCACACAGGAAAACAATATCTTAGACCTGGTCTTCACTAACAACGACTCTCTAGTACACAGCATTAACATATCGGACACAACATACTCAGATCATAAATTAATTGAGATCAAAACAACCTTAGAAAGTGTACAAACAACCTCAGAATCGAGAACAAAAACCGGCCCCTTCAGTAAATTTAACTTCAATAACAAAAACATTAGGTGGGAAGAGGTAAATCAAGAAATGGAGGAAATAGACTGGGAAGATTTAATGAATAACCTGACGCCAGCAGAATGTCTAGTCTTAATAACAGAAACCATGACCCAAATCTGTAGCCACCATATACCTGCAAGACAAACAAAACGAAGAAGCAAACAAGATCGGGAAAGGAGGAGGCTGTACAGAAGAAGAAAATTACTCACACAAAGACGCACACATCAAAATCTACAGGATAGGCAAAAGGCCGAAATAGATAGAGAAATTGTGGAAATTGAACAAAGGCTAAGAATATCAATTGAACTACAACATATGGAAGAGGAGAGGAAAGCTATTGCAGGTATAAAGGAAAATTCCAAATACTTCTTTTCATACGCCAAACAAAAGGCTAAAACAACATCACACATCGGCCCACTGAGCAAAGGGGATGGCTCTTTCACAGGGGACAAAAAGGAAATGAGCGAACTCTTAAGCAGGCAGTATGAAATGGCATTCAGTGAGCCTGATGAAACAAAAGTCATCAGAAACCAAAATATATTTTTCATGGAAACCTCCCCCACAGAAACCCCTCAGATGCTGGATATTGATTTCGGTCCAAAAGACATAGAAGAGGCCATTTCCAACATGCCATCCCACTCGGCACCAGGCCCGGACTCATGGAATTCGATCCTAATGAAGAAAGGTAAGGAAAACCTCTCAAAACCCCTGGCTATAATGTGGAGAAGGAGTCTAGACACTGGTGACATACCAGATAGCTTGAAAAACGCAATAATTGCCCCACTGCATAAAGGAGGGAGTAAAGCACTACCAAAAAACTACCGCCCGGTAGCTCTAACCTCTCACATCATTAAAGTTTTCGAACGAGTCCTGCGAAGAAAAATTTCAACATTCATGGAGACAAATGAACTACACAACACCGGTCAACATGGGTTCAGAGCGGGAAGATCATGTCTCTCACAACTTTTGGAACACTATGACAAAATTCTTAAAGCGCTAGAAGAAAAGAAAAACGTGGATGTCATTTACACCAATTTTGCTAAGGCATTTGATAAATGTGACCATGGTATAATAGCCCACAAACTGAAAGCAAAAGGTATAACTGGGAAAATCGGACGGTGGATATACAGTTTCCTCGTAAACCGAAAACAATCAGTAGCAGTAAACCAAGTCACATCTGAGCCTTCGGATGTCAAAAGCTCAGTGCCCCAAGGAACGGTGCTAGCGCCCCTTCTGTTCCTCATACTAATTTGCGACATAGATACCAACACCAGACACAGTGCGGTGTCGTCTTTTGCTGATGACACAAAATTAAGCAAGATAGTAAACACACAAGAAGACACGGGCCGACTGCAGGAAGACATGAATGTAGTGTTCCAGTGGACCAGGGAAAACAACATGCAATTCAATGAGGAAAAATTCCAATTAATACGGTACGGAGATAATAATGGTGTTAAAGAAATTACAAATTACTTAACAGAATCTAACCACATAATAGAACGGAAAGACAGTGTGAAAGACCTTGGGGTATTAATGTCTGAAAATATGGGTTTCAAAGTACATAACCAGGTCAAAGTGGCGGCTGCGAAACGTCTAACGGGTTGGATTCTGCGTACTTTTAAAACACGCGGTGAAGTACCTATGATAACGCTCTTCAAATCTCTAGTGCTACCGCGGCTTGAATATTGTAGCGTATTAACATCCCCATACAAAGCAGGTGAAATAAATGACGTAGAGCGTGTACAAAGAAATTTCACTTCGCATATGTTCGATAAAACAGCTACACTATTGGGAGCGTTTAAGAGCACTGAATCTGTACTCACTGGAACGTAGAAGAGAACGTTACCTAATAATATACACGTGGAAAATCGCAGAGGGTTTAGTACCAAACCTACATACTCCGATAGTCATGAAATTCAGTGATAGGAGAGGCTGGGAATGCGAAATCCCCCGGATGAATAACAGGGGTGCTATGGGCTCTCTGCGAGAGGGCTGGTTATCACACAGAGGCCCACGTCTCTTCAACAAACTCCCACGGCGAGTAAGAGACATGAGGGACGTCTCGTTAGACAGCTTCAAGAGAGCCCTGGATGTCGAACTGCAAAAGGTGCCAGACGAGCCCATCCTCGCAAGGGAGCGAGCTGTCGCTTCAAACAGTCTACTGCACCAAATCACCACCCAAAACGAGGGGCGTCGCGCTCCTTGGTGCCGCTAGAAGAGTGGCGAACACCTCAAAAGGTATCAAAAGGTAAGGTTAAGTCGACAGATAACATAACCTGCCAAGTCAATAATAAAAACATGACAGTCATACTTTATTGATAGTGAACCATAAACCTGGTCATCACGAGAGACCCTTTCTAATATGAATATTTTCGTTTGGTGGTAGCTAGGCTATATTATAAAAGAATAACGCTATATGTTTGAAAAGGTTAATACAGCTTTCAATAGACCAACTTCAATAGATCCATCCTAAGCTGAATAAAGTAGCCTTGTAGTAGCTAAACGGTGATTAAAAAAAGTATATTGCTACTACTGTATATTATATTTCAAATGTGTAATCTATTATATTTTACACTATTAGCAGTAACTAATATCAGATACAACATATTCCAATACTCTATAGTGACACTATGCAACGTCAATCCAGTCTCATCTTAATACGACTCTGCCACTGCTGCCTCATAGTCTATTGCGGCGTTATTGGTTTCGGTGCAGACATTCTTGTTCGTTCCATTAATTTGGTGATTTTAAGGCATTTCACCCCATTTCTTTGTCAATATTAAGATCTTTCGTGCCATTTAGATGTCGATTTTTTCCTGGCGAGCGATAGTAAGCCTGTAATTTTAGAAGGAACCGGCCTTCGGCCTGACATTTTCTACCGGAAAATATACAAATTTATGTCGAGGGGGGTCTTGTGGGTGTTTTTTTAAGCTTGATGGAGGTCCTGCGAGGAAACTAAAACATAAATAAGCAAATAAATATATCGACCAAAAAGTAAAGCACTTAGCTCATTTTTAGTCTCCTCCCTTTCTCTTGCTCCCCCCTCCCCTGCCATGTCCTCATTTGATAATGGAATGGTTCCGGCTGGTGGGACCTTTCAATAACACGTTTGTACTGCCTCCATAACAATTTCCTACACACTCCCATTCCATCAATTTCCCCTTCTTTAAACCCCTTATGGTATGTACCGGTGACGTTTTTTTATATATATTCTAACTATATTTAGACAATTTTGTACAATTTAAGAAGAATCTGTTGTTGCAAAAGGGGTTAAGTGAGATACTTCTATGCTTGTTAATTACTGTATGCCCCTTTTTAGCTGAATAAAATCGTCTAACAGTCTCCAGAATACAATTAAAAGGACGTCACCAGTACTGAATGCAGGGTTAATATTGTATCTTTCCTAGCTTGTTATTGACCTCCACCTCCACCGAAGTCTTGAAGGGAGGATGGTCAAAAGTTAGTAGGATGGGAGATGAGATCACCAGTAGAGTGGTCCCTAGAGAAGCCATACTGGTGATCTGAAATTGGATTATGTGAAGACAAATTATTTAAGAAATGTTGAATTAAGAATAGATTAGAAATGAGAGTCATTAGACATAGTTGGAGAGTTGAGGGTGGTCATCTTTCTTTGGTACAAGTTAAATAAGAGCACATTTCCAGCAAGAAGGGAAGATGTTGGAGGAAAGACAGAAACAGAAGAGTTTGCCAAGACAGGGAGTCAGCACGGAAGAACAGTTTTTGAGTACAACAGGAGGAACACCATTGCCTTCTTAGTATTAAGCCCAGAGAGGGCAGAAAGTACATCCTTAGAAGAGATTAGGATACTAGTCATACGTAAAATAGAGAGGGAGGAATAGCATTGGAATCATCCAAGGGTGTAGTTTTTAGGGAAAGTTTCAGCATTCAAGAGTCCATCTTTGTCAGAGGAAGAAATGACAAGAGTGCCGTCCGAGTGGAAAAGAGAAGAAAAAGACGGGAAAGTAAAATTGTTTTAGAGGTTTTTGGCTAGATGCCAGAAAGCTTGTGAAGAGCTTGAGTTGGAAAGCCCAGAGCACATTTTATTGATGAAAGTTTTTGGCGAGTCGAAGAGCAGATTTGGCTTGATCTCGAGCAGAAACAAAAAATACGAGGTTCTTGAGTTTGAAAGCGACGATACTGTTTGAATGCTTCCTCCTTATTGCGGGCAGCAATAGAACAAGTGTGAGTAAACCAAGATTTGTATGTATTGGACAGAAAGAAAATGGAATGTGTACCTCCATATCCGAGATGATTACCTGGGTAATGCATTCAGCACACTCCGAGGGTCCCCGGCCATGGTAGCAAATAGCAAGCAATAGGAAATTAAAACAAAGTATTGCCGAAGAGCCAATGTCCTGAAGCCATTTAATCTGGGCGTAAATTTGATATGTGGCATTTGAAGTGTTTTAAGTCATAGTCAAATGGGAAAATAACTTAAAGCTCAAGAGCTCATAGGATGCGAAAACAAAAAGGCCACCATAAGTTCTGTTCGCCTTAATAAGTTGTGCAGAATAACGATAGCCCATCTTCAATCCGTTACCCTGCTCCTATTACTATATTTGTCCAAGTAATTGTTTAAATTCTTACTGTTTGCGTTGCTCAAAGTAATACAGTTTTATCTTTTTTATCTCCCTCCCATCCTTTCTCTCTCTCTCTCTCTCTCTCTCTCTCTCTCTCTCTCTCTCTCTCTCTCTCTCTCTCTGTTTAAATTACGTCCAGACTGTCTAGTAGGGGCCGCAAGGTCTGTGCAGTCTGTGTCTATGCAATTCTATGTAACTCTCCCTAGGTTTTGTCGTTTCTTATTCTTAATTGCTTACTTCCGTTCTCCTTTCCTTTATATTTGTCCCTTTCTTTCCTTCTACTTATTTATTTTTGTTTACTAAGAATGTTGTTGTTCTTTCTGTTCATACTTTCTTGCCTGTCTCACCTATTTTCCTCAACCTTTTCAGATTTTTGCTTCATCTCCTTCCTTCTTTCCATTTATTCTTCTTTGGGTCCCCCTTCAACACCTTGACATATATTTTTTAAATTCCGACTAAGTTTCTCTCACTGTCCTCTACATTTCAAAAAAAAATCCTGCAATGTCTTATCATATCAAATAATATCATATAGTAAATAATATGCCCCTCATATACTATTGCATGTCGTAAAAGGCGTCTAAAAGTGTGTATAGTGCCAGTAAGTACCTACTGTCATCATATACAGTGAAGTCTTGTTATGGCACTGTCTTTTGTAGCACTGTTAAAGCTGGTGTGGTGCAGATACTGCAAGGGATCTTGCTGAAGCACGGTTAACACTATTGATGACATACTGAAGGCAACATCATCTGAACCAAAACAATGTAGTAGAAAAGGACATTAAAACAATGCATGTATGCATCTATCTATCTACCTATTGCCGGACGCCTTACTCCCCTTACGAGGGTGGCCATACACAGAATGCCCCCAAGCTGACCTATTCCCTGTGAGAGGGACAACCCGAGCCAGTTTAGTGAAGGACTTACAGGATTGACCACTCAATTTAGGATCCGTCCGACTCCGAGGCCCTCTGTGTATCTTGTTAGCACTATTTTTCTACAGTGGTGTTCGGCTAATCCGTCCACTAACCTGCCTTACCCTTAGGTAAGCAGTACGGATTTGTATCAGGTTTACTTCCTGATCTCCATTTGTCTGTTCCTCTGACCCCTCTCTCCATCCCTACAGTATATCCCAAGCTCTTTAATAATCTACATTCCACCCACCCCTTCCATCTATCCAAACTTTTACTGTTTCTATCAATTTCCGTCTATTCAGCAGCCATCAACTTTTTCCCCAAACCTCTTTCCCTCCTTCCCCCTATGCTATCTTCCCCCCGCTATCCTTGCCCCCCCCCCCCCCCCCGCGAGCCTGGAACCTGCCTCCCACCTCTATTCCTCCTCACAGCACCCCTAAATGGAATCGGCCCCTACAATATGCGGGTGCTGCGGCCAGAATATCTCGCTCGAGTGAATTGCCAATCAGAATATTGACCTCTAAAACACAGAGAGAGAGAGAGAGAGAGAGAGAGAGAGAGAGAGAGAGAGAGAGAGAGAGAGACAGAGACAGAGACAGAGAGAGAGAGAGAGAGATAGAGAGAGAGGGAACGAAAAACGAACAACGCGGAAATTATATTGGAGTAGACATACTGTACATCAGACTCCGAAGAAATTATCGGGAAGATTTGTGGGGAAAGTAAAAAAGGAAACGAATCATAGTAAGAGTAAGACAAAAAGGAAGATGGCAAACTAGAATTAGATAATAATAATAAAGTAAGGAATTTACAGGAAGTAAAGATGTTCAAAAAAAGGGAACCAGCTATATTTGAACAGGGCAATAAATAGGTATGAAGATGTGTTGTTTGTAAAAATAAAATAAAGAAGGAAAGAAGCAAACTATGAAACAGAAGCATAAAGAAACAAGAACATAATGAAATATATATATATATATATATATATATATATATATATATGTTAGTATAGCCAGGTAATAGATTATTTTTTAAACAGACGGGGTTAAAGGCAATAGCAGTTTCAGCATTCAGGATTTTATTGTTATAGCTTTCAATAGTTCTAACAATTTTCCTCTGGGGTTCAGAGATGAGGTACAACAGGTTAGCAAAATTCATGGTGGATCCAACGCTTCACAAGTAAACATCTTGCATCTTCAGGGAAGGAGAGGTAATGATTAGAATAGGGACAAAGCATCATATTTATACAAAATTCGAGGATCAAGAATAGGGAGGTGAGCGGAGCTACTGGGTGTGTGGTGGCTGTTCATTGGTGGAAGGCAGTCTATTCGCGAGACGGGCACTAAATCTTATCGGTGGTTGGTTGTTGGCTGTGGGAGGCTGTGATTGGTTGGTGTTGTCAGTTGTGTGCTGAGCGCGGAAGCGTACAGGAGGGGGGCACAGGGCGAGAGGAAGGTGGGCAGTATGCCTGTAGCGCTTGCCTGAAGGAAGAATTTTAAGGTCTTGTGTTTGGTTGTTGATGCTGGGGTTGAGTGTTTGGATGTATAGAGCTTCTAAAATAGCTAGTCTTCTAGGGTCTGATTCTTTGTCGAGTATGGTGATTTGTTTGTCTAGGTCGGCGCGAGTTAGGGCAAGATGGTGGGGGCTTGATAGTGATCTTTTATAGCGCCAGATTGAAGGTGGAGGGTTAGTCGGCGGGAAAGGCGAGTCTGTGTCATTCCAACATAGGATAGGGGTCCACAGTCCCCGGAGGTGCAAATATGCTGGTATATCACATGATCGTCTTTCGGTTGGTTGGTGGAAATGGGGCGGTTACGGAGGACAAGGTTGGAGGTCTTAGGAGATTTGTAGTAAATAATGAGTTATATTTTATTGTCAGGGTTGGTGGGGAGGACGTTTTTGTGAATTATTTCTTTCATAATGGATTCGTCTGTTGTGTGGTCGGAAGACATGTAGTTTCTGTAGAAAAATGTAATGTTATTGGCCGGGTTGGTGCTAGGGGGGTCTTGTTTGTACCATTTTTCTAGGTGGTGGTTGATGGCATTGGTGATGTCAGTGTTGGAATACCCATTGTTGACTAGGACCTGGGTGAGCCTTTCCAGTTCATTGTGTGTGTCATTCCAGGTGGTGCAATGGGTGAGGGCTCTCCTGACATAGGCGGCGATGGTGGACTGATGGTATCGTTTAGGGCATTCACTTTCCCCATTAAGACATTGGCCATTGTTAGTAGGTTTGGTGTACACTGTAGTTTTGAAGCCGTGGTCGTGGAGGGAGACAAGGAGGTCGAGGAAGGGTAGATGTCCATCGGTGGTTTCTTCTTATGTGAAGTTGAGTCCGAACGCGGCCATGAAGCGCTGCTGGAGGTCCCTGAGTTCGCCCAGGTCCTTCACCCGCACAAAGATATCATCGATGTACCTGCAGTAGACAGTGGGCCGGTGGGCAGCCAGGAGTTCCTCTTCGATAGTTCCCATGAAGAAATTGGCGAACAGGACCCCCAGGGGGCTTCCCATCGCTACACCGTCGATTTGCTGGTACATATTCCCGCGGGGGCAGAGGAAAGGGGACTCCTTGGTACATAGTTCCAAGAGCGTCTTCAGGGCCTTCTCCGGGATGTCCAGGGGGGACATGTTAGGGCAGTGGTAAACTCGACGTAGGATAAAATATATGGTCTTGTCAACGGGCACGTTGGTAAACAAACTCTCTACGTCGAGGGAGGCGATGATGTGGTCGTTAGCTGGGGAGGCATCTCGTAGAATTTCTAGGAAGTCATAAGCAGAGTTGAGGTTGTATTGCCGAGGAACAAAAGGGGTGAGGAGTTTGTTCAGGGCCTTGGCGGTCTGGTAGGTAGCAGTAGGGATCTGTGATATGATGGGGCGGAGGGGGTTCCCGGGTTTGTGGGTTTTTATAGTGCCGTAAGCATAACCTGGGGTGAATTCGCCGATGAGTTTCTTCAGGTGTACGCCATCGGCTTTGGCATTGATAGCAGTGATGGTGGTGTTGGCTTTCCTTTTTATTTCGTCAGTAGGGTTGCGAGTGATCCTTTTGAATTTGTTTTTATCACTAAGAATGACGTCCATTTTCCGTAGGTTTTCTTCTTTTCCGTGCATCACAAGGCAGGAGGCCTTATCAGCTCGTCAGATGATGATGTTGGGGTTCTCTTTAAGTTGTTTAGCGGCTTTGAAGTGGTGTTTATTGAGGAGCTTGCTTTGGTGGGATCCTCTGGTTTTGGCAGCTTCTGCTAGTAGGGTGGGTTGTAGGGCTGGGGTGGTGGTGATCTTGCCGTCTTTCTGGAATCGTAGGATGTCATCCAGTAGGACTTCAATTTCAAGGCGTTTTCGGTGGGGTCCCGGCTTGGAAATGTAGTGGCAATTTAAGCCTTTGTTCAGGAGGTCTTCTTGGTCCGGCGTTAGGGTGGTGTTGGTGAAGTTGATATCTTCGTGCGGGTGAAGGACCTGGGCAAACTCAGGGACCTCCAGCAGCGCTTCATGGCCGCCTCCGGACTCAACTTCACATACGAAGAAACCACCGATGGACATCTACCCTTCCTCGACCTCCTTGTCTCCCTCCACGACCACGGCTTCAAAACTACAGTGTACACCAAACCTACTAACAATGGCCAATGTCTTAATGGGGAAAGTGAATGCCGTAAATGATACCATCAGTCCACCATCGCCGCCTATGTCAGGAGAGCCCTCACCCATTGCACCACCTGGAATGACACACACAATGAACTGGAAAGGCTCACCCCGGTCCTAGTCAACAATGGGTATTCCAACACTGACATCACCAATGCCATCAACCACCACCTAGAAAAATGGTACAAACAAGACCCCCCTAGCACCAACCCGGCCAATAACATTACATTTTTCTACAGAAACTACATGTCTTCCGACCACACAACAGACGAATCCATTATGAAAGAAATAATTCACAAAAACGTCCTCCCCACCAACCCTGACAATAAAATATAACTCATTATTTACTACAAATCTCCTAAGACCTCCAACCTTGTCCTCCGTAACCGCCCCATTTCCACCAACCAACCGAAAGACGATCATGTGATATACCAGCATATTTGCACCTCCGGGGACTGTGGACCCCTATCCTATGTTAGAATGACACAGACTCGCCTTTCCCGTCGACTAACCCTCCACCTTCAATCTGGTGCTATAAAAGATCACTATCAAGCCCCCCACCATCTTGCCCTAACTCGCGCCGACCTAGACAAACAAACCACCATACTCGACAAAGAATCAGACCCCAGAAGACTATCTATTTTAGAAGCTCTATACATCCAAACACTCAACCCCAGCATCAACAACCAAACACAAGACCTTCAAATTCTTCCTTCAGGCAAGCGCTACAGGCATACTGCCCACCTTCCTCTCACCCTGTGCCCCCCTCCTGTACGCTTCCGCGCTCTGCACACAACTGACAACACCAACAAATCACAGCCACCCACAGCCAACAACCAACCACCGATAAGATTTAGTGCCCGTCTCGCGAATAGACTGCCTTCCACCAATGAACAGCCACCACACACCCAGTAGCTCCGCCCACCTCCCTATTCTTGATCCTCGAATTTTGTATAAATATGATGCTTTGTCCCTATTCTAATCATTACCTCTCCTTCCCTGAAGATGCAAGATGTTTACTTGTGAAACGTTGGATCCACCATGAATTTTGCTAACCTGTTGTACCTCATCTCTGAACCCCAGAGGAAAATTGTTAGAACTATTGAAAGCTATAACAATAAAATCCTGAATGCTGAAACTGCTATTGCTTTTAACCTCGTCTGTTTAAAAGAGAATATATATATATAGAGAGAGAGAGAGAGAGAGCTGAACAGGAGAGAGGGCTAGCAGCATATTATCAATATAAATCGGTGTAAGGAGAGGAAAACATGTTGGCAACTAACAATATATAGGCTATATATATATACATAATAAACTATATATATATATTGTTACGTATCTTGATCCTCAAGTGGTTAACTTGATGAATCTAGATAGCACAGAGATATATATTAAGGTATCAGTCAGCTGAAGGCAAAACAAAAGTAAAATCTAATAAAATAATTTCCTGTTGTTGCTTCCTTTCCTTTTGGATCTTAGGACTGGGTATCCTTTATTGACTGATACTCTTTAATTATGAAAAATACTGAAACTAATTAAAGTCATGTAGTATTTATAAAGAATTATTATTTAACCGAAGCTTAGTAGGCTATGGTTATGAACCGAATAAGTTATAGCTAAAGAAGGACTATTAATTTATAAAAAGTCTTGAAAGATAAATATTAAAGTAAGAATATTTCTGTCTCTTACCCTTTTTGAAATGAATAGATAGTTTTCTTCTATGTCCTTTTATTTATATTTAATGTAATTATTCTTGGTTCTTGTCTTACGTTAATAGTATTATATTATTATTATCATCAGGAGTAATATCAAAGTCACATAAAAAGTTAGATATATATTTAATAATTAGTTAAATTTATTTCTTAACCACGTAACATTGAGGTTTGATTATGAGTAAATAAAGTTACAGGATCGTTTCATAGATTCGATTCAGGTCTCACTCAAATAATATGAAAAGCAAAATATAATATTTTGAAGCAAAAGAATTTTCTTCAGCTTAGGAAATCACTAGAAGTAATATTAACACAGCCATGTTAGTCTAAGGCGATATTACTAATACGAGACAATAGCATCACCGTACTAAGCACCATTAAGCAATGTAAGCTTAATTCAAAGAAAATGAAAGAACTCGTAAGTATTAATATAAAACAATAGTATTACTTTCATCATAACCCAATTACTTAAAGAGTTGCTTTAGTCCACAAGTTAGTCAACTAAAATAGTTAAGTACATAATAATAGCGTTAACGTTAATTCCCAATCAAATAGTTACGTACATAATAGTAGCGTTAACGTTAATTCGCAATCAAATAGTTAACACACATAATAGTAACGTTCACGTTAATCCCAATTAAATCGTTAAACACATTACACACATTAAACACATCACGTTAATTCCCAATCACATATCTCACTAACCAACATAACGTAAGTGTTTACACCGAACACACTTAACACACATTTATATAATCTGACTGACAGTCACAATCCCATTATAATACTTCACCCCGTCTTCCTCCAGCTGCAAGTTCACCTTCCCCAACTCCAAATGAGACTGATTTGAATGCCCACAACTCGAGTCTTATATACCAAACAATGATGGTGTAGGAACGAATCAGGAGGCGAGTGATGGTGCGCGCTCCAATCATAGCTCCTCGAATCACATAACAGGTGTGTCGTCCACTCACAGCTCCTGGCGTCGATCATACGTCATAGCATCGGTCATCGAGGTATGGGGCGAGCTGGTATGGGGCGAGATGGTTTGCCCACTCGCTCGTTCGCTCGCTAGTCTGCTTCACCACTTGGGTAGTTTGGCTCCTTGGAACTCTAATTCTAACTCCTAAATTAACATACAGGGCTCCGTATGTCAGACCTCCCCCCTAGAAAAGAGTTTAAGGAGTATAGTACATAATATTAAACATAATACATAAATAGATTCACCACCAGATTGGCAACAGCAAGATTATAAATGAGGATATAAGGATATCACCCAAAGTAGGCAACGTCTCCAGGTACCACATCAGAACATAGCCGGAACGTAGCTGGAGCGTTATTCGAACTGCAAGGCATCTCACAGCTGAAGGCTTAAAAGCGCACTACAAAAGCATGATATTTACCTCGCTACAAGGGAGAGCTAATTGCCAAAATCCTCTCATTAAATTATACTTACTGCTGCATGAGGCCAACCTGGTAAATGCAATCTTTGATCCGTGGCAGTGGGTAGGTATCGTTCTTTATGACAGTATTGACTTGCCTATAGACCCTACAAAACCTATGGCTCCCGTCTGGCTTTGACACAAGTATGACCGGACTACTCCACTGGCTTAAGGCCCTTGTGATCAGCTGGTTTGAAAAAATTAAGTCAAGCTCGACCTGCAGTATACTCCTGCGTTGTGGCGAGACACGGTAGGGGGATAGTTTAATGGGAGTTGCATCCCCTACGTCGATGTCGTGCACGGCCAAAGAAGTGAGCCCTGGAGGATCACGGAACACACTGGGAGACTGAGATAAAACAGAGATTAGTTGGTTCGCTTGATCAGAGGGAAGATGACATAGTTTAGATGGTAATTCCCTCAAAGCCACTGAATTATACTGAAAGTTGGATAGGCTACATGACAAGTCAAAGTCTGCATGGATACCTTCAGGCTCTGGAACAGTCTGTTGCGGGTCAGTAAGAGAACTGAAGACTTTGTCCGCACCAGGCTGCCCACAGGTCCTGACATTCACTGCCACAGTGGGAGAATCTGGAGGAGAGGAATCAGGGGACCTATGGTAGGGTTTCAACATATTTATATGGAATACTTGCGTGGGCTTTCTCCTGTCTGGGGTAGTTACTAGATAATCGGTAATGCTCACCCTCCGAATGATCTTATATGGGCCCCTGAACTTGGCAGATAAAGGTTGGCCAAAAAGGGGGAGCAGGACCAAAACCTCATCACCGGGCTGAAACTCCCTCTCACGGGCTTTTCTGTCATACCATTTCTTCATGGAGCTTTTAGCCACTGTCAAGTTTTGAGCGGCAAACTCACATGAGGATCTCAGCCGGGTTTTGAAATCTGAAACATACTTGAGGTTTTGGTTCCCCTCCTGGCCAACTAGGCTATCCTGCAATAGTTGCAAAGGACCTCTTACCTGGTGACCGAAAACTAGCTCATTAGGGGAAAAACCCAGGGATTCAGTTGGAACCTCACGAGTAGCAAATAAAAGAAAAGGTACCCCCTTATCCCACTCAACTCCGGTCTCTGTACAATACTTACGTAACATTCCCTTTAATGTCTGATGATATCGTTCGAGAACCCCTTGACTCTCTGGGTGGTAGGTGCTAGACTTTACATGCTCGATACCCAACTCCTTCAGAGACTGCTGGAAAATGTTAGAGGTAAAATTAGTTCCTTGATCACTTTGCACCTCATGGGGGAAACCCATTCTGGTGAAAAATTTGAGCAGTTCCTTGATTACAGTTGGAGCAGAGGTAGTCCTTAAGGGTATAGCCTCTGGGTAGCGAGTTGCCATGTCCATGATAGTTAATAAATAAATGTTACCTTGGGAAGTCTTAGGCAATGGGCCTACAATGTCCACTACCACCCGAGTAAAAGGATTCTCGAAAACGGGCAAGGGCACCAGAGGATGTACAGGCACCTTCTGATTGGGTTTTCCTGTCATCTGGCAAGTGTGACACACTCTACAACACTCCACTACATCTGCACGCATTCCTGGCCAGTAAAAGTGGGATCTGATTCTGTCTAGAGTTTTTCTCACACCTAGGTGTCCTGCCAATGGTATACAATGTGCCATTTCCATGATATCTTTACGACAAGGTTTGGGGACTACTACTTGATGGACGTCCCAAGCCCCGTCATCGATTGGTCTGTGTGGCGGTCTCCATCTTCGCCACAATACTCCTCCTTTGAGGTAGAAACATTCACCACCCTCCTTCTCACATTCCTCTTCACTCACGGACCTGGCAGCTAACTCCTTGCATTCACTATCATCTCTTTGTAGCTCTACCAGGCCGCTAGGACAATTTGGAGGGGTTTCATGGTCATCGTTAGGGTCAAGATGAGCCATAAAGGTGTCAGATAAATCCACCTCAGTCACATCATCAGGCACAGTTGGAGCATCATTCACACTCTCATCATCCCTTTCATCAACTCTTACATTCGGTACATTTCTGTCTGAGGGAACTGCTACTTGAGACATTGAAAGTTTGTCAGCACACACAGGGAAAACAGTTGGCAACTCCTTGTCGAGCTCACCGGTTAGTGGCTCGTTAACAGGGGAAAGTGACAAAATGGGGTCTGGTCGGACCTTCTCACCTGCTACATCATTCCCCAAAAGGAGTGTTACCCCAGGCACAGGGATATCTTGGGACCTACACAAAGCTATGGTGGCCTCACCCTGTAGTAACTCACATTCAATTTCACCTTTTACCAAGTATGCATAAAACTGGCCTCCAGCACCTCTCATTACAACTGGTTCGCCAGGTGGGCACTCAGTGTAAGGATTCACCATGAGGGTGCTAGTAGAACCTGTGTCTCTCAGAATTTTTACCTCATGCATGCAACCATTTAATCTCACGTTGCCAGATGAAATAAAGGGACGGTAACTGTCCTGCACTGATGGTGAAATTATTATTGGTTTAACCCTTGTGGGTTGCACCACACATGCTACTACACCCCTGTCTAGATGATTTACGTTAGCTGCTAGGTACTCCTTCTGTCGAGAGTCCTGCATTAAAGGAACTTTTGGTGCTAGGTACTCCTTCTGTCGGGAGTCCTGCATTAAAGGAACATTTGGTGCTAGGTACTCCTTCTGTCGGGAGCCCTGCATTAAAGGCACACATGGAATTTGAGATACGGCGGCAACTGTCTGCCCCGATCTCTCGGTTTTTTCCTTGGCCCAGCACTGATAAGCTAGGTGGCCTCTCATGCCACAAAAAGTACATACTTTAGGGGATACGGGAAAGTTCCCTCTTTGAGCATTACTATTAGTTTGGGGCCATCCTCTGTTACCATTGCCCTGAGTCGCATTTTTAGTTGGGGGAACATTTCTATTTTGGCTAGCTGGGGAAGACGTTATAGGCTTGTGACTGGGTCTGTCAGATTTGTGATTGGGATACTTAAAATTAGAACTAGAATTATCGTAGGGCTTCTTTCCACGAAATTTGTTGTTGAGCACGTATGTGTCAGCCATGTCAGCAGCGTCGGCAAGACAATCTACCCTTTTCCCCTTTAAATGATAGGATACAGAAGAATCAATTTTCCATAGGAAATTTTCTAACAGGACCAACTCCTTCAGATCGTTGTAGCTTGTGACTTTCTTACTCTTGACCCAATGATTGAAAGTTTTAGTCATGGTCCTGGCAAATACCTTATGGGTTTCTTCTACTTTCTTCTGGTTTTTTCGGAAAGATTGCCTGTAAGCCTCAGGCTGCAATTGATAGGTTTTTAGGATAGCTTCTTTGAGATTGTCATAATCCTGCCTAACTTCTGCTACTTCTGACAAATACGTGGCTCGAGCCTGCCCTGTCAAAACAGTTTGTAACATAAAAGGCCATTGATCTCTTGTCCACTTCATACCTCCAGCAACTTCCTCAAACAAAACAAAGAAATCCTGCACATTATCCTCAGTGAAAGGTGGAATGACACTAGTCATAGTCAATCCCAGAGGGGGAGCAATTACAGGAGCATTTGTATTGACATTTAGTCGAGCCGTTTGATATTGATATTGATAATGTTCGGTCTTTATTCTGGCTAGTTCTATACTTGCGTTTGCTTGTTCGGTCGTTATTCTGGCTTTTATGCTGGCTTCTTCGGTATTTGCTTTTATTCTGGCTAGTTCTAGTTCGAATATTTGATCACCGGTCAAACCAGGTGGCAATTGTATATCAAGTTGGCTAGGTTTACTAGGGATCCCACCAACTGCTCCGTCACCCTCCCCGCCTTCTACAGGGAACAGGTGGGTTTTTATGGTCTGAGCCACCTCTACTTTAGACATGTTTGAGACAGTTAATTGGAGATGTGAGGCAAGCACTTTCAGTTCGGATTTTGACAGACAGTCAATATCAGGGGATGTGGGTTCTGATTCTATGAAAACTCGAGCATCTTCGTTATTAATTAGTTGAGGCATGATTAATATTTGATTGTTAAGTAGTGAAACGTTAATGAAACTGAGTGAAACTGTATGAAACTAATCCTGGCGAGGTCGCCACTCTTCTGTTACGTATCTTGATCCTCAAGTGGTTAACTTGATGAATCTAGATAGCACAGAGATATATTAAGGTATCAGTCAGCTGAAGGCAAAACAAAAGTAAAATCTAATAAAATAATTTCCTGTTGTTGCTTCCTTTCCTTTTGGATCTTAGGACTGGGTATCCTTTATTGACTGATACTCTTTAATTATGAAAAATACTGAAACTAATTAAAGTCATGTAGTATTTATAAAGAATTATTATTTAACCGAAGCTTAGTAGGCTATGGTTATGAACCGAATAAGTTATAGCTAAAGAAGGACTATTAAATTTATAAAAAGTCTTGAAAGATAAATATTAAAGTAAGAATATTTCTGTCTCTTACCCTTTTTGAAATGAATAGATAGTTTTCTTCTATGTCCTTTTATTTATATTTAATGTAATTATTCTTGGTTCTTGTCTTACGTTAATAGTATTATATTATTATTATCATCAGGAGTAATATCAAAGTCACATAAAAAGTTAGATATATATTTAATAATTAGTTAAATTTATTTCTTAACCACGTAACATTGAGGTTTGATTATGAGTAAATAAAGTTACAGGATCGTTTCATAGATTCGATTCAGGTCTCACTCAAATAATATGAAAAGCAAAATATAATATTTTGAAGCAAAAGAATTTTCTTCAGCTTAGGAAATCACTAGAAGTAATATTAACACAGCCATGTTAGTCTAAGGCGATATTACTAATACGAGACAATAGCATCACCGTACTAAGCACCATTAAGCAATGTAAGCTTAATTCAAAGAAAATGAAAGAACTCGTAAGTATTAATATAAAACAATAGTATTACTTTCATCATAACCCAATTACTTAAAGAGTTGCTTTAGTCCACAAGTTAGTCAACTAAAATAGTTAAGTACATAATAATAGCGTTAACGTTAATTCCCAATCAAATAGTTACGTACATAATAGTAGCGTTAACGTTAATTCGCAATCAAATAGTTAAACACATAATAGTAACGTTCACGTTAATTCCCAATTAAATCGTTAAACACATTACACACATTAAACACATCACGTTAATTCCCAATCACATATCTCACTAACCAACATAACGTAAGTGTTTACACCGAACACACTTAACACACATTTATATAATCTGACTGACAGTCACAATCCCATTATAATACTTCACCCCGTCTTCCTCCAGCTGCAAGTTCACCTTCCCCAACTCCAAATGAGACTGATTTGAATGCCCACAACTCGAGTCTTATATACCAAACAATGATGGTGTAGGAACGAATCAGGAGGCGAGTGATGGTGCGCGCTCCAATCATAGCTCCTCGAATCACATAACAGGTGTGTCGTCCACTCACAGCTCCTGGCGTCGATCATACGTCATAGCATCGGTCATCGAGGTATGGGGCGAGCTGGTATGGGGCGAGATGGTTTGCCCACTCGCTCGTTCGCTCGCTAGTCTGCTTCACCACTTGGGTAGTTTGGCTCCTTGGAACTCTAATTCTAACTCCTAAATTAACATACAGGGCTCCGTATGTCAGAATATATATATATGTTAGTAAAGCACGGTAATACATTTTCTTTAATACATACGAGGTTGAAAGAAATGGCAATTTCTGCGTTGGAAATTTTATTATTCAAAGTTTCCAGGTCTCTGATGAGTTTTCGCTGGGTGGCAGGAAGTAGATGAAGGAGATGAGCAAAATTCATGGTGGTACAGGGTTACATAAATGTAAATGATGATACAGGATATACGACGCGTTTCACTGGACAACCAGCATTATCAAGTAAGGATGGAATGATATAAAAGGTAAACAGGAAGGGTATATATAGAGGGTGGAGGATCAAAGGAGGCGAAAACAAGGGGCAAAGATCTACTAGTGGTTAAGGGGGATTCTGGAAAAGAGAAAGGGGGGAACCGCTTCACGCATGCGCACTGCATGCGGGATGGTGGTCGGTAGGTGGGGTCGAAGCTGATTGGCTGCGTGTCGAGGGGCGTGGCCTAAGTTGTGTGGCGCCTGCGGAAGACGAAGCTGAAGGAGGTAGCGCGGGGGGCTGCATCAAGGGCACCGGGGGGCGAGGGGGGGGGGGGGGGGGGTTAGGTCCTGTAGGAAAGTGCCTTTTGGCAGAAGGAAGGATCTGAAGGTCCAGAGTTTGGTTGTTGATGTTGGGATGTAAGGCTTGGATATATAAAGCTTCGAGTATAGGTAATCTCCTTGGGTCACTTTCTTTATCGAATATTCTGGTGTGTTTCTCTAACTCGTTGCGTGTGAGGTGAGGGTGGTTAGGGGTGAGATAGTGGTCTTTGATGGCTCCAGCCTGAAGGTGAAGAGTTAGCCGACGTGAAAGACGAGTCAGCGTCATACCAATATAGGAATGAGGTCCACAGTCCTCATAATTACAGGTATGTTGGTAAATGACGTGATCGTCGGTCATCGGGCTCTTTATCTTGGTGGAGGCAGGTTTGTTGCGGAGAACGAGGTTGGAGGTCTTGGGGGATTTGTAATAAATTATTAATTTGATTTTGTTTTCCTGGTTGGTTGGGTGGACATGCTTGGAGAGTATTTCTTTTAAGACGGCCTCGTCATTTTTGTGTTCAGAGGACGTAATTGCGGTAGAAGATCTTAATTTCATTGGGTGGGGTCAATGTTGGGAGGGCTTTGGGTGTACCATTTTTCAAGATGGTGGTTGATGGTGCTGGAGATGTCGGAGTTGGAGTATCCGTTATTTACTAAAACTTGGGATAGTCTTTCTAGTTCCTGGTGGGTGTCGGCCCAGGTAGAGCAGTGCGTGAGGGCTCTCCTAACATAGGCGGAGATGGAGGATAGAAGATAACGGCGGGGGCATTCACTATCGCCGTTGAGGCATTGTCCTGTGTTAGTTGGTTTAATGTAGACGGTGGTTTTGAACCCATGGTCGTTCAGAGCTACGAGGATGTCGAGGAAGGGGAGTTGTCCATTGTTAGATTTTTCAAAGGTGAAGTTAAGTCCGGAGGAGGTCATGAAGCGACGCTGGAGTTCCTGTAGTTCGTGGAGGTCCTTGATTTGCACGAAGATGTCATCCACGTATCTACAGTAGACGGCGGGTCGATGGGCAGCTAGGAGCTCTTCCTCGATGGTACCCATGAAAAAGTTCGCAAAAAGAACTCCTAGAGGGCTGCCCATCGCCACACCGTCTATCTGCTTGTACATGTTGCCCCGGGGGCAAAGGAAGGGGGCCTCCTTGGTACATAGCTCCAGTAGTGTTTTCAGGGCCTTCTCCGGGATGTCCAGTGTTGGTGTATCAGGGCAATGATAAATTCGACGTAGAATCATGTCAATGGTCCTATCCACTGGCACGTTGGTGAACAGGCTTTCTACGTCGAGAGAGGCGATTGTGTGGTTGTTGTTACGGGGGGCGTCTCGTAAAATTTCCAAGAAATCGTGGGTTGAGTTAAGGTTGAATTGGCTGGGCACGTAGGGGGTGAGGAGGTTGTTCAGGGCCTTGGCGATCTGGTAGGTGGCAGTGGGGATCTGGGAGATGATGGGGCGGAGGGGGTTCCCAGGTTTGTGTGTTTTGATGGTTCCGTACGCATAACCAGGGGTGTATTCTCCGACGAGTTTTTTAAGGTGGATCCCTCCTTGTTTGGCGTTGATGGCGGTGATGGTGGTGTTAGCAGTGCGTTTTATTTTGTCGGTTGGGTTGCGGGTGATCTTTTTAAATTTGGTGTTGTCACTTAAGATGACGTCCATTTTTCTAAGATATTCCTCCTTGTCATGGATCACGAGGCAGGAAGCTTTATCCGCACGACGGATGATGATGTTGGGGTTGTCTCTTAATTGTTTGGCAGCTTGGAAGTGTTGTTTGTTGAGTATTTTGCTATGGTGAGTTCCTCTGGTTTTGGCGGCTTCAGCGGCTTCAGCGGCGGCTTCAGCCCTACAACCTACTCTCCTCGCTGAAGCCGCCAAAACCAGAGGAACTCACCATAGCAAAATACTCAACAAACAACACTTCCAAGCTGCCAAACAATTAAGAGACAACCCCAACATCATCATCCGTCGTGCGGATAAAGCTTCCTGCCTCGTGATCCATGACAAGGAGGAATATCTTAGAAAAATGGACGTCATCTTAAATGACAACACCAAATTTAAAAAGATCACCCGCAACCCAACCGACGAAATAAAACGCACTGCCAACACCACCATCACCGCCATCAACGCCAAACAAGGAGGGATCCACCTTAAAAAACTCGTCGGAGAATACACCCCTGGTTATGCGTACGGAACCATCAAAACACACAAACCTGGGAACCCCCTCCGCCCCATCATCTCCCAGATCCCCACTGCCACCTACCAGATCGCAAAGGCCCTGAACAACCTCCTCACCCCCTACGTGCCCAGCCAATTCAACCTTAACTCAGCCCACGATTTCTTGGAAATTTTACGAGACGCCCCCCGTAACAACAACCACACAATCGCCTCTCTCGACGTAGAAAGCCTGTTCACCAACGTGCCAGTGGATAGGACCATTGACATGATTCTACGTCGAATTTATCGTTGCCCTGATACACCAACACTGGACATCCCGGAGAAGGCCCTGAAAACACTACTGGAGCTATGTACCAAGGAGGCCCCCTTCCTTTGCCCCCGGGGCAACATGTACAAGCAGATAGACGGTGTGGCGATGGGCAGCCCTCTAGGAGTTCTTTTTGCGAACTTTTTCATGGGTACCATCGAGGAAGAGCTCCTAGCTGCCCAACGACCCGCCGTCTACTGTAGATACGTGGATGACATCTTCGTGCAAATCAAGGACCTCCACGAACTACAGGAACTCCAGCGTCGCTTCATGACCTCCTCCGGACTTAACTTCACCTTTGAAAAATCTAACAATGGACAACTCCCCTTCCTCGACATCCTCGTAGCTCTGAACGACCATGGGTTCAAAACCACCGTCTACATTAAACCAACTAACACAGGACAATGTCTCAACGGCGATAGTGAATGCCCCCGCCGTTATCTTCTATCCTCCATCTCCGCCTATGTTAGGAGAGCCCTCACGCACTGCTCTACCTGGGCCGACACCCACCAGGAACTAGAAAGACTATCCCAAGTTTTAGTAAATAACGGATACTCCAACTCCGACATCTCCAGCACCATCAACCACCATCTTGAAAAATGGTACACCCAAAGCCCTCCCAACATTGACCCCCCCAATGAAATTAAGATCTTCTACCGCAATTACATGTCCTCTGAACACAAAAATGACGAGGCCGTCTTAAAAGAAATAATCTCCAAGCATGTCCATCCAACCAACCAGGAAAACAAAATCAAATTAATAATTTATTACAAATCCCCCAAGACCTCCAACCTCGTTCTCCGCAACAAACCTGCCTCCACCAAGATAAAGAGCCCGATGACCGACGATCACGTCATTTACCAACATACCTGTAATTATGAGGACTGTGGACCTCATTCCTATATTGGTATGACGCAGACTCGTCTTTCACATCGGCTAACTCTTCACCTTCAGGCTGGAGCCATCAAAGACCACTATCTCACCCCTAACCACCCTCACCTCACACGCAACGAGTTAGAGAAACACACCACGATACTCGATAAAGAAAGTGACCCAAGGAGATTACCTATACTCGAAGCTTTATATATCCAAGCCTTACATCCCAACATCAACAACCAAACTCTGGACCTTCAGATCCTTCCTTCTGCCAAAAGGCACTTTCCTACAGGACCTAACACCCCCCCTCGCCCCCCGGTGCCCTTGATGCAGCCCCCCGCGCTACCTCCTTCAGCTTCGTCTTCCGCAGGCGCCACACAACTTAGGCCACGCCCCTCGACACGCAGCCAATCAGCTTCGACCCCACCTACCGACCACCATCCCGCATCCAGTGCGCATGCGTGAAGCGGTTCCCCCCTTTCTCTTTTCCAGAATCCCCCTCCACCACTAGTAGATTTTGCCCCTTGTTTTTTCGCCTCCTCTGATCCTCCACCCTCTATATATATACCCTTCCTGTTTACCTTTTATATCATTCCATCCTTACTTGATAATGCTGGTTGTCCAGTGAAACGCGTCGTATATCCTGTATCATCATGTACATTTATGTAACCCTGTACCACCATGAATTTTGCTTTTCTCCTTCATCTACTTCCTGCCACCCAGCGAAAACTCATCAGAGACCTGGAAACTTTGAATAATAAAATTTCCAACGCAGAAATTGCCATTTCTTTCAACCTCGTATGTATTAAAGAAAATATATATATATATATATATATATATATATATATATATATATATATATATATATATATATATATATATATATATATATATATATATATATATAATTATAATATACTATATATATATATATATCACATGTGTTACGCATTTGCTTGTTTCAACTATATATCTTCTGTTGTAATATGAATACTAATATATTCTACGTATATCTGAATTGAAAGAGCACAAGTAAAATCGATAAACAAGACTCAGATGCTGTACATCAAAGTACAACAACAACAAACAAGAAATCTCAAATAAGGAAGTAACATTAGAATAGCAAAAAGTGTAAGTAAACGATAATAGTATGGGATGAAAATAAGAACAAAAAATAAGGAGGAAGAATGAAGAAATATAAAGGGCAAAAACAACCACAAAACTAGAAGAGAGAGGAATAATAAAGGAGGAAGTGGAAGCTATAAATATATGTTACACGAAATTTGAAAACAAATGTAAAACATAGAAGACAAAATAGAAACGTGATATGACAGCAGGAATCAGCGAAAAAGAGAATCAAGGTTGGGAGAAGAGAAGAGCTACTTGGAGGTAAGGAGGAGACCAGAGAGCTTTCGTTCAGACTGCAAGTGAAATGGCAAGAGCATGGAAAAGGGAGAGGAGTGAAAGAGAGTAATAAGATATCGTAAGCAGAATATTGGCACGAGTGAAGTAAACTATTTTGCGAAGGTAACAAAGGTGTGTGCTAGTGAGGAAGATAAAATATATCAAAATAAAATGACAAGATAAGACGACGGCCAAAAGAAAGAAAATGACAGAAAACAAATATCTAAGACAAAATATTTGCATGATTGACACACGATATCGAAAGAAAACCATAATTATACAGAGAGGAAATGTGCGAATGGAAAAGTTATCAATATATAATTTCGCAATATGAAAGCGGCCGAAAGAGAGGGATGGAAGAGGCAAATAATCTGATGAAAAAATGTAAGTAATATATTATATGATTTATCAAAAATATAAACATACAAATATCGAAAATAGTGTAAAACAGAAATATCTCGAAAGTAAGATATATGTAAACGCGAAATTCGTGACCTAAAAATATGCCAACATACACTATTACAATACAAGAACAGCTAAGAGAAAGCAGTGACAAAGAACAGTGGAAGGTAAGACAAGCAAATCAGAAGGCCCTCTCCCCTCCCACAGAGAGAGAGAGAGAGAGAGAGAGAGAGATTGACAAATGTGAAGGGGAACGACAAGGGATGGAGATGAAAAGGAAATGAAGTAGAGGGATGGCGACCCACTTCACCAAATATGTCTATCTTCCAGGGGAGACTATATTATAAACAACCTTTATTCTAGACAAGTTTATTCTAGGAACCTTTATTCTAGGCGGATATTTTCTATACTTTATTCTAGGAACATTTATGCTAGGCACCTTTAGTCTAGATGGATATATTATGTTCTACTTTATTCTAGGCAAATGTTTTCTAGACGATAACAGTATAGGCAATTTTCTGTAGGCAAACCACTTTCGGCCAGTATTTTGTACAGGACAGCTCTCACGTTTTAAAATGGATTGATTTGCTACATTCATATAGATATGGAACTGTTACAACCCCGGTTCTCAAAGACACAGGGCTCTTCAACATTTGACTAGATAATGGCAAAAAGCAACAACGGTAACACTAGATCCAACCCCTGCCTTAAACACTGGAAAACAAAACACCATTACCGCCCTGAGTCGTGCCTGGACAACGAGGTATCCTATGACTCGGTAACTGGTGCACACACACTAGGCTGACGCTCAATGAAACAGCCTATTCTCAAACAGTAAAAGATTACTCGATTCTGTTAAATAAAGAAAAGATAGTTAACGTGATTAATTAACATTAAGGTAGATACTCAAATAACTGGCACTCCTGTATTAAAGAAAGTGCAATGCTAGTCCTGCAACATCAACTGGAAACTTCTGAAATAAGTCTGATGCTGGGAAGATGTTCGTAAAGAATCTTGAACAATTATAATGCAGAATACGGGTCACAATAAATGTTAGGACATATAGTAATAATAGGCAGGCGAATAAGAAAGACTGCGCAAAGGTAGTAATGCTCGACAACTAAAGAAATGCTTTGTGACACAACGCAACAGCCTACTCGGTTGTGCAACTCAACAACAACCTCGGCTCAAAAGTGCAGTGAATAATAATGCTGCATATATATAATAATGGGGCTTATCTCTAACCAGTGTCTGCTCAGTTAATAAAGTCTAGCTGGGGTATCAAGGCAGGGCAACAATGGGCGAGCATGCGGCTCGTAGCCTAACGTTGTCCGAGGGTGGTATAATGACGATTACGTTATATGACGGGGATGCTCTCTTGATAAATCTAGATCTCTAGTACCTAGCTCTATCCTGGCGATCCCTCAGAAGTCAACACAAAGAGGCAGCACTATGTTGTGAGGGATAGGCTATGGCCCTCTCACACCACAGTGCTGTGCTCGCAAAGTAAACCAACCCGAAGACAACTTAGGCTCCCACAGTACCTGTCGATGTCGTGCAGAGCTTAGCTAACACTGCACACATCGGAGACAACGACACAGTAACCTTACCCCTAGTCTAGCTTTAGATAACCAAGCAGAATCACTCAACACCTTGCAAGGGAGACATATACCAGTCTACAACCTTCCCGAGAGAGGACACATACGGAAAAGTCCGTCTCTCTAAACCTCAATAAAGCATAATACCTCCTTAACCTAATACATGGAAATATCTGAGAGCTTCGCGTACAATACGACTGGTCGACGGTGAACGTCTATGCTGAAACCAGAAGGGATGTTGAGTTTAATAAAGATTAGAGAATGAGAAAGGAGAAGTCGAGAGAGAGAGATAGTATGCAAAGTAGCGAGTATGGGGGGACAGAATTGCAAAGGATGTAGGTGATACGCGTGTCAGGCAAGCTCTGGCCTCTGAGCTGGTAAAAAACACGAGGCAGCGACGGGAAGGGACTAGTTGACCACCCGGCCGCCAACGCCGTCAGCGCCCAAGCGAGCCACGTCATAGCTCACCTCGCTGCCGGGTGTACTCCCTCACACTTTCTCGCTCGCCTCTCACACAAGCAACATTTATATTATAGCGAATATAAAATATAAGGCGCGGTCACAGACCAAAACAAAGACCACTTCTAGACTGTCTGTGGCAACACGACACTAATGAAATAAAGCAGATCATTCTAGGACAACTGTAGCCTATCCCCCCCATCCTGGTGAGCGCTAGCGAGCTGCAATGCCCCACACAACCACTCTGCTAACGCCGGGAGGCGTCACAGAACAGGTTGGTGAAAATGGACTAAATTATATTACAAAAGGTTGACTATTATATATTATGTTATCTGTTATAATATATGTTACCATATTATGCACAATTGATGAGGAAGGGTTGACTAAAACATAAATAAAATAATAAATTTTACTCCGAAGACCAAACACCTCCCAATGAAATGAATAAAATATTAGGTTTCTCCACTAACCAACTTTACTCCTAAACTCGATTAATGAAATTAACAAACACATGTGGCAATCCGGGGATTCGAACCCAGGACGCTCACACCGAAAATCAACATACTTATGCATTGCACCACGAAGACAGTTAAAGAATGTTGCACAAGCCTGCGATTTATTATAGTTTCGAATCCTGTATACCATCTCAGCATGAACAATCATTCCAACTGCACTATCGGAGGCTATGAATATGTGAATGGAAATAGTAATTAATGGGGCACTTAACCCTAGGGAAGGCCTCTCGATAAACTACTACTGAACCAGAATTAATTATTATGTTTTCTCCACTAACCAACTTTGCTCCTAAACTCGATTAATGAAATTAACAAACACATGTGGCAGTCCAGGGATTCGAACCCAGGGCGCTCACTCCGAAAATCAACACACTTATGCATTGCACCACGAAGACAGTTAAAGAATGTTTCACAAGCCTACGATGTATTATGCAGTTTCGAATCCTGCATACCAATCTTAGCATGAACAATCATTCCAACTGCAGGTTATCCTCCTGGGATTCGAACCTGGGATACCACATACAGATCTTAAACACTAACCATTACACCACCAAGACTGTTAAGGTTACCATGTGCACAATTGATGAAAAGTGGGATGTACAAAGCACACACCTGTTTAGTACCAAACATCCCTTTCTATCCAAGAGATACTTCAATATTCTTCAATAATCTAGTATGTGTTCGGTATACAACCTACAATATGTTATAGTAGGTTAGTCAGCGATGAAATCCTTGTTTAGTGGTCTGTACAAATTTATCTTGAATGGAGATCTAAGGGGTGTTATTTAATCACATGGTGAGTTGTTTTCCGTACGTCAACCATGACTATTTTGCACATCCCCCCTCCCCCCCCCCCCTCATCCCCCGCCAACTCGGCTAAATTATACGATTTAATCCGCTCATGGCCGAGTGGTTATGGTGCCCAATTTTCCCAAATATACCTGCAGTGAGTGGGTTGGAACCCTGGTCAGGATACCTCTCTCCCAACCTGTCTGACATTATCATTAGCTATATGTCATACAAAGAGGCTCCATGATAGTACTAGAATGATTATAATAAGAATGGTATCGCTTAGCAGAGTTGGCGGGAGGGGGGGGGGGTGCAAAATAGTAATACCACTACCCCCTTAAACATAATATAGGAGACAGCTTGACAAACATGATACAATAACGAAATAAAAAATACAGCATCAAACATATATATGGTATTTGTGTATATAAAGCATATCATGTGGGTAGTTATGCTCTCTGGATGGAAACAACTGCCATACTTTAACATAAATTACTATTAAACCTGTGGAATTACGCCAAAATAAAGTCCATTTGGGTGCGCCAAATGTCCATAATTTCCATATGGTAAATTATATTAACAGCCTCTGCATACATACACTCTCTAACAAATGTTGTGCATTGTTGTATCTACCTTTCTATAATAAAATATAATGCTATTTTATGATAACCAAAAGAAGAGAGAAGCCGTTAGATAATGTTCTTAACCCTCTAGCATTCGCTAACATAAATAGCTAACTTATGGTAAGGCGTTCTCTAATTTGCCATGAAATATCAGGCTGGGCGAGTTTTCAAAGCCTTGTGTTTTTCTGCATTTTCATCCACCAGAATGTTGTTTATTGTGATGTATCATATGTCAATGGAAAGAGGAATATTTATAGTACATGATGAAACTAAAACAAATGTAAATAAATCGAAATATGAAAGTGTAAATGAGTCCGGAATACAATTATTTCTCATGCAATTGTCTCCACACCGTCCTAGCTCTAAATTGTGAGTGATGACCATATATTTTTTTTTGCTCAAATAATAGTATTTTTCTCTTCTTTCCAAATATGAAAACAGAAATAGTTTATCTTCAATAGTTCTCAAGCAGTGACCGAAAAAAAACTATGATTTTGATTGATATGGTTTATAACATTTTCGATTTATTACGTTGCTACGAAGTGTATGGTTTTAAATTTAGGCTGTATGAATACGGCAAATAATGCTGATGAGTATTAAACAAACTAGAAGTTCCTAGGACAAATACTTTTTGCGCTATGAATATTTGAAATGAAGAGCCAAAATGCTAATATTTATGCTTCACCCATCTCTGTTCCGGCGATGCTAGCCGGGTTCCGAGCTGTTCCCCACCTCGTGGTTGCGTTATTTGCTCGGATACGTATATAACTGTATATATCACCGGAATCGAAAAATTGTGCTCTTTCCAATGGTGAAAACAAAAATAATATAGCGTAATTGGTTCGCGAGCTATGCGCAATTGTCTCCATGCAGTGACCGAAAAAAAATAAATAGATATGGTTTATAACATTTTCGATTTATTTCGTTGCTACGAAGTGTATGGTTTTAAATTTAGGCTGTATGAATACGGCACATAATGCTGATGAGTATAAAACAAACTATAAGTTCCTAGGACAAATACTTTTTGCTCAATGAATATTTGAAATGAAGAGCCAAAATGCGAATATTTACGCTTCACCCTTCTCTTTTCCGCCGATGCTAGCCGGGTTCCGAGCTGTTCCCCACCTCGGCATTGGTTTATTTGCTCGGATACGTATATAACTGTTTATATCACTGTCATCGGAAAATTATGCTCTTTCTAATGGTGAAAACAAAAATAATATAGCGTTATTGGTTCGCGAGCTATGCGCAATTGTTTCCATGCACAGCTATTGTTTTGTAAATAAATGAGAATGTTTATACAGTTGTTTATCTTTGCCACAATATACAACACTTTTATATAATTTTCCTTGCCAATAATTGTATAATGTTCATAGAAGACATGTCAGTCATGAAGTTTGTCAATTTTACTTACCTGATAGGGCCACAACCCTTTCCAACGAGAAGGGAAATGGCTCCTGGGTTGACACTGAAAAAAAAAAAACAAGAAAGCCAGGTTATCATCAAGTAATAAATTCAGAAATAATTCTATTGTACACACAAATAAAGTAATATATAAATATATAAATATATATATATATATATATATATATATATATATATATATATATATATATATATATATATATATATATATATATATATATATAAGGTATCAAACAAAATATAATGAATGGTAAAAAAAATGTGTGTATGTGTGTGTGGGTATATATATATATATATATATATATATATATACAAGGTGTCAAACCACAGAAATATGCAGATTTCCAAGCCACCCTAGGAGGTACTGCATTTGACTTGTTATTTTTTTAGAGTGGTTTCCCCAGGAGGCCTATATCCACTTTGATGATGAAGGTGGGTAAATGTAGGTGGGTGAATGTCGGTGGGTGAATGTGTGGGTGAATGTCGGTGGGTGAATGTCTGTGGGTGAACGAGGGTGGGTGAATGAAGGTGGGTAAATGAAGGTGGGTGAATGAAGGTGGGTGAATGAAGCCGGGTGAATGAAGAAGAGAAATGGAGAAGAGAAATGAATGAATCAATGAATGAATGATTGCACATGGCTCCTGAATATATGACACCTGCATTGTGACGATGGAAAAGGTTGAAGCAGTCATTGACGTCAATGCAGAGGGCAACCGTGCAAGTCGTGCAGCGGAAGCTTGTGTCATTGCGAATGCCGTTCATTACTTTGCAGTAATAGCAACGGAGTCGCTTCTTGGCCGGAATCCTCTGCCGAGAATGGTCCAAGGCCCTGTTCAACCGGACATGGTTCAGAACAATAGGACGGGGCCTTGGGACCACTCCAGGTCGAGGTCTCCGGACTCGCACCGCTCCTGCTGCTTCCAGTACTGGTGGCGGTTGTTTGGCAGCTTCAAGAGCTGCTTCCCCATCGTCACCAGCAGCAGCTGCATCAGGTGCTAGTACCACGGGGGGTTGAACTAGGACATAGTTTCCCCCCGGTGCAGCAGCATCAGCAGCAGCATCATCTGGTTCTGGTGGTGGGGAGGGGACATCGAGACGTGGTGCCCTCTCAACGCCTCCACCAGGAGCAGCAACAGGAGAGGGTGGAGTGTTGTCAGGAGCAGCAGGGGCTGGGGAGTCTGGATGGTCGATGTGGGACGACCCAGATGATCCACCGGGTTGCCGTCGCCTGCGTGCATGCCTCTGTGGCTTACGCTGGTCACGCGGCAGATCTTGTGCTCGGTGGACTGGCCTCCCCGACATAGGCCACTCTGCAGGGTTGAAGTGCAGCAAGGAAGTACAGATGTGCTCCTGGAAGTCCAGCAAGGTCATCTTCTTCCTTGGGTAGCACTTCCTGTACAGGACATGGGCGTTGAAGAGGGCCATTTGGATGAAGTAGAAGGTGATCTTCTTCGTCCACTTGACCGTCCTTCGCTGGATGGGGTAGTACTGGACCATCTGGTCGAAGTGATCCACCCCACCCATGTGGATGTTGTAGTCTTCAACGCAAACAGGTTTGAAGATCTCCCTCTGTCCACGACGCCACTTGCCCTGTTGGTCCATCTCTTTGAAACTGACAAGCTTCGGGATGGTGTCCTGGTTGTAGAAAGTGGACACCATGTTGACGATGCGCTTGTTTCGCCAAAGTAGGACCATGGTTAAGCCGTTGTTCATTGCTAATGTCGCATCGCGTTCAAGCTGTTTTGCTTTAGCAATGTCGCACAACCGCTTAGGAGCTCCTCGTACAAAGCGCAGGGTGCCACACACATAGATGTTGTGGTGAGCATTTGCTGACACAGGTCAACTGAGTTGTAATAGTTGTCCATCTACAGCCTGTACCCCTGGCCTCTGAAGGACTCCGTGAGACCCTCCACCGTCTCCTGGAGAGATGTACCCGGACCGGTGTAGACCCGAAAGTCCCACACATAGCCAGTCAACGCCTCTGCCAGGATGTACAGCTTGACACCGTACTTCGTCGGCTTCATTGGGTTGTAAACCTTGAATGAAAGGCGACCCTTCCATCCAAGGCTGCCTTCGTCAAGGGACAGCTTTTCGGCGGGGATGTATGCCAGCTTGAAGCCTTCAAGTAAGTATTCCATCACCGTCCGAACTTTCACAAGCCTGTACTTGTTCTGCATGCAGACTGCCTTGTTGTTGAAAGCATGGAAATACTTCAACAAGGCTAGAAACTTAGCCCTACTCATCGTTCTCCGAAATACTGGGTAGTCGTGAAGGACAGTTGAACGCCAGTAGTGACTCAGAGAAGGAATCTTGGTGATGCCCATGAGGAAGTACAGGCCAAGGAATTTGGCCATTTCCTCCTCACCAAACAGGTGCCAAAAAGCGGCTGCTCCGTCAACGAACTTGGGGTAAGCATTTGTCTCCAATACCAGGTATTGCAGCATCTCCCTTGTGAAGAAGAGCTGGAAGAACTGGAGAGGAGTCACCGGCTTTGGAACCTGCATGCCAGGGGTCCCTGAGAACAGATCAGGCTGGGGGTCGAAGGGGGTGTCAGTCCAACCGGCATCACGATCGGGGGCAGGATCGCGAGCACGGCCACAACCACCGCGAGGACCACCGCGAGGACCATGGCGAGGACCACCGCGAGGACCACCGCGAGGAACACCTCTGCGGGCCCTGGGCCTACCACCTGCCCCCCTACGGGGACCTGGCCTCCGGCGTGGCATAGGTGGTAGGTCGAGGGGTTGAGGGGGGGGGAGGCTTCTGCATCAGTTGATGCAGAAGCCGGTGAACCTGGTGCAGCACCAAGTGGTGAAAGGTGTGGAGCTGGTGAACCTGGTGCAGCTGCACCAGCTGGTGAAAGGTGTGGAGCTGGTGAACCTGGTGCAGCTGTACCAGTTGGTGAATGGTGAAGAGGAAACCTTTGGGGATGAAGCTCCTCGATTGCTGCTGGAGGATTCAACGCTGTGCGTGGCACCTCAGCAACAACCTGAGCACGCACTGCGGCTTCAGCAACCTCAGCACGCATTGCGGCTCGATGCTCAGGCAGAACAAATGCCGAGGGGGTCAACGGTGTGTCGCAGAAGGGGGACACTGCGGGGGTGACCGTTCCCATGACATGCGAAGGCGGGGTATTCAAAGTGCCCACAGCAAGTAGTGTATCAAATAGGTGCGGGCTGTGGGCTGGTGATCCTGCTGGAAGCCAGGATGAGGCACCGCCACGCGAGGTGGATGGAAGAGGTGACGTGGGAAGTTAGGGGAAGTTGGGTGATGGTAGGAGGTAATCGGCGATGTTATGGATGGGATGAGATGTAGATGGGATGGGATGAGATGTAGATGGGATGGGATGAGATGTAGATGGGATGGGATGGATGGTGGTGGTGGATCCGCTGGGGCTGGTTCAGTTGGTGGTGGTGGGTCGTTCGTCGTTGCTGGGGCTGGTTCTGCTGGTGGTGGTGGTGGGTCGTCTGACGTTGCTGGGGCTGGTTCTGCTGGTGGTGGTGGTGGGTCGTCTGACGTTGCTGGGGCTGGTGGTGGATCGGCCGAGGTGGGGGCGTCGAGGTGGAGTCGCTTGGGCGGAGGTGAAGCCCAATCCTCATCGTCAGACCACTCGTCCGACTCACTCTCGCTCGCCGTCTCATCCGTCGTCGTCAGGTCCAGCACCTCGTTGACTACATCTTCCAGCTGGGAGTCCCGCAAACGTTTCTTAACATCCCTCTTGTCCGACATGGCAGCTGGCGTATGGCGGTAGGCTGGCATATGGCGGTAGGCTGGCGTATGGCGGCAGGGTGGCGTAGTTAGCTTACGATGCTGAAACCAAGAAATGGAAATAACTCGGTAACTGGTGCACACACACTAGGCTGACGCTCAATGAAACAGCCTATTCTCAAACAGTAAAAGATTACTCGATTATGTTACACCAAGAAAAGATAGTTAACGTGATTAATTAACGTTACGGTAGATACTCAAATAACTGGCACTCCTGTATTAAAGAAAGTGCAATGCTAGTCCTGCAACACCAACTGGAAACTTCTGAAATAAGTCTGATGCTGGGAAGATGTTCGTAAAGAATCTTGAACAATTATAATGCAGAATACGGGTCACAATAAATGCTAGGACATATAGTAATAATAGGCAGGCGGATAATAAAGACTGCGCAAAGGTAGTAATGCTCGACAACTAAAGAAATGCTTCGTGACACAACGCAACAGCCTACTAGGGTTGTGTAACTCAACAACAACCTCGGCTCAAAAGTGCAGTGAATAATAATGTTGCATACATATAATAATGGGGGCTTATCTCTAACCAGTGTCTGCTCAGTTAATAAAGTCTAGCTGGGGTATCAAGGCAAGGCAACAATGGGTGAGCATGCGGCTCGTAGCCTAACGTTGTCCGAAGGTGGTATAATGAAGATTACGTTATATGACGGGGATGCTCTCTTGATAAATCTAGGTCTCTAGTACCTAGCTCTATCCTGGCGATCCCTCAGAAGTCAACACAAAGAGGCAGCACTATGTTGTGAGGGATAGGCTATGGCCCTCTCACACCACAGCACTGTGCTCGCAAAGTAAACTCACCCAAAGACAACTTAGGCTCCCACAGTACCTGTCGATGTCATGCAGGGCTTAGCTAACACTGCACACATCGGAGACAACGACACAGTAACCTTACCCCTAGTCTAGCTTTAGTTAACCAAGCAGAATCACTCAACACCTTGCCAGGGAGACATATACCGGTCTACAACCTTCCCGAGAGAGGACACAACGGAAAAGTCCGTCTCTCTAACCTCAATAAAGCATAATACCTCCTTAACCTAATACATGGAAATATCTGAGAGCTTCGCGTACAATACGACTGGTCGACGGTGAACGTCTATGCTGAAACCAGAAGGGATGTTGAGTTTAATAAAGATTAGAGAATGAGAAAGGAGAAGTCGAGAGAGAGAAATAGTATGCAAAGTGGCGAGTATGGGGGACAGAATTGCAAAGGATGTAGGCGATACGTGTGTCAGGCAAGCTCTGAGCTGGTAAAGAACACGAGGCCGCGATGGGAAGGGACTAGTTGACCACCCGGCCGCCAACGCCGTCAGCGCCCAAGCGAGCCGTGTCATAGCTCACCTCGCTGCCAGGTGTACTCCCTCACCCTCTCTCGCTCGCCTCCCACACAAGCAACATTTATATTATAGCGAATATAAAATATAAGGCGCGATCACAGACCAAAACAAACACCATTTCTAGACTGTCTGTGGCAACACGACACTAATTAAATAAAGCAGATCATTCTAGGACAACTGTAGCCCATCCCCCCATCCTGGCGAGCGCTAGCGAGCTGCAATGACCCACGCAACCATTCTGCTAACGCCGGGAGGCGTCACACAAGGGATAAAGATGAATGCATTCCAGAAACCAGATCTGAGGGAGAGAGTGGCGAGGAACTGTATATATACTCGCACTAGCTCGAGGCGCGTGGGAAAAAAGCGGTTACAAGTCCTGTATCCACTAGCAAGGGAGCTGGCAGCATGGTAAAGACCTCTCTCAACCAACCCCCACGAGGCAGCCAGCCGTGACGTCATCGAGCGGGACAAAAACACTGCGCGCTCCCTCTCACTCTGTTCTACTCTCTCTCTCTCTCCCAGATCCCATCATTACTAGTTAATGATAAAACATATACTTTACAATTAAATATATAAAGCCTTGACATGGGTGAAAACAAAGAGCCTTTCTGGACTGCCCATGACACGAGCTTTCATATGAAATAAAGCACACTCAAATACATAAACTGTAGCCCCATCCACTGCCCTGGCGATCCTAGTGAGTCACTGTAGGACAAGCCATGCGATTCTAACGGAGTGGTTAACGTCACAACGGTAGTTTTGAATTCTTGATTATTAAACGAAACAAGGAGGTCCAGGAAGGGAAGCTGTCCATTGGTGGCCTCTTCATAGGTGAATTTATTATTCTTTATTAGCACAAAAGATGTGTCGACGATCACAATTTGAGGTTTTGACAAGAGGGTAGGGTTAAGACTTTCTTTGATATAAAGTAAAACGCCACCTGCATTTCGATTTATTCGGCTTTTCTCAAACATTACATAACCGGAAGTGAATACTCTGCTAAAAAGTCTATATCTTCTGTATTCAGCCAAGATTCTGTTATGCCAATCACATCATAATTTTCTGTAAACACTAGCTCCTCTAAATCTGAAAATGTATTGCGTATGCTACGAGCGTTTGCATAGAAAACCTTTAAATTTGTTATTTTAGAACTCACGGAACGCTCTTGAATAATATTGTTGGTTCTTGTCGGATCTACATGTATGTTTATGGCTGTCCTCGGTCCTCGCTGTCCTCGGTCTTTGCTGTCTTCGGTCCTTATCGCTGGTGGTCCTCGGTTGCCTCTGTTTTTTGCTTGACGTTGGATGATTTATGTCACTGTTGCTTCTTCTCGGATGGCGTTTTATGATCCATGGCTGTGGACTGCTTCGTGTAGGAGACGACCCATGCGTGCTGAACCCACAAGGTTTAGATGAGTGCCATCCTTGCGGAACAGAGTAGGCTGGTTATAGAAATTATCCCAGAAGTTGATGAATTCAACTTCTTCCTTCAGACACAAATATTTTAGTCGGCTATTTGTGCTTTGTCGTAGAATTTGTCAGGTGCGTCGATCTTGGGGAGAATGCCTGAGATGATGATATTCCTTGACTTGTTTTTGTAGTGCTGGATCATCTTGCGATATTTCTCCATCAACTCTTCGGATATGGTGCGCATGATGTCATTTGAACCAGCATGGATGACAAAAAGCGTATTTTCGTTTGCATCCTTTGTGGTATCTTCGAAGGCTTCCACAATGTCGTCCAGTCCAGCTCCTGGGATGCAAAATCTTGTCGTCGATTTGGGACTCTGTCGCAGAACTCTTCGACCTGTCCTCGTAGGATGGAATCCCCAATGAGTCTCGTCTCTTCTGGTTCGTCTTCCATCTCTACCAAGATCTCCAATCTGTTTGACATTGTGACTGGTAGATGAGACCTTTTCTGCGTTGGTCGTGCACCATTCCTCACTGGTGTAAATCCGGAAATCTGTGGTGGCGAGACTCTGGTGTGGTGTATGTGTTGTGTGTGTGATACTGACCTTAGTTCCTGTATGTGTGTATGTGTTCTGTGTGTGATACTAACTTTAGTTCCTGTATGTGTGTATGTGTTGTGTGTGTGATACAGACCCTAGTTCCTGTATGTGTGTATGTGTTCTGTGTGTGATACTGACCTTAGTTCCTGTATGTGTGTATGTGTTGTGTGTGTGATACTGACCTTAGTTCCTGTATGTGTGTATGTGTTGTGTGTGTGATACTGACCTTAGTTCCTGTATGTGTGTATGTGTTGTGTGTGTGATACTGACCTTAGTTCCTGTATGTGTGTATGTGTTGTGTGTGTGATACTGACCTTAGTTCCTGTATGTGTGTATGTGTTGTGTGTGTGATACTGACCTTAGTTCCTGTATGTGTGTGTGTGTTGTGTGTGTGATACTGACCTTAGTTCATGTATGTGTGTATGTGTTGTGTGTGTGATACTGACGTTAGTTCCTGTATATGTGTATGTGTTGTGTGTGTGATACTGACCTTACTTCCTGTATGTGTGTATGTGTTATGTGTGTGATACTGACCTTATTTCCTGTATGTGTGTATGTGTTGTGTGTGTGATACTGACCTTAGTTCCTGTATGTGTGTATGTGTTGTGTGATACTGACCTTAGTTCCTGTATGTGTGTATGTGTTCTGTGTGTGATACTGACCTTAGTTCCTGTATGTGTGTATGTATTGTGTGTGTGATACTGACCTTAGTTCCTGTATGTGTGTATGTGTTGTGTGTGTGATACTGACCTTAGTTCCTGTATGTGTGTATGTGTTGTGTGATACTGACCTTAATTCCTGAATGTGTGTATGTGTTCTGTGTTTGATTCTGACCTTAGTTCCTGTATGTGTGTATGTGTTGTGTGTGTGATACTGACCTTACTTCCTGTATGTGTGTGTGTGTCGTGTGTGTGATACTGACCTTAGTTCCTGTATATGTGTATATGTTGTGTGTGTGATACTGACCTTAATTCCTCTATATATGTATGTGTTCTGTGTGTGATACTGACCTTAGTTCCTGTATGTGTGTATGTGTTGTGTGATACTGACCTTAGTTCCTGTATGTGTATATGTGTTGCGTGTGTGATACTGACCTTAGTTCCTGTATGTGTGTATGTGTTGTGTGATACTGACCTTAGTTCATGTATGTGTGTATGTGTTGTGTGTGTGATACTGATCTTAGTTCCTGTATGTGTGTATGTGTTGTGTGTGTGATACTGACCTTAGTTCCTGTATGTGTGTATGTGTTGTGTGATACTGACCTTAGTTCCTGTATGTGTGTATGTGTTCTGTGTGTGATACTTACCTCAGTTCATATATATGTGTATGTGTTGTGTGTGTGATACTGATCTTAGTTCCTGTATGTGTGTATGTGTTCTGTGTGTGATACTGACTTTAGTTCCTGTATGTGTGTATGTGTTGTGTGTGTGATACTGACCTTAGTTCCTGTATGTTTGTATGTGTTGTGTGTGTGATGCTGACCTTAGTTCCTGTATGTGTGTATGTGTTGTGTGATACTGACCTTAGTTCCTGTATGTGTGTGTGTGTTCTGTGTGTGGTACTGACCTTAGTTCCTGTATGTGTGTATGTGTTTTGTGTGTGATACTGACCTTAGTTCTGTAGGTGTGTATGTGTTGTGTGTGTGATACTGGCCTTAGTTTCTGTATGTGTGTATGTGTTGTGTTTGTGATACCGACCTTAGTTCCTGTATGTGTGTATGTGTTGCGTGATACTGACCTTAGTTCCTGTATGTGTGTATGTGTTCTGTGTGTGATACTGACCTTAGTTCACACACACGCTCCTACGTTACACACATGCACACAGATATTCAGGCTTCAATGGTACACACATGCACACACAAGTTTATTCTCTCTCACACATAGGCAAAGGTTCTCTCTCTCTCTCTTTCATACACATAAACACACACACATAGACAAATTCTCACAGCACAGTTACAGTACACCTACACAGTCCTACTTTATCTTCATAACCAGTACATTGTTCCCGGTATGAATTATACACACAGCAACTAAGCAGTACACACAGTGTGTACACCAATATAACCTGCTCGAAGACATTTATGCCAGTAACACAAACTGATAGTACACCTTTATGATAGGACACTCTTATTAAATATAGTTCACCCTTTCACTCATGAGATACAAACTGTACACAGGAATTAAATTTTCAAGAAATACCATTAATAATGGATACTGACATTATACATAATAATTATTTAGTTATTTTGTGAAATTATGAAGATGATAAATATACACTATGTTGCTTGAAATTTATAGTTTCTATAATCATTTCTTTTCGATGTACATGATATTTAAATGTTAAGATATACGATTATACAGTGTGTATACAGTATACTGTATATATATATATATATATATATATATATATATATATATATATATAGAGAGAGAGAGAGAGAGAGAGAGAGAGAGAGAGAGAGAGTGTGTCAAAGTGATAGATGTACAAAAAAGTGCCTTCCAGTTAGTTTAGGTAAAGAATATGAAGCAGTCTCTTTGTGTGTATATATAATCACGTACTGTACATCAACCCAGAACCACTGGTCTGTGTGTGGCTCTCAGAGGTTCAATAACTTTTTTTCCTGGAGCCACCAAACTCCTCCCAGATATGAGAGGGTAGCAAACCTTCAGTAAACTTGGGCTAAACAAACTTGGAGACAGATATCCGAGTTTCCGTGGTAGAGGACATCAAAGTTATGTAGAAATGTTCCGAACAGCAGCACCAGAGGCAGTCACACCATAATATTGCGGCGGTTATACTAAACTCTCTTTATTAGGAAATCTTGCCAGAGCGGGTTCTTAAGCCTAGGGTTTGTAGTACATGTGTGTGTGTGTGTATATATAGTTATACTGTATATATTTTCTCGTACCGGCATATTGTTTAACAAATTATCTTTCCATTTTAGCTGTGTAGACTCAATGTGATTTTCCATTTAATTTTGCCGAGCGCTGAGCCTTTCTTCCTCTTTTTCATGACCTACTCTGTATTCTACTGTAAGCATTTATTCGTCACATAATTTCCATTCCTATTCATTGCATTTCTCTCACTGCTCCCCTTTCCCTTCTCCTATATATTCCACAGTGTCGTACTATTGTTTGTCTATTGGCGTTTTCTTCTTATCCTTATTCCTTTCTTCATCTTATAACTCTTCCTTATTCACCTCTTTTTGTTTCTGTTCTTGTCCTCTCTATCATGGTCCTGCTTCACCTCTTCCTCTTTTACCTCTATTACTTCTTCCTGCTATGCTTTTTCTTCTTCTACTTCTTTTTCCTTCACATTTTCTTTCTCCTTCATCTTTTTTCTCTTTAACTCCTCCTCGTGTTAGTCTTCTTTCTCGTCCTCCTCTCCTTTGTTTTCATTCTCTTCCTTCTCCTACCAGTTTTCTTTCTTACTCTTACAATACTAATTTACATATTCCTCCAACCTTCTCTTCCTCCTTTTTAACTAGTCCAGCTCTTTCTTCACTTCTATGTATTCCATCCTCCTTCTTCTCCTCATCTTGTTTTGTGTATCTCCTAGTTTTCTTCCCTTTCATTTGCTTCTACTCTTGCCCATCCTCTTTCTCTTAATTATCCTTCTATTCACTTACTCTTCCTTCTCCTCCTCCTTCCATTTTATCTCTTCAAATGTCCTCCTCAAATTCCCCGGATTTTAAGGCTTCTCGGAGTATTGATTCATAAATTGAAAAAGAGGAACGGATTTGCACTCTCACTTCTATACTTTCCTCCCTCCTCCATCTTCACCTTCCTCCTCCTCTTCCTTTATTAACCTTCACCTCCTTCTTCTTCCCCTGTAATTTCTTGTTTGCCTTCATCCTGGTTCTCTCTTTTCTTCATCATCTACCTGTTCCTCTTCCGCCATCTGCGTGTTTTGATTGTCTCCCCTCTTCTCCTCCTTCCTTCATCTTATTCCTGTAGTCCAAGTCGTGGTTTAGGTCTCTTTAGTTTCATTAACGTTGTATTTCATCTCCTTCATTTTCCTTTGCCACTTACTGGGTTTTGTTGGCTACGTAGAAGACAGATGTACTTTTTGCTGCTCCTCTCTTTAATGTGTGTCATAAATAGGCAATACGCCTTAGTTACCTTAACCCTAACATACTATTTTCATACAGATAAGCATAAATAGGCAACACTATTTTCTTACCCTAACCCTGAAATACTCTTAATATGTAGATCAGCCTATATTGATTACGTAGCCCTCAAATTAATACATACTCAATACTCAATAATTTTGGTAACCCTGAATTACTCTTAACACAAACGTCATAATGTGTTGCTACCATAGCTCTGAATTACTTCCAATGAATAGGAAATCCCGTTTGTTTATAAAAAATCATTATCTTTTACTTCTGTAATGGTTAAATATTGTTACTATAAAGGTATCGCTGGTTGGTGTTGTACAATAAGTAGCTTATTGTACAACCAAGGTAAACTGCTTAGTAGCCCTCCTACCTTCACCATTATATCCTATAAGAGGAGAGGGGGGGGGGGGGGCGTGTTTAATCGCTTCATTATATATATATATATATATATATTCATTATTTTCTTAGTTTCCTCCCTAGACCTCCATCAAGCAATAACAAATACTCTCAAGATCCTTCTTCTAGATAAATGTGTAAATTTTTCCTCCTAAATTACAGGTTTTCTATCGCTCATCACGAAATATTCTACACATAAAAGGCACGAAGGGTCTTAATATTGAACACACATATATGGGGCGAAAAGTGAAAAAAAGCCAAACTAAGGGGCCGAACGTCTTACAAAATGAAAACTAACAGGGCTAAACATGAGAGAGAAGTGGGGTGGAGGGGGAGATACACCTGCCATCCCCCCTTAAATAAGTGACCCACGAGCGCTTTTACTGACAATTTTCGATGAGCAATTTTTTGTTCTCGTAGTTTTATGAGGTTCTTTCACATTTGATAAGGGAACTAGACTGAAGGTAGATAATGGTATGGGACTGATTTTTGATATTACTTAAATTTAGAAGAAGCGAGACAACAATTGCCCGTAAATATTGACGGACAAAGAGCTCATGTGGCACCGCCTTCACTAACTGAGCTACTTACTTAGCAACCTCACTATACTCCATTTATTTTAACCTGGCGAAAAGTTTACTCCATTTGCAGCTGATTTCTCGATAACTAATGGAAACATATGAAACTACACACCAACTTGTTTACTCATAGCTACATGAGCCTTCCTACCCGTCTCCTACCAAACTTAAAAAATCTATTTAGAAGCCAATATGTTTAATATATATTCATTATTCTACTTAATTTAAATACATTGTCCTTGGACATTATGTACCCACTCGATATAAACTACTTTCAGGACAAGCTAATTATAGTCCTATTTACATGCTTACGTTGCTGTGTATACTGTAGTCATTATTTGATAACGTACTTGCTGGATAATATACCTCCGACCAGCTAATATATAGGCTTATTTACATTACCGATTGTGTGTGTCATACTTGCCAGATTAACTTTGGCATACAACAGTAAATAGCTCTTTCTGAATGACCTACATGTCGTCGTCCCCCCCCCCCTTCTCTCTCTCTCTCTCTCTCTCTCTCTCTCTCTCTCTCTCTCTCTCTCTCTCTCTCGAAACATGAACCTTATAAGTATGCACCCCTTGCCCTCCACACATCTCTTCTTTCTTACAAGGTCACACTTAAACCCTTTGTAACGCCCTCTACACGATTTCATATTTTCATTGATCATGTCACACTTATAATATCAGTCAGTATTTCTTTACTTATCACTGCTATTCTCATTTAATAGATTGACAATGTACAGTATATACATATCCCTCTGAGCCTCTAACACAGCTTTTATTTAAATAATCTGTTAAGTGCCAATTCATATCCTTTTGCAAGCCAATATACATGACCCTTGCATATGTAAGCAACATAATTGTCCTCAATATTCTTTGCTAATGGTTTGATCTACAATTAAGTACCTTCGGATATGCGGCATATCCATCCCGGAGGACTACTAGTATCTTCCTTCTGAATATTGTTTTGCTACTAAACTTAATTGAATCTTGATCTTTAAGCTCTTCATAAGACAGTGTAATCTTCTCTAGACTGCAGTTGACAACCATGCCTTGCTGCCCCACCTTAGACCCTTACCATCCAAAATTGCCAGACCATCATTAAAACATTCTCCATTACCAAATTTTATATTCAATTCACCCAGACTCATCTGATTCGTCCAGACTGGTAGAGGCGGTGGGGTATGCCGGCTCGTCCACAGCCCAGCCTCCATGCCACTTTTGACCGATCAGAGCTTCTGAATCTCACTTCACCAAATTAACTTTTACCACCCAAAATTAATTATCTTTTGCCTTACCACCCATTTTTATCTCCAAGCCTTCTTGACGTGCCATACTGAGGCTCTCGGAAAATGTGTCTCAATACCAACAGTGCCTCCCCTAAACCCCCAAACTAAAATCAACAACTCACGCAAGTTGGGACAAGCCCCGACACTCTTTATGCTCCTACTTTTTCACTTTCTCTCTTACTACACCAATAAAAACTTCCCTTCTTTCACCCTCACCCACCTTTTCTATATTCATTCATTCATTCATTCATTGCACGTATACAGTTTCCTTCCCTACTTATTGATGTGTTGTGTCAGGTACGATGAAACGATACTGCCGATATCTGTAGACTTGCGTTGAAATTCAAACTTTCCCTTTTAAGATTTTTTTTTTTTTTTTTTTTTTTTTTTTGTACTACCATATTTATCTTCAGTACTATCGCTGGCCTTATTTATATGTAGTATGTCCCACCCTCCCCAACACATACACACACACACACACCTCCCCTCTCACACTTTCCTCCTCCTCCTCCCCCCCCCCCCTACTCCTCCTCCTCTCCCACCCATTCCTCTACCTCCTACAGAACCCCTAACCATACTGCTGTATTGTCCTCAATATTCTCGGCTAATGGCTTGATGTACAAGTACCTCCGGATATGCGGCACTGTCCCTCCCGGAGGACCACTTGCACCTTCCCTCCGAATATTATTTTATGGAAATAAAATAATTTGAATATGAATCTGAATCTGTGTGGCTGTGTGTTTTGGGTGCTGGGGCAATGCCTTCTCTATACATAATTATGTATAGAGAAGGCATTGGCTGGGGTCTGGTGACTGGGTCACGACGGGTAGGGTCCCTCTAGGATGTTTAAGAAGGGACATACACACTCACACACCTCCCCTCTCACACTTTCCTCCTCCCTGGAGTACCTTACCTCCTCCTCCTCCCCCCCCCCCCCCCCCCTACTCTCCCACCCATTCCTCTACCTCCTACAACCCCCCTCCCTCTCTCTCATAACCACACACCCTACTAAATATTATATTACTATCGGCATGTAAACTTCTCCACTGGTCATATTGCGCTAACTATCCCCTCAATAACCATTATTGTAATAAGAATTTGAACCATGTAACTCATCTTTGTAAAATATTTGTATTACTATAATTCCATTATAACTTCGGTAGTTGGTAATATTAGTCACATTATGTATGTGACTCTTGTATTCAGCTAACTATGACCTCAATAACCGTTGATGTAATGAAGAATGTGAAGTGTCCCTCATATGATTGTAATATATTTGTGGTACTATTATTGCATAATAATTAATGTAGTTCGAAATATTAGTCACATCTTGTATGTAATAATTGTATTCAGCTACCTATGATCTCAATAACCATTGATGTAAGAAAACATGAATAGCCTCCTCATATGATTGCACTAGTTTTGTAGTGCTATTATTTACCTGTCAATTAATAATTCAGTCATTTTTTTTTTTTTTTTTTTTTTTTTTTTTTTCATGAGCACGTATATACAGCATATGTGGCAATCAAATGAGGAAACTATAATAACACCAGACGACGATACTGTTGCTACAGTAGAATAATGCTCTTTGAGCAGTATGTATTGCCTTACCAGTGGTTGTCCCCTTATTATTATTATTATTTTAATTATTATTGAAATACCACAGGAACGAAAATTCCTGGGAGCGAAACTTCCACCCCCAACGAGATCCCTCTCTTTCTACCACCTCCCTCCACATGTTACACGTCTCGTTAATCACAGTCTTCTAATATACAAATCACATTTCCTTACCCCCTGACATTCTTGAAATACTCACTAAGTATATTCAATTAGATACCAACCATGCAGACTATAATACGTTCGTTGTATGGGTACGAGGCGATCTCAAGACACCTTAGCTCCCAGTGCACAACGAACCCGATCATGATTATGTCCGCCTGTATTAAATTATGTATTATGTTGATTTATACCATTGCCTATTTTTGTAATAATTGTATTCAGCTAACTATGATCTCAATAATCATTGATGTAATGAAAATATGAATAGTCTCCTCATACGATTGCACTAGTTCTGTAGTGCTATTATTTACAACCTGTCAATTAATAATTCAGTCACTACAAGCTTGCTTGCTTGCTTGCTTTTTTTTTTTTTTTTTTTTTTTTTTTTTTTTTTTTTTTTTTTTAATGAGATACGTATATACAGACCATGTGACAATTAAATGAGGAAACTATAATAACGCATCTGAATAATGCCAACCTGACTTATAAACACAAATATGAATGTAACCAGACGACGATGCTGTTGTTTCAGTGGAATAATGGCTCTTTGAGCAGTATGTATCGCCTTACTAGTGGTTGTCCCCTCACAGGATGGGGGGCGCTGCTCAATAAACTCGCCCCTCGGGGCAAAATCAAATCTCTCTCTCTCTCTCTCTTTCCTATCACTCTCCCTCGCTCTCACGCTCCCTTTCTCTCTCCCTCTCGAGATCCAGTAAGTGATGCCCATCAAATTTTATTAAAATATTTAATAGATTATATACATATATTGACTCTATTAAATAATTTAACATATCCTATAAGATTTAGAAAAGCTAAGGTAAACTACTTTAAACATATATTAAACGAAAATAATAGGATAACGTGGAGTATAATCAACACCATTTTAAATATATGCAATACACAAGAAATCACAGAACATGTTAATAATTATTTTACCAATGTTTGAAAAACTTTTGTTGAGCAAATAAAGAGTTTGAATCTAATTATGAATCTTATTTGCGTAACAGGCAAAAACATGTTCTTATAATGGCGACGAACTTGAAATGTCGAACACTATACACAATGTTCGGAATGCTGGTGCAGGATTTATTGATATTTCAATATCCATCATTAAATAAGTCATGGACAACTTGGCTCCTGTTCTTGTTTTCTTTGTAACTTGTCCTTTACAAAAGGAGTATTACAGACATGTTGTAATTGATGAAAGTTTATCATGGCCTCTCCATAATCGTCATCTCCAAACTAATATAAGCAAACAGGGTGGCATAATGTATTTGATTCGTGGTAAGCTAACAATTCCCACTTTAAACCTGATGTACTATTCATTAATTTTGACTCTCCTATATTAATGTAATATTGTGAGGGGAGGAGCTGGTAGGACTGTACTAAATCCTTTATATATCGTTCAGAGGAGAGCCATACGAATGACCAATCAGTTACGAACATAATTATGACCAGCTGCTCCCTCGTTCAGGAGATTGCGTATTGTAAAATTTAAAGTTATTATCTTAAATTGTTCTGCCAATACACAATCATAAATCAAAATGCATAAATCAAATATTGTCTTAATACAATGTAACCACTTTCAACTGAATACAAATGCAAAATTTAATTTTAGAAATAGTAGACAACTCAGTATTCCATTCATGAGTAGGCTACAAGTCAGTATCAGTCTTCCATTACATATCGAAGAGCAAACAACTGAAAAATATATTAAACCACTACCACTACTACTACTATTGTATAGGGTAGAGCGGTATAGAGTATGCCCCAGACTCTAGTAGAGGGAAGGGCTTGATGGACCAGCACTAGCTCCCTGGCCCGAGGGGAAGTTTCCTGTTAGGCCTGTGTCACCACCGTTATACATATTATAGTCTGACATGCCTCCATACTCAAGGCTTATATTACACACTATATTATTGGTTCATGACTCTAATATATTATGCAACACATTATTCTCTCTCTCTCTCTCTCTCTCTCTCTCTCTCTCTCTCTCTCTCTCTCTCTCTCTCTCTCTCTCTCTCTCTCTCTCTCTCTCTCTCTCTCTCATTCCTTATGCGTACTGATCTATGTCGACTCTGGTCTTTGTCCTATTCAGTGTTCGGCTTATACAAAGTTACACCAGTTAGAATATTTAGTTCATGTAATGCTACATTCTTAAGCATTTGATCTATTAAAATATTTATATATAATGGCAGATTAATCCACTGTATCACGATTCCACTACATCCCGTCTTAGACAACCTCGTGGTGCATTATCGTGTAGCTTTTAGCCATCACAGACATGTCAGTTCATTGACCCGTGTTATGGAAAACACATCTGTTTGCATGCATGGAGCTCATACGTCGTACTGTAGTTCTTCTTAGTCCATTTGTGCATTCTTAGCTCTGAATGCAGCATCTGCTGCTCCTAAACGGTTACATCCACAACATTTAACACTAACTCCAAATTTGTTTGCAGAGCCAAAATAAACAAAGTGAACCTGCTGAGTTTTCACTGCACTCTCTAAGTAGATCGTTTCGTTGCGTTTATAACGTTCCACATAACGACATACCTTCATAAACACAATGAACCTACTTACTTAGCGAGTGTAGCTGACATTTGGTAGGTTAATTTTGTTCATTTTGGGTCTGCGGCAAACTTTGGTCTTAGTGTTCAATGTCGCGTAGGTAGCCATTTAGGAGGACTTTTGCAGCAACAGATACAGAGTCATTCTCACAGTGCAAGAGTCACCACAGTCAGTAGCGGAATCCAACAGGTTATTTGTGTTGATTTTGGCTCTGCGAACAACTATGGTGTTAGTATTTAATGTTGTTGAGACATCCGTTTAGGAATGTTGCGTCTAAGTCTCAGGAATCGACAACAAATAACAAAAGTAGCTCAGTCCCGTAAAACACAGCCTTCTTGGTAGCGTAATTGGGAGTTGAGTAGTCTCGGTTGTGTTCGGTAGTGATTCAATTGGGTGCGTTACCATTTAGCTATTGACAGTACATACCATATTCTATTTTTTCTCACGACTCTGTTAATATTTTCCCCGTTCTACATCACTTGTAGATTCTATTTGTTTGTTAATAGTGGTTAGCGTTGATTATTGAGTATATACATATCATAGCCGGCTCTAACCTTTGAATCTGTGCCTATTCTGCCCACTCTACTTTTTTTCCGGAATCTACTTCTTTGCTAATATTGATTTTTTGTCGTTTCGGGATGTTCGGCCTTTAATATACTTCCACACTGGGAATATTTCCTTTGTTCTATTTGTTTCTCATGAGCCCGTTCATCTAGATTTTTTTTTTTTTTTCCAACTTACTGCCTCTCGGGCATAGGCTGAGAGCCTTAACATTCACCGCTTTACAATGAACAGTGAAGCCCGTGAGGTCTTGTTCCAGTCTAGGGAGTGAGACATGTGAAGCACGTAGAGTACAACGAGCACCTGCCATCTTGCCTTCACATGAGGCACGGTGCTCACTCATGGCCCGAAACGACCCCATCTCTGAAGCCACCTCGTTCCCGTGCTTCACTGTCTCACCCCCTACACTCGGACTCTCACACTTACACACACACAACGCCACCTGTTGAGCAGATAACTCAACAGGCATTGCACCCCTACAGCATATTTTGAATATGGGAATATTCATACAGTGCTATTTAATCAGGGAACAATGAGGGTATTTTATTGACGTTTCGGTGGGCTTGTGGTAATGCACTGATACTAGGTACAGCACAAATTCCATCCCAATAATATCTTCCCATTGATACATCGGGATTTGAACCCGGGACCTTTGGATTACCAGGCCAGTGGCAAGACCACTCCACCCCACCTCCCCCACCTCCCACTACACCTATGTGTAGAGATCTATCTCACACAACCCACCCGGGATTCGAACCCTGGACCTTGCGATCAACAAGCACTCGTGCTAACCATTACACCACACTGGCCACAAAAGAGGTCTTGCATCCTGGGAACAACTGTCACCCAGGATCACTGATAGGGGGCATCTTGTGTAAAATCGTCTACTGGTAGATGGATGTCTACCTAGACAGATCCTGGGTGACAGTTGTTGCCAGGTTGCAAGACCTCTTTTGTGGCCAGTGTGGTGTAGTGGTTAGAACGAGTGCCTGTTGATCGCAAGGTCCAGGGTTCGAATTCCGGGTGGGTTGTGTGAGGTTTTTCTCAAGTGACATTACTTGATTTAAAGGTAGTGATCTATGTTGATTTGACCATGGTACTCTTTGATTACTTTTCCCATTTTATTTAGCTTCTGAATAGTATTTTTTCGTATCTACAATGCTGCGAAACTGTAAATATTTGTGCATCATGCTGTTAGACCTTGTTTCTAGTTCTCGAGTTAATTTGCGTGTGCATGCAGGTATTCAGTTATCAGTTTTACTAAAAAATAAACACTAATTTACAACCTATTTGAACTTTACAATATTATGTAACAATATTAGTTTATGAGTTTGTGTTACTTTGTGTTCCATTGTATACTGCATATGATTATAACTATCTATTTCTTAGCCTTCTGCTAAAATTGAGTGTAATATTGTTTTCGCATACTGTAGCCCTTTTCCTACTGCATCACATATCCACACATTTGCTTTCTGCCACTTTCATTCCCTTTAGTATGAGGGTGCACTTTATAAAATAATCAGGATACTATAAAGGGATTCTATTCAGCTTAGGAAAAACCTGTGGGAGTCAAAACGATAACTAGGTTGCTAATAGCCCTTTGATTGTTCGGCATCATTTATATTCTTGTAGTATCCAGAAACCCCCCACCATACTAAAGGGGTTAAATTGGCTTCCACAGGTATCAGTTTGCTACGTACCCCTCTCTATTGTTTTATTTTTCCACAAAATAATTCTGGTTGGATTCCACTCTGTATCATGTTTGCAGTTAAATATGCACCAACATGCTGTTACAATTCACATATAAGTATTTTTTTACTAGTTATCACTTTAAAATTATGATAAGAGAAAACAAAAATTTAAACACCCACACACCCATCAACTCACGCGCATATACCTTTACATATATACTGCATATATATATATATATATATATATATATATATATATATATATATATATATATACAGTATATATATATATATATATATATATATATATATATATATATATATATATATATATATATATATATATATATATATGAGGCGAAGATGATCTACTGGTCAAGCTGCTATTATGAAAGACTATTTGCCGAGTCCGCCTTGATCGGAGTAGATACAGTAGAAACACTATGAACCTAAATGATGTCTTTTACAAATTAGAAAACATCCTGCTAAATCTCCTCCAAGAAAATTTTAAACTAAAAAGATCTAGGAATATGATTATGTCCACACCGTCAGATTATAGACTGAAACAGCTTGTAGTTTGACCTCTGATCCTTTAGGTGAGGTCAATCCTCATAGTATTAGTGAGTTAGGTATCTAATTACTTCTGTACACGTGAGTTTTTTTTATTTGTTTTTATTTTTCTATATTCCAACTACTCCCTTTCGGGAATAGGCTGAGAGCCTTTACACTACACCGCTGAACACGGTGAGGCCTGTGAGATCTTGGTCCAGTCTAGGAAGTGAGACATGCGAAGCACCCCGGCTCGAAGCAACTCCATCTCTGAAGCCGCTTCGCCTCCACGCTTCACCGTCTCATCCCCCAGACTCAGACCATCAATCTCAGAACGCCACCTATTGAGCAATTAACTCACTAGGCATTGCCCCCCTGTAACATATTTTGAATATGAGAATATTCATACAATGCTATTTAATCAGGGAACAATGAGGGTAATTTTTTGGCATTTCGGAATGCTGTGGTAATGCACTGAAACTAGGTACAGCACAAATTCCATCTCAATAATATCTTCCCATTGACATATTAGGATTCGAACCCGGGTCCATTGGATTACCTGTCCAGTGGTAAGACCACTCTGCCACACCTCCCCTATGATCACTATGTATTTACTTTTTGTTATAATAATAATTAGTATTGTATATATTATTATTATGTTTATGTATATGTGAGTGTGTGACAGTAACAGTGTATGTAGGTATGTTTATGTATGTGTGTGTGTGTATGCATATATACTGTATAGTTGTGAGGGTGATCTGCCGGGTATGAGCCATTCTGCTCTATGCAGACTCCCTTTTCTTTATGTATACCTGATAATTTTGGTGAGGTCAGTCCTTATAGTATTAGTGAGTTGGACCTATAATTCGGCCTTATAATTAGGGTTGGGTGTAAGAAGGATCTGCCTTGTGTGGACCAATCGGCTTTCTGCAGACTCCTATTTTCTTATGTTATTATATATGTAATTTTTATTTGTATGTACAGTATGTAGTGTAATTTATGCGTGTATAATGTACAGTACGTATATATATTTTTGTTGTTTCTATGTGAGTGAGGGAGACAAAAGGCAGAACTGCCTGTAGCGAGTGCCTCCCCCAGAGTTGAACGAGTGACAGGGCCAAAATAAAGGGACGTTCGAGCCAAAATGTCTGGACACATGGAGTTTGAAGCAATTTAAGTAATACGAAGAGGGAAAGACTGATTATTGGAGAGTGTTCCTAAGCTCAGTAGTTGAATAGAAGAAAGTCTGAGAATAACGTTTCACTCTTGGGTTGGAGAGTTGCACAGAGTAAGGGTGGGATTGTGTTGCAAGACGGGTACTACGTATCCTATGTAGCAGAGCTGGTTTACACTGGGAAAGCTCTGAAGAACATTGATTATTATAGTAGAGATAGAATAGTGAGAGAGATGCAAAATCGCGGCAAAGAGAGAGAGATTGCAGAGAGTTGGTGAGTGGGTGGGAGTTAATGATACAAAAGGCTTTGCTTTCTACTATGTCTAGGAGTGCGGTGTGAGAGAATCCTCCCCACACATGTGAACAATACTCAATACAAGGATGCACTGTTCCCCTGTACAGAGCAAGAAGCTGTGCAGGGGTAAAGAACCCCTTGAGGCGGTTGAGCACACCCAGCTTCTAGGAGGCTGCCTTAGCAAGACTGGCAATAGGGTCCTTCCAAGTGAGAGCAGAAGAAAAAGAGACACCGAGAATATTGAGAGAAGATGAAGGATTGATTTTTGTATTGTTGAAGTGTAAGGGATAGTCCGCTGGGAGTTCTGAACGGGTAGTAAGATGAAGAAATTGGGTTTTGGAAGCATTAAAAGTAACAAGGTTTTCTCTTCCCCAATTGGAAATAGTAGTTAGATCAGAAGATAAGTGTTGCATGTCTTCATTACGTTTGTCTTTGAGGGATTGCTGGCTGGGGCGTTCAGGAAAACTAATTGAGTAATGTAAGGTACAGTCGTTTGCGTATGAATGGATTGGACTGGAGGTACAATTGAGAAGCTCATTTATGAAAATTAGAAAGAGAAAGAGAATGAGAGATAGGACAGAGCCCTGAGGAACACCGGAGTTGATAGGATGAAAAAGTGAGCGATGTCTGTCCACAACCACAGCTATGGAACAGCCAGAAAGGAAATTAGAGACAAAGGCACAGTTGGAGGGATATAAACCGAAGGAGGGTAGTTTATAAATTAAAGATTTGTGCCAGACTCTATCGAATGCCTTCGATATGTCTGGTGCAATAGAAAAGGTCTCACCGAAGTCCCGAAAGGAGGATGACCAAGAGTTAATAAGATATGAAAGAAGATCACCAGTAGAGCAACCTATAAGGAATCCAAACTGGCAATCTAATAAGTACATTATGATAAGAGAAATGCTTAAAAATATGTGGAAGCAAGAATAGTTTCAAAAACTTTAGAGATACAAGAGATGAGAACAATTGGACGATAGTTGAAGGGTTGAGAGCGGTCACCCTTCTTTGGGACAGGTTGAATGAGAGGCTGAGAGCAAACTTCCAGCAAGAAGGGAAGACGTAAGAGAAGAGACAAAGACGAAATAGTTTGCCTAGGCAGGGAGTCAGCACGGAAGCACAGTTTTTTAGTACAACAGGGGGAACACCGTCCTGACCGTACGCCTTCTTAGTATTAAGCCCAGCGAGGGTAGAAATTACAATCATGTTTAGAAGATATTAGAATATTAGGTATAAGTAGGAGAGAGGGGGTGGAGAGGGAGGAATAGCACCGGAATCATCCAAGGTGGAGTTTCTATCAAAAGTTTGAGCATGTATATGTAATTATATGTAATTATATATCTATATATATTTATTCATATTTACATAAAAGTTTGAAAGGGATCTTCCTTGTGTGAGCCAAGCGTCTCTCTGCAAATTCCTGTTTTCTTATATTCTTAGGCATAGTTGTGTTCATCGTGTATTATAGCACATATCGTAGTATCATTACTATTATATATTTCTATTAGTTCACTGTGTATGTGCGTATCATGTTATAGTTTTAAATAGGCTATTCTGTACGCATTCATACTAAATATTATGCATTGCATTGTACTGATTTTCTTATGTTCATTGATTTGTATCAAATTGTATATATGATTAGATTAGATTGTATTGTTATGCATATTTTAATGTATATGCATATCTGTATAAGTGTATATGATTTGTAAGACATTAATTTTGTGTAAATGAAAGAAGGTTCTTAAAAATATAGAAAAAGGCAACACCTTTTGTATTTATATGCTAGTTAGCAACTCACAGATTATTTAGGACGGGTATTTAAGCCTCACTCTCTCCTTGTTTTCTTGTATTACCCTGAAGATTTCTTGAGAGAATAGACGAAAGCTTGGTGTTCCCTTGTTTCAATTTTCCTTATCTAGTTTTACTATATATATACTGTATATACACTACAGTATATATATATATATATATATATATATATATATATATATATATATATATATATATATATATATATGCAAATAGGGTGTAAAAATATGTGAGCCAATGTTTAGGATATAATTGAATAAACAATTCTAATAATTAAATGTTCCTGAAATATAATTGAAATCTCAAATTTACAAGCAAGACAGAAAATCGAACGATTTGCCGCGACGGTGCCGATTCATTCCTGGCCACCGCCTAGGCCCTAGGGGATCAAGATACTTGGCAATAGATCGATAGAATATTTTCATTAATCTTGCGGATGCAGTTTTATCTAGATTTAAAACACTGTTTCGTATCAAACCACCCTCATGATCATTCCATACTAAGCGCAAACAGACACTCGCACACACACACGCAGACACAAATACATGAAAATGCGCACTGTTATTGGAAAACTGCAGTTAGGTACCTGGATGTAAGAACAGAAACTTCAAGCACTATTGGCAAAGCTATTAGTCTCAGTAATACGACGCAATAAATTAAGGTAAATTTGTGCGAAACAAAGGAGGGTGCTGGCAAGCAAGTAAGAAAGGACGTCATATCCTAACATTCATGTGGATGGCTGTAGCGAAAACTGACAAGTTATTAACCCTTCTTTAGCGGCCTATGCGGTTTATTTATATGTACCGCCCAGCGGGGTGTTTTTAGCCAAAATAGGGCTGTTTACGTGATAATTTTCATGCCTAAATAAGACCCAGAACGTAAAACAAATATCTATCCCTGAAAGGGCATAAACAGAGCTTTCGAATGACACCATAACGATCCTTTTATGATGGCTAGTTTTCTTGCAATAACCGTGCAACGCGAGTGCAAAAAGCATGTAATTAGCCACTTTCCCGATACAATTCCGTATATAGCGAGTGAGAGAGGGAGGAGGGAGCTGAGATTCGTGTCAGTAGGTTCGCCGCGGTGGTCTGGAGCAGTCATACGCTCGCTAGTCTCCTGCCACCACTTGTCTCTCTCTCTCAGCAACATTACGTGCTGAAATTGCCACTCGACCTATGTCGAGCGCCGCCACATAGTCCAGCTTTATTAAATACGACTTATGTGGTGAGCCGCTTTTTAAGGGTTAAGTAACTTTATTAACATTTAATATTGCTTACTTTCCTCAACATTTTTTGATTTCCTTTATTACACTCATTACCCGCCATATATTTTCGAGCTTATCTTCTTATGCCATAATCCATCTAGATTATACTCTCCTAAATATATTGTTCTGCTAGTTTGTATTTAAGGTTGTTCTCTTGCTTATAATAGATTGTTCTTTCTTTCTATTTTAGGGTGGAATATATATTATTATAAATGCTTAGCTAGACTTTCATCCAATATTCTAACTTAACTCTGAAGTTAGTGCCGAGGCAGATTTATAAAACGTCTCTAGTCCTTAAAATTGACTATGAGGTAGTCACCTCGAAGACTGGGTAGTGAGGACTCTTAACCTTGTCTTAGACAAGATTAAGTAGACAATAATTATGGGTGATGGTTCAGTAGAAAGAATTTGTCACCTCACCAGAGTGTAAAGACATTATATAATACTGTATATGTTTACTGACTCTGAATTGGTAAGGAGATATAGATTAGACGGTGGAAAACCCTTATTTCTAGAACCTACGGTGAGTTTTATTGCGGCATGAACAAATAGCCTAACGACATCCTTCGTCATATTATGACCTTGAGCTTGAGGTCCAGTCAAAGAAACTCAATCTTGGACAACGAATAGGGTTAACTATTATAACAATTCGCGAACTTTCATTAATCCCAAATATATTTAATTTATACTATTTGTTTTATTCACTTATTTTATTGTATTCTTATCATTATTTGTTTTTTGTTGGCGATATCCATTACACGAATTTTGTTTGTAAATAATACCTTTCTCTTTCAGTTTATACACTTTTAGGGATATTGCTTGTACACATCACTGGAATCACAAACGCATCGAGATATCGATACATTTCAATCGTCAGAAAATAATTTATGTAATCCAAAATATATTGATACATTTTGTTTGGCAATGTTATTTGAAAAGCAAACCGTTTATAAACTAAGTTACTCAACATTTACAGTAATTTATTAAATAGTTTAATTATGTCCAAAGTAATACGTTTACGATGTATTATTTTGCTAGAAGCTGCTTTTCATACATTGCTTAGCTTGCTCAAATCTTAGCTGAAAAAATGCATAGCATGTTTGTAACAGTTTGTTTGGATGTTTGCCGAGGTAAGTCATAACATGTTAATATCTTAGGAAAGTTGTATACATTCGGGCTCTTGTTCTTCTCTTTTGTACTGTATATCGTACGTTTCTAGGCTTCCCTTCCGTACCCTTCATCACCAAGCTCTTCCTCTCATTCCCTTCATTATAAAGTTATCCCTACTTTACTTAGTCTTTCGTCTCTTGTCCGTCTGTTCATCCCTCTCGCTCTCCCTACTTTATCTAGCTTTTCTTCTCTTTATCACTCTCTTCCTTCTCTTCATCCCTCTCCCTCTCTCTGTGTTCTCTCTATTTTATCTAGCCTTTCTTTTCTTTAACACGCTTCTTTCCTTCTTCTCTACATTCCTCTCCTTCGTCTTCCAAGTCTTTGATCTGGCAATCCCTTCCCATTTCCCCCCCCAGTCCCTCCATCCTTCTTCCCTCTAAGGAGGTTGTCACACAAGCGATATTTCCGTAAATTTTTACAGGGAATTGTTGTCTGGTAACTTCAAAATTTAGGTTCCAAAATAAATAAAGTAGCATGTATAATCTATATTTGATCTAGTTTCCGATTCCAATGAGAAAGAGCCTACAAATAGTACCAGAAATAAAACTTGCTCGTCGAAAATTGCCGGAAAAAGCGCTTGTGTGACACTGACTTATGGATCCTGGCGTGGGAGAGATCGGCCACCCATTTTATCTTAACCCTTTCTGTACCAGCGACGTCTGTTATATTTTATTCTAACTAAAAGTAGACAATGTTATGCAGCTTAGGATGGATCTGTGGTAGTTAAAGGGGTTGATTGAGATAGTTTGAAGCCCTATAATTGCTAGAGATCTCCCCTAAACTGATTACAGTTGATTGGTACTAGCCAGGATATAATGACAGAATATTGACGGGACAGAAGGGAATAACACGAATTTTTTGATTCGGTAATTATGAAACAACGGAGTTATACAACATTCTTGATCATGTAGAATGTAGAGCCGAAGACCAAACTATGCCCAGTATTTTTGAATATCTGATATACTGTATAATTATAAGGACTTACTTAAGGTGTTAAGGTTTATTATTTGGTCTACTTATATCATTATTAATTGATATTTATTTTCCTCGCTAGACATTCACCAAGCTTAAAGGAAGAAGAAAAAAACACACTTGACCTCGCTTCGAGAAACATTTGTAAATTTTTCGGTAAACAAAATTCCGGACAAAAGCGAATTCCTTTAACATTACAGGCTCACTATCGTTCGCCGGGAAAAATCAACACCTAACTGGCATGAAAGGTCCTAATGTTGACAAAGAAGGGGGCAACAGGTCTTAAAATCAACACCTAAATGGCATGAAAGGTCCTAATGTTGACAAAGAAGGGGGCAACAGGTCTTAAAATTGTCAAACTAGTAGAGCGAAAACCATAAAATCTGAAAATTAATACGAATCAGCATGAGATAGAAAGGAAGCCAGAGGTCCAACCATCCAGCCCCCCCCCCCCCCCTCCCCCTTAAGTGCAAAGAGAGACTAATAACCCCGTGTCTCTTCGACATGATGTAGGTTTCTGATCTCTGTTACTATAGGATCTCTTCTTCGCTTGAATCACATACAGTTGCGGATAAAGTAACACGGCATTGGGGAATGATCACAAAAGCCAAATGTTCGATATATTTATACATATAAACACCATGTCAGGAGGAGCACTTTATTGACAACGTTTCGCACACAGCTTCATCAGGCCAATAAAGCTACATGCCAAACGTTGTCAATAAAGTGCTCCTTCTCACATGCTGTTTACGATCATATTCTGTCTACTTTTCTAAGCTTATATTAATCATACTTATACAGTAGTGTAAACATTTGACGGACACCAGACTCAGGTACTGTACATTGTCATGTACATTCAGCCGATAAATATGTTCATGCTAATACGGGTGTAAGCCCTTCCTTGCTGACGACGTCTTATATATTGTATTCTAGCTATGGTTACACGATTCTGTGCAGCTTAATAAGGATCTGTGGTAGTAAAAATAGTTATTTAACCCTTCTTTGGCGGCGCGCATCATATGTCGAGTGAAAGAAATTTGGACTATGTGGCGGCTCACAACATAAGTCGTGTGGCATTTTCAGCACGTAATGTTGCTGAGAGAGAGAGACAAGTGGTGGCAGGAGAGTAGCGAGCGTATGACTGCTCCAGACCACCGCAGTGGACCAACTGACATGAATCCCACCCTCCTCCACCCTCTCACACTCGCTACATAGTGAATTGTGTGGGGAAAGTACCGAATTACATGGTTTTTGCACTCGTGTTGCGCGGTTGTTGCAAGAAAACTAGCGGTTATACAAGGATCGTTGTGGTGTCATTGGAAAGCTCTGTTTATGGGGGCCCTTTCAGGGATAGATACTTGTTTTACGCTCTGGGTCTTATTTAGGCATGAAAATGATCACGTAAACAGCCCTATTTTGGGTAAAAAAAACCCGCTGGTGGCTACATATTATATACCGCCTAGGCCGCTCGTTAGGTGTTAAGATAGTTCGAAGCCTGTTAATTGATGTTAATAACAAACGTCGCTAGTACAGAAAGAGTTAAAAACATTCCCAGAACTTGGTATGTTACTGTTGTACTGTTGCCTTCCCGTCCAGGCAAAATAGCTATAGAGAGAGAGAGAGAGAGAGAGAGAGAGAGAGAGAGAGAGAGCGAAAAATAATAATGATGATGAAGTTCCTGTTGGTCTTCCTTTTGACCTATTGACGCCGAGGAATATAATAAGTGAGCAAGGTGAATATGTGTGTGTGCGTTTGTCAGAGAGTGTGTGTGGGCTTCTGTATTTTTGTGCTTGCTTATTGTGTGCGTGTATGATACGTATGCATGAGGTACTGAAACGTGAACACAAATTAGTCTGTATTCATGTGCTACAGCAATGTGCAGAAAATCCGAAACATAATCAAATCTATAGCAACTGACTGAAATACTAGAATCTATAGCAACTGACTGAAATACTAGAATCACAAATATTCAAGTAAATAAATTACAAACTAAAACAAAACTGCACATATCCATAGTTCAAAATCTTCTTCCACGAGTATATTTTATATATAATATGAATAGCAAATATAATCGTGAACAAGTGTTGCAAAGCACCGATGGCCTCCATCGCACATTGTCAATAACCCAGCCGCTCCAAACCATTCTCTATCATTTTTTTTCTCCTTGACAACCATTTCGGATGACCTAGTTGAACAAGCAGTATAAGAAGAACAACAACATTAACAACACAAGGGTAAGACGTGCGGTTATAAGGTAATAAGCCTGTCGTCCATGCCCGAAAGAGGAAAACAGGAGGTGAATGTCAAGCGGTAATGAAGATGGAGAATGGTGGAAGGAAGAAGTGAAAAGATACTGTGGTTGTGTGTGTGTGTGTGTGTGAGAGAGATATCGGAGAAAAAGCGCCAGCATAGAAGCCAAGTCATAACTTGGATGAGATGCCGGCTCTCTTTCTCTCTTCTCAGGTCTGCACTCCTATGTCTCAGGGGTACAAGGTCCTCCCCGCTACAGAGGACAAGAGTGAGAGACTTGGACTTTGAAATGGTCGTGGCGGAGGGACGAATTGGGGAACAACTAGGTTGATTGTAGGGAGGTACTGGTACAATAAGATAAACTACAATGTAACTAGAATAAGATAGATTGTACACCACTTTGTAACTGTCACCTTAATAAAAAAATAAATAAATGTGTGTGAGAGAGAGAGAGACAGAGGGAGAGAGACAGAATAAAAGTTACATAGAGTTACATAAATACACAGACTACACAGACCTTGCGGTCCCTACTAGGTAGTCCGGACTTAATGCTAAAATAGAATTTGCTACAAAGTGGAAGGCAAGGATAGCAAAGCAGAAGGCTCTCTCCCCACCCCTCCCTCCCTCCGACCGTTGGTCGACATGAAATTAAGTTGTGGAAAGAAGTCCCCCAGCAGAATGAGAAAAACTTCTACTGGGACATTTATAGTAAAGAACGAAGTTGAGAAATATGATATACTACTGATGCTTAACCTATTTTATTTTTTATTTTTGTTTTACCTGCTGTATTATTCCCACCTCCTCAAAATTAACGTCTAGACTTCTTTCGAATGTGTCAATTGTCTTACAGTGTATCACTTTCTCAGGCAATTTGTTCCACTCGATGACCACACTGTAGGTGAAGAAGTGCTTTGTGACATCGAGATTCGCCATCCTGGTTTTGAATTTCATTCCATTTCCCGGAGTTAATGAACTATAATAAAATTTTGAAAAGTGAATCTGCATCAATGTTGTCAAATCTCTTTAGTATCTTGAAACACTCGATTAATTGACCTCGCAATCTTTTTGTCTTCAGTGAAAATAAATTTAATTATTTTAGTCTTTCATGATTTCATTATTTCTTAGTGACGTAATCAACTTGTCGCTCTACGCTGCACCGACTCGAGTTTCTTAATATCCTTGCTCAGATAAAGAGACCAAAATTGCACACTATGCTTGTAAACAAAGATACTATAATGTTCTCATTTTCATAAGTAAAATTTATCTTCATATATCCCAATGCTCGATTGGCCTTGTTCGCAGCTGCTGCACATTAATCTTAGTGCTTTAGGTTTTCAGATATAAGAACCCCCAGGTTTTTAACTAATGCACTTGTTTTGATTGGCTGGGCTTTCATCTTGTATTCATATAATTGTTTTGTTATGACCTATTTGCAAGACCTGGCATTTGTCAACATTGAATGGCATCTGCCATTTTTCCAACCACTCTACTATTTTATTTAAATCAGATTGCAGTTTATTTCTGTCTTCTTCGGTTAATAATCGAATAAATTCAAAATGTGCTAATTTTGAAATAGCAGTCACACAAACTCTTTTTCTTACAAAACCTTATCGGCTACCTTTTGTTCCAGTCAACAAAATTATGAGTAAGTGGTCGATTATATATACGATATAATTATACTGTATATATATATATATATATATATATATATATATATATATATATATATATAAATATATATATATATATATATATATATATATATACCGGTATATATATATATATATATATATATATATATATATATATATATATATATATATATATTATATACTCGACCACTTTCTCATAATTTTGTTGACTTGAACAAAAGGTAGTCGATAAAGTTTTGTAAGAAAAAGAGTTTGTGTGACTCCTATTTCAAAATTAACACACTTTGAATTTATTCGATTATGGACGATTTTATGCAACCAATGAATGACCTCTCATATAGTCAAAGCATGCTGTTTTCCCTTAACCCATTCATTACCGATGTCGTCCTTTTCACTATATTGTGGCTACGATTAGACGATATTATTCAGTTTATAATGGGTCTCCCGCAATTAACAGGCTTCAAACTATCTCACCTAGGCCTATTTTACTACCACAAAATCGTATATATAGGCCTAGAGCTAGAAAAACAAAAACACTGAAAACAACTCTTTGTTTGTTTCATGTCTCGAGGTGGGGGTGGGTGATGTGTTAGGGAGTAGCATGGGTGAAGTGGGTCGTGGGCTGAAGAGTAGGACTGTGTTGCTATCATGTCAACATGGATATTCAGGGGGAGGATCTGCATTCCTGCATGTATGTGATTTGTGGTTTGTGTGTATCCTGTCATGAATTTGTGGTTTGTGTGTATCCTGTCATGATTTGTGGTTTGTGTGTATTCTGTCGTGAATTTGTGGTTTGTGTGTATCCTGTCATGAATTTGTGGTTTGTGTGTATCCTGTCATGAATTTGTGGTTTGTGTGTATCCTGTCAAGAATTTGTGGTTTGTGTGTATCCTGTCATGAATTTGTGGTTTGTGTGTATCCTGTCATGAATTTGTGGTTTGTGTGCATCCTGTCATGAATTTGTGGTTTGTGTGCATCCTGTCATGAATTTGAGAGTGATATTCTGAGTGGTTTGTAGTGTAGTGCATGTGCATAGTGAGAGAGAGAGAGAGAGAGAGAGAGAGAGAGAGAGAGAGAGAGAGAGAGAGAGAGAGAGAGAGAGAGAGAGAGAAAACAATTGTACTTGTTATCATGTACAGCCGACACCACAGAATAGGGATGGTGTTTGACGAATAGCGGACGGGATGAGAGAAAAGGAAGGGAATTGGCTGAAATAAGGTAAGACATGCGTAATACAGGTATAGGCTTTCAATATTTGATGATACAATTTTTCCTTTTGTTTTGGCTGTTGGAAGTATCAAACTAAGCTAATGCACACTAAGAGAAAGGACTGGAGAATTTAGTTTAGCTATTCAGAATAGATATTCGCATATACACATTTTAGAAAGGTGTTGTCTATAATTATCATGTTGAAGAAGGACTATGGCATTGACTGCTGATTAGTGAACGCAAACTTTGCATCACCCAGTTTCAGGAAGGTTAATGTTTGTTCTAACTACATCGTTCATCAATGCGTCAGGATTCAGTATAATGAGGTTAAAGAATATGCCCGTATTTGGGAGCAAACAGATGAGATGGAGGTGAGCGGGAGGTGAAGCGGGGACTTGAAATATAAGGTATAAGAGGGGAGGGGGGATTCTGGTTATGGGGTTGCCAACTTCCTGTTATGTTTCTAATTAATTAATATAAACTAGCCTATAGTGAAAAACACTTATATTACACGCGAACGTATAGATAATTGGAAGTAAGATGACATAGCTGATAAACGAAAAGAAAACGAATGATCCGGATAAAAGAAGGTTAGGGTTGGGGGGGGGGGGGGTGAGAGGGGGGGGCAGAGAGATGGGGGATATAATTATGTTAGGGTGGTTTAGAGGGAGGGGGTATGGTGAGGGAAATCAACGGGGCCGGGGTTACTTTGAGGGTGTTAAACGTGACAAACATCATCATTCGTGACGTACTCGCATGTCGGGACTGACGTGTCTTTGTTCTATGTGTTGTGTTACGTTCTTCAGTGTTAATCCAGTGAACATAATACCGTGCTTCGTAAGTAGTGACGGTGCATATGGAGTGATAGACATACAGCTCGCTCTCTGGCCAGTGTGGGTCATGGAAGAGGCTTGGGAGCTTGGAAAGATGCCACGGAGGAGGTATGTCCAGTAGCCTGATTATTGTAATAGCGGTAGAATAGTGAGAGAGATGCAACATTGCGGCGAAGAGAGAGAGAGACTGCAGAGAATTGGTGAGTTAATGAGACAGAAGGCATTCTTGTCTACTTTGTCTAGAAGTTTTGTGTGAGAGGATCCTCCCCACACGATTAGTGCAATTTTGGTGAGCATCATGCATTAGGTCGTCTGCAGTTAATACCAATCGATGTATTATTATTTGTTATAATGAGGTTCAATACATTCTCAATTATTTACTTTCGCGCAACGAAGTATAGTGAATATAGTCAAGTTAACCCTTTCTGTATTCGAGGATGCATTTTAATTTTATTCTGGTTCGTGTTAAACAATTGTATTAAATTTTGCAAGGCCCTCCGCGAATCAAACGGGGTAAAGTCTATCACAAGTAACTTACCTCCCACAATTCCTTTCGAAGCCGAATAAAAGCATCTACTAATACCCTGAATAAAGTGTATAAATGCATCCTAAATTACTGAAATGGTTAATGTGAACGTAACTTGTTTACCGTAATCTGTGATCATCAAATTGCTAAAAAGGAAGAACAACGCCCATGAACATGAATTACTGTAGCAGCTGGCAATACACATAGCCGGCGGCAATGTTACCACCAAATGAGCGGTGGATTAGTTGCCAGGGCCGGTATTTATAAAGCACTTTTAGGCCTAAAAGTAGCTTTTAAAGATGGCGCCAACTTTTAAAACTTAAAAGTTGGGCAAAACAACTTTTAGCGGCTAAAAGTAGCTTTTAAACCCAGCAAAAACTAAAAGCTCCCCTTGGGACTGTTAGCGCTTAAAAGTTACTTTTAGAGGACGATGAAGATGGTTGAATAACAAATCCGCCACCCCCTGCCAAGGAATGTTCATGTTAGAAAGATTAATTGGATTAATAGGCCTATACCGAGTTAATCGAAGTACACCATTTAAACCATGAAGGAGACAGAGGAACAAAGCTCTTAACCCAGAGATGAAAGTATGTAGGCCTAGTGCCCTACGTTATTTGGCAACGGTCAAAATGTAACTGAATGAGTAACTCATTGTGGTATGATTGTAGGTTCGATATATTATCAAGTGCAGTATGTTAGGTAACTCTTGATTCTATCCATATACCACCCCGCACATCATACTACTCAAAGGTGATCCACTGTGTGTTCTCCAACGAATAAGCTATATTAGAAAGTAACCTACCACCTTATATATCAACCTACTTTAAACATTTCGATTCATACTGTATATATGTCCGACTACATTTCTTGCCGCGGTCGCGGTCTCTCTATTTTTAGATGGGTAAATCCTCCTCCTCCGCCCACAACCGCGACAGTTCCAGCGTCCTCGTTGACAAACGCCTATACTATACTTGTAGGAAGAACACTAACAAATAGACCAAATTAAAGGAGTGTAGAAGGACTAAGATATAATAATAGATTGTCACAAGATAGGCCTATTTCATAACATCCGAGAACAAGTAGCCTATTTGCACCCAATTTTTTCGCAAATTACTGTAAACTGGGGTGATTTCGGACTGCGGTCATAACTTCGGACTTTGGCGATAATAAGTAATTAGCCATTGTCATTATATAATGGAAACGCTTTTACCATACAAGTCCGAAGTTTTCCACTTTTCAAGAATACTTCGGACATCATTTAGGATAAGGATAAGGATATTATGGGGGATAATTTTAGGAGGCTTCCTGGATTACGGCGCACGGCGCATTATCACTACACATCACTTGACCTAGTTAAATCTCTACAATGTGTTTACAGTCAGGAGAAATTGTAAAAAACAAACTCGAAACATTTCTGAAATTACCCCCCTTTACGAATTGTGAAAACTCGTGAATTTGGCAACTATCTCAGATGCTACCACACCGGAGTATGCAATTGTTTTGGTATGGTAAATATATTACCCTTTCAATTTAGCAATATATAATAGATGTCACAATAACAAAATATTGCATAATTACCCTAATGTTTTATAGTAATTAGTATATGCAATTAGAAGCCTATACTTACCTATTAAACGTTATTCATCGATTGTAATCTTGCTAGATGTAGCGAACTAGCGGTTGTGGCAGCCTTCTTAACGCTTCCACTAAAAGCTGCTTTTAAATGTTTTCTGAATAACTTTTAAGGATTTTCTTTTAGTTAAAATTATTTTAGGGAAATTTTTAAATTATTTTATAAATACCGGCCCAGGTGACTTAATCGCATTCCCCCCCCCCCCCCCCCCTTCTCTCTTCCTCCTTACCTTCTTGTCTCCCGGTCCTGGACCGGTATTTATAAAATAATTTAAAAATGTCCCTAAAAGTAATTTTAACTAAAAGAAAATCCTTAAAAGTTATTCATAAAACATTTAAAAGCAGCTTTTAGTGGAAGCGTTAAGAAGGCTGCCACAACCGCTAGTTCGCTACATCTAGCAAGATTACAATCGATGAATAACGTTTAATAGGTAAGTATAGGCTTCTAATTGCATAATACTAATTACTATAAAACATTAGGGTAATTATGCAATATTTTGTTATTGTGAAATCTATTATATATTGCTAAATTGAAAGGGTAATATATTTACCATACCAAAACAATTGCATACTCCGGTGTGGCAGCATCTGAGATAGTTGCCAAATTCGCGAGTTTTCACAATTCGTAAAGTGGGGTAATTTCGGAAATTTTTCGAGTTTGTTTTTTACAATTTCTCATGACTGTTCTGACATAGGAGCCCTGTATGTTAATTTAAGAGTTAGAATTAGAGTTGAAGGAGTGTCAAACTACCCAAGCGGCAAAGCAGACTAGCGAGCGAACTAGCGAGTGGGAAACCAGCTCGCCCGCATACCAGCAAACAAGCCTTCACACCTGCGTGCGTCATAGGGGACCCTGCAAACTACTTCGATGACCCGACGCTATGACGTATGATCGACGCCAGGAGCCCTGATTGGACCAGGCACCTGCTATGCAACTCGAGGAGCTATGATAGGGGCGTGCACCATCACTCGCCTCCTGATTCGTTCCTACACCATCATTGTTTAGTATATAAGACCCGAGTTGTGGGCATTCAGATCAGTCTCATTTGGAGTTGGGGAAGGTGAACTTGAAGCTGGAGGAAGACGGGGTGAAGTATTATAATGGGTTTGTGACTGTCAGTCAGATTATATAAGTGTGTGTTAAGTGTGTTCCGTGTAAACACTTACGTTATGTTGGTTAGTGAGATATGTGATTGGGAATTAACGTTAACGCTATTATTATGTACTTAACTATTTTAGTTGACTAACGTGTGGACTAAAGCAACTCTTTAACCCGTACAGCCCCAGCGACGCGTCTGACGTTAACGATGTATGTATGTACTAATAATTGCGCCGACCGTAACCTCAGGTGTAGCCACTCAAGAGGGCTCAGATTTGTATGGGAACTGTGTACGTATCCCACGCAACCGTGCCGATGGTTGAAAACTCTCAGACTCCACGTGCGTGCGCGCGAGCGCGCAATAACCTGTTTTTTTGGGATAATTGCCTTCAATTTTTTACTCTTGTAAAATCCGTTTTTGGGGTCTCTGTAGGACCATTTGTTAAGCTTTTTGAGCGGTTTTTCGTGTTTTTTCTTTCATTCCTAACCAATTCGCTATTGTTTCTGGAATAAAACCATTTTTTGAAAACCGGCCGGGTTCTGGTGCGCAAACATTACAAAACTAGCCGGGGCTCCACGGGTTAAGTAATTGGGTTATGATGAAAGTAATACTATTGTTTTATATTAATACTTACGAGTTCTTTCATTTACTTTTAATTAAGCTTACATTGCTTAACGGTGCTTAGTACGGTGATGCTATTGTCTCATATTAGTAATATCGCCTTAGACTAACATGGCTGTGTTAATATTACTTATAGTGATTTCCTAAGCTGAAGAAAATTCTTTTAGCTTCAAAATATTATTTTTGCTTTTCATATTATTTGAGTGAGACCTGAATCGAATCTATGAAGCGATCCTGTAACTTAATGTACTCATAATCAAACCTCAGTGTTACGTGGTTAAGAAATACATTTAACTAATTATTAAATATATATCTAACTTGTTATGTGACTTTGATATAAATCCTGATGATAATAATAATATAATACTGTTAACGTAAGACAAGAACCAAGAATAATTACATTAAATATAAATAAAAGGACATATAAGAAAATTATCTATTCATTTAAAAAAGGGTAAGAGACAGAAATATTCTTACTATAATATTTATCTTTCAAGACTTTTTATAGAATTAATAGTCCTTCTTTAGATATAACTTCTTCGGTTCATAACCATAGCCTACTAAGCTTCGGTTAAATAATAATTCTTTATAAATACTACATGACTTTAATTAGTTTCAGTATTTTTCATAATTAAAAGAGTATCAGTCAATAAAGGATACTAAGTCCTAAGATCCAAAAGGAAAGGAAGCAACAACAGGAAATAATTTTATTAGATTTTACTTTTGTTTTGCCTTCAGCTGACTGATACCTTAATATATATCTCTGTGCTATCTAGATTCATCAAGTTAACCACTTGAGGATCAAGATACGTAACAGAAGAGTGGCGACCTCGCCAGGATTCGTTTCATACAGTTTCACTCAGTTTCATTACCGTTTCACTACTTAAAAATCAAATATTAATGATGCCTCATCTAATTAATGACGAAGATGCTCGAGTTTTCATAGAATCAGAACCCACAGCCCCTGATATTGACTGTCTGTCAAAATCCGAACTGAAAGTGCTTGCCTCGCATCTCCAGTTAACTGTTTCAAACATGTCTAAACTAGAGGTGGCTCAGACCATAAAAACCCACCTGTTCCCTGTAGAAGGCGGGGAGGGTGACGGAGCAGTTGGTGGGATCCCGAGTAAACCTAGCCAACTTGATGAACAAGTGCCACCTGGTTTGACCGGTGATCAAGTACTGGAACTAGCCAGAATAAAGACCGAACAAGCCGGACTAAATATAGAACTAGCCAGAATAAATGCTGAAGCAAATGCCGAACAAGCCAGACTAAATATCGAAGAAGCCAGAATAAAGACCGAACATTATGAATATCAATATCGTACAGCTCAACTAAATGTCAATACAAATGCTCCCGAAATTGCTCCCCCTCTGGGATTGACTATGACTAGTGTCATTCCACCTTTCACTGAGGATAATGTGCAGGATTTCTTTGTTTTGTTTGAGGAAGTTGCTGAAGGTATGAAGTGGACAAGAGATCAATGGCCTTTTATGTTACAAACCGTTTTGACAGGGCAGGTTCGAGCCACGTATTTGTCAGAAGTAGCAGAGGTTAGGCAGGATTATGACTATCTCAAAGAAGCTATCCTAAAAACCTATCAATTGCAGCCTGAGGCTTACAGGCAATCTTTCCGTAAAAAACTGAAGAAAGTAGAAGAAACCCATAAGGTATTTGCCAGGACCATGACTAAAACTTTCAATCATTGGGTCAAGAGTAAGAAAGTCACAAGCTACAACGATCTGAAGGAGTTGGTCCTGTTAGAAAATTTCCTATGGAAAATTGATTCTTCTGTATCCTATCATTTAAAGGGGAAAAAGGTAGATTGTCTTGCCGACGCCGCTGACATGGCTGACACATACGTGCTCAACAACAAATTTCGTGGAAAGAAGCCCTACGATAATTTTAGTTCTAATTTTAAGTATCCCAATCACAAATCTGACAGACCCAGTCACAAGCCTATAACGTCTTCCCTAGCTAGCCACAATAGAATTGTTCCCCCAACTAAAAATGCGACTCAGGGCAATGGTAACAGAGGTGGGGCCCAAATTAATAGTAATGCTCAAAGAGGGAACGTTCCCGTATCCCCTAAAGTATGTACTTTTTGTGGCATGAGAGGCCACCTAGCTTATCAGTGCTGGGCCAAGGAGAGAACCGAGAGATCGGGGCAGACAGTTGCCGCCGTATCTCAAACTCCATATGTGCCTTTAATGCAGGACTCCCGACAGAAGGAGTACCTAGCACCAAAAGTTCCTTTAATGCAGGACTCCCGACAGAAGGAGTACCTAGCACCAAAAGTTCCTTTAATACAAGACTCCCGACAGAAGGAGTACCTAGCAGCTAACGTAAATCATCTAGACAGGGGTGTAGTAGCATGTGTGGTGCAACCCACTAGGGTCAAGCCAATAATAATTTCACCATCAGTGCAGGACAGTTACCGTCCCTTTATTTCATCTGGCAACGTGAGATTAAATGGTTGTATGCATGAGGTAAAAATTCTGAGAGACACAGGTTCTACTAGCACCCTCATGGTGAATCCTTACACTGAGTGCCCACCTGGCGAACCAGTTGTAATGAGAGGTGCTGGAGGCAAATTTTATGCACACTTGGTAAAAGGCGAAATTGAATGTGAGTTACTACAGGGTGAGGCCACCATAACTTTGTGTAGGTCCCAAGATATCCCTGTGCCTGGGGTAACACTCCTTTTGGGGAATGATGTAGCAGGTGAGAAGGTCCGACCAGACCCCATTTGTCACTTTCCCCTGTTAACGAGCCACTAACCGGTGAGCTCGAAAAGGAGATGCCAACTGTTTTCCCTGTGTGTGCTGTCACACGTTCAATGTCTCAAGTAGCAGTTCCCTCAGACCGAAATGTACCGAATGTAAGAGTTGATGAAAGGGATGATGAGAGAGTGAATGCCGCTCCAACTGTGCCTGATGATGTGACTGAGGTGGATTTATCCGACACCTTTATGGCTCATCTTGACCCTAACGATGATCATGAAACCCCTCCAAATTGTCCTAGTGGCCTGGTAGAGCTACAGAGAGATGATAGTGAATGCAAGGAGTTAGCTGCCAGGTCCATGAGTGAAAAGGAATGTGAGAAGGAGGGTGGTGAATGTTTCTACCTCAAAGGAGGAGTATTGTGGCGTAGATGGAGACCGCCACACAGACCAATCGATGACGGGGCTTGGGACGTCCATCAAGTAGTAGTCCCCAAACCTTGTCGTAGAGATATCATGGAAATGGCACATTGTATACCATTGGCAGGACACCTAGGTGTGAGAAAAACTCTAGACAGAATCAGAGCCCACTTTTACTGGCCAGGAATGCATGCAGATGTAGTGGAGTTTTGTAGAGTGTGTCACACTTGCCAGATGACAGGAAAACCCCATCAGAAGGTGCCTGTACATCCTCTGGTGCCCTTGCCCGTTTTTGAGAATCCTTTTACTCGGGTGGTAGTGGACATTGTAGGCCCATTGCCTAAGACTTCCCAAGGTAACATTTATTTATCAACTATTATGGACATGGCAACTCGCTACTCAGAGGCTATACCCTTAAGGACTACCTCTGCTCCAACTGTCATCAAGGAACTGCTCAAATTCTTCACCAGAATGGGTTTCCCCCATGAGGTGCAAAGTGATCAAGGAACTAATTTTACCTCTAACATTTTCCAGCAGTCCCTGAAGGAGTTGGGTATCGAGCATGTTAAGTCTAGCACCTACCACCCAGAGAGTCAAGGGGTTCTCGAACGATATCATCAGACATTAAAGGGAATGTTACGTAAGTATTGTACAGAGACCGGAGTTGAGTGGGATAAGGGGGTACCTTTTCTTTTATTTGCTACTCGTGAGGTTCCAACTGAATCCCTGGGTTTTTCCCCTAATGAGCTAGTTTTGGGTCACCAGGTAAGAGGTCCTTTGCAACTAGTGCAGGATAGCCTAGTTGGCCAGGAGGGGAACCAAAACCTCCTCAAGTATGTTTCAGATTTCAAAACCCGGCTGAGATCCTCATGTGAGTTTGCCGCTCAAAACTTGACAGTGGCTAAAAGCTCCATGAAGACCTGGTATGACAGAAAAGCCCGTGAGAGGGAGTTTCAGCCCGGTGATGAGGTTTTGGTCCTGCTCCCCCTTTTTGGCCAACCTTTATCTGCCAAGTTCAGGGGCCCATATAAGATCATTCAGAGGGTGAGCATTACCGATTATCTAGTAACTACCCCAGACAGGAGAAAGCCCACGCAAGTATTCCATATAAATATGTTGAAACCCTACCATAGGTCCCCTGATTCCTCTCCTCCAGATTCTCCCACTGTGGAAGATTTCAGTTCTCTTACTGACCCGCAACAGACTGTTCCAGAGCCTGAAGGTATCCATGCAGACTTTGACTTGTCATGTAGCCTATCCAACTTTCAGTATAATTCAGTAGCTTGGGGGGAATTACCATCTAAACTATGTCATCTTCCCTCTGAGCAAGCGAACCATCTAATCTCTGTTTTATCTCAGTCTCCCAGTGTGTTCCGTGATACTCCAGGGCTCACTTCTTTGGCCTTGCACGACGTTGACGTAGGGGATGCAACTCCCATTAAACTATCCCCCTACCGTGTCTCACCACAACGCAGGAGTATACTGCGGGTCGAGCTTGCTTTTATGTTATCATACGAGCTGATCACAAGGGCCTTAAGCCAGTGGAGTAGTCCGGTCATACTTGTGCCAAAGCCAGATGGGAGCCATAGGTTTTGTAGGGACTATAGGCAAGTTAATGCTGTCACAAAGAACAATACCTACCCACTGCCACGGATCAAAGATTACATTTACCAGGTTGGCCTCATACAGCAGTAAGTATAATTAAATGAGAGGATTTTGGCAATTAGCTCTCCCTTGTAGTGAGGTAAATATCATGCTTTAGTAGTGCGCTGTCAAGCCTTCAGCTGTGAGATGCCTTGCAGTTCGAATAACGCTCCAGCTACGTTCCGGCTATGTTCTGATGTGGTAAAGTAGACGTTGCCTACTTTGGGTGATATCCTTATTATATCCTCATTATAATCTTGCTGTTGCCAATCTGGTGGTGAATCTATTTATGTATTATGTTTAATATTATGTACTATACTCCTTAAACTCTTTTCTAGGGGGGAGGTCTGACATACGGAGCCCTGTATGTTAATTTAAGAGTTAGAATTAGAGTTGAAGGAGTGTCAAACTACCCAAGCGGCGAAGCAGACTAGCGAGCGAACTAGCGAGTGGGAAACCAGCTCGCCCGCATACCAGCAAACAAGCCTTCACACCTGCGTGCGTCATAGGGGACCCTGCAAACTATTTCGATGACCCGACGCTATGACGTATGATCGACGCCAGGAGCCCTGATTGGACCAGGCACCTGCTATGCAACTCGAGGAGCTATGATAGGGGCGCTCACCATCACTCGCCTCCTGATTCGTTCCTACACCATCATTGTTTAGTATATAAGACCCGATTTGTGGGCATTCAGATCAGTCTCATTTGGAGTTGAGGAAGGTGAACTTGCAGCTGGAGGAAGACGGGGTGAAGTATTATAATGGGTTTGTGAGTGTCAGTCAGATTATATAAGTGTGTGTTAAGTGTGTTCCGTGTAAACACTTACGTTATGTTGGTTAGTGAGATATGTGATTGGGAATTAACGTTAACGCTATTATTATGTACTTAACTATTTTAGTTGACTAACGTGTGGACTAAAGCAACTCTTTAAGTAATTGGGTTATGATGAAAGTAATACTATTGGTTTATATTAATACTTACGAGTTCTTTCATTTACTTTTAATTAAGCTTACATTGCTTAACGGTGCTTAGTACGGTGATGCTATTGTCTCATATTAGTAATATCGCCTTAGACTAACATGGCTGTGTTAATATTACTTATAGTGATTTCCTAAGCTGAAGAAAATTCTTTTAGCTTCAAAATATTATTTTTGCTTTTCATATTATTTGAGTGAGACCTGAATCGAATCTATGAAGCGATCCTGTAACTTAATGTACTCATAATCAAACCTCAGTGTTACGTGGTTAAGAAATACATTTAACTAATTATTAAATATATATCTATCTTTTTATGTGACTTTGATATAAATCCTGATGATAATAATAATATAATACTGTTAACGTAAGACAAGAACCAAGAATAATTACATTAAATATAAATAAAAGGACATATAAGAAAACTTTCTATTCATTTCAAAAAGGGTAAGAGACAGAAATATTCTTACTTCAACATTTATCTTTCAAGACTTTTTATAGAATTAATAGTCCTTCTTTAGATATAACTTATTCGGTTCATAACCATAGCCTACAAGCTTCGGTTAAATAATAATTCTTTATAAATACTACATGACATTAATTAGTTTCAGTATTTTTTCATAATTAAAGAGTATCAGTTAATAAAGGATACCAAGTCCTAAGATCCAAAAGGAAAGGAAGCAACAACAGGACATAATTATATTAGATTTTACTTTTGTTTTGCCTTCAGCTGACTGATACCTTAATATATATCTCTGTGCTATCTAGATTCATCAAGTTAACCACTTGAGGATCAAGATACGTAACACTGTAAACACATTGTAGAGATTTAACAAGGTCAAGTGATGTGTAGTGATAATGCGCCGTAATCCAGGAAGCCTCCTAAAATTATCCCCCATAATATCCTTATCCTTATCCTATCCGAAATCACCCCAGTTTACGGTAATTTGCTAAAAAATAGGGTGCAAATAGGCTACTTGTTCTCGGATGTTATGAAATAGGCCTATCTTGTGACAATCCAATATTATATCTTAGTCCTTCTACACTCCTTTAATTTGGTCTATTTGTTAGTGTTCTTCCAACAAGTAAGGTATAGGCATTTGTCAACGAGGACACTGGAAGTGTCGAGGTTGTGGGCGGAGGAAAAGGAGGATTTACCCATCTAAAAATAGAGAGACCGACCGCGGCAAAAAATGTAGTGGGACATAAATTATTATATACAGTATGAATCGAAATGTTTAAAGTAGGTTGATATATAAGGTGGTAGGTTACTTTCTAATATAGCTTATTCGTTGGAGAACACACAGTGGATCACCTTTGGGTAGTATGATATGCGGGGTGGTATATGGAATTTATGGATAGAATCAAGAGTTACCTAACATACTGCACTTTATAATATATCTAACCTACAATCATACCACCATGAGTTACTCATTCAGTTACATTTTGACCGTTGCCAAATACGTAGGGTACTAGGCCTACATACTTTCATCTCTGGGTTAAGAGCTTTGTTCTTCTGTCTCCTTCATGGTTTAAAATATTTGTTAATGGTGTACTTCGATTAACTCGCTATAGGCCTATTAATCCAATTAATCTTTCTAACATGAACATTCCTTGGCAGGAGGTGGCGGATTTGTTATTCAATCATCTTCATCGTCCTCTAAAAGTAACTTTTAAGCGCTAACAGTCCCAAGAGGAGCTTTTAGTTTTCGCTGGGTTTAAAAGCTACTTTTAGCCGCTAAAAGTTTTTTTGCCCAACTTTTAAGTTTTAAAAGTTGGCGCCATCTTTAAAAGCTACTTTAAGGCCTAAAAGTGCTTTATAAATACCGGCCCTGGGCTCTCGTTCCCTTCCTATCCTCTCTTTCTCTCTCATCTTCACCTTCCCTTCCACTTCACTCTCTCTTCCTTACCCATGCGCCTTCTCTCACTCCTGCATCTCTACGCTTTTGCGCCCCCCCCCCCCCCACCTAACCCATATCCTCCCTTCTCCCTCATGTTCCGCTCCCTACCTATCTCCTCCATTCGACTCTTCTATTCTGTCCCTCACTCAAAATCCACCTGGGATGCAATAGGTACTCCACCTTTGCTCAACTCTCCCAATGCTCCCCCTTCTCTTTTGTTCACTTACTTCGGCCAACCATCTCTCCATCTACTTATATAGCTCCCTCCTTCCCTTCCTCCCCGCTCACTCCCTCACCTTTCCCTCTCCTTCCCTCACTTATTTCCCTTCTCTGTCTTCCCTTCCACCACTGATTTTTAACGAATCCAAGAATTTCTTCTTCAATCGAGTCGTCAACTTGTGGAATGGGCTTCCCCGGGTTGTCATAGATTGCAACACCGTCGATTTCTTCAAAGTTCGCCTAGAAAAGCACCTTGCCCTGAAGTTTGAACCCAAGGTTGACTGCATTTGTAATTGAATACATCATTTCTTTAGTAGTGTTCGTTCAATAACCAAATAGATCTTAATATAATTTCCCCTGCCATGGACTAAGCTCCAGGGCAGCACTTCCTTCTCACACCATTCCTACATTCTCTCCGAAATACTTGCAACACTTGAAACAGCAGTGTTTTGGAGGGCAAGTAACCTCGAGGGGTCGGATGACCTGTTGTGGCTTGTTTTCCTTTGTACTCCTTAGAACTGTTATACAGCTACCTTGTATTATGTACTATGTTACTTAAATGTCAATATATCAAAGTAATAATAGCAAAATCAAGAATAGGATTTACCTATCAAGAGAATGATTAAAACTTCAGAATATTGTGTGTCATATTCCATTCCTATATTCCACATCACCTAATTATTACTACATGCATATGTTCTAGTTAATTATGTTACGTATTACTGCTCGTCTGCTTAAGCATGGCATGTTATCATTATATGTTCATGGTTACCTGCTTTTTCACCATTCTCTATTCGTGTATACATGTATTTGGTAGTTGTATTTAATTACCCAGCCTCTATCTCCAATAATGGCTATAATCAACTGCACTTGGATTTTATCCTCGTCTAAAATTATAGCGCAGCAGAGGACAGGGAAAAAAATAGCACTGCCTCCGTTGGTTGGTATTTTCTGTTAATGGTCCTTGACATTTAATTAACTACGGAATTATCGGAATTATTGCTTGTATTGTCTAGCACCATTTTGGTCTGGCTGCCAGATTTTAATTTTTAAAGATTCACAAGAAACTTAAATTAAATAGTGTTAGGTAACTTTGTTTAATCTTGCTCCAATTAGATGGTGCGATTTTTTTTGTTTTATCACTCTGTTTTAACTCACAATAATAGCGTCTACTGTAATGAGTTATACATGACAAAAACAGAAGAATGCTGATTACTAAAATATGAATTCACGAGACTTGGGAAAAAAAAATAGTTTTGAAATGTATTTGATAATAAGAAATAGTATTGTTCTCCAGGTTTTTGTTTACCAGTTTATGATGGATTTGAAACCAGTGGCTAGGAATAGGGAGATGAGAATAAAAGTAAAGAAGACACTGCAAGATAGTATGGTGAGCCCGAAGCTGACATGCAGGAGTGAAACATGGTTGTTGTTGGAGAGATATATAATTATAAAGAATGAGAGGGATCGAAATTAGTTATTTGAAAAGTGCGTGTGCAGAGACAAACAGCCGAATAAGGAAGTATGAGAGTAATGTGTTGTGGATAAAGATGTGGCGGAGAGTGTGAAGAGGTTCACCTTGAGGGGGTTCGGTCATGTGTAGCATACCGAAAGCGAGACATTGACTAAAATTGTGTATGAGACTGAGGTGGTAGGGCAGAGAAGGAGAGGTAGTCCGAAAATGAGATGAGAAGATGAAATTGAGAGGCATACAAGTGAAAGTGGTGTCAGAGGGAGGAGGAGGGTCACCAGATAGATGACAACAAAAATGGATGCTATTCATTATTGGCACACTTCTCTGAAATTACGGAATCTGACAATAGGTAGATACATAGATGCTTAGGATTTTGTTCTCACTTACAGCTAGGGAGGAAACCTTAGTCGCAAAAATGCAGGGAGGACCTGACTGTGACTGGATAACAATCTACAGTAGTAGCTAACGTTCTTTATGTTAAACTTGTGTCAGTGAACATCCATTGAAGGAACACTCTGGTGCGAAATATGTGACTCATAAGAATGATTCAAAATATAACATCAGCGGATCAAAATTATGCAATCAATTTCGCTCCACTTAGCAATACAGTTAAATGTTCGATTTACCAACACTAGGCTACATTGAATAAAGGGGTTAACTCAGCCATACATGGTACCTAGACCATGTTGTACGACGATGGCATTTCTGTACAACCTGGGAGCTAGGGTTCCTTGTCAACAGACTCACTGACAGTTCTCTTACTATATTATATAAATATTTATATAATTTAAAGAAACAAAATTACTTTATAAACTGCAATAAGTATGTGTTGATAAGCAAGTTCGTTAGCTGTAAATATTTCGTAAATAGAGATCCTTCCGGCTGTTACTGTATTTCACAGCCAAGCGAGTAAGCGGCCTAGAAACAACCATGCGATATTCTGTATTACACTCCATAGAATTATTATTTTGAAGAGTATTGTGTTAACATTTTCAAGATGCGATTATGCATTTCTTTTACTGCGGTCTGGCTATTATTGGACGATTTCATTAGGAAGGGTATATGGAGGTCAGAGGGTTAATTGAGATAGTCTTTACCCTTCTAATTACCACAGATCCTTCCTAAACTGTATATAAATAGTCTAATGATAGTCAGAATATACTGTCAAAATGCGTCCTAATCTTGTAAGGGGTAATAATAAATTATAATTTAAAGGGAAATTGTCAATATTAATATCATTCTATAAAAGAATAAACAGATATATCGAACTACCAAAAGTAAATCACAATGTTTAATTGTGTTTACCTTTCTTATGCCATTGATATTTGTTTTTCTATGTGAATAAGGGAGACAAAAGGCATTACTGCCTGCAGCGAGTGCCTCTCCCAGATTTCAAAGAGTGACAGGGCTGAAATCAAGGGACGTTCGAGTTAAAATGCCTGGACACTCAGAGATTGAAGCAATTTAAGTCATAGGAAGAGGGAAAGACTGATTCTGGGAGAGAGTTCCAGAGCTCAGCAGTTGAATGGAAGAAAGTCTGAAAATAACATTTCACTCTTGGGTTGGAGAGTTGTACAGAGTAGGGGTGGGATTGTGATGCAAGGCGGGTACTACGTACCCTACGTAGAGGAGGTGGTATACACTGGGAAAGCTCCGAGGAACACTGATTATTATAGTAGCGATAGAATAGTGAGAGAGATGCAACATTGCGGCGAAGAGAGAGATATTGCAGAGAGTTGGTGAGTGTACGGGAGCTAATGATACGAAATGCTTTCCTTTCTACTTTATCTAAGAGTGCGGTGTGAGAGGATCCTCCCCACACATGTGAACAAAATACAAGGATGCACTGTGCCCCTGTACAGAGCAAGAAGCTGTGCAGGGGTAAAGAATCCCTTAAGGCGGTTGAGCACACCCAGCTTCTGGGAGGCTGCCTTAGCGAGGCTGGTAATATGGTCTTTCCAAGTGGGAGCAGAATAAAAAGAGACACCAAGAACATTGAGGGAAGATGAAGGGTTGATTTTTGTGTTGTTGAAGAATAAGGGATAGTCCTCAGGAGGTTCCTGACGGGTAGTAAGTTGGATAAATTGAGTTTTGGAAGCATTAAATGCAACAAGGATTTTTCTACCCCAATTGGAAATAGTAGCTAGATCAGATGATAAGCATTTTATGGCTTCATTACGTTTACTTTTTAGGGATTGCTGGCTGAGCCGTTCTGGAAAACTAATTGAGTGGTGTAAAGTAGAGTCGTCTGCATATGAATGGATGGGACTGGATGTCCAGTTGAGAAGATCATTTATGAAAATTAGAAAGAGAATAGGAGATAGGGCAGAACCCTGAGGGACACCGGAGTTTGATAGGATGAGGAAATGAGCGATGGCCGTCCACAACCGCAGCTATGGAACGGCCGGAAAGGAAACTAGAGACAAAGGCACAGATGGAGGGACAGAAACCGAAGGAGGGCAGTTTGGAAATTAAAGATTTGTGCCAGACTCTATCGAAGGCCTTCGATATGTCTAGTGCAATAGAAAAAGTCTCACCGAAGTCCCGAAAGTTGGATGACCAAGAGTTAGTAAGATATGAAAGAAGATCACCAGTAGAGCGACCCTTAACCCTTGTCTATCGGGGCCCGACTTAAGTCCGTATCTAAAAGCCTGGACTATGTGGCGGGGCCCGCCTTTAGTCCGTGTGCAATTTTGGCGCAATATTAGCTATGAGAGAGAGCCGAGCGGTGGGAGGAGCATAGGTTGCCTCATGACCGCTCGCCACGACCGTCGTGGGCCCACTGACATGTACTCCACACTACTCCACCCTCTCTCACTCGCTACACACGTAATTATGTAACAAAATGACCGCATTTTAGCGATTTTGCCCTTCGGTTGCACGATCGTTGCAAGACAACCAGTGATCGTAGAAGGATGCTTCTGGTGTCATTGGAAAGCTCAATTATCGCCCTTTCACGGATACATACTTGTATTATGCTCTGGCTCTTGTTTATGCATGAAAAAGAGCATGGAAACAATGCCATTTATGGTTAAAAAAAATGCTGGGCGGCACGGTCAAATATACCGCATAGGCCGCTCGTTGAGTGTTAAGGAAGCCATACTGGCGATCTGAGAGCAGATTATGAGAAGAGTAATGCTTAAGAAATTTGGAAGCAAGAATAGTTTCAAAAACATTAGAGATACAAGAGATGAGAGCAATTGGACGATAGTTGGAGGGTTGAGAGCGGTCACCCTTCTTTGGGACAGGTTGAATGAGAGCATACTTCCAGCAAGAAGGAAAGACGTTAGAGGAAAGACAGAGACGAAAGAGTTTGCCTAGGCAGGGGGTCACCACGGAAGCACAGTTTTTAAGTATAACAGGAGGATCACCGTCCGGACCGTACGCCTTCTTAATATTAAGCCCATAGAGGGTAGAAAGTACATCTTTAGAAGAAATTAGGATATTAGGCATAAGTAGGAGAGAGGGGAGTGGAGAGGAAGGAATAGCACCAAAATCATCCAAGGTAGAGTTTCTGGCCTAAAGTTTGAGCAAAAAGTTCAGCTTTGTCAGAGGAAGAAGTGATGGTTGTGCCATCAGAGTGGAAAAGGGGAGGGAAAGACGAGGAAGAAAAGTTGTTGGAGAGGTTTTTGGCTAGATGCCAGAAAGCTTGGGAAGAGCTAGAGTTGGATAGTTCAGTGCATATATTATTGATGAAAGAGTGCTTGGCAAGTCGAAGAACAGATTTGGCTTGATTCCGGGCAGAAATATAAGAAGAATGAGATTCTTGAGTTTTAAGGCATCGGTAGCGTTTGAGTGCTTCCTCCTTGTTGCGGACAGCAGTAAAACAAGCGTGAGTAAACCAAGATTTCTTTGCATTAGACTGAGAGAAAGAAAATGGAATGTACGCTTCCATGCCCGAGAGGATTACCTCGGTAATGCGTTCAGCACTCTCCGAGGGTCCTCGGCCACGGAAGAAGTCATCCCACGGAAAATCAAAGAAGTACTGCCGGACCGCCTCCCAGTCGGCAGCGCCAAAGTGCCACAAGCGCCGCCGGTTGGGATGATCGGATGGCCGTACTGAAGAGATAGGACAGGTGAGTAGGAGTAAAAATGCCATTTCCGTTTTTACATCCGTAGACTTTATTGGAAAAAAAACCCACTGCCATTTTCGTTTTTACACCCGTAGACTTTATTGAAAAAGCCACTGCCATTTCCGTTTTTACATCCGTAGACTTTATTGAAAAAGCCCCTGTCAGAAAAAAAAACCCTGCCATTTTCATTTTTACATCCATAGACTTTATTGAAAAAGCCCCTGCCAGAAAAAAATGGGTCCAAAATGGCGACGGTTGTCCGGTAGTGACCAGTTAGGGGTAACCTGAGAAGTGTCCAAAAATGGCGACGGTTGTCCGGTAGTGGTGGAAAAGGTGACCTACCTGAGTGGGAGTGGCATCTGATAAATCAGTCCTCGTGGGAATTATAAAAGGCAAATACTGTCACAACTTTCATACATCCTTACTATTTTAAATATGACCGTCTCTCTCTATCTTTCTATCTCTCTCATTGTACACACACACACACACACACACACACGGTGCCCCGCCTACTCCTCTGGACCTCATTCGTGATCAAGTGTCAAGATAAACCTAGCCTAGTCTAACCTAGCCTAACTCTTTCTCTCTCTCTCCCTAACCTAGCCTAACCTAACCTAGCCTAGCCTAGCCTAATCTAACCTAACCTAACCTAGCCTAGCCTAACCTAGCCTAACCCTTTCTCTCTCTCTCTCTGTATCTCTCTCTTTCATCATATTTTTCCACGCTATTCTTAGAGTTCAGATTTCAAGATACCAAGCCACCTGATTTCACCCATCTCCGTACCAAAAATACTTTTGGGTCACCTGCTCCCATAAATCAGTCTACTATCTATATCTCTATCTCTATCTATATAGGTCTGACAGCGACCCTTTCTTTCATCATATTTTTTCCACGCTATTCTTAGAGTTCAGATTTCAAGATACCAAGCCACCTGATTTCACCCATCTCTGTACCAAAATCCTTTTGGGTCAGCTGCTCCCATAAATCAATCGACTATCTATATCTATATCGCTATCTATATCGGTCTGACAGCGACCCCTCAGTAGTTTCTCTCTCTCTCTCTTTCATCATATTTTTTCCAACCACCTAACCTAACCTTGCCTAGGCGAGAACATGTGACTACCTGTTATATATAGTCATGCAGCCCACCCCGTGTGAACCCTAAAACTATATATAAACACCCCATATATATGCATAAAAACTACCTAAAAATATCCTCTCTCCCTCCCGTACATAAACACAACCTGACCCATCTCAAAATCCATCTCTCTCTCTCACTCTCGTTCTTGTTCTCGTTCTCGCTCTCGCTCTCTCTCTCTCCCGCTCAAGTATCCTACTGTTCTTAGAGTTCAGATTTAAAGATACCAACCTTTATATCTCCTGACACCGCCCCCCTCCGTACCAAAATACTTTCGACCTGCCTGCACCCATAAACCAACATTTACCTCAACTTATCTTATTTCCATATTTATAGTGGGGTCACTATTCTTAATGAGCTTAACCTTTTTATGTATCTCCTCATCGATTCTCCCTCCACCACCCAAGTTCTAAAAAATAATGTCTTAAAGATCAATAGGCATCCTCTCGCCTTCCCATACATAAAGACAGCCTGACCTACCTCATGCACACAGAACAGAACAAATGAGCGACCTAGTTAGATGTTCCCAGTGTGGGGTACCCTCCACACGGGAGCATCTATGTATCAGATGTTCCTGGTGCGAGGGATATCAACCCCTAGACAACATGGAGAGACACCGTCAAAAATGCATCCCAAACGGCATTGGCATTGGTTACAAAGGAATATCTCTATCTAAGGGTAAGTGTTATACTCTACTTGTTCTATACCGTACCGGTATATATAAAACATTTACATGTGAACCCCATGATATGATTTGTTTAAATTAATGTGAACCCGGTATATATCCAAATATTATAGTTATTATATTATTCGTATAGTACCCTTAGTCCCCTTTTTATTATTATTTATTATTATTATGGGTGCTATTATTATACAATGCATTAGTGTTTATTCACCTAAAAACCCTATTTCACTCCAATTACAGATCAGGCTCAGGTGATATCACAACCAAACAGCCCCAACACCCCCCCCCCCCGTCTTCATCGAGTGAAAGCTCGGTCTCACCGTCACCGGTGATTGGCTGGCGTGCTCGCAACCCACCGGTACCACCAGGAAGTCGAAAGAGAAAGAGAATACCCCTACCCACACCTAGTGAGTATTCTTAAATAATCAATAGTAAGAAAATATATCAGTATACACATGTGTACGCATGTGAAATGTGTGTATGTATGTGTGTATGTACTGTATATATGTGTGTATGCATGCGTGTGTACATGTGTGTATATGTGCGCACGGTATAATGAAATGTTAAACTATTCCAACCATTCGGTTATCTTGCAAGTGGACTACATACATAATAATAATATATACCTGTATATACATACATACAATTACCCGAAATGAATGTCTCACTAAAATACATGATCTGAACTGTAATTGTGATGTAAAACCTTATATTTTCTTTCTCCCACAGATATCCCCAACCCACCAAAATCAGGCTCCAGTTGTAATGCTCCAGGGGGCAGTGCACCCCAACCCGGACCTAGTGGTACTACACTAGGAAGTCAAAAGAGAAAGAGAATAACCCCACCTACACCTAGTGAGTATTCTTGAATATATATCAATAGGAGGAAATATATCTATATACACACGTGTATGTATATGCGCATAGTATAGTGAAATTATCAACTATGCTGTCTTCTTACAAGCGGACAATAAATATAATTACATTAAATGAACGCTTCACAAAAATAAATGTTTTTAGTGAGTATTCTTGAATATACTGTATATCAATAGGAGGAAAATATATGTATATACACACGTGTATGTATATGTGCATAGTATAGTGCAATTATCAACTATGCTGTCCTCTTACAAGCGGACAATAAATATATATACCTTAAATGAACACTTCACAAAAATAAATGTGATTAACTGTAATTGTGATGTAAAGCCTTATATGTTCTTTCTCTTGCAGATATCTCCAATTCACCACAACCAGGGTCCAGCTGTAATGCACCAGGACCCAGCGCACCCCAGCCCGGACCTAGTGGTACTACACAGAATCAACAACAACACCAGCACAGAGGGAAAGAAGGAAGGGGGATCGGCAACGCTTCATCTAAACCAGACGGGGGTAATTCACCACAACCGGGTCCCAGTGGTGTTAAGCCCCCCCGCCGTCATCTCCCCTGTTCTTCCTCAGACTCTGGCTCTGACTCGGAAGGAGAAACCTCCCCACATGTCCGGGAAATAGTAGACTACTTTGACAATGCCATGATTCAAATTGATCTTTCCGTGCCCCCGTGTGATGCAGATGATATACATCTTTTTTTTGCAAACAACAGGGGACACATGGCTTCGATCATAGAGTCAGTATTCAATCGTTACCCCAAAGCTAAACCCCCTGCTCTAAAATCATACGTGGACATGACCCTTCGCTTAATCGCACAAAATCCCGATAGCGATGATCCTACCTACAAAGACAAATTTATACGTAGTGAAATACAGATCATTAGTTTTGACGAAATTGAAAATTATATCGACTACTTGATTGAATATTTTACCACACGTTTCGAACATGAAATGTTAGAGGAAGAGGGTAGTGGCTTTGTGCTAGATGAAATAGTGAATGTTAGGTTTTTCTTCGGCTTAGTACAGCTGAATTCCAGACTCGGGGAGTATGTACCCTACCCCAAGGGTATTCCAGGAAAAAGCCAGATCATTAATCCGTCGGGCCCCACAGATTGCGTTCTCCAGGTCATTTCAGCGTACCAGTACCTAAAAACTAACGTGGACAACCCCATCAGAGGACAATGGGAAAATATTTGCCGTCAATATGTGAATATGGGTAACATTGAAGGCACCGTAGCCTGGGAGGAGCTTCGACAACTTGAGACCCTCAATAATATCTGCATTCGTATTTACAGTCTCGAAAAAGTGGCAGCTAAGAGAGGTGAAATTGTCCTAGTGCGAAAGGGGGCCAAAGACAAGGAAGTTGTTCACTGTTTGCTGTTGGGGAATAGACATTTAGCATTCATTAAAGACTTTAACAAGTACATGAACCTGTTCACACATTCACGGCTACCTAAGAAGTTTTGCAATATATGTCTGCACCCGTGCAACAATGAAAGAGAGTTGGGAGAACACAGAGAAACATGTCCAGTAAGTCTCACCAAGCTAAAATTCCCCCCACCCGGGACTACATTAAAATTCATGAATCCGGGTAAGGCATATGAACCGTCTTACATCGCCTTTTATGACTTTGAAAGCATGCTAGTAAAGCCCCCTATAGATGCAGCCAAGTGCGTTCAACGACAACATTTCGCCATAGCCTATGCTTATATAATTGTAAATAGGGCAGGGGAGACAGTTGAATGTGGATCGTACTGTGGAAATAATGCTGTGAACCACTTTATCGAGACGATGAAACAATCATGGAGAAAGTGGAAATTTTGTAATGGGTATCACAAGATAAAAATGAGTGAGCAAGATCTACTACACCATAAGAATCAAAGTCACTGCGAACTTTGTCAACGAGCATTTCCAAAGGGTAAAGGAAATGGAAGTAAACACCATGATCACGAGAAACCGGGCATGAACTACATAGGTGCATATTGCCGTAAGTGTAATCTTTTAATGAAAAACCAAAAGCTCCAACTCACCCTCATCGCTCATAATGCAAACTATGACCTGTCACTCATATTACATGAACTAACAACCCCCGTGAAAAAAATAAAATAATTCCCAAGCATTCTGCTCAAAAATACCATGAAGTTATTATTGACGATCTCAGATTTATTGATAGCTATGCGTTCATGTCGGGTTCGCTCGCTGATTTAGCCCAGCAATTTATAAACAGTGAGAATGAGCCTAGATACGTGCTTAGCATGCTGAAGGATGTGCCCCCCCGTGTTTACCCTTACTAATCAAGGGTAAACAAGTGATGTGCTATGATTACCTGGACTCGCAGCAGCGTCTTTCTGAAACTCAACTCCCCCCTCGTGAAGCATTTTTTAACCGTCTCCACCAGACTGAACTTCCACCGAGTGACTATGAGCATGCTCAGGACTGTTTGGAAAGAGTCTGGATGCAAAACCCTCAAGGATTATCTAGTCCTCTATGTCAGAGTAGACGTGGGAATCTTGTGTGACGTCTTCCTCGAGTGGCGTGGCATCCTAAAAAACCAGTGGCGATTAGACCCCGTGAACTACGTCTCCCTCCCCGGGTTCGCCTATGACTCTTTTTTGTTGACAACACAGAAGGAATTGGAAGTACTCAGCAACCCTGAAATTTACCAACGCATTCAGAATAATGTACGTGGGGGGTTCACAAGTGTTGTGCGTCGTTACGTGCGAGCCGACAACATTTACACAAACCCCGAGTTCAATCCCAACAGTGATAAGAGTACATTCCTCGCGTACGTAGATTTTAATAGTCTGTACCCGACCGTAATGGAAGAGAAACTGCCTTGTGGGGAAATGCGAGAACTCAATGAATCTGAACTTGAGACATTCCTAAATGTCGACTTAAGCCGGCATGTAACCGACGGTGATGACGGGTACCTCATTCTGTGCGACACTGAGGCAATCTCACGAGAAGTCATCGAGAAGACAGACGATCTCCCATTGATCATCCGGCAGCAAAATATAACAAACCGAGATGTATCACAAACCACCCGGGACTTGTACGCGGAAGAAAACCGTGCAGCACCTAGCAAGAACGTGAAACTAATAGGGACACACGCGGCTCAAGAAAATATGCTCTTCGCATTACCACTTTTGAAACTACTGATCCAACTCGGGCTTGTTGTCAAAAGGGTTCGTACAGTGTATACGTTCAAACAGGAACCTTTTCTCGCTGATTTTATCAGAGGAAATATAGAAGCCAGAAAAAACGCTACGTGTCCTATCAAGAAGAACGCGATAAAGTGTATTTCCAATAGCATTTTGGACGCTGTCTAATGAACGTGGCAAAGTATGATGAAGATGTTGAAATTGTAGGTGACCGCGATCGTTTCATGAAATTGGTGCGGAGCCCATATTTTAAACGCGTTATACCTCTTAACCCGGAGCGGGTAGTGGTGGTTCGGAATAAAAAATCCACCATGGTGAATCATCCAAACTACATTGGGTACTATATCCTCGAGCTGTCCAAAGTACGTCTCTATGATTTTTTTTACAATGAAATGAAGGCTAACTACGGTGACAGAGTGAAACTAGTGTACTGCGATACAGATTCTTTAATAATGGTCATTGAAACACCCGACCTATTTGCCGAGTATGCCAAAGAACCACTAAAAAGCTACATGGATACAAGTAACTTTTCTCCCTCTCACCCTCTTTACAGCACAGTCAACAAGGGTAAACTCGGCCTCCTCAAGTCAGAAGTTGGGGAACGGGTCATTTCCGAGTTTGTAGGTGTGCGACCCAAGTGCTACTCTATCCTTTTGACAGACGGCGACCGGTTGAGTTCGGCTAAGGGTGTCCCCAAGTCCATTAAGAGAAAGATAACGCACCAACGGTACAAGGACGCCCTATTCGAGAAGAGACCATTCACTTTTGACTATCATGGATTCACAGTGCGGGGTTCTAGAATGAGCACTGTGAAATATCCCAAAAGGGGTATATCTATCGTAGAGGACAAAAGATACTACATAAATGCCTTGGAGTCACGGTCTTACGGTCACCCCGATAACCTAAATCAAGCCGCGGGGCCAGTTCAAGACATATTGCGGGGGGAGAATCAGAGTCAAGACATATTGCGAGAGGAGAATCAGAGTCAAGATAACGGTAATGAAAGAGAAAGGGAGGCTGTAGGTGTGAGACTGGCCGAGGTAATGAGTAGGCAAGTTGATGGTGAATTGGAGGAAAAAACATATGAACTGTGGGCTGAGCGAGATGTTCTAGTTGAGCGCTACTTCCCTCCTCAACGTGTTAATGAATGGGGAGGGGGGGAGTGTGAGGAGGAAGAGGATGAAAGGATAGTAGCAGCCGTCGCTCGGGAAGAAGAGTATCAAATGTTAGCAACAGAAGCGGCTCAACTGGAATATTTCCAGAATGATAGTGATAATGAGACGTTAGCCGCGCTAGCTTTCTTGGCAGGTAGCTCATAGGTCATGAGGTCTGAATGCGGTGGTTGACGGGTTAGGGTACCACCAACATGAATGACAAAGGTGGAATACCCACAGTGATATACAGTATGCTGTTTTGTAAATATATGTATGCATGTAGCCTATGTAAATAATACATTAAGAAAATAAATCATGATTAATATTAAGTTAGTGTCACCAAAATTAAAATATATATTGGTATCAAATGGTGATATTGTATATACTGTATAAACAATGCATAATAAATATTGAATTAGTGTCTCCACACACGTTTTTATACACTTCCTTTATGTATAAGTAATATAAGTGCATTGATAATGAAACACAGAGCCCATTTTAATTGTTTATTTAATTTTATGTTAAATAACAGAGTTACAAATATATCTTCACTAGAAAGTATGGTACTTAAGAATATTAAAATGCTAACTAGACAATGTACAGAAATACATTAAGGAAATTCTCCCATAAAGTTAAGAAGTTTCATTCACGACCCATGGTGCTATTGTAAAGTTGCAATAGGTCGGGTGACGGTATAGTCACGGCATCCTCAGCAGCGAGCGAGTGACTATAGTGAACCGGGGGGGGGGGGGGGGGGGGGGGGGGCGGGCGGGCGGGGCGGGCGGGCGGGCGGGCGGGCGGGGCGGGCGGGCGGGCGGGCGGGCGGGCGGGCGGGCGGGCGGGCGGGGTGGTTCACGATCTAGAGTGGAGAAAATTAGGGTTAGAGAGAACGGTAATACGGTAGAATAATTACCCCTCAATTCATATACCTTAAGAGCGAGATTTAATGAATATAAGCAGGAGAGAGATACTAGAGTCTTCTGTGTACTTACGGGCATGTGTTGAAGGTCTGTTGACAGGTGGGCATGCTAAACTTGTTATATGCAAAACGCAAGACACGCTCATCATTCCCAGAGTAGTCGGTCTTGGAGAACTCGTTGCGTATCTTCCCTAACGTTTCTCCGGGGCCCGCATGGGTGATGTGATAAGTAAAATACATGGCATAGGCCCCGCACACGTCGCTACGGGTTCCCTGGAGTCTAAATGCATTTTTAAATATGGGGACCCCGGGTCTCTCGAGTCGTTTAAAATAATCAGAATATACTCGAGGGTCTAGGCTGTAGCTATCCAGACATACTATTCTATGAGCATCGCGGTAGATACAGAGCCAGTGTCCCATATTTTTTTTAGACCAACTCGGCAGAGTGTTGATTATACACACAGCGGGTTTCCCCGCGTGTCCCTCTGAGTAATGTCTCGACCTCGTCCGCTAATAGTACCCCCAGAAACACCGCCTCCTTTCCTAGACTCCCCCTTACCCCCCTTTCAATTTCAAAGTTGTTCATCCCTATCCCATCAGGCCCGCACGTCACACTGCAGTCTTCTGTCAGCGTTTATAGTTAATATACCAACCGTCTCACCGAATAATAAAACTAGGCAATTACTATCCTGGCCTTTGCTCATATTTAGGTTGAGTCGAAGTCCCCCATTCATTTCCACGGGCATATTATCATTCAGGTTTTCAGCTCTCAAATCAAAGCAGCAAACCGTGGCCCCATTGGCAAAAGCCTCTTTAGTAATTGAATGCTCTCGGTGGAGACCCAGAGCATCCAGCGTACGGTAATACAGCTCGGAACAGGCGTGGGGGAAACCGCTGGACACGTTATAGACCACGCGACCGTTAGCCATCACGCTAGCCCTACTTAAGTTCCCGTGTGTCAGATACAGGGGGTTAAGCGTATAATCGCCCGCTTGGGCAGACATGCCCATCATGACCATCGTTAGCTTTTCAGGGATGACATTACCCCATGGCTGGTCATAAGTGGCGGAGGTCTGATCCTTGGCCAGCACGTAGGTTTTAAAGAGAGTTTTGGTGAATGTGGATTTTATAACAGACCCGCCGCTCAACGAGGAGTTTAGAGCGTGTAAGGCATTGGGGTAGGGGAATAACCTCGTATAAAGCAATTTGGTAGAATCTACGTGGAGTCGTGCCTTATCTCCATTACTAGGTACGTTCATTAGCCAATCGTTACTCGCCAGTTCGAGGCGGAGTCGTACGGGAATGCCGTCGGGTAGATAACTGTCTAGCGAACTAATGTCGAGGAATAAAGGAGCGCATAGCTCCAGACCGTGGGTCTTGAGTTGTTTAGAGAAGTCCTTTCGAGCGGGGGTAAAGTAACTGTCCTCTATCTTCCGGGTGAAACCATCGGGGGGACACGCGAAATTAGCCAAGGACCCAATTGTGTTAATTTTGCCGGGTGTCAAGGTGGTGAGGGCTTTAACGTAGGAGCTGTAACCGTAGAGAACATTGGTTTCGACGGGCACGTCGCCGAGAAAACACTGCACGGATTTGAAAAGACTGTGGGCCGTGTTATTCGAGAGCTCAATGTTCACGTCGTCCCCGAGGGGGGTCGCATTATCCTCTTGGGTTAGCCGCAGAGTGGTGTGTATGACCAATTGACCCAAGTCAATAAAGCTCCCCGGAGTCCCAGGGATGAGGAAATCAACGTATCGGTCAGTTAACTTCATGTTGAAACCTAGATTGCTAGGCAACACGTCGGCATCTTGCCGGGAGGCTATGGTGGCTTCCAAAAGTCGGGTCTTGTTGGGACGGGGAAATAATTCACTGACGCCAGCAGCGTATTGACCTACGGGGGCCTGCTGACCCACAGCTCCCTCCACGGTCGCGATGCTCGCCATCTCGACGCTAGCCCGATACTGATTTACAGCGAGGAAAATATGTCCTTCTTATAGTACCCCTTCATTGTCTTCTTTTTAATTTTCCTTTTAACCTTTACCCTCTTCCTATTTCTACCACCTCCCCTCGCCGCCTTTACGGCAGCGTTCTTCAGAGCGTTCAGACCGTGTCTTTTTAGGGACTGCCTTAGGTTATTACCCTGAGAGATATCCTCCATGACATTGTTTCCAAACTCGCGTGCGGAAGGAGCTATGACATTTCGTACTAGAAACGGGAAGGCTCTTTTAGCGAGACCCGCTAATGTAGAGAACAGACCCCCGCCCCGACGGTAGCTGGGCTCGTAGGCGAGGGTGGTAATATCGTTGACGCCACCCCCGTGAGATACTCTCTCCCCACGAGCGAAAAGAGAGCGATACTCCCCCACGGAGGGGGGGATGAATGTAACTCGCATGCTGTTAGGGAAAAGACTGTTGACACGAGGCTAGACGAGCTATTAATATAGTCTGACAGCGCGAATGTGAAGTAAGCACGTCACGTGCTGACCCTCTTCAAAATACATGGGGCGACCCTTCTGGTCTGTGATTTTAATGGAAATGGTATCTATAGTTTTAGGTTTGAGTGGTTTATAGACGATAGGATGCACACCTTTCGATTGCCCGTCGGAGAGGGAAAAGGCGTCGAGAATATTTACATTTACCCCGGCGAATCTCGAAGGGTTGACCAGGTCACTGTATATGAGCACGCACTGAGCATCGCCGTTCCTTAAGACAGGAAACGGGCTAGTATGATATAGAAATGCGTCGTCTCCTTCGCTGAGAGCATCTCGGGGGGAGGTAAACACGTCATAGGCTTCTAAGGGGCTTAAGCCGAGAAGTCGGGCTACCCGCTCTTCGAGCTGTATCTTCACGTATGAGATGATCGGATGGGGGTCGCGGAAGCAGCGTACCGTAACGTGTTGGCTCAGGTTCATACGACCGAGGGAGAGTATTTGAGATGGGTTGGCTAGGCGGTCAAAGGCGCTAGTGTTAGGAAGCCCGGGGTAGGCTTCATCGTGGGGATGTCCGACGTAGGTTCTGTCGCGGTTAAGGAGACCCCTTAGTATAGCCCCTATTTATTATTAACCCGGTCGATAAGGTATTCAATGTCCGGACTCAAGATATTTTCCCAAATAGTCACAAGCACCTTACGCTTTTCAATAGCGCCTGAAGAAGTAAGCTGCCCGTACTCTATATGTATGGCGCATTCTGCTTCGTCTCTCTTAATAGTATAGTAACGTTGAGGGAGTATCACATTTAACAGGCCAACTTCGTATTCCACGTCCCTGTGTAACGTTAAGGTTTGTAAGTTGTTGGTAAAACTACTGCTACTATTGGGGTATATGACACTGTCTGCAGCGCTTGTAACGTAGATATGGTGTGACTCCATCTTGGAACAGCAAGGGACTAATGCGAAGTTGGCTCGTTTCTTATATTTATAGCTACCTACAAGGACGGGAGAGTAATACACGATGGGTAATGCTTAGGTATTTATTTACAGAGAGAGAGAGAGAGAGAGTCATTAAAGGAGATTATACACGCATTATTAGGAATTGAGAGGGTCTTGCGTCACAACATCGTAGTCTTCATCCACGTCGCTGTTCCTTAGCTTCTTCTCACTCGCCTCCCTGGGGTTGGTGTTGATCGATTTGCCCTCCTCCTCCAGGTGTGGGCGTTTTTGACCCGGGGTGAACCCTGCGTTGTCATTCACAGTGGTTAACCCCATCCACCACTTGTCCAAGATGACACAGGATATATTGCGGGTCCTAAGATTCCCGGCTGCATGGTTTAGGATAGGCAGGTAATCCTGTGCCCATACGTGAGAGGGGAGGCCCGCAGCACCGCATTTGAAGGGGAATACAATACGTGTCATCTCATGTTGAATAGCCCAATCGACGAGTTTAGTAACACAGACATTAAACATTTTAACACGATCCTGGTGGTGGTCCTGCTTTAACCCTTGAATGAATTGGTCGTCGCGAGAACTGAGTAGGTACTTCTGGTTAATCTCATTCAGCTCCAGCATCTTACCGGGGGCGTATTGAGCTAGAAGACAAGCAACATGGGGAAGACTAGGATCAGGGGACTCGCGAATTATAACACTCCCAGGCACACCCCTGTCTTTCCAGCAGCATCGGTTTAGCCGATAAATAGACACTCTTTCAGCGTATAGGTTACTATATGGATACGTTTGGTGTAGAAGCGCAGTGAAGCCGGAGGTCTCCCGACAGGCCGTGCAGCTGTGAACACCGGCAATGATGGTTTTATCATTACGATAGCGGGAGTCACCGGGAACCCCTTCCTCGTAGCTGAGCGAGTAAGCATCACTTTCTCCACAGGCCTCCCCTTCATCCAAGAAAGAGTAGAGGGAAGGACACTCCTCCTTCTCGCGTTCGGGCTGGGCAACGTCCTGAGCCCCACCGCCAGTCACAATCGATGAAGCCATTACCACTCTCCCCCAACGTGAGGGGGTGTCCACTACGTCCATTTCTCGAGGTGTTGATTGGTCGTCTCGGAAGCTATTGCGGTGGATGGAGGTCTTGTCGTCTGGAACTGCCGTAGTTGGCTCACAGTTGGGGTAAGAGAGTATGACGGGTCTGGGCTGTCTCGGCCGATTTTTATACCACCACGAGCGGTTGCCAGCTATTAGTTTAATAGGCAACCCACGGGAAGTGTGGCTCACGATTGGTTCAATAGGATACCCACCCGTGGGTTGTCAGTGCGGGTATTTTAGACGAGAGTAGACTATTTATACCTCCACCGTATTGCTTTTTGATCTGAGTGTTTACAATATGAGAGGGATGAAGACCCGTTGCTCTAATAATTAGATCTACGTCATCACGCTGGGCTTTGGACGGTGTAGCCCCCTTAGCCGAGAGTAGTCCCACGATGTCTAGAACGTTGTTGTTGCTAGCTGAGTCCAGTAGCCATCCATCCTTGTCCCATCTAATTAAGGGGTTGTTTTTAACTCGCTCCAGAAGCCCTAAAGCGTATGGTGTCTCATTATATTTTACGTGGGCGGGCAGAAGATGTGCTAGACTGGGATTTTTGGAAGCATTCCCCATTACAGAAGTGGCTTTCATTAGCACGGGTGGTGGGAGTTTGGTTTTGCGCATAGCCCTCATTGATTTCTTGTTATAATGTGAACACGGTGTTGATTTCTTTCTCTTTTTCCTCGGGGGGGTCTTAGGAGCGGGCTGTGGGGGGAGGCGGGAGGACGAGCTTGCTGGAACGTGTTGTCCGGGGGAGGGGGAGGGGGAGGGCGGTGTAGGTGAACCCTCGATGCTTGTTAAAACACGCTTGGCTGTGGATTCGGGGAGGAGATAATAGCTACGCATTATGAAAACAGTTTTGAAAGTAGACCGGCAACTGCAGGGAGAAGGGCGGCTAATATATTACCTCCAGCCTTACTAGTTAGAATTAATCTCTTTTTGGCCAGAGATGTTTTCTTCCGGGCAACGGCTCGTATATCCTCACGATGGTGTTGTAGCTTTCTTATAATTTTACTATTCAGGGTGAGATGTTTCTTTAGAAAGTTGGAGAATATCTCAGAAATACAATTTAAATGCTCGCGTCCTAGTTGTTTAATGAGGTTCTTCCTTTCCTTGGGGTTAAGTTTTTTAAGTAGCCGTACAAACTTTTTATGTACGCCGAGTAGGGGAAGCTTACTGTTCATCTTTGCACGAGGTCAGAGACATTAATCCAGCTGTCAAAGGAGGTAGGATATCCAACCCAATGTACAAAATATTGTTTTTCCCCTTTGCTTTTGCGGGTTCTCAGGATATTAATATCGAATGACTCGGGCAAGGAACTTGCCACCAGTTCTGACCCGTAGAAGATGCCCTCTATGGGCTCGCCGGATAGGTCTTCCAGGAGATAGGTTTTTGGTTGATGTTGGTGTTTTATTTCTCGAATTTGGAATAGCTCGTGGGTGTTCTGCTGGGTGTATCCCTTATGGAAAGCGGATGAACGAGTGCTACCCACGAGACGTACAATCTCTCCAACAGCTAGCTCGGTACTAATGCGTCTGAGGGGTTTCTGGGGGTTTTTATACATTAGATGGAATTGCCGTGCAGTGTTGGATGGTCGAGTTAAATTATGTACGATTGTAGGGGTTTGTCCCTTTTTTAGTCCAGAGTGGGGGGAATTATTGTAAGCACTGACCATGTCCTGGAGGTGGTTAATATATCGGGGGGAATTCCGCAGTGTAATAAAGCGGTACATGCGGGATTTCAATGTGCGAATGGCTCGTTCGGCGATGGAAGCTTTAATCTCACTAGAATGAACGCTATATAGCTTAATCTTGCGGGATGTTAGATATTCCTTCACTTTTTTATTATAAAACTCGGTGCCTAGATCAGTGTTCAATCTTCTCACACCCCTGGATTCATCTGTTTCCATAACCCTCTTAACAGCCATTAGCATGGAAGTCGCATCTTTCCTGTGACAGGGTACTACCTGCATGAAACGGGAAAAGACGTCCACGCATACTAACAGGTATGATATATTGTCGTTGTCTTTCTTTAAATGACGCACGTCGGCTAAGTCGGCAGCCATGATGATCTTGGGCTTGGGGGAGAGAACTTTCTGGCGGGGAATTTCTTTGGCTGTAGCTTATGTAGAGTGTAGGTTTTGCTGGTCCTGAGAAATCCTGTCACATCTTGCAGTTTTATGGAAGGATCAATGTCTCGAGCCTTATCCCATAGTTTCTTTTGAGAAGACAGTCCGTATGGCTGGTCGTTACGACCGTAGAGAACATTTAATAGCTCTCGATGCTTAGAACTCACCATTGGAATACACGTTCACAGGGTGGTTCACCCACTATATTTGTGCGGAATTGCAGGGCTTCGGGAGTATTTATACCTAAGTCAACGAGGAGATAGCCAAAGGGTTTAGAGAAAACGGCAGATTTGTATATTTCAACAAAATCGCTGGCTCGGTCTTTGCCGAATATTTGCCTTCCAAGTAGTTGTATTTGCAATAAGTCACGTTGTCTCAGTAATAGGAAGTGAGAACAGTTGAGACTAATATTCCTCGCATGTTTACCGCCCATGTATAGGTTTTGGGTTATGAAGATGCATGAAATGTTATTATGCCGACCGCGGGTAAAAGCGTCAACGACTACTTTATTCTTTACAGCTTCGATAAATAGATCGTCAAGGATGAATAAGGTTCCTCTTTGATCGTAAATATCCTCATCGCTTATAGGGTTCACTATTTCTGGAGATACGGTTACCTTAGGTCCTATTTCTTTATCATGCTGTAGGGGGTGCGAGAGAAGACCGCATATAACAATCTTTTTAAATTTATTATGATGCTTGGATATAAGTTTCTTGACGAGTTCTGATTTGCCGGAATTGCTGTATCCCGCTACTATTATGCGAGCGGGGTGTTTGAATATGTCGAGAGCATCGGAGGTAAATGCTTCCGCCATGTTGGTTTCTATTTAACTAATACCTTTACGAGGTTTGAATGCATATATATATGTTTTAGGGTTCACACGGGGTGGGCTGCATGACTATATATAACAGGTAGTCACATGTTCTCGCCTAGGCAAGGTTAGGTTAGGTGGTTGGAAAAAATATGATGAAAGAGAGAGAGAGAGAAACTACTGAGGGGTCGCTGTCAGACCGATATAGATAGCGATATAGATATAGATAGTCGATTGATTTATGGGAGCAGCTGACCCAAAAGTATTTTTGGTACAGAGATGGGTGAAATCAGGTGGCTTGGTATCTTGAAATCTGAACTCTAAGAATAGCGTGGAAAAAATATGATGAAAGAAAGGGTCGCTGTCAGACCTATATAGATAGAGATAGAGATATAGATAGTAGACTGATTTATGGGAGCAGGTGACCCAAAAGTATTTTTGGTACGGAGATGGGTGAAATCAGGTGGCTTGGTATCTTGAAATCTGAACTCTAAGAATAGCGTGGACAAATATGATGAAAGAGAGAGATACAGAGAGAGAGAGAGAAAGGGTTAGGCTAGGTTAGGCTAGGCTAGGTTAGGTTAGGTTAGATTAGGCTAGGCTAGGCTAGGTTAGGTTAGGCTAGGTTAGGGAGAGAGAGAGAAAGAGTTAGGCTAGGTTAGACTAGGCTAGGTTTATCTTGACACTTGATCACGAATGAGGTCCAGAGGAGTAGGCGGGGCACCGTGTGTGTGTGTGTGTGTGTGTGTGTGTGTGTGTACAATGAGAGAGATAGAAAGATAGAGAGAGACGGTCATATTTAAAATAGTAAGGATGTATGAAAGTTGTGACAGTATTTGCCTTTTATAATTCCCACGAGGACTGATTTATCAGATGCCACTCCCACTCAGGTAGGTCACCTTTTCCACCACTACCGGACAACCGTCGCCATTTTTGGACACTTCTCAGGTTACCCCTAACTGGTCACTACCGGACAACCGTCGCCATTTTGGACCCATTTTTTTCTGGCAGGGGCTTTTTCAATAAAGTCTATGGATGTAAAAACGAAAATGGCAGGGTTTTTTTTCCTGGCAGGGGCTTTTTCAATAAAGTCTACGGATGTAAAAACGGAAATGGCAGTGGCTTTTTCAATAAAGTCTACGGGTGTAAAAACGAAAATGGCAGTGGGGTTTTTTCCCAATAAAGTCTACGGATGTAAAAACGGAAATGGCATTTTTACTCCTACTCAGGTGACAGAGATAAGTTTATGGTCAGAGGAGCCCAAAGGAGAGAAAAGATTGACAGTATAAGAAGAAGGGTTAGAAGTCAGAAATAAGTAAAAAATGTTGGGCCGATCTCCGAAGCGATCCGGGATACGGGTGTGTAATGCCTGGATTGTGGCAAAGTATCTGTAACTGCATTCGATGCTGAAATCTGCTTGAGCTATCACGCCAAGTGGAGTACTTCTCTTGGTGTAGTGGCTAAGGTGCTGTAAAGGGATATATGAGAGGCTTAGTTGGGGAATCCCCATGGTGTACTGGCTTGCCTTAACTGGTTGGCTACAACAGTTGCTAAGGCTAGAGCTCTCAGAAATTATCAGGGATAATGTCCCAGTGACTCCGGTTCGTTGGGGAGGTATGGTCCTGCACTGCCTCCTCGCCGTGGTGTGTGACCCGCCCGGTAAGTGACGGATATAAGGAATGTCGCTGGTGATCGTTGTCTCAGAGCCTCGCTGTAGTTGACACGCTCAGACTTGTGCCTCGCTTGCTTTCGCTCGCTCGGAGTCTTCGCTACCTGGACAATAATGTGATGTAATGCCTGGATTGTGGCAAAGTATCTGTAACTGCATTCGATGCTGAAATCTGCTTGAGCTATCACGCCAAGTGGAGTACTTCTCTTGGTGTAGTGGCTAAGGCGCTCGCCTCCCACGTGGCGGGCCCGAGTTCGAATCTCGGCCGGGCCGCGCCCTAAAACATTTGGGGCGAATATCCGCATCAGACGCAGTTCGGATGTGATTGTTAAAATTGTAAAATGTAATTGTGTGTCAATGTAAAGTCGGCAAAAATTGTATAGTGCCGTTTCGAGGCCACTTCAGGGGGGTCGCTGGACCAGCTGCTCTAGGCCATTTATGATAGAAAAGACGTAGGCTTGTTCACCAGGGGGGTCAGTAGAGTGAGAGGAGAGCCATTGGCGGTGGTGAACGTTGAAATCTCCTAAGATGGAGATTTCAGAGAAGGGAGAGATAGATATATTGTCTTCCACTTTAGAGTTTAGATAGTCGAAGAATTCGGGAAAGTTGGTAGAGTTAGGGGAAAGATTGACAGCACAGAAATATTTAGTATGAGAATGACAGGATGGTTTGAGCCAAAAAGTTGAGAATTCAGAGGAGATGAAATCGAGAACACGAAAGCAAGTGAGTTTGTTGTGCACGTATGCACAAAATCCGCCTTTGGCTTTGAAACTAGGATAGAGAAAGTAGGAGGATACAGAAAAGGTGCTGCTGGCAGTTGCTTCAGAGACCTGAGTTAGGAAAAGAAGATCAGGTTTGGAGGAGGAGAGATGGTGTTCGATAGAGTGAAAATTAGAGGAAAGGCCGCAAATATTGCAGTAGTTGATATAGTCCAGTCAAATTAGCTGATATTTCCCCGAACCCACCACTAATTGCAACAGAAACGAAACCTGTTGGGATTTGTTCAGTAGGGTACCCTTCATGATATACTAAACGTCCCACAATTTTTTTTGAGTGGATCAATATTTTTATCAGGGTTGAACTTTTGGATTTCTGGATTTTTTTGGATTTTTTTGGGGGGGATTTTTTTTTTTGGATTTCATTTTTGGTGCATGTATGACAACAGTATAGGTAGTAATAGTCATAACTACATGTATGTTTTCCCATAATAGTCCAGTCAGTGTACACCAGGACCCACCACTAATTGCAACAGAAACGAAACTAGTGTTATTTGTCTTGGAAAAAGGTTCCTTATAACATACTAAAAGTCCCAAAGAATTGTCGGAGTGGAACATGGTGAAATAACAGAATGAAAAAGCATCACTATTTTGCCACTTTTTTAACTTGGCGCAACTTCAAATGGTCATAACTTCTTAACTAATCAAGATAATCCCCCCCCCCAAAAAAAAAAGTCTTTACCTTTTTTTTTCATGGTTAAGCTTTCCAATAAAACTGTTAAAAATTAGTTACCCCCCTTCCCCCTAAAGTTAAAAATTAGTTACCCCCCTACCCCCACCCCCTTCCGCACACACATAGCATATAATAGAACTCCTAATCCCAGTTACCTTTTCAGTCAGATTTCGCTGTCATCTCCATCCTCAGCACTGTCATAGTCATTGTTCTGACATATACCTCTGCACCCAGAACAAGCAGGTGAGCATTGAAGCCCATGTCGGTGGCAGCTACAGCGCAGCGTCTCACAACCTGACTTGCAGGCACTCCACACTAGAGTCAACAACGACTGTGGTGCAGGGGCACGGTCAGAGATGACTGGTTTAAACGTTCCATCTGAGAGCTTCCAACCCCAGTCTTCAGCATTCAGTGTGTTCCCCTGCCACTCTTGGACTTGGTGGTAGACACGCAGGCTATGGTACTTCGTAGCTGCTGATGTTGGTGGCAACATGTTAGAAAGAACTGCCTTATTTCTCGTGGTGACAAGGGCTTGGAATCGGCGATATCTAACATCATCGAGGGAGTCGCTGGGGTTCCACTTATAGACAATGGCCATTGCCTTCTCACCAGCCGTGATGATGTCGTCCTTTGTTGCCCTTTTACTCCTGAACACCTCCGCCTGTTCCCGAAATGCCTCCCTGTCTTGAATAAGTTTGAAACCTGCTGCCTTTCCGATCCCAAAAACCCTGGATGTGGTATCACACCCCAAGAAAGCATGCACAAAGAGAATATGCCTGCAAACCTGGACCCCAAGCTTATGCTTGATTGAATTAACACCCATGCAACTGACTTCTGCTCCTTTCTTTGGTTCAGGTCGGAAGTGGATGTCATGTTTGTTTTCTCCTGCAAGGTGGATGAGGAGAACAAGTAGGTCTGTGTCATCTCCGACTAACACAGTTTCTCTGTCCTAAGAGATTCTCACTGCAGTTTGGACAATAAGAGTATCTGCATCCCGTCTGGCATGGATAACTTCACATCCTTCTTTGGCCAGGGCATCTACCAAAAGTTCAAGAAAGCGTTGCTTGTTCTCTTTGTTTGAGAGGAATTCCTTCCTTTTTAACTGGAGTTTCGTGGACAGATGGAATATCACCTTCCTACCCTCACACTCCACTCGACGCTGATGTGTGGTGTCTTTTGTTGAAGGTCCCGCCTCATAACCATCAAACACAACCACTGCCTGACCATAGTGTTTTGTAACATATCTGGTATAGTCCTGCAATATCTTGTCGTATGATTCACCAAGTTGCCATGGAATGCGATGGAGAAGAGCACCTCCATCAAGGACGTATGTGATATTTTGACATGGTGCTGGGTTGTGTGGTACCTCGGACCAGATGGCGTCAGCTAGTTCTGCCTTCACAGCTTTCAGGAGCTTTCCCTTGCCTTCGAACAAGGCAGGTGGGTAGTTGCAGAGCTCATAGGTGAGGGCATTCGGAAGACCATTTGCCTGAGATCCTGGAATGATGAGTCGTTGAAACAGAAGAAGAGGATCAATCTGTACTTCCTCATCACCTATCTTGACTGCAGACTTAGAGTCAAAAGTCACAGCTTGGGCTTTCCTTTTGAAACTGTACTTGACCACATGTTGTCCAACCATTTTATTAAGAATGTCATATCCGATCCTTTTTGCATCATCCACATTTACCTCGGAACCAGCCGAGATTCTGCTGACTATGTTGTAGAGGGATGAGTCTGCTTCGAATGGAGACCTCCAATCAATGGAGGACAGCAATGTGCTACAGTCACTACTGTCCTTTGTTTGCCGAGCTTGTCATATGTCTTTATGCTGTTCACTCGTCTGGTATGTGATGGATGTCAGCTGTTGCATTGCCATGTTTACTTCTGCACAAACAGGCCTTGAAAGACACCAGACCAGTCTTTGGGTTTCCGTCATTCCCCTCCCTCTGGTGAGACCTCCACTCGTCTTCAGACTTTTCATAAGTGCCTGTTCGATCACCAGGTCTGGAGACAACCCTGCCCAGAAGCGTTCACTCCTCCTGACTACATGTAGTCCCTGGGTGAACTGTTGGTAGACATTGGGGTGTGTCTTTCAGTTTTGTCATTTTCTGCAGATAGAGGTGCAATGACTTTATGTACAAGTTATGGCCGGAGGCACCTAAGTACGGAAGCATGGCTTGCATCGTCTCCAGATGGAGGGACCAATCTCCGATTCGTTCTGATCGCATGAATGACCTCATGATGTCTATCATCTCCATGTATTGCAGCCACAGACGTGCAGTACGGTAGCTCGATTCCAACATGTCCTTGTGTGTCTCAAGTTTCTGTTGTAGATCCCGCAGGTACAAAGATGATTCTACATCACTGAGCGTGATTTCACCAGAGAGGAGATCATCATAGAGGTTCCCTATTGTCTCCAATTCCAGTGGCACATTGTCATTAGATAAAGACAACTTGATCCCCAACAGGCTGCTCAAGAGAAGTGTGTGAAGGACGGAATCTACAAGGAGATGACCACGAATGGCACGAGCACGAGGCCTAAAGACAGACCTTATGGGAAAACATACATGTAGTTATGAATATTACTACCTATACTGATGTCATACATGCACCAAAAAAAAAAAAAAAATCCAAAAAATCCAGAAATCCAAAAGTTCAACCCTGATAAAAATATTGATCCACTCAAAAAAATGTGTGGGACTTTTAGTATATCATGAATGGTACCCTACTGAACAAATCCCAACAGGTTTCGTTTCTGTTGCAATTAGTGGTGGGTCCTGGTGTACATTGACTGGACTAATTGTAAGATATAATACAATGTATATTTGAGTGGATAAACTGGGTATGATGGCGAATATCCATTCTGATAGTACGAACCCAACACCTAGGCCATTATTGGCTAGCATAACATAAATAAATCATTATCTTACTGAAACATCTAAATATTTTTTTTTGGATGACAGAACAATATTACTTGGTTGCGGTAGGTAGACGGACGCTGCAAATAGATAGGCAGTCAGTCAAACAGTCAATCAACGACTGCTAGGAAGATAGGTAGGACAAAATAAATACAAGCAGAGAAACTATTTGTTGGTAATTGCATGCAAACAAGACTCCTGCAGATTATATTAGGCAACGCTACACTAGGATTACTTAAATAATTGTAGTTTCATTTGGAGGCGAGCAGTGTGAAGGTTGCTTCATGGTTCACCACTTTTACGAGAACACTTTGGGGTTGGTTTTATTGTCAGGAGAGGAAGTTCTCTATATTCCACTTGCCAAACTTACTTGATATTTATGGCACTTATTGGGAGCTAACAAGAATCCTCGAGCACTTATCTCCACCATACGAACTATGCCGAAAAGTATGCCTTCTTTGTTCTTTCTCTTGTCTTTACTCTAAAATTGACTATCCTCGCAGTTTAATTACAGTTTATTATTTGGCATTAAGCATACCCTACATCAACACATAAGTCAAGCATACTACATCATTCAATACGAAACTATGCATATGAAAACTAGCAATAACAGATCTACTTTCATTATGAATTTCCTTGTAGTTTGTTTATTGGACCTACTTACATAGCAATGACCTTTTATGCATTTGTAAGCAATGTTAATAAGTAGTTAATAGCTATATAAGATATGTGATCTATATAAGATAGTCTAATTATTGCCAGACTCTACTGTCAAAGCACGTCATAATCCTCAAGAGGTTAAGTCCAGTTCAGTTGGTTGGTAATTGTGGAAAGGCTTAGGATCAGAGTGATAGAATTATTATTCTTGATTTGATCAAAAACCTTTAACAAAGAATTGTGCCCATCATTAAGTACTTATAGTTATAGTTATTTGGGGAGGTGTTTAAGAACTGTTATAGTATAATTTATTGACCTTTGTATTATTATTGGTTGGGGTCGAATTCCTCGTATATCTGGTGAACATACTGGGAGTCTATGGGTATTGTACGTAATAACATTACTTCATTAACTCCCCAACCGACATGCCCCCCAAAGTACTCTTGTTGTTGCCAACAGACTGTAAACTATCTCCAAAAACTCATTAAATGCAGTCATCATCGTTGCAATTATAGTGTGGTGGTGTGCATAACTACAGATAATACGGCATTGTGAACCATCTATAGGACACTAAGGTGGTGATGGATGTCTAGTGTGGTGATGTGTGTTTGACTAACAGGCTATATACAATACTGTAGAGTAATGTGAACCATGTGGTTTTGGAATAATTGTCTTTAGGACAATTGCCCCTGTAGGAAAATTGCCTCCCAATCATCTGCCAATACAGTGAAATTCGATTAAATATTGTCAAAACCCTTAGTATATAGAGAAGCAACACCAACAAATGGTATAATCATAAAGCTTTCGAAGGTTTCATATTTATAACATCACCAAAAATTAACCTACTGGTTCACCAAATAATCTATTGCCGGACGCTGTGATTCCCGAAGGGGTGTCCACCAACGAATCACCTAATGCATCTCTGTCCCCAGTCAGTTGACGCCCCTCCTCTCATCCAACACCGTTTTCACGCATATACCGGTACTTCTTATCTCCATCCTTTCACCTCTCTCTCGGTTTAACTCTCCATCTTTGTCCTTCCACTTCACTCTCGTACACTCTCTTAGCTTGCTTCCCATACGTTCCAAATGGCCGAACCATCTCAAGGTGTTCCATTTCACACTTTCCAGCACATCTAAATCCACACCACACTGCTCTTGTACTTCCTCATTCGTCTATCTATCCCTCCATCTAACTCTGCACGCACTTCTCAAGTAACTAATTTCCACCCATCTCAATCTTGGGTTGTCTCTCCAACAACATCCATGCTTCACTCCAGTATGTCAATGTAGGGATTACCACACTATAATGTAAGGACTGTTCTAATTCCATGCTGTCTGATGCTGACCAGCCTATTTCTTGTTACTGCTTTCAGCGTTCGTACAACCCTCTTCCCCTGTTGCACCCTCTCCCACACTTCTTCATCTATACTCCCATCTTTACTCAACACATTGCCCAAATACTTAAATGAGCTGACATTCACCATAGCCTGACCATTCAACCTTACATCACACTCTGTGACTGCACCCCTTTCAAAGACCATAACCTTACTCTTCCCCACATATACCTTCAGATTCCATTTCTCACACACTGTTACAAATATATTTACCAGACCCTGCAACTCCCATTCACTATCTAGCATTAGAACTGTAGCGTCAGCAAACAGCAGTACAGGCAACTTCCACTAATTTCCTTCCCTTATCAGCAGTACACAAACATCCACTGCTCTTCCTTGCATTTCTTTCATGACTCCATCCAATTATATATATTGAAAAACCATGGGACATCACATAGCCTTGCTTTAACCCAACAATCAGATAAAAGAACTAGCTCTGCTTATTATCCACACATACTGACGCCTTTGCACCCTCATACATGCTCTTCACTGCTCTCAGCAACTTGCCACCGACTTCGTATATTCTGCATCCAAATGTTAACTCACGTGGTTTCAAGGCTAAAAGTTCGCCCGTAGTTCTCAGAACTACAAATGTGCTCAAGGATAATTTGCCTGTATGCTCAAAAGGTTAATTGAGCAACCTTAAGCTTCCCCACGTACCCAAAAGTTCGCCTGCACACCCAAAAGTTCATCTGGGTTCCCACAAGTTTATCAGCACGCCCAACCGTTTGATGGGGCACCCAAAACTATATTTGTGCACCCAAAGTTCGCTTAGATAACTACACAACTCAAATATTGCTTGTGTGACCCAAACTTTTCCCTGGGCACCCAAACTATTGCCTTTCACTCAAAACAATAGTTTCCACACACCCAAAAGTTTTCTCGTAACACACCCAAAAGTTTGCCTACGTGGCTAAAACTTTCGTTACATGGCTGCGCGGCCCAAAGGTCGCCTGGTCCCCCAAAGTTTGTCCACGAGTCCAACAATTCATATGTGCTCTTAAAAGTTTGCTTGTGCTGCCAAAAGCTTACTCGCGTCTGTGGAACCCAGAGGTTCACTTGCACGCCCAGAAGCTAAGCTGTGCACCCAAAAGTTCCCCTTCGCCTTCAGAAATGTGCCTGAACACCCCAAAGTTTACCAGTGCACCAAAAAGTTTGTTAATGCAGCCAAAACATAACCCGCACTCACAAAACTTTGCATGCACGACTAACAGTAGTTATAAACGCTTGGTGCTTAATGAATTACTACATAAAAAGAAACTATCTATCTCTATTTGACTAAAACCCATCTACAACAGCTCCCTTCCCCTCTCCCCCTTCGCCCCCATCATCATAAGTAATCGTCCGTGCTCACCTGTTGTTTTATGCAAATGTATCTCAGAATTCAGAGCCAGTAATCAGTACAAGCTCATCGGCATACACATTATAAATATCTGCTAATGATTAGTTTCTAGCTGGTTGGCTTGAGCATGAAACTGTACAGTCCGGTATTAGATATCAGCCAACGACCCCCATATTGGTGCTACTGCTGTTATTACGGTCTTCTTACACTTAAATACGTCCATACCTAAAGTACACATTCGGCACAACATAGTTTGCTCTTGGATCTAAACTTCAAGATATATTTGTACATTTTTCGATAGAAAAATCTCCCGGCCGGTCCCTCTTAAATTACATGCTCGCTAGCGCTCGCCAGGAAATAATCGACACATAAATGACACGAACATTCTTAGTATTGACAAAGAAATGTGGCGAAAGGTCTTAAAATCGCAAAACTAATGAGCCGAACGTATAATCTAAAAACAAATGGGACTAAAAATTAGGAAGAAGGCGGACCAGAAAAACGACTCATCTACCCTTAATCAGTAGCTTCCAACAAGTGATAACTCAACAAATACTTATAGTTAGGATAAATCAAGTTAGGTTAGATCTTTACATTAGCCCAAGTTGGTTGGCTCTGGTTGTATTGGCATTGGTTTTACCCTTTAAGATTATGAGGAGTTTGAGAGTTAATTCTGGCTATTATTAGACGATTTCATTAAGATTAGTAAGGGTATATGGCAGTCAGAGGGTTGATTGAGTTCATCTTTACCCTTTTAACTCCCACAGATTCTCCCTAAGAGGCATAACATTTTCTAACAATACCCAAAACAATTTCTAAAACGCAGAAGCTAAGCTGTGCACCCAAAAGTTCCCCTTCGCCTTCAGAAATGTGCCTGAACACCCCAAAGTTTACCAGTGCACCAAAAAGTTTGTTAATGCAGCCAAAACATAACCCGCACTCACAAAACTTTGCATGCACGACTAACAGTAGTTATAAACGCTTGGTGCTTAATGAATTACTACATAAAAAGAAACTATCTATCTCTATTTGACTAAAACCCATCTACAACAGCTCCCTTCCCCTCTCCCCCTTCGCCCCCATCATCATAAGTAATCGTCCGTGCTCACCTGTTGTTTTATGCAAATGTATCTCAGAATTCAGAGCCAGTAATCAGTACAAGCTCATCGGCATACACATTATAAATATCTGCTAATGATTAGTTTCTAGCTGGTTGGCTTGAGCATGAAACTGTACAGTCCGGTATTAGATATCAGCCAACGACCCCCATATTGGTGCTACTGCTGTTATTACGGTCTTCTTACACTTAAATACGTCCATACCTAAAGTACACATTCGGCACAACATAGTTTGCTCTTGGATCTAAACTTCAAGATATATTTGTACATTTTTCGATAGAAAAATCTCCCGGCCGGTCCCTCTTAAATTACATGCTCGCTAGCGCTCGCCAGGAAATAATCGACACATAAATGACACGAACATTCTTAGTATTGACAAAGAAATGTGGCGAAAGGTCTTAAAATCGCAAAACTAATGAGCCGAACGTATAATCTAAAAACAAATGGGACTAAAAATTAGGAAGAAGGCGGACCAGAAAAACGACTCATCTACCCTTAATCAGTAGCTTCCAACAAGTGATAACTCAACAAATACTTATAGTTAGGATAAATCAAGTTAGGTTAGATCTTTACATTAGCCCAAGTTGGTTGGCTCTGGTTGTATTGGCATTGGTTTTACCCTTTAAGATTATGAGGAGTTTGAGAGTTAATTCTGGCTATTATTAGACGATTTCATTAAGATTAGTAAGGGTATATGGCAGTCAGAGGGTTGATTGAGTTCATCTTTACCCTTTTAACTCCCACAGATTCTCCCTAAGAGGCATAACATTTTCTAACAATACCCAAAACAATTTCTAAAACGCACCATAGCCCTCATGAGGTTAAATGGTGTATTGGTTGAATGTGCGGTTGGAACAAGTCACTGGCAATTGTCCTGTCCAAGCTACAATATACACAGGACGACAAGAGGGAGATATTGTAAGCCACGTTTATTTGTTGTGGTACCGATAATTATTAGGCCTATTATTATTATTATTATTATTATTATTATTATTATTATTATTATTATGTTTTGTGTGTAACCCAGTATACACGAAAGATGAGGAGAACACTGTAGACGCATCTTGTATTTATTTACCGCATGTTTTGTGTGATCTACCACATACAAGACACACAAGGGAAATATACATGTTGGCTATCTACACCTAGAATTTGTTATGATTCCGCATGTTTCTGTAATCCGGCATGCATTGAAGACAAAATAATATTTTATATAGTGTACATTCTGTGCATTGGTTTGATAACGTGCATTTTGTGTAATCCCACAAACACAGAATAAAGCTAAATCAACTACAAATATTGGTGCCATTCATTTATAACTAGGGCAAAATCCAAAATATATATTTGGCTCAAACACTAACAAATAGGATATCAAGGATATCAATACATTTAATGAAACGGCAAATGTATGGAATTTCACTCCGGCAAATATTTTTAACAGCATTAATATAGCCTACTCATTACAGACGAGCTATATATAGGTTTTTATGCTTTACCTGAAAAACGAAAACGAGACAAAGAAAAGAAGACAAACAAAAATACAGTAGGCATACATTGATATTATCAGCAACCCACCAATGAATTTAGAAATATACCTACGACAAAGTTGAAAGCAAGGCCTTTCGCATCATTAACTCCCATCCACTCACCAACTCTCTGCAATCTCTCTCTCTCCGCCGCAATGTTGCATCTCTCTCGCTATTCTATCGCTACTATAATAATTAGTGTTCCTCAGAGCTTTCCCAGTGTATACCACCTCCTTTACGTAGGGCACGTGGTACCCGTCTTGCAACTCAATCCCACCCCTACTCTGTGCAACTCTCCAACCCGAGAGTGAAACGTTACTCTCAGTCTTTCTTCTACTCAACAGCTGAGCTCTGGAACTCTCTCCCAGAATCAGTCTTTTCCTCTTCCTATGACTTAAATTGCTTCAAACTCCTTGTGTCCAGGCATTTTGGCTCGAACGTCCCTTGATTTTGGCCCTGTCACTCTTTCAACTATGGGGGAGGTACTCGCTATAGGCAGTTCTGCCTTTTGCCTCCCTTAATCACATAGAAAAAATAAAAAAATAATAAAAATAATTAAATCAATTAAACTAATGAATACATGTGGTATTCGAACCTAGGACCATATTAAGGTCAATGCACACTGACACGACAGCCCCTTCAAGACTGGCACGAACACCCACAACACATACAAATCCTGTGTCTTGCCGAATTTACCAGAGATCCCGGCGATCCCCGGCGATCCCTGGCATCGTTAGAGTCTTATCTCTACCGTATTTCTTCCGCACGACTTGATAAGACTCTAGCGATGCCAATACGGTGGAGAAGCGAAAGCTACGAAGAAGATAGGAAAAGTCATGCGAAGAGTACATGACTAGTCCACGGAGAAGATACGACCCAAACGACTGCAATACAACTCAGAAGAATCATGTCGACGCCGTATCGACGCCGTATCGACGCCGTGAGACGTGCAACCGGATTGAGGCTAGACTCGCGGTTGCCATCTCGACCGTTGCCAATTTTCCGCACGGAAGAGATATGGTCCGCACGAATGTAGGAAAAAAGAGGCACCGGAAAAAAAGGCACAGGAAAAAAAGGCACCGAAAATAAGGGCACTGGGAAAAAAGGCACAGGAAAAAATGGCATATTCTTTGGGGTAGGAAAAAATGGCATATTATGAAAATATATCATAATGTTTAATTAGGCAACTTTATTATCCAGGATTTATTCCTAAACGATTTATTCTTCAAGAATTATATATTATAATATATTTGTTTTATATATTGTACTTCTATATTTTGCTTAACCCCTAAGTGTCGGCGCGCAACATAAGTCGAGTATAATAAATCTGGACTATCTGGCGGCGCTCGACATAGGTCGTGTGGCAATTTCAGCACGTAATGTTGCTGAGAGAGAGAGACAAGTGGTGGCAGGAGAGTAGCGAGCGTATGACTGCTCCAGACCACCGTCCCACCTCCTCCCTCCCTCTCTCACTCGCTATATACGGAATTGTATGGGGAAAGTGCCGAATTACATGCTTTTTGCACTCGCGTTGCGTGGTTGTTGCAAGAAAACTAGCCATCATAAAAGGATCGTTATGGTGTCATTGGAAAGCTCTGTTTATGCCCTTTCAGGGATAGATACTTGTTTTACGCTCTGGGTCTTATTTAGGCATGACAATGATCACGTAATCAGCCCTATTTTGGCTAAAAATACCCCGCTGGGCGGTACATATAAATAAACCGCTAGCCCGCTAATCTAGTGTTAAATTACACTATATTTTTATTTAACTAACCTGACCTAATGTGAGAACTCACTTGGACTATGCTGTTCAGTGTTTGTGTCCTTATTATAGAATGGATATTGACTCTCTGGAGGTAGTCCAACGAAGAATGACGCAAATGATCCGTATTGTTAGACATGTATCATAAGAGGAGAGGCAGATAACCCTTGGCTTTCATTCATTAGAAAGACGAAGATGTATAGGAGATAATATCTCCTATACATCTACCTATATCATATTATGATATAGGTGGTTAAGTGGATGAAAGGTAGCAATAAGGGAGATATAAATAAGGTATTAAGGCTTAATAATGGCGAGATAACCCGTTCAAATGGCTGCAAATTGGATACATTTTACTTTAAAAAAGATATAGGTAAGCACTGGTTTGGGAACAGAGTTGTGGAAGTGTGAGGTTAGCTTAGGAACGGTAGAAAATAATAAGTGCAAAGTTGATAGTCATATGAATGTTAGGGGTTGGGTGTGAATGGGATCTGCCTCGTGTGGGCCGGTCTGCCTTATGCAGAATTCCGGTTTCTTAAGTTCTAACTTAACCTATCCTAACCTAACCTAACCTATGGGGAGTACACTACCAGATATATATAATTACATTATGAAATATTGCATACTGCATTGAAACACATTATATTGATCTATTACTTCTTAATACAACATTTTGTTTTATGCGACATTTTTTCCTAGTTTGTAATTTGTGACATTTTTTCCAGTACCTTTTTTTCCTGTGTCTTATTTCCCCGAGTACCGTCCGCACGGGAGGCTTACGCACCAGACGACGTTGATACGGGCCATACGGCTTTGATACGGACCATACGTCTTTGATACGGACCACACGATTGTGGTACGGCGAGTTCGTGATGGAGACCAGACTCGGACGATTTTTTACAGTTGAACAGCTCAAAATCTCGTATCGACCCCCGATACGTCGCTTGGACCGTGAGAGTCACCCACGGCTAATTCCCGATATCCACGATTATGTTGTCGATTCGCCGTATCAGGCTGAAATTTTGAGTCGGGAACTCGCCTGGAGGGGCTTTCGTGTCAGTGTGCAACGACCTTTACCAGTCTTGCTAAAAGGGGTATTACACTGGACACATTTTCCGTCGTCCTTCGATCTTGGGCACGGATCGTCATCTTATCACACTTGCAACACACGGACCACGATCTTCATCTATGATCGCTTCTCGGCTTTATTTACACCTATTTTGGCCTAAATAGATTCTCTATATATTAGCAATGCTTCGCTATCGCTAATAAGAAGTGGAGGTTATGCCATAATAACGTCATTATAATAATTTTTATCCGAAAATACATTGAAAATAGACGACAAAAACTGAAGGTCACGACTCGCACGAAAATCGTGAACAGGATAAACACCTATCACCATCAGTAGGCTATATATAGGTGGGTGATAACCGTCGCAGGCTTAGATTCGAAGGTTGAGAGTTCGATATATGATGTACAAGCACGTATGCACAACTTCAAGTTTCTACAAATACAATATCTTTGGGCAAGAATGGCAAGAATATTCTCTCAAGTTATTAAATGTGTCATATATCGGTTATTATAATCAACATACAATTATAGTTTGCAACAGTAAACTATTTGTTATAACTAAATATGAGTAGTAGCTTCGTTTCTGCAATGGTTAGCATAATACTTCTTTCTATATTACGTTATGTGTTCTGTATGCTTTGTAATCTTGATAAAATACCGTATATTATAAGCATTATTGGTTCGGTTAATGCGACATGTTAAATAGTACTCTTTAAATAACTTAGTAGCCTACATATACAGTAGGTTATACGGTATAGTGTTTGGTGGGGGGTAGGCCATGTCGTGGAAATACATTCCTTATGTATAAATATTTATATCTATAGCCTATATTGTATATACATATTTCATATACTGTATATTAACCCTTCTTTGGCGGGTCCCGGTTATAGTTAGATAGAGAACCAAGGCCTAAAGAGCGGGTCCCGTCTTTAGTCACATGTGATGTTGAGCACCTAATCGGCTCTGAGAGAGAGTCCGAGCGGTGGAAGGAGCGCAGGCGGGCTCTGACCGTTCGGCATGGACGTTGTCCCGCCACTGACGGTTACATCACATCCCACCACATCCCTGGTCCCTCAATACAGGGTAAAAACTGACGAAATTACTGTATTTTATTTTTTTTCCCTTCGTGTTGCACGATCGTTGCAAGAGAACTCGTGGTCGTACAAGGATGGTTCAGGTGTCATTGGAAAGCTCAATTATCGCGCTTTCACGGATACATAATTGTATTACGCTCTGGTTCTTCTTTATGCATGAAAAAGAGCATAGAATGAAGCTCGTTTAGGGTAAATCTGCCCGCTGGGCAGGTAGTAGCGTTACAGAACTAGCCGCTCGGGAGGTGTTAAACTACATAAGTTTTTAATATATCTAATGATAATGTGATAGGTGATATCCAATCGTAAAAGCAATAAAATACCACATGGAAAACATAAATTCGTACATATAATATAGCAAACACAAACAATGGAAGAAATACCGTCACTGTTTATTTTAAATGTGTAATACGTAAAGTACGGCATGTGATTGGCTAAGATGCATGGGCCTGAGTCAGTGAGTCACTCAGTCTGTACTCTCACTTACTTCTTGTCTTTATAATTTCTTTATCTCACTTGTGTTTACTTTATGATATAGACGTTATTATTGTGTTTCCTGTGATATTTAATAGCTCTTTATATTTGGATAGTACTGTAATTTATTAAGTAATCATTAAAATTACTTAAACATATCTAGTTTAATGAATAAATAAGGAACAATACAGATAATAAATACATTATCATGGTACTGATACCTTAGCCAATCATGAGCGTGCTGCTGCTTCCACTGACTTCCACTTTTACCAACAGACGTGGATTCATGTCGCTTGTTTTAGGTAATAGCGAGCAATATTGTCATGCTTAGCATGGTTTTAATATATACTCAGCTTTATCATAGGGATTATGATGTATAAACAGCATGACGGGAAGCTAAAACGTCCGAATTAAGACCAATTAATCTCGAAGTGACCTTGAATCTTCAATTCAAACGTAACCAAATGAGTGTATAGCTGTTATTTGTTTTAGTAAAATGTAAGGTTTTGCAGTTTGTAATACATCAATTTCCGTTGATATATCATTAGTTCGTATTCAGATATAATTAAATATATGCAAAATACAAATGCATATTATAAATGGTAATTTGAGTTTAGTATTATCGTGGGCTTGACCACAATTTGCCGGTGTACTTGGGTAACCGTTGGCTGCGAAAAAGACCACGAAACGAGAGATGAAGGACCACGCAAATCATGGTTTTGATGAAGGACGACGGAAAATATGCCAGTGTGATAGCCCCTTAAGGCGGCCTCCCACAAGCAGGGTGTGCTCAACCACCTCAAGGGATTCTTTACCCCTGCACAGCTTCTTGCTCTGTACAGGTGCACAGTGCATCCTTGTTTTTAGTATTGTTCACATGTATGGGGACTACCTTCTCACACAGCACTTCTAGACAAAGTAAAAAGGAAAGTCTTTCGTATCATTAACTCCCGTCTATTCATCAACTCTCTGCAATGTCTCTCTATTCACCGCAATGTTGCATATCTCTCGCTATTTTATCACTACTACAATAATCAATGTTCCTCAGAGCTCTCTCAGTGTATTCCACCTCCTCTTCGTAGGGTACGTAGCACCCGTCTTGCAACACAATCCCACCCCTACTCTGTGCAACTCTCTAACTCAAGAGTGAAATGATACTCCCAATCTTTCTTCTATTCAACAGCTGAGCTCTCGAACTCTCTCCCTGAATCCATCTTTCCCTCCTCCAATGACTTAAATTACATCAAACTCTGTGTGTCCAGACATTTTGCTCGAACACTCTTTGATTTTGGCCTTGTCACTCTTTCAACTCTGGGGGAAGCACTGGTTATAAGCAGTTCTGCCTTTTGTCTGGCTTACTCACATAGAACAAAAAAGGATACTCGCACATAAATTCAGAGCACTAACCATTACGCTACCAAGACTACCTTTCCTTCATTGAATACAGACAAGCTGGTGGCAACACTCGTTTGTCTCACCATTTGGAAAGGCTATAAACTATGTCCTGAGGTATAGTTGAATAATAAAACACACATAAACACATTTTACAAATTCCAATAGAAGTTGATTGGTGTAAAAATACATAATAATTGAGTTACCGGACCATTGCTTGCGGCCGCCCAGTGTACACTGTAGTAGGTCGGTTTTGCTTACAATCAGTCCTACCATATACGGACTTGTTTGTGACTGCGTTTTTTTTTTTTTTTTTTTTTTTTTTTTTTAGGAGAAAACATATTAGTTTTATGTTTGGTAGTATTCTCGTGCGTATATGTATATATAAACACACTATACAGTATGTTGTTTAGTTGTGGGTACAATGCTATCTTGATGTATTATAATATAATTACTGACTGTTTTCTTCTTCAAAATAATTACTAAAATACTATTATACAGTTTAATATATTCACGCACAATTTGTACACGATATCCACATTTGTATGTCGCTTGTGTGTATGTTCTCTGTCACTGCGTACATATCCATAAGATGCAAAGGTTTTGAAAATACATCTATATATTTTGATTTTACTATGAACTTAAGAGTGCAAATGTTACACGAAAGAATGTGAAGTAGAATAATATATTAAGTAACACCCTGTTCTTAACACTCAAACTGCGGTGCCCGTCATATGACAGGCGAGAGATAAATGGACTATCCTCCGGTGCCCGTCATATGACGGGCGGCATTTTAAGCACATTAGGGGCTCTGAGAGAGAGTCCGCGCATTGGGAGGACGATAGGCGGGCTCTGACCGTTCGGCACCAACAGTGGGCCGCGTCTGGGACCACCGCCGTCCTCCCACCATCAACTGTTCAAGCGAGATGAGGAAAAAACTACTGAAATTATCCTATTTTAGGGTATTTTCACCTACGGTTACGCGATCGCTACAGGATAACCCGTAATTGTAAAAGGATGATTCAGGTGTCATCGGAAAGCTCTATTAATACATAATTGTATTACGCTTTGGCTCTTGTTTATGCATGAAAAAGAGCATGGGAGAAGCTCATTTTTGGTAAATATGCCTGCCTGGCAGGTAGTTGATGTTACAAACTGCCCCGTTTTGGGGGAGGGTTGATATTAATCATCAATTACAAACCCCAATGCACTTGAATAAACTAATGAAAGCATATGTTCCTCCCGCGACTCGAAATTGGGACACCACACCCAAAACATAAGCATCTAAACCATTACACCTCAAATACAGTTAAAGGTTGAATACATGATCACGATTAATATCCATTTTTGAATTTTGGATATCAATTTAATCATGTACTCGACCCAACTGCATTATGGAAAGCGTAATGTTTTAGTGAGCAGTTCAAGAAGGATATGGGTCAGTAAAATGGGTAAAGTGATATGTTGAAGTCTGCTTATCGCTAGAGGCCGATAATAAGCAGACTTCTTGAACAGCATGAAGTCCTCTAAATATGGATAGATTATAATTAGACGTGTCAAATTACTGTATATACAATAGTAACATTAGGCTGTCTGATGAAAAGTAAACTTCGCATTCATCAAATAGGAAAGCCATTACAAATATACACAACAATTTCAGAGACAGAGAGAGAGAGAGAGAAAGACAGAGAGAGAGAGAGAGAGAGGGGGGGGGGGGGGAGAGAGCGCGAGAGCGTGAGCAAGAAAGCAAGAGAAAGAGAGTGAGAGCAACTAACGGTTTGGTTTGCTGAGTTTCCAATTACCAGCGTAGCTCCCGATTTTCATGTTAACTTTTTGTTTTCTGCCAACATAAAGGAACATAGCCTAATCAGGCGGCATCTGATTGCTGTACTAAATGTAAAAGTAGCATTTTAGTTCTGCATGACTTATTCATTGGACGTCATAAAAAAAAAAAAGTCATGTTTGATTGGCGGAATAACAAATATTCATGTGTTCCAGGCATCCAATTGTTGAAAGATATATATATATATATATATATATATATATATCTATATATATATATATATATATATATATATATATATATATAGTATATATATATATATATATATATATATATATATATATATATATATATATATATATATATATATATATATATATTACATATATTATTATTTATGTTTATACATACAATATGATAGATGAGGCAATAATATTTAGAAACATATTTTAGTAATCACAGACACGCGTTTCACGTGGCGTATATAATTATTCTCAAATGACAAGTTTAATACTCATATATTATTGAATGTGATTATTATAGGTTTGATTCCCGGAGGGAAGAAAGAAAACCTAATATTTAGTTGGGGCCCCGTAATCATTGATGATATGCCTATTAATATAATAGCCTCCATTCAAGCACCCGCGGTAGCCAGTTTGAATCTACCGCCGCGGGGAAGAACGAAGTATCCGTCATAAGGGTAACGCTTATTCTCTTATGGAATCGTCTTATGATTGGGTACTCTCTTCGAAAAAACCTTTGTAAAATAAAAAAATAAATAAATACTTAATAATTGTTATACTATAGCTTTCCATCTTGTGGATTTCTTGTGTGGGGTTCCTTGCCGCTGCTCCCCGAGCCGCCAGTCTTTATTCACTGACATATTAAGATTCACCTCAAGACATCAAGCGAATGGGAAGGGGATGGACGGGAGGGCCCTACATGTCAATGATTACGGGACCTTACTAAATATTAGGTTTTCTTTCTTCCTTCCGGGAATCAAATCTATAATTTATTAGTGGCCCCTCCATCATTGACGATATGCCTGATATCTTAAGACTGGAGGGGGGCATTCGTGACAATATCAACACACTAACAAATTACCACGGGTAGAGACAAAGAATCCGTATAACAATTTAAGCATTTATTGTTTACATACAATGTTTATAAAAATGGAAAAGGGAAGCAGTGCGTTACTTCAAAGAAGATCTGCTTATAGTTGACTGGATTTGCACTCTGCGATCCGTCTAAAAGATGGTTTAGGGACATATTCTTATTCCCTTTCAAACAGGTACCGACCTATAATTCTTTGGATTATATACTGGCCTTAAAACTATTTGTACATTCTATAATTGTTTGTACATCTTGCTTATACTATATAGTTGTACTAAGATACAGTATATATCAAAATAAAATAAAATCTTGCGCTGTAGAACCAGCTCGACTATGAAGTATCACAGCTCGTGAACTCATCACAATATCTGGCGGAGGGTTCTAGGGGTCTTTGAGCTATCTAGCACCCCCTCCCCTCGTTTTCACCTTTTAAGATTAACACTTAATTAGTAATAGCACATGGACTACATGGACCCGTTGCCGTAACGCCACACAGGTTAGTTTTGGTTTATCTAGGGCCACCGACAGGTATCGCGTCAAGAAAGTATTGTTGGATGCCCACAGCTTTGTGTTAGCTATGTCGTCCACTAAATAATTTTGCATGAATCTAAGAAAACTGCCCACTTTCTTATATCATGAGCTCTGCCCAATACGCCGGGATTACTTTCCCTGATTACATCTATGAGCAAAGAAGCTATTTCCCGTCTCGTGATGCGATTCCCTGTTCGGTTGACCCATAGGAAGCTTGGTTGTCGAGGTTGTGCTACCCTCATAAACTTAAGTAAAGCTAGTGCAAGGCATAAAATATGGTGTGTGTGTCCTCTTTTAAACGCCGGGACAGTAAATTCTGAGAATACATGATCACAATGTTCATTCTTTGCAATGAACGTGGGAGATGGAGCGTTTTGTACATGTTCGTTCAGTCTCCCAAACCTAAGGCAGATGGGTTCGTTGCTCATCGCCGCCAGCTCAGTTACTCTGTTTCCTGTCGCTAAAGACATCAGGAACCCAGCTTTCTTTAATACTGAATAAAAATCTGGCGCATGGTTATATTTGCTTGAGTGAAGCAACGATAAGGCTTTGTCAAGCGACCAGGTAGGCATGAGCTGGTGTGGTGGTGGGCGTAGCTTGAAACATGCCCTCATGAAGCCTTTTTCTTCTGCCTGTTGTATGGATAGACCAGTGAGGTCGAAAAAGTGGTTTCTAATAGCTGACAAGTGATTCTTTAGTGTCACTACCGAGAAGCGTTTATGTTCAAACAAATAATCTAGGTACTTAAAAATGAGAGCCACTGAGGCGTCTGTTTGTGCTGTCTCCAATATCCAGGTTGTGAACGTTTTCCAATGTGATTGGTACTGTCTCCTGGTGGACATAGTATACTGATTAAGAAATTTGTTTGTAACACTCTCCATACTGGGTTAGCCATTTGGCATTTTGAATGGCCATAAGGCAAAAGTCAGCGAGGTCTTCAGGTTGCCAATTGTTTCCAAGTGGAAAGACGAGACCGGGAGTAGTACCGGGTTCTCGCACCATGTTTTCAATTGGTGATACCACAACTTAGCCAGTCATAGTAGTTTGTGAACTACTTGACACATGAGTGAAGCGTCTGGAGGAGGAAAAAGATAGATGGAAGTCCACTTGTTCCAGTCCTCTGATAATGCGTTGGGACCCCCCGCCGAGGTTATCTCCCGGCGGGTTAGGTAGAGAGGAAGTCTGTGGTTCCCTTCTGACGCAAATAGATCCACTTGTGGATGGTATGGCTCTGCAATCATCTTGTTGAAGATGTTTTGTCTGATTGCCCATTCTACTGAGGTGCTCTGTCTCCGGGACAGAGCGTCTGCCCAGACGTGTGCTACGCCCGGGAGATAAGATGCATGCAGATGAATGCTCAGCGATTCGGCTAGAGCAAAAATCGGTTCTGACAATTCCAGCAACCTCCAAGACCTTGTTGACACTTGCTTTTGAATGTAGTGGAACGCATTCAAGTTGTCCATTCGAAACGCAATTGACTTCCCCTGTAATGAAGAGCCGTGAGTTTGAAGGAAAAATAGTGGGACTAAGAGCTCTTGTTGGTTTATATGAAAGTTCATGTTCAGGGACCAAAGACCTTGGCCCTGGTGGCCTAGGCTTGACTGATAACCCCAGCCTATTGTCCCTGAAGTATCTGTGTCTACCCATACCGTAGGTGGAGGAGAAACCCACATCATTATTGAGTGCAATATTTCCTTCTTCGCCCAAACCAACAGTAAGTTGTGAATTAATGGAGGAATGGTCCATAATTTTCCTGCCGGCAAAAGCGGGAAGAATTTGTTGCCTTCCATGATTAACCTTTTTACTTTCAGCCGGCCCAACTTCACAGTTAATTTGATCCAATTGAGAGAACCGACCAGGGACTTCCATGTCGTTCTCGCCGTATTCAGACTGTGGAGATAATGAAACAGTTTCCTGCGAAATCTGTTGCGATTGTCTACACTCTGAGTGAGAGTCAGATTGGCCATGTTCCAGACCAGCCCTATCCATTGGATTTCCCATGTGGGTGCAAGGAGAGACTTTGCCAAGTTGACCTTGAACCCTAGGGTCTGTACATGATTTATGACTTTGTTTACATGACTCTGGTATAAACTCTCTGACTCTGCCACTACCAGCCAGTCGTCTAGATACCACATCACCTTGATCCCTTGAGCTAATAAAGGTATAAGGGCTTGCCGGACTAAGTTTGTAAGGATTCTCGGTGCCAGGTTCAACCCGAAGGGTAATCTCTGAAAGACGTAAGTCTCTTGTCTGATCCTCAAGGCGAGGAATTTTTGGAACCGTTTGTTTATGGGGACATGCCAATAGGCATCTTTCAGTTCTAGGGAGCACATCCAACCTTGCGGCTGAAGTGTGAGCCTGATTTGATTCACTGTAAGCATCCTGAAGAGTGAATTGTGAATATGAGTGTTCAGATACGAGAGATCTACTACTGGTCGCATCTGCACACTGTCCCTCTTTGGCACGAGAAACAGTGTGGAGGTGAAAACATGGCAAGTTGGATTGACCGGCACAATGACATGCTTGGTGATCATTTCTTGGACAAGTGACTCCACCTCGAAAGCAACATGATTGAACTCTTGAGTTTGACGTAAACGAGGTCGTCGGAGCCACCGCCAAGTGATGCCCTTGCTTACCACTGTCCGGGCCCACGTTCGTCGGGGCCAGGCCCTGCGGCATGCCTGGAACGACCCAGTTTCTGTACTGGATCTGTTCGCCGGGACTGCTCTCGGATCCAACTCGCCCGCGATAGGCCCCGGGAGAGAGAGAGTGTGACTGACTAGTTTTATGGTGGTGGTGTAGTGGAACGAGATGGCTGGCTGGTTTTAGCAGACGTTAGTGGTGGGCGTATCGATACCAAAATATCGATACTTTCGATACCAGGCTGGTATCGAAAGTATCGATACTTTAGGCAAAGTATCGAGTATTATGAGTACTTGAACATTGAGTGTAATGGAACATTTCGTAATAACAAAAGTTATCCCTAATATCAAAATACTGTTATCGAGCGTCTGGCAATCCTGTGCATTGCAGCAAAGTTAGCTAACTGAGATGAAACAAAAGCAGCAGATGGCACCTCTGTAAGAATGAGTAGCTTTGGACGAGATTCTTCTGTTGTTGCTAACGTGCTAAATCTAACATAATTAAAAAACGTTTTGCGATTTTTACCGTTTTTCACTTTAATTCATCAGTTATCTCGGTGATGCTGTGTTTTCGGATTTTCTTTATTATAGTTAACATTTGTTACCAGTGTAGTTACTGGTATCAGTAATTTTACTTAAGAGATGCAATTTATTTTCGAATTCTTTTACATTCGCTCTTTGTTTACGTTAGCGTTTTGAAATACATATAATAAAGAATCTGTAAAATACATATAAGTGCACATTACTCTCCTTTAATTATAATACTGTATAGTACTCATATTAACCGATACTGACTACAAAAGTACTTGGTATCGGTACTCGATACTACCGATACTGGGTGAAAAAATACTTGGTATCGTATCGAAAGAAAATCCTTGGTATCGCCCACCACTAGCAGACGTCGATCCCTGATGTGGCTTGTTGTGAGACTTACCTTTGTTATCCCACTTGCCTGAGTGTTTACCCTGCCTGTGATTGTGCTGAGTACATCCCTGCTGTTGGGGAGCTCTGGGGTCCCGAAAGGACTGTTTAGCACTAGTGGCTTGAGGCTTATTACCACCTTTAGGTTTAGAGTCTTAAAAGGCTCCTTCCTAGGATGGGAGGTATTCTGCCTTAGAACGTCTATCATTTTGAATACTGCACTCCATGTATCCTTATTAAGTAGTGAGGCAGTTAATACTGGGGAAAGTGTTGCCCGGCGACCTACATCTTCCGGCAACATTTTTACTAGGTATACTGTTAAGTCCTGGCGTGCTCTGACCGCCTCCATGATAGCTATTCTTATATCACCTAACGACTGAATGGAGTTTTGTATCAGAAGCCTTCGTGATAGTTCCGTGGCCTTCCGTACATTCTGATGGGAGATGGCCGTAATGGTTCTTGTGAGTGACTGGGCAATTTGGAGACTTACTAAATATTGGGAAAATAGTGTAAGTGCTTTACTGCGTAACTTGAAATCTCTGTCGCTGGAGTGGGAGTACAAAAGGGGTCGCTCAATTCGTAAAGTACAAGTTAGGGGGCCGCTAAGAAGTCAAACAAAGCCGGCGACACCCCTTCGGCCTTATTAACTGATAGTGAGGGCCTTTAGTGGTTCTCTTGGGGGATCTGATGGGAGAATTTCGAGGTAATGTTGGCTGCGAATTGTTGTGCCTCTATTTCACAGTCAACCCACGGACCCGTACCTACCTGCCCCATCATCAGGACTGGACTGTGGCTAGATCGAGCGCCGGAACTGTATCCAGTTCAGGTGTCAGTGCATTGAGGGACTTTATGTCGTTCATGCCGTCCGATTGTGCCCAGTCTGCGAAAAGTCGTATAGCTGAGGCGGAAGGTATGCAGAGTATATAAAGAAATCAGCACTGTATACATTGGGTAATGCCTTAATAGTAACATTCAATACCTTTCCTTCTACATATTTGGCTCTGAGTTTCTTACTCTTACTTACTTCAATGGTCCAATCACTAGGGATCAGAAGCTCCCCCGACACAGTATGCTGTGCCATATGTGGTTTCTGTGCTATTGCCGGAATCCATGAGCAATCTGGCCCGTACAGGAGGGGCATAGGGCCTCGCCTCTGTGGGAGATTATCAAGAGGGGGAGGAGTAACATCCGTGATTACACAGATTTTTGTGGTAGTCAAGGAGGCAGGCACTATCGTGCTACATGCCGTGGCTGATGCCGGATTTACGTTAAGAGGAGGAAAAGAAGCTTGGGGGAGATTTAATGCTGGTAGGTTCTAAAGGTCTTTCCGTGGAGTCAATCGGGGGAGCTACCGGGGTACTGGTGGAAGGACCTGAGGTAGTAGGAACATATTGTTGCATAATGTTTTGTAAAATATCATTCAGTTTGTCTGTAGTCACATATTTACTGTGGGACCCCCTAGAGGATTGAGAACTCCCTTCAGATTCCTCCTCATTGTTCACTTGTAGAGCTGAGGACAGATCAATGTCGTCCTGCTGTCCGGGTAAGTCTATCACTTCCGGCGTTTGTTGCCGGTTTTCAGGTACCTGGTTATCCGGTGGCCAAATTAGATCTGTGACAGATGAGGGGAGTGTGTCTAAGTTAGGATTTTCCCCTGTCCTGGCCTGATTATCACTAGAGGGGTTTAGCTGTGAGGGCGATTGTCTCCAGACTCCCCGGTCCTGTCCGGCAGGTGGTTGGGAGTCCGGTATAACCTGAAAGTCATCATAACTTTGACGTGAGCAGGTTTGTGAGCCCCCATAGTTCTCGGCTAATATCCTATTCGACACAATCGGTGGAGCTCTACGTGCTACATAATTTAGCTTAGGTATAGCGAAAGTAAAGTCATGTGCTTCACTTAAGGACTGATTATTCACCCCCCTAGGACCCGATTCAGTCCCCTTCGCTCCTACCTCCGATCTTTGTAATGTACAAAGGAGTACAAAGGAGTACAAAGGAAATCAAGCAACAACATATCTAGTGACCCTCCTAGGTTGCTTGTCCTCTAAAACACTGAGGATCAAGTGTCCAAACAGTGGTTTAGAGTGGGTAAGGGAACATTGGAAAGGGAATTACAGCCCTGGAACTAATGTCCGTGGCAGGATTAGGAAGTTAGTAGGGGACATATGGGTTAGTAACTGAGGGGGGGGGATAAAATAAAGTTATTCATTTACAAACGCAGTCAGTCGCGGGTTTGATGCGAGATATTTGTCTAGGCGGAGTTTAAATGAATCAACGGTGATGCAGTCTATAACGTTTCGGGGAAGCCCATTCCACAAGTTGACAACTCGATTGAAGAAGAAATTCTTAGATTCGTGTGAGTTAAAAGATTTACCAATAATTTTGCAACCGTTTCCCCGCATGTAATTAGATTGGTCGATAGCCTTTGATGATTTTGAACACTTGAATTAAGTCACCTCTTATTAATCTGCGCTGGGTTAAAGGAAATAGATTTAATTCTCCAAGACGCTCTTCGTATGGTTTTTCTTTTGGCTAGGTATCATTTTGGTAACTCTACGTTGAACTCGTTCTAGCTTGTTTATATCTTTTTGGTAATAAGGGCACCAGGATTGAATGCAGTATTCCACAAGAGAGCGGACTAAGGAATTGTAAAGGGTTAGGATAACGTCATTGGATTTATGCTCAAATGACCTGCTTATAAAGCCAATTATTTTGTTTGCCTTCTTAACAACTTCTAAACATTGTTGACTCGGTTTTAGGTTACTCGATATTGTTACTCCCAGATCGGTTTCTCTGTTTACATTCTTAAGCTGAGTGCCATTCATCGAATAGTTTGCTTTCTCATTTAGGTATCCGATATGCAGTACTTTACATTTATTCGCATTGAAACTCATTTGCCAAATTTGGGCCCTATCTATCTATCTATCTATCTATCTATATGCTCAGGCCCAATCCCCATTTTGGGGGTAGCCGACTCAAGACAGAGCAAGAACAGGGAAAACACAAAAACAACATAAAACAGATAAAAAACACAAACTCACACACATCCAGGTCACCCAGGAGAAGACCCAGAGACCAGGGTTACCAAGGTCGCTCCAGCACTCCCCCGGCCCCTGACCACCCGGAGAGGTTCCGATCTCGGCAGGCAGACATGCAGCGGAGCCAAAGCCACAAGCCCTCCCACCACACTTCCAGGCACACCCTTCATATTAATCGTCCCCCCGGGCCAGGCGCCTGATGGACTATTATCTAGTCGAACTTGCGCCCGACCCCTTACTCCAAATGACTACGTGTTCACTCAACTATTCACAAGCATTCTCCATTCACTCCTGTCCACCACCACTTCCCCTGCCTGATCTATAGTCATTCCTCTATCATCCAAAGCCTTTCTTACACAGTCTCTCCATCTCAATGGGGGTCTTCCTGCCCTTCTATCTCCCCTTGTACCTGACTCACATATTCTCTTTGTAAGCCTTTCATCTCCCATTCGTTCAACATGACCATACCAGCTCAGCACCCTTCTGTCCACTCTGGCTGACAAATGTTCCTGCTGCCCCACTCTCCTACGTATATCTTCATTCCTCAATCTGTCTCTACGAGTAACTCCACACATACTCCTCGAGCAGCTCATCTCCATCACATCCAGCCCTCTTTTCTCCTTTTTCTTCAGAGCCCATGTCTCAGCCCCATACATCACTGTTGGCACAACAATTCCTTGATACAGTGCCCTTTTTACTTTCACTCCGAGATTTCTCGTCTTCCACATACTTCCCATTGCTCTGAAAACCTTCCTTCCTTCACACACTCTCTGTTTTATCTCCACTTCCATACCTCCACTCCTGTTTATCGTTCCTCCTAGATATTTAAAACACTCTACTTGTTCCAATATTTCCCCATCCAGCCTCACATCTAGATTCACCCTATGCTCTCCCCTATTACACACCATTACTTTACTTTTATTGACGTTCACCTTCAGTTTCCTCCTTCCACAAACCACACCAATCTCTTTGACTACCCGCTGCAGTTTCTCACCAGAATCCGCCACCAATGCTGTGTCATCAGCGAACAGCAACTGATTCAACTCCCAATCTCTACCATTCTTTCCTACTAAACCCAATCCTCTTCCCATAGTTCTCCTTTTCACCTCCCTCACCACACCATCCATAAACATATTAAACAGCCATGGTGACATTACACAACCCTGTCGCAAACCTACCTTTACCTCAAACCATTCACTCAACTCACCATTTCCTACTCTCACACATGCTCTGCTCCCTTCATAAAAACTCTTAAATGCTTCTAACAAATTTCCTCCTATTTCATAAATCCTTAACACCTTCCACATTGCTTCACGGTCCACACGATCATACGCTTTTTCCAAGTCCATAAAAGCCCAAAATATCTCCTTATGCTTCTCTAAATACTTCTCGCATAACTGTCTTACTGCAAACATCTGATCCACGCACCCTCTTCCCCTCCTAAAACCGCACTGTTCTTCTCCTATTGCAACTTCCGTACACTTTATTATCCTCTCTATCAACACCCTGCCATACAGCTTTCCAACCACTGACAATAAACTAATACCTCTATAACTTGAACACTCCTGCCGATCTCCCTTCCCCTTGTACAACGGCACAATACATGCACTCTTCCAGTCTATTGGTACCATTGACACAACAAAGCACACATTGAAAAGTCTCACCATCCAATCTATTATCACATCTCCACCCTTCTTTATACACTCCACAGCAATACCATCCAAACCTTCTGCTTTTCCCGCTCTCATTTGTTTCACTGCTTCTTTCACCTAATTTTTGGGCCCAACATTACAATTTTTCTAGATTGTGTTGCATATCGTCAACATGATCTTTTGAGAGTACGCTATTTGCAATTTTTGTATCGTCAGCAAATTTTGAGATTGTACAGGTGAGACCCTCATCTATGTCGTTGATGTAAATTAGAAAGAGAATTGGACCTAGTACCGATCCCTGGGGTACCCCGCTACTTACATTGGTCCATTTAGATGCCTTACCGTTTATGACTACTCTTTGCTTTCTGTCGCTGAGCTAATTTTCTATCCATTTCAACACACCGTCTTGTATTCAATGCGCTTTTAGTTTTAGCAGTAAACGTTTGTGGGGAACTTTGTCAAAGGCCTTTTGAAAATCAAGGTATATAATATCTACAGCTTTACTCTCATCGTAGAGGTTGAGGATATCGTGGAAGAAGTCTAAGAGGTTTGTTAAACAGGAACGTTTTTTACGAAAGCCGTGTTGAGTATCTTTAAGTAAGTTATTTTCCTCTAAGTGATTTACGAGTCTGTCTCGTATGACCGTTTCTAGCATTTTACATACAACTGAGGTTAAGCTAATTGGACGATAGTTACTGGGTTGGGATTTGCTGCCTTTTTTTAATATTGGTGTTACGTTGGCTAGCTTCCACTGATCAGGCATAGTTCCAGACTGCAAGGATTTATTGAATAGTAATGTCAGTGGTTTGGAGAGCTCATCCTTAGCTTCCTTTAGAACTCTAGGCGAGATTGTATCAGGTCCAGGCGTTTTATTTACCTTGAGTTTATCTAAACAATTCAATACTTCTCTCTCTGTAGCAGTGATATTGCTTAGAACATCTGAATTATCAATCTGAATCGGCGATGGTGTAGGGATATCACTGAGGGCTTCTGTTGTAAAAACTGATGCAAAGAAGGTATTTAGGGCATTACTTATTTGTACTTCGTCTTTGGTGTATTCTCTATTTTCATCGACTAACGGTCCAACAGTTGAAGTAACTACTTTTTTCTTTCTGATATAACTATAGAATTCTTTCGGGTTTGTTTTACTTTGATTAGCAATATGTAACTCTAAGGTCTTTTTACTTTGCTTAATTAACTTTTTGGCTTTGCGTCGTAGCTCTACAAATTTCACCCGTTCTACGTCATTTTGTGAGGATTTTAATCTATCATTAGCAATTTTTTTAGAAAGCAGGCAGTTTGAAATATCTTTTTTCCACCATTTGGGCTTATTATTATGGCCTGGACGCCGTATTTTCGATGGTATGCAGTCTTGCACTGCTTTTAGGTAAGTGGTTTCGAATAACTTCCAAGATGTATTTATGTCGTTATTGTTAATTAAAAAGCTCCAGTCGGTTTCTTTAAACATAGCTCTAAGTTTATGGAAGTTTGCTTTCTTGAAATTAGGGACTTTTTCGATGCTACTATTTGGTTCGTTACTAGTAAGCTTTAAAGTGAAAGTTATCGTACGATGGTCGCTGTTACTGAATTAATCACCAACATTCAAATTCTCTATTAATTCTTCTTTTGTTGCAAGTACAATGTCAAGAACGTTATTACCACGGGTCGGCGTTCGAACAAATTGATAAAGCGAACTCTCTTGCAAGTTCGTATAGAAGTCATGTCCGGAGTGTGAAGTAAGAGTATCGCCCCCCTTGGTCACAGGTAAATTAAAGTCGCCAAAAATTACGGTATCTTGTGAGTTACTTACATCTGCAATTTGTTCGTAAATTTATCGGTCAGTTTGAACTGATTGAGCTGGAGGTCTGTATATTAACGCAAGTATTATTTTTGTACCTTTATTATTCTTTATTAGCACAAAAGATGTGTCGACGTTCACAATGTGAGGTTTTGACAAGAGGGTAGGGTTAAGACTTTCTTTGATATAAAGTAAAACGCCACCTCCATTTCGATTTATTCGGCTTTTCTCAAACATTACGTAACCGGGAAGTGAATACTCTGCTAAAAAGTCTCTATCTTCTGTATTGAGCCAAGATTCTGTTATGCCAATCACATCATAATTTTCTGTAAACACCAGCTCCTCTAAACCTGAAAATTTATTGCGTATGCTATGAGCATTTGCATAGAAAACCTTTAAATTTTTTATTTTAGAACTCACGGAACGCTCTTTAATAATATTTTTGGTTCTTGTCGGATCTACATTTATGTTCATGGCTGTCCTCGGTCCTCGCTGTCTTCGGTCCTTATCTCTGGTGGTCCTCGGTTGCCTCTGTATTTTGCTTGGCGTTGGATGATTTATGTCACTGCTGCTTCTTCTCGGATGGCGTTTTTTGATCCATGGCTGCGGACTGCTTCGTGTAGGAGACGACCCATGCGTGCTGAACCCACAGGGTTTAGATGAGTGCCATCCTTGCAGAACAGAATAGGCTGGTTGTAGAAGTTGTCCCAGAGGTTGATGAATTCAACTTCTTCCCTCAGACACAAATATTTTAGTCGGCTATTTGTGCTGAAGGCCTTGTCGTAGAATGTGTCAGGTGCGTCGATCTTGGGGAGAATGCCTGAGATGATGATATTCCTTGACTTGTTTTTGTAGTGCTGGATCATCTTGCGATATTTCTCCATCAACTCTTCGGATCTGGTGCGCATGACGTCATTTGAACCAGCATAGATGACAAAAAGGGTATTTTCATTTGCATCTTTTGTGGTATCTTCGAAGGCTTCCACAATGTCGTCCAGTCCAGCTCCTGGGATGCAAAATCTTTTTCGTGGAGGTAGAGGCGGTAGTGGCCGCGACCCCGGCGTAGGCTGGTGACGCGGCTTCGTGACATCCGTGCGGGCACTTTTATGTCCTGTACTACTATGTCCTGAACTAGATTGTTTTGTCGAAGAATCTGAATCCTCCCTCCGTCGTTTCGTCGACCTAGATGATTCAACTGAAGAATGACGGGATTGTCTATGGGGGGGCCGTGATCTCGACCGAGACTTAGTACTCGGAGAAGGGGACCGTCTTCTCTTTGACCGGTGAGGGGGGGTTTCCTCGGCACTCTCATTGTCGCTACTATCACTACTCACCAGTACTTTAGATATAACTTTAGTTTTCTATTTTAGTTTAGTTGACTTGGCCGGAGTTTATTTTACTAGAGGAGATTTTATTACTAGATGATCCCACAGGGCCTCATCGTCACAGTGTAATGCTTTATGGGCTATGTCCTTTGCATACCCATTAAATAAGTTTTTTATCTCTTTTAAAGCCACAAGGCATGAAAGGTCTCTCTTGTCGAAGAGCGCCGCTCTTAGTTCTGAGCACACGGCGCATCTATTCGACACCCATAATCCTCGTGAACGATAGAGGCACTTAACGCATTTTTTACATAATTTGTGTGCAAAAACTGGTAAAAGAGAACAGGTAGGAGTAGCGCATATGTCAAACCGAGGCATGATGGAGTTAGGACCCCCCCTGTGCCGTAATCGGCTCATCCAACTGCCGCCGGTACTGCTACTGAAGTGTTGATATCTGGAAATAGAAATTTCCAGGAATCAATGCTCATAAGCATAACCTGAGAGGTGTTAACACATCCTACCTCAAGTCCGCTGGAAAATTAGCTATAGCCACTGCTACTCTAACCTTCAGCTGGACTTGACTCAGAGAATCTATTAGGTTTCTCTGATTCTTTGAACTGCTTACTTGTGACAAAGGTGTCACTGGCCCTTGACGGCCTTAAACGTTTTACTATCAATGACTATTTGGACTAGAGAGATAGTATAAGATCATGCATTCTTGTAATTCATGACTATTTAGTCAGTGTTACCAATGAACTGTACACCTGGCGTACTAAGTTGTCTCGTGAGGCTATCGGTCAGGGCGAGTTCACTCGGCGGGCCGAGTTATTCCCTGAGGAAATCGCATTTCTGCCGGGAAGTTCATGGTTTAGCACACCACGCCGGGACATTTGGTAAGTTCCTTACTCATCCGCAGGATGCGAAACAGGCAGCTGGCTTCGAAAGCCGCCGGAATAACGAACCAAAATTTTCAGAGGTGTTGACTTATCTGTGAAAGTCAGACTTCCCCAAAAAACCCACACCAACAGGACGTCTCCTGATTCCCTCTAAACATGTAAAATATCACATAAAAACTCAGGGAAACACATTAGGCTATGACATACATGGAATATTATTATTCATCAAATAATGACCCCTAGCCTTATCCGGAGACCCCTACTGAGGCTGGCCACGAGGCTTGTAGAAACTGCAGAAAACGGCAGCTCTCCAACCCCTGAAGACCCAGCAGCAGCAGCACATGGTGATGAGGCCCACGAGAGGGGCCTACGCGTAGACCCGGACTCTGGAAGGTTCCACACCACGTGTGGCAACCCTTAAACCAGAGCGTCTGCTAAAAACAATAATGCAATTGCCTCATAGAGACGGCCTGAAGCATAATCCTGCGTTGAAGTAGCCTACTAACTAATTAGTTAAGCAAAAGCTAAGGCGCATATGACAATACCATAAAAATACATGATGCGCAGATCCTGGTGGACACGAAGCGCCTGTACAAAGTACCCTATTTTTTAACTTCCTGCGGGCGTACCAATGGGATAGCCTGTGCTAGCTAATCTAAAACCTTGTTCAATACAACTCAGATATATACAAATGAGTAAGGACTCACTAGAAGCAAACGAAGAATCAAGCGGAGCACACTGGCACCCAACCACTCGGGACAACCGCGGGAAGAGGAAGAAAGAATGGCGGCTCGGGGAGCAGCGGCAACGAACCTCACACATGAAATCCACGAGATGGAAAGCTATAGTATAACAACTATTATGTATATTTTCCTTATCTTATTCATATTTTACGAAGGTTTTTTCGTAGAGAGTACCCAATCATAAGACGATTCCATAAGAGAATAAGCGTTACCCTTATGACAGATACTCCGTTCTTCCCCGCGGCGGTAGATTCAAACTGGCTACCGCGGGCGCTTAAATGGAGGCTATTATATTAATAGGCATATCGTCAATGATGGAGGGGCCACTAATAAATATATATATATATATAATTATATAGTGTTCACAATAGAGATGCCCACGGGGGTAACGTACAGTGTAGAGCTAGCTCTACACTATATATATATATATATATATATATATATATATATATATATATATATATATATATATATATATACAGTATATATATATATATATATATATATATATATATATATATATATATATATATATATATATATATATATACAGTATATATATATATATATATATATATATATATATATATATATATACCGTATATATATATAACTGTATATATATTCGCTCAGCCGGGCTCGAACCACCGACAGTCGGGACGATTGTTCTGAGTGTAATAATAATAATAATTATCGGTTTATTGTTAATTGCAGCCATGAGTCTAAAAATCTACATTTTTTTCTTAAACCTAGGTTCAGTACAATACTAACTTATTCTACCTTAACTACGAAGTCTCATTCGACCTTTGGCGACCGTAAGGTGCCTGGCTTCCCTACCAAGTACATACACAGATGCACTTTGTATTGGTGAGAAGATGTGTGGGCGACCACAGGCTGATAGCTTGATTAGAGAGGAACCACGATACAATTCTCTTTAGGATTCTGGTGAATTCGAATCCTTGTGCCTGCAGTCAAAGGAGTACAAAGGAGTACAAAGGAAATCAAGCAACAACAGATCTAGTGACCCTTCTAGGCTGCTTGTCCTCCAAAACACTGAGGATCAAGTGTCCACACAGTGGTTTAGAGGGGGTAAGGGAACATTGGAAAGGGAACTACTGCCCTGCCACTAACGTGGCAGGACTAGGAAGTTAGTAGGGGACATACGGGTTAGTAACTGAGGGGAGGATAAAATAAAGTTATTCATTTACAAACGCAGTCAGTCGCGGGTTTGATGCGAGATATTTGTCTAGGCGGAATTTAAATGAATCAACGGTGCTGCAGTCTATAACGTCTCGGGGAAGCCCATTCCACAATTTGACAACTCGATTGAAGAAGAAATTCTTAGATTCGTGTGAGTTAAAAGATTTACCAATGATTTTGCAACCGTTTCCCCGCATGTAATTAGATTGGTCGATAGTGAAGTACTTACTACAGTTCATATTGTCGATGCCTTTGATTATTTTGAAAACTTGAATTAAGTCACCTCTTAATCTGCGCTGGGTTAAAGGAAATAGATTTAATTCTCTAAGACGCTCTTCGTATGGTTTGTTCTTTAGGCTAGGTATCATTTTGGTAACTCTACGTTGAACTCGTTCTAGCTTGTTTATGTCTTTTTGGTAATAAGGGCACCAGCATTGAACGTAGTATTCCAGAAGATGGCGGACTAAGGAATTGTAAAGGGTTAGGATTACGTCTTTGGATTTATGCTCAAATTATCTGCCTATAAAGCCAATTATTTTGTTTGCCTTCATAACAACTTCTGAACATTGTTGACTCGGTTTTAGGTTACTCGATATTGTTACTCCCAGATCGGTTTCTCTGTTTACATTCTTAAGCTGAGTGCCATTCATCGAATAGTTTGCTTTCTCATTTAGGTATCCGATATGTAGTACTTTACATTTATCCGCATTGAAACTCATTTGCCAAATCTGGGCCCAATGTGACAATTTATCTAGATTGTGTTGCATATCGTCAACTTGATCTTTTGAGAGTACGCTATTTGCAATTTTTGTATCGTCAGCAAATTTTGAGATTGTACAGGTGAGACCCTCATCTATGTCGTTGATGTAAATTAGAAAGAGAATTGGTCCTAGTACCGATCCCTGGGGTACCCCGCTACTTACATTGGTCCATTTAGATGCTTTACCGTTTATGACTACTCTTTGCTTTCTGTCGCTGAGCCAATTTTCTATCCATTTCAACACACCGTCTTGTATTCCATGCGCTTTTAGTTTTAGCAGTAAAAGTTTGTGGGGAACTTTGTCAAAGGCCTTTTGAAAATCAAGGTATATAATATCTACAGCTTTACTCTCATCGTAGAGGTTGAGGATATCGTGGAAGAAGTCTAAGAGGTTTGTTAAACAGGAACGTTTTTTACGAAAGCCGTGTTGAGTATCTTTAAGTATGTTATTTTCCTCTAAGTGATTTACGAGTCTGTCTCTTATGACCGTTTCTAGCATTTTACATACAACTGAGGTTAAGCTAATTGGACGATAGTTACGGGGTAGGGATTTGCTGCCTTTTTTGAATATCGGTGTTACGTTGGCTATCTTCCACTGATCAGGCATAGTTCCAGACTGCAAGGATTTATTGAATAGTAATGTCAGTGGTTTGGAGAGCTCATCCTTAGCTTCCTTTAGAACTCTAGGCGAGATTGTATCAGGTCCAGGCGTTTTATTTACCTTGAGTTTATCTAAACAATTCAATACTTCTCTCTCTGTAACGGTGATATTGCTTAGAACATCTGAATTATCAATCTGAATCGGCGATGGTGTAGGGATATCACTGAGGTCTTCTGTTGTAAAAACTGATGCAAAGAAGGTATTGAGGGCATTACTCATTTGTACTTCGTCTTTGGTGTATTCTCCATTTTCATCGACTAACGGTCCAACAGTTGAAGTAACTACTTTTTTCTTTCTGATATAACTATAGAATTCTTTCGGGTTTGTTTTACTTTGATTCGCAATATGTAACTCTAGGGTATTTTTTACTTTGCTTAATTAACTTTTTGGCTTTTCGTCGTACCTCTACAAATTTCACCCGTTCTTCGTCATTTTGTGAGGATTTTAATCTATCATTAGCAAATTTTTTAGCAAGCAGGCAGTTTGAAATATCTTTATTCCACCATTTGGGCTTATTATTATGGCCTGGACGCTGTATTTTCGATGGTATGCAGTCTTGCACTGCTTTTAGGTAAGTGGTTTCGAATAACTTCCAAGATGTATTTATGTCGTTATTGTTAATTAAAAAGCTCCAGTCAGTTTCTTTAAACATAGCTCTAAGTTTATGAAAGTTTGCTTTCTTGAAATTAGGGACTTTTTCGATGCTACTATTTGGTTCGTTACTAGTAAAGTTTAAAGTGAAAGTTATCGTACGATGGTCGCTGTTACTGAATTCATCACCAACATTCAAATTCTCTATTAATTCTTCTTTTGTTACAAGTACAATGTCAAAAACGTTATTACCACGGGTCGGTGTTCGAACAAATTGATAAAGCGAACTCTCTTGCAAGTTCGTATACAAGTCATGTCCGGAGTGTGAAGTAAGAGTATCGCCCCACTTGGTCACAGGTAAATTAAAGTCGCCAAAAAATACGGTATCTTGTGAGTTACTTACATCTGCAATTTGTTCGTAAATTTCTCGGTCAGTTTGCACTGATTGAGCTGGAGGTCTGTATATTAACGCAAGTATTATTTTTGTACCTTTATTATTCTTTATTAGCACAAAAGATGTGACGACGTTCACAATTTGAGGTTTTGACAAGCGCGAGACCACCGTACAGTGCCTTAGACCACAGGCGTGTGTGTTTGTGGTAAAGTCAATCAAATTAACAGCGATGGTGTCATATACAGTACAGTACTGTATATCAACCGTAGTCGATTAAGATGAACTAGGCAGGTTATTTCACTCTTCTCCTCACTGTTGTTCCTGATTAGTTTGTCTATCTAACGTTATTGTTCACCATTATTTTATTGTGAAGGGATACTCCACACACCACTCCCAACCACTCAATTATTACAGTTTTAATAAAACTTTAGCAGTGAGGATTTGCTGCCAAGTAAAATCACACGGATTATACCCAAACTCGATTATATTTGAGACCCCCCCTCCCCCCGATTAAATGATATGTATTAATAACCAGAATTATTAATGTCCCTCGCCAACCACGTTAAATAAAAGCAACAATGGTCCCCCACGCCATTTATAATTTAACAGCCACACATCAAGGCTAGCTCTGCATCTCATTAACCCAAGAGAGAGAGAGAGAGGGAGAGTGCAAATGTAAGCATGTATCAACAGAACTACTGATCCTTCGAAAGTTGGTAGTAGCTAATACATATAACCTATGTGTAAGAGATGCACAGCATGATCCCCCCCCCCCCCTACCTATCTCGACAGATATATTTTGAAACGAAAATACAGTATATACAGTATATGCATACATATCTCCCAGTGTAGTAGTTAACCAGTCATACTAATTTAGAATAGTTGAATATAAAAAGCTATGGTAGAGTTGGTTAAAGCATGGACAATCGTCATGACTGTTGGTGGTTTGAGCCCCACTGAGAGTATAACAAATAGTTAGTAGCTCACGTGTGTTTGTGAGATACACCTACTACAATATTATAATATAGGGCATGACGTAAGTATATTACGCTGTAATTACACACAAAATGTAAATTTTATCTGGCCCTCCTATTTACCTAGTAGTAATGATGCCCCTAACTTACAAGCTATATTATAAACTCATGTTTAAAGTTGTTCACATCAAATATTTAATTTAACATCGTGCCTGTTATCTTTGCACCAGCTTAATCGTATTCCAATCTCTCTCTATCTATCTCTCTCTCTCTCTTTCCTACCAATTTGCTGGAATTATTCCATGAAATGCTGAGTGAGCATGACAATAGTAGAGCCATAGACCTACTTTACTTAGATTTTCAAAAAGCTTTTGACAAAGTGCCTCATTGCAGGCTAATGTCACAAGTGAGTGTGCTAGGTATCAATACAGAGGTCACAAATTGGATAGAAAGTTGGCTAACAGTTGACAACACCGAGTGGTAATCAATGGTGTTTCTTCTGAGTGGATTCTGAGTGGATAGTTCCACAGGGATCTGTCCTTGGCCCACTACTGTTTATCATATATGTCAATCACATCGATATTGGTCTGTTGAGTGTGATCTCGTGTGGTAGTACAAGGATGATTCAGGTGTCATTGGAAAGCTCTATTATCGCCCTTTCACGGATATATAATTGTATTACGCTTTGGCTCTTGTTTATGCATGAAAAAGAGCATGGAATGAAGCTCATTTTCGGTAAATATGCCTGCCTGGCAGGTAGTTGATGTTACAAACTGCCCCGTTTTTGTGGGGTTAACATTAATCATCAATTACAAAACCCCAATGCACTTGAATAAAATAATGAGAGCATATGGTCCTCCTGGGATTCGAAATCGGGACACCACACCCAGAACGTAAGCATCTAAACCATTACACCACAAACACAGTTAAAGGTTGAATACATGATCACGATTAATATCCATATATGAATTTTGGATATCAATTTAATCATGTACTCGACCCAACTGCATTATGGAAAGCGTAATGTTTTAGTGAGTGGAAAGAACAATGAATGGGGCTAAGATCACTAAGGATCGGTTTCGCTATACATTAGTTCCTGAACCTATAGAATTAAGTAACACCCTGTTCTTAACATTAATCATCAATTGCAAACCCCAATGCACTTGAAAACACTAATGAAAGCATAATTATGGTCCTCCCGGGATTCGAACTTGGGGCACCACACCCAGAACATAAGCATCTAAACAGGTTCTAAGACAATACACTAACTCTAAAATATACACTCTACACAAACATCATATAGTATACTGGACATGCCAATATTTAACCTAGCTAATGTCTAGCTACTTTGCACTATGACATAAATATTTCCCTGCGCCCTTGTGGTGATTAACACTTTCAGTTTGGGCCTTAACCCTTTCTGTACTAGTGACGTCCTTTTAACTATATTCTGGTTACTATTGGACAGTTGTGTTTAGTTTCAAATCGGCCTCCAGCAATAAGCAGACTTCAACATATCTCACTTAACCCATTTTACTGACACAAATCCTTCTTGAACTGCATGAAGTCCTCTAAATATGGCTAGATTATAATTAGACGTGCCAAACTACTGTAATTAGGGGAGGTGTGGTGGAGTGGTCTTGCCACTGGCCTGGTAATCCAAAGGTCCCGGGTTCAAATCCCGATGTATCAATGGGAAGATATTATTGGGATGGAAATTGTGCTATACCTAGAATCAGTGCATTACCACAAGCCCACCGAAACGTCAATAAAATACCCTCATTGTTCCCTGATTAAATAGCACTGTATGAATATTCCCATATTCAAAATATGCTATAGGGGTGCAATGCCTGGTGAGTTATCTTCTCAACAGGTGGCGTTGTGTGTGTGTAAGTGTGAGAGTCCGAGTGTAGGGGGTGAGACAGTGAAGCACGGGAACGAGGTGGCTTCAGAGATGGGGTCGTTTCGGGCCATGAGTGAGCACCGTGCCTCATGTGAAGACAAGATGGCAGGTGCTCGTTGTACTCTACGTGCTTCACATGTCTCACTCCCTAGACTGGAACAAGACCTCACAGGCTTCACTGTTCATTGTAAAGCGGTGAATGTTAACCCTCCTGGCCCGGTTGTCATTTTAAGATGACACCACGAACTAAGGGCAGGAGCCCGGGTGTCATTTTAAAATCTGTAAGCTTGAAAGCATATTCAGCTTGGTCTGAACGCTGTGCGTCCGACGCATGTAAACAAAGCCGATCGTTACGTCACCGCACCTCCGAAAACAAGAAAGAGAAGACTCGTTTGTTATTGTATGTCTGTATGTCGTTGTTTCAGTAGTGAAAAGATCGTCATATTGCTAACATCGCCTGCAAGTGCTCTCCACTGAAATCGTCATCACAACTGAACCAGTTGACATAGAGAGCTCTACTCAACGCCAGTCTACAGATTGGAAACCGCACTACATTTATAGATGCGTGGGAAATTTCTAGCAGTTAAACTAAACAAAAATACGGTAGCCTAGGCCTAGACGTTTTTCGGCCAGATCGCCCGGGTAGCCCACCCTGTCATTTTGAGAGCCTGCCCGGGCCAGGAGGGTTAAGGCTCTCAGCCTATGCCCGAGAGGAAGTAAAGTTGGAATATAGACAAAAAAACAAAATATACAATAGTAACATTAGGTTGTCTGATGAAAAGTAAACTTCCCATTCATCAAATAGGAAAGCCAATACAAATATACACAACAATTACAATTACAGAGAGAGAGAGAGAGAGAGAGAGAGCGCGGGAAAGAGAGAGAGAGAGCGCGAGAGCGAGAACAGGAAAGCAAGAGAAAGAGAGTGAGAGAAACTAACGGTTTGGCTTGCTGAGTTTCCAATTACCAGCGTAGCTCCTGATTTTCATTTTCACTTTTTGTTTTCTGCCAACATAAAGGAACATATGCAGGCGGCATCTGATTGCTGTACTAAATGTAGAAGTAGCATTTTTAGTTATGCGTGACTTATTCATTGGACGTCACAATACAAAAAAGTCATGTTTGATTGGCGGAATAACAAATATTCATGTGTTTCATGCATCCAATTATTGTTGAAAGATATATATATATATATATATATATATATATATATATATATATTCTCTCAGCCGGGCTCGAACCACCGACAGTGAGGATGATTGTTCTGAGTGTAATAATAATAATAATATCAATAATAATAATAATAATAATAATAATTATCGGTTTATTGTTAATTGCAGCCCTGAGGCTGAAAATCTACAGAGTGTTTTCTTAAACATAGGTACAGTACAATACTTATTCTACCTTAACTACGAGGTCTCCTTTGGCGATCGTGAGGTGCCTGGCTTCCCACCAAGTACATACACAGATGCACTTTGTATTGGTGAGAAGATGTGTGGACGAACACAGGCTGATAGCAGCTTGGTTAGACAGGAACCACGATACAATTCTCTTTAGGATTCTGGTGGATTCGAACCCTTGCGCCCACAGTCAGCGTGAGACCACCGTACAGCGCCTTAGACCACAGGCGTGTGTGTGTGGTAAAGTCAATAAAATTAACAGCGATGGTGTCATATACAGTACTGTATATCAACCGTAGTCTATTAACACCTAAATAGCGGGTCCTGCCTTAAGTCGGTTAGAGAACCAAGGCCTAAAGAGCGGGTCCCGCCTTAAGTCTAATGCGATTTTGAACACATTATCGGCTCTGAGAGAGAGTCCACACGGTGGGAGGACCGCAGGCGGGCTCTGACCGTTCAGGGTGGACCTCGTCCCGCCACTGACACCACCACCACCACATGTCTACACCTCCCTGGTCCCGCGATACAGGGTAAAAACTGAGGAAATTACTGTATTTTAGGTTTTTTTCCTTCGTATTGCAACATCGTTGCAAGAGAACCCGTGGTCGTACAAGGATGGTTCAGATGTCATTGGAAAGCTCAATTATCGCCCTTTCACAGATACATAATTGTATTACGTTCTGGCGCTTCTTCATGCATGAAAAAGAGCATGGAATGAAGCTCGTTTAGGGTAAATCTGCCCGCTTGGCAGGTAGTAGTGTTACAAAACTACCCGATAGTTGAGGGTTAAGGTGAACTAGGCAGGTTATTTCACTCTTCTCCTCACTGTTGCTCCTGATTAGTTTGTCTATCTAACATTATTGTTCATCATTATTTTATTGTGAAGGGCTACTCCACACACCACTCCCAACCACTCAATTATTGCAGTTTTAATACTACTTTAGCAGTGAGGATTTGCTGCCAAGTAAAATCTCACGGATTATACCCAAACTCGATTGTATTAGAGACCCCCCCCCCCTCCCTCCGATTAAATTATATGTATTAATAACCAGAATTCATAATGTCCCTTGCCAACTCCGTTAAATAAAAACAACAATGGTCCCCCACGCCATTTATAATTAAACAGCCACACATCAAGGCTAGCTCTGCATCTCATTAACCCAAGAGAGAGAGAGAGATGGAGAGTGAAAATGTAAGCATGTATCAACAGAACTACTGATCCTTCGAAAGTTGGTAGTAGCTAATACATATAACCTATGTGTAAGAGATGCACAGCATGACCCCCCCCCCCCTACCTATCTCGACAGATATATTTTGAAACGAAAATACAGTATATACAGTATATACAGTATATGTATACATATCTCCCAGTGTAGTAGTTAACCAGTCATACTAATTTAGAATAGTTGAATACAAAAAGCTATGGTAGGGTTGGTTAGAGCATGGACAATCGTCATGACTGTCGGTGGTTTGAGCCCCACTGAGAGTATAACAAATAGTTAGTAGCTCACGTGTGTTTGTGAGATACACCTACTACAGTATAATATAGGGCATAACGTAAGTATATTACGCTGTAATTACACACAAAATGGACATTTTATCTGGCCCTCCTATTTACCTAGTAGTAATGATGCCCCTAACTTACAAGCTATATTATAAACTCATGTTTAAAGTTGTTCACATCAAATATTTAATTTAACATCGTGCCTGTTCTCTTTGCACCAGCTTAATCGTGCCCAATCTCCCAATCTCTCTCTCTCTCTTCCCTACCAATTTGCTGGAATTGTTCCATGAAATGCTGAGTGAGCATAACAAAAGTAGAGCCATAGACCTCCTTTACTTAGATTTTAAAACAGCTTTTGACAAAGTGCCTCATTGCAGGCTAATGTCAGAAGTGAGTGTGCTAGGTATCAATACAGAGGTCACAAATTGGATAGAAAGTTGGCTAACAGGTAGACAACACCGAGTGGTAATCAATGGTGTTTCTTCTGAGTGGATTCTAGCCACTTCTGGAGCTCCACAGGGATCTGTCCTTGGCCCACTACTGTTTATCATATATGTCAATCACATCGATATTGGTCTGTTGAGTGTGATCTCCAAGTTTGCAGATGATATGGCAGATGCCTCTAAACTTGGAACAGTGCAAGGTGATGCATATCGGCCAAGCAAGCCCCAAGTCAGGCTATTCGCTATTGGGAATGCCTCTGGAAGTGACTGACTCGGAAAATAATTTGGGTGTTCTTATTAGCAGTGACCTAAAGTTTTGCAAGCAGTGCATTGAAGCAGAGAAGACAGTTACAACATTATTGGGCTATATTACGAGGCAATTTAAATAAAGAAATACGGAAATAGTCCTCACACTTTACAATGCTCTGATACGATCTCTCCTGGAGTATGCTGTTCAATTCTGGTCTCCAGCACTTAGGAAAGATATAGAACAACTGGAAAGAGTACAAACTATGGCTACAAAGCTTATTCCACCGTTTATAAGACGGAGCTATAAAGACTGGTTAAGAGCTATTGATCTCTTCCCGTTGGAGACAGGGAGACTACGAGGTCAGCTCATTGAAGTTTTTAAAATACTTAATGGGTTTGACAATGTGGATTACAGCAAAATATTTAGCCTTAATGTGAATACAACGCAACCATAGCTGGACATTTTAATTGAAAAGATTCAGCACTAGTATTTGTGGACACTTTTTCACATATAAGATATGTTCTGCCTGGAACAAACTTCCCTCCGAAGCTGTAAACAGTTCTTCGGTAGAGCAGTTTAAGAAGAGAGTGGATAGTATTTTGCACACTCTGTAATGAGTGAAGTGCACTAAACAGTCTCTCTCGTTCCACTTCGAGTATCTCCCCGGAATGGACCGCAAAGTCTCGGAGATAATCATATTCCTTGTAACTCCTTGTAACTCTCTCTCACCATTCAAGTTTTGTTTTTATTTAGCTCTCTTTGCCTATTGGTCTGACTGTGTGACTGTTCTGTACAATTGAGTGATGGTGTGTGTGTGTGTGTGTGCGTGCGTGCGTGCGTGTGATTGTAGTTGCTTCAATTATTGGTGGTTTTGTTATTTTTGGTCCTGTCTGCCTTTTTCGTTTTGTCTAGCTCTTCACTCTGTTTATCGCCTCTGCTCTGTCAGTCTGCGCATGTGTGTGAGTTTAAATCACACACACACACACACACATACATACACACACACATTAACACAATGAAACACACTCATCACTTCACAAGGGCTTGACATACTAATTATTCCCTTTTTGTAATATAATATATACCTTTGATCTGTAGCTGCCATTGAGAGTATCGAGTGACTATAAAGAGTCAAAGCTATAAAATTACGATGCACAGGTACTCCTTTTATTGGTAAACTGAGTTACAATGATCTGTTGAGAATACGAGGTCGTTTGACACTGAATATCAATAGGATGATTGTTTAGTCACTATATGAACATAACACGCAACTATGGCTGTAAGCTAAAACTGGAGAGGTTTAACATCAGTAGTTGTGGAATGGTCTTCATTTGAATAATCTGTTCTAATGACAAATACTTCCCTCGAATATTAAAATAGTTATTCAATAGAGCAAGAAAGGGGAAGTAAAATAAATAGCATTTTGCTAATTATTCAATGGGTTTCCATTGTATCTAGACTCTAGAGTATCTCGGTAGATTGGATCGCATGGTTCAGATATAGTTCCTTGTAACTCTGTCTAAGGTCTCCTAGATGTCGTGTCTTGGAACTACATAACAGTGTTTTCTTTCTTACTGTCTATCTTCATCCACTTCCCCGATCATCTGACAATTCAATGTTACCAGTCAAGAATGTTGTAAATGCATTGCATGTCAGTATGCACCTATGTATGTTTTAATATGTATGATTCATGCAGGCTTCGTTGTTTTTACACAACAACTCAAGCTAGTAAATGACGTTAAGCACGCACCTGCGGATGGTGTTTACGTATTTATTTATATATACAGGTTTTATGTAGTTCGTTTGACTCCAGGCTGTTAGTTCAACGTGTGTGCTAAACATACAGCTAATACTTCACTATTAGGCCACATGAAGATGCATCAGTGAACAATGACAGAACAGTGATATGATGGAAGTGTATTGGTTTGGGAGGGTTGGGTGGTAGAGGTGGACAGTTCACCTCACCATACATTCCCTTACACCACATAACACTGCCTCCTTACATAACACCTGCTAACACATATACCTCCACACTTTCCTATACATACTGCCACGATACTACACGTACCAACTATATACAGTATATATCTATATTTTTTTGTGTTTTCTATGTGAGTGAGGTAGGCAAAAGGCAGAACTGCCTGTAGCGAGTGCCTCTACCAGAGTTGAAAGAGTGACAGGGCCAAAATCAAGGGACGTTCGAGGCAAAATGCCTGGACACACAGAGTTTGAAGCCATTTAAATCCTAGGATGAGGGACAAATTGATTCTGGGAGTGAGTTCCAGAGTGTACCTGTTGACTAGAAGAAAGTCTGGGAGTAATGTTTCACTCTTGGGTTGGAGAGTTGCACAAAGTAGGGGTGGGATTGTGTTGCAAGACGGGTACCATGTGCCCTACGTAGAGGAGGTGGTATACACTGGGAAAGCTCTGAGGAACACTGATTATTATAGTAGTGATAGAATAGCGAGAGAGGTGCAATATTACGGCGGAGAGAGATAGATTGCAGAGAGTTGGTGAGTAGACGGGAGTTAATGATACAAAAGGCCTTCCTTTCTCCTTTGTCTAGGAGTGCGGTGTGAGAGGATCCTCCCTACACATGCGAACAATACTCAATACAAGGACGCACCGTGCACCTGTACAGAGCAAAAAGCTGAGCAGGGGTAAAGAAGCCCTTGAGGCGGTTGAGCACACCCAGCTTCTGGGAGGCTGCTTTAGCAAGACTGGTAATATGGTCATTCCAAGTGAGATCAGAAGAAAAAGAGACACCAAGAATATTGAGAGAAAATTGAGGATTGATTTTATGGTAGTTCCAGAAGGGTAGATAGATGGTGTAATTGGGTTTTGGAAGCACTAAAGGCAACAAGGTTTTCTCTGCCCCAATTGGATATTGTAGTTAGATCAGCAGATAAGTGTTGTATGGCTTCATTACGTTTGTTTTTGAGAGATTGCTGGCTGGGGCATTCAGGAAAACTAATTGAGTAGTGTAAGGTAGAGTCGTCTGCGTCTGCGTATGAATGGATGGGACTGGAGGTACAGTTGAGAAGATAATTTATGAAAAGTAGAAAGATAATGGGAGATAGGACAGAGCACTGAGGAACACCGGAGTTGATAGGATGAGGAAGTGAGCGATGGCCGTCCACAACTGCAGCTATGGAACGGCCGGAAAGGAATTTAAAGACAAAGGCACAGATGGAGGGATAGAAACTGAAGGAGGGTAGTTTAGAAATTAAAGAATTGTGCCAGATTCTATCGAAGGCCCTTGATATGTCTAGTGCAATAGAAAAAGTATCTCCAAAGTCCCGAAAGGAGGATAACCAAGAGTTAGTAAGATATGAAAGAAGATCAACAGTACAGCGACCCTTTACCCCTCCAATCCCAGAGACGACTATAGTCTTCAGTAGATAAGTAAATCCCCAGTCCCAGCAACGGATATAGTCGTCAGTAATGTACCTTCCTTGTAACTGCCTGTACAAGGCTGTACCAGTTACCACGACCTGTTTAAGAACTGCTCCCATTATGGCAACACTTCTCAGCTTATATGAGACCCACTGAAGGGTGGGTGGCCAGTGTTGCCTCATCTTTGGAGGTGGAAAGGTGGTCTCTCCTGCCATTTTGGCCACATTGCTTGGGACTGCTGGGGACTTTTATTACTGTATCCTACGGTACAGTACGGGTTAAGGAAGCCATACTGGCGATCTGAGAGTAGATTATGAAAAGAAAACTGATTCTTAAGAAATTTGGAAGCAAGAATAGTTTCAAAAACTTTAGAGATACCGTACAAGAGATGAGAGCAATTGGATGATAGTTGGAGGGTTGAGAGCGGTCACCCTTCTTTGGGACAGGTTGAATGACAGCAAACTTCCAGCAAAAAGGGAAGACGTTAGACGAAAGACAGAGACGAAAGATGGATTCGGCACGGAAGCAAATTTGTTTAGTTTAACAGGAGGAACAGCGTCCATCCGAAACGTACGCCTTTTTAGTATTAAGCCCAGAGAGGGTAGAAAGTACAACTTTAGAAGAGATTAGGATATTAGGCATAAGTAGGAAAGAGAGGGGTGGAGAGGGAGGAATAGCACCGGAATCATCCAAGGTGGTGTTTCTAGCATATATATATATATATATACTGTAGTTTATATATATATATATATATATATATATGTATATATATATATATATATATATATATATATACTGTAGTTTATATATATATATATATATATATATATATATATATATATATATATATATATATATATATATAATTATACTGTATATATAGTGTATATATACAGTATATATATACATGTATATATACAGGTATATAATATATATACTGCATATATATAAATTAAACTATTATATATTTATTTATTTTCATATCATCAATGGGCTGCAACAAATTTTAAGGTGTTTGATTTAGGAAATAATAGGATGCAAGAAACAAATCTGAACTGTGGCACCATATACTGTATATGATTCCCTGACACCCATTCTAGTGAACCAATAAACAGGAGCCTCCTCCCCCCATCTCGCTTCCCTTAACCTCTACTGTACCGGCGACATCAATTGTATTATATTTTGGCTACTACTCATCGGTCGTATTCAGTTTAGCAAGGATCTCTAGCAATAATAAGGCTTTAAACTATCTCAATCAATCCTTTTAACTGCCATAGATCCATCCTATGTTGCATAAAATCGTATGTATATAGTTATAATACTATATAACACACGTCACTGGTACACAAAGAGTTCAGGACGCACGATACTTTGTTGACAAGTTAAACTATGTGGGTCGGAGGCTAACTTTGGTAATTTAATGATTAACCCTTCCTATACCGGGGACGGTTTTTTAACTTAATTCTAGCTATCATTAGACGATTTTATTCAGTTTAATAAGGGCCTCCAGTAATTAACAGGCTTCGCACTATCCCACTTATTCACCCTTTTTACTACCACATATCCTTCTCAAACTTTATAAAATTGTGTAAATATAGTGTTATGTTTATGGGCGAGGAGAAATGACACAAACAATGGGCCAAACATGAAATTCAAAACTAATGACAAAACCCTCTCCCAAATATCCAGGTTCAAGGAAAACTAGATTAAAAATTCTTAGTTTAATTAAAATTAAATATTATAATGTAAAAAATAAATCAGTCTCTTCAGGACAAGCAATAAGAATATATAATTAACTATGATTATCAGAAAATATGTAAGGACAAAATAAATAACTATATACCTTTACTGAAGCAATGCAAGGTAAAAATAGTTATATCACAAAATAATTAATATTTTCTCAAGATCACAGGAAATGTTTAATTTGTGTTTAATAACTTAAAGAAATGCACACAATATTAATAAAAGCAATACAAGTAATTAATACAACTATTTAAATGTGAAATAAACACTAAAGTAAAACTTGAGAAAATATTTCTCCTTTAACCCGGGAACTGCCGGGAGACTCTTAAGAGTTCCCCCGGCGGACTGCGGGGAGACTCTTAAGAGTCAGAGAAAAAAAAAATCAACTTTTGACATCGAAAACATTTTTTTTTTTTTTTTTTTTTTGGCCCCTGGGCCATGCAAAATATCAGTCCTCTACCTCCCCTCCTTCCCCACTTTCCTCCTCTCCTTCAGTTATCACCTATTTTCCCTGTTATTCCCTTATTCTGAGGTATATTTTCGTGCTAACATTAGAAATCCGGTTGCAGGGTGTGGTCATCACTGATAGCAAGCGAATGCAAGAGAGAGAGAGAGAGTATCGATCGACTGTGTCTCAGTGGCCTTGGGGGAAATTGGCGGGAAAGCAGCTTGCCTCACCCATACATTATACAACTCGCGGGCTATAGCTCCGATTTTGACCATCCAAATGCTGTTTTCACTCGTTTTATTGTTGTTTCAGGTTAATACCTTTATAATCAACCCATAATAGGCGCATATGGATAAGTATTAATGCTATTAATGGTACAATGAATATTTTAGTGACGGAAACACCTCAAATACATGCGCACAGGGAGAGGTGTCTAATTACCCCCATGCGCACTTCAGAGGTTAAATACAATAAATAAGGGTTAACTAAATTAATCTGATCAAAATCACAAACTTGGAAACTAATCACAAATTAATTAATTCTTTACATTTATAACATTAACACCTTACGAGCGGCCTATGCGGTTTATTTATGTGTACCGCACAGCGGGGTGTTTTTAGCCAAAATAGGGCTGTTTACGTGATCATTTTCATGCCTAAATAAGACCCAGAACGTAAAACAAGTACCTATCCCTGAAAGGGCATAAACAGAGCTTTCGAATGACACCATAACGATCCTTGTATGATGGATAGTTTTCTTGCAATAACCGTGCAACGCGAGTGCAAAAAGCAGGTAATTCGGTACTTTCAGTACATAATTGAGTATGTAGCGAGTGAGAGAGGGAGGAGGGAGCTGAGATTTGTGTCAGTAGGTTCGCCGCGGTGGTCTGGAGCAGTCATACGCTCGCTAGTCTCCTGCCACCACTTGTCTCTCTCTCTCAGCCACATTACGTGCTGAAATTGCCACTCGACCTATGTCGAGCGCCGCCACATAGTCCAGCTTTATTTAACTCGACTTATGTTGCTCGCCGCTAATTAAGGGTTAACAAATGCAATCATAAGGAAATAACAAAATAATATGAATAAGAACTCTTGATGATAATTAATTATTAATTGATCACTAGATAGCCTAAGCTTATAATAATGCACAATGCTAATAATAGGCAATAATATGAGACACTTTAAATACTCAACACTCAGCACAGGAATCAGCTTGCAGGTTGCATAAAATTGTATGAAAGTAGCCAGGAGAGATATAGCACTTCACAAGTTATAATGATCAGAGAGAGAGAGAGAACAAGCGTGGTCGTCAGCTGGTCTAAGAGTCTGGAGTCAAGACTGCAAGTACGCAGGGGGTATATATATAAGTAGCCTGACAACAGCATGATGCAACATAATGCAACATAATGTATTAAATTGGAGCGGACGAAAACACACACTATGTAACTTGTACATGAATATAGACCCTCACATAATCATAATTAACAGCCACGGAGTACATAAGGATGCCTCACTTAAAATCCCAGGATACAAAGTACACAAGAAAAACGAATCAGATAGACACATAGACGGTACAGCTATTGCAATAAAAAACAACATTAATCATAGAATACTAGATGACTTCATATCGGACCTACTAGCTGTCGAAATTCAAACAGTAACTGGCAAAATTATCATAGCAACAGTGTACCTTCCCCCTAGTAGGCCTTACCTCCCCACACCAGACTTCTACAAACTGTTCAGGCAAAACACACCGGTCTACCTCATTGCAGACCTAAACGCCAAACATAACACACTGAACACACAAACACAAAATACAGTAGGGAAACAAATAGGTCAGTTAATAATGGATGGAATCATAAGATACGTAGGGCCACACTTCCCAACCTATCATTCCCATAACTCCTCCACCACACCCGACATAGTCCTAACGAACCACAAAACCTACCATAACCTGCACCTCTCTCCAGGTCCACTCACCACCAGCGATCATATACCAATAATAGCTAAAATATCAACCTCACCCATCATTACCCCAATACCACCTAGACCTAATTTTGCACTTGCGGACTGGGACTCCTTTAAAACTGACATCAGCACCAAAATGCAGAACAACACCACCCTCAATGAAGGAACAACAGCTGACATAGACGAGACTCTAACAGACTGGTACAACACAATAACAGACAACATAAGAAAACATATACCGACAACAAACTACAGCACATTAACTAACACAAGACACAGTCCAGAAACACAAAATCTACTTGTACAATATACTGCGCTCAGACAACAAGCACAAAATCTAGGCTGGACTAACGAACACTACAGACGATACAGGGACATACAGTACAGACTACAAATAAACCTAACACAAGAGTGCAATGACCAGTGGAGTACAAAAATAACTGAAACTGCCGACACATACAAAGACTCAGCTACTTTCTGGAGAAAAATTAGGGCACTGCAAGGACACGACACTCACGACGTAGACTACTTGATTAATAGCCAAGGACAAAAAATATACCCTCCCAGACTACAGGCAGACATACACAAAAGACACTGGGAGACAATACTAAATGACAATGATGACGTCATGCCTCAAAACAACGACATCAGCGACTTTATGCAAAGACATATCAACAGAACAACACCATACCAAACAATTGACTTAAGTAGACTTGATGACTATAATATACTTACCAGACCTATAACAGAAATAGAAATAAAAAACATAAAAAAATCCAGAAAATCATGTCCTGGGAAATCAGGCATAAATAAAACGATTCTAACAAACCTCCCAGACATTGCTATAACAAGACTTAAAAATATCTTCAATGCCACATTATCTCTAGGATACTTCCCCACCAAATTTAAAACCGCTATAATTAGACTAATACCAAAAGCAGGAAAAAACCCACACCATCCAGATCACCAAAGGCCTATTTCATTGTTAGAGGTCCCAGGTAAAATCCTAGAAAGAATAATAAATTACAGACTAAGGCAACATCTTACTGAGGAAAACCTGTACAACCCCACACAATTTGGCTTCAGAGAAGGTAGAGGCACAACACACGCCCTTGCTCTAACCACCGAAATTATAGCAAACAACAAAGCAAACAAACATCAGTGTAACTTAATCCTTCGGGATATATCTAAGGCTTTTGATAAAGTCTGGCACTTGGGGCTCAAATATAAAATATTACATCTTAACCTCCCTACCATAATCGAAAAATTCCTATGCAACTTCCTTAATAACAGAACAGCCAGAATAAAAGTAAAAAATACCCTAAGTGACAGTTTATCAATAACTTGTGGAGTCCCTCAAGGATCTGTCCTATCCCCTACTCTCTTCACGATATACACAAACGACACACCAACATCACTCACAGGCACAAACATTACATACGCAGATGACATAACCCAGATAATAGGGTACCCGGGACAGTCTAGGGCGATGATGGCTAGACGTACACAAAGAGAAGCAGAGAGAATAAATAGATTTGAAGAACACTGGAAAATAAAAACAAACTTAAATAAATTCACAGTCCTACAACTTGCCATTCAAAATAAGCAACAAATTACGATAGATGGTAATACAATCGAAAACAAAAACAAAGGCAAAATACTAGGCCTAAATATAAGCACGCAAGGTTATATACAACATGTTACAGAAAGGAAAAAACTAGCCATTGCCGCAGTAGTAAGGCTTTTTAGATTCAAAGAATTACCTACTAAAATCAAAACTCACTTAGTAAAAGCCACTGTACTACCCATCCTGGACTATCCACCCGTACCCACACACGCACTAAGCAACAATCAGTTAAGAAGACTACAATAAATTCAAAATAAAGCCTTAAGATTTGCCACCAACCAACACTACCCATACACTATGACAACGCAGCAAATACACGAACATACAAACACACTTCCACTTAACGTCCGTCTCCACAAGCAGGCTACTAAAATATGGGAACGATTAGAATTGTTAGATGACCCCACTTTTAGAATGATAAGAGATGATGATAGGGATAAAATGTACCATCAGTGGTTTCCAAGTAGCCTACATTCACTGCAATTTAACAACGCTCAAGTGCCTGCCCCTTTATACTAAATAGGCTACTAAGCATGTAAAAATTAAGTTTCAATATTGTTTATAAACTCAACTGACAATCCAACACATAACATCCTCGAATCTAGCTAAATCATAAGTGACAACTGTAGGCTATACAATTAGGCAGGCCAGTATAGTATAAGTATAATTAATAACATTTTAGGCTACTTAGCTAGTAATAATTTTAAGACACAACTATCACTGATTGTATAGGCTATGAAAAACTAACTATGTATTTAGCTAGCTCCAAAAATGCATGTTAAAAAAATAAAACAATAAAACAAATAATAATAATAATAATACTACAACGAAAAATGAATAATGTGTGAAACCAATGTATTATAAATAAAGCGAAGGGGTATGCCCACTAACTTTTATGCCTCCCACACTTGCTTCATCTTTCCCTCTTTGCCTCCCACATAAAACCCTCTCCTCTCACCCACCTTTCCCTAAAAAAATAAAAAAAAATAAAAAAAAGCACGATATTTGATATTCGAAATTCGAATATTAAACAGAATCCTGACAACAGCATATTTGATATTTGATATTCGAAATTCGAATATCAAACAAAATCCTGACAACAGCATGATATTTGATATTTGATATTCGAAAGTTTAATATCAAACAGGATCCTGACAACAGCATGATATTTGATATTTGATATTCGAATATAAAACTACATATGTTTGATATTCGAATATCAAAAAGAATCCTGACAACAGCATGATATTTGATATTTGATATTCGAATTTGATATTCGAATATAAGAAAAATGTGATGTTCGAATATCAAAAAATTACATTTTTGATATTTGAATATCAAACAGAATCCTGACAACAGCATGATATTTGATATTTGATATTCGAATTTGATATTCAAATACAAGAAAAATGTGATGTTCGAATATCAAAAAATTACATTTTTGATATTCGAATATCAAACAATCCTGACAATAGCATGATATTTGATATTAGATATTCAAATTTGATATTCGAATATAAGAAAAATGTGATGTTCGAATATCAAAAAATTACATTTTTTATATTCGAATATCAAACAGAATCCTGACAACAGCATAATATTTGATATTTGATATTCGAATACAAGAAAAATGTGATGTTCGAATATCAAAAAATTAAATTTTTGATATTCGAATATCAAACAGAATCCTGACAACAGCATGATATTTTATATTTTATATTCGAATATAAGATTTTGTTTTGTTTATATTCGAATATCAAAGAGACACTGACAATAGCATGATATTTGATATTTGATATTTGAATATAAAACAAAATTGATGTTCAAATATCAAAAAATTACATTTTTGATATTCGAATATCAAACAGAATCCTGACAACATGATATTTGATATTTGATATTCGAATATAAAACTACATACGTTTGATATCCGAATATCAAACAGAATCTTGACAACAGCATGATATTTGATATTTGATATTCGAATATAAGAAAACTGTGATGTTCGAATATCAAAAAATTACATTTTTGATATTCGAATATCAAACAGAATCCTGACAACAACATATTTGATATTTGATATTCAAATATAAGATTTTTTCAAAAAATTTGATGTTCGAATATCAAAAAATTACATTTTTGATATTCGAATATCAAACAGAATCCTGACAACAGCATGATATTTGATATTTTATATTCAAATTTGATATTCGAATATAGGAAAAATGTTATGTTCGAATATCAAAAAATGAAATTTTTGATATTCGAATATCAAACAGAATCCTGACAACAGCATGATATTTGATATTTGATATTCGAATATAAGATTTGTATTATATATTCGAATATCAAAAAGAGGCACTGACAATAGCATGATATTTTATATTTGATATTCGAATAGGCCTATAAAAAAAATTGATATTCGAATATCAAAAAATTAAATTTTTGATATTCGAATATCAAACAGAATCTTGACAACAGCATAATATTTGATATTTGATATTCGAATATAAAACTACATACGTTTGATATTCGAATATCAAACAGAATCCTGACAACAACATGATATTTGATATTTGATATTCAAATATTAGATTTGTTTTTTATATCCGAATATCAAAAAGAGACACTGACAATAGCATGATATTTGATATTTGATATTCGAATATAAAACAAATTTGATATTCGAATATCAAAAAATTAAATTTTTGATATTCGAATATAAAAAAAGAGACACTGACAATAGCTTGATATTTGATATTTGATATTCAAATATCAAACAGAATCCTGACAACAGCATGATATTTGATATTTGATATTCAAATAAAAGAAAAATTATATTTTTATATTCGAATATCAAAAAGAGACACTGACAATAGCTTGATATTCGATATTTGATATTCGAATATAAACAAAATTTGATGTCCGGATATCAAAAATTAAATTTTTTATATTCGAATACCAAAAAGAGACACTGACAATAGCTTGATATTTGATATTTGATATTCGAATATATAAAAAACTAGCAGGGGTACCCGGCGTTGCCCGGGTCGAAACGGCTTCCGATCGTGGCAAGTTTCCGGGGCGCTGTCTCGGCTACGCCTCGACCTCCCTGTATCCGGGGAGGCTGTCTCGGATACGCCTCGACCTCCCAGTGCCCGGGCCGCTGTGTCGGCTATGCCTCGACCTCCCTGTATCCGGGGGGGTGCGGTCTCGGCTACACCTCGACCTCCCAGTGCCCGGGGCGCTGTCTCGGCTATGCCTCGACCTCCCTGTATCCGGGGCTCTGTCTCGGTTCCGCCTCGACCCTCCAGTGCCCGGGGCGCTGTCTCGGCTATGCCTCGACCTCCCTGTATCCTCATTAAACGGCGACCTCGATTTCGGCCTCTAAATGACCTCCGATTTTCGATCTGACCTCATTCTTACCCCCATTTTGGGAGGCTGCGAACAACTTTCGTACACTACACTTTTTCGATCGGAGGTCCTGTCCCAAACGGCCATTTTAAAGTTTGCGGCCTCATTCAACGGCGACTTCGATTTCGGCCTCTCAATGACCTCCGATTTTGGATCTGACCTCATCTGTACCCCCATTTTGGGGGGCTGCGAACAACTTTTGTACACTACACTTTTTCGATCAGAGGCCTCCTTCTGCCCCAAACGGCCATTTTATAGTTTGCGGCTTCAATTTCGGCCTCATTAAACGGCGACCTCGATTTCGGCCTCTAAATGACCTCTGATTTTGGATCTGACTTCATCCATAACCCCATTGTGGGGGGCTATGAACAACTTTCGTACACTACACTTTTTCGATCGGAGGCCTCCTTCTGCCCCAAACGGCCATTTTAAAATTTGCGACCTCAATTTCGGCCTCGAGACGATCTCCGATCGTGGCCTCGCCCCATCTATGACCTAACTCAGGTCTATTGACACCCACATGAAATGTTTCAGCTGCCCAGGTCCAAAACTGCGGCCGCCTATTGAAAACAATAACACAGACACACAAACTGATTTAATAATATAGACTATCAGGGGTACCCGGCATTGCCCGGGTTTAAATTGCCCGGGGCGCTGTCACGGCTACGCCTCGACCTCCAAATGCCCGGGGCGCTGTCGCGGCTACGCCTCAACCACCCAGTGCCTGGCGCGCTGTCACAGCTACGCCTTGACCTCCCATTGTCCGGGGCGCTGTCTCGCCTACGCCTCGACCTCCCTGTATCCGGGGGGCACTGTCTCGGCTACGCCTCGAACTCCAAGTGCCCGGGGCGCTGTCTCGGCTACGCCTCGACCCTCCAGTGCCCAAGGCACTGTCTCTGCTACGCCTCGACCCTCCAGTGCCCAAGGCACTGTCTCTGCTACGCCTCGATCTCCCTGTGTCCTCATTAAACGGCGACCTCGGTTTCGGCTTCTAAATGACCTCCGATTTTGGATCTGACCTCATCCCTACCCCCATTTTGAGGGGCTGCGAACAACTTTTGTACACTACACTTTTTCGATCGGAGGCCTACTTCTGCCCCAAACGGCCATTTTAATGTTTGCGGCCTCAATTTTGGCCTCATTAAACGGCGACCTCGATTTCGGCCTCTAAATGACCTCCGATTTTGGATCTGACCTCATCCGTACCCCCATTTTGGGAGGTTGTGAACAACTTTCGTACACTACATTTTCGATCGGAGGCCTCCTTCTGCCCCAAACGGCCATTTTAAAGTTTGTGGCCTCAATTTCGGCCTCGTTAAACGGCGACCTCGATTTAGGCCTCTAAATGACCTCCGATTTTTAATCTGACCTCATCCATACCCCCATTTTGGGGGCCTGCGAACAACTTTTGTACACTACACTTTTTCGATCGGAGGCTTCCTTCTGCCCCAAACGGCCATTATAAAGTTTGCTTTAAATTTCGGCCTTGAAATGACCTCCGATCGTAGCCTCGCCTCCTCTATGACCTGACCCAGGTCAATTGATACCCACATGCAAAGTTTCAGCTCCCCAGGTCCAAAACTGCAGCTGCCTATGAAGAACAAACACACAGACAGACATACACACAAAATGATTTAATAATATAAAAGATGTGATGTTCGAATATCAAAAAATGAAATTTCTGATATTCGAATATCAAAATGAGACACTGACAATAGTTTGATATTTGATATTCGAAATTTGAATATCAAACAGAATCCTGACAACAGCATATTTGATATATATTTGATATTCGAAAATAAAACTACATAATTATGTTTGATATTCAAATATCAAACAGAATCCTGACAACAGCATGATATTTGATATTTGATATTCGAATATAAGAACAATTATTTTTTTATATTCGAATATCAAACAGAGACACTAACAATAGCTTGATATTTGATATTTGATATTCGAATATAAAAAAATTGATGTTCGAATATCAAAAATATAAATTTTTGATATTCGAATATCAAAAAGAGACACTGACAATACAGTAGGTGATATTTGATATTTGATATTCGAATATAAAAGGAAGAAATGTGTGATGTTCGAATATCAAAAAATTAAATTTTTGATATTCGAATATCGAAAAGAGACTGACAATAGCTTGATATATGATATTCGAATATCAAACAGAATCCTGACAACAGCATGATATTTGATATTTGATATTCAAATATAAGAAAAATGTGATGTTCGAATATCAAAAAATTAAATTTTTGATATTCGAATATCAAACAGAATCCTGACAACAGCATGATATTTGATATTTGATATTCAAATATAAGATTTTGTTTTTTTTATATTCAAATATCAAAGAGAGACTGACAATAGCTTAATATTTGATATTTGATATTCGAATATAAAAAAAATGTATGTTCGAATATCAAAAAAATAATGTTTTGATATTCGAATAACAAAAATTTAAATTTTTGATATTCGAACATCACATCTATATTATTAAATCATTTTGTGTGTATGTCTGTCTGTGTGTTTGTTCTTAATAGGCGGCCGCAGTTTTGGACCTTGGGAGCTGAAACTTTGCAGGTGAGTGTCAATTGACCTGGGTCAGGTCATAGAGGAGGCGAGGCCACGATCGGAGGTCATTTCAAGGCCGAAATTGAGGCTGCAAACTTTAAAATGGCCGTTTGGGACAGAAGGAGGCCTCCGATCGAAAAAGTGTAGTGAACGAAAGTTGTTCACAGCCCCTCAAAATGGGGATACGGATGAGGTCAGATCCAAAATTGGAGGTCATTTAGAGGCCGAAATCGAGGTCGCCGTTTAATGAGGCCACAGGGAGGTCGAGGCATAGCAGAGACAGTGCCTTGGGCACTGGAGGGTCGAGGCGTAGCCGAAATAGCGCCCCGGGCACTGGGAGGTCGAGGTGTAGCAGAGACAGTGCCCCCCGGATACAGGGAGGTCGAGGCGTAGCCGAGACAGCACCCCGGACAATGGGAGGTCAAGGCGTAGCCGTGAAAGCGCCCCGGGCACTGGGAGGTCAAGGCGTAGCCGAGACAGCGCCCCGGGCACTGGGAGGTCGAGGCGTAGCCGTGACATCGCCTCGGGCAATTTAAACCCGGGCGACGCCGGGTACCCCTGATAGTCTATATTATTAAATCAGTTTGTGTGTCTGTGTGTTTGTTCTTAATAGGCGGCCACAGTTTTGGACCTGGGGAGCTGAAACATTGCATGTGGGTGTCAATTGACCTGGGTCAGGTCATAGAAGGGGCGAGGCCACGATCGGAGATCGTTTCAAGGCCGAAATTGAGGTAGCAAATTTTAAAATAGCCGTTTGGGGCAGAAGGAGGCCCCTCCGATTGAAAAAGTGTAGTGTACGAAAGTTGTTCGCAGCCCCCCACAATGGGGGTACAGATGAGGTCAGATCCAAATTCGGAGGTCATTTAGAGGCCGAAATCGAGGTCGCCGTTTAATGAGGCCGAAATTGAAGCCGCAAACTATAAAATTGCCGTTTGGGGCAGAAGGAGGCCTCTGATCGAAAAAGTGTAGTGTACAAAAGTTGTTCGCAGCCCCCCAAAAGGGGGTACAGATGAGGTCAGATCCAAAATCGGAGGTCATTGAGAGGCCGAAATCAAGGTCGCCGTTTAATGAGGCCGCAAACTATAAAATGGCCGTTTGGGGCAGGAGGCCTCCGATCGAAAAAGTGTAGTGTACGAAAGTTGTTCGCAGCCTCCCAAAATGGGGGTAAGAATGAGGTCAGATCTAAAATCGGAAGTCATTTAGAGGCCGAAATCGAGGTCGCCGTTTAATGAGGACACAGGGAGGTCGAGGCGTAGCCGAGACAGCGCCCCGGGCACTGGAGGGTCGAGGCGGAACCGAGACAGAGCCCCGGATACAGGGAGGTCGAGGCATAGCCGAGACAGCGCCCCGGGCACTGGGAGGTCGAGGTGTAGCCGAGACAGCGCCCCCCCCGGATACAGGGAGGTCGAGGCGTAGCAGACACAGCGGCCTGGGCACTTGGAGGTCGAGGCATAGCCGAGACAGCCCCCCCGGATACAGGGAAGTCGAGGCGCAGCCGAGACAGCGCCCCCGGCAATGGGAGGTCGAGGCGTAGCCGAGACAGCGCCCCGGGCAATGGGGAGTCGAGGCGTAGCCGAGATAGCGCCCCGGACACTGGCCACGATCGGAAGCTGTTTCGACCCGGGCAACGCCGGGTACCCCTGCTAATTTTTTATATATTCGAATATTAAATATCAAATATCAAGCTATTATCAGTGTCTCTTTTTGATATTCGAATATCAAAAACATAATTTTTTGATATCCGAACATCAAATTTTTTTTATATTTGAATAACAAATATCAAATATCATGCTATTGTCAGTGTCTCTTTTTGATATTCGAATATAAAAATATAATTTTTCTTTTATTTGAATATCAAATATCAAATATCATGCTGTTGTCAGGATTCTGTTTGATATTCGAATATCAAACATCAAATATCAAGCTATTGTCAGTGTCTCTTTTTTATATTCGAAAATAAAAAATGTAATTTTTTGATATTCGAACATCAATTTTTTTTCATATTCGAATATCAAATATCAAATATCATGCTATTGTCAGTCTCTTTTTTATATTCGGATATAAAAAAATTATTTTTCTAATATTTGAATATCAAATATCAAATATGCTGTTGTCAGGATTCTGTTTGATATTCGAATATAAAAATGTAATTTTTTGATATTCGAACATCACATTTTTCTTATATTCGAATATCAAATTCGAATATCAAATATCAAATATCATGCTGTTGTCAGGATTCTGTTTGATATTCGAATATCAAACATATGTAGTGGATTCTGTTTGATGTTCGAATATCAAAAATTTAATTTTTTGATGTTCGAACATCACATTTGTTTTATATTCGAATATCAAATATCAAATATCGTGCTATTGTCAGTGTCTCTTTTTGATATTCGAATATAAAAAAATAAATCTTATATATGAATATCAAATATCAAATATCATGCTGGTGTCAGGATTCTGTTTGATATTCTAATATCAAAAATTTAATTTTTTGATATTCGAACATCACATTTTTCTTATATTCGAATATCAAATATCAAATATCATGGTATTGTCAGTGTCTCTTTTTGATATTTGAATATAAACAAATAATTGTTCTTATATTTGAATATCAAATATCAAATATCATGCTGTTGTCAGGATTCTGTTTGATATTCGAATATCAAAAATGTAATTTTTTGATATTCGAACATCACATGTTTCTTATATTCGAATATCAAATTCGAATATCAAATATAAAATATCATGCTGTTGTCAGGATTCTGTTTGATATTCGAACATCACATTTTTCTTATATTTGAATATCAAATTCGAATATCAAATATCAAATATCATGCTGTTGTCAGGGTTCTGTTTGATATTCGAATATCAAAATGTCATTTTTGGATATTCGAACATCACATTTTTCTTATATCCGAATATCAAATTCGAATATCAAATATCAAATATCATGCTGTAGTCAGGATTCTGTTTGATATTCGAATATCAAACATATGTAGTTTTATATTCGAATATCAAATATCATGCTGTTGTCAGGATTCTGTTTGATATTCGAATTTCGAATATCAAATATCAAATATCATGCTGTTGTCAGGATTCTGTTTGATATTCGAATATCAAACATATGTAGTTTTATATTCGAATATCAAATATCAAATATCATGCTGTTGTCAGATTCTGTTTGATATTCGAATTTCGAATATCAAATATCAAATGTAATGCTGTTGTCAGGATTCTGTTTGATATTCGAATTTCGAATATCAAATATCAAATATCATGCTGTTGTCAGGATTCTGTTTGATATTCGAATTTCGAATATCAAATATCAAATATCATGCTGTTGTCAGGCTGCTATATATATATATATATATATATATATATATATATCACCAGAAATACTAGACATTTCTACTGCTCTCGTGAATGCAATGACGCACGGCTGGGAGAGACAGGCAAGAGCCCGACAAGTCTAGAATTTGCCAGAAGCAAGCACACAAGGGGGAAACTAACATATACTTATCTGGTTTATATAATCAATATTAATTATGGAATACATAACACCTGCCCCCTAAAGAAAGAAATTTACAGGGGAAATTTCTATACTTAAACAAAATTAGGCTTCAATCTAGACAAGCAATCTGCAATCACATTTTCTTTCCCTTTAATATGCCTTATATCTAAAGGATATTCTTGAAGAAGCAGACTCCACCTGGTCAGTCTCTGAATCTTATCTTTAAATTTACTAAGAAACTTCAGTGGTTTGTGATCAGTATAAATAACAATAGGATCTGGGCCTGAACACAAATATAAAGACAAATGTTGCAATCCCACCACCCTTGTTCTCATCTTGTGGCCTTCACTTTCTAACGTACATTATGTTCACATATATATAATTTCAGTGATCATATCTGACCTCTCTTATCTCCCCTTTCCTGCCTATTTCATTCTACTTCGTTTCAATTAATCATATACACTGTACATTTACAGTTCCTCTCCAGTGGTGCAAATATGGAAGTACAAAAGGTAAACCCACACAACCAAATATGGCATCGAAATTTCCCAACCACTGCACCATCTAAACCAGAACAAACCTACCATTAAATTTTATGTTTAGCTATTTACATAAAAACAAAACTGTCTATGTAGGTCATAACGTAGAAGCTGTGTGATTAGCAGAATGACACAGAGAGGGTTTTGCACATATCTGTCAAATCGTGTGATGGTAGAACTAGATATGCTAAGGATAGCACATACACAAATAAGTTAATGCAAAGTTCAAACTGTGTGCCCTACACTGTATGTTGTTACCTTTGTCGAGTGTGATTGTCAGTCTTGTATCCACGTTAACCCCTTCTCTACCGGTGATGTCCTTTTCGTTACATTTTGGCAAATATTAGATTATTTGATTTAACTCAGGAAGGACCTCTAACAATTAACAGGCTTGTAACTATCTCACTTAACCATTTTTACTACCACATACCCTTCTTAACCCTTCTTTAGCGGGGCCCGACTTAAGTCCGTATGGAGAAGAAAGGACTATGTGGTGGGGCCGGACTTAAGTCTGTGTGCAATTTTGGCGCAATATTGGCTCTGAGAGAGAGACGAGCGACGGGAGGAGCATAGGTTGCCTCATGACCGCTCACCACGGTTGCCGTGGGCCTACTGACATATACTACACACACATCCACCCTCCCTCCCTCACTACACACGTAATTATGTAACGAAATGACCGTATTTTAGCGATTTTGCCCTTCGGTTGCACAATCGTTGCAAGACAACCAGTGATCGTAGAAGGATGGTTGAGGTGTCACTGGAAAGCTCAATTAACGCCCTTTCAGGGATACATAATTGTATTACGCTCTGGCTCTTGTTTATGCATGAAAAAGAGCACAGAAATAAGCTCGTTTAGGGTAAAATCACCCGCTTGGCAGGTAGTAGAATTTACCGACCTAGCCGCTCGTTGAGTGTTAAACTGCACAAGATCGTGTAACTATAGCTAGAACAAAATATAAAAAACGTCGCCGGTACAGGGGGGGTTAACACTTAATAGGTTAGTGCAGGACCTGACTCTCCGCTTGGAGTTCAACCAAGACCATTATTAAGTCAATTGCAGTAACTGTTGAACATATTAACACTTTCAATATATGATGATACTGTTCAGTCATCAGTAGGCCATTTCTTTCAGAAAAGAAATTATTTATGGGATACAACAAGATATTTGAGATATAACTATTATTTGTTTATCCCCACGAATCCGTCCCAATCTGCTTAAATCTTTTAATGAAAAGCCTGAGTAAAATGTTATAATGCGTCATCGTGTACTGAAAGGGTTAATATTTCAATGTATGTAAGCATAAACTTGTGCAATCTATAGTTAACAAACTTGTGTTTCATGCCTCGTTTTGAGTGATGCTTTTTCAAGCAAAGGTTCAGTACCTTACCAAAGTGACTCAATTCTGACTCACCACTCCACAATATCTCCATATTTCCCAGAACTTAAAAAGAACATACATAGTTTTCATCCACCATCACCATTTAACGCAATTCACTAAACTCATAATTTAGAAATCTCACACATCCTTTCCATCTATTGCCAACACCCAAATATACCACTCAATGTTTCCTTCCAGTCCAATCACCACCACCACTCCATAAATCCCGCACACCTCCACCACTCCATAAATCCCACACACCTCCACCACTCCACAAATCCCACACACCTCCACCACTCCACAAATCCCACACACCACCACCACTCCACAAATCCCACACACCTCCACCACTCCATAAATCCCACACACCTCCACCACTCCACAAATCCCACACACCTCCACCACTCCATAAATCCCACACACCTCCACCACTCCACACATCCCACACACCTCCACCACTCCATAAATCCCACACACCTCCACCACTCCACAAATCCCACACACCTCCACCACTCCACAAATCCCACATACCACCACCACTCCACAAATCCCACACACCTCCACCACTCCACATATCACACACACCTCCACCACTCCACACATTCCACATACCTCCGCCACTCCACAAATCCTACACACCTCCACCACTCCACAAATCCCACACCACTCCACAAATCCCACACACCTCCACCACACCACAAATCCCACACACCACCACCACACCACAAATCCCACACCTCCACCACTCCACAAATCCCACACACCACCACCACACCACAAATCCCAAACACCACCAAAGCCAAAGCTTGGATACAAACAGATATACAGTATATCATAACTATATTGTATAGGTGCATTCAAAATTCTTAATAAACAAAATTACATATAACGATGAATGCACATTATCTGTTAATCCAAAAACGACGAGCATCCTCTCAAGAAGTTTTACTGGTGAATGGCGAACGTTCTCTATAGAGCCAACGCATAAACAAAAAACACTTTCAGAACACCCCACTGGCACTCTAAACAAAGCAATATATGATTAGGTGAGATAATCCCCCTCCAGTACCTCCTATCACTACTCCACTGTGTCCCCCCCCCCCCTTTTCCCCCATGTCTCCCCCACTTCCTCAATTATCGGATATTTTTCCCTATTATTCCCGATATTTATCAAGTATTTTTGTGCGAGGACGGCTGGGAGAGAAGAGGGAATATGGGGGGAGTCTTTCTCCGACCCTCTAGCCAGTCTCCACCATCCTTTAGCCTCTCAGTAGCATACGAGATAGTGGAGAGGATGGATGTAAGAGTCTCGCCAGTCCGCCTCAGATTACGACCATGGAACTAATATATACATTTTTCACCAGCCAATTGCTGTTACCACTTCTGTTATTACTATGCAATGTTTATATGTCCATAATAAAACTAAAATAGGCTCATATGGAGAAGTAATAATGTTATATGTGGTAAATATGACAGTTTTCGACAGAATTGAATCCAATACCTTCGCCTGGCGGGCACTTTGAACAGCCATAGCTTCGCGCTTCTCGAATTAAATAATGTTTTAGAGAGGTGAGACTATAATCATTACATTTATATATAAGGATTAGCCAATACATATATTTTACAACTTTCTGATAAGCCAACAATTTGATACTATCATATAGCTATATAAAGCAACCCACATATCCAAATTTATCATCACCATCATCATCATCATTATCATCACTAGCAAGCTTTATCTGTTGGCAGCAGGGCCGCCCTTGCCCCAAAGGGATGATGACAACCTATTTTCTCACCACGGTGGCCTATTCCATGTTGTTAACCTCTTGGCTACGCAGCCCCTGTAGTATGCACCATGCCCCTTTGCGTAGGTAATGTGACTTTTTCCTCACTAAAATCTTTAATTTACCATAAATATAATTAATACTTATCCATATGCGCCTATTTTACGTTTAATATGAAGAAAGTAACATGTGAAAACAATAAAACAAGTGGAAATAGTGTTTATATGGTCAACATCGCGAATAAACATGGAGCGGCCCATTCATGAAATGTGGATCACAGTGAGGCAACCCCTCCTCTCACGAGCTCTGGAGCATGACTGACAGTCTCACTCCACCATCTACCTCTGCCAACACACTCGCTAGGCACATAACCACACCCTGCAATCAGCTTGCTAATGTTAGCACGAAAATATACCAAAGAATAAGGTAATAACAGGGAAAATAGGTGATAATTGAAGGGGGGGGGGGAAAGGGGGGAAGGAGGGGACTTTGACAGATGTGGAGAAGTGATATGAGGTATGGAGTGGGAGAAAAAAAACAGTTTTAAGTGCTACTGGGGCCTTTTAAAAGTTTTTTTTTAGGCCTAGGATCTTAAGAGTCTTCCCGCAGTTGCCCAGTAAAACCTCTTAATGACCATGAGGTGACGACGAAACATCGAGGTGGCTGCAACCAGACGCTCCAAAGACCCAGGAGCAGCAGCACGAGGAGGAAGAGGCCCACGATAGGGGCCCACGCGCTAAGAATCTCCCCGCAGCTGCCAGGTTAATGAAGTGTGAACAGTTTAAATGGTTGTGAATAAGTAATTTGCTATATTAAAAAGCGATTCCACAAAAGAACAAGCAACAGCAAATGTATCGATTTTCACTATATAGGTAATAGTTGAAAAGTAAAGGATGAAGAAATTTGAACTTCCAATTACAGCAACTGTAGGTCGTGAACTGTCAGCAGTATAAGAGGACATGTGACCTCATCATCAGAGATCACCATAACACCACAAACACCTTACACACCTGTGATCTTAAAACCAGAAGTCACCACAACACTACGAACACCTTCCATGACACCTGTGACCTCATCCTCAGAGGTCACCACAGCACTAACAACACCTTCCATAATACCTATGACGTCATCAGAAGTCACCACAACACTACCAATACCTTCCATGACACCTGTGACCTCATCCTCAGAGGTCACCACAGCACTAACAACACCTTGCATAATAAATATGACAGCATCAGAAGTCACCACAACACTACCAACACCTCTCATGGTACCTGTGACCTCATCCTCAGAGGTCAGCACAGCATTAACAACACCTTCCATAAAAAATATGACGGCATCAGAAGTCACCACAACACTACCAATACCTTCCATGACACCTGTGGCCTCATCCTCAGAGGTCACCACAGCAATCACAACACCTTCCATAATAAATATGACGGCATCAGAAGTCACCACAACACTACCAATACCTTCCATGACACCTGTGACCTCATCCTCAGAGGTCACCACAACACTAACAATACCTTCCATAATACCTATGACGGCATCAGAAGTCACCACAACACTACCAACACCTTTCATGGTACCTGTGACCTCATCCTCAGAGGTCAGCACAGCACTAACAACACCTTCCATAATAAATATGACGGCATCAGAAGTCACCACAACACTATCAATACCTTTCATGACACCTGTGACCTCATCCTCAGAGGTCACCACAACACTAACAACACCTTCCATAATACCTATGACGTCATCAGAAGTCACCACAACACTACCAACACCTTTCATGACACCTGTGACCTCAACATTAGCGATCAACAAAGTAGCACCAATCAATGATAACGGCAGCCAACCAAAATATGTAAATTCAATATTGATTAATACATATAAGTAAAACAGTTCCAGGACATAGGATCAGTTGTGAAGTGTATGTGTAAACTATCGTGTTTGGAGGGGTAAGCACAGAGGATCACAACTGGTGGGTGATTAGATTTTATGTTAGTACCTCCACACTCTCTGAATATACCTGATATGATCCTGGGAATATTGTGTGTGTGTGTGTGTGTGTGTGTGTGTGTGTGTGTGATGGGTGTAAGTGTTTGTGTGTGTGTATGTATGTGTATGTGTGTATGTATATATATATATATATATATATATATATATATATATATATATATATATATATATATTATTATTATTATATATATGTGTGTGTGTGTATGTGTGTATTCAAGTGTGTGTGTGTGTGTGTGTGTGTGTGTGTGTGTGTGTGTGTCTGTGCAGATGCGTGTCACTTTGTGTACCCATGTCTGTAACGTAGCCCATCCAAACGTTTCACCCCAGGTCCAATACAACAGTCCATAAACGTACAGGGACGTTATGGACTGTTGGTTCTTTAATAAAACATGTACAGTATTTGGACGGTAATCGGGGCATAAACACCTATATGGTATACCTAGCTACGAGGAAGGTGTGCATGTGTAGTCGTGTGTGTGTGTGTGTGTGTGTGTGTGTGTGTGTGTGTGTGTGTGTGTGTGTGTGTGTGTGTGTGTGTGTGTGTGTGTGTGTGTGTGTGTGTTACAAGGTTACATGGAATAGTTAGTATATCAGAGATCTTGCGGTCCATTCCAAGGAGAGAAACTGTTTAGTGCACTACACTCACTATAGAGTGTGTAAAATACTATCTACTCTCTTCTAGGACTCTACTGAGGAACTATTTACAACTTTGGAAGGAAATTTGTTCCAGGTAGAACAGATTTTATATGTAAAACAAAATCCACATATATTAGTGCTGAACCTTTTCAATTTCAATTAAATTCAATCAGAGAGAGAGAGAGAGAGATAGAGTTACAGACTTACACAGACACTCAGACCACACAGATCTTGCGATCCCTAGTAGGTGGTCTGAAAGGGAATTTACACTTGCATACCTGATTCATACATACATACTGATTCATTCATATTAATGAATTAATCAAAGAGAGAGAGAGAGCGAGAGCGAGAGCGAGAGAGAGAGAGAGAGAGAGAGAGAGAGAGAGAGAGAGAGAGAGAGAGAGAACATCTTACCAACTGACAGCTCAAAATACACCAGAGGAAATTGTTGTAAGATTGTTTACAAACCCTTGCATTCGCATGAGACAAACAAAACAGGAGTTTACGACTTGGGGAACAAATATGCAAACGATGTATATTAATTCATCTTCCAATTTTTCTCAATACACCAACGCAAGTGCAGTATCTCGGTCTAAACTTTAAACTCTCTTGGGTGTTAAATAAAGTAACGTATCTTTCTCCACAGATCATACAGAATACAAAATACTAAAATCATTCCCATCTCTGTCAATCAAGTACAGTCGGAATATGGTCAAGTTGTCTCACTTCTCTGACAGACTAATTTTGCACTTGTAATGTTATCAATAAAAACACCACACACACACCTAGCAAACCCAGGATCAAATCTCGCTCAGGTTGGTGAAGGTTTTCTGAGACATATCCGGCGGTTACTATCTCCCTTGAGCAAGGAGATGGGTAATTGGCATTGATAATATTGTCTAGAAAGCGGGACACTACGAGCCACAAGCTCAAATCCTGCATAATACAATTATGAATACACACACACACACACCCAGTAGTGGCATGTCAATCACCTGACATCCGGATGCAAATATTTCTGAATAATTACTACACATTACTACTCATTCATGACGGTGGTCTCGTTATAATAATTACTACACATTACTACTCATTCATGACGGTGGTCTCGTTATAATAATTACTACACATTACTACTCATTCATGACGGTGGTCTCGTTATAATAATTACTACACATTACTACTCATTCATGACGGTGGTCTCGTTATAATAATTACTACACATTACTACTCATTCATGACGGTGGTCTCGTTATAATAATTACTACACATTACTACTCATTCATGACGGTGGTCTCGTTATAATAATTACTACACATTACTACTCATTCATGATGGTGGTCTCGTTATAATAATTACTACACATTACTACTCATTCATGACGGTGGTCTCGTTATAATAATTACTACACATTACTACTCATTCATGATGGTGGTCTCGTTATAATAATTACTACACATTACTACTCATTCATGACGGTGGTCTCGATATAATAATTACTACACATTACTACTCATTCATGATGGTGGTCTCGTTATAATAATTACTACACATTACTACTCATTCATGACGGTGGTCTCGTTATAATAATTACTACACATTACTACTCATTCATGACGGTGGTCTCGTTATAATAATTACTACACATTACTACTCATTCATGATGGTGGTCTCGTTATAATAATTACTACACATTACTACTCATTCATGACGGTGGTCTCGTTATAATAATTACTACACATTACTACTCATTCATGACGGTGGTCTCGTTATAATAATTACTACACATTACTACTCATTCATGACGGTGGTCTCGTTATAATAATTACTACACATTACTACTCATTCATGACGGTGGTCTCGTTATAATAATTACTACACATTACTACTCATTCATGACGGTGGTCTCGTTATAATAATTACTACACATTACTACTCATTCATGATGGTGGTCTCGTTATAATAATTACTACACATTACTACTCATTCATGACGGTGGTCTCGTTATAATAATTACTACACATTACTATTCATGACGGTGGTCTCGTTATAATAATTACTACACATTACTACTCATTCATGACGGTGGTCTCGTTATAATAATTACTACACATTACTACTCATTCATGACGGTGGTCTCGTTATAATAATTACTACACATTACTACTCATTCATGACGGTGGTCTCGTTATAATAATTACTACACATTACTACTCATTCATGACGGTGGTCTCGTTATAATAATTACTACACATTACTACTCATTCATGACGGTGGTCTCGTTATAATAATTACTACACATTACTACTCATTCATGACGGTGGTCTCGTTATAATAATTACTACACATTACTACTCATTCATGACGGTGGTCTCGTTTTAATGGAACTTGGGCTTAACATACATCGAGTAAGTTTAGGAAGTACCTATAAGACAATGGGGTTAAACTATCCATCACGAAACCCTATTTGCTTCGAGGAGGGTCTTTTTAAACCGCCCTTGTTTCGCTCCATTTGTTTGGATAATATAATACATTTCACGCTATTAGTTTAGGTAGAATACTGCGCTTAACCCAATTTAGGATTTTTTTTTTTTTGTGAGCGAGCGAAAGCAAACCAGTAATATACCTTTAAAGGAAATATACCTTTGACCAGGACATTATTCTATCGAAAAAATTACAAGTTTGTCTTGAAAGGGTTTTGGAGGGCATTTTGTTAGTTTGAAGGATGTATGGGAAGGAATTTTGTTCAGCCTAGGGGACAAACTTAATACATTTGTTGAAAATGGCAACAGTAAACAAACTACTGACAAATAACAAAACGTCATAATAACCCAAAAGACGTCCCACATAACTGCCAATATACAGTACTAGTATGATAAACATTTCTAACCTATTATCCAGACAGACCGCACCCCTACAGTACAGTTGTATGTAAGTATATCAATAATGTCAAGCAATATAATGTATATCTCAGGACCTGCCGTCTGCATTCCTTAGCATTATTTATGCGTCACAATTCTCTTCAATTATTGATATTGGCGACTCTGGGTAAAGCAGGTATCACACAAGCGATCTTTTTCATAAACTTTTTATCAGCAACTCTGGTCTGGCAGCCTGTGAGTATAACTGTTATGATAATGTTTTCACCATGGTTTATCAATCTTGAGTTGAATTGCCTACAGTATATCTATGGAGAATGATTGTGAAAAAGTTGCGAGACAAATGTGTCATATATAATTTATGACAAAAGCTCATGTGTTATGCCTCTTAACCATATCTTACTCGTGAGTGGTCTTTTTTTTATCACCCTATTATTCTGGCAAGGTTATGATACTTAGTCCCATTGGCTTTGCAAGTATAACACGTTTCGCTCCATCTATATGTCGATATCTTCTGAGCGAGTGAGAGCAAGCCTGCGTTTTCGGATAAACCAGCCTCCGGTCAAAAACATGATGTATATGAAACCTTCCTCGACACTCTCGGTGACGGTGATAAACATGTCAGATTGAAAAGAGCAATATGGTCCAAATTACCGTGGAGCCCCAGCTGATGGCAAATGTCAAGACTTAATTAAGTCCACGGTTGAAATAATATGTTTGGAAAGGTATTTGTTGTACCGTACTCCTCTTCGTAGGTGTTTCATATCCGTATATAAGAGGGGTTTTGCCATGTGTAACTATGTTATTTTCAAAATAACTTTCGTAATTGTCCTCATTCTTTTCATCATTGTAGTCTTGTATTGTTTATGACCATTACAAATACTACTTCTGAGCATTATTATCATGAACCCTATAATTTTACTTTACTACTAAAGAACACACTATAATTGGTCATGAAGAAATGAAGGTAAATATATCCTTCCCCGTACAGTATATGTTCGTAACTCTTTTTGATTACAAGAATACATGTCATGCTTCACTATTTCCTCATACATTTGGCATTAAATCATTAAATCAGTCACTTATTCTTCAATATATATGAACTATTTATTCCTATGAATTTAAGATAAAAAGGTCGGTTAACATTATACTTCATGTTACACACAATTAAACCCATAATATTAATCCAGGTATTATATTCAACATACATCCTTCCTCAGGCTTCAATTTCATATTAACTTGAATACATCTGCCATTCTTAGAAACCTCATAATAGCAACGTTTTAATCACTGGTCAAGCTTGTTCTGCACCACAGTTGGTGTTGAGAGCAACTTATAGATTATTAGATGCTTTTTTGTATTTATATACTCGATGATCGGAAACTCTTTTTATTATGTCTGATGCCCATCGTTCCAGTCTTGTTTTCACTCCATGTTTTGCTATGTTTTTACCAGTTCCTTTATATTCCTTGTTTGCTAGATTCCTGTTCTCCAATTATACGTTCTACCTGTTGCACATTGTTATTCCTATATGTTCAACTGAAGACTACAATATATTATGTATATATTTATCCACTGCTCCCCTTCCCATATCAGCAGTGATTTTCCATTTGAATTTGTTGAGTTCTAATAATTATTTCCGTTGTTTTACTTTCAGTTGTTGCCCATAAATAACCTTTTCAGTTAGATCATTTATGTATGTGATGTTGATCTACCAACGAAAGTTTCTCCGTTCACTTGGACAGAAACTGGTCGGCTGTAATCCTATCTCTTGACCACGCCAATTTCCAGAGATTCTACGACCAGCCAACAAATGTAATATTATTATTAGCCACCCAATTGCTATCATTCATGCTACATACCACGCGTTTCACTGAAGCCCGCTGTATCTTACCTGTTAAGCTTTGGCATACTCAGAGAGTATTAAGATATTAACAACAACTAGTATATTTCCATAGCATGATACTTGAAACTTTATAAAAGGTGGCGCAGAACTCGGTTATCCTCATACCAGTCATTGGTAACGCTGCCTCTCGATGTATTTGTATAGCTAAGCAGTAGTTTGCTGAACCACGTAATGTATATTTTATCATAGCAATCAATATATTCACAACCATTGCATACATTGCCTTCTTTATTACCGCATTAAATTCATAATAGATAGTAAAAGCTACTTGTAATTTTAAAGTTGTAATACCAATGAAATTATGTAAATAAGGATGAGTATAAGACAAATCACGCACAGTAATAGTTTGCTAGTTTTAATTCAGGCGGGTTTTCCAAAACTGTTCAATATCATCCACAGTTGAAAACGCTTGAAAGAAGTAGATAAATATGTCCAGAACACGCTGGTGTTATTAAAACTGTTGTAAGTTTCTTATTTTCCTATATATCGACCTTATAATATTCCCTACTCTGATAGTGTGTGACATGATAATTATAGACAATATAACGCACTATAAAATTATTATATTATATAATAAATACAAAATCTAGTGCTGTTCACAATAAGGAGCAAGCGTTCAAGCGGTAACCTCGCCTTCAAACTCAAGTCTCTCGTACCCTTGTATGTGGCACTATGAAGTACAACAACAGTACAGAAACACAAACATGCACAATAACACAAAAAGATGGCTGACCAGTTATCTAGAAGGCAGATGTACCCATTTAACATTTGCAGGCTATTCATCAAACACAATTTTTTTTACAAATGGAGACCTCCAAGGATCCGCCTTGTCACCAACACTCTACAGTATAATCTATACATGCACGACCTACCCACACCCCACACACACATAGCCTCTTACGCAGACGACATAACACTCACATGTACACATGGAAACATAAACACAGCCGCACAACTCCTTCAACCGTACTACAACACACTACACGACTGGTTCGCCACAAACAGACTCAAACTAGCACCAGCCAAATCTACAGTGACCCTCCTTACAAACTGGACAGCAGAACACCGCCATATCCCTCACCTCGCCTTAAAATGAAATCCCCATTACATACTCAAAATCCTTGGTGAAATATACAATACATCATTGTCATTTAAACAACATATTTCAAGCATCAAAAACAAATTGACACCAAAACTAAGTGCCCTTAAGTCTCTTGCCCATACAACGTTCGGACAAGATAAAGAAACTACCACCACAGTGTACAAACAATATATTATATATTCAGTGATTGAATATGCTAGCTCTGCCTGACCTTCTAACCTCACTTAAACACATCACAACACCCTACATAATATATAGAACAAAGCACTCAAAATCAAGAACCACCATGCAATGAGAGGCACGCATTTTCTCGTCGCAGACCCCACAAACCAACACCACCTACGACGCAAAATGGCTGAAACACCCACACCCACCAATGAACATCATAAAAACACCTAGCACTCGTTATCATACAAAAATATTATCATCACTCACCCCTCGCCTACCCGAAACTAGCCTCCAGAGGCATTATCCATACTCCAACCATGCACCAATCCATCTAGTCACTCAAAGACAACACTTAGCTACATGTTATTAAAAGAGGCTGAATGACTCCGTTGAAGATAATATCCAAGATGTCCGTGCTGACTCCCTGCCTAGGCAAACTCTTTCGTCTCTGTCTATCCTCTAACGTCTTCCCTTCATGCTGGAAGTTTGCTCACATTCAACCTGTCCCAAAGAAGGGTGACTGCTCTCAACCTTCCAGCTATCGTCCAATTGCTCTCATCTCTTGTCTTTCTAAAGTTTTTGAAACTATTCTTGCTTCTAAATTTCTTAAGCATTTCTCTTCTCATAATCTACTCTCAGATCGCCAGTATGGCTTCCTTAAGGGTTGCTCTACTGGTGATCATCTTTCATATCTTACTAACTCTTGGTCATCCTCCTTTCGGGACTTCGGTGAGACTTTTTCTATTGCACTAGACATATCGAAAGCCTTCGATAGAATCTGGCACAAATCTTTAATTTCTAAACTACCCTCCTTGGGTTTCTATCCCTCCATCTGTGCCTTTGTCTCTAATTTCCTTTCCGGCTATTCCATAGCCGCGGTTGTGGATGGCCATCGTTCACTTCCTCACCCTATAAACTCCGGTGTTCCTCAGGGATCTGTCCTATCTCCTATTCTCTTTCTAATGTTAATAAATGATCTCCTCAACTTTACCTCAATTCCCATCCATTCATACGCAGACGACTCAACCTTACACTACTCCATTAGTTTTTCGAACGCCCCAGCCAACAATCCATCAATGACAAACGTAATGAAGCCACAGAACTCTTAAATTCTGATCTAAATACTAACTCCAATTGGGGCAGAGAAAACCTTGTTACCTTTAATGCTTCCAAAACCCAATTTCTCCATCAATCTACCCGTAAGGAACTCCCAGCGGACTATCCCATATTCTTCAACAATTCAAAAATCAATCCTTCATCTTCTCTCAATATTCTTGGTGTCTCTATTTCTTCTGCTCTCAGTTGGAAGGACCATATTACCAGTCTTGCTAAGGCAGCCTCCCAGAAGCTGGGAGTGCTCAACCAAGGCCACCTAGAGTACCAGGCCGTATGAGTATGGGACCTTTAAATTCTGTGACGTCGACAAAAGGAGTGCTGAAACGGTCACTACCCTCGCAGGTCAGTATACATTTTAGTGAGGTAGGGGGAGGTTGTCGCTGTGCTTCCAAACTATTTCCCCCTCATATATACTTCATAAGTACATTATTCCCTGTGATAGCTTCTCCATGATCATCAACAATGCCTTACACGTGTGCAGTGCCAAATTGCAAGGGGAATTACAGATCGGGACCGAAAGTGCACGTGTTTAGGTTCCCAAGGAATGCTGACCTTTCCAGCAAATGGCTTACAGCCATTCGACGAGTAGATACTCCAAACATCCAAACCAGCAAGTTGAGTATAATAATAATTATATTACATAATAATCTAATATTGAGTACGGTAGTAATAAAATTAATAAATAATTTAAAATGTAATATTCAATGTAATAATAATAATAGAAATAATAATAATATTAATAAATAATAATAATAAAATAATACAGTATAATAATAATAATAATAATAATAATAATAATAATAATAATAATAGTAATAATATATAAATAACACCAATAATAACATAATAATAACAATAATAATAATAGTAGTAATAATAATAGTAATAATAATAATAATAATAATAATAATATAATAAAATAATAATAATAGTAATAATAAAAATAATAGTAATTGAGCAGCTCAACAGTCGCACTATATATATCTTCGGGACTTTATTATGTGGTATATAGATGACTTCATTAATGATATAATAGATGTGTTACCTTTAATATAATTATTATTAATTTCATTATTGATATTTTTATATTTACTTATATTAGTATTATTATTATTATCGACGAAGCAAGTTATCCATAACCACGGAGTAGAAGTTATTTTATTTTGTTTGTTGTGTATGTTTGACGACGACGCTGGCGGATGCATTGAATTGGATCCTCCTCCTGGATCAATACTGCATATTTAAATTATTTTGTATTCCCAATTATGGAAAAATATATATACAAAATTTAAGCCTACCCAGTACTGTAATTTAAGTGTGGTATATTGAATTGTATATAATATTCAGAAGTCAAATTACACACTGCTCAAAATCAGTGTATTTACTCCTTCGTGAATGATTGAACTACCAAGCAATAATATCGCTCACAATACAATTATGCAACGATTTATTTTTAGCTTAGCTATATCGGAGCTTTCATCTCTTACAGGTGTGTGAGCTCCATTTTAGACCTGATGAAATAAGGCGAGAGACTTCGTACTTTGATGAGAAGAGCGGAACTAAATTAGTGGCCAAGTTGACGTATCCTCAGCTCTGTGATGGTGTAATTCCATCACAATTGCCAAACTGCCCCTCTTACCTTTCTGGCCCATCACATGCTAGAGAAGCCCCGGACAAGAAGAGGAAACGAATGGAAGAGTCTGCCATTCAAGCTGCGGTAGCAAAGAGTATTGCAGATAACAATAAGTACAAACAAGACATAACATTTCATTCTTTAGATGAACTTAACCCCTAAGTGTCGGCGCGCAACATAAGTCGAGTATAAAAAATCTGGACTATCTGGCGGCGCTCGACATAGGTCGTGTGGCAATTTCAGCACGTAATGTTGCTGAGAGAGAGAGACAAGTGGTGGCAGGAGAGTAGCGAGCGTATGACTGCTCCAGACCACCGCGGCGAACCTACTGACACGAATCCCACCTCCTCCCTCCCTCTCTCACTCGCTATATACGGAATTGTATGGGGAAAGTGCCGAATTACATGCTTTTTGCACTCGCGTTGCGCGGTTGTTGCAAGAAAACTAGCCATCATAAAAGGATCGTTATGGTGTCATTGGAAAGCTCTGTTTATGCCCTTTCAGGGATAGATACTTGTTTTACGCTCTGGGTCTTATTTAGGCATGAAAATGATCACGTAAACAGGCCTATTTTGGCTAAAAACACCCCGCTGGGCGGTACATATAAATAAACCGCTAGCCCGCTAATCTAGTGTTAAAGACAAAATACAGTTCATTGATAAGAAATACTGGACAGTTATTGAAAACGAGGAAGATTTTCATATATGTCGAATTGTTCATTCCCCACAACCTAAAGTTATTTTGTCCTTAGTCATTAAATCAGACTGTAATGTTCAGGCTAGTGTACAGGCGGTGCAAATAAACCAGGTAGGGGATTATAAGATTCCTTCAAAGGTCTCTGACATTAATATACTTGAAGTGTTGCTTGATGCTTTGCGTAAGTGCGATATCAATAATCCTGCCTCAAACCCAATTAATGCAATTGTAATAATTCAACTTGTGATCTCCTTTTTGTCAACTATTGTACAGGATAATGGCTTCAAGTATCAGAATATACTCAAATTCGTTTGTGAACAGCTTCATTTAATGACTCTCACTAAATTTGATTACTCCTCAGAATTTTTGATATTCTCCTCTCTCTTGCATAATTGCTCATGTTACGTCCTGGGATATATAAACACTGGGCTCTTTCTATTGGACTAGGTATGCGGCAACATAGATCCCACCCTTATCTATAAACCCAGGCAACAAACCACCCTAAACCGTCAAGAGTCCTGCCTGGACAGTAAGGTATCCTATGACTCGGTTACAGGGTGCACGCACTATAGACTGCTGATAGTCAAGCAGGCTATATAAAAGATCACACAATTAAGTTGACTTAAAGCTTCAAGGAAAAGATAGATAACGGAATTAAATTGCAGAAACAATTTAATAACAAACTAGAAGAAAGTACATTTAACGTTACGTTAATTAATACAACTAATCACCCCTGCGTGAAAGAAGGTGAAAGCAAACAGTCCTCAAAACATCGTACAGGTAGACAAGATGCAGGTTTCTAAACTGCATGCGGCTACTGTAGGATCTGATGCTTAGCAAAGAAAGTAAGTTACGGATTTAGAGAACTCTTAACTCATAAGCAGGAATAAATACTAGTGATAGGCCATAGAGTGTATAATGGCATAGGTATAATTAAATAAAGGCAGCAACTCGCAACATAACCACATACAGGTGTGCTTCTCACTCTTAGTCAGGCAAGCCTGCTCAGACAGAGTCTCTAAGCCACACCCTGACTCACAATGCTCACAAAGAAGGTAAACTGTGGCACAATAACAAGCATACAGATATAATAAACCGCTAGCTGTTAATCTGCCAGGTGGCAGAGGTCTAGCCGGAAGGATATAGGCTTCGGATACTCGGGCTGAGCCACCTGCTCTAGCCTAGGGACGTTCCCAAGTCTGTGTGCCAAATTGCTCTAAATGAAAGGGTGCTCTCTTGAGAGACTCAGATCCCAAGTATCTGACTCTCTCCTGGCGACCCTAGAACAAAAGCAAGACGTGCTAGCGCAGTGCTGAGTGGACTAGGCAAGGGCCCTCACACAACACAACACTAGACACACAGGCACACAGACAAGAAAATGCCCCCAGACTCCCACGGGTATCCTAGTAAAGTCGTGCAGGTCCACAGGACTCGCACCAGCAGACTTTACTTAAAGGATCGCAAAAAGCCTCCCCTCCGGTCTAGCCCCTGCTCACCTGCCACAAGAACACACCAGCAAGCATGAAACCACCAAATATGAGACAACAAAAAAGCTTCCTAGGTCTCATTAACAATTATATCTCTGCATAAGGCCCAAAATCCTATCTAGTTATCTGAGAGCTCGTCGTTAATACAATAATAGATATAAGGTCTATCAAGGGGAAGGGATAATTAAATAGATTGGTGAAGTAGTGGAAAGAAGGTATACAAAGTAAGAGAGAAAGTTTCTAAGTGGGGTTGAGAGGGATAGATATCAAGGGGGTCCGAAGGGTACGACAGTGAGGTGAGCTCTGAGTCTTGAATCTGTCTGGACCCCACCCTAGGCATGCGAAATACATCCCATGCTTGGCAACACTCAACACCGTTGCCGGGTCAAAATCGTCTACCCCTTGCGTTAGTCGAAACTAAGCCTAACGTTGCGATTAATTGGCAACAATCAGGCTCGTCCCAAGCTAGTCACTCCGCGCCCGCGCGAAGCAACGTCCCCCAGCCGGTCTCTCTCTCCCGCTCATCTCCTCCCACTCTCACTAGACTTACATCTTATATATAATAATGAAACAATCAACTATCGAGAATAAAATATACTAAGATGCGTTGGTTAAGAATAAGGGCAGCTTCAAGCTGTGAAACAACATAAGAATATCCCAGACATTAGTTACATTGTCGTAGGATATATACTAAGGAAAAGCCGGCCGGCCGGCTGCCGCCAGCCGGTTTCTTAACGGCTGGGCAGCCGACCCTCGCGCATGCCCGCACGTGGCTACTATGCAGGAGCGTCACACTCACCTCAAGGTTACAGACTTCTGAGAGATAAGAAATGCCTAATTCTACCTAGCTATTCAACTATAAGACGAATATTTTTGTCCAAAACGTTTAACCCAGCTATCGAACACCGTACCAGCCATTTTCTTATGTGTATTAAGAACAAATTTAAGTCCCTGATAACCTGTGATAAAACGGTTACAATGATGGTTGATGAAATTCACCTGAAGCCTTACTTGGATTATAAAGCAGGAAATATTGTTGGTTCAGCATTTGACAGTGATGCAATTGCAACAAGCGCATATGTGTTTATGCTAAACAGTATTCGGTCAAAATACAGAGATGTTGTTCACATAATTCCAGCAAAGATAATGAAGGCAGAGACATTATATAACATTATGAAGAAGATTATTTTAGGGCTTGAGAAGATAGGATTTAGTGTCATTAGCATTGTAACAGACAATAATGCAATCAATGGCAAAGCTGTATCATATTTTGCCAATCCACCAAAACTGTCCATTGTTTACCCACATCCAGCGCAAAGTACCAGACCTCTCTTTTTCCTATACGACGCTGTACATATTTTAAAATGCATCAGGAATAATTGGCTAGGACAGAAAGATGAAGAAAAAACTATGAAATTCCCACAGTTCCCAAGTAAAAATGAATCTAATGAATCCGTAATGAATCTAATAAGATAATGTATGCCCCTTTCAGTACTCTCAAAAAACTGTATTTCTTAGAGGAAAATTTGCTCCTAAAGCAGGCCTATAGGCTAAGGCTGAAAGCATTATCCCCCTCCAACCTAGAGAGACAAAATGTCAAATTAGTTCTCCAAATTTTTAATGAGTATATAATTCAAGCCTTGCTCAATATTGGAAAACATAATAGCCTAACGTTATTTTCAGATGTTGCTAGGTACATCGAAGTGTTTCTTAATTGGTGGAATATAACGAATGTGAAATCCCCATTTAAAGGTCTTAGGCACAATAACAAGTTATCTTGTCCATTAACAAATAGTACAGATGATGACCGATATCAGTTCTTGGATAGTTTCCTTAAGTGGTTAGATGCGTGGGATAGTCTTCCAGGATGTGGGAGGAAACTGACTAGGGAAACAATTAGAGCTCTGAAACATACGACCCATGCAATATTAGAAATAACAAATTATTGCATAACAGAACTGAATATGACCTACATACTAACAGGAAAATTTCAAACAGACAATTTGGAAGCAAGATTTGGTCAGTATCGACAGTTAGCAGGAGGAAATTACAATATTTCTGTACGCCAAATATATGAGTGTGAGAAAAAGATACGGATGATGTCAGTGTTAAAACTTAGTTTACCCATACTCGACAAGAAGGTCATTTTAAAGGATTTTGAAGAAATTGACTATGAGCAAGTAAAAACAGATGAGGAAATTGATTTTGGTTTATGTCATACGAATGTTGAAGTTTGCAAGGAGGATATTGACAGGTGTAAAGACATCATCCCCGTTATAGTTCATTTAGCTGGCTATTGTTGTTACTCCGTGATAAAGAAAATGAAATGTAATGCTTGTAAAGAAATGATTACGTGTTCAGATAGTGCTGAAGAAATCCCAGAAAATCTAAGTTACATTGCTGGAATTAGCAGAGGTTCTCTTATATACCCAGATAGTGTGACTGCGAACATGGTCATGTATAACTATATTGTAATTAACAAACTTGCTAAGCTTCCTGCCTTTCGCAATGCTACTAGCCAAAGAAATATAGCAACACACCTCACAGTTACGGCTTTAGCAGATGCTGATCTCCTGTTCCCTAGTGATATCTGTGAAAATGGTCATACCACCGAAAAAATAGAAAGTATGGTGGGATATGCTTCAACAAATGCAATTTTAAATAATTACTGTGCTAAAGAAAATAACATCCCAACAGCTAACAGAGCTAATAAGAATGTAGGCGTGAAGAGAAAGCTTCAAACCCTAGAGAAATAGATAATGTGTACTGTATTGCATAGTATATAATATGATATCGTGTGTGTGTGTATGTGTGTGTGTGTGTGTGTATGTGTGTGTGTTATAGTAAATATATTGTTCATCTTCATACATATAGTATATAATTAAGTTACTTATATATATTTGTTCAGGAATAATATTGGATGTCACGTAAATTGGCTCTTCAGTAAGGTTGTTTATGTCTTTGTATATAATATAGTAATGTATATATCATGTGCTCTTCAGTAAGGTTGTTTATGTCTTGTATATAATATAGTAATGTATATATCATTGCTCTTCAGTAAGGTTGTTTATTTTTTGTATATAATATAGTAATGTATATATCATTGGCTCTTCAGTAAGGTTTTTATGTCTGTATATAATAGTAATGTATATATCATGGCTCTTCAGTAGGTTGTTATGTCTTTGTAGAATATAGTAATGTATATCATTGGCTCTTCAGTAAGGTTGTTTATGGTCTTTGATAATATAGTAATGTATATATCATTGTGTTTTATTTTACTCCAATAACAAAGTAATGAGATAACTTATAAGTTTTAATCTTGTACAGCACTTGTTCAAGGTATAAGTCATATGCAAGAAATAACCAAAACATGTTGTTATGATATCGGTATCATAATATAGAGTATAATAAAGTAAGATATAGGTAGATAGTGGTTATGCGTACACCTTAAACGTAAAATATATAATTGGTTTGTACGTTAATCTAAAATTTAACAGAAAAAAGAATAAAAGAGAGTATTTATAAAATGGGGACAGAGCGTGGGCAGTGGATGTAGCACCCCATTGCCTACGTCACAGAATGGTCGACACGGCCTGGCACTCTAGGTGGCCTTGGCTCAACCGCCTTAGGGGGTTCTTTTCCCCTGCACTGCCTTTTGCTCTGTACAGGGGTATAGTGCGTCCTTGTATTGAGTATTGTTCACATGTGTGGGGAGGTTCCTCTCACACCGCTCTCCTAGACAAAGTTGAAAGGAAGGCCTTTCGTATCATTAACTCCCGTCCACTCACCAACTCTCTGCAATCTCTCTCTCTCCGCCGCAATGTTGCATCTCTCGCTATTCTATCGCTACTATAATAATCAGTGTACACCACCTCCTATACGTAGGGCACGTGGTACCCATCTTGCAACTCAATCCCACCTCTGTACAACTTTCCAACCCGAGAGTGAAATGTTACTCTCAAACTTTCTTCTACTCAACAGCTGAGCTCTGGAACTCTCTCCCAGAATCAGTATTTCCCTCTTCCTATGACTTAAATTGCTTCAAACTCCGTGTGTCCAGGCACAGGTGGAGGAAAATACTGAGAGAGAGAGAGAGAGAGAGAGAGAGAGTGTGTGTGTGTGTGTGTGTGTGTGTGTGTGTATTCCCCACAAAGATAGTAACATTAATTTGAAATATACATGACATTTGCTATTCTTATTTGGATTGTATGCTATTATTTTCATTCGCTTATGTAACAGTATTTAATCCTTTAGTAACAATATCGGTCAATGTCCGCCATGTTGGCACCATTGATATAATTAGCATATCTTTAAGACTCAAATATAACCATACCAATAGTAACCTTCTGATACTACTCAAAAGGAACTTGTATATTTATGTTGGATCGAAATTCTACATGATATACAATACAATACAACTTTGAAGTTGTATAATTGTGTCTAAAATGCACCCACAGAACAAAATGGCCAATTCCTCTTACTAGAAGATCTTTAGTGCAGAATGTCATGTCTATCTATTGCCATGATTCCCGAAGGAGTGGCCACGAATGAATCACCCCCATGCACTTCTGTCCACCGTCAGCCGACGCCCCTCTTCCCATCCAAAACCGCTTCCACGCATATTTCTCTCAACTCCATCCTTCCACCTCACTCTCAGTCTGCCTCTCCTTCTCTGTCCTTCCCAGACCATTCAACTTCCTCGCATTGTCACTTATCAGAACTGTAGGCTAATAGTGACCTAATTATTATAACATAATTTGTTTTAATGACGATATGACCTTTCTTGTTTCTTGTTTGTAAAGCTTTCTGATGTTTTATTCCATACTGTTTCCATACCATGTGTTCATGTTTGAATATTTAGCTAAGGCATGATAAGGCATTCCAAACTATGGGAGATATATTGTTTGTTATTTGTAGTACAACTATTGCATACAAATACCAGTCTTGAATATCACCATCTTAGAGTGAAACAGCGGCTAATGAGAATATTTTGAGTCTTTTTATTCACGGAACAATAATACGGTTTCAGAAATATATGGTTGATCATTAACATGTGCAAATACTGTGATGCCTCCCGGCGTTAACAGAATGGTTGTGTGGGGCATTGCAGCTCGCTAGCGCTCGCCAGGATGGGGGGATGGGCTACAGTTGTCCTAGAATGATCTGCTTTATGTTATTAGTGTCGTGTTGCCACAGACAGTCTAGAAATGGTCTTTGTTTTGGTCTGTGCCCGCACCTTATATTATATATTTGCTATAATATAAATGTTGCTTGTGTGGGAGGCGAGCGAGAGAGGGTGAGGGGGTACACCTGGCAGCGGGGTGACCTATCACGCGGCTCGCTTGGGCGCTGACGGCGTTGGCGGCCGGGTGGTCAACTAGTCCCTGCCCATCGCGGCCTCGTGTTTTTTACCAGCTCAGAGCTTGCCTGACACGCGTATCGTCTACATCCTTTTGCAATTCTGTCCCCCATACTCGCCACTTTGCATACTATTTCTCTCTCTCGACTTCTCCTTTCTCATTCTCTAATCTTTATTAAACTCAACATCCCTTCTGGTTTCAGCATAGACATTCACCGTCGACCAGTCGTATTGTACGCGAAGCTCTCAGATATTTCCATGTATTAGGTTAAGGAGGTATTATGCTTTATTGAGGTTAGAGAGACGGACTTTTCCGTATGTGTCCTCTCTCGGGAAGGTTGTAGACCGGTATATGTCTCCCTGGCAAGGTGTTGAGTGATTCTGCTTGGTTATCTAAAGCTAGACAAGGGGTAAGGTTACTGTGTCGTTGTCTCCGATGAGTGCAGTGTTAGCTAAGCCCTGCACGACATCGACAGGTACTGTGGGAGCCCAAGTTGTCTTCGGGTGGGTTTACTTTGCGAGCACAGCGCTGTGGTGTGAGAGGGCCATAGCCTATCCCTCACAACATAGTGCTGCCTCTTTGTGTTGACTTCTGAGGGATCGCCAGGATAGAACTAGGTACTAGAGACCTAGATTTATCAAGAGAGCATCCCCGTCATATAACGTAATCTTCATTATACCACCTTCGGACAACGTTAGGCTACGAGCCGCATGCTCACCCATTGTTGCCCTGCCTTGATACCCCAGCTAGACTTTATTAACTGAGCAGACACTGGTTAGAGATAAGCCCCCATTATTATATGTATGCAACATTATTATTCACTGCACTTTTGAGCCGAGGTTGTTGTTGAGTTGCACAACCCTAGTAGGCTGTTGCGTTGTGTCACGAAGCATTTCTTTAGTTGTCGAGCATTACTACCTTTGCGCAGTCTTTATTATTCGCCTGCCTATTATTACTATATGTCCTAGTATTTATTGTGACCCGTATTCTGCATTATAATTGTTCAAGATTCTTTACGAACATCTTCCCAGCATCAGACTTATTTCAGAAGTTTCCAGTTGATGTTGCAGGACTAGCATTGCACTTTCTTTAATACAGGAGTGCCAGTTATTTGAGTATCTACCGTAACGTTAATTAATCACGTTAACTATCTTTTCTTTGTGTAACCTAATCGAGTAATCTTTTACTGTTTGAGAATAGGCTGTTTCATCGAGCGTCAGCCTAGTGTGTGTGCACCAGTTACCGAGTCATAGGATACCTCGTTGTCCAGGCACGACTCAGGGCGGTAATGGTGTTTTGTTTTCCAGTGTTTAAGGCAGGGGTTGGATCTAGTGTTACCGTTGTTGCATTTTGCCATTATCTAGCCCAATGTTGAAGAGCCCTGTGTCTTTGAGAACCTGGATCGTAACAAATGGCGACCTAGCTCAGGATCTTGTGAACTAAGAGATAATTGCAGGATTGTTGTGGTCATTTGTGTTATTGAGGAATATAGTGGGCACGTTAATTTTTTTTTGGCAAAGTAGTATAGCACTTGAGAGTCTTCAGACATTTTTGGCAAGTGAATAGTGCTACATAAGAGTTTGGGGTACTTCTTTTCTGAATATTGTGGTGAGAAATTTTTGTGAGCATCATGTCTTATACCGGGTCAGAGGAGAATGGAGACACAGTACGTAATGTCGAAACTGAGGAACAGCAGCATGATGAAAGGGTTAATCGGGTGAACTGTGAGGAGGATGCTAGGATATTTTTGCAATGGCCTGTTACTGCCGAGCGGTTGGAGGGTATGGATCGGTATGGTCTTCAATGCCTGGCCACAGCTATCGGTCATGCGGTTACTAGCAGCATGACCAAGGATAACTTGATAACGTGTGTACTGGGCAGGGTGACTGGTGAGCAAGATGGGTTGAGTGCTCAGAGCCCTTCGGCCATGCTTCCCCTACACTCGACTCCCAGCCATCCCAGTAGTTTGCCGACCCCGGGTACGCTTCCGCAGTTGGGTGGTGACTGGCAGGGTGGGTTGCCCCTGGGGGGACCACCGGTAATTTCAAACATTGTAGCACCTTCACCTCCTCAAGGGTTAACTCCAGAATTATTGCTTCAGCTCGAATTAGCTAAGATCCAGCAGCAAATAGAATTAGCCAAGATAGAAGAGAGAAAAACTATCAGTCATGAGCACATAGAGCTAGCAAAAATCCAAGCTGAGTCGACTAGGTACTGTGCCGACATGGACGTAGAGAAGTCGCGAGTAGAGACAACGGGACAGCGACTTGGGGCTGGTAACCGTGCTCATGATCAATCTCTCTCGCACTTATTGAAACTGGTTCCGGTGTTTGATGAGAGTGGTGTAACAGAATTTTTCACACGCTTCGAGAAGAAGTGCCAGATCCACCAGTGGCCTGGGGAGAAATGGGCAGCACTTGTATCCTCTAGATTAATAGGCAAGGGACTCAGGGCTTATGATGCATTGCCGATAGAGTCTTGTATTATCTATGAGGAACTCAAGGAGGCTGTCCTGAGAGCATACGAACTACAACCAGAGACGTACAGGTTGAAGTTCCGGGGTGTTACCAAGGGTCGGGAGAGCACCTTTTTGGAGCATGCCCGGGAGCTGTCCGATGCTTTTGGGAATTGGCTGAGGTCGGAGAAAGCTACTACGTTTGACGACATTAAACAGTTGGTGCTTTTAGAGCAGTTTTTCAAATGCACGGGCGGCGACCTGACGTTAAACCTTAAAGAAAAGCAACCAAAAACTCTACAGGAGGCAGCTGAGATGGCTGACCTCCGGCTATCACTAATTCGTGGGTGCGGGTCTGCCCAGCGTAGTGAGGCAGGTAACAAGGGGCGTGACGCCCCACCCCCCCGAGTTAGTGATATACCTTATGCAAACAAGTACAAGAGCCATGATACCAAGACTGACCACAAGACTAGCACCGTCCCATTTAAGAAGGGGCCGGGCCCTTCCCAGTACCAAGGGAAGCCCAAAGGGGAGTTGGAGTGTTATCATTGTCATAAAAAGGGACACTTTGCAAGAGTCTGTCCTAGCAAACCACCTACAGCAGCTGTGTCTTTGGCCTGCAACATTGGTGTGTCTCCGAAGTCATCTGAGTTTGCCCGGGGCAGTTCGTCAGAGGCTGAGGCACAGCCAATGCAGAAGCACCTGGGAGGCTCGAACCCTGCTCAGGATGTTTTTTGCGACCATAGAGGGCGGGGTTGTGTGATGTGGGCGGAGCGCAAGCATGGAGTAGAGGTCTTGCGTGATACAGGTGCTTCCCAGACTCTGATGAAAAACTTGACTGGCTGCCCTATAAACGTGGCTCGGGTGGTGGTGGTGCAGGGTATTAATGCAACTCGGTCATACCCGCTGGTGTGGTTGGAATTGGAGGTGGATGGTGTGGCACGTGAATTGGATGTCGGGATTGTGGAGAAACTGCCAGTGGAGGGCGTCGACCTTCTTCTCGGCAACGACTTTGCAATGCCCGCTTCTGAGGTTCTACCCTTAGTCGTTGCCGAGAGGCCGGCCGACGTGAGTAGGGAAGAGCAAGAGTGGGTCGAGCGGTGCCAGACACAACCCATGGCATGTGTTGTCACCCGAGCTCGGGCAGCTAAAGTGTCACAGCCTAGTCCTCCGTCTTCAGACCAGCGGAGGAACGATCAACAGGAGGAGGCTAAAGCTGGAGTTGGTTTTAAGAGTTTTGACTCGGCGGCTCTCCTGGGTGATTCAGTATTAGCACCATTACTTAATTCTGGAGTAGCCCCTGGGCCTGTCATCGAGAGTGACGAGGCTGGGCATGACGAGTCTCCACGACAGCAACGTTATGTACATCGAGAGAGACAGAGGGAGCAGCCCAGTATCGGGGAAGGTCATGCATTGCTCCGGGAGCAGTTAGATCGCTTGGCACCCTCAGATATACGTCGGTTGCAACTAGAGAACCCTGAGCTCCAAACGTGTGCTAATGGAGCTGTAGAGCTCGACGAGGACGGCGATGCACAGCCAGGAGATTTTTTTTATTTAGAAAGCATCCTCTATAGGCGTTTTTCAAGACCCTAAACGTAGTTGGCAAGAGGGGTCCGGAGTAGTGGACCAGTTGGTGGTGCCACGGGAGTGCAGGGATAGCCTACTGAGGTTGGCGCATGACATACCACTGGCAGGACATCTAGGGGTGAGAAAAACGGTGGCGGCTTTAGATTTTTTTTTTTTGGTGGCCGGGGTTGAAGGGGCAGGTGGTAACCTGGATAGCAAGGTGTCATACGTGCCAGAGGGTTGGAAATCCTAACCAAACAATTCCGAGAGCCCCGTTGCACCCCATTCCTGTCAGTGGACCGCCCTTCAGTAAGGTCATCATTGATATGGTCGGACCCCTACCCCCTACTAGTGCCGGTAATAAATTTCTATTAACTATCATGGATGTGGCCACTCGTTATCCTGATGCATATCCAATGAGAAATGGCACGGCGAAAACTGTTGTCCGGAACCTGCTCTTGTATTGCTCGCGGTATGGTTACCCGCAAGAGATGCAATCGGACCAAGGTTCTAATTTTACCTCTAATCTGTTCAAACAAACTATGATTCAGCATGGCATCAGCACTGTCGTCTCTTCTGCGTATCACCCGGAGAGTCAAGGGGTGTTGGAGAGGTGGCACGCCACGCTGAAAAGCATGCTTCGATGTTATTGCGCAGAGAACGGAAAGGATTGGGACCTTGGTCTGCCGTATGTTTTGTTCGCGGCAAGAGAAGTACCTGGAGAGAGTCTCGGTTTCAGTCCGAATGAGCTTGTTTTCGGGCATCAGGTGAGGGGCCCTCTCCACATGGTGAAGGAGATTTGGGAGGGTACCGCTAAGCCATGTTCTATGTTGAGATACGTCCTCGAGAGTAGAGAGAGAATGCTTAGAAGTCTGGAGCTGGCCGGGAGTAATTTGGTGAGTTCGCAGGCCCGTATGAAGGACAGGTACGATACTAAGGCGAAACTCCGGGAGTTTCAGGTAGGTCAAGAGGTGTTGGTCCTGTTGCCTTTGGCAGGTCATCCTCTGGCTGCCAAGTACGCTGGGCCTTATCAGGTGGTGTCAAAGATCTCCGATCTGGATTACCTCGTTGCCACTCCAGACCGGAAGAAGCGTAACCAACTATGCCACATTAATTTGTTGAAGGAGTATGTGAGGCGCCCACCTGAGTCACTAGCTGTCCCTGTGTTGACCTGCTGCGGTCATGGTGGAGAAGGAGAGGGGGGCAGCAATGATCAGGTGGATGATAACTGGGATTGTCATGTCTCGGCTGATCAGTGGGCGGGGAATTCGAGCCAATGTGCGCATGATGCTCTGGCGCACCTGCCGGAGGAACAGCAGGTGGCAGTGCAGCGCCTGTTCGATTCATACCCCACTGTATTTGCCGAGCACCCAGGCCTCACTACTCAAGCGGTGCATGACGTCGATGTAGGAGAGCACCCCCCCTTCAAGTCGATACCTTATCGGGTGCCACCCATTAAACTCCCAGCGCTCAGGGATGAGCTGGAGTATATGCTGGCGAGAGGCTTGATCGAGAAGGGGGCAGTACGGTGGACTTCTCCTGTCACTCTGCAGCCCAAACCTGATGGAAAAGTTCGGTTCTGCATTGACTTTAGGCGGTTGAACGGGTTGACCCCCACCAATGCATATTGTTACGACCTGGCACTCGGGTACACAAGGGCTCTCAATCAGGACTCGAATACGGCTCGTTGCCACAACGGAAACACACGATCCCAACCCCTGAGTACTGCCAGCCGAACAAAAAACACCAATACCCTCCAGAGTTCAATCTGCTATAACGGGGTATACAAGAACTCGGTACTAGTGTTCAACAACAGACTAATAAAGAGACAGGAATTATCTAGTCTGGTCAACAATCAAACAAAGAAGTAAGAAACAACAACACCATAGAATAGTGTTGGCCGAAGCCGAAGTAATCCACCCTTGACTAAGAACTTAAGAAGTCCTACACCCTCTACTTCGGATCGGCACTATTACGTTACGTTAATTAATAGTCCTTAAGCATCGAGCAAGGAATCTTCTGAAAAAAGTTAGATGCTTCTCGGATGCTCGTAAGAAGTACGTATCGGATTTTGAACAGTAATTCAATAAGCAAAAACACTGGCAATTAAATACTATTAAAGGTTTAAATTGGCATAAGAATAATTAAAAGAATATGCAATAGTAAATGGCAAACATTAAAAAGAAGTACTCCGCAAATACAACGGCAATAGCCTACTCGGATTGTGCTCGTGGGCCACTAATCACTAAAGTAGCCAAGCTTGCAACACATGAAATCAATAGTGCATAAACAATATCATACATAAGGAAAGCTTCAATACTATTCTGTATCTACTAATCGAGTAAAGTCTAGCTGGGGTACTGTGGGCAAAAGGTAGCAGTGACTGAGCAAAAACGGCTCGTAGCCTAGCGAAGTCCTCACAACTGTTTAAAGTATTACGTTAAGACTAACAAGTGCACTTTGAGAAATCCAGATCCCTTGTATCTGGTTTTCTCCCGGCTCCTTGACAAAGTAAAAACAAACTGTTAATAAAATACAGGGTGGTTAGGCTCTTGCCCTCACGCACTGTAAATTATTAACTCAACACAGTCAGCCGCGAAGACAACCTAGGCTTCACTGAACCGAAACGAGTATGCAGGTTTATCGCTTAACCACTGCATCAAACAACAACTCGTAACACAGAAAAGCCTTACCCCAGTCTAGCATTACCTAGACTAGCAGAAAACAGGAATAATAATAATAACACACAGGGAAATGCATATACAAGTGCAACAAACATAAGTCAATCCTATTTTAAGTTAACCCTTCCAAAATAGGCTATCTAATAGGCAAGTATCTAGTGAGAACTCCAGCGACAATACGTTGGCTGAAGAGCTCTGCACCAACGGGACCATGGAAGTTAAACAGGCAGGGAAAAGAGGAGATAAGAATGTAAGGTAGTAGAGAAAGTTCACATCAGTCAGAAGAATATATATAGTTAGCAAGGGAAATGAGAAGTCGCTCTGCCTAATGAGTTCTGATGAAAAAATGGCTAGACTTCCCTTTTTATACCCGGCCCTCTAGTGAGCCCAACGTGAACTACTAAGGACCGCCCACTGACAATCATTACGTAATTTCTCTCTCTCCTCTGGGATAAACAAAGGCTCCCTTAGCACTGAGGGGAGGGGGGAGGGGGGAGTGCTAGTGAGTTAGGCCCACCTCCCACCTGGCGCACCCACTGACCCCCAACGGTGGCTGCTGCTTCTCCCATCATTACAAATAAGTTTTACACACAATACTTATAACTAATGATATAAAATAGAACTCGTTGACTCAGATGAAAACAAAATACATATTCATAATACTTATAGTACAACGGCTCACATGAACTAAGTTAGGAAACTCTACATAGACTACAGCCAAAGTTCCTGCCCTGACGATCCTAGCGAGAGTGGGGCATGACTAGGCGTTCTGTACAGCATGCTCACACTGGACATGCGTCACACCTCCCCCAAGATTTTACTTGCTCAACCCTGAGCTAAAATCTGACAAACACAAAACCCCATCAAGCCCCTCACACCCAGCGACCGACCGCATGGCATTAAAACAAAGCTGAGTTTATCACCAAAACACATCTTATTATTAAAAAAAAAAATCACATTTTATAACTCCTCCCAACAATAGCAAAAAGACACAATATCATGCTCCCAGAGCGAGCTTACAGCAGCTCAGCCGTTTGATAGTTCGTGGACTACTCAAACTCTATAGGCTATGACAAACTTATACGATTACCTATATCAAAAGAAAGAGATTTTATATGATTTTTATATTTTAATATGTTTTTTCCGGCTGCACTATAAGGGCAGCCTATTTTCCTCCACTCAAACCCACACACCTGTGATAGCCTACGACTGATCATCCACCCTTGATAAACAATCCGCGATCACATTGTCACATCCAGCAATATGACGGATGTCCAGGTTATACTCCTGCAACATCAAAGACCACCTGGTCAGTCTCATATTGCGATTGTGAAATTGATTCAGGAATCTCAAAGGGTGATGATCAGTGTAGATACCAAGACTGGGCCATAGGCTGGAACATACACCTCGAAGTGCCTGAGCGACAGCACAATCGCCAGTAATTCCTTTTCTATTGTAGAATAGTTCTTTTGTGCAGCATTGAACTTCTTAGAAAAGAAACTTACTGGGTGTTCCACACCTTCATTGTCTGTCTGTAGCAAGACGGCACCAGCCCCTACACCACTAGCATCTGTTGCCAGCTGAAAAGGCCTGTTAAAGTCTGGGGCCCTGAGTATCGGGTGAGTACATAGCAAATGTTTCACCAAAGTGAAAGCCTTTTCACACTCAGGTGCCCACAAAAACTTTTTGTCTTTAGATAACAAATCTGTGAGAGGTGCCAACACCGTTGAGTAACCTTTTATGAAGCGTCTGAAGTAGCCTATCATACCCAAGAATCTCATAATCTGCTTCTTGGTTGTTGGGTGCGGAAATTTATTGATAGCCTGTACCTTGTTCTGAGGAGGGCACACTTGTCCCCTTCCCACTACAAACCCAAGGTACTGCACAGTGGCTTTTACGAAGTCACACTTTGCCAAATTTACTACCAGACCTGCTTCACTAAGTTTCCGGAACAAGGTCTCAAGGTGCTCACAATGGCTCTCAAAGTCGTCATCATAAATGATTACATCGTCCAAATATACGGTGCAATTTGGAATGTCCTTTACAATTTCATTCACAGGTTCTGAAAACGTTGCTGGTGCATTCTTAAGTCCGTAAGGCATAACATTGCACCGGTAGGTACTCCCGTCCACAACAAAACCACATACCTCTTTAGCACGCTCGGACAAAGGTACTTGCCAGTAACCTTTTACTAAATCTACTTTAGACAAAAAACGAGCATTACCAATTTTGTCAACACTATCATCAACCCGAGGAAGAGGATATGGGTTAGTTGGAGTCAAACCGTTTAACCTACGGAAATCAATACAAAAGCGTACCTTACCATCTGGCTTAGGCTGCAGTGTTACGGGGGAAGTCCACTTAACTGTGCCTTTCTCTATCAACCCTCTACCGAGCATATACTCCAACTCATCCCTCAGAGCTGGTAGTTTTATGGGGGGCACACGGTACGGGATTGACTTAAAGGGTAGATGGTCCCCCACGTCAACATCATGCATAGCCTGAGTAGTGAGGCCTGGGTGTTCAGCAAATACAGTGGGGTATGAACCGAACAACTGACGGATAGCATCAAACTGCGGCTCAGGCAAATGAGCTATAGCCTCGTCAGCCCTTAGGCTCGAGTTCCCCGCCCACTGATCCGCTGAAACATGTTGATCCCAGCTATCCTCCTCTGAAGCTTGACTGTCCCCCTCTCCTTCTCCACCATGGCCGCAACAAGCCAACACAGGGACAGTGAGAGGCTCAGAGGGGCGCCTCACATACTCTTTAATAAGGTTCACGTGACATAACTGGTTCTTTTTCCTCCTGTCTGGAGTGGCAACAAGGTAATCTAAGTCTGAATTTTTTTCTACAATTTTATAAGGTCCAGTGTACTTCGCAGAGAGGGGGTTACCAACCAAAGGCAACAAAATTAATACCTCTTGTCCTACAGTGAACTTCCGGAGCCTCACTTTGCGATCATACCTGCTTCTCGGATGCTCGTAAGAAGTACGTATCGGATTTTGAACAGTAATTCAATAAGCAAAAACACTGGCAATTAAATACTATTAAAGGTTTAAATTGGCATAAGAATAATTAAAAGAATATGCAATAGTAAATGGCAAACATTAAAAAGAAGTACTCCGCAAATGCAACGGCAATAGTCTACTCGGATTGTGCTCGTGGGCCACTAATCACTAAAGTAGCCAAGCTTGCAACACATGAAATCAATAGTGCATAAACAATATCATACATAAGGAAAGCTTCAATACTATTCTGTATCTACTAATCGAGTAAAGTCTAGCTGGGGTACTGTGGGCAAAAGGTAGCAGTGACTGAGCAAAAAAGGCTCGTAGCCTAGCGAAGTCCTCACAACTGTTTAAAGTATTACGTTAAACTAACAAGTGCACTTTGAGAAATCCAGATCCCTTGTATCTGGTTTTCTCCCGGCTCCTTGACAAAGTAAAAACAAACTGTTAATAAAATACAGGGTGGTTAGGCTCTTGCCCTCACGCACTGTAAATTATTAACTCAACACAGTCAGCCGCGAAGACAACCTAGGCTTCACTGAACCGAAACGAGTATGCAGGTTTATCGCTTAACCACTGCATCAAACAACAACTCGTAACACAGAAAAGCCTTACCCCAGTCTAGCATTACCTAGACTAGCAGAAAACAGGAATAATAATAATAACACACAGGGAAATGCATATACAAGTGCAACAAACATAAGTCAATCCTATTCTAAGTTAACCCTTCCAAAATAGGCTATATAATAGGCAAGTATCTAGTGAGAACTCAAGCGATAATACGTTGGCTGACTAGCTCTGCACCAACGGGACCATGGAAGTTAAACAGGCAGGGAAAAGAGGAGATAAGAATGTAAGGTAGTAGAGAAAGTTCACATCAGTCAGAAGAATATATATAGTTAGCAAGGGAAATGAGAAGTCGCTCTGCCTAATGAGTTCTGATGAAAAAATGGCTAGACTTCCCTTTTTATACCCGGCCCTCTAGTGAGCCCAACGTGAACTACTAAGGACCGCCCACTGACAATCATTACGTAATTTCTCTCTCTCCTCTGGGATAGACAAAGGCTCCCCTAGCACTGAGGGGAGGGGGGAGGGGGGAGTGCTAGTGAGTTAGGCCCACCTTCCACCTGGCGCACCCACTGACCCCCAACGGTGGCTGCTGCTTCTCCCATCATTACAAATAAGTTTTACACACAATACTTATAACTAATGATATAAAATAGAACTCGTTGACTCAGATGAAAACAAAATACATATTCATAATACTTATAGTACAACGGCTCACATGAACTAAGTTAGGAAACTCTACATAGACTACAGCCAAAGTTCCTGCCCTGACGATCCTAGCGAGAGTGGGGCATGACTAGGCGTTCTGTACAGCATGCTCACACTGGACATGCATCACAATATCCTCTTCCCCGGGTGGATGACAGTGTGGATAAGATCGGGAAAGCAAGGTACTTGACCAAGGTAGACCTCGTCAAAGGCTACTGGCAAGTACCACTGTCTGAGCGGGCTAAAGAGGTGTGCGGGTTTGTGGTGGATGGCAGTACTTACCGTTGCAACGTGATGCCATATGGTCTGAAAAATGCACCGGCCACTTTCCAGAGCTTAATGAACGACATTGTAGCAGACATCCCAAACTGTACTGTCTACCTTGATGACGTGATCATTTATGACAACGATTTCCAAAGTCACTGTGAGCACATAGGAGCCTTATTTAGTCAACTTAGTAAAGCAGGCTTGGTGGTTAATCTGGGCAAGTGTGACTTTGTGCAAGCCACGGTGCAGTATCTGGGGTTTGTGGTTGGGTTAGGGCAGGTGAGCCTGCCCCAACAGAAGATACAGGCTATCGACTTGTTCCCCAGGCCGACCACCAAGCGGCAGATCATGAGATTTTTGGGCATGATTGGGTATTACCGCCGCTTTATAAGAGGTTATTCTACTGTGTTAGCTCCTTTGACAGATCTACTAGCTAAAGATAAAAAGTTCCGCTGGGCACCTGAGTGTGAGCAGGCGTTTCGAGTAGTTAAACACCTTTTATGCACTCACCCTATCCTCAGGGCCCCGGACTTTGAACGACCATTTCAGTTGGCGACTGATGCCAGCGGAGTAGGGGCTGGTGCCGTACTTTTGCAGACAGACGAGGAAGGTCTTGAGCATCCAGTCAGTTTCTTTTCAAAGAAATTTAATTCAGCACAGAAAAACTATTCGGTTGTTGAAAAGGAACTGCTGGCAATCGTGTTAGCGCTCAGACACTTTGAGGTCTATGTTCCTGCCTATGGGCCAGTCGTGGTAGTGTATACCGACCACCACCCGCTTAAATTCCTCAATCAATTCCACAACCGGAATATGAGGCTGACCAGATGGTCGCTCATGTTGGAAGAGTACAACTTAGACATTCGCCATATTGCCGGTTGTGAGAATGTGATTGCGGACTGTTTGTCGCGGGTGGAGGATCCGGGGTAGGCTACCACAGTATGTTGGTATAGCCTCCTGTCTTGGCTCACGGTGTATTTTTGCGCTGGTGCTTGTTGGTCGCGTGTGTAGCATCAGCGTAGGGTTGCAGGGCAGGAGTTCTTGGCTTTGATTCGAAGAAAATTAGGCTACATCTATAGTAGCCGCCAAAAACAACATTAAAATAAAATATGAAAAATTAAATAAAAACTCTTTCTTTTTAATAATTAATTTTAAGATAATATTGTAGCTGAGTACTGAGTGCAGATGATTTTCCCTCAGTAGGCTGTGCTTCTTAAAGCTCGCTCTGGGAGCACAATGTTATGAATTAATGTATTATGTTTGGGAAGGGTGATAAGATTTTTTTTTATATATATAAATGTTGTATTTTTTTTTAAGGAGACTGAGCTTGCATTCCATGAGTGGCAGAGTGGTTAGGAGTGGCAGATTCTAGCGACATTCTGTCTGTTCAGATATGGGCCCATGGTTGAGTGTCCCATATCTTGGGGGGGGTGTGACGCCTCCCGGCGTTAACAGAATGGTTGTGTGGGGCATTGCAGCTCGCTAGCGCTCGCCAGGATGGGGGGATGGGCTATAGTTGTCCTAGAATGATCTGCTTTATGTTATTAGTGTCGTGTTGCCACAGACAGTCTAGAAATGGTCTTTGTTTTGGTCTGTGACCGCGCCTTATATTTTATATTCGCTATAATATAAATGTTGCTTGTGTGGGAGGCGAGCGAGAGAGGGTGAGGGGTTACACCTGGCAGCGGGGTGAGCTATCACGCGGCTCGCTTGGGCGCTGACGGCGTTGGCGGCCGGGTGGTCAACTAGTCCCTGCCCATCGCGGCCTCGTGTTTTTTACCAGTTCCGAGCTTGCCTGACACGCGTATCGTCTACATCCTTTTGCAATTCTGTCCCCCATACTCGCCACTTTGCATACTATTTCTCTCTCTCGACTTCTCCTTTCTCATTCTCTAATCTTTATTAAACTCAACATCCCTTCTGGTTTCAGCATAGACGTTCACCGTCGACCAGTCGTATTGTACGCGAAGCTCTCAGATATTTCCATGTATTAGGTTAAGGAGGTATTATGCTTTATTGAGGTTAGAGAGACGGACTTTTCCGTATGTGTCCTCTCTCGGGAAGGTTGTAGACCGGTATATGTCTCCCTGGCAAGGTGTTGAGTGATTCTGCTTGGTTATCTAAAGCTAGACTAGTGTAAGGTTACTGTGTTGTCTACGATGTGTGCAGTGTTAGCTAAGCCCTACACGACATCGACAGGTACTGTGGGAGCCTAAGTTGTCTTCGGGTGGGTTTACTTTGCGAGCACAGCGCTGTGGTGTGAGAGGGCCATAGCCTATCCCTCACAACATGCTGTCCTTGTGTTGACTTCTGAGGGATCGCCAGGATAGAACTAGGTACTAGAGACCTAGATTTATCAAGAGAGCATCCCCGTCATATAACGTAATCTTCATTATACCACCTTCGGACAACGTCAGGCTACGAGCCGCATGCTCACCCATTGTTGCCCTGCCTTGATACCCCAGCTAGACTTTATTAACTGAGCAGACACTGGTTAGAGATAAGCCCCCATTATTATATGTATGCAACATTATTATTCACTGCACTTTTGAGGTTGTTGTTGAGTTGCACAACCATAGTAGGCTGTTGCGTTGTGTCACGAAGCATTTCTTTAGTTGTCGAGCATTACTACCTTTGCGCAGTCTTTATTATTCGCCTGCCTATTATTACTATATGTCCTAGTATTTATTGTGACCCGTATTCTGCATTATAATTGTTCAAGATTCTTTACGAACATCTTCCCAGCATCAGACTCATTTCAGAAGTTTCCAGTTGATGTTGCAGGACTAGCATTGCACTTTCTTTAATACAGGAGTGCCAGTTATTTGAGTATCTACCGTAACGTTAATTAATCACGTTAACTATCTTTTCTTTGTGTAACCTAATCGAGTAATCTTTTACTGTTTGAGAATAGGCTGTTTCATCGAGCGTCAGCCTAGTGTGTGTGCACCAGTTACCGAGTCATAGGATACCTCGTTGTCCAGGCACGACTCAGGGCGGTAATGGTGTTTTGTTTTCCAGTGTTTAAGGCAGGGGTTGGATCTAGTGTTACCGTTGTTGCATTTTGCCATTATCTAGTCCAATGTTGATGAGCCCTGTGTCTTTGAGAACCTGGATCGTAACAATACAATATGCATGCAACAACCAACACATGGCTCCAAACAATATCACTATGCACTGATGATATTTGATGATAAAAATTGTGATGTCTCATCTTGATTATTCGCCTATTACGAAGATATTGTAGATAGATGTGATATGAATTATGAAAACTTGATATTATTATGATGCAAAAATATGCTGTAATAGTGTACGGCTTTCATTATATATAAATAAATTAGCTGCTAAAGCATACTATTTTCCTCTAGGTGAAAACAAGAATATGGGAGATTATACAGCAATTCAGTCTGATCCGCAACGACCAGATAACAACTAAGCATTGCAATTTCAGTTTGGAATAAAGCAGGGGTCACACTAACGGCATTTACGACAATTAATGTAAACCAATTATCATCTAAAAACTTTTAAGTAAAATATATGCAAGGCTTCAACAAAAAGGATTATCTAGAATTAGTTAAGTTCGCGGTACCAAAGTTAAATTGCCCAAAATATTGCCTATTAAAGAATGCTAGATAATTGCTAATGTAATTCAACCTTAACTAAGACATTTGTTACGAATCCTTCGATCCCAGAAACGGCTAAATCACAGAAGACTTTTGTGATACACGATAGTATGACTGAATTAGGAGTATAGTTTATTAAGCTGTAGTTAATTCATAGGCTATCAAATGAAGTCAATTACAAAATATTTACTTATATGCAAAACACTGCAGTGAGTGCAAATGTCTGTGGTCAACTGTACAATATATGAGGGTGACATTAACGCAGGTGGAATGTTTGACTCCATCAATCATAAACCCAACCTTAGCCGTTTGTGTCTGTCTCTTTTACTGTCCTACTTTTCTTTTGGGGGGCAGGGGACTAGGAATCCTCCTCCCCTTGTAAAAATCACCTACTAGAACAGACAGAGTAAGGGGCAAAGAACGCGAAAATGGTCCCGGATCCTAAGAATTGGAACTTTCAATGTTGTTTCTCTTCTGGCTCTGTCTCGAGTCAGCCACCCCCAGCTATGGGGTATGTGCTTGAGTATATACATACTGTACATACATACATATACATTTATAGTAATTGACCACTAGGGAATCTCTATCTTCAAGGAATTCAAGCTATAGACATGTATTTACTTAGCAATAATACAAAAATATGTATGTTTGGGACTCAACATAATAATACTTACTTTAATGTAGTATACATGTTTGTGTATTCCAGACGGATGTTAGCTTTCATGTTTCCGTAGTATCGAATTCTACGGGCTCGATATTATCCTGTGGTCATTAGGCGTGTACTCAGAAGCCATAAGTCCTACACTTGTAGTTCATTTTGATTGATTGATTGATTGATTGATTGATTGCATACTGTATGTGACATTCTGCCCATCCAAATTATTGTCCGGTCGCATTAATGTCATTCTTACTATAATTACACTATATACTTTTGAATGGGGTCGACAGCATTTGTGTCTCACTTCAAGCCATTCATCACATGATTCGAATGCAATATCTTAGGTATTGGTTTAAAACATTTATTTGCACTCTGAAGATGATGTCATCCTTGCTTATATTAATACACTAAAACTGCAAAATCTATTTATGGTGAGACTGTGTTCGAATTATTCGTAAGAGTATGATCACCGTGTGTATTATTACTTAAGTAAATAATTATCAAATTATCCACGTTATGCTAAATATTTATCCATCCGTCTTAGATGATTGGTGAAATATATAATTCTAGACACTACTTCCTAAAACCTCAACAGTATTTTTCTATTAAATGACAGAACTAAAATTCTACAAATTAATAACATTACAAAATAATTTGGGGAATCATATTGTATTATCCTGTGAATGGAAAGGTAAGGGAAACAATATAATATATTCAAATTAATTTAACCCTTTCACTGCGACCAACGTCAATATATACGTCCTATGTAAACAAAAAACTATACTGCGGGCAAAGTACATAATTATATGTCTTGGTAGTACCGGCTGATTTGGTTGAACCACCTTGCCCCGGTTTTTGAAGGGGAACACATACTCAGATCAGTGTGTTCTGTGGCTTGATTGAGGGAGGATATGTGTTCAATGAAGAAGTGTTTTAGAAGCTGAAAATCAGCAAAAATAGAGCCACTTCTCCATGTATTTGTGACATTTGTATGCCAGGTACAAATATGAGGTTCATTTCATCTTCATTTCAACATCCCATACAGTCTTGTAAACAAAACACATGATAAAATAACTGTAAATATCATCCTGGTATTGCAAGTGGGAGTGAACCATAAACCTGTATATTTTCGCTGGCGAGTGAAAGTAGGAGGGTCGGCTTTCACTGATAGAAGACACAAAGTATTGATCAATTTTCCTGGGTGGAGTGAGGAGGTGGGGAGAGGGTGGTGATTGCTAAAGGGAGAGTTTGACCCAATCTATTCAATGGAGCTCCTTCCAATTTGCTCAGGGCTAGAGATATGGTGCTAGCAGTTAGGGCGACCTGTATTGAGCGAAATTAGCGGGGAAATAGCCTCCTGGGTTTATTCTTCCCTATAGAAGGACCACACCAAAAGGGTTAAGGAGGCAGAATCTTCAAAGGGTTAAAATATGGACAGGAAAAACAAAAGATGGAAACAAGAGCATAGCAAGTAGTGTTGATAATAATGAATACATTGCAACAATAGTGGATGGAAGTTTGTTTACATATGAAATATATGCAGGCAAAATTGCTGTCATTTAAGCAAAATAGGGATGTTATTAGTCATGTTGACGACTATGTGTGAGAGAGAGAGAGTCTTGCAAATATTGTTTACCCAGGCTGGTCATGTAAGAGATCTTGACTTAATATCCGGGCGGGGGTTGCAGGGTAAGTTTACTTTATTATTTCTCGTCTAACTCATTTGTCCTCTATATTAACATTTTGTTTTTAAAGAAAAATATGTTTGTGAAGATGGGGTAGACCGTCCCCAGCTTACCTTAGCTTGATGGTTGTGTATATGGCAACGTATTCTTGTCATACTATAATAATAATCTGTTTTCGCTACTAATGTTTCAACCAATTCAAGGTAACAATATTATGATATGAATGTTCACTTTTTTTAATTTCCTTGTGCGCATTCCATATATATTTTATGTAATCGTATGTTTGCATGTATGGAGTTTTCTTTCTAATATCCTTCCCTTTCGTTTCCATGTCCATGTCTGTGTAAATTGTATTAGTGTGTTCACAATTCTGCTGACCAAATAATACGCTTTCGCATATAATACCGTTTTCTATCGATTATACATAAATCGATGCTGTCTTTTTGCAATGTTGACTTTCTCATGCAAAGTCAATATTGTTTTAATTTATCACCTAGTTACATTATTTAACTATTTTACTAAGCCCTCCCTGATAATTATCTATTTTTAACCCCTCCAGCACCTTCTTCACATTCTTTGTTTTAGAATAAAACAAAATATAAGGCGGCATGCCTTATATTTTGTTTTATTCTAAAACAAAAATTGACGATTTCATGCAGCTAAAGAAGGACCTATAATATTAAGAGGCTTTATTGACATCGTATTTACCTATTTGAGTCGTAGAGGTAGATTATAAACAATAGACAATCGTCTAATGATAACCAGAATAAGATGTTCATTACATAATGGTGGTGAAGGGGTTAAACAAATAATGGTATTCCAATAACTCAATTCCCATAATTATGCATTGGCACTACAAATACAGTACTGCTCGCTAGTTGTATGCCTGTTGATTATATATTTCTGTGATTACTTTTTATTTTATTTTTTTGTTTTTTGTTTTTTTTATTTTTAACGCTTTGCTTTCCTTTTGTCATCCCGTAATTAAGCCGTAACTATCCCGGGGGAGATATTTTGGGAACCTTCCCCAAAATTGCTCCAATACTGCCGATCATACATTTTTTGCCCCATTAGTTGCAGATATTTGAAACGTTTCAACCCTCCAACTATCGTCCAATTGCTCTCATCTCTTGTATCTCTAAATTTTTTTTTAAACTAGTCTTGCTTCCAAATGTCTTCATAATTTCTCTTCTCATAATCTGCTCTCAGATCGCCAGTATGGCTTCCTTAACCCACAGAAACCCAGCGACGCACTATTTGCGTCCAAAATGTTTGTAACGCTAAACCCCAGCGACGCCTACGTATGCGTCAATGTTAATTACTCCGGTCCTATAGCACCTAGAGGGCTCAGATTTGTATGGGAACTGTATAAGTATCCCAAAACAACAATGCCGATGGTTGAAAACTCTCAAAGTCCAACCGCGTGCGCGTGAGCGCGCAAAAACCTGTTTTTGGGTGTTTTTGCCTACACATTTCCCCTCTTGTAAATCCGACTTTCGGGCGCACCGTAAGACCCCTTAATGACCTAGGGGATCTGGTTTTTGTGGGTTTTCCTTCATTCCTAACCCATTCCTGGTGTTTTCTGGATTTTTTTTTTTTTTCCAAAACCTGCCGGTCATGGGTGGTACATTTATTTTAAATTGCCTGGGACTCAGCGGGTTAAGGGTCCCTCTACTGCTGATCTTCTTTCATATTTTACTAACTCTTGGTCATCCTCCTTTCGGGACTTCGGTGAAAAATTTTCTGTTCCACTAGACATATCGAAGGCCTTCGATAGTGTCTAGCTCAAATGTTTAATTTCTAAACTACCCTCCTTCGATTTCTATCCCTCCATCTGTGCCTTTGTCTCTAATTTCCTTTCCGGCCGTTCCATAGCTGCAGTTGTGGACGGCCGTGGCTCACTTCCTCATCCTATTGACTCCGGTGTTCCTCAGGGTTCTATCCTATCTCCTATTCTCTTTCACATTTTCATAAATTATCTTTGCAACCGTACATCCAGTTCCATCCATTCATATGCAGACGACTCTACCTTACACTATTCAATTAGTTTTCCAAAACGTCCCAGCCAGCAGTACCTCAAAAACAAAGCTAATGAAGCCATAGAACACTTATCTTCTGATCTAGCTACTATTTCCAATTGGGGTAGAGAAAACCTTGTTGCATTTAATGCCTCCAAGACCTAATTTCTCCATCTTACTACCTGTCCGGAACCTTCAGAGGACTATCCCTTATTCTTCAACAATTCAAAAATCAATCCTTCATCTTCTCTCAATATTCTTGGTGTCTCTTTTTCTTCTGCTCTCACTTGGAAGGACCATATTACCAGTCTTGGTAAGGCAGCCTCCCAGAAGCTGGGTGAGCTCAACCGTCTCAAGGGGTTCTTTATCCTTGCGCAGCTTCTTCCTCTGTATAAGGGCACAGTGCGTCCTTGTATTGAGTATTATTCACATGTGTGGGGAGGATCCTCTCACACCGCACTCCTAGACAAAGTAGAAAGGAAAGCCTTTCTCTATAATTAACTCCCGTCCACTCACCAACTCTCTGCAATCTCTCTCTCTTCGCCGCAATGTTGCATCTCTTGCGCTATGCTATCGCTACTACAATAATCAGTGTTCTTTGGAGCTTTCCCAGTGTATACCACCTCCTCTACGTAGGGTACGTAGAACCCGTCTTTCAACACAATCCCACCCTTACTCTGTGCAACCCTCCAACCCAAGAGTGAAACGCTTTTCTCAGACTTTCTTCTATTCAACTGCTGAGCTCTGGAACTCTCTCCCAGAATCAGTCTTTCCCTCTTCCTAAGACTTAAATTGCTTCAAACTCTGTGTGTCCAGGCATCTTAGCTCGAACGTCCCTTGATTTCGGCCCTGTCACTCTTTCAACTCTGGGGGAGGCACTCGCTGCAGGCAGTTCTGCCTTTTGTCTCCCTCATTCACATAGAACAAAAAATACAGATGTATTTTTTTTTCTGGGTGACCGATAGTGAGCCTGCATTTTAAGCGATAGTTTGTGTGCACCCGATCCTTTCCATTTGTTGTCTGTCATGTTTGTGTTTCCTTTGAAAAATGGGACTTGTCCTTTCCATTCCGTGTTCTATGAAACAAACACTTTCCTTCCCCCTCCTTCCTTTCCTAACTCCTTCCCCGTGGTTGGTATATCGTTCCCTTCCCCCTCCTGATATATCACCACTGCCTGCACCACACAGAGATGATAGTTATGGTGCCCGTTTGTCATACCTCACCATGCTCTCTCTCTCTCTCTCCCTCTCTTACTCGACTGTCAAGAAACAAAGATTCCATGATATTTTCTCTCACTTTCGCATCTGTACTCTCACACAGCCTCTCTCCCAAATGTAGCAATACACAAACCCTATTACACTCTTAGTCTCTCTCTCACATTCACTCTCACTCTCTCTTGTCTTCCTGCCTGCCTGCCTGTCTATCCCTCTGTCTGTCTATCTCCCTGCTTGTCTGTATATCTGTCTACCTACCTGCCCTTTTTCCTACTTTCCTGCCTTCCTCCCTTCCTCCTTCCCTGCCTGCCTGCCTGCCTGCCTCCGTCCCTGCCGTCTGCCTCCGTCTGCCTCGATCCTCCCTGCCTACCTCTCTCCATGCCTGTCTCCCTCCCTGCCTGCCTCCCTCCCTCCCTTCCTGCCTGCCTCCCTCCCTGCCTGCCTGCCTGCGTCCCTCCCTGCCTGCCTCCCCCCCTGCCTGCCTGCCTCCTTCTTTGCCTCCATCCCTCCCTGTATGTCTTCCTCCCTCCCTCCCTGCCTGCCTGACTCCTTCTTTGCCTGCCTGCCTCCCTCCCTGTATGTCTTCCTCCCTCCCTCCCTGCCTGCCTGCCTCCATCCCTCCCAACCTCCCTGCTCCCCTCCCTGTATGTCTGCCTCCCTCCCTCCCTGCCTGCCTGACTCCTTCTTTGCCTGCCTGCCTCCATCCCTCCCAACATGCCTGTCTCCCTCCCTGTATGTCTGCCTCCCTCCCTCCCGCCCTGCCTGCTTGACTCCCCCCTGCCTTCCTGCCTGCCTGTCTACCCACCTCCCTCCCTGCTTGTCTTAGGTTCTCTCTGCACCATGAAACCCTCACTAAATCTCTTGGCTTATCTGGCACTACAATTTACATATTCCTCTCACAATCTTTATATGGTGTTGGTGTTTGACAATATGATCCTCCTTATTTTTCTGCACCAACATGTAATATTTATTATGATACAATGTTTATGTTACGCAAATTCATCATTTTGTCAGTGTATTTGTCGTATTGGCAAAATAATTTCCTTGCATTATTTATCTAATCTGATTCACACAGATACACATGATTAAATACTCCATAAAACTTATGATTAAGTTTAAGCATAGAAGAAATATATGTAATATTTACAAAGGATCTATTACTGCTTAACCCTTTCAGTGCGGGTAGCATTATATGACAGGCGGACAGGCTGGGCACAAGCGGCGGGCATGCTGGGTCAAAGCAGCAGGTCTATCATACGAGGGCCTGTGTTTCATTGTATTTCCTGTGCTAACAAAGCTACCAACATTCTGGCTGGATTACCAGATCCCACCAAGCTGTATTTCCTGTGCTAACAAAGCTACCAACATTCTGGCTGGATTACCAGATCCCACCAAGCTGGTTCTCTATAAGAGGTGACCCAGCTTAGAGCTTACTTGGCCGTGGGTCTTGCCAGGGGGTGCATGCTTCTTCCAAGCACTGAATGCTTCTTGTGTGACTCAAATCCATTTTACTTCCTTGCTTAATTGTACATAATATAGAACAGCTACAAACAAGATTGCAGTAGCTACATGCAGCCCACAACATGCACTTTCTACAAGCAAAATTCCCTAAGTCTTTGTTTCCAAAGTTAAACTGAGAGAACAGACGCGAAACATTGTAAAAATGTCTGGTCGCAGACTCGGAAAATTACCGACAAGAAACGCTTCAATCACCCTCACCACTAACAAGTTCACAGACAAAGGAGTATGAAAGAAAACAAGCAACAACAGATCTATTGATCCTTTCGAGCTTGGTTTCCACAGATAAATCAAAATATGGTAAGTATCCCAGATATGTTTATCTTTGCAATAGCTCAGCAAGGTAATACAATAAACATACTTAAAGTAGACACACCCTCTGCCAATCACAGCGCTCCCTTTTACTCACTTGCAAAGCCAGCTGATTTTGACAGCGCACGGCTGCAACGTGCCATGCCCCGCCCACCAGCCAATCAGCAGCCTCTATTATCGGAGCGCGAAGCTGGACGTCTTACTTCCCCTCAGAAATCACTCTCTTTCTTTGCTCGAAGAATTCCTTCTGATTATACCTTGAGTAATACCTCGGTGCCAGCCCTGTACTCCCGTAAGCCACCAAAAGAGGGTTTTAATCAGCTTCCTGGGACGTATCTTGAAGAGAAGAGAGAGGAAGGGAAGCAAGCCAGAATCCAGAGCAATCGTGTCTCGGCGCGTGCCAGGCAGCCAATCACAGCACGGGAGAGCGTGAGGCCTGAGTATAAAGGCTGCCGCGCGCGGACTCCAGGGGTCACTCACCCCTCAGAGCTCACCGGGTCCACACACTGCAACCTACTTGCTCTCCCTCTCGCCCGGGCACAAAGGAACACCAGGAGCCCACTTTTCCAGCTACCTTGCCCTCACCTAAACACAGTTCCAGACACACACACACCTGATCCAGCATACCAGAATACATTTGTTTAAGGACCAATATTGGGCCCGCATATTATAAGGAGAGAAATAGAGACGGGTGGACAAATCTGGTGGTGTTATATATATAAATTTATGTGTCTTCTAGGACAAGACTAAATGAAAAAGAATTTAGACTTACCTGTATAATTATATAAAGATGATGATGTGTTTATTAATTAGTTATTTTTGTTAGCACCGGCACCAGCCGAAGAGTTATTAGATAGGATCTGATAGGAGAGATTAAAGATTAAAAGAGCAGGGGAAAGACCACTTGTGTTAATACATGAGGCAACCATAGGTAAAGAGGGAAACAGTGGTTTAGTTGCCAAATAGAGTAAAGATTAAAAGAGTAAGAGTAAAGAGGGGAGGAAAAGAATACTGTGTTAATAAATGAGGCAACCAAAGTTAAAGAGGGAAACAGTTGTTTAGTTGCCTAATAGATTAGCTATAGCTAGGGATGGACACTAGTCCAAATGAATCATTGATTAAGTTGTGTAGAAAGGAAACTGTAACGAAGGGCACTAGTCCAATGTGAACTATGATATTTTTAAGTCTAAACGAGTTATTCCGTGTATGCGTCTGAGGCACGGTTCATCTTTTGTTAGTACGATAATTGATTAAAGTGAAAGGTAACCTAGCGTGTTGGTAACAGGGTTACTAGAGGGTAAATTCAGAAGATGTAATTGAGAAAAAGATTGTAAATCTATATTGTGAAGTAATGGGGTGACGGAACCCAATAATATTATTGAGATAAAGATTGTAAACCTAATTGTGAAGTAACTGGGTGGCGGAACCCAATAGTGTGTTGAGGTAAAGATTGTAAATCTATATTGTGAAGTAACGGGGTGACGGAACCCAATAGTATTATTGAGATAAAGATTGTAAACCTAGATTGTGAAGTAACTGGGTGGCGGAACCCATAGTGTACGTGAGAGAGACCTTGTATTCTCATTCGGTAATTTGTATGATTTTATGTCATTGTGGAGGTACTTGTGTAGTAACAATGGTTGTGTCAGAGGAATAAATAGATTCTATATATTGAGGAGGTAGATTATATATGTTATAGCCTTGGGATTGGGAAAAGGCTCTGTAAACATGGGAAACCTTAAAGAGTAGAGGAACGAATATAACTTTTGTTTTAGTTAGGCAAAGAGCATATGGTTCATTAGGCCCTGGTCTAAATAAAAGACACAGCAGGGTATTGACTAAATTATTTAGGATTAATCACTAATAACGGGTCGTAGGATTGAAGCCGACTTGAGTCAATACCTGAATAGTGGGGATTCAGTTAGAGAATAACGGGAACTCTAGGGGTCCAGAGTACAACCTAGCATGAATCGACGTAATATTTAATCTGTGTCTTGAATTCATCTCGGCCCGAGCCAAGAACCTATTATTAGGGTAGTTAGGAAGTCTGTTAAATAAAATATACGAACTTCTAAATGACTGTCGAATTATCCCCCGTAGTAGTAGCATAAAAGATTTAGAATTAAATACTACAATACTATTGTCCATTCATTATAAGTAGGCCAAGCATCTTAACTACTAACCTCTATAACTCAAAGAACAACTAGACTAATCGAGCTAAGATTTCAAGCATTTGGGAAGAGTCAGCCTAGGAATATGTGGCTAAAGTCACAGCCCATTTTCTCTAGCCTTATTTTAGTTACAGAGGTTAAGAGTCATGATTTCTGGCTTACCTATAATGAACAGAGTTAGCTATTGGTGTATGAGACCCATTAGGCCCTCCCTGCAGAAGCGACACATTTTCCGGTGGTCACTATAGTTAAGCTGTATTTTACACTGGTATCGGGAACTAGACTGATGGTAGATGAATTTAGGTGACCGAAATAGACTATATGTTGACCTCATAAGATGCCAGACCAGTGTTGAGGATAATTGTTAATGTGAAAAAGCACTCATGTGATACCGGCTTTAAGGGTAAATGTTAGGGGGAAAAGCTCTCGTGTGATACCGGCTTTAGACATATTGGTGAGACCTATAAGCCAAAAGCATTATCTCTAGTTAATGTTAATAAACAGATGTTCTCCATGTAAAGATGGTAAGCCAAGAACCAGGGATAAATGATGTGAATGAGTGGCAGGATTTAAGGGACAGTGGTTATTTTTTGGGGTCTTATTTGTGTATATATTCATTTAGTCGTTAGTTTCCTCGGTAGACCTTCCCAACATGATACAATCTTATATCTGAATGGTTTGCATACATGAGGTCAAAACTATATGAGTTTAATCTCTATTGTTCTTACCAATAATCTTTAAAGCCATATTTAACATGATATAATTGTCTCTTTTAGTAATCATGAGAAAAAGAGAGAGAGAGATAGATAGAGGGAGAGAGAGTGAGAGAGAGACTGGTAAAGAGACAGACGGACATAACAACAGCTAGATTCAGATATGAATACCGCCCAAATTGTGATCACACTCCCCTCCCTCTCCCACTATCTCTGGCTCCAACAACAATACGAGGCAGGATTGTAAATACAGTGTGATTGTGCCCAGGATGGGGTAGGAGGAGAGAGGGAGTAGTGCTGATAGGGCTGTGTGGGTGAGTGTCTGGGATTGTAATGTAGCAGTGATAAGGACACGGAGAGAGAGAGGGAGAGAGGGAGGCGGAGGGAGAGAGAGAGAGATTCGAAGTACATTAATTCAACCATTGCCAATTCAACCAATAATGTAATATTAGGTTATATTAGGTCTTGTTAAGTTAATAATTTAAATTGTTACTGGTTTGGTTTGCTGTGAATGATTTGGCTTGTTAGAATGGCCAACGGGTTATAAGTTCTTCGGGGACAAAGTAAATAGACTAGACAGAGCTTGTGGTACCAATTGTGATGTCTCGCTCTTGTTTTCCCTCTATTCCTCGTTCGGTTATGTTCACAGACCATTTATTCTCTTCATCATCAACTATTCATTTAGGAACTCTGTCTATCTTTCTATTCGTGTTTGTTCTCCACTAGCACTCAGCCGTGTTTAGGTTCCACAGTCTTACACTTTCCATTATCACCCTCTCTTTTATTGACCTTCCAATACAGTATCTTATATTTACCTCTAGTGAAGATCGACCCGACCTGACAGCCTTATCTGTTCTTCTTTTATTTTATCTCACTACTCTTTTCGCTACTCTGTTATATTATATATGTCAGTCTTCTGCCTCTCCAAATTTACCTTTTCTCACTACCCAACCACTCCTTGTTGGTGTTATATACTGTATATTACATCAGCTTCTTTGTTTTGAGAATGTATTTATCCTCATAATTATTCTTATTCTCCTTCTTAACCCGGGAACGGCGAGGAGACTCTTAAGAGGTATTGGTGGTAGAAGGTGATGGGACTCTTAACCCTTAATTAGCGGCTCACCACATAAGTCGAGTTAAATAAAGCTGGACTATGTGGCGGCGCTCGACATAGGTCGAGTGGCAATTTCAGCACGTAATGTTGCTGAGAGAGAGAGACAAGTGGTGGCAGGAGACTAGCGAGCGTATGACTGCTCCAGACCACCGCGGCGAACCTACTGACACGAATCTCAGCTCCCTCCTCCCTCTCTCACTCGCTACATACTCAATTATATGGGGAAAGTACCGAATTACATGCTTTTTGCACTCGCGTTGCACGGTTATTGCAAGAAAACTAGCCATCATAAAAGGATCGTTATGGTGTCATTCGAAAGCTCTGTTTATGCCCTTTCAGGAATAGGTACTTGTTTTACGTTCTGGGTCTTATTTAGGCATGAAAATGATCACGTAAACAGCCCTATTTTGGCTAAAAACACCCCGCTGGGCGGTACATATAAATAAACCGCATAGGCCGCTCGTAAGGTGTTAAGATCCAAGGCCTAAAAATAAACTTTTAAGAGATCCCAGTAGCACTCAAAACAAAGGAATATGTGGTTAAGTGAGATAAATCCCCTCCATACCCTCTATCACTCCTCCACAAGTGTCAAAACCCCCTCCTCCCCCACCCCTCTTTCAATTATCACCTATTTTTCCTCTTAGTCCCTTCTTTATCGGTTTATTTATGGCGCCAATATCTCCAATCCGGTTTCAAGGTCGTCTACTGCGCATATCGAGAGTGTGGGAAGAGAAAGAAAGCAAGACTGAGGTTTCGATCTGCCTTTAGGCCTCAGAGAGGGAGGGTATACATCGCGTTCGCCTCTCACCTCATGACTGGAGGGTCGGCAATAATTTGTCTTTTTCACCCCCCAAATACTATTCCCACTTGTTTTATTGCTGTTACATGTTAATATCTTCATATTAAACGTAAAATAGGCCCATATGAATAAGTAATAACGATATTTTTGGTAAAATTACGATTTTAGGCGGGAATGAAACCAGCCATCTGGCTGGCTCAGTTGACGGCGTGCCTGGTTCCAATCTTACAGGTCTCGCGTTCAATCCCCGCTCAGATTGAAAAGTTTTTCTGAGATATAGCCGGCGGTTACTGTCTTCCCATGAGCAAGGGAGATGCGTAATGGTCTCTGGTTGATTAAAGAAGTGTGAAGCGCTTGAGAATCCTCGAAGGAGGAGATACGGGCGCTAAATAAGCAACTATAAACCGGGAGGGTTTGAACTACCAATAGCTCGCGCTTCCCAGGTTAATGACGATTATTTTCTGTAACTATAGAGTCAAAGACAATCATTAGTAAAACAACTGAGCTTGGTTCTTGGAAATTGATTAGCGTAGTTCTTACTGAAGTGCACACCGTCGTGGTCAATGGTTTCTCTTGTTTCGAATAGCAAAGTATTTAGATAATTGTTTTTATTATTAAAACTATACTTTGTTACTCTTCAAGGTTGTAATATGAAACTTGATCAATGTTTTAGATATAATTTACAATGTTCTTATATTATGACAATTTATGTCGTGTTCATGACCATCAAAACGCCACCAATTAATAATAAAAACACCTGATAATCAATTTACGTTCGGAAGTAAAATACTCCAAGCTTTATAAACTGACCAATAAAACATACACTTTACAAATAGCACCGTTGTTTGAAGCCACGGTGAAAATAAAACATTAAGGGGACCGACCCGGGTTTTATTTTATTTCTGGGTAGTAGCCATTCGACCCCATTCAGTCTACTGCTTTAACACTCAACGAGCGGCTAGGTCGGTAACTTCTACTACCTGCCAAGCGGGTGGTTTTACCCTAAATGAGCTTAATTCCATGCTCTTTTTCATGCATAAACAAGAGCCAGAGCGTAATACAATTATGTATCCCTGAAAGGGTAATAATTGAGCTTTCCAATGACACCAGAACCATCCTTCTACGACCACGGGTTCTCTTGCAACGATTGTGCTACACGAAGGAAAAATCCCTAAAATACAGCAATTTCTTCAGTTTTTACCCTGTATTGCGGGACCAGGGATGTGGTGGGATGTGAAGACAGTGCCAGTGGCGGGACAACGTCCATGCCGAACGGTCAGAGCCTATCCGCGCTCCTCCCGCTGGTCGGACTCTCTCTCAGAGCCGATTACGTGCTCAACATGGCATGCGACTATAGCCGGGCCCCGCCACTTAGTCCTTGGTTCTCTAGTCCGACTATAGCCGGGCGCCGCCAAAGAGGGGTTAAGACGTTTATCGTCATCCATGTGTCACGAGCCAGCATATTTTGGATTATGTTTTAGACAGCTGACTTAATTTGTACATTTTCCGGTAGAAAAATGACTGGTGAAGCCGGATTTCTCCATACAATGATGGCTCGCTGTCGCTCGTCAGGAAAAAATCGATACCTGAATGGGGAGAAACGTCCTAAAACAGTAGACTGAATGGGGCCGAATGGATAAAACCAAGAGAGAAAAGCAGGTCGGTCCCCTTAACAGCGGTGACAAAGGTTTTTATTGGGGTAACTGTGTGTGGCTGACATTGTTAAAGGCAGGCAATGGCGTATGGAAGCCAGTTTGATTCTTGTTAGTTATCTGTTGAAACTTTGTTATAGAAGGGGTAGAAAGGGGAATGGTAGAAAAGGGTGCAATAGTAAGAGGAGTGGTAGAAAAAAGGAGATATAGAAAGAGGAGCGATGGCAAGAGAAATGGTGAAAACAGTATAGAAAGAAAGAGGAGTGCTAGAAAGAAGAGTTATAGAAACAAAAATAGAGATGAGTGATGAAAGAAGAATGATACCAAGTGTAGATATAGAAAAAATAGAGATAGAAATATAAGTGTTTAAAATACGCGTGGTAGAAAGACGAGTGGTAAACAAGAGGAGTGGTGCCGTAGAATGGAAAGTGGTAGAAAGAACAGTGGTTGAAAGAGAGTGATATAAAAGGAATGGCAGAAAGATAAGTGAAACAAAGATGAGTGATAGCAAGAGGAGTGATAGAAAGAGGAGTGATAGCAAGAGGAGTGATAGAAAGAGGAGTGATAGAAAGAGGAGTGATAGCAAGAGTAGTGATAGAAAGAGGAGTGATAGAAAGAGGAGTGATAGTGATAGAAAGAGGAGTGGTAGAAAGAGAAGTGATAGCAAGAGTAGTGATAGAAAGAGGAGTGATAGAAAGAGGAGTGATATCAAAAAAAGAGGAGTGATAGAAAGAGGAGTGGTAGAAAGAGAAGTGATAGAAAGAGGAGTGGTAGAAAGAGAAGTGATAGAAAGAGGAGTGATAAAAGAGGAGTGATAGCAAGAGGAGTGATATCAAAAAAAGAGGAGTGATAGAAAGAGGAGTGATAGAAAGAGGAGTGATAGAAAGAGGAGTGATAGAAAGAGGAATGATAGAAAGAGGAGTGATAACAAAAGTGAATAAAAGAGGAGTGATAGAAATAGTAGTGATAGAAAGAGGAGTGATAGAAAGATGAGTGATAGAAAGATGAGTGATAGAAAGAGGAGTGATATAAAGATGAGTGATAGAAAGAGGAGTGATCTAAAGATGAGTGATAGAAAGAGGAATGATAGAGAGAGGAGTGATATAAAAAGGAGTGGTAGTAAGAGGAGTGATAGAAAAAGGAGTGGTAGTAAGATGAGTGGTTAGAAAGAGGAGTGATAGAAAGAGGAATGATAGCAAGAGGAGTGATAGAAAGAGGAGTGATAGAAAGAGGAGTGATAGAAAGAGGAATTATAGCAAGAGGAGTGATAGAAAGCGGAGTGGTAGTAAGAGGAGTGGTTAGAAAGAGGAGTGATAGAAAGAGGAATGATAGCAAGAGGAGTGATAGAAAGAGGAGTGATAGAAAGAGGAGTGATAGAAAGAGGAGTGGTTAGAAAGAGGAGTGATAGAAATAGGAATGATAGCAAGAGGAGTGATAGAAAGAGGAGTGATAGAAAGAGGAGTGATAGAAAGAGAAGTGATAGAAAGAGGATTGGTTAGAAAGAGGAGTGATAGAAAGAGGAATGATAGCAAGAGGAGTGATAGAAAGAGGAGTGATAGAAAGAGGAGTGATAGAAAGAGGAGTGATAGAAAGAGGAGTGGTTAGAAAGAGGAGTGATAGAAAGAGGAATGATAGAAAGAGGAGTGATAGAAAAGAGATTGGTAGAAAGAGGAGTGATAGAAAGAGGAGTGATAGAAAGAGTAATGGCAGCAGTAAGACAGGATAAAACTAGACCGGTGTTCAGATACTCACACACGTGGCGAGTTATAACAAATCAAGGACATGATAGCTTATTACATACTTACGACGTCATAAGGTGTACATGCCGCGAAATACTAGGTAATATTGAGTGCTTATATCCGGTAATGACGTGAGTGGAATTTTTCCAGAACAAGAATTCTCAAAAACACTAGGCATATATTAGATCCAGACACATGTTTTGAATATTGCAGTCTCTAAAGTTACTGTGTATGATTTCATGTTACAACAAATATAGAGAGATACATTTAAATATCAGGGGTTAGTTTAAAAGAGGTTCAATCATTTTAAAGGGATTTCCTTTTGTTTGTAAAGTTTTTGTATACTTATATGTACTGCTTTTTACCTCTAGCAAGTGATTTCAGTAGAACAATGAGGTATCTGTAACAGTGATTATCGCTAAAGACTTACAATCACTTTTATTTCCATGTAGATGAGGGAGACAAAAGTCAGAACTGCCTGTGACGAGTGCCTCCCCCACAGCTAAAAGAGTGACAGGGCCAAAATCAAGGAATGTTCGAGCCAAAATGCCTGGACACACGATGTTTGAAGCCAATTCAGTCATAGGATGAGGGAAAGATGGATTCAGGGAGAGATTTCCAAAGTTCAGTTATTGAATAGCAGAAATATTGGAAATATCATATAACTCTTGGATTGGAGAGTCGCACAGAGTAGGAGGGGGATTACACGCAAGACGAATGTTACGTACTCTACGTAGCGGAGTTGGTATACACTGAGAGAGCTCTGAGGAACACTGATTATCGTAATAGCGATAGAATAACGAGAGAAATGCAACATTTCGGCCAAGAGAGAGAGATTGCAAAGAATCGGTGAGTGAACGCGAGTTAATGAGATAAAAGGCTTTCTTTTCTACTTTGTCAAGAAGTGCTGTGTGAGAGGATCCTCCCCATACATGCAAACATTACTCACTACATGGACGCATTGTAGCCCTGTACAGAGCAGAAGGTGTGCAGTGGTAAGGAACCCCTGGAGGCGGTTGAACACACCTAGCTTTTGGGAAGCTGTTTTAGACAGGGTGATATGCTTTTTTCAAGTGAAATCAGAAGGAAAAGAGACCCCGAGAAAACTGAGAAAAGATGAATGGGTCATTTGTGTATTGTTGAAGTATAAGGGATAGTCCTCTGGGAGTTCTTGACAGGTAGTTAAATGGAGAAATTGAGTTTTGGAAGCATTGAAAGCATCAAGATTTTCTCTGCCCTAAATCTATATTATTGATTAGTCAGACGATAAGTGTTTTATGGCATCATCATGTGCATTGTTGAGTGATTGTTTGCTGGAGGGTTCTAAACAAACTAGATGAATAGTGTAAGAAATACACTGACGAAATACACTGAAATGTGTTGTTCGCTTCTATCATGACACTCAATATAACAAGGTGTATATGGATCTTGAATATAACCACTACAGCTGTCACTACGACCAACAGTACCACTACTGTTTCTGCCACACCCACCATTGTTATTTGTCACCGCTGTAGTGTCGTGGGGAGAACTGACGTCACACGGTGAAACTTACAATGGTGTTACGGGTGATGACAACCATGCTTTGTGTGTGTGTGTCTGTGTGTCCTTTACATGTTTATCAATACTTACCGTAACAAAGCATAACAGCGCCATATTAGAATAAATCAATACATCAATAAATACAAACATAAACAAAAGATATCCATTGTTGATGGTTTCTGTTGGCTTCAGTGTATTGTACAGTTGATATGAGCTAGTGGTACACTACATCACTATAGCACTAACACTCCCAGTCCTCAAACCTTTCATTATTTTGTCTACCTGCGATACGAGTCCGTGTTTCGTTTTGTAATGTATCTGTTGTGTGTGTGTGTGTGTGTGTGTGTGTGTGTGTGTGTGTGTGTAATTCACTTGCTTGTTCGTCAAGGGGAATCCACGCAATGCGAGCTAAGCTCATTATTATCGCGCCTCCTTAACTGCGAATGTATTGCGTGAAATGCATGTTAAGTGTTTATGTATCGTTGGAATGGCTGTGGATGTGTGTGTAGTCTTTATTTTTAGCCAATTGGCGACATCTGGAAACGAAGGCTTAGGGTTAATCTGTACGGTACCATTCTCACTACGGTACCAGTCTCACCCGAAGGCTTAGGTTGACCAGTAGCTTAGGTTGACCAGTACGATACCCATCTCACCTTGTAACCGATCACCAACCCCAGATGGGACGTCACAACTTCGTCCACTTACACCAGGTTCCTATTTATACTGCTAGGTGAACAGAGGCTACACCGTTAGGAGACTTGCCCAAATGTCTCTTCCCCGCCCGGGTCTCGAACCAGGGACCTTCTGGTTGTGAGCCAGACGCGCTATCTGTTACGCCACGGGGATGTGTGTGTGTGTGTGTGTGTGTGTGTGTGTGTGTGTCTGTGTGATCAATAGGCATTTCTTAGCTTATACATGGCATATCTTTGTATGAACCAAAGATAATTGCCATCAATAGTCTTACGTACTCTCCAGCCAATGTGTACATGTGGCAGTCCAATCCTAAGTGGTACGAAAACCCAGGCATTTACTTACCGTATATCATCAGGAATATGACTCATTATAACTCCCCATATTAAATTCTCCTTTTGTACCAGCGACGTCTTTTGATTTTATTCTAGCTATATTTGGACGATTTTGTGCAGTTTGAGTAGGATATGTGGCAGTAAAAAGGGTTAAGTGAGATAGTTCGAACACTGTTATTCAAACTGAATAACATCGTCTTATTGTAGCCAGAATAAAGTTAATGGAACGGCGCCGGTACTATATGGGTAAATACTCTGACACCAAGAGGAAATAAAAAGAAAATAGTTTCCCAATCAACGTGCAAGTTTGTATTACCACTACCTACAAGCGATCCATTTCCAATCATTTAACCCCTTCTGAACCAGTGATGTACTTTTCATTATATTATGGCGAGTATTAGACGATTTTAATCATTTTAAAATGGGCGTCTACCAATTAAAAGGCTACAGACTATAGGTAGCGCCAACGAACTTGACAATAAACTTGATCCCTGACCTCTTCGTAACTAAAAAGGGACTAGAGCAAACAGGCTGTAAATATCCACACCTATTCCCTGGTGGAGTCTTCCCAAATTATATTAATTTCATCCCGATTGCTTTCATTAATGTTGAGTTAAAAGAAGTTAAGGGATCAAGATTATTGTCAAGTTCGTTGGCGCTGCCTACAGTATAGTCTATTAATCATTTTAGCAACCATGTATCTTTCCTAAGCTTCATAAAATCGTCTCAATGTACCTGAAATCAAAATAAGAGACTTTGCCAGTACTGTTTGTTCCCTAGACCTCCATCAACCTTACAAATGTCACACCCTAGAGCCCCTTTCAAGATAAATATGTACATTTTTAGGTAGACAAATGGACTGGCAGAAGGCAGGTTCCTCTTGAATTACAGGTCGCTATCGCTCGCCAGGAAAAACTGACAACTATATGGCACGAAACATCTTAAAATCGCCTAACTAACAGGGCAAACATCTTAATATTTCAAAACTAATGGGGCTAAACATGAGAGAGAAGGTTAGAAAAAAAATCCCTGGAGTGGAAACCTGCCCTAACTAGAACCGGCCCCCCCCCCCCCCCCTAGTTCCTGCTGCCGGAGATTAACTATATTTACCTACATTATTTACAGGGTTTGTTGAAGCTTAGGAAGGATATAATTATGGTGGCTTAAAGGGTTAATTGAGATAGAATGTAGACCAGAATGTAATGACAATGTTGTCGCCGGTACAGAAAGGATTAACACTCCATGATGTATATAATCACTAAACAAACCTTAGATTACTATTTCAGTAGTATTTAACAGTAAAAACTATCATAATGGGAAATAATGTGTGACTCGAATCATGTAACGTTGGTTGGGTCATAATCACTGTAAACAAATGTTTCGTATATTCTGGCATTTCATCAAACATTTCAGCATCTGACTGTTTACATGGCCAAGGTATGTAAACGTTATCTTGTGTGATATTCCATGTCTGAAATTAATTTCAAATTCCACAAACCAATAACAACACAGATTATTTCAATAACTTGTACCCAATAACAATCCTGAATTCATTACAATACTCTACAATACATGCTCACCGTTTTCTGCTAATACATACAATGTGGTATTGGTCTGAGTTTGAAAACATTATCATCTGAGGGCAAAGTTTTTTTTTAGCACTTATTTCATAAACTTTGCTTGCTGAGTTTCAATTTCAATTTCAATTTCATTTTGCTCAATCAGCTCATGATTCTATGGTACTTCAGTTATGTATAAAAAAAAAAAAAAAAAAATATATATATACAGTATATATATATATATACGGTATATATATACATATATATATATATATTCTCTTTTAAATAGATCTTTTAAACAGATCCCTACTGCTACCTACCAGACCGCCAAGGCCCTGAACAAACTCCTCACCCCTTTTGTTCCTCGGCAATACAACCTCAACTCTGCTTATAACTTCCTAGAAATTCTACGAGATGCCCCCCCAGCTAACGACCACTGTTACGATCCAGGTTCTCAAAGACACAGGGCTCTTCAACATTGGACTAGATAATGGCAAAAAGCAACAACGGTAACACTAGATCCAACCCCTGCCTTAAACACTGGAAAACAAAACACCATTACCGCCCTGAGTCGTGCCTGGACAACGAGGTATCCTATGACTCGGTAACTGGTGCACACACACTAGGCTGACGCTCAATGAAACAGCCTATTCTCATACAGAAAAAGATTACTCGATTATGTTACACAAAGAAAAGATAGTTAACGTGATTAATTAACGTTACGGTAGATACTCAAATAACTGGCACTCCTGTATTAAAGAAAGTGCAATGCTAGTCCTGCAACATCAACTGGAAACTTCTGAAATAAGTCTGATGCTGGGAAGATGTTCGTAAAGAATCTTGAACAATTATAATGCAGAATACGGGTCACAATAAATGCTAGGACATATAGTAATAATGGGCAGGCGAATAATAAAGACTGCGCAAAGGTAGTAATGCTCGACAACTAAAGAAATGCTTCGTGACACAACACAGCCTACTCGGGTTGTGCAACTCAACAACAACCTCGGCTCAAAAGTGCAGTGAATAATAATGCTGCATACATATAATAATGGGGCTTATCTCTATCCAGTGTCTGCTCAGTTAATAAAGTCTAGCTTGGGTATCAAGGCAGGGCAACAATGGGTGAGCATGCGGCTCGCAGCCTAACGTTGTCCAAGGGTGGTATAATGAAGATTACGTTATATGACGGGGATGCTCTCTTGATAAATCTAGGTCTCTAGTACCTAGCTCTATCCTGGCGATCCCTCAGAAGTCAACACAAAGAGGCAACACTATGTTGTGAGGGATAGGCTATGGCCCTCTCACACCACAGCGCTGAGCTCGCAAAGTAAACCAACCCGAAGACAACTTAGGCTCCCACAGTACCTGTCGATGTCGTGCAGAGCTTAGCTAACACTGCACACCTCGGAGACAACGACACAGTAACCTTACCCCTAGTCTAGCTTTAGATAACCAAGCAGAATCACTCAACACCTTGCAAAGGAGACATATACCGTTCTACAACCTTCCCGAGAGATGACACATATGGAAAAGTCCGTCTCTCTAAACCTCAATAAAGCATAATACCTCCTTAACCTAATACATGGAAATATCTGAGAGCTTCGCTTACAATACGACTGGTCGACGGTGAACGTCTATGCTGAAACCAGAAGGGATGTTGAGTTTAATAAAGATTAGAGAATGAGAAAGGAGAAGTCGAGAGAGAGAAATAGTATGCAAAGTCGCGAGTATGGGGGACAGAATTGCAATGGATGTAGGCGATACGCGTGTCAGGCAAGCTCTGAGCTGGTAAAGAACACGAGGCAGCGACGGGAAGGGACTAGTTGACCACCCGGCCGCCAACGCCGTCAGCGCCCAAGCGAGCCGCGTCATAGCTCACCTCGCTGCCGGGTGTACTCCCTCACACTCTCTCGCTCGCCTCCCACACAAGCAACATTTATATTATAGCGAATATAAAATATAAGACGCGGCCACAGACCAAAACAAAGACCATTTCTAGACTGTCTGTGGCAACACAACACTAATGAAATAAAGCAGATAATTCTAGGACAACTGTAGCCTATCCCCCCATCCTGGCGAGCGCTAGCGAGCTGCAATGCCCCACGCAACCATTCTGCTAACGCCGGGAGGCGTCACACCCCCCCAAGATATGGGACACTCAACCATGAGCCCATATCTGAACAGGCAGAAGGTCGCTAGAATCTGCCACTCCTAACCACTCTGCCACTCATGGAATGCAAGTTCAGTCTCCTCAAACAAAAATACAACAACATTTTTATATAAAAAAATCTTATCACCCTTCCCAAATATAATACATTAATTCATAACATTGTGCTCCCAGAGCGAGCTTTAAGAAGCACAGCCTACTGAGGGAAAATCATCTGCACTCAGTACTCAGCTACAATATTATCTTAAAATTAATTATTAAAAAAAAAGAGTTTTTATTTAATTTTTCAATATTTTATTTTAATGTTGTTTTTGGCGGCTACTATAGATGTAGCCTAATTTTCTTCTAATCAAAGCCAACAACTCCTGCCCTGCGACCCTACGCTGATGCTACACACGCGAGCCAACAAGCACCAGCGCAAAAATACACCGCGAGCCAAGACAGGAGACTATACCAACATACTGTGGTAGCCTACCCCGGATCCTCCACCCGCGACAGACAGTCCGCAATCACATTCTCACAACCGGCAATATGGCGAATGTCTAAGTTGTACTCTTGCAACATGAGCGACCATCTGGTCAGCCTCATATTCCGGTTGTGGAATTGATTGAGGAATTTAAGCGGGTGGTGGTCGGTATACACTACCACGACTGGCCCATATGCAGGAACATAGACCTCAAAGTGTCTGAGCGCTAACACGATTGCCAGCAGTTCCTTTTCAACAACCGAATAGTTTTTCTGTGCTGAATTAAATTTCTTTGAAAAGAAACTGGCTGGATGCTCAAGACCTTCCTCGTCTGTCTGCAAAAGTACGGCACCAGCCCCTACTCCGCTGGCATCAGTCGCCAACTGAAACGGTCGTTCAAAGTCCGGGGCCCTGAGGATAGGGTGAGTGCATAAAAGGTGTTTAACTACTCGAAACGCCTGCTCACACTCAGGTGCCCAGCGGAACTTTTTATCTTTGGCTAGTAGATCTGTCAAAGGAGCTAACACAGTAGAATAGCCTCTTATAAAGCGGCGGTAATACCCAATCATACCCAAAACTCTCATGATCTGCCGCTTGGTGGTCGGCCTGGGGAACAAGTCGATAGCCTGTATCTTCTGTTGGGGCGGGCTCACCTGCCCTAACCCAACCACAAACCCCAGATACTGCACCGTGGCTTGCACAAAGTCACACTTGCCCAGATTAACCAACAAGCCTGCTTTACTAAGTTGACTAAATAAGGCTTCTATGTGCTCACAGTGACTTTGGAAATCGTTGTCATAAATGATCACGTCATCAAGGTAGACAGTACAGTTTGGGATGTCTGTTACGATGTCGTTCATTAAGCTCTGGAAAGTGGCCGGTGCATTTTTCAGACCATATGGCATCACGTTGCAACGGTAAGTATTGCCATCCATCACAAACCCGCACACCTCTTTAGCCCGCTCAGACAGTGGTACTTGCCAGTAGCCTTTGACGAGGTCTACCTTTGTCAAGTACCTTGCTTTCCCGATCTTATCCACACTGTCATCCACCCGGGGAAGAGGAATGCATTGGTGGGGGTCAACCCGTTCAACCGACTAAAGTCAATGCAGAACCGAACTTTTCCATCAGGTTTGGGCTGCAGAGTGACAGGAGAAGTCCACCGTACTGCCCCCTTCTCGATCAAGCCTCTCGCCAGCATATACTCCAGCTCATCCCTGAGCGCTGGGAGTTTAATGGGTGGCACCCGATAAGGTATCGACTTGAAGGGGGGGTGCTCTCCTACATCGACATCATGCACCGCTTGAGTAGTGAGGCCTGGGTGCTCGGCAAATACAGTGGGGTATGAATCGAACAGGCGCTGCACTGCCACCTGCTGTTCCTCCGGCAGGTGCGCCAGAGTATCATGCGCACATTGGCTCGAATTCCCCGCCCACTGATCAGCCGAGACATGACAATCCCAGTTATCATCCACCTGATCATTGCTGACCCCCTCTCCTTCTCCACCATGACCGCAGCAGGTCAACACAGGGACAGCTAGTGACTCAGGTGGGCGCCTCACATACTCCTTCAACAAATTAATGTGGCATAGTTGGTTACGCTTCTTCCGGTCTTGAGTGGCAACGAGGTAATCTAGATCGGAGATCTTTGACACCACCCGATAAGGCCCAGGGTACTTGGCAGCCAGAGGATGACCTGACAAAGGCAACAGGACCAACACCTCCTGACCTACCTGAAACTCCCGGAGTTTCGCCTTACCTGTCCTTCGCCTACAGGCCTGCGAACTCACCAAATTACGCCCGGCCAGCTCCAGACTTCTAAACATTCTCTCTCTGCTCTCGAGGACGTATCTCAACATAGAACATGGCTTAGCGGTACCCTCCCAAATCTCCTTCACCATGTGGAGAGGGCCCCTCACCTGATGCCCGAAAACAAGCTCATTCGGACTGAAACCGAGACTCTCTCCAGGTACTTCTCTTGCCGCGAACAAAACATACGGCAGACCAAGGTCCCAATCCTTTCCGTTCTCTGCGCAGTAACATTGAAGCATGCTTTTCAGCGTGGCGTGCCACCTCTCCAACACCCCTTGACTCTCCGGGTGATACGCAGAAGAGACGACAGTGCTGATGCCATGCTGAATCATAGTTTGTTTGAACAGATTAGATGTAAAATTAGAACCTTGGTCCGATTGCACCTCTTGCGGGTAACCATACCGCGAGCAATACAAGAGCAGGTTCCGGACAACAGTTTTCGCCGTGCCATTTCTCATTGGATATGCATCAGGATAACGAGTGGCCACATCCATGATAGTTAATAGAAATTTATTACCGGCACTAGTAGGGGGTAGGGGTCCGACCATATCAATGATGACCTTACTGAAGGGCGGTCCACTGACAGGAATGGGGTGCAACGGGGCTCTCGGAATTGTTTGGTTAGGTTTTCCAACCCTCTGGCACGTATGACACCTTGCTATCCAGGATACCATCTGCCCCTTCAACCCCGGCCACCCAAAACAATTTTTCTAAAGCCGCCACCGTTTTTCTCACCCCTAGATGTCCTGCCAGTGGTATGTCATGCGCCAACCTCAGTAGGCTATCCCTGCACTCCCGTGGCACCACCAACTGGTCCACTACTCCGGACCCCTCTTGCCAACTACGTTTAGGGTCTTGAAAACGCCTATAGAGGATGCCTTCTAAATAAAAAAAATCTCCTGGCTGTGCATCGCCGACCTCGTCGAGCTCTACAGCTCCATTAGCACACGTTTGGAGCTCAGGGTCCTCTAGTTGCAACCGACGTATATCTGAGGGTGCCAAGCGATCTAACTGCTCCCGGAGCAATGCATGACCTTCCCCGATACTGGGCTGCTCCCTCTGTCTCTCTCGATGTACATAACGTTGCTGTCGTGGAGACTCGTCATGCCCAGCCTCGTCACTCTCGATGACAGGCCCAGGGGCTACTCCAGAATTAAGTAATGGTGCTAATACTGAATCACCCAGGAGAGCCACCGAGTCAAAACTCTTAAAACCAACTCCAGCTTTAGCCTCCTCCTGTTGATCGTTCCTCCGCTGGTCTGAAGACGGAGGACTAGGCTGTGACACTTTAGCTGCCCGAGCTTGGGTGACAACACACGCCATGGGTTGTGTCTGGCACCGCTCGACCCACTCTTGCTCTTCCCTACTCACGTCGGCCGGCCTCTCGGCAATGACTAATGGTAGAACCTCAGAAGCGGGCATTGCAAAGTCGTTGCCGAGAAGAAGGTCGACGCCCTCCACTGTCAGTTCCTTCACAATCCCGACATCCAATTCACGTGCCACACCATCCACCTCCAACTCCAACCGCACCAGCGGGTATGACCGAGTTGCATTAATACCCTGCACCACTACCACCCGAGCCGCGTTTATAGGGTAGCCAGTCAAGTTTTTCATCAGAGTCTGGGAAGCACCTGTATCACGCAAGACCTCTACTCCATACTTGCGCCCCGCCCACATCACGCAACCCCGCCCTCTATGGTCGCAAAAAACATCCTGAGCAGGGTTCGAGCCTCCCAGGTGCTTCTGCATTGGCTGTGCCTCAGCCTCTGACGAACTGCCCCGGGCAAACTCAGACGACTTCGGAGACACACCAATGTTGCAGGCCAAAGACACAGCTGCTGTAGGTGGTTTGCTAGGACAGACTCTTGCAAAGTGCCCCTTTTTATGACAATGATAACACTCCAACTCCCCTTTGGGCTTCCCTTGGTACTGGGAAGGGCCCGGCCCCTTCTTAAACGGGACGGTGCTAGTCTTGTGGTCAGTCTTGGTATCATGGCTCTTGTACTTGTTTGCATAAGGTATACCACTAACTCGGGGGGGGTGGGGCGTCACGCCCCTTGTTACCTGCCTCACTACGCTGGGCAGACCCTCACCCACGAATTAGTGATAGCCGGAGGTCAGCCATCTCAGCTGCCTCCTGTAGAGTTTTTGGTTGCTTTTCTTTAAGGTTTAACGTCAGGTCGCCGCCCGTGCATTTGAAAAACTGCTCTAAAAGCACCAACTGTTTAATGTCGTCAAACGTAGTAGCTTTCTCTGACCTCAGCCAATTCCCAAAAGCATCAGACAGCTCCCGGGCATGTTCCAAAAAGGTGCTCTCCCGACCCTTGGTAACACCCCGGAACTTCAACCTGTACGTCTCTGGTTGTAGTTCGTATGCTCTCAGGACAGCCTCCTTGAGTTCCTCATAGAAAATACAAGACTCTATAGGCAATGCATCATAAGCCTTGAGTCCCTTGCCCACAAGTCTAGAGGAAACAAGGGCTGCCCACTTCTCCCCAGGCCACTGGTGGATCTGGCACTTCTTCTCGAATCTCATGAAAAATTCGGTGACACCTGACTCATCAAATACAGGGAGTAGCTTCAACAGGTGCGACAAAGATTGGTCCCGATGTCTGTTACCTCCCCCAATATTTCGCCCTGTTACCTCCACTCGAGATCTCTCCAGCTCCCTGTCAGCCCGATACCTAGTAGACTCTGCCTGCAGTTCAGCCTCTCGTATAGCTGTTCTCTCTGCAGCCTCAGCCTGCAAACTAGCCTGTCTCTCGGCAGCCTCAACCTTGGCCATCTCAAGCCGAAACAACAAATCTGGAGTCAACCCTTGAGGAGGGGAAGGTGCATTTAATGGAGAGGGCCCCTGTGATTGAATTCCACGCTGCCATTGACCATCAACTTGGGGGTATGTACTAAATTCAGGCACCCTGACATTTGATACGGGGGTAGAGTGGAGGGGGGGCTGGGGACCGGGGCCCCCAGTCGCCTCTCCACCCAGGTCTCTCCCTTCTAAACCCAATATCAAAGTCCTCAGCTGATCTTTCCTCATGCCACTTAAACCCTGGTGACCCTGAAGACCTGCCACACACTTTAAGCCATACTTATTCAGCTTCAACACCCTGGCAGCGGTAAGGGGCACCTCTAAAAATCTTCTAGCACCCTCCTCGCTATCGACTAGCCACTCCACAGGTCTTTCTCCCTACGAACCTGTATCGTGACCTGACCCACCACTGTGTTCTGATTCGTCTCCCACCCTCCTCGCTATCGACTAGCCACTCCACAGGTCTTTCTCCCTCCGAGCCTGTATCGTGACCTGACCCACCACTGTGTTCTGATTCGTCTCCCATTGTGTCCACCAAAAATTCTCACGTTTATAAAAAAAAAAAAAACCCAAGCTCCTATGTAGCACTATTCACTTGCCAAAAATGTCTGAAGACTCTCAAGTGCTATACTACTTTGCAAAACAAAAATTAACGTGCCCACTATATTCCTCAATAAAACAAATGACCACAACAATCCTGCAATTATCTCTTAGTTCACAAGATCCTGAGCTAGGTCGCCATTTGTTATGATCCAGGTTCTCAAAGACACAGGGCTCTTCAACATTGGACTAGATAATGGCAAAAAGCAACAACGGTAACACTAGATGCAACCCCTGCCTTAAACATTGGAAAACAAAACACCATTACCGCCCTGAGTCGTGCCTGGACAACGAGGTATCCTATGACTCGGTAACTGGTGCACACACACTAGGCTGACGCTCAATGAAACAGCCTATTCTCAAACAGTAAAAGATTACTCGATTATGTTACACAAAGAAAAGATAGTTAACGTGATTAATTAACGTTACGGTAGATACTCAAATAACTGGCACTCCTGTATTAAAGAAAGTGCAATGCTAGTCCTGCAACATCAACTGGAAACTTCTGAAATAAGTCTGATGCTGGGAAGATGTTCGTAAAGAATCTTGAACAATTATAATGCAGAATACGGGTCACAATAAATGCTAGGACATATAGTAATAATGGGCAGGCGAATAATAAAGACTGCGCAAAGGTAGTAATGCTCGACAACTAAAGAAATGCTTTGTGACACAACACAGCCTACTCGGGTTGTGCAACTCAACAACAACCTCGGCTCAAAAGTGCAGTGAATAATAATGCTGCATACATATAATAATGGGGCTTATCTCTATCCAGTGTCTGCTCAGTTAATAAAGTCTAGCTGGGGTATCAAGGCAGGGCAACAATGGGCGAGCATGCGGCTCGTAGCCTAACGTTGTCCAAGGGTGGTATAATGAAGATTACGTTATATGACGGGGATGCTCTCTTGATAAATCTAGGTCTCTAGTACCTAGCTCTATCCTGGCGATCCCTCAGAAGTCAACACAAAGAGGCAGCACTATGTTGTGAGGGATAGGCTATGGCCCTCTCACACCACAGCACTGAGCTCGCAAAGTAAACCAACCCGAAGACAACTTAGGCTCCCACAGTACCTGTCGATGTCGTGCAGAGCTTAGCTAACACTGCACACCTCGGAGACAACGACACAGTAACCTTAGCCCTAGTCTAGCTTTAGATAACCAAGCAGAATCACTCAACACCTTGCAAAGGAGACATATACCGTTCTACAACCTTCCCGAGAAAGGACACATACGGAAAAGTCCGTCTCTCTAAACCTCAATAAAGCATAATACCTCCTTAACCTAATACATGGAAATATCTGAGAGCTTCGCGTACAATACGACTGGTCGACGGTGAACGTCTATGCTGAAACCAGAAGGGATGTTGAGTTTAATAAAGATTAGAGAATGAGAAAGGAGAAGTCGAGAGAGAGAAATAGTATGCAAAGTCGCGAGTATGGGGGACAGAATTGCAATGGATGTAGGCGATACGCGTGTCAGGCAAGCTCTGAGCTGGTAAAGAACACGAGGCAGCGACGGGAAGGGACTAGTTGACCACCCGGCCGCCAACGCCGTCAGCGCCCAAGCGAGCCGCATCATAGCTCACCTCGCTGCCGGGTGTACTCCCTCACACTCTCTCGCTCGCCTCCCACACAAGCAACATATATATTATAGCGAATATAAAATATAAGACACGGCCACAGACCAAAACAAAGACCATTTCTAGACTGTCTGTGGCAACACGACACTAATGAAATAAAGCAGATCATTCTAGGACAACTGTAGCCTATTCCCCCATCCTGGCGAGCGCTAGCGAGCTGCAATGCCCCACGCAACCATTCTGCTAACGCCGGGAGGCGTCACACCACATCATCGCCTCCCTCGACGTAGAGAGTTTGTTTACCAACGTGCCCGTTGACAAGACCATAGATTTTATCCTACGTCGAGTTTACCACTGCCCTAATACGCCCCCCCTGGACATCCCGGAGAAGGCCCTGAAGACGCTCTTGGAACTATGTACCAAGGAGTCCCCTTTCCTCTGCCCCCGCGGGAATATGTACCAGCAAATCGACGGTGTAACTATGGGAAGCCCCCTGGGGGTCCTGTTCGCCAATTTCTTCATGGGAACTATCGAAGAGGAACTCCTGGCTGCCCACCGGCCCACTGTCTACTGCAGGTACATCGATGATATCTTCGTGCGGGTGAAGGACCTGGGCAAACTCAGGGACCTCCAGCAGCGCTTCATGGCCGCCTCCGGACTCAACTTCACATACGAAGAAACCACCGATGGACATCTACCCTTCCTCGACCTCCTTGTCTCCCTCCACGACCACGGCTTCAAAACTACAGTGTACACCAAACCTACTAACAATGGCCAATGTCTTAATAGGGAAAGTGAATGCCCTAAACGATACCATCAGTCCACCATCGCCGCCTATGTCAGGAGAGCCCTCACCCATTGCACCACCTGGAATGACACACACAATGAACTGGAAAGGCTCACCCAGGTCCTAGTCAACAATGGGTATTCCAACACTGACGTCACCAATGACATCAACCACCACCTAGAAAAATGGTACAAACAAGACCCCCCTAGCACCAACCCGGCCAATAACATTACATTTTTCTACAGAAACTACATGTCTTCCGACCACACAACAGACGAATCCATTATGAAAGAAATAATTCACAAAAACGTCCTCCCCACCAACCCTGACAATAAAATAAAACTCATTATTTACTACAAATCTCCTAAGACCTCCAACCTTGTCCTCCGTAACTGCCCCATTTCCACCAACCAACCGAAAGACGATCATGTGATATACCAGCATATTTGCACCTCTGGGGACTGTGGACCCCTATCCTATGTTGGAATGACACAGACTCGCCTTTCCCGTCGACTAACCCTCCACCTTCAATCTGGCACTATAAAAGATCACTATCAAGCCCCCCACCATCTTGCCCTAACTCGCGCCGACCTAGACAAACAAACCACCATACTCGACAAAGAATCAGACCCCAGAAGACTAACTATTTTAGAAGCTCTATACATCCAAACACTCAACCCCAGCATCAACAACCAAACACAAGACCTTCAAATTCTTCCTTCAGGCAAGCGCTACAGGCATACTGCCCCCCTTCCTCTCGCCCTGTGCCCCCCTCCCGTACGCTTCCGCGTTCAGCACACAACTGACAACACCAACCAATCACAGCCACCCACATCCAATAACCAACCACCGATAAGATTTAGTGCCCGTCTCGCGAATAGACTGCCTTCCACCAATGAACAGCCACCACACACCCAGTAGCTCCGCCCACCTCCCTATTCTAATCATTTCCTCTCCATTCCCTGAAGATGCAAGATGTTTACTTGTGAAACGTTGGATCCACCATGAATTTTGCTAACCTGTTGTACCTCATCTCTGAACCCCAGAGGAAAATTGTTAGAACTATTGAAAGCTATAACAATAAAATCCTGAATGCTGAAACTGCTATTGCTTTTAACCTCGTCTGTTTAAAAGAGAATCTATTACCTGGCTATACTAACATATATATATATATATATATATATATATATATATATTATGTGAGCTTAATAAGAAAATTCCCAAACCACGATTGACTGACGCTGGCCAAATTTAGGGTAGCCTACACTGATCTATTGCACACTTCCCGGACCAGCCTGGGTGGACGAGATTACAGAATTAGCCAGTTACCAAGGTGGCAAATTCTACCTTGTTCTCCACCATTACCTAAACCCAACTCTTTCCCCGCTAGTTGTCTGCCACGTCGTTTACAAGTGTGACGAAGGTCGTTAGCCCCGGTATTGGTCGTTTAGCTCGTTAGGTCGTGGCGTTAATCGTTTATAGATTCCCATTTTTGTCTACGTGTCCTCTGGAGCTACTGTACACATGGAGGTTATGGTCCCAAGTTTTAGGCGTTTGTAAGTATATTTGTATATTGCTAAGTGATCAAATATTTAAGACTGTTTATCGTTGGCCAATAAATTTATCAACATTAACCCTATGAGGATCGATGACACACTTCTTTTCTGTTTGCTGGCTATTATTAGACTATTCTAGTCAGATTAGGAAGGGTACGTAAAAGTCAGAGGATTGATGTACAAATTTAATTCCCACAGAACTTTCCTAAGCTGGTATAACATCGTCTGACGATAGCCAAAATGAACAGCTAAACCACGTCATATCCTTAAGGAGTTAATACAAGGAATATATTTTACATTTATAGAGCTATCATATGTCAGACAGTGATGTTTTTGGCTAATTTGTTTACATGATAATATTTGTCAAGTTAGATAACCCATCAATAACATTTAACATAAATTCACTTCCATACCATGTGATTGTGATGATAATGATCATTATGATGGCATATTATGTTTTGAAAATATGTTTTGAATGCTTTGAACATGTGTACTGGTATTCATAAATTGGTTCCTTTATTTGTATTATTACATAATAATTGGTTACCACCGCATATTTGTTAAAAGCTTTTAGAATATCTTTGAAGGATGGAAAGGAATACAACAAAACCGAAACGGATCACACTCACACAATATACAACAAGGATTATCTCTGAAATAGGTCTGCATTGAAGGCTGGCTCAAATGGCCTCGAAAACGGTAAAAAAAACAAAAAAAAAAAACAAAAAAAAAACCCACACAAATGTGTGATAGAGAGAGGGAGAGAGAGATATTTGTCTTTTTCTTTCCTGGTCATTAAACTCATGATTTGGACAAACTGCCCAGAGATGGGGGAGGTCTACAGTAAGAATTAAACTGAACTATAGAGTATTGTTAATCAACAATAGTATGTGTTATTACTAAAAAGATGACAAATAAACCCATGACATATAATATACATAAACAAGTAAAGAAGAACAATAAGTAGGCAAATAACTAAACCTAGAGAGAAGAAGGCTGATCATGTTGATGTGGTAGAATGTGGGACATAGAAGTGGAGCAGGTGGTGGTGTGGTGAATGCAGAGATCTTACCTTTTAGTCATTACTATACTTTAGTTTGAATCAGCTATATCACACCCACACACACACACACACACACACAAAACAAAAATGTGGGTTGAAATATATATAGTTTATACAAACATAACCGACATTAATAGTACAGAAACAAATGCCCTGAAATGGATGCTGTTAAATTGAAATTACATTGGGAAAAGTTGAAAAACAAGTCTCGTAACATTTGATTGTAAACACATCATACCTTTTGAGAGTGGATAATGGCGAATGTTGAAGTCGTTTTACGATTAAATGTTTAACAGGTATGGATAATTGACGGAATGGTGGTTCAGTTATCACAGTACTAAAATTAGCTATTTGTTCCAGTTCTACTAATCAAGTAGACTCTGAAACTCTCTCCCTTATTCTGTCTTTCTCTCATCTTATGGCTTAAACTGCTTCAAGCTCCGTGTGTTCATTCATGTTTACTCTAATATACCTTCAATTTGGGTCTCTATCACTCTTTCAAATTTGAGCAGGACACTTTTTACAGGCAGCACTCCCTAGTCTCCTGCATACACATAGACAAACATTACTATACCCGTCAAATACATACTACTGAACAAATTCATCGAACGTTTAATTACGTTTTGCTGCTGTAAGGTTTATGAAGTGTATAAGCGTATACAATGCAAAGTAAATTATGGTAATTAATTATTTGTTTACCAGGATTACAGTCTATTACATAACCTAGTGTTAAGTGTGCGGAATTTCGGTGTGAGTATCCTAGGTTCGAGTCCTTGGAGTACCACATGTATTCATTACCTTCATTGATTTATCTAGTTAGTTTTATATGTAAATTAATTGGTGAGTTTGTGAAAACAAATATGAACATACTTGTAGAACATTTGAATCTGTCTCTACCGTGCGTGAGTTGTGTGACAGTTGTGACTTTAAAGTCAAGACAATTTCTTTTATATCTCAATCTTATACAAATGTTAGTTCGTGCTATGAGGAAGTGTACCCGAGGGCACGTAAATACAACACTAGAAGAGCACGGAGCACGAACATATAAGCACAGACTTTAACTGGTGAATTGAATCGCTGTCTGAAATCCACAATTGTTTGCCATAGTATTTTGTTTGACGATCTTGCATGACATATGACTTATTCAATCTTATGAGTAACACAGTTTAAAATACTGTTAATATCGAGATTTACCAGGCGAATTAACACATTTAACCCCTTATGTACCGGCGACGTCTTTTACATTTTATTTTAGCAATATGTTGAAGATTTTATGCAGCTTCAGAAGGGTCTGTGCTAGCAAAGAGGGTTAAAGTGAGATAGTTCAAAGCCTGGTATATGCTGGGGGGCCATTTTGAAACTGAATATAATCGTCTAATAGTAGCCAGAATACAATTAAGAGGACGGCACCAAAACACAAAGGGTTAACATCGGTATATTATTTACTCGGATACATTCGCTACTAAAATTATAGTGTAACACAGGTCTTCCCAGCTCTTTAACCAATGAATGAACCATTTATATCTCACATTTTGTGACATGTATTTCCTCAAATGTTATTCCCAATGCTCTATTAATTAAAATTTCACGCTGACAATCTCCTATTTCATTTTCGACTCACCGAGTTAAAATTAAGTTATCTTCCATAATAAATGAACATTGTTAAGAGCAAAGTAACACCATAAGAAATTCACCATGATTCTTATGAAAACAAAGAAATTAGGATAAAGTTACATCACTATCAGAGAGAGAGAGAGAGAGAGAGAGAGAGAGAGAGAGAGAGAGAGAGAGAGAGAGAGACAGATGGGAGAGGGGGGGGGGGGGTATAGAAGGGATAGCGCAAGTAGCTAGATTAATATCCCTCGGCCCCGATTTCTGCGAGGAAATGTATCGGTGATAATCAGCGACAGGTAGACAGGTAGATGACAGGTATATTAATAAACAGGAACTGAGCTAGAGAACATGTTAGAACATTACAGCACAGGGCAACATGAAAGTGAGAAAGAAGAAGATTTGGAGAGAAGAGAAAAAGATATGATGGAAAAGTAGAATATAAGTACAACAAAGAAGATAAGGAGGAGTGGAGAGACAAGTAACGAGTGAAAGAGGTATTGGAATACTGTATATACAAGAGGTGAACAGAGAATGGGAAGGTGGAGAAGAGGAGGAGGTTGAGAGAAGAGGTGGTCCTATAACAGAATAGGGACACACGTCAAAAAGAGAAGTCAGAAGTGGAGACACAGTAAGTAAAAAAGGAAAACAATACAAATGAAGGAAGCAATACAAGAAGTGAGGGAAGATGAATACCAAGATAGTCTATCAGTTCGTTATTCAAGTTAATTATATTAACATCAACCTATTTGTAAGCCCACTGGGGCTATGGTACTACGTAGTCCATGTAACACTCTCTCTCTCTCTCTCTCATTTGCATACATATCCCGTAAAGGCCAAGATAAAGATCAAAAGTCAAGGTAAACTATATTCCCAATGTCCCTTACAATTACTATCTACCTATCTATTGCCTGACGCCGTGATCCCCGAAGGGGTGACCACGAACGAACCGCCCCATGCACCTCTGTCCCCAGTCAGTCGACGCCCCTCCTCCCAACCAGGACCGCCTTCATTCATATACTTCCTCACTCCATTCTTCCACCTCTCCCTCGGTGCACCTCTCCCTCTCTGCCATTCCACCTCGCTCTCGTACACTCTCTTAGTTAATCTCTCGCTTTCCATACGTTCCATATGGCCGAACCATCTCAAGTTGTTCCTTTTCACACTTTCCAGCACATCTACCTCCACACTACACCTCCTTCTTACTTCCTAATTACTAATTTGATTGGCCAGTTCAACAGTTATGCAAACAAATATATACATATACATATATACGTAAATAAATAAATATATAAATAAATATATACCCGGTACGTTACATAAATAATTCTACATAAAGCTCAAAGTTACAGGTCAATGTCAACGGTCAATGTATTCAAAAAATGGAAATACCTGTACTTAATACTATGCAAAGTCACTCAATTTGTTTTTTCTTACATACATAACATATTGAGTTAATTAATACAAATATTGTAATAGCTGAAATCAAAGGTCAATATCAAATGTTATATCAAAACTCATTATTATTTTCCATTAGATCTTTCCAGTGGTGGGCTGACCCTTTGTCAGAGTGAGGGTTGGTGTCCTCTACTTCCCATAGCCCCTTCTATCTTTTTCTCCTTCTGCATCTCTAATTTTTTCAAATGGCGTAGGGATGCGGCGACCCCAACGCCCGCCACTTTCTGGTGCAGGTAGCCTCCTCTGTGGTGGAGGGGTGAGAAATTTCCACCACCGCTTTTCTCCGGTGAGACGTAGAAGTCGGCTAAAGGGGATCGGTGGCGGGGGCCTGGTATCCTTCTCCCCTTAAATAAATCTACCAAAAAAACGAGACAGAGCCTGGAAGTGTGGTGGGAGGGCTTGTGGCTTTGGCTCCGCTGCATGTCTGCCTGCCGAGATCGGAACCTCTCCGGGTGGTCAGGGGCCGGGGGAGTGCTGGAGCGACCTTGGTAACCCTGGTCTCTGGGTCTTCTCCTGGGTGACCTGGATGTGTGAGAGTTTGTGTTTTTTATCTGTGTTTATTTTTTGTTTTATGTTGTTTTTGTGTTTTCCCTGTTCTTGCTCTGTCTTGAGTCGGCTACCCCCAAAATGGGGATTGGGCCTGAGCATATAGATAGATAGATAGATCTTTCCAGACACTTTAACCCTTTCACTACCGCGGATGTCTGCTGTTTTATTTCAGTTATATTCAGACGATTTTATGCAGCATGGAAGGATCTGTGGTAGCTAAAAGGATTAATTGTGAGAGTCTGTTGCATTTTAATTGCTAAACGTCCATCCTAAGCTGAATTAAATATAATAATTGCCGGGATATAGTAAGTAGGACGTCACTGGTACTGAAAGGGTTAATAGATTGTCATCCATTGTACAGGCACTCCTGGATGGTCAAGGTTAAAGAACATGGTCACTATTTCATATAGTATTACGTGTTTATTCATATTACACAATATCCTCTATTTTAATTCCTGTTAATTAAGAATAGCACTATGCTAACCAGAAATTAGATACATTTTCCTATGTTATTTGTCAAAGGTCAATGTTACATGTCAAGTTCAAGAGTAAATGTTTGTATAATACTAAAACACTTACTGGATATTCACCGAACTCACTGTTTTGTTTAACATATATAACATACTGACCAAATTTCATATAAATATTCCAATAATTAAGTTACAGTAGATTCACATCAGAATTGCGAATAACTGCGAATTATTTTGAAGCGCCTATTTCCGTGACAGAAACTACAACAAATACAATTTTAGTCAGAGGTCGAGGTCACAAATATAAGTCATAAGGTAAAGTTAGTGCATTATCTTCTCAAATATGTATTTATACTTTATTTATTTTACTGACATTACTACCCATTACATAAACAGCATAATATTTGTTTATAGGAAAACAATATTAAGGTCGAAGGTCAAAGTCAAAGGTGAATGTCAAAGGTGAATGTATTTCTTTTAACTGATATGTGTTCTGCTCCTATCACCTTTTTTTCCTTGCTCGTGTCTCTTGCTAATCCTCCCTACCCCTTGTGAGAATAAGGGCGGACCACTGACTGACTTTTAACATGAGTGATATTAAATTAGTGACAAATTCAAGGGATACAGTATTTTATTCTTCCAGATAAGAAAAAACTTATCTTCTACAGTATTCACACTAAATTCCCCAGTTAATTTCATCCAGTGAGCGAACCTTTCAATGTCGCTGGCAATAATGGAAAGTGTGAGGTCAGGGGTTTATAGTTAAACTTAAGCAATCCGAGTTGGAAAGTGGATAAATTGTGTCGCCTTTTTCCGGTCTTGGTCTTGGTGAGAATGGGTTTTCGATCAGTATTAGGTGTTGCTTCCACGGGCGTATATACTATATTTTAACACAATCAGTACCGGTGACGTCCTTTTCATCACATTCCTGCAATTATTATATAATTATATGCAGCTTAGGAAGGACATTAAAAGTTAAAAAGCATCATGCTATCTCAATTAATCCTTTAAGCTACCACAGATCCTTCCTATTCTGAAGAAAATCGTCTAATAGTTGCCAGAATATGATGACAAAGACGTCGCCTGTACTGTATGGGTTAAAGTGCCCTACTGTATATACAGCATATAGATATATATTTGTTTTTTATTTTGTTCTATGTGAGTGAGGGATGCAAAAGGAAGAACTGCCTGCATCGAGTGCCTCCCCCAGAGTCGAAAGAGTGACAGGGCCAAAATCAAGGGACGAGCCAAAACGCCTGGACACACGGATTTTGAAACAATTTAAGTCATAGGAAGAGGGAAAGACTGATTCTGGGAGAGACTTCCAGAGCTCAGCAGTTGAATAGAAGAAAGTCTGAGAGTAACGTTTCACTCTTGGGTTGGAGAGTTGCATAGAGTAGGGATGGGATTATGTTGCAAGACAGGTACTACGTGCCCTACGTAGAGGAGGTGGTATACACTGGGAGAGCTCTGAGGAACACTGATTATTATAGTAGCGATAGATTAGCGATAGAGATGCAACATTGCAGCGGAGAGAGAGAGATTGCAAGGAGTTGGTGAGAGGACGGGAGTTAATGATACGAGAGGCCTTCCTCTCTACTTTGTCTAGGAGTGCGGTGTGAGAGGATCCTCCCCACACATGAGAACAATAATCAATACAAGGACACACTGTGCCCCTGTACAGAGCAAGAAGCTGTGCAGGGGTAAAGAACCCTTTGAGCCGGTTGAGCACACCCATCTTCGGGGAGGCTCCCTTAACAAGACTGGTAATATGGTCCTTCCAAGTGAGCGCAGAAGAAAAAGAGACACCAAGAATATTGAGGGAAGATGAAAGATTGATGTTTGTATTGTTGAAGAATAAGGGATAGTCCTTTGGAAGGTCCGGACGTGTAGATAGATGGAGAAATTGGGTTTTGGAAGCATTAAAGGTAACAAGCTTTTCTCTGCCCCAATTGGAAATAGTGGTTAGATCAGAAGATAAGTGTTCTATGGTTTCATTACGTTTGTCTTTGAGGGATTGCTGGCAGGGGCGTTCTAGAAAACTAATTGAGTAGTGTAAGGTAGAGCCGTCTGCGTATGAATGGATGGGACTGGAGGTACAGTTGAGATCTTATATGAAAATTAGAGACAAAGGCATAGATGGAGGGATAGAATCCGAAGGAGGGTAGTTTAAAAACTAAAGATTTGTGCCAGACTCTATCGAAGGCCTTCGATATGTCAAGCGCAATAGAAAGGTCTCACCGAAGACCCAAAAGGAGGATGACCAAGATATATATATATATACCGCGGTATATATAAATAGAAAGATATGTATAGATAAACAGTGTATATACCTGTTAGTAAAGAGACAGTGGTGGAACTAGAGGAATGGAATAAGCCGCACGAATATTATTTTACAAGGTTACACAAGACATATTGTGGTTACGCCATTAATCATTTGATGACATAACACAGACACACACAGGGAGAGGGGGTAACATAAAACACACACAGGGAGAGGGGGTAACATAAAACACACACAGGGAGACATATTGTGGGTACGCCATCAATCATTTGATGACATAACACAGACACACAAAGGGAGAGGGGGTAACATAAAACACACACGCAACAAATATATAAACCATTACCGATTGACAAGCCGTTATCACGAAGACCAAGAGAGCACTTATTATTTGAAACATTCATCCACTCTTCAGGACGAGTTGCCTTTGACATCTTTGTGTAAAATTCAACCTTGGTACTCTGTATGATTGCCAACAATGTGCAGCTGATGTTGCACCATTGCATTAATTATCCCAAAATAATTTACAGAACATTTGTAGTGTATATATCCTCCTTTATATACAATGGGTAGCACCCACTTTTCAACACTTTCCCATCTCTATTCTGTCCAACTTTCTAACCCTAAAGTTAACCGATTTTGCCAGTCTTTTATATCTACTCAACAAGTAAACTCTGGAACTCTCTCCCTCAATCTAGCTTTCCCTCATCCTGTAACTTTAAGTGCTTTAAGCTCCGTGTGTCCAGACATTTTCACTCTAACATACCTTGAATTTGGCTCTCTATCACACTTTCAAATTTGAGGGGAACACTTGTTGCAGGCAGTTTGCCTTTTGTCGCCATCATCCACATGATAACAAAACTGTTATAGCCTATACACCTGTGTATATCTTACATTATGACAACAGTACGGAGTTTCCAGCCAATTATAGGGGCTTATAATGTATTAGGTTAAATTTAAAAAATGTATCGTCTTTCCTGAAAATTATTGCACATGATGTAATAATATTCAGAATTAATGTCTTTATGTAGCGATGGAACATTAACTCACCTAGCAAAACACCTTTAGTTTGTTGTATTCATCATCACGGTGAACCAAGAAATATATTAGTTATTAATCCATTCAGTATACCATGAAGCTACTATCAGATGATATTATTCATTTTGAAATGAGTCTTTGTAAGTCAAACGTATAATTGAGAACAATTTTACCCCTCTAAGTACAACAGGGATTTTATAAGCTGTTTACAACCGTGTATGGTTAGCAATAATATAATAACAAATACGCAATGTTACTGAAAAGAATTAAACATCTTGCTCCATAAATCAGAATTAGATCAATACTGTTATATAATATGTTGTACACGTGAACTGTTATCTCTCTCCATCATCAAAGGCTGCGAGGATTATTATTATCATGGATTGCCGATGTGGGACGGATGGAGTATTTGATGTGTACAGTAGATCACATCTTATCACCTGTGGTATATTTTATAATCTATTGATATACATTTTCGATATTTCTCCTGCATGTGATTAAGTATGTGTGGTCTCTTTTTTCATTCACCATGTATTTCGGAAAGCCTCTAATTGGGTTCAGTAACAAGTATGTCCTTATAATTCTATACTCGCTACTCATAGACGATTTTATTCAGTGGGGTGGGGTGTGGATGTTGTCTATTTGAGAAAATGCATAGCACAGTGTGATGGAAGCTTATTTGTGTGTAATTGCCAATTATTAGGGACTAAGAAAAACAATTAACAGCAATTAACCAGTTTTACTACCACATATCCTTCTTACGCTTCTCAAACTCGTTTAAATATAGCTAGAATAATATGAAGAAGACGTCGCTGCCACAGAATGGGTTAAGTTATATGTATTATGTTCTTATACTCATCTGTATCACGCTATGTTGCTCGCCTCATTCTGTTTTCCTCTACCTCCCGTTCAGTGCATCCTTGTTTGTACTATTCGTTCTCCGTATTTTCTCCTTGAGCTCTTCTGTCTGATATTGCCCTTTCTCTTATATACAATTTTGTCCTTGTCCAGAGTCTCCTATGTATTCGCTGATTTTCTCCTCCTTCTTCCCATAACGCACTGTCTCTGTTCTCATGTATGTTCTAGTATTTTTGGTTACTATTATTCTCCCATGTCTCACTTTTCTTCAGTATTATATTTTCCTCCACTTAATCATCTTAATTTGTACCCTCCCGATGTCTCTGTTCCTCTGTGTATATCTATTGCTCTGTATTTCGCTTCTTTATTTACGCCTATTTGCTTATTTCCTCCCATCTCTCCAATTAAGTCAAGTACTTTCATATCATCTCTCTGTTTAATGTTGTTTTCTTTTCCTGTACCTCATTATGACTTTATCCTTGCCTTATGTTGTCTATATATCTGATCTCGGTTGTCTCCCTGCTGCTATTTGTCCTCTCTCTTCCATGCATTCCTATCTCATTTTTGCTGTTTATACTATATCATTAAATGATATAGTATAAACAGCAAAAATGAGATAGGAATGCATGGAAGAGAGAGGAAAAATAGCAGCAGGGAGACAACCGAGTTTAGATATATAGACAACATAAGGCAAGGATAAAGTCATAATGAGGTACAGGAAAAGAAAACAACATTAAACAGAGAGATGATATGAAAGGATGACGGGAAGAGGAATAAAATAATATAGAACATATAAATTTTATATGTTCTATATTATTTTATTCCTCTTCCCGTCATCCTCTCCACCACCGCCACAACCAAAAAAACACCTTTACCTCCACCAAATTCACTAAACCAACCTCCACCTCCACCACCACTACCACAACCACCACCACATCACTAAGCTCCCCTCTTCCACCACCACCTTAACCACAAAAACACCATCACCTCCAGCATCACCAGAATCACCACCACTGCCACCACCATCACCTCCACCGCACTCACTAAGCCACCCACCACCACCACCACCACCAGAATCACCCGACTGGAAAGCCCTCCATCTCGGTGGCGGACCAATAACTCACCGCCTCCTCCCTGGGTAATGAATAACCAGGAGCCAAATGACTCACGCGCTAATGAATAATAATGAATAACCAGGAGCGGAATGACTCACTCGCTAATGAATAATAATGAATGACGGAGTTGGAGGAGGGCCCAGGAGAAGTTGTAGGGTTGGCCAAGTAAGTCGTGTCTCCTCTGTCATTACGTTTTGCTCGCTGTGTGCTGTATTAATGTCTGTCAGGTATTGAATAGCGTGTGTAAAGATAGGAACATGGTTGTATATCTCACTCGAAATCATGAATTAAAGCTTAGATAGTGCTGATACCAGTTATTGATCGAAATATACTTGATGCCGTGCCATCACTTATTTGGCCGATTGTACAATGGAGGAAGGAGGACATGGCCGTAGTGAATTATTCCGCCAACCAGTCATCTTTTCCAGGTCATATCAAACCACCTTGGGGGGGGGGGGAGAGAGAGAATAAATAAATAAACAAATACGTGTGTTGGGGTGAGGTAGTTTTTTATTTGAGAAAATGCATATTATAGTATGATAGAAGGTAATTAGTGTGCAATGGCCATTAATTAGGGACTAAGAGACATATAATCATCTGGCCGAATTGGTAACTTACTGAAAAGGAAACCCTAAATAACATTAATAGGTAATGGAATTAACTATGTATTTGCTATAGACAGTCCATTTCATTAACACTCGGTTGAAACAGAAATTATTATTATATTTCACGGAAATGGCGTTTTACTGAACGTTCTACGACTCTCTGTAGTGTTATGCAAGATCTATTGCAAATTATTTGTTGACATTCATATAGTCCTTAGATTAACCCCTTCAGTACCGGCGACGTCTTTTTAGTATTATTTTAGCTATATTTAGACGATTCTGTAGTAGTAAAAAGGGTTAAGTGAGCTAGTTTAAAGCCTGTCAATTGCCGAGTCCCATTTTAAACTGAATAACATCGTGTAATAGCTGCCAGAATATAATGAAAAGGATGTCACCGGTACTGAATGGGTAAATAATCCATAAGTTGGGTATTCCCCTTTATCTTACGCTTTCCTTACTTTAGGCTATTTTAGCATGACATACATGTTACCTTAGTTATAATCTGTGTTGCTCTGTGTTGTATTATCTCTAGTAACTCTTCTACACACATTTCATAATCTGTGTTGCTCTGTGTTGTATTCTCTTTAGTAACTCTTCTACACACATTTCATAGTCTGTGTTGCTCTGTGTTGTATTCTCTCTAGTAACTCTTCTACACACATTTCATAATCTGTGTTGCTCTGTGTTGTATTCTCTTTAGTAACTCTTCTACACACATTTCATAATCTGTGTTGCTCTGTGTTGTATTCTCTCTAGTAACTCTTCTACACACATTTCATAATCTGTGTTGCTCTGTGTTGTATTATCTCTAGTAATTCTTCTACACACATTTCATAATCTGTGTTTCTCTGTGTTGTATTCTCTTTAGTAACTCTTCTACACACATTTCATAATCTGTGTTGCTCTGTGTTATATTCTCTCTAGTAACTCTTCTACACACATTTCATAATCTGTGTTGCTCTGTGTTGTATTCTCTCTAGTAACTCTTCTACACACATTTCATAATCTGTGTTGCTCTGTGTTGTATTCTCTTTAGTAACTCTTCTACACACATTTCATAATCTGTGTTCCTCTGTGTTGTATTCTCTCTAGTAACTCTTCTACACACATTTCATAATCTGTGTTGCTCTGTGTTGTATTCTCTCTAGTAACTCTTCTACACACATTTCATAATCTGTGTTGCTCTGTGTTGTATTCTCTCTAGTAACTCTTCTACACACATTTCATAATCTGTGTTGCTCTGTGTTGTATTCTCTCTAGTAACTCTTCTACACACATTTCATAATCTGTGTTGCTCTGTGTTGTATTCTCTCTAGTAACTCTTCTACACACATTTCATAATCTGTGTTGGTCTGTGTTGTATTCTCTCTAGTAACTCTTCTACACACATTTCATAATCTGTGTTGCTCTGTGTTGTATTATCTCTAGTAACTCTTCTACACACATTTTATAATCTGTGTTGCTCTGTGTTGTATTCTCTCTAGTAACTCTTCTACACACATTTCATATTCTGTGTTGCTCTGTGTTGTATTCTCTCTAGTAACTCTTCTACACACATTTCATATTCTGTGTTGCTCTGTGTTGTATTCTCTCTAGTAACTCTTCTACACATATTTCATAATCCGTGTTGCTCTGTGTTGTATTATCTCTAGTAACTCTTCTACACACATTTCATAATCTGTGTTGCTCTGTGTTGTATTCTCTCTAGAAACATTTCTACACACATTTCAAAATCTGTGTTGCTCTGTGTTGTATTCTCTCTAGTAACTCTTCTACACACATGTCATAATCAGTGTTGCTCTGTGTTGTATTCTCTCTAGTAACTCTTCTACACACATTTCATAATCTGTGTTGCTCTGTATTGTATTCTCTCTAGTAACTCTTCTACACACATTTCATAATCTGTGTTGGTCTGTGTTGTATTCTCTCTAGTAACTCTTCTACACACATTTCATAATCTGTGTTGGTCTGTGTTGTATTCTCTCTGGTAACTCTTCTACACACATTTCATAATATGTGTTGGTCTGTGTTGTATTCTCTCTAGTAGTTCTTCTACACACATTTCATAATCTGTGTTACTCTGTGTTGTATTCTCTCTAGTAACTCTTCTACACACATTTAATAATCTGTGTTGCTCTATGTTGTATTCTCTCTAGTAACTCTTCAACACACATTTCATAATCTGTGTTGCTCTGTGTTGTATTCTCTCTAGTAAGTCTTCTACACACATTTCATAATCTGTGTTGCTCTGTGTTGTATTCTCTCTAGTAACTCTTCTGCACACATATCATAATCTGTGTTGCTCTATGTTGTATTCTGTCTAGTAACTCTTCTACACATATTTCATAATCTGTGTTGCTCTGTGTTGTATTCTCTCTAGTAACTTTTCTACACACATTTCATAATCTGTGTTGCTCTGTGTTATATTCTCTCCAGTAACTCTTCTACACACATTTCATAATCTGTGTTGCTCTGTGTTGTATTCTCTCTAGTAACTCTTCTACACACATTTCATAATCTGTGTTGCTCTGTGTTGTATTCTCCCTAGTAACTTTTCTACACACATTTCATAATCTGTGTTGCTCTGTGTTGTAATCTCTTTGTATTCTCTCTAGTAACTCTTCTACACACATTTCATAATCTGTGTTGCTCTGTTTTGTATTCTCTCTAGTAACTCTTCTACAAACATTTCATAATCTGTGTTGCTCTGTGTTGTATTCTCTCTAGTAACTCTTCTACACACATTTCATAATATGTGTTGCTCTGTGTTGTATTCTCTCTAGTAACTCTTCTACAAACATTTCATTATCTGTGTTGCTCTGTGTTGTATTCTCTCTAGTAACTCTTCTACACACATTTCATAATCTGTGTTTGTCCGTGTTGTATTCTCTCTAGTAACTCTTCTACACATATTTAATAATCTGTGTTGCTCTGTGTTGTATTTTCTCTAGTAACTCTTCTACACACATTTCATAATCTGTTGCTCTGTGTTGTATACTCTCTAGTAACTCTTCTACACACATTTCATAATCTGTGTTGCTCTGTGTTGTGTTCTCTCTAGTATGTTTTCTACTCACATTTCATAATCTGTGTTGCTCTGTGTTGAATTCTCTCTAGTAACTCTTCAACACACATTTCATAATCTGTGTTGCTCTGTGTTGTATTCTCTCTAGTAACTCGTCTACACACATTTCATAATCTGTGTTGCTCTGTGTTGTGTTCTCTCTAGTATGTTTTCTACTCACATTTCATAATCTGTGTTGCTCTGTATTGAATTATCTCTAGTAACTCTTCAACACACATTTCATAATCTGTGTTGGTCTGTGTTGTATTCTCTCTAGTAACTCTCCTACACACATTTCATAATCTGTGTTGCTCTGTGTTGTATTCTCTCTAGTAACTCTTCTACACACATTTCATAATCTGTGTTGCTCTGTGTTGTATTCTCTCTAGTAACTCTTCTACACACATTTCATAATCTGTGTTGCTCTGTGTTGTATTCTCTCGAGTAACTCTTCTACACACATTTCATAATCTGTGTTGGTCTATGTTGTATTCTCTCTAGTAACTCTTCTACACACATTTCATAATCTATGTTGCTCTGTGTTGTATTTTCTCTAGTAACTCTTCTACACACATTTCATAATCTGTGTTGCTCTGTGTTGTATTCTCTCTAGTAACTCTTCTACACACATTTCATAATCTGTGTTGCTCTGTGTTGTATTCTCTCTAGTAAGTTTTCTATACACATTTCATAATCTGTGTTGCTCTGTGTTGTATTCTCTCTAGTAACTCTTCAACACACATTTCATAATCTGTGTTGCTCTGTGTTGTATTCTCTCTAGTAACTCGTCTACACACATTTCATATTCTGTGTTGGTCTGTGTTGTATTCTCTCTAGTAACTCTTCTACACACATTTCATAATCTGTGTTGCTCTGTGTTGTATTCTCTCTAGTAACTTTTCTACGAACATTTCATAATCTGTGTTGCTCTGTGTTGTATACTCTCTAGTAACTCTTCTATACACATTTCATAATCTGTGTTGCTCTGTGTTGTATTCTCTCTAGAAACTCTTCTACACACATTTCATAATCTGTGTTGGTCTGTATTGTATTCTCTCTAGTAACTCTTCTACACACATTTCATAATCTGTGTTGCTCTGTGTTGTATTCTCTCTAGTAACTCTTCTACACACATTTCATAATCTGTGTTGCTCTGTGTTGTATTCTCTCTAGTAACTTTTCTACACACATTTCATAATCTGTGTTGCTCTGTGTTGTATTCTCTCTAGTAACTCTTCTACACACATTTCATAATCTGTGTTGCTCTGTGTTGTATTCTCTCTAGTATCTCTTCTACACACATTCCATAATCTGTGTTGCTCTGTGTTGTATTCTCTCTAGTAAGTTTTCTACACACATTTCATAATCTGTGTTGCTTTGTGTTGTATTCTCTCTAGTAACTCTTCAACACACATTTCATAATCTGTGTTGGTCTGTGTTGTATTCTCTCTAGTAACTCGTCTACACACATTTCATATTCTGTGTTGGTCTGTGTTGTATTCTCTCTAGTAAATCTTCTACACACATTTCATAATCTGTGTTGCTCTGTGTTGTATTCTCTCTAGTAACTCTTCTACACACATTTCATAATCTGTGTTGCTCTGTGTTGTATTCTCTCTAGTAACTCTTCTACACACATTTCATAATCTGTGTTGGTCTGTGTTGTATTCTCTCTAGTAACTTTTCTACACACATTTCATAATCTGTGTTGTGTTCTCTCTAGTAACTCCTCTACACACATTTCATAATCTGTGTTGGTCTGTGTTGTATTCTCTCTAGTAACTCTTCTACACACATTTCATAATCTGTGTTGCTCTGTGTTGTATTCTCTCTAGTAACTCTTCTACACACATTTCATATTCTGTGTTGCTCTGTGTTGTATTCTCTCTAGTAACTCTTCTACACATATTTCATAATCCGTGTTGCTCTGTGTTGTATTATCTCTAGTAACTCTTCTACACACATGTCATAATCTGTGTTGCTCTGTATTGTATTCTCTCTAGTAACTCTTCTACACACATTTCATAATCTGTGTTGGTCTGTGTTGTATTCTCTCTAGTAACTCTTCTATGCACATTTCATAATCTGTGTTGCTCTGTGTTGTATTCTGTCTAGTAACTCTTCTACACACATTTCATAATCTGTGTTGCTCTGTGTTGTATTCTCTCTAGTAACTTTTCTACACACATTTCATAATTTGTGTTGCTCTGTATTGTATTCTCTCTAGTAACTCTTCTACACACATTTCATAATCTGTGTTGGTCTGTGTTGTATTCTCTCTAGTAACTCTTCTACATGCATTTCATAATTTGTGTTGGTCTGTGTTGTATTCTCTCTGGTAACTCTTCTACACACATTTCATAATCTGTGTTGCTCTGTGTTGTATTCTCTCTAGTAACTCTTCTACACACATTTCATGATCTGTGTTACTCTGTGTTGTATTCTCTCTAGTAACTCTTCTACACACATTTCATAATCTGTGTTGCTCTGTGTTGTATTCTCTCTAGTAACTCTTCTACACACATTTCATAATCTGTGTTGCTCTGTGTTGTATTCTCTCTAGTAACTCTTCTACACACATTTCATAATCTGTGTTGCTCTGTGTTGTATTCTCTCTAGTAACTCTTCTACACACATTTCATAATATGTGTTGCACTGTGTTGTATTCTCTCTAGTAACTTTTCTACACACATTTCATAATCTGTGTTGTATTCTCTCTAGTAACTCTTCTACACACATTTCATAATCTGTGTTGCTCTGTTTTGTATTCTGTCTAGTAACTCTTCTACACACATTTCATAATCTGTGTTGCTCTGTGTTGTATTCTCTCTAGTAACTCTTCTACACACATTTCATAATCTGTGTTGCTCTGTGTTGTATTCTCTCTAGTAACTCTTCTACACACATTTCATAATCTGTATGGCTCTGTTTTGTATTCTCTCTAGTAACTGTTCTACACACATTTCATAATCTATGTTGTATTCTCTCTAGTAACTCTTCTACACACATTTCATAATCTGTGTTGCTCTGTGTTGTATTCTCTCTAGTAACTCTTCTACACACATTTCATAATCTGTGTTGGTCTATGTTGTATTCTCTCTAGTAACTCTTCTACACACATTTCATAATCTGTGTTGCTCTGTGTTGTATTTTCTCTAGTAACTCTTCTACACACATTTCATAATCTGTGTTGCTCTGTGTTGTATTCTCTCTAGTAACTCTTCTACACACATTTCATAATCTGTGTTGCTCTGTGTTGTATTCTCTCTAGTAAGTTTTCTATACACATTTCATAATCTGTGTTGCTCTGCGTTGTATTCTCTCTAGTAACTCTTCAACACACATTTCATAATATGTGTTGCTCTGTGTTGTATTCTCTCTAGTAACTCTTCAACACACATTTCATAATCTGTGTTGGTCTGTGTTGTATTCTCTCTAGTAACTCTTCTACACACATTTCATAATATGTGTTGCTCTGTGTTGTATTTTCTCTAGTAACTCTTCTACACTCATTTCAAAATCTGTGTTGCTCTGTGTTGTATTCTCTCTAGTAACTCTTCTACACACATTCCATAATCTGTATTGCTCTGTGTTGTATTCTCTCTAGTAAGTTTTCTACACACATTTCATAATCTGTGTTGCTTTGTGTTGTATTCTCTCTAGTAACTCTTCAACACACATTTCATAATCTGTATTGCTCTGTGTTGTATTCTCTCTAGTAACTCGTCTACACACATTTCATATTCTGTGTTGGTCTGTGTTGTATTCTCTCTAGTAACTCTTCTACACACATTTCATAATATGTGTTGCTCTGTGTTGTATTCTCTCTAGTATCTCCTCTACACACATTTCATAATCTGTGTTGCTCTGTTGTATTCTCTCCAGTAACTCTTATACACACATTTCATAATCTGTGTTGCTCTGTGTTGTATTCTCTCTAGTAACTCTTCTACACACATTTCATAATCTGTGTTGCTCTGTGTTGTATTCTCTCTAGTAACTCTTCTACACATTTCATAATCTGTGTTGCTCTGTGTTGTATTCTCTAGTAACTCTTCTACACACATTTCATAATCTGTGTTGCTCTGTGTTGTATTCTCTCTAGTAACTCTTCTACACACATTTCATAATCTGTGTTGCTCTGTGTTGTATTCTCTCTAGTAACTCTTCTACACACATTTCATAATCTGTGTTGCTCTGTGTGTATTCTCTCTAGTAACTCTTCTACACATTTCATAATCTGTGTTGCTCTGTCTTGTATTCTCTCTTGTAACTCTTCTTCACACATTTCATTATCTGTGTTGCTCTCTTGTATTCTCTCTAGTAACTCTTCTACACACATTTCATAATCTGTGTTGCTCTGTGATGTATGCTCTCTAGTAACTCTTCTACACACATTTCATAATCTGTGTTGCTCTGTGTTGTATTCACTCTAGTAACTCCTCTACACACATTTCATATTCTGTGTTGCTCTGTGTTGTATTCTCTCTAGTAACTCTTCTACACATATTTCATAATCTGTGTTGCTCTGTGTTGTATTCTCTCTAGTAACTCTTCTACACACATTTCATAATCTGTGTTGCTCTGTGTTGTATTCTCTCTAGTAACTCTTCTACACACATTTCATAATCTGTGTTGCTCTGTGTTGTATTCTCTCTAGTAACTCTTCTACACACATTTCATAATCTGTGTTGCTCTGTGTTGTATTCTCTCTAGTAACTCTTCTACACACATTTCATAATCTGTGTTGCTCTGTGTTGTATTCTCTCTAGTAACTCTTCTACACACATTTCATAATCTGTGTTGCTCTGTGTTGTATTCTCTCTAGTAACTCTTCTACACACATTTCATAATCTGTGTTGCTCTGTGTTGTATTCTCTCTAGTAACTCTTCTACACACATTTCATAATCTGTGTTGCTCTGTGTTGTATTCTCTCTAGTAACTCTTCTACACACATTTCATAATCTGTGTTGCTCTGTGTTGTATTCTCTCTAGTAACTCTTCTACACACATTTCATAATCTGTGTTGTATTCTCTCTAGTAACTCTTCTACACACATTTCATAATCTGTGTTGCTCTGTGTTGTATTCTCTCTAGTAACTCTTCTACACACATTTCATAATCTGTGTTGCTCTGTGTGTTGTATTCTCTCTAGTAACTCTTCTACACACATTTCATAATCTGTGTTGCTCTGTGTTGTATTCTCTCTAGTAACTCTTCTACACACATTTCATAATCTGTGTTGCTCTGTGTTGTATTCTCTCTAGTAACTCTTCTACACACATTTCATAATCTGTGTTGCTCTGTGTTGTATTCTCTCTAGTAACTCTTCTACACACATTTCATAATCTGTGTTGCTCTGTGTTGTATTCTCTCTAGTAACTCTTCTACACACATTTCATAATCTGTGTTGCTCTGTGTTGTATTCTCTCTAGTAACTCTTCTACACACATTTCATAATCTGTGTTGCTCTGTGTTGTATTCTCTCTAGTAACTCTTCTACACACATTTCATAATCTGTGTTGCTCTGTGTTGTATTCTCTCTAGTAACTCTTCTACACACATTTCATAATCTGTGTTGCTCTGTGTTGTATTCTCTCTAGTAACTCTTCTACACACATTTCATAATCTGTGTTGCTCTGTGTTGTATTCTCTCTAGTAACTCTTCTACACACATTTCATAATCTGTGTTGCTCTGTGTTGTATTCTCTCTAGTAACTCTTCTACACACATTTCATAATCTGTGTTGCTCTGTGTTGTATTCTCTCTAGTAACTCTTCTACACACATTTCATAATCTGTGTTGCTCTGTGTTGTATTCTCTCTAGTAACTCTTCTACACACATTTCATAATCTGTGTTGCTCTGTGTTGTATTCTCTCTAGTAACTCTTCTACACACATTTCATAATCTGTGTTGCTCTGTGTTGTATTCTCTCTAGTAACTCTTCTACACACATTTCATAATCTGTGTTGCTCTGTTGTATTCTCTCCAGTAACTCTTATACACACATTTCATAATCTGTGTTGCTCTGTGTGGTATTCTCTCTAGTAACTCTTCTACACACATTTCATAATCTGTGTTGCTCTGTGTTGTATTCTCTCTAGTAACTCTTCTACACACATTTCATAATCTGTGTTGCTCTGTGTTGTATTCTCTCTAGTAACTCTTCTACACACATTTCATAATCTGTGTTGCTCTGTGTTGTATTCTCTCTAGTAACTCTTCTACACACATTTCATAATCTGTGTTGCTCTGTGTTGTATTCTCTCTAGTAACTCTTCTACACACATTTCATAATCTGTGTTGCTCTGTGTTGTATTCTCTCTAGTAACTCTTCTACACACATTTCATAATCTGTGTTGCTCTGTGTTGTATTCTCTCTAGTAACTCTTCTACACACATTTCATAATCTGTGTTGCTCTGTGTTGTATTCTCTCTAGTAACTCTTCTACACACATTTCATAATCTGTGTTGCTCTGTGTTGTATTCTCTAGTAACTCTTCTACACACATTTCATAATCTGTGTTGCTCTGTGTTGTATTCTCTCTAGTAACTCTTCTACACACATTTCATATTCTGTGTTGCTCTGTGTTGTATTCTCTCTAGTAACTCTTCTACACACATTTCATAATCTGTGTTGCTCTGTGTTGTATTCTTTCTAGTAACTCTTCTACACACATTTCATAATCTGTGTTGCTCTGTGTTGTATTCTCTCTAGTAACTCTTCTACACACATTTCATAATCTGTGTTGCTCTGTGTTGTATTCTCTCTAGTAACTCTTCTACACACATTTCATAATCTGTGTTGCTCTGTGTTGTATTCTCTCTAGTAACTCTTCTACACACATTTCATAATCTGTGTTGCTCTGTGTTTTATTCTCTCTAGTAACTCTTCTACACACATTTCATAATCTGTGTTGCTCTGTGTTGTATTCTCTCTAGTAACTCTTCTACATTTCATAATCTGTGTTGCTCTGTGTTGTATTCTCTCTAGTAACTCTTCTACACACATTTCATAATCTGTGTTGCTCTGTGTTGTATTCTCTCTAGTAACTCTTCTACACATTCATATTCTGTGTTGCTCTGTGTTGTATTCTCTCTAGTAACTCTTCTACACACATTTCATAATCTGTGTTGCTCTGTGTTGTATTCTCTCTAGTAACTCTTCTACACACATTTCATAATCTGTGTTGCTCTGTGTTGTATTCTCTCTAGTAACTCTTCTACACACATTTCATAATCTGTGTTGCTCTGTGTTGTATTCTCTCTAGTAACTCTTCTACACACATTTCATAATCTGTGTTGCTCTGTGTTGTATTCTCTCTAGTAACTCTTCTACACACATTTCATAATCTGTGTTGCTCTGTGTTGTATTCTCTCTAGTAACTCTTCTACACACATTTCATAATCTGTGTTGCTCTGTGTTGTATTCTCTCTAGTAACTCTTCTACACACATTTCATAATCTGTGTTGCTCTGTGTTGTATTCTCTCTAGTAACTCTTCTACACACATTTCATAATCTGTGTTGCTCTGTGTTGTATTCTCTCTAGTAACTCTTCTACACACATTTCATAATCTGTGTTGCTCTGTGTTGTATTCTCTCTAGTAACTCTTCTACACACATTTCATAATCTGTGTTGCTCTGTGTTGTATTCTCTCTAGTAACTCTTCTACACACATTTCATAATCTGTGTTGCTCTGTGTTGTATTCTCTCTAGTAACTCTTCTACACACATTTCATAATCTGTGTTGCTCTGTGTTGTATTCTCTCTAGTAACTCTTCTACACACATTTCATAATCTGTGTTGCTCTGTGTTGTATTCTCTCTAGTAACTCTTCTACACACATTTCATAATCTGTGTTGCTCTGTGTTGTATTCTCTCTAGTAACTCTTCTACACACATTTCATAATCTGTGTTGCTCTGTGTTGTATTCTCTCTAGTAACTCTTCTACACACATTTCATAATCTGTGTTGCTCTGTGTTGTATTCTCTCTAGTAACTCTTCTACACACATTTCATAATCTGTGTTGCTCTGTGTTGTATTCTCTCTAGTAACTCTTCTACACACATTTCATAATCTGTGTTGCTCTGTGTTGTATTCTCTCTAGTAACTCTTCTACACACATTTCATAATCTGTGTTGCTCTGTGTTGTATTCTCTCTAGTAACTCTTCTACACACATTTCATAATCTGTGTTGCTCTGTGTTGTATTCTCTCTAGTAACTCTTCTACACACATTTCATAATCTGTGTTGCTCTGTGTTGTATTCTCTCTAGTAACTCTTCTACACACATTTCATATTCTGTGTTGCTCTGTGTTGTATTCTCTCTAGTAACTCTTCTACACACATTTCATAATCTGTGTTGCTCTGTGTTGTATTCTCTCTAGTAACTCTTCTACACACATGTCATAATTAGTGTTGCTCTGTGTTGTATTCTCTCTAGTAACTCTTCTACACACATGTCATAATCAGTGTTGCTCTGTGTTGTACTCTCTCTAGTAACTCTTCTACACACATTTCATAATCTGTGTTGGTCTGTGTTGTATTCTCTCTAGTAACTCTTCTACACACATTTCATAATCTGTGTTGCTCTGTGTTGTATTCTCTCTAGACACTTTTCTACACACATTTCATAATCTGTGTTGCTCTGTGTTGTATTCTCTCTAGTAACTCTTCTACACACATTTCATAATCTGTGTTGCTCTGTGTTGTATTCTCTCTAGTAACTCTTCTACACACATTTCATAATCTGTGTTGCTCTGTGTTGTATTCTCTCTAGTAACTCTTCTACACACATTTCATAATCTGTGTTGCTCTGTGTTGTATTCTCTCTAGTAACTCTTCTACACACATTTCATAATCTGTGTTGCTCTGTGTTGTATTCTCTCTAGTAACTCTTCTACACACATTTCATAATCTGTGTTGCTCTGTGTTGTATTCTCTCTAGTAACTCTTCTACACACATTTCATAATCTGTGTTGCTCTGTGTTGTATTCTCTCTAGTAACTCTTCTACACATTTCATAATCTGTGTTGCTCTGTGTAGTATTCTCTCTAGTAACTCTTCTACACACATTTCATAATCTGTGTTGCTCTGTGTTGTATTCTCTCTAGTAACTCTTCTACACACATTTCATAATCTGTGTTGCTCTGTGTTGTATTCTCTCTAGTAACTCTTCTACACATTTCATAATCTGTGTTGCTCTGTGTTGTATTCTCTCTAGTAACTCTGCTACACACATTTCATAATCTGTGTTGCTCTGTGTTGTATTCTCTCTAGTAACTCTTCTACACACATTTCATAATCTGTGTTGGTCTGTGTTGTATTCTCTCTAGTAACTCTTCTACACATTTCATAATCTGTGTTGCTCTGTGTTGTATTCTCTCTAGTAACTCTTCTACACACATTTCATAATCTGTGTTGCTCTGTGTTGTATTCTCTCTAGTAACTCTTCTACACACATTTCATAATCTGTGTTGCTCTGTGTTGTATTCTCTCTAGTAACTCTTCTACACACATTTCATAATCTGTGTTGCTCTGTGTTGTATTCTCTCTAGTAACTCTTCTACACACATTTCATAATCTGTGTTGCTCTGTGTTGTATTCTCTCTAGTAACTCTTCTACACACATTTCATAATCTGTGTTGCTCTGTGTTGTATTCTCTCTAGTAACTCTTCTACACACATTTCATAATCTGTGTTGCTCTGTGTTGTATTCTCTCTAGTAACTCTTCTACACACATTTCATAATCTGTGTTGCTCTGTGTTGTATTCTCTCTAGTAACTCTTCTACACACATTTCATAATCTGTGTTGCTCTGTGTTGTATTCTCTCTAGTAACTCTTCTACACACATTTCATAATCTGTGTTGCTCTGTGTTGTATTCTCTCTAGTAACTCTTCTACACACATTTCATAATCTGTGTTGCTCTGTGTTGTATTCTCTCTAGTAACTCTTCTACACACATTTCATAATCTGTGTTGCTCTGTGTTGTATTCTCTCTAGTAACTCTTCTACACACATTTCATAATCTGTGTTGCTCTGTGTTGTATTCTCTCTAGTAACTCTTCTACACACATTTCATAATCTGTGTTGCTCTGTGTTGTATTCTCTCTAGTAACTCTTCTACACACATTTCATAATCTGTGTTGCTCTGTGTTGTATTCTCTCTAGTAACTCTTCTACACACATTTCATAATCTGTGTTGCTCTGTGTTGTATTCTCTCTAGTAACTCTTCTACACACATTTCATAATCTGTGTTGCTCTGTGTTGTATTCTCTCTAGTAACTCTTCTACACACATTTCATAATCTGTGTTGCTCTGTGTTGTATTCTCTCTAGTAACTCTTCTACACACATTTCATAATCTGTGTTGCTCTGTGTTGTATTCTCTCTAGTAACTCTTCTACACACATTTCATAATCTGTGTTGCTCTGTGTTGTATTCTCTCTAGTAACTCTTCTACACACATTTCATAATCTGTGTTGCTCTGTGTTGTATTCTCTCTAGTAACTCTTCTACACACATTTCATAATCTGTGTTGCTCTGTGTTGTATTCTCTCTAGTAACTCTTCTACACACATTTCATATTCTGTGTTGCTCTGTGTTGTATTCTCTCTAGTAACTCTTCTACACACATTTCATAATCTGTGTTGCTCTGTGTTGTATTCTCTCTAGTAACTCTTCTACACACATTTCATAATCTGTGTGGTCTGTGTTGTATTCTCTCTAGTAACTCTTCTACACACATTTCATAATCTGTGTTGCTCTGTGTTGTATTCTCTCTAGTAACTCTTCTACACACATTTCATAATCTGTGTTGCTCTGTGTTGTATTCTCTCTAGTAACTCTTCTACACACATTTCATAATCTGTGTTGCTCTGTGTTGTATTCTCTCTAGTAACTCTTCTACACACATTTCATAATCTGTGTTGCTCTGTGTTGTATTCTCTCTAGTAACTCTTCTACACACATTTCATAATCTGTGTTGCTCTGTGTTGTATTCTCTCTAGTAACTCTTCTACACACATTTCATAATCTGTGTTGCTCTGTGTTGTATTCTCTCTAGTAACTCTTCTACACACATTTCATAATCTGTGTTGCTCTGTGTTGTATTCTCTCTAGTAACTCTTCTACACACATTTCATAATCTGTGTTGCTCTGTGTTGTATTCTCTCTAGTAACTCTTCTACACACATTTCATAATCTGTGTTGCTCTGTGTTGTATTCTCTCTAGTAACTCTTCTACACACATTTCATAATCTGTGTTGCTCTGTGTTGTATTCTCTCTAGTAACTCTTCTACACACATTTCATAATCTGTGTTGGTCTGTGTTGTATTCTCTCTAGTAACTCTTCTACACACATTTCATAATCTGTGTTGCTCTGTGTTGTATTCTCTCTAGTAACTCTTCTACACACATTTCATAATCTGTGTTGCTCTGTGTAGTATTCTCTAGTAACTCTTCTACACACATTTCATAATCTGTGTTGCTCTGTGTTGTATTCTCTCTAGTAACTCTTCTACACACATTTCATAATCTGTGTTGCTCTGTGTTGTATTCTCTCTAGTAACTCTTCTACACACATTTCATAATCTGTGTTGGTCTGTGTTGTATTCTCTCTAGTAACTTTTCTACACACATTTCATAATCTGTGTTGTATTCTCTCTAGTAACTCTTCTACACACATTTCATAATCTGTGTTGCTCTGTGTTGTATTCTCTCTAGTAACTCTTCTACACACATTTCATAATCTGTGTTGCTCTGTGTTGTATTCTCTAGTAACTCTTCTACACACATTTCATAATCTGTGTTGCTCTGTGTTGTATTCTCTCTAGTAACTCTTCTACACACATTTCATAATCTGTGTTGCTCTGTGTTGTATTCTCTCTAGTAACTCTTCTACACACATTTCATAATCTGTGTTGCTCTGTGTTGTATTCTCTCTAGTAACTCTTCTACACACATTTCATAATCTGTGTTGCTCTGTGTTGTATTCTCTCTAGTAACTCTTCTACACACATTTCATAATCTGTGTTGGTCTGTGTTGTATTCTCTCTAGTAACTCTTCTACACACTTTTCATAATCTGTGTTGCACTGTGTTGTATTTTCTCTAGTAACTCTTCTACACTCATTTCAAAATCTGTGTTGCTCTGTGTTGTATTCTCTCTAGTATCTCTTGTACACACATTCCATAATCTGTGTTGCTCTGTGTTGTATTCTCTCTAGTAAGTTTTCTACACACATTTCATAATCTGTGTTGCTTTGTGTTGTATTCTCTCTAGTAACTCTTCAACACATTCATAATCTGTGTTGCTTTGTGTTGTATTCTCTCTAGTAACTCTTCAACACACATTTCATAATCTGTGTTGCTCTGTGTTGTATTCTCTCTAGTAACTCTTCTACACACATTTCATAATCTGTGTTGCTCTGTGTTGTATTCTCTCTAGTAACTCTTCTACACACATTTCATAATCTGTGTTGCTCTGTGTTGTATTCTCTCTAGTAACTCTTCTACACACATTTCATAATCTGTGTTGCTCTGTGTTGTATTCTCTCTAGTAACTCTTCTACACACATTTCATAATCTGTGTTGCTCTGTGTTGTATTCTCTCTAGTAACTCTTCTACACACATTTCATAATCTGTGTTGCTCTGTGTTGTATTCTCTCTAGTAACTCTTCTACACACATTTCATAATCTGTGTTGCTCTGTGTTGTATTCTCTCTAGTAACTCTTCTACACACATTTCATAATCTGTGTTGCTCTGTGTTGTATTCTCTCTAGTAACTCTTCTACACACATTTCATAATCTGTGTTGCTCTGTGTTGTATTCTCTCTAGTAACTCTTCTACACACATTTCATAATCTGTGTTGCTCTGTGTTGTATTCTCTCTAGTAACTCTTCTACACACATTTCATAATCTGTGTTGCTCTGTGTTGTATTCTCTCTAGTAACTCTTCTACACACATTTCATAATCTGTGTTGCTCTGTGTTGTATTCTCTCTAGTAACTCTTCTACACACATTTCATAATCTGTGTTGCTCTGTGTTGTATTCTCTCTAGTAACTCTTCTACACACATTTCATAATCTGTGTTGCTCTGTGTTGTATTCTCTCTAGTAACTCTTCTACACACATTTCATAATCTGTGTTGCTCTGTGTTGTATTCTCTCTAGTAACTCTTCTACACACATTTCATAATCTGTGTTGCTCTGTGTTGTATTCTCTCTAGTAACTCTTCTACACACATTTCATAATCTGTGTTGTGTGTATTCTCTCTAGTACCTCTTCTATACACATTTCATAATCTGTGTTGCTCTGTGTAGTATTCTCTCTAGTAACTCTTCTACACACATTTCATAATCTGTGTTGCTCTGTGTTGTATTCTCTCTAGCAACTCTTCTACACACATTTCATAATCTGTTTTGCTCTGTGTTGAATTCTCTCTAGTAACTTTTCTACACACATTTCATAATGTGTTGCTCTGTGTTGTATTCTCTCTAGTAACTCTTCTACACACATTTCATATTCTGTGTTGCTCTGTGTTGTATTCTCTCTAGTAACTCTTCTACACACATTTCATAATCTGTGTTGCTCTGTGTTGTATTCTCTCTAGTAACTCTTCTACACACATTTCATAATCTGTGTTGCTCTGTGTTGTATTCTCTCTAGTAACTCTTCTACACACATTTCATAATCTGTGTTGCTCTGTGTTGTATTCTCTCTAGTAACTCTTCTACACACATTTCATAATCTGTATGGCTCTGTGTTGTATTCTCTCTAGTAACTCTTCTACACACATTTCATAATCTGTGTTGTATTCTCTCTAGTAACTCTTCTACACACATTTCATAATCTGTGTTGCTCTGTGTTGTATTCTCTCTAGTAACTCTTCTACACACATTTCATAATCTGTGTTGTATTCTCTCTAGTAACTCTTCTACACACATTTCATAATCTGTGTTGCTCTGTGTTGTATTCTCTCTAGTAACTCTTCTACACACATTTCATAATCTGTGTTTTCTGTGTTGTATTCTCTCTAGTAACTCTTCTACACACATTCAATAGTCTGTGTTGCTCTGTGTTGTATTCTCTCTAGTAACTCTTCTACACTCATTTCATAATCTGTGTTGCTCTGTGTTGTATTCTCTCTAGTAACTCTTCTACACACATTTCATAATCTGTGTTGCTCTGTGTTGTATTCTCTAGTAACTCTTCTACACACATTTCATAATCTGTTGCTCTGTGTTGTATTCTCTCTAGTAACTCTTCTACACACATTTCATAATCTGTGTTGCTCTGTGTTGTATTCTCTCTAGTAACTCTTCTACACACATTTCATAATCTGTGTTGCTCTGTGTTGTATTATCTCTAGTAACTCTTCTATACACATTTCAAAATATGTGTTGCACTGTGTTGTATTCTCTCTAGTAACTCTTCTACACATTTCATAATCTATGTTGCTCTGTGTTGTATTCTCTCTAGTAACTCTTCTACACACATTTCATAATCTGTGTTGCTCTGTGTTGTATTCTCTCTAGTAACTCCTCTACACACATTTCATAATCTGTGTTGCTCTGTGTTGTATTATCTCTAGTAACTCTTCTACACATTTCATAATCTGTGTTGCTCTGTGTTGTATTCTCTCTAGTAACTCTTCTACACACATTTCATAATCTGTGTTGCTCTGTGTTGTATTCTCTCTAGTAACTCTTCTACACACATTTCATAATCTGTGTTGCTCTGTGTTGTATTCTCTCTAGTAACTCTTCTACACACATTTCATAATCTGTGTTGCTCTGTGTTGTATTCTCTCTAGTAACTCTTCTACACACATTTCATAATCTGTGTTGCTCTGTGTTGTATTCTCTCTAGTAACTCTTCTACACACATTTCATAATCTGTGTTGCTCTGTGTTGTATTCTCTCTAGTAACTCTTCTACACACATTTCATAATCTGTGTTGCTCTGTGTTGTATTCTCTCTAGTAACTCTTCTACACACATTTCATAATCTGTGTTGCTCTGTGTTGTATTCTCTCTAGTAACTTTTCTACACACATTTCATAATTTGTGTTGCTCTGTGTTGTATTCTCTCTAGTAACTCTTCTACACACATTTCATAATCTGTGTTGCTCTGTGTTGTATTCTCTCTAGTAACTCTTCTACACACATTTCATAATCTGTGTTGCTCTGTGTTGTATTCTCTCTAGTAACTCTTCTACACACATTTCATAATCTGTGTTGCTCTGTGTTGTATTCTCTCTAGTAACTCTTCTACACACATTTCATAATCTGTGTTGCTCTGTGTTGTATTCTCTCTAGTAACTCTTCTACACACATTTCATAATCTGTGTTGCTCTGTGTTGTATTCTCTCTAGTAACTCTTCTACACACATTTCATAATCTGTGTTGGTCTGTGTTGTATTCTCTCTAGTAACTCTTCTACACACATTTCATAATCTGTGTTGCTCTGTGTTGTATTCTCTCTAGTAACTCTTCTACACACATTTCATAATCTGTGTTGGTCTGTGTGTATTCTCTCTAGTAACTCTTCTACACACATTTCATAATCTGTGTTGCTCTGTGTTGTATTCTCTAGTAACTCTTCTACACACATTTCATAATCTGTGTTGCTCTGTGTTGTATTCTCTCTAGTAACTCTTCTACACACATTTCATAATCTGTGTTGCTCTGTGTTGTATTCTCTCTAGTAACTCTTCTACACACATTTCATATTCTGTGTTGGTCTGTGTTGTATTCTCTCTAGTAACTCTTCTACACACATTTCATAATCTGTGTTGGTCTGTGTTGTATTCTCTCTAGTAACTCTTCTACACACATTTCATAATCTGTGTTGCTCTGTGTTGTATTCTCTCTAGTAACTCTTCTACACACATTTCATAATATGTGTTGCTCTGTGTTGTATTCTCTCTAGCAACTCATCTACACACATTTCATAATCTGTGTTGTATTCTCTCTAGTAACTTTTCTACGAACATTTCATAATCTGTGTTGCTCTGTGTTGTATTCTCTCTAGTAACTCTTCTACACACATTTCATAATCTGTGTTGCTCTGTGTTGTATTCTCTCTAGTAACTCTTCTACACACATTTCATAATCTGTGTTGCTCTGTGTTGTATTCTCTCTAGTAAATCTTCTACACATTTCATAATCTGTGTTGCTCTGTGTTGTATTCTCTCTAGTAACTCTTCTACACACATTTCATAATCTGTGTTGCTCTGTGTTGTATTCTCTCTAGTAACTCTTCTACACACATTTCATAATCTGTGTTGCTCTGTGTTGTATTCTCTCTAGTAACTCTTCTACACACATTTCATAATCTGTGTTGCTCTGTGTTGTATTCTCTCTAGTAACTCTTCTACACACATTTCATAATCTGTGTTGCTCTGTGTTGTATTCTCTCTAGTAACTCTTCTACACACATTTCATAATCTGTGTTGCTCTGTGTTGTATTCTCTCTAGTAACTCTTCTACACACATTTCATAATCTGTGTTGCTCTGTGTTGTATTCTCTCTAGTAACTCTTCTACACACATTTCATAATCTGTGTTGCTCTGTGTTGTATTCTCTCTAGTAACTCTTCTACACACATTTCATAATCTGTGTTGCTCTGTGTTGTATTCTCTCTAGTAACTCTTCTACACACATTTCATAATCTGTGTTGCTCTGTGTTGTATTCTCTCTAGTAACTCTTCTACACACATTTCATAATCTGTGTTGCTCTGTGTTGTATTCTCTCTAGTAACTCTTCTACACACATTTCATAATCTGTGTTGCTCTGTGTTGTATTCTCTCTAGTAACTCTTCTACACACATTTCATAATCTGTGTTGGTCTGTGTTGTATTCTCTCTAGTAACTCTTCTACATACATGTCATAATCTGTGATGTGTTGTATTCTCTCTAGTAACTCTTCTACACACATTTCATAATCTGTGTTGCTCTGTGTTGTATTCTCTCTAGCAACTCTTCTACACACATTTCATAATCTGTTTTGCTCTGTGTTGTATTCTCTCTAGTAACTCTTCTACACACATTTCATAATCTGTGTTTTCTGTGTTGTATTCTCTCTAGTAACTCTTCTACACACATTTCATAATCTGTGTTGCTCTGTGTTGTATTCTCTCTAGTAACTCTTCTACACACATTTCATAATCTGTGTTGCTCTGTGGTATTCTCTCTAGTAACTCTTCTACACTCATTTCATAATCTGTGTTGCTCTGTGTTGTATTCTCTCTAGTAACTCTTCTACACACATTTCATAATCTGTGTTGCTCTGTGTTGTATTCTCTCTAGTAACTCTTCTACACACATTTCATAATCTGTGTTGCTCTGTGTTGTATTCTCTCTAGTAACTCTTCTACACACATTTCATAATCTGTGTTGCTCTGTGTTGTATTCTCTCTAGTAACTCTTCTACACACATTTCATAATCTGTGTTGCTCTGTGTTGTATTCTCTCTAGTAACTCTTCTACACACATTTCATATTCTGTGTTTTCTGTGTTGTATTCTCTCTAGTAACTCTTCTACACACATTTCATAATCTGTGTTGCTCTGTGTTGTATTTTCTCTAGTAACTCTTCTACACACATTTCATAATCTGTGTTGCTCTGTGTTGTATTCTCTCTAGTAACTCTTCTACACACATTTCAAAATCTGTGTTGCTCTGTGTTGTATTCTCTCTAGTAACTCTTCTACACACATGTCATAATCAGTGTTGCTCTGTGTTGTACTCTCTCTAGTAACTCTTCTACACACATTTCATAATCTGTGTTGGTCTGTGTTGTATTCTCTCTAGTAACTCTTCTACATGCATTTCATAATTTGTGTTGGTCTGTGTTGTATTCTCTCTGGTAACTCTTCTACACACATTTCATAATCTGTGTTGCTCTGTGTTGTATTCTCTCTAGTAACTCTTCTACACACATTTCATAATCTGTGTTACTCTGTGTTGAATTCTCTCTAGTAACTCTTCTACACACATTTCATAATCTGTGTTGCTCTGTGTTGTATTCTCTCTAGTAACTCTTCTACACACATTTCATAATATGTGTTGCACTGTGTTGTATTCTCTCTAGTAACTTTTCTACACACATTTCATAATCTGTGTTGCTCTGTGTTTGTATTCTGTCTAGTAACTCTTCTACACACATTTCATAATCTGTGTTGCTCTGTGTTGTATTCTCTCTAGTAACTCTTCTACACACATTTCATAATCTGTGTTGCTCTGTGTTGTATTCTCTCTAGTAACTCTTCTACACACATTTCATAATCTGTGTTGCTCTGTGTTGTATTCTCTCTAGTAACTCTTCTACACACATTTCATAATCTGTGTTGTATTCTCTCTAGTAACTCTTCTACACACATTTCATAATCTGTGTTGCTCTGTGTTGTATTATCTCTAGTAACTCTTCTACACACATTTCATAATCTGTGTTGGTCTATGTTGTATTCTCTCTAGTATCTCTTCTACACACATTTCATAATCTGTGTTGCTCTGTGTTTTATTTTCTCTAGTAACTCTTCTACACACATTTCATAATCTGTGTTGCTCTGTGTTGTATTCTCTCTAGTAACTCTTCTACACACATTTCATAATCTGTGTTGCTCTGTGTTGTATTCTCTCTAGTAAGTTTTCTATACACATTTCATAATCTGTGTTGCTCTGTGTTGTATTCTCTCTAGTAACTCTTCAACACACATTTCATAATCTGTGTTGCTCTGTGTTGTATTCTCTCTAGTAACTCCTCTACACACATTTCATAATCTGTGTTGGTCTGTGTTGTATTCTCTCTAGTAACTCTTTTACACACATTTCATAATCTGTGTTGCTCTGTGTTGTATTTTCTCTAGTAACTCTTCTACACTCATTTCAAAATCTGTGTTGCTCTGTGTTGTATTCTCTCTAGTAACTCTTGTACACACATTCCATAATCTGTGTTGCTCTGTGTTGTATTCTCTCTAGTAAGTTTTCTACACACATTTCATAATCTCTGTTGCTCTGTGTTGTATTCTCTCTAGTAACTCTTCTACACACATTTCATAATCTGTGTTGCTCTGTGTTGTATTCTCTCTAGTAACTCATCTACACACATTTCATAATCTGTGTTACTCTGTGTTGTATTCTCTCTAGTAACTTTTCTACACACATTTCATAATCTGTGTTGCTCTGTGTTGTATACTATCTAGTAACTCTTCTATACACATTTCATAATCTGTGTTGCTCTGTGTTGTATTATCTGTAGAAACTCTTCTACACACATTCCATAATCTGTGTTGGTCTGTATTATATTCTCTCTAGTAACTCTTCTACACACATTTCATAATATGTGTTGCTCTGTGTTGTATTCTCTCTAGTAACTCCTCTACACACATTTCATAATCTGTGTTGCTCTGTTGTATTCTCTCTAGTAACTCTTCTACACACATTTCATAATCTGTGTTGCTCTGTGTTGTATTCTCTCTAGTAACTCTTCTACACACATTTCATAATCTGTGTTGTATTCTCTCTAGTAACTCTTCTACACACATTTCATAATCTGTGTTGCTCTGTGTTGTATTCTCTCTAGTAACTCGTCTACACACATTTCATAATCTGTATGGCTCTGTGTTGTATTCTCTCTAGTAACTCTTCTACACACATTTCATAATCTGTGTTGTATTCTCTCTAGTAACTCTTCTACACACATTTCATCATCTGTGTTGCTGTGTGTTGTATTCTCTCTAGTAACTCTTCTACACACATTTCATAATATGTGTTGCACTGTGTTGTATTCTTTCTAGTAACTTTTCTACACACATTTCATAATCTGTGTTGTATTCTGTCTAGTAACTCGTCTACACACATTTCATAATCTGTGTTGCTCTGTGTTGTATTCTCTCTAGTAACTCTTCTACACACATTTCATAATCTGTGTTGCTCTGTGTTGTATTCTCTCTAGTAACTCTTCTACACACATTTCATAATCTGTATGGCTCTGCGTTGTATTCTTTCTAGTAACTTTTCTACACACATTTCATAATCTGTGTTGTATTCTCTCTAGTAACTCTTCTACACACATTTCATAATCTGTGTTGCTCTGTGTTGTATTCTCTCTAGTAACTCTTCTACACACATTTCATAATCTGTGTTGGTCTATGTTGTATTCTCTCTAGTAACTCTTCTACACACATTTCATAATCTGTGTTGCTCTGTGTTGTATTTTCTCTAGTAACTCTTCTACACACATTTCATAATCTGTGTTGCTCTGTGTTGTATTCTCTCTAGTAACTCTTCTACACACATTTCATAATCTGTGTTGCTCTGTGTTGTATTCTCTCTAGTAACTCTTCAACACACATTTCATAATCTGTGTTGCTCTGTGTTGTATTCTCTCTAGTAACTCTTCTACACACATTTCATAATCTGTGTTGGTCTGTGTTGTATTCTCTCTAGTAACTCTTCTACACACATTTCATAATCTGTGTTGCTCTGTGTTGTATTTTCTCTAATAACTCTTTTACACTCATTTCAAAATCTGTGTTGCTCTGTGTTGTATTCTCTCTAGTAACTCTTCTACACACATTCCATAATCTGTGTTGCTCTGTGTTGTATTCTCTCTAGTAAGTTTTCTACACACATTTCATAATCTGTGTTGCTTTGTGTTGTATTCTCTCTAGTAACTCTTCAACACACATTTCATAATCTGTGTTGCTCTGTGTTGTATTCTCTCTAGTAACTCGTCTACACACATTTCATATTCTGTGTTGGTCTGTGTTGTATTCTCTCTAGTAAATCTTCTACACACATTTCATAATCTGTGTTGCTCTGTGTTGTATTCTCTCTAGTAACTCTTCTACACACATTTCATAATCTGTGTTGCTCTGTGTTGTATTCTCTCTAGTAACTCATCTACACACATTTCATTATCTGTGTTACTCTGTGTTGTATTCTCTCTAGTAGCTTTTCTACACACATTTCATAATCTGTGTTGCTCTGTGTTGTATTCTCTCTAGTAACTCTTCTACACACATTTCATAATGTGTGTTGCTCTGTGTTGTATTCTCTCTAGTAACTCTTCTACACACATTTCATAATCTGTGTTGCTCTGTGTTGTATTCTCTCTAGTAACTCTTCTATACATATTTAATAATCTGTGTTGCTCTGTGTAGTATTCTCTCTAGTAACTCTTCTACACACATTTCATATTCTGTGTTGGTCTGTGTTGTATTCTCTCTAGTAACTCTTCTACACACATTTCATAATCTGTGTTGCTCTGTGTTGTATTCTCTCTAGTAACTCTTCTACACACATTTCATAATCTGTGTTGCTCTGTGATGTATTCTCTCTAGTAATTCTTCTACACACATTTCATAATATGTGTTGCTCTGTGTTGTATTCTCTCTAGTAACTCTTCTACACACATTTCATAATCTGTGGTGCTCTGTGTTGTATTCTCTCTAGTAACTCTTCTACACACATTTCATAATCTGTGTTGCTCTGTGATGTATACTCTCTAGTAACTCTTCTACACACATTTCATAATCTGTGTTGCTCTGTGTTGTATTCTCTCTAGTAATTCTTCTACACACATTTCATAATATATGTTGCTCTGTGTTGTATTCTCTCTAGTAACTCTTCTACACACATTTCATGATCTGTGTTGCTCTGTGTTGTATTCTCTCTAGTAACTCTTCAACACACATTTCATAATATGTGTTGCTCTGTGTTGTATTCTCTCTAGTAACTCTTCTACACACATTTCATAATCTGTGTTGCTCTGTGTTGTATTCTCTCTTGTAACTCTTCTACACACATTTCATAATATGTGTTGCTCTGTGTTGTATTCTCTCTAGTAACTCTTCTACGCACATTTCATAATCTGTTGCTCTGTTTTATATTTTCTTTAGTAACTCTTCTACACACATTTCATAATCTGTGTTGTATTGTGTTGTATTCTCTTTAGTAACTCTTCTACACACATTTCATAATCTGTGTTGCTCTGTGTTGTATTCTCTCTAGGAAGTTTTCTACACACATTTCATAATCTGTGTTGCTTTGTGTTGTATTCTCTCTAGTAACTCTTCAACACACATTTCATAATCTGTGTTGCTCTGTGTTGTATTCTCTCTAGTAACTCGTCTACACACATTTCATATTCTGTGTTGGTCTGTGTTGTATTCTCTCTAGTAAATCTTCTACACACATTTCATAATCTGTGTTGCTCTGTGTTGTATTCTCTCTAGTAACTCTTCTACACACATTTCATAATCTGTGTTGCTCTGTGTTGTATTCTCTCTAGTAACTCATCTACACACATTTCATAATCTGTGTTACTCTGTGTTGTATTCTCTCTAGTAACTTTTCTACACACATTTCATAATCTGTGTTGCTCTGTGTTGTATACTCTCTAGTAACTCTTCTATACACATTTCATAATCTGTGTTGCTCTGTGTTGTATTCTCTCTAGAAACTCTTCTACACACATTTCATAATCTGTGTTGGTCTGTATTATATTCTCTCTAGTAACTCTTCTACACACATTTCATAATATGTGTTGCTCTGTGTTTTATTCTCTCTAGTAACTCCTCTACACACATTTCATAATCTGTGTTGCTCTGTTGTATTCTCTCTAGTAACTCTTCTACACACATTTCATAATCTGTGTTGCTCTGTGTTGTATTCTCTCTAGTAACTCTTCTACACACATTTCATAATCTGTGTTGCTCTGTGTTGTATTCTCTCTAGTAACTCTTCTACACACATTTCATAATCTGTGTTGCTCTGTGTTGTATTCTCTCTAGTAACTCTTCTATACACATTTCATAATCTGTGTTGCTCTGTGTAGTATTCTCTCTAGTAACTCTTCTACACACATTTCATATTCTGTGTTGGTCTGTGTTGTATTCTCTCTAGTAACTCTTCTACACACATTTCATAATCTGTGTTGCTCTGTGTTGTATTCTCTCTAGTAACTCTTCTACACACATTTCATAATCTGTGTTGCTCTGTGTTGTATTCTCTCTAGTAATTCTTCTACACACATTTCATAATATGTGTTGCTCTGTGTTGTATTCTCTCTAGTAACTCTTCTACACACATTTCATAATCTGTGTTGCTCTGTGTTGTATTCTCTCTAGTAACTCTTCTACACACATTTCATAATCTGTGTTGCTCTGTGATGTATACTCTCTAGTAACTCTTCTACACACATTTCATAATCTGTGTTGCTCTGTGTTGTATTCTCTCTAGTAATTCTTCTACACACATTTCATAATCTATGTTGCTCTGTGTTGTATTCTCTCTAGTAACTCTTCTACACACATTTCATGATCTGTGTTGCTCTGTGTTGTATTCTCTCTAGTAACTCTTCAACACACATTTCATAATATGTGTTGCTCTGTGTTGTATTCTCTCTAGTAACTATTCTACACACATTTCATAATCTGTGTTGCTCTGTGTTGTATTCTCTCTTGTAACTCTTCTACACACATTTCATAACTGTGTTGCTCTGTGTTGTATTCTCTCTATTAATTCTTCTACGCACATTTCATAATCTGTGTTGCTCTGTTTTATATTTTCTTTAGTAACTCTTCTACACACATTTCATAATCTGTGTTGCATTGTGTTGTATTCTCTTTAGTAACTCTTCTACACACATTTCATAATCTGTGTTGCTCTGTGTTGTATTCTCTCTAGGAAGTTTTCTACACACATTTCATAATCTGTGTTGCTTTGTGTTGTATTCTCTCTAGTAACTCTTCAACACACATTTCATAATCTGTGTTGCTCTGTGTTGTATTCTCTCTAGTAACTCGTCTACACACATTTCATATTCTGTGTTGGTCTGTGTTGTATTCTCTCTAGTAAATCTTCTACACACATTTCATAATCTGTGTTGCTCTGTGTTGTATTCTCTCTAGTAACTCTTCTACACACATTTCATAATCTGTGTTGCTCTGTGTTGTATTCTCTCTAGTAACTCATCTACACACATTTCATAATCTGTGTTACTCTGTGTTGTATTCTCTCTAGTAGCTTTTCTACACACATTTCATAATCTGTGTTGCTCTGTGTTGTATTCTCTCTAGTAACTCTTCTACACACATTTCATAATCTGTGTTGCTCTGTGTTGTATTCTCTCTAGAAACTTTTCTACACACATTTCATAATCTGTGTTGCTCTGTGTTGTATTCTCTCTAGTAACTCTTCTACACACATTTCATAATCTGTGTTGCTCTGTGTTGTATTCTCTCTAGTAACTCTTCTACACACATTTCATAATCTGTGTTGCTCTGTGTTGTATTCTCTCTAGTAACTCTTCTACACACATTTCATAATCTGTGTTGCTCTGTGTTGTATTCTCTCTAGTAACTCTTCTACACACATTTCATAATCTGTGTTGCTCTGTGTTGTATTCTCTCTAGTAACTCTTCTACACACATTTCATAATCTGTGTTGCTCTGTGTTGTATTCTCTCTAGTAACTCTTCTACACACATTTCATAATCTGTGTTGCTCTGTGTTGTATTCTCTCTAGTAACTCTTCTACACACATTTCATAATCTGTGTTGCTCTGTGTTGTATTCTCTCTAGTAACTCTTCTACACACATTTCATAATATGTGTTGCTCTGTGTTGTATTCTCTCTAGTAACTCTTCTACACACATTTCATAATATGTGTTGCTCTGTGTTGTATTCTCTCTAGTAACTCTTCTACACACATTTCATAATCTGTGTTGCTCTGTGTTGTATTCTCTCTAGTAACTCTTCTACACACATTTCATAATCTGTATTGCTCTGTGTTGTATTCTCTCTAGTAACTCTTCTACGCACATTTCATAATCTGTTTTGCTCTGTTTTGTATTTTCTTTAGTAACTCTTCTACACACATTTCATAATCTGTGTTGCTCTGTGTTGTATTCTCTTTAGTAACTCTTCTACACACATTTCATAATCTGTGTTGCTCTGTGTTGTATTCTCTCTAGTAACTCTTCTACACACATTTCATAATATGTGTTGCTCTGTGTTGTATTAAGAACATAAGAACATAAGAAAATGGGAGTCTGCAGAAAGCCGATTGGCCTAAGCAAGGCAGGTCCCTGTCCCACACAACCCCAATTACAAAGCCCAATTATAGGCTCAACACTCTAATACCCTGAGGATCATCTTACCACACCGGTTAGAGATTAACGCAGGATTACGGGGTCTGCAGAGCGCTGATTGGCCCAACCCGGCTGATCCCCCTTCACACCCAACCCTTCTCGTCCATATGCTTATCCAATTTTTTCTTAAAGCTCCCTATCGTTCTTGATCCCACTATATCACTTGGTAGCCTATTCCACCCATCTACAACTCTGTTACCAAACCAATATTTGCCTATATCTTTTCTGAAACGAAATTTATCTAATTTGAAACCATTGGTACGAGTTCTTTCGCTATCACTGAGTTTTAGTACATTTGTCATGTCCCCTTTGTTAATCCCACTAACCCACTTGAACACCTCTATCATATCCCCTCTAACTCTGCGTCTCTCTAACGAATGTAAACCTAATTTCTTCAACCTTTCTTCATACGAAAGATTTCTAATATTATGGATCATTTTTGTCATTCTACGCTGTACTCTCTCCAATGAATCTATGTCCATTCTGTAATAAGGACACCAAAATTGGACAGCATAATCCATATGGGGTCTCACTAATGACAAGTAAAGTTTTAAGATAACATCAGCAGTTCTGTTACTCACACTCCTAGAGATGAACCCGAGAATCCTGTTTGCCTTATTACGAACGCTTATACACTGTTTTCTAGGCTTCAAATCATTGCTAACAAACACACCTAGATCTTTCTCACAGTCTGAATTTTCTAATTCTAAATTAGCTAGTTTATATTTAACATTTGTATGCATCTTCCCTATCTTTAATACCTTGCATTTGTCAATGTTAAACTTCATCTGCCAATTTACTGACCATTCATGTAAGGTATCTAGATCCCTTTGGAGGCACTCTATATCGCTATCTGAATCAATTGATCTCCCCATTTTAGTATCGTCTGCGAATTTACTTATCCTACTAGTTATACCTAAATCTAGGTCATTTATGTATATAAGAAACAACAGGGGACCTAATACCGATCCCTGGGGGACACCACTTTTGACTGCTCCCCACTCTGACTTGGTACCATTTATGCTGACTCTCTGTTTCCTACCAATTAGCCATGACCTAATCCATCCCAACAACGATCCTCCTATTCCATGTGCCTCAACCTTTCTCATCAATCTCTCATGAGGGACTCTGTCGAAAGCTTTACTGAAATCTAAATAAATAATATCATATGACTTGTCACTATCTACTGCTTCATATACCTCTGAGAAAAAGCTAAGCAAATTAGTAAGGCAAGAACGTCCCTGAGTGAATCCATGCTGAGAAGAATTTATTAAGTTAAATTTGTCTAAGTGGCTTCTAATTTTCCTAGCAATAATAGACTCTAGCAACTTTCCTATGATTGATGTGAGACTAATGGGACGGTAATTGGATGCTATCGATTTATCACCTTTTTTGAAGATCGGAACTACATTTGCAAGCTTCCAAGCTTCTGGAACTAAACCTGTTTCTAAAGACTTGTTAAATAAAAATGCTAATGGGCTACTTAACTCATCTCTGCATTCTTTTAATACTCTAGCATATACCTCGTCAGGACCAGGCGATTTTTGAGGTTTCAGTCTGTCAATTTCCTTAAGCACATCATTTCTACTTATACTAACTGTACTTAACATATTTTCTATACTATCACTATATACCATATTGACTTCTGGAATCTGTGCCAAATTTTCATTAGTGAAAACGGAAAGAAACTGACTATTTAATGTACTGCACATTTCTAAATCATTTTCTGTTATTTCTCCTATTGAAGTTTTTAGGGGGCCTATTACATCTCTAACTTTAGATTGATATAGTTGGTAAAAAGCTTTAGGGTTATTTTTTGTGTCACTGGCTATCCTTATTTCATAATTTCTTTTTGCTTTCCTGATTTCCTTTTTGACCTGTCTTGATAGAGTCTGATAGTATATATGTAGATGATTTTCGCCTTTCTTTATTTTTCTATATTCCTTTCTTTTTTCCTATAAGATCTATTAGCTTATTAGTCATCCATTTTGGTTGGTTCTGCGGCGATCTAAATTTTCTTTTAGGGATATATTTATTTTGAGCATTGTGGAGTGAAGCAGTAAACTGGTTATATGTAGGTGGCAAGTTTAACTCTGGCATATCCTGACTTAATTGCTTAACAATAGGGTCCACCCTTAAGTCTCTTCTTATCCCACCATAATCGGCTTTTCTGAAATCTGGGATAAGTGTCGTATTCTCTTTAGCAGTCCCTGTCCATTGTATATTAAAATAAATAGATTTATGATCGCTATTTCCTAGGTGGTCACCAATCTCTACATTATTTATCATATGTTCATTGTTACTGAAAACTAAATCAAGAATATTAATACCTCTAGTCGGCGTATCTATGAATTGAAATAAAAAACTATCTTGTATTACCTCAATAAACTCTACTGAATCGGAGTCGCCTATTTGGTGCTGCCAATCAATGTTCGGAAAATTGAAATCCCCCATAATGCACACATTGCTAAACCTTGATGCTATTTTAATTTCCTCCCATAACGATGTTCCGCCATTTCTACTCATATTAGGCGGTCTATATATAACTCCAATAACTATGGTCTCACTACCTTCGTTAACCTCAACCCAAACACTTTCATTATCATTATTTAGTCTAATACCTGATTTAATACAGCTTTTTAATGTACTCCTGACAAACACTGCTATACCCCCGCCCCTCCTACTTGTTCGGTCATATTTAAACAAACTATATCCTGGAATATCAAATTCTGCTAAAAATGCCTAGATTCTGTATTAATCCACGTTTCAGTTAGCGCTATTATGTCTATATTTTCTGTGCTAACGAGTGCTCTAAGTTCGTTCATTTTGTTACATAAACTCCTACAATTTGTATAATATACCCTCAACCTATTACTTTTATTTGCAACTAATTTTCTATTGTTTTTAGCTAACTTATTATTTCCTGTTGAACTACTAGCTCTAGACGGAAATTCTGCTCTATCAGTAATCTCATTTTTACTATCAGTTACATGTGTAGTGTTATCGATACTACTATTACACATCACTATATTCGCACTATCTTGACTGATTATTTCTATTTTTTTTTTTTTTTTTTCTATTTCTCTCTAGTAACTCTTCTACACACATTTCATAATCTGTGTTGCTCTGTGATGTATACTCTCTAGTAACTCTTCTACACACATTTCATAATCTGTGTTGCTCTGTGTTGTATTCTCTCTAGTAATTCTTCTACACACATTCATAGGATATGTTGCTCTGTGTTGTATTCTCTCTAGTAACTCTTCTACACACATTTCATGATCTGTGTTGCTCTGTGTTGTATTCTCTCTAGTAACTCTTCAACACACATTTCATAATATGTGTTGCTCTGTGTTGTATTCTCTCTAGTAACTCTTCTACACACATTTCATAATCTGTGTTGGTCTGTGTTGTATTCTCTCTTGTAACTCTTCTACACACATTTCATAATCTGTGTTGCTCTGTGTTGTATTCTCTCTAGTAACTCTTCTACGCACATTTCATAATCTGTGTTGCTCTGTTTTATATTTTTTTTAGTAACTCTTCTACACACATTTCATAATCTGTGTTGCATTGTGTTGTATTCTCTTTAGTAACTCTTCTACACACATTTCATAATCTGTGTTGCTCTGTGTTGTATTCTCTCTAGTAACTCTTCTGCACACATTTCATAATCTGTGTTGCTCTGTGTTGTATTCTCTCTAGTACCTCTTCTACACACATTTCATAATCTGTGTTGCTCTGTGTTGTATACTCTCTAGTAACTCTTCTACACACATTTCATAATCTGTGTTGCTCTGTGTTGTATTCTTTCTAGTAACTCTTCTACACACATTTCATAATCTGTGTTGCTCTGTGTTGTATTCTCTCTAGTAACTCTTCTACACACATTTCATAATCTGTGTTGCTCTGTGTTGTATTCTCTCTAGTAACTCTTCTACACACATTTCATAATCTGTGTTGTTCTGTGTTGTATTCTCTCTAGTAACTCTACTATACACATTTCATAATCTGTGTTGCTCTGTGTTGTATACTCTCTAGTAACTCTTCTACACACATTTCATAATCTGTGTTGTTCTGTGTTGTATTCTCTCTAGTAACTCTTCCACACACATTTCATATTCTGTGTTGGTCTGTGTTGTATTCTCTCTAGTAACTCTTCTACACACACATTTCATAATCTGTGTTGCTCTGTGTTGTATTCTCCCTAGTAACTCTTGTACACACATTTCATAATCTGTGTTGCTCTGTGTTGTATACTCTCTAGTAACTCTTCTACACACATATCATAATCTGTGTGGCTCTGTGTTGTATTTTCTCTAGTAACTCTTCTACACACATCTCATATTCTGTGTTGGTCTGTGTTGTATTCTTTCTAGTAACTCTTCTACACACATTTCATAATCTGTGTTGCTCTGTGTTGTATTCTCTCTAGTAACTCTTCTACACACATTTCATAATCTGTGTTGCTCTGTATTGTATACTCTCTAGTAACTCTTCTGCACACATTTCATGATCTGTGTTGCTCTGTGTTGTATTATCTCTAGTAACTCTTCTACACACATTTCATAATCTGTGTTGCTCTGTGTTGTATTCTCTCTAGTAACTCTTCTACACACATTTCATAATCTGGACACCAACATTGTTCGCAAAATGAGAGAAACGATATCCATCGATATAAATATGAGCTAAGTTCTAAACTCCTCATCCTTACACTTTAAATAGGAATAGTTTTGAATTTTAGATTATCCATTATTCATTATCCTCAAGGGTTTAAAGAGGAAGGGCTTTATATATAGGTCGATTTACATATTTACTTTTATTTAGTTTCCTCAATAAAGAGACCTCCATCATGCTTAAAAACACATCCCCATAATCTCCTTTCTAGATAAATTTGTAAATTTTTAAAATGTCCTGGCCGAAGGCTGGTTTTGCCTAATTCGACCCCGTAATGGTACGAAAGGTCTTAAGATTTACAAAGTAATGGGTCAAAAAGTCTTAAAACTGCCAAACTAGTAGGCCGAACGTCTTAAAATTTGAAACCTAATGGGGCTAAAGATGAGGGAGAAGGTGGCCAGACAAAACAACTACCAATCCTCCATAGGCATGTAAGGTTATAATTGGTGGATCTGGTGGAATCTCTGGTACCATTCGCAGATATCCATTAACCCCATCTATACCGGTGATGTCTTTTTATCTTGATTTTGACTAATAATAGACGATATAATTTAGAATTAGATCATGAAGGCCTCCAGCGATGAACAGGTGGCGTACTATCTCGCTTAACCTTTTTTGCTACCACAGATCCTTCTTAAACTGCACAAAATCATCTAATTGCTTCAAACTCTGTGTGTCCAGGCAGTTTGGCTCGAACGTCCCTTGATCTTGGCCCTGTCACTCTTTCAACTATGGGGGAGGCACTCGCTATAGGCAGTTATGCCTTTTGCCTCCCTCAATCACATAGAAAAAAAAATAAAAAATACAGCAAGAATAAAATAAAAAATACGTCGCTAGTACAGAAGGGATGAATTAAATACAAACAATGTGGAGAATGGCCGCACTGGTCAAACATTTATGGGTAGATTTTCACTTTTTTTTTTTTTTTCTATATTCCAACTTACTTCCTCTCGGGCATAGGCTGAGAGCCTTAACATTCACCGCTTTACAATGAACAGTGAAGCCCGTGAGGTCTTGTTCCAGTCTAGGGAGTGAGACATGTGAAGCACGTAGAGCACAACGAGCACCTGCCATCCTGCCTTCACATGAGGCACGGTGCTCACTCATGGCCCGAAACGACCCCATCTCTGAAGCCACCCCGCTCCCGTGCTTCACTGTCTCACCACCTACACTTGGACTCTCACACTTACACACAACTTACACACAACTATGGGAGGGATGGGCGTATGTATTTACTAATTTATTAATTTGTATATTATTATTTCATTCCTACATAGACCTCCATCAAGCTTGAAAAAAAGCCACCCAAGACATCCCCTTCAAGATCTATCTATCTATCTATTGCCTGACGCCGTGATCCCCGAAGGTGTGGCCACGAACGAACCGCCCCCATGCACCTCTGTCCCCAGTCAGTCGACGCCCCTCCCCCCAACCAGCACCGCCTTCGTTCATGTAGTTCCTCACTCCATCCTTCCACCTCATATTCGGTCTACCTCTCCCCCTCTGTCCCTCCACCTCGCTCTCGTACACCCTCTTAGTCATTCTCTCGCTTTCCATACGTTCCATATGGCCGAACCATCTCAAGTTGTTCCTTTTCACACTTTCCAGCACATCTACCTCCACACCACACCTCCTTCTTACTTCCTCATTAGTCTGTCTATCCCTCCATGTAACTCCGCACGCACTCCTTAAGTAATTCATTTCCACTGCTCTCACTCTTGGTCTGAGTCTCTCAACCAACGTCCATGCTTCGCTTCCGTAAGTCAGTGTCGGGATTACCACACTGTCATGCAAGGACTTCTTCACTTCCATACTGACCACCCTATTTCTTGTTACTGCTTTTAGCGTTCCTACAACCCTCTTCCCCTGTTGTACCCTCTCCCGCACCTCTTCATCCATAGTCCCATCTTTACTCAACACACTGCCCAGATACTTAAAAGAGTTGACGATCTCCATAGCCTGACCGTTCAGCTTCACCTCACACTCTGTGACTTCACCCCTTTCGAAGACCATAACCTTGCTCTTCCCCGTATTTACCTTCAAATTCCGTTTTTCGCACACTGTTCCAAACTCATTTACCAGACCCTGCAACTCCCATTCATTATCACTCATCAGAACTGTATCATCCGCAAACAGCAGTATAGGTAGCTTCCACTCAATTCCCTCCCTTTTCAGCGATACACCAACATTCACTGCTCTTGATAGTATTTCTTTCATGACTCCATCCATATATACAGTAAACAACCACGGGGACATCACACACCCCTGTTTCAAACCAACATTCAGGTCAAAGAACTCGCTCTGCTCACTCTCCACACGTACTGCCGCCTTTGCACCCTCATACATGCTCTTCACTGCTTTCAGCAACTTGCCCTCTACTCCGTATATTCTAAGTACTTTCCACAAACCTTCTCTATCCACTCTGTCATAGGCCTTCTCCAAGTCCATAAAGGCAACATACACCTTTTGTTTCTTCTCCAGATACTTCTCCACAACACAATTCAGGGTAAAAATCTGATCTACACATCCTCTTCCCTTCCTAAAACCTCCCTGCTCGTCGCCTATCCATTTCTCCGTTCTCACTCTCACTCTCTCAATCACTACCCTACTGTATACCTTCCCTACTACGCTTAGAAGACATATTCCTCGGTGGTTACCACACACTCCTCTTTCCCCTTTGCCCTTATATAGGGGGACTATTATGCCAGTCTTCCAGTCATCGGGTGCACTCCCCTTCTCCCATGCTAGTTTGCACATTTTCCATACCCATTCTATCACTATCTCACCACCATACCTCAACATTTCCCCACACACTCCATCTGTTCCTGGTGCTTTCCCCAACTTCACTCTTTTCATGGCTTCCCACACTTCTGACCTCCTGATCCCCACCTCCTCCTCCACTACTTCTCTTCTTCTCCCTCCCATACCATATCCAGCTATGTTTGCTGGCTCTTCATTCCTTTCATTTAGCAACTCACTGAAGTACTCCCTCCATCTTTCGACTCTCTCTTGCTTCTCGGCTAGCATTCTCCCATTCTTATCTTTCACACCCTTACTGTTTCCCTTGCTACCTTCCCTAACTTTCTTGACTTCTTTCCAGAACAGTTTCTTACTCTCCCTCCATTTTACACTCAGATTCCTTCCAAATTCCTCATCTACTCTTCTCTTACTTTCCTTCACTACTCTCTTCACCACCCTCTTACTCTCCACGTACCTCGCTCGTTTCTGTCTCTCGGAATCTTCATTCCCTCTACTACCCAACCACACTCTATATGCTTTCTTCTTTTCTTCCACAGCTATTCTTACCTCTTCTGTCCACCATGCTGTACCTTTCACTCCCCTCCCTCTTCTCCTCACTCCACACACCTCCTCACATGCTGCACAGATCTCATCCTTAAACACCTTGCTCATCTCCTCCACTTCCTCCATAACTTCCAGGTCGAACCCACCTAGTCGTCTTTCCACTGCTCTCCTGTACTCCTCCCTGACTTCCTCCTCCTGCAACCTCTCCACCCTCCTCACCATTCCACCCTCCTCTTGCCTCCCTCCCGCTCGCCTCACCCACTTCTTTTGTATCCTAACCTTAGCTACCACTACATAATGATCAGACAGACCCCCTCCAATACCCCTATACACCCTAGCATCCATCACAGATTTCTTCATTCGTTCATCCACACATACATAATCAATCAATGACTTTCGTTCCACCACTGTCTTATCTTTCATCGTCAACATCCGTTTCCACGTGTACCTGTGGATCATTCTGTGTCGGAAGAAGGTGTTGGCTATCCACAGCCTCCTTCCCACACATACGTCCACAAGTGCACTACCATTCCCATTCACCTCTGATGGTGAGATGTTCAAGATAAATGAGTACATTTTCCGATAGAAAAATTTCCCAGCCGAAGGCCGGTTCCTCTTTGATTACAGCCTCGCTATCGCTTGCCAGAAAAAACGACACCTAAAATAATGACAAGAACAGTGTGAGTATTGACAAATAAATGAGTCGAAAGGTCTTAAAATAGTAAAACTAATGGGCCGAACGTCTTAACATCTGAACACTAATGGGGCTAAACATGAGAAAGATGGGGACCAACCATTTCCCCTTAACCCTTTCAGCACCATGACGTCTTTTTACCTTTGATTCTGGCTAAACACAGGTAATTTATGCAGTTTAAGAAGGACCTATTTTACTAAGAGGGTTTATTGACACCGTATTTTTCCATTTGAGTCGTATAGGTAGAATAACAATTAAAACAAATCGTCTAATGGTAACCAGAATATGATAACAAATACGTAATGGTGGTGAATGGTTTAGGAAGTTTTGATTTCTTGACCCCCTTCCCCTTCATGTTTAGCCCCATTAGTTTTGAGGTCTTGGGAACAAACTAAAAACCTCCCCTTATGGTCACATAGATAGCTTTGATGTTCTTGCTGACTGCGTTTGTGCCCAAGTATATATATATGTTTTCCCCCCCCGAGGTCTCTGGAGTAAAAGCCCTCTAGCTGATATTTGTAGTAATCTTCACTTTCCAATCCCACTCGCAATCCCTAACCTTGAACAAGTTATCATATGAGTGTTAGGGAATATGTTGTTACTTGCTATGTAATAATTTCAAGAATATCCAAAGCAAATTGCGAAAATGGGTCGTTGAAACTGTGGCTAACTGTCTATATTTGAATCGCCCTGTATGTATGTGGACAGAATGAACATATAGAGCAAACTATATAATACAATAACTATAACATATATAAACTACAGTAGGTAATATCGAAAACAAAATCACAACAGACAAATGGAATCAGTCAGTATTGGAAACAATTATTTGTATTATTATTATTAATATTATTATTATTATTATTATTATTATTGGCCTTGGAGAAGGCCTAATATTATGTTCTATCCAACAACCAACTCCACTCCTAAAATCGACTAATGAAATATTACAAACACATGTGGCAGTCCGTGGATTCGAACCCAGGACGCTCACACCGAATATCAACACCTTATGCATTACACCACGAAGGCAGTTGACAGAGTGGATAGAGAAGGTATATGGAAAGTACTTAGAATATACGGAGTAGATGGCAAGCTGCTGAAAGCAGTGAAGAGCATGTATGAAGGTGCAAAGGCGGTAGTATGTGTGGAGAATGAGCAAAGCGAGTTCTTTGATCTCAATGTTGGGTTGAAACAGGGGTGTGTGGTGTCCCTGTGGTTGTTTTCTGTATATATGGATGGGGTCATGACAGAAATACAAGGAAGAGCAATGGATGTTGGTGTATCGCTGATAAGGGAGGGAAACGAGTGGAAGCTACCTGTACTGCTGTTTGCTGATGATACAGTTCTGATGAGCGATAATGAATGGGAGTTGCAGGGTCTGGTATATATGTTTGGAACAGTGTGCGAAAAACGGAATCTAAAGGTAAATACGGGGAAGAGCAAAGTTACGGTCTTCGAAAGGGGTGAAGCCACAGAGTGTGAGGTGAAGTTGAACGGTCAGGCTATGGAGATTGTCAGCTCAGTTAAGTATCTGGGCAGTGTGCTGAGTAAAGATGGGAGTATGGATGAAGAAGTGTGGGAGAGGGTGCAACAGGGGAAGAGGGTTGTAGGAACGATGAAAGCAGTAACAAGAAATAGGGTGGTCAGAGTGGAAGTGAAGAAGTCCTTGCATGACAGTGTGGTAATCCCGACACTGACATAAGAAAGCGAAGTATGGACGTTGGTGGAGAAACTCAGACCAAGAGTGAGAGGGGCGGAAATGAGTTACTTGAGAAGTGCGTGCAGAGTTACATGGAGGGATAGACAGACAAATAAGGAAGTAAGAGGGAGGTGTGGTGTGGAGGTAGATGTTCTGGAAAGTATGAAAAGGAAAGCCTTGAGATGGTTCGGCCAAATGGAACGTTTGGGAAGCGAGAGAATGACTATGAGAGTGTACGAGAGCAAGGTGGAAGGACAGAGAGGGAGAGGTAAACTGAAAGAGAGGTGGAAGGATGGAGTGAAGAAGTATATGGATGAAGGCGGTGCTGGTTGGGAGGAGGGGCGTCGACTGACTGGGATCAGAGGTGCATGGGGCTTTTTGTTTGTGGCTACCCCTTCGGGGACCACGGCACCAGGCAATATATATATATATAGATTATTATTATCAAATGGTAAAACTGAAAGATTAGATAATTCACATTGGTTTTACCTTAGTATTTATAAGTCTTCGTGGTGATATAGGGAAAATCCATATGGTCAGATCTTATAATATAGAGTATACTGTGTAAGTTTTGAAGCGATCATTGTATTCGTGGTAATTGATATAATAAGGGTGATTATAGTGAAAACCTATAACACAGCAGTGGTTGTAATGGTAGTAGTAGATTGATTATGATGGTCTATTTAATAGTAGCTATGGTAGCATATGTTTGTGTATAATATGGGTTAGTTATGATTCACAGTATATATTGCTATAAATTATATGGTAGGCTAGTTGTGAAAATAGTAAATGTTGCAATGATCTGTATAATAATCATTAGGGTACTCAGAGATATTTAAACACTTAGTTATAGCGGTAATAGTTTTATAGTGAAATGTTAAAATAGCGATGATTAGATTTGATGAAATGCAACTGTTTTGAAATTAGCGTCGTTATGTGTATACATATATTGTATTTGAGGTACATGAATGTATGATTATGTAGTAAAAACAATCATAAATAAAATTGGTGAGAACATAACATCTTGTAAACATACGAGTTTTAAGTTTCACGGACAAGTACTGTACACATGAGAAAGTGTACCTTAATTTGTGCAGTTTGTTTAAATATACTGACTCCGAAAAGCTTCTATGTGGTTAGACATTTCATAAGATAGAGGTAAGACTGTGACTGAAAGCTCCATGGTTCGTGTAAGCTGATCTATAAACAGGGTGTCAAATCAGAGCAATTTTGTTTGGAGACTTTAATGAATATGTGAATGAATACCGGAACATTAACATTAAATAGTATTGGTTTGGCCAATTTAGCACTTCGAAAGACATAATTCAAACTATAAACCATGATTTTATTTTTACATAAACAAACTTTTAAACTTTCGTTTGACAACCTGTTTATAAATGGAATTCTATATAGAATACAAACAGAAATGAATGTATAACGTTAGAGATTCCATGCATAAATGAATCCCAATGCATGTGTTTGCATAAAGTAATGGAAAAAGGTGTGCCCTAACAAATGTCTAAAGGTGTAGTGTTGCGGGGGTGGTAGTCGTTTTTTTCCGGACACCCTTCTCCCTCATGTTTAGCATAATAGGTTTGAAATGTTAAGACGTACGTTCCTTTAGGTTGGCGATTTTGAGACTTTTTGCCCCATTTCCTTGTCAAGATTAAGACCTTTCGTGCCATTTAGGTGTCATTTTAGAGGGAATTGGCCTTTGGCCGGGACATTATTCGACCGACAAATGTACACATTTATCTTGAAAGGGTGTCTAGGTTTTTTTTTTTTTTTTTTTTTAAACTTAATGAAGGTGTAGCTAGGAAGCTCAAAAATAAGGTAATTAAGGGCATTGGAGATGCGATAACATTTACATAAAGTTCTGATATGGCTGAAGATTTGTTTTAAGGTTTCGGTAATGGCCATATTGTTCAGGATGTTCTTATGGCCGCCTCACACATTCACGACTTGGACGGCGACTTAGCACATAATATTATTGTGTCTCGTGATGAAGTCTTGTAGAAAAACGTTACGTCTCTCTCCATGTTTGGCAGTCTCAGACGATGTATGCGAGGTACGCGTAATTTGAGTGTAGTCCTTAAAGTCATGACATGAATTTTTGTTGTTGCATGTCGATGTGATTACGTTATGAGTTCTTTCAGTACTGGGTGGCATCGCTGCATGTCATTACAAGTCGTGCGACATCACAACGAGAAAAGACGTTACGAGGTGTGAAAGACAACAGCCAGAAGTCATCCCATAATGTCACATAGCCAGACTGAAGCAACGTAACCACACAGACAATATCTTGATATCCCACCAACATGGTATCATCCACTGACGACATTTGACAGTGTTTAAAACAAATTGGACGTACACACACAGTACATATAATGTACATGGCGAAACCATCTAGACGAGTGAAGAAACCAATGGGGCCCTCCTTTTTATATTGGGCCGTGCTCTTGTCCCGAAACCTGGACGTCATCTGCACGTACCTGGTCCGACACATACTGGGTACGTTGTAGGTACGTTGTAATGTCCAGGTGTTTCCTGTTGATTTTGCGTGATCCTTCAAAAACGAGTCATAAGAATGTTACCATAAAAAAGAAGTAGGGACCATACTGCACCGTTTGTTATATCATTGAGAATATTGCCTTTTTCAAAATTATATGAATACTGTATAGCTAAAATTATGTTCAAATTCATGAAGAGGATGTTACCTGTAGATTTAAATATGTTCAATACAAACGAAGACATTCATCAATATATGACAAGACAGCACAAATTCATGAACCAATAGGCAGAACATCAATGGTATATAGATAATTTAGGCATAAAGGAAAACATATTTTGAGTAGATATTCAGAAATAATTGATCATCAATGCTCATTATTTACTTTTCAACGTAAGCTCAACAAATATCTATTGGAGAACTAAAATATGTGTTAATATTATGGTTTACATTATGACCAGTTAGCTGAAATTGGCTACTGTAATTTACCGGTATTATTGTATTTTCTTTTTCTTTTTCAATGGCACCACACTAACCTTTTGCACCGTCAATAAATGTATGTGTAAAGAATTACAGTATAGGACATTATATACCAATAGGTATCAGTTCTAATTGCCATGGACTGTTTTGGAGTAAACTGTTTTGGAGTAAGCATAGATGTTGTTGGCGAGACATAATCAAGAATGAGTTGTGTGGAAAATAGATAATTGAGAAATGTTTGTGAAGTCACATGGCGAAATAGACTGACGAATGAGGAAATACATGAACGTTTTGGTGTGGATGTGGATGTACTGGGAAGTGTGAAAAGAAATACCTTACAGTGGTTTGGTCATTTGGAGCATACAACGAGTAATAACGTGACTAAAAGAGTGTATGAGAGTGAAGTGAAATGTCAGAGAGGGAAAGGTAGACCAAAAGTGTGGTGGAGATATGGAGTTAAGTGATTGGTGGATGGTCACCGGCTTACATAATTATGACAGAGGTGCTTTCAGAAAATTAATTTGTGGCCACCCTCTTGGTGTCTGGCTATACATAGATATATTGATATAGCTAATCTTGTTGATGTTGTTATAATTATAATTACTGCTTAGGTTTTACAAAAACTGTTACAATATATCAAACTACCCTAATGGTTGTCCACACTGCGCACCCTTACGTGTACACACATATACAGTATACACACACATACACACACATAGTAGACTTAGATGGAAGTTGAAAAGTTTGGAGGGGTTCAGGGTAATTTGTTGAAGTGGATGGAGGACTATCTCTCGGGAAGACAGATGAGAACCATGATAAGAGACAGCTTATCAACATGGAGGGATGTTACAAGCGGAGTTCCACAGGGATCAGTGTTGACCCCAATTATGTTTCTGGTCTATATAAATGACATGCCAGAGGAAATAAATGCATACATGAATATGTTTGCTGACGATGCAACAATTATGAAACATATAGTGGACGAAAACAGTTGTAAAGAGCTACAGAGTGATCTGGATAAGATAGACCGATGGAGCAAGATATGGAAATTAGATTTTAACAAAGATAAATGTCATGTGATGGAAGGGGGTGTGAGTAAAAGAAGACCTCATTGGGAATATAAACTAGGAGCATGCACGATTAACCCCTCAGAAAAAGAAAAGGACTTGGGCATTATAATAGATGGACATCTTCCACCCGAGAGCCATATTAACAAAATTGTGGGAGAAGCTTATGGCCTTTTGAATAAAGTAAAAATAGCATTCAACTATTTGAATGAAGAGATGCTAGTAAATATAATAAAATCAATGGTGAGACCTAAATTGGAATATGCGGCAGTGGTGTGGTCACCCCATCTTAAAAAACACATAATTAAGTTGGAGAAAGTACAGAGAGCTGCAACGAAGATGATTCCAGAACTAAGAGAACTGACATATGAAGAGAGATTAGAGAGATTGAATTTGCCAACTCTAAGTGAGAGAAGAGAAAGAGGGGATATGATTATGATGTATAAATGTGTTAGGGGATTGGAAAGGATAGACAGGGAGGACTTAATCGAGGGAGATAAAGGGAGGACTAGAGGACATAGTTGCAAGTTAAAGAAAGGCAGATGTAAAGGAGATGTGAGGAAATTCAGCTTTCCATATAGAAGTATTAATATGTGGAATCAGATGGATGATGAAGTGGTGGGTGCGGGGAATATCCAAATTTTTAAAGCCAAATTAGATAACAGAATCTTTGGAGGCGGGACAATACGAGCCTAAAAACTCAAATCCTGTATACTACAATTAGTTGAATTAGGTGAGTACACACACACACACACATACACACACACACATTTTACGGTCACGGTGGCCGAGCGCGCTTAGTACTCTGTATTGGGAGCGCTAGCTCTGGTGTCGGGGGTTCAATCCCAGGCGCCGGCAGGGGAAGTTCTCTCAAAAACTTTCCCTGGCCGTGAAGGCAAGATCTGGGCGGATCGTCTCGGGGGACCCACAAAGTCTCCTGCCCACGTCCTACTCCCTTGGGAGTATGTAGGCGCTCTCGTTAGCTGCCAGGATCAGTCTGTTGATCCATTAGGATAAGATCTAGGTTAAGTCTGTGTATTTTCAGCCCCATTGGCTGCCGGCTTGAAATAAACCGATTATTATTATTATTATTATTACACACACACATGCACAAGTATCGGTAAACTGCAGATCGGTACTTGGATGTAAGAAAAAGAACTTCAAACAATATTGGCAAAGCTATTTGTCTCAGTAATAAGGCACCATAAAAAAGATAAATTTGTGCGAACCAAAGGAGAGAAATGGCACGCAAGTAAGAAATTACGTCATATCCTAACCTGAAAAATTTATGTGATCGACCATGACATATACCGAGAAGCTATATTAACGCACAATAATCCATATACGTGTTCAAACTGGTACGAACATTGACTATGTCATTTAAACGCTTAACATAATGTTAACACTTAAACTACATTATTAAATTAGCATACACTATACTGTATACATGTATACTATATATATATATATATATATATATATATATATATATATATATTAATTTGTATTTATGCGTTTGTGTGTGTGATTGGTGATTGGTGCTTCTGAATGCTTGTGTGCTTGCTTTCTGTGGTCAAACTGTTATATGTGTTCTTTAACTGTCACCTCTTTTTCCTTGCTCGTGTCTCTTGCTGATCCTCCCTACCCCTTGTAGGAGTAAGGGCTGGCTGACTGATTGACTGTGTGTGTGAGAGCTTGTGTAATCTACAGTATTGCCGGATATTTGCAAAAGTGCAATGTTAAACTATTAAGACAAAATATGGTAAATAAATGATAAAATACCGTTGGCAACTTATATGGTATACATGTAAGATAGTGGTCCTTAAATTGACTGCGACACTAAGACTAGAACACATTTTAGTTACTACGTTACAGGAACAGCTTACCAGGAGGGCAACGTCTTCGTCTTCTTGTTTTTTCCGCTCAATGTCGAGTGAATATGGTGCCTAACTCTCACGTACAGTTGGCCAACATAGTCCTGCGACAATATGTTGTGATGTGTGGAGGTGTCTGGCATTTCATCCGTAGTAAACATCCTAGTTTTATGAATGAATCACTCAAACCATATGGCATACGAAAGAAGGGACGTGGTTGGGTGAGACGAGAAATATCGGGGAAATACTATTTTATCCTGCATTTACATTACTGGAGGGTTAATAGATGTTCCAGAATGATGTTAACTAATAAAGGGATATTAAATGAAGAACAGTACAGTTAATATTAATACATATCCTATCCATATTCAAATTATTAGGCATGGCAGAAAATGTGAGTGTTCTCTTTTATACAGTTAGAAAACAACATTCAAAAGGCGTTCTGGTAATGAATAGCTATTTCCTAAGAATATGAGAGATCGTTTTTAATCATCAGGCGATGTTATTAACTTAAGAAGGAGCAGTCGGTAAAATTTGTAAGTAGTAGGGGTAGGCAGCCAAGCCCAGGGAAGTACTACCGCCAAGGTTTCGGGAGACTCAGGGAATAGCCTGAATTCCATTTTCTCTCTCAGGCCTTGGTAGCTGGATACATATCTTTCTGCCTCACACATCAGGGGTATCAGGAAAACCCTCTTTATATAACATACACATCCAACTTCACGACATTGCCCTACATCGCTATCCTCTATCCATAAAACACTACTCTTCCCACTACATATCATACACGTAACACCATACACTTACCTAATAAATAAGAGCAAACCTGGTGGTCCCTCTGATATCCACCCCCGGCAGGGTTGGGTCATTGACACAGGGCCCCCCCGGTCGTCATCATGCGACTGTGTCAAGAGCATTGCAACGTCCCAAAGCTGCTCGTTGGTGCAGCTTTTTCTTTAGTAATATAAGGGGACTTCACTCTAACATCAATTCTGTACACCAATTTCTTCAAGCAGAATCCCCTACTCTCCTTTTTTTGACAGAGACTCAAGTGACATCCACATCTGACACGTCTAGATTTAATTTTCCAGGTTATCAACTGCTCCAAAATTTCAGACCTAAAGGAGGTGTATGTTGCTTCCCAAAATCTGAAATTGCCCTGGAGGAGGTTACTAGTTTCAATTGTCCCTATTTTGATTATTCTATATACAAATTAATTTCTGCTGGTAAATTTAAATACATATGTTGCATCTGCCGTTCCCCAAATACTCCTCCAGAGCAAAGTCTTTTTGATTCTCTGTCCTCACAACTCAGTGTCCTCAACTTAAATGCTTCTTCTGAAATCACTGTGTTGGGTGATTTTAATGTCCATAATGTTGAATGGCTCACTCATTCAGCCAGAACTGATGATGCTGGTCTTGAATGTGAGCTATTTGCAGACTCATTTAATCTCACTCAACTAGTCAACCAACCCACCCGTGTACCAGATAATCCTAATCATAATTCCCACCTACTGGACTTATTTTTAACAACCAATTCAGAAAATTATGATGTTACAGTGAGGTCCCCGCTTGGATCTTCTGATCACTGTCTGATACAGGCCACCTGTCTATCACCTACCACACCTTCCCACTCTGAACCTGTTTTGGTGACTAAATGGCATTACGATAGGGCATACAGGGAGGGTCTTCAAGGTTTCTTTATTGATATTCCCTGGACCTCTTTCTTTTCTAATGATGCACACTCCACCTTCAGCCACATACAAGATTTTGTAAAAATTGGAATGGAAACTTTTATTCCTCATCAAAAGTACATTAAAAGATCTAATTCACCTAAATGGTTTGACCATTATTGTGGTAGAGTAACTGAACAAAAAGCAATAGCCTACAATGCGTACACAAGATCAAAAACAGATGAAGCCTTTAATTACTTTAGAAACATCAATTCCACCATTAAATCTCCGACGGCAATCTTGTAAGTGACCCACGAGGTAAAGCTAACCTTCTTGCGGATATTTTCTCCACCAACTCAACCTTAGATGAAATAAATCAAGATGTCCCTGTACTTAATTTTAATTCGCCTGAAATTCCCTCACTTAAGATCCACACCTGACATGTCAAAACTATTTAGCTGAATTTCTCAGTATATAAGGCTCCTGGTCCAGATGAAATTCCTCCAATAGTACATAAGAATTGCTCCTTGGTGCTCGCTCCTGTATTGGCCAAATTTTTCCGTCTGTGTACTCATACCTCATGCTTCCCAGTACCCTGGAAAGAAGCAAACATTCATCCAGTTCCTAAAAAAGGTGCCTCTTCAGATCCATCAAACTACAGACCAATAGCTATAACTTCCACTCTTGGTAAAGTCTTTGAAATTATATTAAATAATCACATAATTAACCCTTCCTACCCGGTCTGCCTTAGGTAAGGACAGCTCGAAAGAAGGGCCGCTACCCGGTATGCCTTACCTAAGGCAGCAGCTTAATAGCCTAATTAAGCTTGGTCTGAACGCCGTGCGTACGACATATGTCAACAAACCCAAGCGTTGCGTCACCGCACCTCTGAAAACAAGAAAGAGAAGACTCTTCAATGTTATTGTTCTGACGTCAGACGAAATTAGTGTCTGAAAAGCCCCCATATTGGCAACATCTCTGCAATATTGGCTCCACTGAAATCGTCATCACAACTGAACCAGTTGACTTACAGATTGAAAACCGCACTACGATTATAGATGAGTGGGAAAGTTCTAGCAGTGAAAATAAACATAAATACGGTAGCCTAGGCCTAGACGTTTTTCAGCCATTCCGCCCGGGTAGGGGCGACCGTCATTGGGTAAGACAGCCCGGGTAGGAAGGGTTAAGCATCTTGATAATAATAAATTAATCAGTGATAGGCAATATGGTTTCAGACGATGTCGATCAACTGCAGACATTCTTTGTCTTCTTACGCATCAAATCAACCAAGCTACAGACCAACATGGTGAAACACATACAATAGCACTGGATATATCAAAGGCATTTGATAGAGTCTGGCATCAATCCTTATGTCGAAGATGTCACACTACGGCCTTGCATCATTAGTTCCACTAATTTCTTCTTATCTTCATAACAGAAAAATATGTGTAATGGTAGATGGCCTTTATTCTCAATTTCACTCAATAAATGCTGGTGTTCCCCAGGGATCAGTTTTGGCCCCAATTCTGTTCCTCATTCATATCAATGATCTCATATCTACCACTCATAATCCAATACATTCCTACGCAGATGACCAACACTCCACAGTTCCTTCACATTTACCAATTCTTTCACCCAACCCGATCTTATAAATTCAAAAATAAACACTGCAATTTCTCTGAACCAGGACCTTTCTAGAATTAATGGATGGGGACAAAAGAATCTAGTTAACTTTAATGCACAGAAAACCAAGTACATTCAATTTTCTAACCGACAGAATCTCACTGACTCCCATATATTTTTTAATGATGTAAATATTCCCACTTCCCCTAGTATTGACATTCTCGGTGTAACATTAACTACTAACTTGAGCTGGACACATTATGTTAGAAGCATTGCTAAGAATGCCTCTAAAAAATTGGGACTCCTATTCAGAGTTCGAGAATTCTTCACTGACGAGCAGTTGGACGTAATATATAAAAGTCATGTGCGTTCTCAGATGGATTACTGTTCACCTCTGTGGGGTGGAAGTGGAGTGGTTGCATTGAGGCAGTTGGACAAAATTCAAAATAAAGCTATTAGATTAATCAATAACCCTGCAATCACACAGGACCTTCCTACATTATCCATACGAAGAAATGTTGCATCCCTTGCATTATTCTACAGATATTTTCACAGCAATTGTTCCGAGGAACTTGCTTCAATTGTGCCGCCTCTCCACATCTTTCCCCGTAGAACTAGGGCAGTTGAGAGCGCCCATTAATTTACACTTTCTCCTCCACAATGCAGAACTTCTGCTTATCAGAATTTATTTATCCCCAGAGCTACTACTCTTTGGAATTCACTTCCCTCGAGTTGCTTTCCACAAACTTACAATCTACAACAGTTTAACCCTTAATTAGCGGCGAGCAACATAAGTCGAGTTAAAAAAAGCTGGACTATGTGGCGGCGCTCGACATAGGTCGAGTGGCAATTTCAGCACGTAATGTGGCTGAGAGAGAGAGACAAGTGGTGGCAGGAGACTAGCGAGCGTATGACTGCTCCAGACCACCGCGGCGAACCTACTGACACAAATCTCAGCTCCCTCCTCCCTCTCTCACTCGCTACATACTCAATTATGTACCGAAAGTACCGAATTACCTGCTTTTTGCACTCGCGTTGCACGGTTATTGCAAGAAAACTATCCATCATACAAGGATCGTTATGGTGTCATTCGAAAGCTCTGTTTATGCCCTTTCAGGGATAGGTACTTGTTTTACGTTCTGGGTCTTATTTAGGCATGAAAATGATCACGTAAACAGCCCTATTTTGGCTAAAAACACCCCGCTGTGCGGTACATATAAATAAACCGCATAGGCCGCTCGTAAGGTGTTAAATCCAGTTGTTACAAATATTTTATGAATGGAGGATACCTTTAGGCACATGGACCTTATTGTTGTATCTGTGTTTTTCCTTCCTCCGTTCATTGTCTCTTTAAAAAAAAAAAAAAAAAAATATATTAATTGAAATTTGTATTAACCCCTTGATCCGTAGAGGTTTTTCCTAAGCTTATCATGCACATTTATCCGTAGCACACATAATAATACAGTAGTAATCTTCTGATTGAAAGAGTTAAGGTGAATAAAATAAATTGGCTGTAGCTGGAATTACAAAGTCATCATCTGCTTGCTTCAAAAGGGTTGACATATTATACTTAACCTAACTATGAGAGGTGTTTCCAAATCAGAGTAAGGTTGCCTCATGTGTGGGATACTAAAAGGATATACTGTATATATAGTGCGTCAATGTATGAATAGTTAAGAACAAATAATAGCAGGCAAAACAATGAATAGTATAATAATAAACAGTTGAAGGGCCGAACTATTTGTGTTTTAGTTAGTTTGTATTTTGCAGATTAATATCACCTCTAGTTGTTATTGCAAAATGTTTGCATAGCAGTTGAGTTTATACGATGTCCTATTGTAAATATGGCATGCAATTGATATATTAAATTATCATGCTTCTTAATTCGAAATATTTTCTCTCATTCTGGCTTAATTAAGAATTAATTCACACATTTAAGGAGACCTGCGCTTTTTTTGGACATGACGGTGCTCAAAAAGGCAATTTTTAGCAACCTGGTATATTATGGCATCAACACCCATCCCTCTGTACTCATTGAAAGTCCTATGGCGAAATTCAGTCTGGAGATTTATTGTTTTCACTTATTTCAAAATCAGCGAATAAGTTATGCCTCTTAATAAATTCCGTAACTCAATAAACAATGGTTATACATAAATTATTTGCAAATCACGTGAAAGCCCATTAAAAAAACGTTTAAATTATGTATGATTTATTACTCTAGTGTCACTCGTTCGCTCACACCATGAGATTGCTTCTTCAGATCCATCAAACTACAGACCAATAGCTATAACTTCCACTCTTGGTAAAGTCTTTGAAATTATATTAAATAATCACATAATTAAGCATCTTGAGAATAATAAATTAATCAATGATAGGCAATATGGTTTTAGACGATGTCGATCAACTGCAGAATTTCTTTGCCTTCTTACGCATCAAATCAACCAAGCTACAAACCAACATGGTGAAACACATATAATAGCACTGGATATATCAAAGTCATTTGATAGAGTCTGGCATCAATCCTTATTGTCGAAGATGTCACACTACGGCCTAGCATCATTAGTTCCACTAATTTCTTCTTATCTTCATAACAAAAAAATATGTGTAATGGTAGATGGCCTTTTTTCTCAATTTCACTCAATACATGCTGGTGTTCCCCAGGGATCAGTTTTGGCCCCAACTCTGTTCCTCATTCATATCAATGATCTTATATCTACCACTCATAATCCAATACATTCCTACGCAGATGACTCAACACTCCACAGTTCCTTCACATTTACCAATTCTTTCACCCAACCCGATCTTACAAATTCAAAAATAAACACTGCAATTTCTCTGAACCAGGACCTTTCTAGAATTAATGAATGGGGACAAGAGAATCTAGTTTCCTTTAATGCACAGAAAACCAAGTACATTCAATTTTCTAACCGACAGATCTCACCAACTCCCATATATTTGTTAATGATGTAAATATTCCCACTTCCCCTAGTATTGACATTCTTGGTATAACATTAACCACTAACCTGAGCTGGACACATTATGTTAGAAGCATTGCTAAGAATGCCTCTAAAAAACTGGGACTCCTGTACAGAGTTCGAGAATTCTTCACTGACGAGCAGTTGGCCGTAATATATAAAAGTCATGTGCGTTCTCAGATGGATTACTGTTCACCTCTGTGGAGTGGAAGTGGAGTGGTTGCATTGAGCCAGTTGGACAAAATTCAAAATAAAGCTATTAGATTAATCAATAACCCTGCAATCACACAGGACCTTCCTACATTATTCATACGAAGAAATTTTGCATCCCTTGCATTATTCTACAGATATTTTCACAGCAATTGTTCCGAGGAACTTGCTTCAATTGTGCCGCCTCTCCACATCTTTCCCCGTAGAACTAGGGCAGCTGAGAGTGTCCATGAATTTACACTTTCTCCTCCACAATGCAGAACTTCTGCTTATCAAAATTCATTTATCCCCAGAACTACAACTCTTTGGAATTCACTTCCCTCGAGTTGCTTTCCACAAACTTACAATCTACAACAGTTTAAATCCAGTTGTTACAAACATTTTATGAATGGAGGATGCCTTTAGGCACATGGACCTTTTTTGTTTTATCTGTGTTTTTCCTTCCTCCGTTCATTGTCTCAAAAAAACAAAAAAAAAACAAAATAAAAATGTTCCCTAACTTTACAAGCGATTTTCTCAAAATGTTATTTCAGTAAGTTAGCGAGCTGTTGCGGTCAAAGGATCGATAACAAATAATCCTACATCAATGATTCGTATGTCAAAATAAAGGGCATAAAATTCCCTACAAACCACCATTTTTTTTTAACTTTCCCAGTTAGACACATCACCCATAGAAATTTGTCAGCAAAAATGAAATATTTGTTTATCTAATTTCAAATTTACCTAATTCCATGATTAGATAAAAAATGGAAAAAGTAATTATGTACGATTGAAATTCAACCTATTGTGAGTACCATCAATGCAACAAAAATATCATACAACAATATTTGTATTTTCCTTTAATTTAAAAATAAATCTTAATATTTTCACACTAATTCATACCTAACTCAAAAACTAATTACCCTAGATAATTGAAATTACAGGAATCTCTCTATTTTTAGGTCCCTTATAAGTGTTCCAAATATTATTGAAATCAGACGAAATTCACTGCCACCCTCATGAGTAAAAGGTGGCAGGTCCCTTAAGTCTTTTACAACAGCAATTAATTAAATCGACTTCTCCAAGCCATAATATAACTCTGCTGCTTGTCCTTCCCCACTGCCATGCTAGTGGTGGAGTTGGTGGTGATGTGTAGGGAAGGTAAACAACCAAATAGTCTAGTAAAGGGTTGCCACTTTTAATTATTTTGAAGCACTTCATTGCAAATTATATTTAATTTATTTTTGAATATCTGGAAGCATTTCATTGCAAATATATTTAATATATTTTGCTGTATAAAGTAAATGGGCTTGATTATCAATAAACCGATACACATTTGCTGATAGGAAACAACACAGGCTTCTATCAGTCACATAAACAACAGCATTAGTTCTCAATTCAGACAAAGGCGGATATTTCTCGGACAACATGATGTGCATGGCTTTTGCAGAAAAGATAAGGATAGGATTGTAACATAATATATCACAACAAAATTCAGATGACATACACGCACACACACACGCAGACATACAAACACACACACAGGGAAACTTTGCTGTCATTAGCTCCATTATAATACTTTGCCTACGCTACTGTCACTTAATACATTGTGTATACAGTAGGCATATGTTCTACAATGCCGCTACCACCTTGTTTTTTCCTTGCAATGGGTCAAAATTTACGTTTAGCCCATATATTGAGTTAGTTATATTGTTAACCCTTTCTCTACCTGCGAAGTGTTTTTCATTCTAGTCTAGCTATATTTAGAGGATTTTGTGCAGTTTAGGAAGGATCTGTGGTACTTAAAAAGGCTGATTGAGGTAGTTCGAAGCATGTGAATTGGTGGAGGCACTTCTTAAACTGGATATAATAGTCTAATAGTAGCCACAATAATACAAAATGATGTCGCCGGTAGAGAAGGGGTTAACAGATAAATTGTGAACATGATTATATTTATATAATTAATCCTTGAATAGACGCCTTGTCTAGACCGAATGCAATTCTATAAAAGTAACTGAATCTACTGTATAAGTAGTCAACGTATTGAAGAGGTTTATTGAGTTTGTATTGCATTCTTCCTTTTACTAGAGGTCCTACTAAAACTTAAAGTAATATGTTGGCGGTAACTGGAAACATATACAGTATGTAACCATAGGCTGCAAGAGAGTAAGGTATTTACATATAATAATTGATAATAAGGGAGTGTGCTTTAGTTAAGGGGTTATTATGTTATTGTTTTCTTTATATTCTTATAAGGTGAGTTTGAACACAAGATATCTTTACCCATTGTCTTATATTCACCATGTTCTGTCTCTCTCTCTCTCTATGGCGTCCAGGCCATAATAATAAGCCCAAATGGTGGAATAAAGATATTTCAAACTGCCTGCTTGCTAAAAAATTTGCTAATGATAGATTAAAATCCTCACAAAATGACGAAGAACGGGTGAAATTTGTAGAGCTACGACGCAAAGCCAAAAAGTTAATTAAGCAAAGTAAAAAGACCTTAGAGTTACATATTGCGAATCAAAGTAAAACAAACCCGAAAGAATTCTATAGTTATATCAGAAAGAAAAAAGTAGTTACTTCAACTGTTGGACCGTTAGTCGATGAAAATGGAGAATACACCAAAGACGAAGAACAAATGAGTAATGCCCTCAATACCTTCTTTGCATCAGTTTTTACAACAGAAGACCTCAGTGATATCCCTACACCATCGCCGATTCAGATTGATAATTCAGATGTTTTAAGCAATATCACCGTTACAGAGAGAGAAGTATTGAATTGTTTAGATAAACTCAAGGTAAATAAAACGCCTGGACCTGATACAATCTCGCCTAGAGTTCTAAAGGAAGCTAAGGATGAGCTCTCTAAACCACTGACATTACTATTCAATAAATCCTTGCAGTCTGGAACTATGCCCGATCAGTGGAAGCTAGCCAACGTAACACCGATATTAAAAAAAGGCAGCAAATCCCTATCCAGTAACTATCGTCCAATTAGCTTAACCTCAGTTGTATGTAAAATGCTAGAAACGGTCATACGAGACAGACTCGTAAATCACTTAGAGGAAAATAACATACTTAAAGATACTCAACACGGCTTTCGTAAAAAACGTTCCTGTTTAACAAACCTCTTAGACTTCTTCCACGATATCCTCAACCTCTACGATGAGAGTAAAGCTGTAGATATTATATACCTTGATTTTCAAAAGGCCTTTGACAAAGTTCCCCACAAACGTTTACTGCTAAAACTAAAAGCGCATGGAATACAAGACGGTGTGTTGAAATGGATAGAAAATTGGCTCAGCGACAGAAAGCAAAGAGTAGTCATAAACGGTAAGGCATCAAAATGGACCAATGTAAGTAGCGGGGTACCCCAGGGATCGGTACTAGGACCAATTCTCTTTCTAATTTACATCAACGACATAGATGAGGGTCTCACCTGTACAATCTCAAAATTTGCTGACGATACAAAAATTGCAAATAGCGTACTCTCAAAAGAACAAGTTAACGATATGCAACACAATCTAGATAAATTGTCATGTTGGGCCCAAATTTGGCAAATGAGTTTCAATGCGGATAAATGTAAAGTACTACATATCGGATACCTAAATGAGAAAGCAAACTATTCAATGAATGGCACTCAGCTTAAGAATGTAAACAGAGAAACCGATCTGGGAATAACAATATCGAGTAACCTAAAACAGAGTCAACAATGTTCAGAAGTTGTTAAGAAGGCAAACAAAATAATTGGCTTTATAGGCAGGTCATTTGAGCATAAATCCAAAGAAGTTATCCTAACCCTTTACAATTCCTTAGTCCGCCCTCTTCTGGAATACTGCGTTCAATCCTGGTGCCCTTATTACCAAAAAGATATAAACAAGCTAGAACGAGTTCAACGTAGAGTTACCAAAATGATACCTAGCCTAAAGAACAAACCATACGAAGAGCGTCTTAGAGAATTAAATCTATTTCCTTTAACCCAGCGCAGATTAAGAGGCGACTTAATTCAAGTGTTCAAAATCATCAAAGGCATCGACAATATGAACTGTAGTAAGTACTTCACTATCGACCAATCTAATTACACGCGGGGAAACGGTTGCAAAATTATTGGTAAATCTTTTAACTCGCACGAATCTAAGAATTTCTTCTTCAATCGAGTTGTCAACTTGTGGAATGGGCTTCCCCGAAACGTTATAGACTGCATCACCGTTGATTCATTTAAACTCCGCCTAGACAAATATCTCGCATCAAACCCGCGACTGACTGCGTTTGTAAATGAATAACTTTATTTTATCCCCCCCTCAGTTACTAACCCATCTGTCCCCTACTAACTTCCTAATCCTGCCACGGACATTAGTTCCAGGGCAGTAATTCCCTTTCCAATGTTCCCTTACCCACTCTAAACCACTGTTTGGACACTTGATCCTCAGTGTTTTGGAGGACAAGCAACCTAGAAGGGTCACTGGATCTGTTGTTGCTTGATTTCCTTTGTACTCCTTTGTACTCCTTTGTACTTTCTCTCGCTCTTTATCTATCTATCTATCTATATATATATCTATCTATCTATCTCTCTCATATAGATATATATTGACAAAGGAATGGGAACAGCAACAGACCGAGTGATATTGATCGGGCTACTCATTTAGGCCTATTTAATACCGGAGAGGTAGAAATATCTCAGTTGACTTCACTTCCCTTATTTAGCAATACAATGAAGTTAATGAGGGTTTCATTGGGTTGTATTTATCAAAGAGAATATTGAAAGACGGTACAGCCTCTCTAATAATATTAGGACTGGTCAGCCAGTTATAACGTTAACTAATAGTTATGAATCCTTTGATTCCTAGAGGTCCTTCATAACCTGAGTATGGACATTTTGCAGTTACACTAACAAAATTTAATATTTGTCGCCTGATTAGGCCTATAAGGGTTAAGCTTTTTAAAATGATTTGATTGTAGCTAGAATTACAAAATCCTCATATGTGACAAACACGCTCTTTGGCAGGTATGCAACTGATGCAATTATTTTAATATAATGCGTGTTTTTTGCGCTTCGTGTGTGCCTTATTACAGAACATGCATATAGACTTAGAGGATGCCTTATAAATGACGCACAAATAATGCATGAAGCATATATATTCCGACATATTATCATCAAAATAATAAAATGGTGCTAGTTGCATCCCTACAGTGGATGATTTTTATCACGGGTACGGTTTTCCCTTCCTTCCTCTGGAACCCTGGTGGTGTGGAAGGTGGAACAACACTGATCTAGGGTTGGAAGAAGGTATTCTATATTGGGCGAATGGTATTTTATGTTTTGGATGCCAGTATTGTTTATAATTATGAGTAGGTGTTGTGAATTATATATAAATGCGAAATTAATTGTTCCCTATAATTTTACCACATTATTTTCCCCTTTGTATCTGAAATTATGTTGCGCCATACTATGTTATGATCCAATCCTTATTTATTCTCCAAAAAGGTAATCACATTATATTATGAGAATAATAATTGTCCTCTGGGAGTCCGGTTCAATAAATGTTGTTATTTATGTGTTAGGTCGAAGCCTGCTTTACTCTCTATTACTAAACGATTACCGGTATACACAAACCTCCTTGGTTATTAAAAATAATATAATGGTAGGAAATCCCTGTTATTCTATACGGCAGAAAAATGTTACTATATTATGTAATTAAATGGTTCCAATTACAAAAAGTAGCAACCAGTGACTCAACAATATGCTCGTTTATCCCCTGCACTCCACACCCCCCTCCCCGGCCCCGCATTCCTACCATCACCCACCACCACCACTACCACCACCATGGCTGTGTAGAAGGACAAACCGGACTCACTTTGATATTAGCAAAGATATTGTGATTCAAGGGCCGTTACAAAAGATTGTAACTTCTGAAGTGGGCAACATAAGAGAGACATTAATGTCAGATGAACCATCTACATCCCATTTTAACTTGAGCTTGCGGTGCAAGAACCACCACAGTTGGTAGCAATACTCGGAAAAGGTTTACTATGTTAATTTATGTTCTGCGAACAACTCTGATCTTAATGTTCAATGTCGTGGAGGCAGACGTTTTGGAGGAGTAGTACATCAAAGGTTCCAGAGACGACAACATTATATTCGACAAAACAGCCCTCTTCATAGCGGAATCAAAAAAAAAACCAAGTTTATCGAATTATATAAAGTGACAATGTATTACATATTTATTATAATCTGATAATTGCTACGATAAAATAACACTTGGAGTTATCCAATTGTATAAGATATCCCTTTCAAGATCCAACTACGCATTTCTTTTCTGTTCTCTGGCTATTATCAGACGATTGTATTCAGATTAGGAAGAGGAAGGGCATAATGGTAGTCAGAGGGTTAATTGATACAGTTGTTACCCTTATCATTCATACAGCTTCATACTGAATTGTAAAACACAATCGTCAATAATTGATAGCCAGAATAAACTGTCAAAATGCGTCATAATCTTGAAAGGGTTAAGAAGGGCCTCTCATACGCTGAGTAACAATGCATTCTTTGCCGGGGAGCTCCTTTTTTTTGTAATATAGGTTAATTGCTAACTTTTTAACAGGATACAGGAAGGCGTGAAACGGTAATTAAGATATATATTTTCAGACACTATGAATTCCTAATATTCGTACAGACACAAGTTCAGACCTAAATACTAATGGTAATGAATTCATACAATGTAATAACTCTCTACATATTACTTTCAATAAACGTTTTAAGCCAAATTATTATGATCAATATATAGGCATCTTGAAAACAACCATTCACTTGTCAGTTATGTAGTCCTGCCTCTACATCAGTCTTGGTTAAACTGATTCGAATTCCCACTCACCTACCACCACCACACTCACATTCCTGCCATGTCTATTAATATAATTATGTATACCTATGTATTATTATTTATTGTAAACATATAAATTTCGTATTCCTTAAATATTAAACGTCTTGTAGAAGTTATAGTAACCCTGTATTAATGTAAATATGAAATAAAATTGAACTTCACGATGTTTCTCGCTTCGACCAATCATGTCCCTCCTTACACACGCCTCTCGGTTTGAGTGGTTCATTCATAAAACTACGTTGTTTACTACAGATAAAATGCCACACACCTCCACACACCACAACATTTTGTCACACGACTAAGTTAGCCAACTGTACATATTTGGAGAGATTGACTTTGAATCCTTGTAAGGATTCCTCTCTCCCAACCTGTCCGAGGTCATCATTAGACTTATTCTTCTTATTTAGATTAACTACCTTAGGTACTTTCGGCAAGCAAGGTACTTTACCAGTCGATATATGTACATGTTCCTCGCCATATCCAAGTAGTATGTTACTCAGTTACTTGTTCGTCAAGGGGAATCCACGCAATGCGAGCTAAGCTCATTATTATCGCGCCTCCTTAACTGGGAATGTATTGCGTGAAATGCATGTTAAGTGTTTTATGTACTGTTGGAATGGCTGTGGATGTGTGTGTAGTCTGTATTTTAGCCAATTGGCGACATCGGAAACGAAGGCTTAGGGTGGATCTGTATGGTACCATTCTCACTATAGATGGTACTGTCTCGCCGAGGCTTAGGTAGCCATCAGCTTAGGTGAACCATATGATACCCATCTCTCCTTGTACCATTTTTGCCAACCCCAGATAGGACGTCACAACGTCGTCCACTTATTCCCGGTACCTATTTACAGCTAGGTGAACTGAGGCTAACACATGAAAGGAGACAAGCCCAATTTGTCTCCGCCCGGCCGGGGATTGAACCCCCGACCCCTCGTGTGTGAGACGAGAGCTCTACCTACTAGGCTACAGGCCTATCATACAACAATGTGTGAATATGCTGGTGAGACGCTAAGTCATTTGGACATCATACTTGTAGTTAGACTAAACAGTGTTTCGGCAGGTAGAGGTGTAATGACCGAGTGAGCTGAGGGAACGTCAGAAGGTCTATGCATTCTTTTGCGACAAGGTTTACTCGGAGCCTTGCTAGGAGGTCTAAGCTAGTGTACCAGTGGAGAACCAGGAGGTTTGGATTCTCTTTGAACGTCAGGAGAGCTAGGTGTTCTTTCTAGAGGAGGTCTGCTAGGAGCCTTGTTAGGATGTCTAAGCAAGTGTACAGGTGGAGGACTAGATCCCTTTCCTTGTCAAGGAGTATAACCAAGGGAGCATTCAAGTTAGGTGAGCTGCCAAACAATTGTTCCATCCATACCTGTATCCTGTTTTGTTTTCTTCTGCTGGTTATGAAGGTTTGGGCAAGAAGGTCTATGGTGGTCATTTGTTCTGTTTGTTTCATAAGTCCCTTTGATTATGGACTGACAGGTGAAGGTGAGATCTTGGACAAAGTGACACATGACAGGTTACAGGCTGGGGGTCAGAAACAAAATGGCGGCTTGGTGGTCAGTGGCATTTTCTTTGGGGTTGGTTGGTTAAGGAAAATGTATTTTGGGGGGATACATGTTTATCTGCTTCTGTTTGTTACGGTGATGACTGCTAGGCTTCCTGGGGCGTCTGACGAGGCAGAATCTGGCATAGCAATTTCTTTAATAAGTTTACTGGTGTGCAAGCCGATTGTACTTTCCTCAGCTCTTCTTCCTGTATTAAACTCATCTTTGGTTATGTAGTATTAAATTTACCTTTTAGGTCATTCTATATATAGATCTCGATATAGATGTTTCTTTTTGGTTTTCTACCTTACTATTTAGGCTCTTCTTATACTTACTTGTTCTTAATTTCCTCATAAGTATAGGTTTCCTTTGTTTATCTTACATTATCTAGCCTTACGTTTCGTCTCCTCCTCTATCTAGCTCTCCCTCTTATATCCTAAAAGCTCTCCCTAATATGTCTAGCCTTTCTTCTCTTTATCATGCTTCTCTTCTTCATCCCTCACCTTTATCCCTCAGAGGCTGGCCTACCTCTTTTACTTTAGTAGTATAGGATCACTTCGCTCGATGAATAGGCAAAGTCGATACGGGGAAATAGGAATAGCCACAGAAGCTCTTTTGTCCGATTCGTTCAAACGATGGTTAGGGGATATATATATATACAGTCTATATATATATATATATATTTAGAAGAAATGATATTAGCGTAAACATTGAAGACAAATAACGAAATATACAATGATAAATAGATGCTAAGTTTAATAGCATTTAAAATAGTCAGGATATAGAGTATATCAATGTTATTTGAACGATAAGTCGCCTATTGTCGTACAGTCTTTGGGGATAAGCTATATCCGTCGTTAACCCTTATTTAGCGGCGAGCAACATAAGTCGAGTTAAATAAAGCTGGACTATGTGGCGGCGCTCGACATAACTCGAGTGGCAATTTCAGCACGTAATGTGGCTGAGAGAGAGACAAGTGTGGCAGGAGACTAGCGAGCGTATGACTGCTCCAGACCACCGCGGCGAACCTACTGACACAAATCTCAGCTCCCTCCTCCCTCTCTCACTCGCTACATACTCAATTATGTACTGAAAGTACCGAATTACCTGCTTTTTGCACTCGCGTTGCACGGTTATTGCAAGAAAACTATCCATCATACAAGGATTGTTATGGTGTCATTCGAAAGCTCTGTTTATGCCCTTTCAGGGATAGGTACTTGTTTTACGTTCTGGGTCTTATTTAGGCATGAAAATGATCACGTAAACAGCCCTATTTTGGCTAAAAACACCCCGCTGTGCGGTACACATAAATAAACCGCATAGGCCGCTCGTAAGGTGTTAAAGAAGCTTGACTAAATACTGATATACGGTACTATTATCTTTTCATGATTACCTTGTTTCTACATTTTAGTATGGCTATTATTAGACTGTGTTTTTTAGATTATAACTAATCTGTGTGAGTGAGAAGGTTAATTATGATAGATAGCACTGCTTTGATCCCTACACACCCTTCAACAATTGACTAATAAGTTTCTTTAGGCAGCTAGCATATAATGAAAGAAGGCGTCCTAATATTTAAAGGGTTAATTATAATTAGCTTGACTAATATCAATGTTGACATGATGATGCTGAATAAAATATATGTCCTGAGATCATGATAAATTAAATTTAGTAAACCGGACAAATTTCAGACAATGTGTGATGGCTACTAGAGCAAGAAATCATTTGTGGTTGCTGGAAAAGACCCCAATTGCAGAGATTGTTTGTCCGTGACTTCCATCGAAGGAGCAATGCTTGCTCCTTTACTTCCACCACCACCAAGAGGGACGGAAGACAAAGTCGGAGAGCATTCGTCTGGTGGTGGAAGCCATATGACCCATCAGGGAGAAGGCCAACATACAAACTACCACCAAGAAGTATGCAGGGGAAAAGCTGGCGAAGTTGATCGACACCTAGGACGCCCTCTAGAAGAACAGGACAAAGCTACAAGAGGGTTACTCCCAGAAGGAGGTGGTGTTCAAGTCAGATTTGGAAGAAGTGTTTGATGTGGCTCACTCCTCCGCGTTATCCTCCTCCAAGGTCCCTCGGGAGAACAAGGATTTTCTCACCTCACAGAGGGAAGACCAGATGTTGTGAAGTGTTGCGGGTGTGGACCAGAAAACAGTGAAGATGAAGGCTGAAAAGTGGAAGAGGGATCTTGCAGCCCAGGCTAGGAAGATGAAATCAGATGCTGAGGTGACACAGCTCATGGAGGTGGTGCACTTGGATGCGGGATCGGCGGATTGTAGCAGCACTAAAACCAACACGGAAGACGAGGATGATGCCAACGAGATATACCAAGTGCCCAGCACCACCAAGGCCCAGACTCCAAAGAGGAAGGGAAGGATGGCTATTGCGGACCCGAATCTCATCGCTGCTTGGGATCGCAACACCTTGTCTGTGAGATGAGCAATGTTGTCCTTTGCAGCAGCAGCTTAGAGTTTGGGTCATGACCTGGATGAGCTGGTATTCTCGTCAGCAACTATTCATAGAACCTGGAACAAGATCCGAAAGGAGATCATAGAAGCGTTGACCTGAAAGTTCGAAGCTTCAGATCCATTAGTCTTGCACTGGGATGTGAAACTCTTGGATGATATCGCCAAGAAGAAGAATGAGGTTGGCCGGATTGCGATTGTAATGACGGGTGATGGAGTCGAGGAGCTTCTTGGTGTACCCGCTGTGGTAGCGGCATTGGACGTGAACATCCGTACTCCAGGAAGTTCAGGCTGTTGGCATTTCTGAGTCAATCGTTTGACTGGTGTTACGACCGGGGCTACAAATAAAACAAGGGCACTTAATGATTGGACTAGTAATAGGGCACTATGCAAGAACGGTACGCTAGATCCAAACCCTAAAACTTATATGCCGGCGAACAAAACACCTATACCCTCCAGAGTTAATCTGCGATAACGGGGTATCCTTAACTGGGCATAAATGTACTCTACTTCAGGCTAACTCACATTGGTATAGCCTGATAACAACCAAGATGCAAGTTACGTTAAAATGCATAAAAAGGAATCTATGGAAAGATCAATTAAATCACTGCAAGATTTAATACAATAAAAAGATGCTTCAATACAGTTACTTTAAACAACAATAAACTCTTCACTCCTTTCTGAAAGAAAGTGAAGTATAGTCCTACAGCATAGACCTGGAAACTTCTGAAGAAAGTCTGATGCTCATAAGATGCTCATATCTTAAACTATATAAATGCAGGAGGCAGGACACTACACGAGTAAATCGAATACACTAAAAGATAGGACATATAATGTTAACTGACACGAGAATACTATAAATGCGCAACGGTAGCAATGCTCGACACTAAAAGAAGTACTTCCTCATCAACGAAACAGCCTACTATGGTTGTGCGGCTCAGCAACAACCTAGACTTATAAATGCTGTGAATAATAATGCGTACATATCAAAGAGCTTATATTAAATACTAATAAGTGTCTACTCAATTAATAATGTCTAGCTGGGATACTCTAGGTAAGGAACTGGGGTTGAGCAAGACAAGCTCATAGCCTAGCGATGTCCTTAAGACTGCATCCTTTAAGTTACGTTAATTGACTAGGGTGCTCTCTTGATAGATCCAGATCACAAGTATCTGGTTCTATCCTGGCGACCCTCTAAAGCCAAGCAAAGAGGCAGCAAAGTGTGGAAATGGTACAGGCCAACGTCCTCAGTCAACACAAAGCTGCACTCGCAAAGGACGCAACCGAAAAGACAACACAGGCTACCACAGGACCGGTCGAAGTCGTGTAGGTATAAGCAAACAGTACACACATCGAAGACAACGACTACAGTTACCTTATCCCAGTCTAGCATTAAATAAAAGAGCAGAAACACTAAATCAATAATGGAGACACACAGAGTTCTTAACCTATACTAACTGAGAACCCTCAAAACCTATTCTAAGTACATGTAAATATCTCAGAGGATGGCGCATGCAATACAATGAGCCAGCTATGGAAACCGTATGCAGAACCCAAGGGGATAAGTAATTGAATAAAGGCGAGAAGTAAAGAAGAAGTTCAGAGAGAGAAACAGTTCTAAAGGTGGTGATCGGGGGAGAGTAAGCAAAGGGATGTTAGATGCACGCGCGCCTAGCCTGTCCTGACGAGGACAGCTCCTGGGAACCCTCATGTAGGAGGTTAGTTACACAGGAGCCCGCAAAGGCGCGATGGTCGGCCAATCACGAGCCGAGACGTCACAAGACAGCATGTATCACGTGACACAGCACCCGCACCTACAGACACTCACTACCACTTGCTCTGAAAGTCACTCTCATTCCCACGCTGGTACTATCATCACTACTATTGATATAAAATATAACCCGTTGTCACAGACGAAAAACAAAGACCACCAATGGACTATCTGTGACAATACGATTACTAGGAAAGAAAGAACAACATTCCCTGATAACTGTAGCCCATTTCGATGTCCCTGGCAATCGCTAGTGGGTAACGAGAGGCGATTCTGCCAACGCTGGTAGACGTCACACTGGGATTTGACACCACAGCTGTGAACACTGGGATGATCCAAGGTGTTTCCGTTCAGATTGAGCAGGAGTTGGTCTGTCCCATGCTGTGGTTGGCTTGCCTTCACCACATCTTGGAGGTTTTACTCAATTCAATTCAATTCAATTCAAATATATTTATTTAGCCTTCAGATATACAATAAGTTCAGAATTTAAATACATGGAAGTCACCTGGCTAAGCCTTATGAGAGAAAACTCTCTTTAAGGCACCTTGATTTAACCCAAATTAATTTACATTTGTACATACATATAATATATACTCTTTCAATTCGCACCCATAAACTTACACCACATAAACATACTCAGCACAAAAGTAACTTACAATTCCCACCCATAAACTTACACCTCATAAACATACTCAGCACAAAAGTAACTTACAATTCCCACCCATAAACTTACACCACATAAACATACTCAGCACAAAAGTAACTTACAATTCCCACCCATAAACTTACACCACATAAACATACTCAGGACAAAAGTAACTTACACCACATAAACTTACACCACATAAACATACTCAGCACAAAAGTAACTTACAATTCCCACCCATAAACTTACACCACACAAACATACTCAGCACAAAAGTAACTTACAATTCCCACCCATAAACTTACACCACATAAACATACTCAGCACAAAAGTAACTTACACCACATAAACTTACACCACATAAACATACTCAGCACAAAAGTAACTACAATTCGCACCCATAAACTTACACCACATAAACATACTCAGCACAAAAGTAACTTACAATTCGCACCCATAAACTTACACCACATAAACATACTCAGCACAAAAGTAACTTACAATTTGACGGATGTTTTAATATTTACTCAATAAAAATGATTTGAGGGACATCTTAAAACTAGACAGGGAGGGTTTATCCAGAATATGCCGAGGCAGTGCATTCCAGACCTTTACACCATGATAATGAATCGATTTTTGAGATTGATTTGATGCCAATAATGGAATTTCTAAATCTCTTGTGTTTCTTAAGGTATATCTTTCATGTAAACGAAAATTAAATATATTTATGGGATTGTAATTATTAATGGCTTTATAAACAAAGATAGCAGTGCAATATATGTTTATGTCTTCCCATTTGAAAAGCCTTAGAGATTTAAATAATTCATTTGTCTGATCATATTTTCTTTTGAAAGTGATTGTCCTATTAATTTTCTTTTGCGCTAGTTTGACTCTCTCTATCTTAGTTTTACCTGCGGTTGCCCAAACTGTGTGACAGTATGAAAAGTAAGGGTACACCAAGGAGTAGTAAAGTTGTTTAAGTACTTCCGAAGGAAAGCAGTTACGAGTTAGATATAATATACCACATTGTTTATTTATCTTGTTTGTTAATGTTTGTATATGTGACTGCCAAGTCAATTGCCTATCCACTACAACACCAAGAAATTTTATATTTTGCTCTTCTATTAACATTGAATTTCCTATTTTAATGGAATCTACATTTGGAGGAACATTCTTTTTTCTGTGATGAATAATATATATTGTTTTGTTGATATTTAAGGTTAGCTTATTTGCGGTCATCCAACAATAGACATTATTTAGTTCATTATTCACTGATTGCACTAGAGTATTTAAATTGCTGTGACTGGCATAAAGTGTTGTATCATCTGCAAACATAATTGTTTTAAATAGTACATTGTGTTAATTAAATCATTCACATATATAATAAACAATAATGGGCCCAGTATGGACCCCTGTGGAACTCCAAAGGCTAAAGATTGTTCACTAGATTTAATATTATTATATTCTACATATTGTTTACGGTCCGGTAAGATTCAAACCACCTGAATGTAGTATTTCTTATACCATAATGTTTGAGTTTCTCTAATAGAATGTGGTGGTCAACTGTGTCAAAGGCTTTTGACAGATCTAAAAATACACTAATTGTAAACAGTCTATCATCAAAGGCTGGAAGTACGTCATTACTAAATTTTATTAGCGCAGTTTCCGTTGATTTTCCACACCTAAATCCATACTGGGCATCAGAAATTATACGGTTCGATAAACAAAATTCATTTAGTCTATTATACATTACTTTCTCTAATATTTTGCTCATAACAGGTAAAACTGATATGGGCCGGTGATTATTAAATAGCGTCTTATCCCCAGATTTATATATTGGTAACACCTTCGCAATTTTAAGATGATCGGGAAAAATACCTGTGAAAAAGGACATATTACAGAGGTATAAAACAACTTGTGACATAGAAGGCATCACGATTCGTAATATTTTCATAGGTATCCCATCACAGCCTGGAGAGGAATCCCGCAGTTGGCTAACTGTATTTAGTAATTCTTCTGTAATAACTGGAGGCATTAAGAATGTTGATGCTTGTTGATTAGTTAAGTATGAATTAAAGGAAACATTTGACTCTCTGATGTTTTCAGCTAGATTTTTCCCGACTTTGACAAAGTATGAATTAAACTGGTGTGCTATTACATCTGGTTCTTTAATTTCATTGTTGTTATGAATAAATGTATCACTTAATTTGCTGTATTTTTGTCTTCCTAGAACTGAGTTAATTATATTCCAAGCCTTTTTACCGTCACCAGCAGCTTCTTCCAACTTTTGTTTATGGTAGTTTCCTTTGGCTGTTCGTATAGAGGTCGTAACTTGATTACGAAGCCTACGGTATCTCTCTCCAAACGTGATAGGTTTTATGGCATATTTTTTCGCTAATTGATTTTTTCTTTGATCATCTCTTGTATTTCCGGTGTTATGTAAGGCTTATATAGATGATTTACCTTAATTCGTTTTGTAATAATAGGAAAATGTTTGTTAAATAAAGCTGTAAATATTGTCATAAGATTACTATATTACATTGGGGTTATTTGAACTATAAACTATTTCCCATGAAACCTCTTCTATTGCTTCTTTAAATTGGTTAATGGTATCAGTACTGTAGTTGCTATAGGTAATATCTTGTTCTTCTTTTTCAGCTTGCTCTAGTGATGATTTTGTACTAGTATGGAAACATGCAAATACTGGAAAGTGATCTGTTATTCTAGAATAAACTATGCCACTCATTATGTGCTGGCTGAAATTGTTTGACCATAGTTGGTCTATAATAGTAGCCGTTGTTGACGTCACTCTTGTAGGTTTAATAATTTAATTAAAGAACAATTTTGAATGAGATAGGGAAATGAAATTGTCTACACAATTATCATTTGCGCTCTTCAATAAGTCAAGGTTATAATCATCTGCAATATAACACAGTTTATCCTCTTCACTCACCTTTGAAAGAATAGTGTTATATTTATCTAACAAACTACCAAAATCAGTATGGGGCCTTCTGTATATAATACAGATGTCTTGGATGTCTTGGGCCGTCCTCTTCCCCTGACATTTTCCTCTTCAAACAATTTCAAAAGCAGTGCGCCATCATTGACCAAGGGTCATTCTTGTCCATCAGTGACAAAAACAATCCCCCAACAGCTGACTACTGGGAAAATCAAGCATCTTCCATGAGGAAATACATGCCGCAGACGCTGCAGTTATACATCCCCTAGAAGACTACCGTGAACTCCTCGTCCTTTCCTGCTGCTTCCTTGGCGGTCAGGTTCAGGGCGGATTTCGTTAGCCTGAGGCCTATCACCACGCCAGATGGATGGCCAAAGCCAACTATGGTCTCAAGATGTTCATGTTCTGTTACCAACTGAACCTGACCCCCAGGAAAAGGTGTATTTCGTTTATTTTCATTTATGTTTCGAAATAAAGAGAATGAGAGAATGATACAAGAAAGTGTTAAACTTGAGTGACCTCTAAATACATTCCATTTTCCATAATTTATTTTATATTTGTAGGTCCTCTTTCCCATCTGAGTTTGAGGCAGCATTCGCCAGCAAGAGAAAATTGAAGATTTGTTTTCTAATAGGTATTAATGAGATACCCTAATATATATATATATATATATATAAATATATATATATATATATATAAATATATATATATATATATTAATGATGATATCAGTGAGTTGTCCTCCAGGATGCCTTTTTCGGCCATAAGAAATCATTCACATGAGAATGACCATCTTTTCTCAGAGAATGATTTTGAAATAATAGGTAAATTCAATAATGAACAAGATACTTTTTTAGGGGAAAAAATATTAATTCAACAACTCAAGCCGGAACTAAATACTATGACCTGATTCAATTGTTTAGTCAGTTTTCAAATAGTTTAGTTTTAATTGTTTCCTGTTTGTTTCATTTAATTTCAAATTCATTAGGAGTATTTCACATTGTACGCCCAGTCAGAATATATCATTTTCAGATATTCTTTTGTTTTGTGTCTTTGGTGTTGTCGGTGTTAGTGTTAAATGATCAAATAATGGTCTTCAGTTGTACTCGAGGTGGGCTTGGGGTTGGATCTAGGTGGGTAGGGATTGGTCTTTATTATTTAATCATATCGCATTAGTTTTCCTTTTATTCATGCGGTACTGGTGTTTGTTAACGAAATAATTTAATCTAGGTATTTTATACCCTTATTTACTTTGTATTTAAACTATTATACGGATCCTTCTATTTACGAAATTGTATGTATGATAATTTCATTTTATAGGATCGTGTACTGACCTGATGATGGACGCAGAGTCCGAAATATTGCAATAAATATGAAGATGGGGATCTTCCTTGTTTTGGCTACCCTTTTCCTTTTGAATATATATATATATATATATATATATATATATATATATATATATATATATATATATATATATATATATATATATATATATATATATATATATATATATATGAGATAGAGAAAGAGAAAGGAATGGGCAGAGGTTATAGATATTACAATATTAATATCCAGGAATAATCATCCCTGCACGTAATTACGGATATGTATAACTATGACCATTCTCTGATATAATAATTAACAACTGTGTGGGTAACATTTCTACTGATATAGCCACACTCTCGTGTAATATAATATCCACTGATATATTCGTCCACAAGCAAGATATCCACATTAGTACCGAACCATCAACATCATAATGAGTGACCCATCAAAGTGCTCTGCAGCTATACCTTCTATGCATACTATCAATTTCTGCAACATTCGTGGCCTTTCTTCAAACTTCCAGTCTGTTGATCACCACCTCTCCTCTGCCAACTCTGATCTTCTCTTTCTCACTTAAACCCAGTTGTCTGGGACTACTGACATCATACTCTTTTCTGTATCCTATCTCAATCCTCAGTTTAAATCCAAAGGCGGATGTTGTGTATATGTACACAAGCAACTAATTTGCTCCCATGTTCCCGATATCGACTCCTCTGAATTCTCAACTTGGTGGTTCGAACTATCCTGTCACTCTCATACAAAATATTTATGTGCTGTCTATCTTCCCCTTAACTCTGCCGACTTTCCTAAATTCTTTGACTATCTAAACTCTAAAGTGGAACACACCCTATCCATCTCTAATTTCGCAGAAATCTCCATCTTAGGAGATTTCAATGTTAACCACCTCCAATGGATCTCCTCTTATCCCACTGACCAACCTGGTGAACAAGCCTATATCTTTTCTATCCTAAATTACCTAGAGGAGTTGGTTCAGCAACACACCCGTATTCCAGATTGCTTTGAAGATCAGCCCAACATTCTTGACTTGTAGCTAACTTCTAACCCTTCCGCTAATACTGTCGATCTTTTCTCTCCTTTGGGCTCCTCCTACCATAAACTTATCTCTGTCACCAATCCTATCTCTCTAGTATGGCCACCGGATCCTTCCAGCTAGCGGCGTTTGTGGCACTTTGGCGCTGCCAACTGGAAGGCTTTTCGGCAGTAAGTCTTTGATTTCCCATGCAATGATTTTTTATTCCATCCCCAGTGACCCTCGGAGAGCGCTGAACGAATTTCTGAGGTAATCCTCACTGGCATGAAGGCATTCCTTCCATTCTATTTTTCTCAGATTAATGCAATATTTGTTTTTGGTTTACTCACGCTTGTTCTACTGCTGTCCGCAATAAGGAGGGACCTTTCAAATGGTACCGTCACCTTCAAACTCAAGAATCTCATTCTTCCTATGTTTCTGCCCGGAATCAAACCAAATCTGTTCTTCGATTGGCCAATCACTCTTTCATCAATAATGAATACACTGAACTATCCAACTCTAGCTCTTCCCAAGCTTTCTGGTATTTAGTGAAAAACCTCTCCAACAATTTATCTTCCTCGTCTTTCCCTCCCGTTTTCCACTCTGAGGGCACTACCATCACTTCTTTCTCTGACAAAGCTGAACTCTTCGCACAAATTTTCATTAGAGACTCAACTTTGGATGATTCTAGCGCTATTACTCCCTCTCCTCCCCCCTCTCTCCTACTTATGCCTAATATTTTAACTTCTTCTAAAGATACACTTTCTACCCTCTCTGGGCTTAATTAATACTAAGAAGGCGTACAGTCTGGATGGTGGTCCTCCTGTTGTACCCAAACCCTGTGCTTCCGTGCCGACTCCCTGCCTAGGCAAACGCTTCTGTCTCTGTCTGTCCTCCAACGTATTTGGAAGTTTGCTCTCATTGAACCTATCTCAAAGATGGGTGACCGCTCTCAACCCTCCAACTATCGTTCATTTCCTCTCATTTCTTGCACATGTAATGTTCCGTAGCTTTCGCTCTATGGGTGATCTTCTTTCATATCTTACTAACTCTTGGGCATCCTTCTTTCAGGACTTCGGTGAGACCTTTTCTATTGCACTAGACATATCGAAAGCCTTTGATAGAGTCTGGCACAAATCTCTAATATCTAAACTACCTTCCTTTCTATCTCTCTATCTGTGCCTTTATCTCTAATATCCTCTCTGGCCATTCAATACCTGCGGTTGTGGACGGCCATCTTTCACTTCCTCATCTGTCAGGGTTCTATCCTATCTCTAATGCTCTTTATAATATTCATTAATTATCTTCTCAATTGTACTTCCAGTCCTATCCACCCATATGCTGATGATTCTACCTTACACTATTTAAATTAACTAGTTTTTCAGAATGCCCCAGCATGCAATCACTTCAAAACTCACGTAACAGGGCCATGGCACGCCTATCTACTGATCTATCAACCATTTCCAATTGGGTTAGAGAAAATCATATTGCTTTCAATGTTCCAAAACCCAATGTTTCCATGTATATACCCATTAAGAACTCCCACAGGACTATCCCTTATAACAACACAACAATCAACCCTTAATCTTCTCTCAGTATTGTCGGTGTCTTTTTTTCTTCTGATCTCGTTTGGGATGACCATATTACCACTCTTGCTAAAATGGCTTCCTAGTGTGCTTAACTGCCTTAGGTTGTTCTTTACCCCTGCACAGCTTCTTGTTCTGTACAGGGGCACAGTGCGTCCATGTATTGAGTATTGTTCGCATGTGTGGGGAGGATCCTCTCACACAGTACTTCTAGACAAAGTAGAAAATAAATCATTTTGTCTCATTAACTCATACCCACTCACCGATTCTCTGCAATCCGTCTCTCTTTGACACAATGTTGCATCTCTCACGTTATTCTATCGCTATTACAATATTCTGTGTTCCTCAGAGCAATCTCAGTGTATACCACCTCCTCTATGTAGAGCACGCAGCATTTGTCTTGCAACACAATCCCATTCCTACTCTGTGCAATTCTTCAACCTAAGAGTGAGACGATACTCCCAGTCTTTCTTCTATTCAACAGCTAAGCTCTGGAACTCTCTCCCTGAATCCATCTTTCCCTCATACTATGACTTAAATTGCTTCAAACTCCATGCATCCAGGCATTTTTTTTTTTTTGTCTCCCTCATCCACATAGAACAAAACAAAATTATCACTATTCAACTAGTTGTGCACAACCTCCTCAAAGTCTATCCAAAACTTATGTGATGAGGCCATGGTGCGCCTATTATCTGATCTGTCAAAAATATATGATTGGAATAAGGACAATCTTGTTACTTTCAATGATTTCAAACCCCAATTTGTCCATCTGTCTACCTAACACAATCTTCCACACGACTATCCCTCATTCTTCAACAATACACAAATTCACCCCTCATCTGTTCTCAATATCCTTGGAGTCTCTTTTTTCTCTAGCCTTTCCTGGAAAGACCATATCACCACTCTTGCTAAACCGGCTTCCCATAAGTTGGCTGTGCTCGATTGTCTCAATGGGTTCTTTATATCCACACATATTTTTACTCTGTACAGGGGAACAGTGGGCCCATGTATCGGGTATTGTTCGCATGTGTGGAGAGGTTTCCTTCCATACTGCACTCATTTTTTCTAAGGATTCCGTCTTATCAACTCACAACCTCTTACTAATTTCCTACAATAATGTTCTACCAGCCACAGTGTTGCATTTCTTTCACTCTTCTATCGCTATTACAACAATCAGTGTTCTTCAGAGCTCTCTCAGTGCATACCCTCCCTCCCTCACGGCGAGTGGAAGGCACCCACCTTCCAACACAATCTCACCCCTATTCTGTCCAGCTCTCCAACCCAATAATTAACAGATTTTTTCAATCTTTGTTCTACTTAAAAGCAAACTCTGGAACTCTCTCCCTCAATCAATCTTTCCTTCTTACTATGATTTTGGCTGCTTTAAACTTCATGTGTTCAGACATTTTGACCCCAGCGTACCTTGAGTTTGGTTCTCTGTCACTCTTTTGGCTTTGTGTGAGACACTCGTTACAGGCAGCCTGCCTTTTGTCTTCGTCATACACATAAGAACAAATATTTATGCAGCTCTGACAGTTATCTCTTCTGGCTTGTGTACAGTCAAGAATATAAATGGCGACGCACCCATTTATATCAGTATCAAATGCAAACAAGACAATACAATGCTTTATTGTAGCCCAATAATTCAGAAGTTGCCTTGATAAATTCGAATTGGTGTAACCTTATATATGCTCACGAATGTAATATACATTACTTGTTGTTCCAGCAGTAAATTCGTCTCTCTTCATTACTACACCCACACTTTATATTCATAGTTGCTACATACTCTTTGTTCATCTGCTTATACATACAATTATAATTATATATATATATATATGGGTACATTAGTCATTACGGTTTATTCTGTACTGTATATTTGTTAGCCTTAGTTGTGATTTATTATTCATTGTTATGTATCTAATTAAGCAGCCTATAATTTCCTAAAATGATTTCGATCAACTCCAATTCATACCGGTATATAAAGTACTTACAGCACACCGGAGAGAGATAAAACAAAACTCTCAGTGCCTCCATTGCTGTTAATGGTCTTTCAAAATTAATTAACTCTGGACTGAGGAAATAATGCCTCTATTGTCTGAAACTAATTTGGCCTGGCTGCCGGATTATTATATGCAATCAAATTCTATAACGGAATGTCTTGTAGCCTATTGGTTAGTGCGTTCAGCTTACCAGCTTCCAACCAAGGAGATCAAGGTTCAGTTCCTAGGCAGAAATATATATACAGTATAAATAGGGGAGGTGTGGTAGAGTGGTCTTGCCACTGGACTGGTAATCCAAAGGTCCCGGGTTCAAATCCCGATGTATCAATGTGAAGATGATATTGGGATGGAATTTGTGCTGTACCTAGTTTCAGTGCATTACCACAAAGCCCACCGAAACGGCAATAAAATACCCTCATTGTTTCCTGATTAAATAGCACTGTATGAATATTCCCATATTCAAAATATGCTATAGGGGTGCAATGCCTGGTGAGTTATTTGCTCAACAGGTGGCGTTGTGTGTGTGTGTGTGTGTGAAAAGTGAGAGTCTGAGTGTAGCCTAGGGGGTGAGACAGTGAAGCACGGGAGCGAGGTGGCTTCAGAGATGGGGTCACTTCGGGCCATGAGTGAGCACCGTGCCTCATGTGAAGGCAAGATGGCAGGTGCTCGTTGTACTCTACGTGCTCCTCATGTCTCACTCCCTAGACTGGAACGAGACCTCACAGGCTTCACTGTTGATTGTACAGCGGTGAATGTTCACTTGTTCAGGCTCTCAGCCTATGCCCGAGAGGGAGTAAGTTGCAATATATATATATGTGTATATATATATATACACTTTTTTTTCTTCTATGTGAATGAGGGAGACAAAAGGCAGAACTGCCTGTAGTGAGTGCCTCCCTCATAGATGAAAGAGTGAGAGTGCCAAAATCAAGGGACGTTCGAGCCAAAATGCCTGGACACACAGAGTTTGAAGCAATTTAAGTCATAGGAGGAGGGAAAGACTGATTCTGGAAGAGTTCCAGACCTCCGCTGATGAATAGAATAAAGACAGAGTAATGTTTCACTCTTGGGTTGGAGAGTTCCACAGACTAGGGATGGGATTGTATTGCAAGACGGGTACCACGTACTCTACGTAGAGGAGGTGGTATATACTGGGAGAGCTCTGAGGAGCACTGATTATTGTAGTAGCGATAGAATAGCGAGAGGGATGCAACAGTGCAGTAAAGAAATTGAGTTTGCAGAGAGTTAGTGAGTGGGCGGGAATTAATGATGCAAAAGGCTTTCCTTTCTACTTTGTCTAGAAGTGTGCTGTGAGAGGATCTTCCCCACACATGTGAACAATACTAAATACAAGGACGTAGTGTGCCCCTGTACAGAGCAAGAAGCTGTGCAGGGGTAAATAACGCCTTGAGGCGGTTGAGCACATCCAGCTTCTGGGAGGCTGCCTTAGAAAGACTGGTAATATGGTCTTTCCAAATGAAATCAGAAGAAAGAGAGACACCAAGAATATTGAGAGAAGATGAAGGATTGATTTTAGTATTGTTTAAGAATAAGGGATAGTCTTTGGGAGTTCCGGACAGGTAGATAGATTGAGAAATTGTGTTTTGGAAGCATTAAAGGTAACAAGGTTTTCTCTGCCCAAATTGGAAATAGTAGTTAGATCAAAAGTTAAGTGTTCTATGGCTTCATTACGTTTGGTTTTGAGGGATTGCTGGCTGGGGCGTTCTGGAAAACTAATTGAGTAGTGTAAGGTAGAGTCGTCTGCGTATGAATGGATGGGACGGGAGGTACAGTTGTGAAGATCATTTAGGAAATTAGAAAGAGGATAGGAAATAGGACAGAGCCCTGAGGAACACCAGAGTTGACAGGATGAGGAAGTGAGCGATGGCCGTCCACAACCCCTGTTATGGAACAGCCGGAAAGAAAATTAGAGACATAGGCATAGATGGATGGATAGAAACCAAAGGAGAGTAGTTTAGAAATTAAAGATTTGTGCCAGATTCTATCGAAGGCCTTTGATATGTCTAGTGCAATAGAAAAAGTCTCACTGAAGTCCCGAAAGGATGAACACCAAGAGTTAGTAAGGTATGAAAGAAGATCACCAGTAGAGCGACTCTTAGGAAGCCATACTGGCGATCTGAGAGCAGATTATGAGAAGAGAAATGCTTAACCCACAGGACCCCAGCGACGCAGCGTTTGCGTCACCAATGTATGTAATGCTAAACCCTAGCAAATCTCCACCACAATCTCCACCCCAACTATCATCCCCCAGCCCACTACCATACTCACCTGTACCTTCTCCTCAGCCTGGGACCTCCCACGGACACGACACTCAGACGCCATCACCATCTGCGTCGCCACAACGCCCTGATCATGCGCAACGCCCTACCAGCCAACGTGGGCGTGCCCGTGGGCGTAGCCATGGCCGAAGGGGTTCTAAAATGACCCTAGTACGACGCCCCACCCATGGCGGTGCGAGAGCAAGTTCCGGGTCGACTCGACTAAGGTCGAGGTCGAGGTCAAGGTCGAGGTCGAGGTCAAGGTCAAGAGGCAGGACAAGGCCCTCCAGCCGCCCTGATGGTGACTCCTCTCTTGACGCGTCTGGCGACGAAGGTGCCGATCAACCCGATGAGTGGAATTGGGTGGATGGAGATAACTTTGTGCCCACCAACTACAACTTTGTGGGCGCTGGGATTGCCGGCCCTACGCTCCCAAACCAAGGGCACCAGACCACGAGACTTGACGTCTTCCTGCATTTTTTTACTGCAAACCTCATGGCTTTAACTGTTGACCAGACCAACTGGTACAATTACTATTTTATGGCTGAGAAAGAACAGGAGAAGTACTCGGCAAGGCTGTCATGGACCACACTAGATGTCCCAGAATTCTACACGTTCTTTGCCATAGCCATCCTGATGGGGGTCATGAAGAAATCCTCTATCAAGAAGTACTGGTCGAGGGATCCCCTCGTCCGAACCCCTATCTTTGGCCAAGTAATTCGCAGAAATAAGTTCTCGGCCATAATGGGGAACCTTCACTTCATCGATAGCCTGGCAAGCCACACAAGAAACCAGGAACAACCAAGAGCTATGAAGGACCCCATGGAGAGGATAAGACCCATCTTCGAGTACCTGAAGGTGAAGTTTGCTGCCGACTTCAATCCCCATCAGAAGTTGATAATTGATGAGAGTTTGCTGCTGAGGAGGGGAAATATCAGCATCCAGCAGTACATGCCCAGCAAACGACATCGTTATGGCCTGAAGACCTTCGTGATGTGTGACTGTCTCACCGGTTATATCTAGGACATATTTCTGTACATGGGCAGGAAGACAAAATTGGTGGAAACGAGGACATACAGAATTTCTGGGGCCGAATTTCGTGATCACCATGTTGGAGGGCTACTTGGACATGGGCCACATACTGTACCTGGACAACTGATACACCAGCCCTTCCCTTGCCAAGTTCCTGCATAGCCGCACTACAGGAGTCTGTGGCACCGTCAGAAGGAATCGAACCTTCATGCCTAATCTACCACCCAGGCGGGATAAGGGCTCCATCATCTACCTGCAGGCTAACAATGTCCTCCTGTTGTCCTGGATGGATAACCGGGATGTGAACGTCATCACAACAGTCCACCATCCCATCTTCCAAGACAGCCGACGTCGTGACAGAGCAACAGGTGAAATTATCAAGAAACCTTTGTCCATCTGCGACTACAACATCAATATGCGTCTGGTGGACAAATCTGATGCTGTCATCTCGTCAGTCGAGTGTGCGAGGAAAACGATGAGGTGGCATAAGAAGTTATTCGTCCACCTCCTCGATATCACCCTGTATAACAGCCACATCCTCCACACAACAATCACCGGCAAGCTTGAAACGATGGAGAACTTCTGCATCGAGTTGTGCAGGGAGATGTTGAGGGAAAACACGACTGCCCCCCACACCCAGCAACCCCCTGCACATCGACAGCCAGCAGCAGAAGGGATTGCCAGGCTGACAGAATGCCACTTCCCTGACTATGTGCCGCCCACAGAGAACAATGATAAACCCCGCAGACGGTGTCATGCGTGCCGGAACACAACACAGAGGGACCCTGTGAGATCAGATACCAGGTATATGTGCCTAGAATGTGGTATTGCACTGTGTTTCCCGGACTGCTTCAGGGAGTATCACACCCTTGAACATTTCTAAAAGAGTGTGTTCAAAGACTGCGATAAAAGACGCTATCAAAAGTGAAGTGGGTATGTTGTTGTATACAAACGCGAAGTGTAAATAATATATATACAAAGTGCCGAACACAATAGGTAAGTGATAATGACACTCAGATGTATGTAAAACATTGACGGACACCAATAAGTGTAAATATAGCATAACCCTGTGAACAATGACAATAACAGTGAGATAAAATACGATAAAATATAAGTACAAATAACAGTTAGATAGAATACGATAAAACACAAGTACAAATACAATGTGAAAACCCATATTTTTAAGTCCAGAGTGCCTAAAACAATGTGTAGAACTCATATTATAACTTTAAAACATACGATAAAGTATAAAATTGATAAACACAGTGAGTGAGAGAGGCAGACAATAAAAGTGAAAGTGGTGGGTGGAGCGTGTCGATCAGCTGGTTGTGTGTACGTGCATGCATTCTGTTATTGTCTGAGACCATGATGGCCGCCAGTCGCTATGGTAACCAGGACGCGCGCGAGGCTTGCCACTCGTGAGCACTTATATAACTTGAATCTATGCACTTATCACACTGTAACTTCACTTATAATGATAATATGTGATACATCTTGCTAATATACTGTATATGAACTATGAAGGCACACATGATGCTCGGGTGGTGCAACTAACCATCACTCGAAAACTGGATGCATCTTACATCAGCCATGCTGCCGCGCTCAGCTGTGTCTTGCCGGGCGGGAAGCTTGAAGGCCGCCCGGCATAAGCTAATGGCTGAGACTTGAGCAAAAGAGTTTTCCTAGGCAGGGTGTCCGCACGGAAGCACAGTTTTTGAGTACAACAGGAGGAACATTATCTGGACCGCACGCCTTCTTAGTATTAAGCCCAGAGAGGGTAGAAAATAGATCTTTAGAAGAGATTAGGATATTAGCCATAATTAGGAGACAGGGGGTGGAGAAGGAGGAATAGCACCGGAATCATCCAGGGTAGAGTTTCTAGCAAATGTTTGAGCGAAGAGTTCAGCTTTGTCAGAGGAAGAAGTAATGGTTGTGCCATCAGAGTGGAAAAGGGGAGGGAAAGACGAGGAAGAAAATATTGTTGGGGAGGTTTTTGGCTAGATGCAAGAAAGCTTGGGAAGAACTAGAGTTGGATAATTCAGTGCATTTATTATTTATGAAAGAGTACTTGGCAAGTCGAAGAACAGATTTGGCTTGTTTCTGGGCAGAAGCATAGGACAAATTATATTCTTGATTTTTAAGGTGTCGGTACCGTTTGTATGCTTCCTCCTTTTTGCGTACAGCAGTAAAACAAGGGTGAGTAAACCAAGATTTTTTTGCATTAGACTGAGAGAAAGAAAATGGAATGTACACTTCCATGCCCGAGAGGATTACCTCGGTAATACGTTCAGCACTCGGCGAGGGTCCTCGGCCATGAAAGCATAAGTCATTTCATGGGAGATCAATGGAATACTGCCGAAGAGCCTTCCAGTTGGCAGCGCCAAAGTGCCACAAGCGCCGTACTGGAAAGATAGGGCAGGTAACGGAGATAAGTTTATGGTCGGAGGAGCCCAAAGGAGAGAAAAGATTGACAGTATAAGAAGAAGGGTTAGAAGTCAGAATTAAGCCAAGAATGTTGGGCCGATCTCCAAAGCGATCCGGGATACGGGTGGGTTGCTGGACCAGCTGCTCTAGGTAATTTAGGATAGAAAAGACGAAGGCTTGTTCACCAGGTTGGTCACTAGTAAGAGAGGAGAGCCATTGGCGGTGGTGAACGTTGAAATCTCTTAAGAGGTAGATTACCGAGAAGGGAGAGATGGATAGAGAGTGTTCCACTTTAGAGTTTAGATATAGAGTATGTATATGCTGTTAATAAGGGGAGGTGTGGTGGAATGCTCTTGTCATTGGATTGGTAATCCAATGAATCCGGGTTCGAATCCCGATATGTCAATGGGAAGATATTATTGAGATGGAATTTGTGTTGTACTTAGTGTCAGTGCATTACCACAAAGCCCACCGAAATGCCAAATAGATACCCTCCTTGTCCCCTGATTAAATAGCACTGCATGAATATTCCCATATTCAAAAATATGCTATAGGGGGGCAATGTCGAGTGAGTTCATTGGTCATTAGGTGGCGTTCTGAGAGTGAGGGTCCGAGGAGGCGAGACAGTGAAGCACTGGAGAAAGGCAGCTTCAGAGATGGTGCTGCTTCAAGCAGTGAGGGATCAACTAAACCCCATGTATCCTGCGAAGGCAAGATGGCAGGGGCTGGTTGCAGCTAAAAGCACTTCACATGTCTCACCCCATAGACTGGAACGAGACTTCACGGGTTTCACTGTTCAATAACGGTTGAATGTACAGGCTCTCAGCCTATGCCTGAAAGGGAGTAGATGGAATAGAAAGAAAAACAAAATAATAATAATATATATACGGTATATATACCGATAAATATATACATAGTAAGGTGAACGTGAGGAAAAGGAGGTGTGTGGGATGGTTGGAATCCACAATTGCTCGTCTGTTTAGGGCTAGCAACGCATACTATGAAAAACATGTATCCACCATAATAACTTACCTCTACGAGTTCTTTAATTTCCCTTATGGATAACAGGTTTTTGACAATTCGTAAACGAATATTTGTTGTATTATAGTACAGTTGAACCCTGTTCACCTGACTGCAGAAATAGGAACTTGGAATAAGTGGATATTGGAATGGAAACTTTTATCCCTCATCAAAAGTACAGTAAAAGATCTAATTCACGTAAATGGTATGACCATAATTGTGTCCATAATTACCTGAGTAACTGAACAAAAAGCAATAGCCTACAATGCATACACAAGATTAAAAACACATGAAGCCTTTAATTACTTTAGAAACATCAGAAATCATGCCAAAATTGTATTAAATCTAACTAAATCAAACTTTCTCCACAAGCAGGCAAATAACCTTTTAACTAATCCACAAATGATAAACAAATATTTTGGTCTACTCTTAACACATTCAAATCCAATTTTACTACTGTTTCATCCATTCCACCATTAATATCTCCGACTGGCATTCTTGTAAGTGACCCACGAGGTAAAGCTAACCTTCTTGCGGATATTTTCTCCACCAACTCAACCTTAGATGAAAAAAATCAAGATGTCCCTGTACTTAATTTTAATTCGCCTGAATTTCCCTCACTTAAGATCCACACCAGACATGTCAAAACTATTTTGCAAAATCTCTCAGTAGATAGAGCTCCTGGTCCAGATGAAATTCCTCCAATAGTACTTAAGAATTGCTCCTTGGTGCTCGCTCCTGTATTGGCAAAAATGTTCCGTCTGTGTACTCATACCTCATGCTTCCCAGTATCCTGTAAAGAAGCAATCATCCATCCAGTTCCTAAAAAAGGTGCTTCTTCAGATCCATCAAACTACAGACCAATAGCTATAACTTCCACCCTTGGCAAAGTCTTTGAAATTATATTAAATAATCACATAATTAAGCATCTTGAGAACAATAAATTAATCAGTAATAGGCAATATGGTTTTAGACGATGTCGATCAACTGCAGACATTCTTTGCCTTCTTACGCATCAGATCAACCAAGCTATAGACCAACATGGTGAAACACATACAATAGCACTGGATATATCAATGGCATTTGATAGAGTCTGGCATCAATCCTTATTGTCGAAGATGTCACACTACGGCCTAGCATCATTAGTTCCACTAATTTCTTTTTATTTTCATAACAGAAAAATATATGTAATGGTAGATGGCCTTTATTCTCAATTTCACTCAATAAATGCTGGTGTTCCCCAGGGATCAGTTTTGGCCCCAACTCTGTTCCTCATTCATATCAATGATCTCATATCTACCACTCATAATCCAATACATTCCTACGCAGATGACTCAACACTCCACAGTTCCTTCACATTTACCAATTCTTTCACCCAACCCGATCTTACAAATTCTAAAATAATAACTACAATTTCTCTGAACCAGGACCTTTCTAGAATTAATGAATGGGGACAAAATAATCTAGTTTCCTTTAATGCACAGAAAACCAAGTACATTAAATTTTCTAACCGACAGAATCTCACTGACTCCCATATATTTTTTAATGATGTAAATATTCCCACTTCCCCTAGTATTGACATTATCGGTGTAACATTAACTACTAACCTGAGCTGGACACATTATGTTAAAAGCATTGCTAAGAATGCCTCTAAAAAACTGGGACTCCTGTACAAAGTTCGAGAATTCTTCACTGACTAGCGGTTGGCCGGCCGTAATATATAAAGTCATGTGCGTTCTTAGATGAATTACTGTTCACCTCTGTGGAGTGGAAGTGGAGTGATTGCATTGAGGCAGTTGGACAAAATTTAAAATAAAGCTAATAGATTAATCAATAACCCTGCAATCACACAGGACCTTCCTACATTATCCATACGAAGAAACCTTGCATCCCTTGCATTATTCTACAGATATTTTCACAGCAATTGTTCCGAGGAACTTGCTTCAATTGTGCCACCTCTCCAAATCTTTCCCCGTAGAACTAGGGCAGCTGAGAGCGCCCATGAATTTACACTTTCTTCTCCACAATGCGGAACTTCTGCTTATCAAATTAATTTATCCCCAGAACTACTACTCTTTGGAATTCACTTCCCTCGAGTTGCTTTCCACAAACTTACAATCTACAACAGTTTAAATCCAGTTGTTACAAACATTTTATGAATGGAGGATGCCTTTAGGCACATGGACCTTTTTTGTTTGATCTGTGTTTTTCCTTCCTCCGTTCATTGTCTCAAAAAAAGAAAAACAAATGTATGGCATCCCATCCGGGGAGGTATTCATTTGGTAGCCTGGATAACATGGTGTAGCTCCTGTGTATGATGTTGGATTAATCACCAGAATTATCCACATCAAGTTACAAATGACAAAGATACAGAGATGAATGCTGTGGCCAAGCCCACCCTAGCGTACAGTTGTGAACACTAATAAGCGTACACCCATTATAATTGGTATGCCTTTAAAGAGAAGCTGTGAAGCATCCGGGATTTGGTAAAGTATCATACATATTGGTGTTGTTGTTGTTGTTGTTGTTGTAGTAGCCCCAAAATTCCCTTTTATGAGTTTCTCGCGGTGTCCAGGTAGTCCGCCACTTCCCCCGGGTGGGTCCAGAGATTTCTGAGTGAAGTGAAGTTTAAGTTATGTTTGTGCTGGGCAGTGGAGTATTAAGTGTTCTGCGTTGTTAGAGGGATGTTGACAGCGAAGACAAAAAGAGTCTTGAGTTGGATCTCTTCTGTGTTTGACATCTTGTAATGACGGGTGGTGACCGGACCCAAGGCATACAAGTATGAATCAGGTTTCTCTGGGAAGTGTGTTTTCCGGTGGGTAAATCTTGGGAGGTGGAGAGTTTAGGATTGTGTTGTGTGGTCTGTTGTTGATGGTTTGTTGGGTAAGGTGCGTGTGTATGTGTTTGTGTATGTTCGTATTTGGAGGTGTGGGTGGGATGTTAGTGTATATTTGGTTGAAATAATGGGCAAATGTTTGTTTCATGTCTCCAGGTAAGGGTGGGTGATGTGTTAAGCATGGTTCACACATTCATGAGTGTGAGGCCAAGCTACCACGAGTGTTAACTCGTGGTAACTCGGGCAAAAATGAGCCCGAGTGAGCCAATTTTCACGAGTCAACACGAGGCACCCCGAGTGCAATAGAGTCCACTAAGAGTCACAACGAATCACCACGAGTGGGCCGCGAGTAACCTGCGAGTGGTTGAAAATTTGAATTTTAACGGTCATTTTCGGATTAGGAGTATATACGAATCACTACGAGTTGCTACGAGTACGACACAATTTACTGCGAATACGACAAATGAGTCACTGAGAGTTGTAATATTGCGTTGAGAGTATGCCGGGAATGCTTCCCATTGTCTATCTATCTATTACCTGACGCCGTGATCCCCGAAGGGATGGCCACAAACGAAACACCCCCATGCACCTCTGTCATCAGTCAGTTGACGCCCCTTCTCCCAACCAGCACCGCCTTCATCCATATACGTCTTCACCCCATCTTTCCACCTCTCTTTCGGTTTACCTCTCCCTCTCTGTCCTTCCACCTCGCTCTCGTACACCCTCTTAGTAATTCTCTCGCTTCCTATATGTTCCATATTGCGCCCCTGTCATATACAGTATATGCAGTGCAACATGCCTTCCCATGCCACACCCACAGTCATGTTATTTGGTCTCTATGTAATCTGTGCATCATTTCCAATCTGATGGAATTAAAGAAAACTCATAATCAGCAAAAATTTCACAAATGTCAATTAAGTACATGTTAAATTATTTCCCCATCATTTTGTTTAGACACACTTTCAAGGCAAAAATATACCATGCACAAAAAAAAAAAGAAAAACAAAATACAAGGTAATCTTCTGAGACGGTTTGATTGTCACACCAATTAGCTGATCATTGATCTGGAGAAGATGAGCGAAAATCATTAGTTGACTTTTTATTTCTTTTTTATCTATGTGTTGGAAGGATATTATATTTTTCAATTCCATCGCATTATAAATGATTCATAGATTACAAAATGACCAAATATGACAACGTTACGTTAATGTATAAGGGAGATAGATAGATGCATTAGATAGATAGATACACAGAGAGTTGCTGGGTCCAAGTGATCGATAAAATGCGAACATAAATGAGACGGACTTAAGTTTCTGAAAAGACAAAAATAAATTTGTATTGATTCTCTTTTTAATTTTATTATTTTATTCTATCCCATTAGACATGATTCATAGATTACAAAAACAAATAAAAATAAGATATACTGGTAGCTATATTTTTGTATAAGGGAGGTAGATGCAGTAAATAGATAGACAGACAGACAGACAGACAGACATTTGATGCATACATTTATAACATATCGAGACCTGACTATAACTTATTTATATTGGTATATTTGTATTCATATATATTGAGTTGTATATTGTATCATTTGGTTTATCATTATTTATTCATATGTTAGTATTTTGATATTTCTCATTTTCTATGGTTCTTATATCATTCCTCAAGCTATATTTTTTGTTAGGTATGATCTTTGACATTTTAATGTTAAGTTTATCTAATTACGAGTTCACAGGATTGTTCACGAGTCATTTACGAGTAGTTATGAGTCACTAACAGTCACAACGAGTCATTGAAAGTCACTGAGAGTTGTCGGACTAGCGATCGAGATTTCGTGCAGGGGTAAAATGTTGCCGGACCAGCCCGAGCTACTACGAGTGTCCGCGAGTCACGCAAGAGTTGCCCGAGTCACTACGAGTCACTGATTTTGACCGCGAGTCTTTAAGCGAGTTCCAAAAAGTGCGGACTCTTGGTAAACTCGGGCTCTCACCCGTGAATGTGTGTACTAGGCTTTAGTCATCTCAGCTTAGGAATTATATGGAAAATGTCTCACGAGGTAAATTTGGTGTGTGTAGAACAGAACAAAAATATTACGGGTGCTAATAGCCTATTCAACAAGCAACCAAGATCTCTCTCTCTCTCTCTCTCGCTTTCTCTCTCTCTCTCTCTCTCTCTCTCGCTTTCTCTCTCTCTCTCTTTCCTCGTTCCCTTGGCTCGTCTCTGGAGGCAGGTAGGATCAGGCGTCTGAGCCGCTTCTAAACAGATCCTATTTTACGACCTCGGGAGGCACAGGGGTCTTATGTAGGTGGGGGACCATAGAGAGCCTGTTGCCATCCTTTTCTTTGGAGGCCAGTTTAGTGCTGTAATTATCCAACAATCTTTTATATTACTTCTGTTCATGGAAAGTTTCTGTACCAGTATTACCTTATATTTTGGGCATAGGCGTATATGAGTGTAAGAGAGGCTAAATATGCTAGTGATACAAATATAGAAAGAGTTGACCACCCTCTCTTACAACAAGATCCATCAACGACATCCATCAACATACCCATATTCCTCACCAAGCCCTCTATAACCCATCATCTCCAGACATCACCTTTTGCTCCCCAGAACTTGCCCCCACAACATCCTGGAGGGTGGTCAGAACCTTAGGCTCTGACCACCTCACGATCATTATCACCACCAAAACCAGACTCACCCCAGCTAGCCACAAACACACATACACCAATTATAAAAGAGCTAACTGGGAAGCATTCACAAATGAGACAGAACAACACTTCACAACTCTAAACAGTACACCCATCACTAACATCAACAATGCTGTACACATACTCAATAAAACTATCCAAAACGCTGACAAGAAACACATTCCAAGAGGTAACAGAAAAAGACACAACCCCAACTTCACACCAGAAATTCAAAACCTCATCAGACAACGCGACATACTGAAACACTCCCCAGCACCCCACACACAAGACATCACACAACAAATACAAGCACTCAACACCCAGATTAACAACAAAATAAAAGAACAACAAAAACTAAATTGGAATAACTTCCTACAAACACTTGATCACAAAACAAACTCCATAAAACTACAAAACACTAAACAGTATCACACTTTCCAACAGCAAAACAACACAATCACATGCTGCAATCACAACAATAGACTCTACTCCTTCATGTAAACAACAAGCAAACACTCTCATCAATCACTTATCACATGTCAGCCACCTAAAACCTCACAAAGACGACCGATGTGTCATCCGACTTAAGAGACAATTCCCCACAGACCATGACTATACACCCTTCACCAATCACCAGACAAAGCATATCATCAACAATCTCAAGCACTCACCCGGTTGTGGCCTAGACAACATAAGCAACATGCACCTCAGACACCTGAGACCACAAGGCATACAAGCACTCACTAACATATCAAACTACAGTTATTCACACAACACAATACCAGACATGTGGAAGCATGGTATCATCACCACATTCCCCAAACCCAACAAACAGCCCACGCTACCCTCCTCGCACCGCCCCATCACACTCCTTTGCACCCCCTCCAAAGTCATGGAACGCCTAGTATTACAACTAATTACACCCGACCTACCCCTAGCTCCAACACAACATGCCTTTAGGCCACTGCACTCCACAAACACCCTTCTCACAGACCTTACACAAAGAGCTTTTGACGGCATCAACTCAGCTAGACCACCACACAGATCACTATTAGCCACACTCGACATTAGTAAAGCCTTTGATGTCATCCCACACCACAACCTAACAAACAAAATCTACAACACAAACATGCACAACAACACAAAAAGGTGGCTGGCCAACTTCCTAGCAGGCAGATGTGCACACGTATCTTTTGCCGGTCAGTCATCTAGAATCAGAAACTTTCCAAACGGAGTCCCACAAGGATCCGCCCTATCGCCCGCACTCTTCAATCTGTACATGCACGATATAACTACACCCTATACGCCCCAAATAAACTTAGCCTGCTATGCAGATGACATAACACTCACATGCACACACCATGACCCAAAAAGAGCAACAGATCTCCTTCAACCCTACCTCAAAACACTACATGGCTGGTGCACTACAAACATACTTAATCTAGCCCCAGCCAAATCCACCGCAACCCTGCTCACAAGCTGGACAGGAGAACACAAATACATCCCTCAACTCACCATAAACAACACACCCCTAACACATACACACACACCCAAAATCCTAGGAGTAACATATGATTCTCATATGACATTCAAACAGCACACCACAAACATTAAAAAGAAACTGACACCCAGACTTAACGCCCTCAGATCACTTGCTCACACAAAAGTTGGACACAACAAAGAAACTACCACCACAGTATATAAACAATACATAAGATCAGTGATGGAATACGCAATCCCAGCCTGGGCTTCCAACCTAGCTGAAACATCATAAGACCTTACAGACTATTCAAAACAAAGCCCTGAAGATCATTACAGGCTGCACAGCTACTGCACCCACAGATCACCTACATCAAGAAACCAAAATCCTCAAAGTCAAAGACCATCTGGACATGAGAGGCACTCAATTCCTGGCAGCAGCCTCCACGAACCAGGACCACCCACTAAACTACATGGCAACACACCCACAGACACCAATAAATATCAAAACAACACCCAGCACACGGTATCACACACAATTACTGTCCTCTCTCTCCCTCCCTGCCCACCCCGAACTAACTTCCAGAAGCACATCCATACTCATATCTCTCACCGATCCATCCACTCACTCACAGACAACACGCAGCTGCAAGCACGACCTCCCGAAATCCATCCTTCCGAATCCTCCCTTCCTCGGGAGGACAGAGTCCACCTGGCCAGGCTGAGATGCGGACACCATCCAGCTCTCCTGAGCTATCAGAAGCGACTGGATGACTCCGTTGTCGACACCTGCCCGGGATGTAACACAGCACCCCATACCGTTAAACACATCATAGAAGACTGCAGTTCACACAACCACATACTCCTACAACACAATCTACACTCAATGAGAGCTCTGTGGGAAAGCCAGATCGTGGCCATGGCCTTCCTCAGGGACTCGGGGCTGTTCGGCCAGGCAGCTTAGGGAACAACAACAACAACAACAACAACAAGATCTTTAGTGCCTGTAGAGGTGGGGATCGAGAGAGGTAATATATGTAACATGTCTTGTGCAAGAATGTTGTGTGTAAATGTAAAGACTTGCACATGGGAGTCTGTGTGTGTAAATGTTTATGGTATGAAGGTTTTTTTCAAATAATATATTTAATATGATAGAGCCAATCGGGTTATTGGTGAGTGCTAGTAATGGGAGGAACTAAGTATTCTATATATAACTACAAAAATTACAAACCAAATTATACACAACAACACTTTTATTTATACACATTTAAATACCATATAGATTTACACACAATACATGGGATCAGATGTTTGCAGTAAGACAGTTATGCGAGAAGTATTTAGAGAAGCATAAAGAGATATTTTGAGCTTTTATGGATTTGGAAAAAGTGTATGATCATGTGGATTATGAAGTAATGTGGAAGGTGTTAAGGATTTATGAAATTGGAGGAAATTTGTTTAAAGCAGTTAAGAGTTTTTTATGAAGAGAGCAGAGCGTGTGTTAGAGTAGGACATGGTGAGTTGAGTGAATGGTTTGAGGTAAATGTAGGTTTGCGACAGGGTTGTGTAATGTCACCATGGCTGTTTAATATGTTTATGGATGGTGTGGTGAGGGAGGTGAAAATGAGAACTATAGGAGGAGGATTGGGTTTAGTAGGAAAGAATGGTAGAGATTGGGAGTTGAATCAGTTGCTGTTGTACTGCATGAAGTACTTCACATATTTGTATGGACATTATGTAAGTGGTAGAATTGGTGGTTTGGAGAGAGACCAAGCAGCCATGTAAGGATATGAATATATAGTGTTGCTTGCTTTCCTATATACTCCTCATAAATACTCCTCTTTATCCTTGTCCTCTCCCTGCTCATCTTCATCTGTTTCTCCCTCTCCTCCTCCTCCTCCTCTTACTCCCCTCCTCTCCCTTTCCTCTTACTTCTCATCCTACGCCTCAACCACCACCTTCGGCTCTCCCCCGTGCCCCCCAAATACAGCTCCCCTCTCACCACTTACGATACTGTACCTGGCAATCCGACCCTAGCCCTGGCAGGGGAGTTGGTTTTTCTGCAACCCTCCTCTGAAATTTCGTACTTATAACATTACTTTGTATAGTCTATTTTGCTCTATAAATACACACAATACTGCCTCGTTGTTCTGTATTTATATTAATATGCTCCATTCATATAGACACGGCAGAGGTTTGGCTAAATTAAATGTATTTTGTTTTATTTTTATGTGAATGAGGGAGACAAACGGCATAACTATCTGCAGCAAGTGCCTCCCCCAGAGTTGAAAGAGTGACAGGGCTAAAATCAAGGGACGTTCGAGCTAAAATGCCTGGACACACGGAGCTTGAAGCAATTCAAGTCATAGGAAGAGGAAAAGACTGATTCTGGGAGAGAGTTCTAGAGCTCAGCAGTTGAATAGAAGAAAGTCTGAGAGTAACGTTTCATTCTTGGGTTGGAGAGTTGCACAGAGTAGGGGTGGGATTGTGTTGCAAGGCGGGTACTACGTACCCTAAGTAGAGGAGGTGGTACACACTGGGAAAGCTCCGAGGAACACTGATTATTGTAGTAGCGATAGAATAGCAAGAGATATACAACATTGCGTCGAAGAGAGAGAGATTGCAGAGAGTTGGTGAGTGAACGGGAGTTAATGATACGAAAGGTTTTCCTTTCTACTTTGTCTAAGAGTGCGGTGTGAGAGGATCCTCCCCACACATGTGAATAATACTCAATACAAGGACGCACTGTGCCCCTGTACAGAGCAAGAAGCTGTGCAGGGGTACAGAACCCCCTTGAGGCAGTTGAGCACACCCAGCTTCTGGGAGGCTGCCTTAGCGAGACTGGTAATATGGTCCATCTAAGTGAGAGCAGAAGAAAAAGAGACACCGAGAACATTGAGAGAAGATGAAGGGTTGATTTTTGTATTGTTGAAGAATAAGGGATAGTCCTCTGGAGGTTCCTGACGGGTAGTAAGATGGGTAAATTGCGTCTCGGAAGCATTAAATGCAACAAGGTTTTCTCTAACAACAATTGGAAATAGTAGCTAGATCAAAATTTTAAGTGTTTTATGGTTTCATTACGTTTGATTTTGAGGGACTGCTGGCTGGGGTGTTCTGGAAAACTAATTGAGTGGTGTAAGGTAGAGTCCTCTGCATATGAATGGATGGGACTGGATGTACAGTTGAGAAGAAATTAAAAAGAGAATAGGAGATAGGAAAGAACCCTGAGGAACACCGGAGTTGATATGATGAGGAAATGAGCGATGGCCGTCCACAACCGCAGCTATGGAACGGCCCGAAAGGAAAATAGAGACAAAGGCGCAGATGGAGGGACAGAAACCGAAGGAGGGCAGTTTGGAAATTAAAGATTTGTGCCAGACTCTATCGAAGGCCTTCGATATGTCTAGTGTAACAGAAAAAGTCTCACCGAAGTCCCGAAAGTTAGATGAATAGTTTCAAAAACTTTAGAGATACAATAGATGAGAGCAATTGGACGATAGTTGGAGGGTTGAGAGCGGTCACCCTTCTTTGGGACAGGTTGCATGAGAGCAAACTTCCAGCAAGAAGGGAAGACCTTATAGGAGAGACAGAGATGAAAGAGTTTGCCTAGGCAGGGGGTCAGCACGGAAGCACAGTTTTTGTAAAGTTAGCGAAGTTGTTAAAAATAGGTATTTGGCGTATGTGCAATGGCCACTATACTGTAATTACTTGTATACTAATTCTTATCAACTTAAGAAAGTGAATAATGGATAAGGTAAATTACCGTACTGAATCGGGAATGTGTCTAAAGAGACTATTTTAAAACGTAACATCAGCATTTCAGTTAATATATTCGGAGTTCCTTTCATTGCAAGCGATTTATAAGTCAATATTAATAGTTCACAAAAGCGTGCTGACTAATTGCGTGACATATATAGATAAGAACATTAACTCTACATTTATAAGACGTTAAACAAAAAAATACTAGTCTCGGGTTATTACGAATACATAATATACATTGCCAAGGAGAAATTATAGCAACTTATAACAATGCTTAAGAGCAACATTTTCGCCGAACTATTGATTTAATCTGTACGTCTGGTCAGAACTAGAATGCATAAAGCCAACTCGCAACCAGCCAGGGTAGTTGCTAAGGCAGAAACAGCAAGGAAGCAGAGGCACAGGGGAGAGCAGACAGGAAGGCAGACTGGCGGGAGGCTTAAGATATGGACCGATAAACCGTCTATACATACATAGAAGGTGTTTGGAAAGAAACATAATAAAAGGAAGAGAAGGAGGAGAATGGCAGAACGAAACTTAATACAAAAGACAAACACCAAATTGAAGGCATAAATGCAAATATATAATAGAAAAGATGAAAATGAGACGGAGAAGTAAGTATCTATTAAAAGGCAACTAGAGGTAGACTCAGTATGACAGTCAGACGGGAAAGCAGTTTGAGATGGTGAAACTAAAAATTAGCTAAAGGGTAGAGAGGGAGATAATAATCTAAACCAATGCAAAACACATTAGACCATATTATAGAAAAGCAGACATGGGGTGAGGTAAAACGAAAGGCAGCTATGGCTTATAGAGAAAGGCAGGTAGATGGGCAAAGACCTGGAGATACCGGAAAGCAGAGACACACAATAAAAAGGCAGACTGTTGATGGAACAGATAAGTATAGACAAAGAAGAAGTTAAAGAAGCAGAACAAAAAGAAAGAAGACGAGCAAGCGGAGTCGATAACAGTTAGTGAAGTAAGTGGCAAGGAGGTAGAGTTGTAAAATTAGGGTGACTTCACACGAGCACTTGCTAGGTTCTTTTCGTTTGGTTCATTTCCCCGCACAAGTTTTTACCTCCCAGAAACTATATATATGAAAGTTAAAATATAATGAGTTAATTAATACAGTGCCTTGCTATGCACTAGTAAATTCAACTTCTTATGCAACTGTTAACTAAGATACTACGCTCTAAATTGGATTAAAATATTTGTACTTCCTTAAATAAAATCTCAGAGATGAACGGAACTTGAACAGGGAAATGTCCAATACAGCATTTTATTGTGTTGTTATTAAGTGAAGTTAATTAATTTGAAAACTGGTTCTTAGTTATTTAAAGACTTTCGGGAATAATGTTATCAGGCCCAAGTGAATGATTATATTTGAGTTTGTTTGTCAGGTTCAGTATTGCAATGGTATTTTGAGCACCAGCATTGTTTATTTGAGCAGGAATGCTAGGGGGTGCTGAGCTTAGATCTTCAAATGTAAAAACTGACGCAAAATGTTTGTGAGTGTTACTTATTCAAACTTTGTCATCGTTATAATCCTCAATTTGATTATTAGTCTGATTTGAGAGGATATTATTTGTTTTGCTTCTGATAAATTCATTGAATGTTTTTGTGTTATATTATGTTAAGTTTGCGATACGTGATTCCAGATCTTTCTTACTCAATTTAACCCTTTCAGTGTGTCGGACACTATAGATAAGAATACGCCCTAGTGGCTATTTTCCTCATAGTTTTGTTCAATATATGTCACCTCAGTGACATAACCATACAAATGAGTGAATCGAAACGCACTTCAATAAATATAATCGGTCAAGCTCTCCCTATAACAGTCACCATATCCACCCTATCTCCTCACACTACCAATGAAAATCGATCAATACTTTGCTAGTTTAATCGCCGAAAGCTGACCAACGGATTACACTCAAGATAACTCTGTGTTATTTATGGTTATTTAATCATGTTTTGTTTTTTCAAGAAGGTATAAGTCATTGCAATGAAGATAACATTATCCATATATTCGTACCTGGTATGTAGTAATAAGAAGTGACATATTTTTATTGATTTTCAGCTATTAAAACCCCTCTTCTTTCTTCACACACCGTTCCTCAACCAATGCACTAAGCACACTGATATAAGTATGGGTTTCAAGCTTAGAACCTCCTGGAAGCGTCTCGCAACTAATTGAGCCGGTACTACCAAAAGATATAATGTACATTGTCCACAATATAGTCTTATATTACGTAGGACGTATATGTATCACGACTGCAGTGAGCGGGTTAAATAATTATATTTTTCTCTATTCTCTGGAAGGCAATGACATTAGCCTGTCTGATTTGCTATTTGTACAAATAGCATTAGAGACAAAACGTTAAGATAGGAGGACGAATTTGGTGCGAGGTGGGAGAGGGAGAAGATCTTTTATGGAGTGTGTAAGGAAGGAAGCCGGTGGTAAAATGACAGACAGAGAGCGAGAGCGATATATATATATAACCCATTCAGTACAGGTGACACCCTGTTCATTATATACTGGCAACTATTATATGGTTTTATTCACCTTAGGAAGGACGTCTACCCGATAAAAGATTATGGACTATCTCAATTAATGCTTTTAGCTACCATATATCCTTCCTAAGCTTCATAAAAGTCTAAATCCAGCTGAAATATAAACAAAAAGACGTCACCGGATCTGTAAGGGATAAATGCTGTATATATATATATATATACCGTATATATATATATATATGTTAGTAAAGCCAGGTAATAAATTTTCTTTAATACATACGAGGTTGAAAGAAATGGCAATTTCTGCGTTGGAAATTTTATTATTCAAAGTTTCCAGGTCTCTGATGAGTTTTCGCTGGGTGGCAGGAAGTAGATGAAGGAGATGAGCAAAATTCATGGTGGTACAGGGTTACATAAATGTACATGATGATACAGGATATACGACGCGTTTCACTGGACAACCAGCATTATCAAGTAAGGAAGGAATGATATAAAAGGTAAACAGGAAGGGTATATAGAGGGTGGAGGATCAGAGGAGGCGGAAAACAGGGGGCAAAAGTCTGCTATTGGTGGAAGCGTAAATTAGGAGAGAGAAAGGGGTTAACCGCTTCACGCATGCGCACTGGATGCGGGATGGTGGTCAGTAGGTGGGGTCGAAGCTGATTGGCTGCGTGTCGAGGGGCGTGGCCTAAGTTGTGTGGCGCCTGCAGAAGACGAAGCTGAAGGAGGTAGCGCGGGGGCTGCGTCGAGGGCACCCGGGGGTCGAGGGGGTTAGTGCTGTAGGGTATGCCTTTTGTTGGCAGAAGGAAGGATCTGAAGGTCCAGAGTTTGGTTGTTGATGTTGGGATGTAAGGCTTGGATATATAAAGCTTCGAGTATAGGTAATCTCCTTGGGTCACTTTCTTTATCGAGTATGGTGGTGTGTTTCTCTAACTCGTTGCGTGTGAGGTGAGGGTGGTTAGGGTGAGATAGTGGTCTTTGATGGCTCCAGCCTGAAGGTGAAGAGTTAACCGACGTGAAAGACGAGTCTGCGTCATACCAATATAGGAATGAGGTCCACAGTCCTCATAATTACAGGTATGTTGGTAAATGACGTGATCGTCGGTCATCGGGCTCTTTATCTTGGTGGAGGCTGGTTTGTTGCGGAGAACGAGGTTGGAGGTCTTGGGGGATTTGTAATAAATTAATTTGATTTTGTTTTCCGGGTTGGTTGGGTGGACATGCTTGGAGATTATTTCTTTTAAGACGGCCTCGTCATTTTTGTGTTCAGAGGACATGTAATTGCGGTAGAAGATCTTAATTTCATTGGGGGGGTCAATGTTGGGAGGGCTTTGGGTGTACCATTTTTCAAGATGGTGGGTGATGGTGCTGGAGATGTCGGAGTTGGAGTATCCGTTATTTACTAAAACTTGGGATAGTCTTTCTAGTTCCTGGTGGGTGTCGGCCCTGGTAGAGCAGTGCGTGAGGGCTCTCCTAACATAGGCGGAGATGGAGGATAGAAGATAACGGCGGGGGCATTCACTATCGCCGTTGAGGCATTGTCCTGTGTTAGTAGGTTTAATGTAGACGGTGGTTTTGAACCCATGGTCGTTCAGAGCTACGAGGATGTCGAGAAAGGGGAGTTGTCCATTGTTAGATTTTTCAAAGGTGAAGTTAAGTCCGGAGGAGGTCATGAAGCGACGCTGGAGTTCCTGTAGTTCGTGGAGGTCCTTGATTTGCACGAAGATGTCATCCACGTATCTACAGTAGACGGCTGGTCGTTGGGCAGCTAGGGGCTCTTCCTCGATGGTACCCATGAAAAAGTTCGCAAAAAGAACTCCTAGGGGGCTGCCCATCGCCACACCGTCTATCTGCTTGTACATGTTGCCCCGGGGGCAAAGGAAGGGGGCCTCCTTGGTACATAGCTCCAGTAGTGTTTTCAGGGCCTTCTCCGGGATGTCCAGTGTAGGTGTATCAGGGCAATGATAAATTCGACGTAGAATCATGTCAATGGTCCTATCCACTGGCACGTTGGTGAACAGGCTTTCTACGTCGAGAGAGGCGATAGTGTGGTTGTTGTTACGGGGGGCGTCTCGTAAAATTTCCAAGAAATCGTGGGCTGAGTTAAGGTTGAATTGGCTGGGCACGTAGGGGGTGAGGAGGTTGTTCAGGGCCTTGGCGATCTGGTAGGTGGCAGTGGGGATCTGGGAGATGATGGGGCGGAGGGGGTTCCCAGGTTTGTGTGTTTTGATGGTTCCGTACGCATAACCAGGGGTGTATTCTCCGACGAGTTTTTTAAGGTGGATCCCTCCTTGTTTGGCGTTGATGGCGGTGATGGTGGTGTTGGCAATACGTTTGATTTCGTCGGTTGGGTTGCGGGTGATCTTTTTAAATTTAGTGTTGTCACTTAAGATGACGTCCATTTTTCTAAGATATTCCTCCTTGTCATGGATCACGAGGCAGGAAGCTTTATCCGCACGACGGATGATGATGTTGGGGTTGTCTCTTAATAGTTTGGCAGCTTGGAAGTGTTGTTTGTTGAGTATTTTGCTATGGTGAGTTCCTCTGGTTTTGGCGGCTTCAGCGAGGAGAGTAGGTTGTAGGGCGGGAGTAGTGGTGACCTTGCCATCCTTCTTGAGTCGTAGGATGTCGTCCAGGAGTTTTTCCGTTTCTAGGCGTTTCCGGTGGGGGCCAGGTTTGGAGCTGTAGTGGCAGTTGAGGCCTTTGTTGAGGAGGTCTTCTTGGTCCAGGGTCAGAATGGTGTTAGTAAGGTTTATATATCCTTTTGTTGGTTTGGGAAGTTTTAAGTTTCCGCCATAAAGACGGGCAAGCTTTTTTATGGTTGTGTTTTCGGCTTGTCTTCTGTGTTGTTCAAGGAGTTGAACGTGCCCAGCCAATTCAACCTTAACTCAGCCCACGATTTCTTGGAAATTTTACGAGACGCCCCCCGTAACAACAACCACACTATCGCCTCTCTCGACGTAGAAAGCCTGTTCACCAACGTGCCAGTGGATAGGACCATTGACATGATTCTACGTCGAATTTATCATTGCCCTGATACACCTACACTGGACATCCCGGAGAAGGCCCTGAAAACACTACTGGAGCTATGTACCAAGGAGGCCCCCTTCCTTTGCCCCCGGGGCAACATGTACAAGCAGATAGACGGTGTGGCGATGGGCAGCCCCCTAGGAGTTCTTTTTGCGAACTTTTTCATGGGTACCATCGAGGAAGAGCTCCTAGCTGCCCAACGACCAGCCGTCTACTGTAGATACGTGGATGACATCTTCGTGCAAATCAAGGACCTCCACGAACAACAGGAACTCCAGCGTCGCATCATGACCTCCTCCGGACTTAACTTCACCTTTGAAAAATCTAACAATGGACAACTCCCCTTCCTCGACATCCTCGTAGCTCTGAACGACCATGGGTTCAAAACCACCGTCTACATTAAACCTACTAACGCAGGACAATGCCTCAACGGCGATAGTGAATGCCCCCGCCGTTATCTTCTATCCTCCATCTCCGCCTATGTTAGGAGAGCCCTCACGCACTGCTCTACCTGGGCCGACACCCACCAGGAACTAGAAAGACTATCCCAAGTTTTAGTAAATAACGGATACTCCAACTCCGACATCTCCAGCACCATCACCCACCATCTTGAAAAATGGTACACCCAAAGCCCTCCCAACATTGACCCCCCCAATGAAATTAAGATCTTCTACCGCAATTACATGTCCTCTGAACACAAAAATGACGAGGCCGTCTTAAAAGAAATAATCTCCAAGCATGTCCACCCAACCAACCCGGAAAACAAAATCAAATTAATAATTTATTACAAATCCCCCAAGACCTCCAACCTCGTTCTCCGCAACAAACCAGCCTCCACCAAGATAAAGAGCCCGATGACCGACGATCACGTCATTTACCAACATACCTGTAATTATGAGGACTGTGGACCTCATTCCTATATTGGTATGACGCAGACTCGTCTTTCACGTCGGTTAACTCTTCACCTTCAGGCTGGAGCCATCAAAGACCACTATCTCACCCCTAACCACCCTCACCTCACACGCAACGAGTTAGAGAAACACACCACCATACTCGATAAAGAAAGTGACCCAAGGAGATTACCTATACTCGAAGCTTTATATATCCAAGCCTTACATCCCAACATCAACAACCAAACTCTGGACCTTCAGATCCTTCCTTCTGCCAAAAGGCACTACCCTACAGGACCTAACACCCCTCCTCACCCCCCGGTGCCCTTGACGCAGCCCCCCGCGCTACCTCCTTCAGCTTCGTCTTCTGCAGGCGCCACACAACTTAGGCCACGCCCCTCGACACGCAGCCAATCAGCTTCGACCCCACCTACTGACCACCATCCCGCATCCAGTGCGCATGCGTGAAGCGGTTAACCCCTTTCTCTCTCCTAATTTACGCTTCCACCAATAGCAGACTTTTGCCCCCTGTTTTCCGCCTCCTCTGATCCTCCACTCTCTATATATACCCTTCCTGTTTACCTTTTATATCATTCCTTCCTTACTTGATAATGCTGGTTGTCCAGTGAAACGCGTCGTATATCCTGTATCATCATGTACATTTATGTAACCCTGTACCACCATGAATTTTGCTCATCTCCTTCATCTACTTCCTGCCACCCAGCGAAAACTCATCAGAGACCTGGAAACTTTGAATAATAAAATTTCCAACGCAGAAATTGCCATTTCTTTCAACCTCGTATGTATTAAAGAAAATATATATATATATATATATATATATATATATATATATATATATATATTCTGACATTCGGAGCCCTGTATGTTTATTTAAGAGATAGAATTAAGAGTTGAAGGAGTGCCAAACTACCCAGGCGGCGAAGCAGACCAGCGAGCGAACCAGCGAGGGGGAAACCAGCTCGTCCGCATACCAGCAAACAAGCCTTCACACCTGCGTGCGTCATAGGGGACCCTGCAAACTACTTCAATGACCAGACGCTATGATGATGATTCAACGCCAGGAGACTCCATTGGACCACGCACCTCTTACTCAACCAGAGGAGCTGTGATTGGGGCGCACCCCCCCCCACCCCCCCCGGCCTCCTGATTCGTTCCTACACCATCATTGCATAGTATATAAGACCCGAGTAGTGGGCATTCAAATCAGTCTCATTTGGAGTTGGGAAGGTGAACTTGCAGCTGGAGGAAGACGGGGTGTAGTATTATAATGGGATTGTGACTGTCAGTCAGATTATATAAGTGTGTGTTAAGTGTGTTCGGTGTAAACACTTACGTTATGTTGGTTAGTGAGATATGTGATTGGAAATTAACGTTAATGCTACTATTATGTACTTAACTATTTGATTGGGAATTAACATTAACGCTACTATTATGTTCTTAACTATTTTAGTTGACTAACTTGTATACTAAAGCAACTCTTTAAGTAATTGGGTTATGATGAAAGTAATACTATTGTTTTATATTAATACTTACGAGTTCTTTCATTTTCTTTGAATTAAGCTTACGTTGCTGGTAAGAACATGTACGGTGATACTATTGTCTCATATTAGTAATATCGCCTTAGACTAACATGGCTGTGTTAATATTACTTCTAGTGATTTCCTAAGCTGAAGAAAATTCTTTTAGCTTCAAAATATTATTTTTGCTTTTCATATTATTTGAGTGAGACCTTAATCGAATCTATGAAGCGATCCTGTAACTTAATTTACTCATAATCAAACCTCAATGTTACGTGGTTAAGAAATACATTTATCTAATTATTAAATATATATCTAACTATTTATGTGAATTTGATATTAATCCTGATAATAATAATATAATACTATTAACGTAAGACAAGAACCAAGAATAATTACATTAAATATAAATAAATGGACATATAAGAAAACTAGCTATTCATTATTTTCAAAAAGGGTAAGAGACAGAAATATTCTTACTTCAATATTTATCTTTCAAGACTTTTTATAGAATTAATAGTCCTTCTTTAGATATAACTTATTCGGTTCATAACCATAGCCTACTAAGCTTCGGTTAAATAATAATTCTTTATAAATACTACATGACTTTAATTAGTTTCAGTATTTTTTCATAATTAAAGAGTATCAGTCAATAAAGGATACCAAGTCCTAAGATCCAAAAGGAAAGGAAGCAACAACAGGACATAATTTTATTATATTTTACTTTTGTTTTGCCTTCAGCTGACTGATACCTTAATATATATCTCTGTGCTATCTAGATTCATCAAGTTAACTACTTGAGGATCAAGATACGTAACAGAAGAGTGGCAACCTTGCCAGGATTCGTTTCATACAGTTTCACTCAGTTTCATTACCGTTTCACTACTTAAAAATCAAATATTAATCATGCCTCATCTAATTGATGACGTAGATGCTCGAGTTTTCATAGAATCAGACCGCACAGCCACTGATATTGACAGTCTGTCAAAAGCCGAACTAAAAGTGCTTGCCTCGCATCTCCAGTTATCTGTCTCAAACATGTCCAAAGTAGAGGTGGCTCAGACCATAAAAACCCACCTGTTCCCTGTAGACGGCGAGGAGGGTGACGGAGCAGTTGGTGGGATCCCGAGTAAACCTAGCCAACTTGATGAACAATTGCCACCTGGTTTGACCGGTGATCAAATATTCGAACTAGAACTAGCCAGAATAAGAGCAAAGACCGAACAAGCCGGACTAAATATAGAACTAGCCAGAATAAATACCGAAGAAGCCAGCATAAAAGCCAGAGCAACGACCGAACAAGCCAGAGCAACGACCGAACAATATCAATATCAATATCAAATAGCTCAACTAAATGTCAATACAAATGCTCCCGTAATTGCTCCCCCTCTGGGATTGACTATGACCAGTGTCATTCCACCTTTCACTGATATTAATGTGCAGGATTTCTTTGTTTTCTTTGAGGAAGTTGCTGGTGGTATGAAGTGGACAAGAGATCAATGGCCTTTTATGTTACAAACCGTTTTGACAGGGCAGGCTCGAGCCACGTATTTGTCAGAAGTAGCAGAGGTTAGGCAGGATTATGACAATCTCAAAGAAGCTATCCTAAAAAACCTATCAATTGCATCCTGAGGCTTACAGGCAATCTTTCCGTAAAAACCAGAAGAAAGTAGAAGAAACCCATAAGGTATTTGCCAGGACCGTGACTAAAACTTTCAATCATTGGGTCAAGAGTAAGAAAGTCACAAGCTACAACGATCTGAAGGAGTTGGTCCTGTTAGAAAATTTCCTATGGAAAATTGATTCTTCTGTAGCCTATCATTTAAGGGGGAAAAAGGTAGATTGTCTTGCCGACGCCGCTGACATGGCTGACACATACGTGCTCAACAACAAATTTCGTGGAAAGAAGCCCTACGATAATTCTAGTTCTAATTTTAAGTATCCCAATCACTAATCTGACAGACCCAGTCACAAGCCAGTAACGTCTTCCCCAGCTAGCCAAAATAGAATTGTTCCCCCAACTAAAAATGCGACTCAGGGCAATGGTAACAGAGGTGGGGCCCAAAGTAATAGTAATGCTCAAAGAGGGAACGTTCCCGTATCCCCTAAAGTATGTACATTTTGTGGCAAGAGAGGCCACCTAGCTTATCAGTGCTGGGCCAAGGAGAGAACAGAGAGATCGGGGCAGGCAGTTGCCGCCATATCTCAAACTCCATATGTTCCCTTAATGCAGGACTCCCGACAGAAGGAGTACCTAGCACCAAAAGTTCCTTTAATACAGGACTCCCGACAGAAGGAGTACCTAGCAGCTAACGTAAATCATCTAGACAGGGGTGTAGTAGCATGGGTGGTGCAACCCACTAGGGTTAAGCCAATAATAATTTCACCATCAGTGCAGGACAGCTACCGTCTCTTTATTTCATCTGGCAACGTGAGATTAAATGGTTGTATGCATGAGGTAAACATTCTGAGATACACTGGTTCTACTAGCACCCTCATGGTGAATCCTTACACTGAGTGCCCACCTGGCGAACCAGTTGTAATGAGAGGTGCTGGAGGCCAATTTTATGCATACTTGGTAAAAGGCGAAATTGAATGTGAGTTACTACAGGGTGAGGCCACCATAGCTTTGTGTAGGTCCCAAGATATCCCTGTGCCTGGGGTAACACTCCTTTTGGGGAATGATGTAGCAGGTGAGAAGGTCCGACCAGACCCCATTTTGTCACTTTCCCCTGTTAACGAGCCACTAACCGGTGAGCTCGAAAAGGAGATGCCAACAGTTTTCCCTGTGTGTGCTGTCACACGTTCAATGTCTCAAGTAGCAGTTCCCTCAGACAGAAATGTACCGAATGTAAGAGTTGAGAAAGGGATGATGAGAGTGTGAATGCCGCTCCAATTGTGCCTGATGATGTGACTGAGGTAAATATATCTGACACCTTTATGGCTCATCTTGACCCTAACGAAGACCATGAAACCCCTCCAAATTGTCCTAGTGGCCTGGTAGAGCTACAGAGAGATGATAGAGAATGCAAGGAGTTAGCTTCCAGGGCCGTGAGTGAAGATGAATGTGAGATGGAGGGTGGTGAATGTTTCTACCTCAAAGGAGGAGTATTGTGGCGTAGATGGAGACAGCCACACAGACCAATCGATGACGGGGCCTGGGACGTCCATCAAGTAGTAGTCCCCAAACCTTGTCGTAGAGATATCTTGGAAATGGCACATTGTATACCATTGGCAGGACACCTAGGTGTGAGAAAAACTCTAGACAGAATCAGAGCCCACTTTCACTGGCCAGGAATGCGTGCAGATGTAGTGGAGTTTTGTAGAGTGTGTCACACTTGCCAGATGACAGGAAAACCCAATCAGAAGGTGCCTGTACATCCTCTGGTGCCCTTGCCCGTCTTCGAGAATCCTTTTACTCGGGTGGTAGTGGACACTGTAGGCCCATTGCCTAAGACTTCCCAAGGTATCAATTATTTATTAACTATTATGGACATGGCAACTCGCTACCCAGAGGCTATACCCTTAAGGACTACCTCTGCTCTAATTGCCTTCAATTGTTTACTCTTGTAAAATCCGTTTTCGGGGGCTCTGTAGGACCATTTTTTGAGGTTTTTGATCGGTTTTTCGTGGTTTTTCCTTCATTCCTAACCCATTCGCTATTGTTTCTGGAAAAAAATTAAGAATCAGCCGGTCCTGGGTGGTATATTTATAAATATTTAGCTGGTACTCTGCGGGTTTAGGTGTATATATATTTCTGGCCTGTAACTTGACCAATACCTCCTTAAAGCCTGTGTCACACGAACAAGTTTATCTGCTGCATGTATCGGAGCCGTATATCTGCTACAAGTTATTATAGGATTTTGATTGATGTACCTTTTTATTCTAACATTTAATTGGACTTAGCACAATTATGAGCTCTAATGTACAAAATACAAACATACAGTATTGAGAGTGGAAATTGTGTCTATTAGATTCGATTATAGCTGCTTTTTCATTCGGATACTGTGACTACGATACATCCGCCGCGAAAGTGTTCATGTGACATTGACTAAAGCCCCTTTCACACAGTCAAGACCGCAATGCCTCATAACGGTGAACACACATGCGGGGTATGGTCAACAAGGGGGTTTGCAAGATGCGGTCAAAGGTCGTAACTGGTCGGCAGCAGTAGGCTGCATACATGCGTGGGCGAGTACCAATAAGTTGAGCCAGCTCAAAAATTCGAGGCCGCATGCAATGCATGCTGTTGTTGGTCTTGGTCTGCAATATATGGTACACGGTCGTGAACATGCGGATGCGGTACTGTCTGAAGTAGGTCTGCAACATACGGTAGTGGTCGGGAACATACCGTGCCAGTCTGGGTGTAGCACGACCATCCCGCCTAACCCCGACCATGCCCGCACAGGGCCGCAGCCGCATTTGGTCGGTGACATTCTTTTGTGGTCAATTGTCGGTCTGAATAGGTCGTGATTGGTCGGCGTCGGTCGGCTTCCGGAAATTAACATTAAATTCACATTTTTCGGCGGTCGGTTCATGGTCGGTGATATGCCTACGATGGTCGGATATCGGATGGTTCTCGGTTGGTTGTAAGGTGTTATTGTCTGCTGCATGCGTAACAAAAATGATGTCGGGGCCACATTTCTCAAGACCGAGGCCAAACACGGATGCGCCGGTATGCGGTATTGCGTTCTTGACTGTGTGAAAGGGGCTTTAATGATGGTGCTGGGCATTCCAGAATTTTAGTTGATTAACTTATATTATGCTCAGTTTGTAAGTTATCTCTTTCTACCAATCTTCTCGATCTATCTATTACAAATGTACGTACATGTCCATTTGTATCTCACTATTCACACTCTGTTTCACATAACCTACCTCTGTCTCTCTCCATTTCTCTCTCTCTCTCTCTCTCTCACACACACAATAACCACATCACGTACCCACCATCTCACGCCTCCTCTCCCTCATTCGCACCCGAATGTTAAGTCTCGCACATATATTTATACACTAATTGCGTTTCCTCTTCCAGAGGCTGACATTCAGGTTTTGATTATCTTCTTGTTATTTTTTCTGGATATTCAGTGCACTCAATGTTGTGCTTGTTTATTTGGAGTATAATTTAAACTGTTCTTACAGGTATATATTCACAGTTCATATAACAAAATTAGAAGTGTTGCAACACTTCTTATTATATATATATATATATATATATATATATATATATATATATACATATATTTATATATATATCGTATATATACAGTATATATATATATATATATATATATATATATATATATATATATATACAGTATATATATATATATATATATATATATATATATATATATATATTGTTACGTATCTGGATCCTCAAGTGGTTAACTTGATGAATCTAGATAGCACAGAGATATATATTAAGGTATCAGTCAGCTGAAGGCAAAACAAAAGTAAAATCTAATAAAATTATTTCCTGTTGTTGCTTCCTTTCCTTTTGGATCTTAGGACTTAGTATCCTTTATTGACTGATACTCTTTAATTATGAAAAATACTGAAACTAATTAAAGTCATGTAGTATTTATAAAGAATTATTATTTAACCAAAGCTTAGTAGGCTATGGTTATGAACCGAAGAAGTATATCTAAAGAAGGACTATTAATTCTATAAAAAGTCTTGAAAGATAAATATTAAAGTAAGAATATTTCTGTCTCTTACCCTTTTTGAAATGAATAGATAGTTTTCTTATATGTCCTTTTATTTATATTTAATGTAATTATTCTTGGTTCTTGTCTTACGTTAACAGTATTATATTATTATTATCATCAGGATTTATATCAGTCATATAAAAAGTTAGATATATATTTAATAATTAGTTAAATGTATTTCTTAACCACGTAACATTGAGGTTTGATTATGAGTAAATTAAGTTACAGGATCGCTTCATAGATTCGATTCAGGTCTCACTCAAATAATATGAAAAGCAAAAATATTATTTTGAAGCTAAAAGAATTTTCTTCAGCTTAGGAAATCACTAGAAGTAATATTAACACAGCCATGTTAGTCTAAGGCGATATTACTAATATGAGAAAATAGCATCACCGTACTAAGCACCGTTAAGCAATGTAAGCTTAATTAAAAGAAAATTAAAGAACTCGTAAGTATTAATCTAAAACAACAGTATTACTTTCATCATAACCCAATTACTTAAAGAGTTGCTTTAGTCCACAAGTTAGTCAACTAAAATAGTTAAGTACATAATAATAGCGTTAACGTTAATTCCCAATCAAATAGTTAAGTACATAAATAGTAGCGTTAACGTTAATTCGCAATCAAATAATTAAGCACATATTGGTAGCTTTAACGTTAATTCGCAATCAAATAATTAAGCACATAATAGTAGCGTTAACGTTAATTTCCAATCACATATCTCACTAACCAACATAACGTAAGTGTTTACACGGAACACAACACACACATATATAATCTGACTGACAGTCACAATCCCATTATAATACTTCACCCCGTCTTCCTCCAGCTGCAAGTTCACCTTCCCCAACTCCAAATGAGACTGATTTGAATGCCCACTACTCGGGTCTTATATACTAAACAATGATGGTGTAGGAACGAATCAGGAGGCGAGTGATGGTGCGCGCTCTTATCATAGCTCCTTGAGTTGCATAACAGGTGCCTGGTCCAATCACAGCTCCTGGCGTCGATCATACGTCATAGCATCGGGTCATCGAAGTAGTTTGCAGGGTCTCCTATGATGCACGCAGGTGTGAAGGCTTGTTTCCTGGTATGCGGGCGAGCTGGTTTCCCACTCGCTAGTTCGCTCGCTAGTCTGCTTCGCCGCTTGGGTAGTTTGACACTCCTTCAACTCTAATTCTAACTCTTAAATTAACATACAGGGCTCCGTATGTCAGACCTCCCCCCTAGAAAAGAGTTTAAGGAGAATAGTATATAATATTAAACATAATACATAAATAGATTCACCACCAGATTGACAACAGCAAGATTATAATGAGGATATAATAAGGTCATCACCCAAAGTAGGCAACGTCTCCAGGTACCACATCAGAACATAGCCGGAACGTAGCTGGAGCGTTATTCGAACTGCATGGCATCTCACAGCTGAAGGCTTGAAAGCGCACTACTAAAGCATAATATTTACCTCGCTACAAGGGAGAGCTAATTGCCAAAATCGTCTCATTAAATTATTCTTACTGCTGTATGAGGCCAACCTGGTAAATGCAATCTTTGATCCGTGGCAGTGGGTAGGTATCCTTCTTTGTGACAGCATTAGCTTGCCTATAGTCCCTACAAAACCTATGGCTCCCGTCTGGCTTTGGCACAAGTATGACCGGACTACTCCACTGGCTTAAGGCCCTTGTGATCAGCTGGTTTGAAAAAATGAAGTCAAGCTCGACCTGCAGTATACTACTGCGTTGTGGTGAGACACGGTAGGGGGATAGTTTAATGGGAGTTGCATCCCCTACGTCGATGTCGTGCAAGGCCAAAGAAGTGAGCCCTGGAGTATCACGGAACACACTGGGGGACTGAGATAAAACAGAGATTAGTTGGTTCGCTTGATCAGAGGGAAGATGACATAGTTTAGATGGTAATTCCCCCCCAAGCTACTGAATTATACTGAAAGTTGGATAGGCTACATGACAAGTCAAAGTCTGCATGGATACCTTCAGGCTCTGGAACAGTCTGTTGCGGGTCAGTAAGAGAACTGAAGACTTCGTCCGCACCAGGCTGTCCACAGGTCCTGACATTCACTGCCACAGTGGGAGAATCTGGAGGAGAGGAATCAGGGGACCTATGGTAGGGTTTCAACATATTTATATGGAATACTTGCGTTGGCTTTCTCCTGTCTGGGGTAGTTACTAGATAATCGGTAATGCTCACCCTCCAAATGATCTTATATGGGCCCCTGAACTTGGCAGATAAGGGTTGACCAAAAAGGGGGAGCAGGACCAAAACCTCATCACCGGGCTGAAACTCCCTCTCACAGGCTTTTCGGTCATACCATTTCTTCATGGAGCTTTTAGCCACTGTCAAGTTTTGAGCGGCCAACTCGCATGAGGATCTCAGCCGGGTTTTGAAATCTGAAACATACTTGAGGAGGTTTTGGTTCCCCTCCTGGCCAACTAGGCTATCCTGCAAAAGTTGAAAAGGACCTCTTACCTGGTGACCAAAAACTAGCTCATTAGGGGAAAAACCCAGGGATTCAGTTGGAACCTCACGAGTAGCAAATAAAAGAAAAGGTACCCCCTTATCCCACTCAACTCTGGTCTCTGTACAATACTTACGTAACATTCCCTTTAATGTCTGATGATATCCTTCGAGAACCCCTGGACTCTCTGGGTGGTAGGTGCTAGAATTAACATGCTCGATACCCAACTCCTTCAGGGACTGCTGAAAAATGTTAGAGGTAAAATTAGTTCCTTGATCACTTTGCACCTCATGGGGGAAACCCATTCTGGTGAAGAATTTGAGCAGTTCCTTGATGACAGTTGGAGCAGAGGTAGTCCTTAAGGGTATAGCCTCTGGGTAGCGAGTTGCCATGTCCATGATAGTTAATAAATAAATGTTACCTTGGGAAGTCTTAGGCAATGGGCCTACAATGTCCACTACCACCCGAGTAAAAGGATTCTCGAAGACGGGCAAGGGCACCAGAGGATGTACAGGCACCTTCTGATTGGGTTTTCCTGTCATCTGGCAAGTGTGACACACTCTACAAAACTCCACTACATCTGCACGCATTCCTGGCCAGTAAAAGTGGGCTCTGATTCTGTCTAGAGTTTTTCTCACACCTAGGTGTCCTGCCAATGGTATACAATGTGCCATTTCCATGATATCTCTACGACAAGGTTTGGGGACTACTACTAGATGGACGTCCCAAGCCCCGTCATCGATTGGTCGGTGTGGCTGTCTCCATCTATGCCACAGTACTCCTCCTTTGAGGTAGAAACATTTACCACCCTCCTTCTCACATTCCTCTTCACTCATGGCCCTGGCAGCTAACTCCTTCCATTCACTATCATCTCTCTGTAGCTCTACCAGGCCACTAGGACAATTTGGAGGGGTTTCATGGTCATCGTTAGGGTCAAGATGAGCCATAAAGGTGTCAGATAAATCCACCTCAGTCATATCATCAGGCACAGTTGGAGCGGCGTTCACACTCTCATCATCCCTTTCATCAACTCTTTCATTCAGTACATTTCGGTCTGAGGGAACTGCTCCTTGAGACATTGAACGTGTTACAGGACACACAGGGAAAACTGTTGGCATATCCTTTACGAGCTCACCGGTTAGTGGCTCGTTAACAGGGGAAAGTGACAAAATGGGGTCTGGTCGGACCTTCTCACCTGCTACACCAATCCCCAAAAGGAGTGTTACCCCTGGCACAGGGATATCTTGGGACCTACACAAAGCTATGGTGGCCTCACCCTGTAGTAACTCACATTCAATTTCGCCTTTTACCAAGTGTGCATAAAATTGGCCTCCAGCACCTCTCATTACAACTGGTTCGCCAGGTGGGCACTCAGTGTAAGGATTCACCATGAGGGTGCTAGTAGAACCTGTGTCTCCCAGAATGTTTACCTCATGCATACAACCATTTAATCTCACATTGCCAGATGAAATAAAGGGACGGTAACTGTCCTGCACTGATGGTGAAATTATTATTGGCTTAACCCTAGTGAGTTGCACCACACATGCTACTACACCCCTGTCTAGATGATTTACGTTAGCTGCTAGGTACTCCTTCTGTCGAGAGTCCTGCATTAAAGGAACTTTTGGTGCTAGGTACTCCTTCTGTCGGGAGTCCTGCATTAAAGGAACTTTTGGTGCTAGGTACTCCTTCTCTCGGGAGCCCTGCATTAAATGCAGATATGGAATTTGAGATACGGCGGCAACTGTCTGCCCCGATCTCTCGGTTTTCTCCTTGGCCCAGCACTGATAAGCTAGGTGGCCTCTCATGCCACAAAAAGTACATACTTTAGGGGATACGGGAACGTTCCCTCTTTGAGCATTACTATTACTTTGGGGCCCACCTCTGTTACCATTGTCCTGAGTCGCATTTTTAGTTGGGGGAACAATTCTATTTTGGCTAGCTGGGGAAGACGTTATAGGCTTGTGACTGGGTCTGTCAGATTTGTGATTGGGATACTTAAAATTAGAACTAGAATTATCGTAGGGCTTCTTTCCACGAAATTTGTTGTTGAGCACGTATGTGTCAGCCATGTCAGCGGCGTCGGCAAGACAATCTACCTTTTTCCCTTTTAAATGATAGGATACAGAAGAATCAATTTTCCATAGGAAATTTTCTAACAGGACCAACTCCTTCAGATCGTTGTAGCTTGTGACTTTCTTACTCTTGACCCAATGATTGAAATTTGTGTCATGGTCCTGGCAAATACCTTATGGGTTTCTTCTACTTTCTTCTGGTTTATACGGAAAGATTGCCTGTAAGCCTCAGGCTGCAATTGATAGGTTTTTAGGATAGCTTCTTTGAGATTGTCATAATCCTGCCTAACTTCTGCTACTTCTGACAAATACGTGGCTCGAGCCTGCCCTGTCAAAACGGTTTGTAACGTAAAAGGCCATTGATCTCTTGTCCACTTCATACCTCCAGCAACTTCCTCAAACAAAACAAAGAAATCCTGCACATTATCCTCAGTAAAAGGTGGAATGACACTAGTCATAGTTAATCCCAGAGGGGGAGCAATTAAGGGAGCATTTGTATTGACATTTAGTTGAGCCGTACGATATTGATATTCATATTGTTCGGTCGTTGCTCTGGCTTTTATGCTGGCTTCTTCGGTATTTATTCTGGCTAGTTCTATTTTTAGTCTGGCTTGTTCGGCATTTGCTTCGGCATTTATTCTGGCTTTTATGCTGGCTTCTTCGGTATTTGCTTTTATTCTGGCTAGTTCTAGTTCGAATATTTGATCACCAGTCAAACCAGGTGGCAATTGTACATCAAGTTGGCTAGGTTTACTCGGGATCCCACCAACTGCTCCGTCTCCCTCCTCGCCTTCTACAGGGAACAGGTGGGTTTTTATGGTCTGAGCCACCTCTACTTTGGACATGTTTGAGACAGTTAATTGGAGATGTGAGGCAAGCACTTTCAGTTCGGATTTTGACAGACAGTCAATATCAGGGGCTGTGGGGTCTGATTCTATGAAAACTCGAGCATCTTCGTCATTAATTAGATGAGGCATGATTAATATTTGATTTTTAAGTAGTGAAACAGTAATGAAACTGAGTGAAACTGTATGAAACGAATCCTGGCAAAGTCGCCACTCTTCTGTTACGTATCTGGATCCTCAAGTGGTTAACTTGATGAATCTAGATAGCACAGAGATAAAATATTAAGGTATCAGTCAGCTGAAGGCAAAACAAAAGTAAAATCTAATAACATTATTTCCTGTTGTTGCTTCCTTTCCTTTTGGATCTTAGGACTTAGTATCCTTTATTGACTGATACTCTTTAATTATGAAAAATACTGAAACTAATTAAAGTCATGTAGTATTTATAAAGAATTATTATTTAACCGAAGCTTAGTAGGCTATGGTTATGAACCGAAGAAGTATATCTAAAGAAGGACTATTAATTCTATAAAAAGTCTTGAAAGACAAATATTAAAGTAAGAATATTTCTGTCTCTTACCCTTTTTGAAATGAATAGATAGTTTTCTTATATGTCCTTTTATTTATATTTAATGTAATTATTCTTGGTTCTTGTCTTACGTTAACAGTATTATATTAGTATTATCATCAGGATTTATATCAAAGTCACATAAAAAGTTAGATATATATTTAATAATTAGTTAAATGTATTTCTTAACCACGTAACATTGAGATTTGATTATGAGTAAATTAAGTTACAGGATCGCTTCATAGATTCGATTCAGGTCTCACTCAAATAATATGAAAACCAAAAATATTATTTTGAAGCTAAAAGAATTTTCTTCAGCTTAGGAAATCACTAGAAGTAATATTAACACAGCCATGTTAATCTAAGGCGATATTACTAATATGAGACAATAGCATCACCGTACTAAGCACCGTTAAGCAATGTAAGCTTAATTCAAAGAAAATGAAAGAACTCGTAAGTATTAATCTAAAACAATAGTATTACTTTCATCATAACCCAATTACTTAAAGAGTTGCTTTAGTCCACAAGTTAATCAACTAAAATAGTTAAGTACATAATAATAGCGTTAACGTTAATTCCCAATCAAATAGTTAAGTACATAAATAGTAGCGTTAACGTTAATTCGCAATCAAATAATTAAGCACATAATAGTAGCGTTAACGTTAATTCGCAATCAAATAATTAACCCCTAAAAGTCGGGGCGCAACATAAGTCGTATTTAATAAAGCTGGACTATGTGGCGGCGCTCGACATAGGTCGAGTGGCAATTTCAGCACGTAATGTTGCTGAGAGAGAGAGACAAGTGGTGGCAGGAGACTAGCGAGCGTATGACTGCTCCAGACCACCGCGGCGAACCTACTGACACGAATCTCAGTTCCCTCCTCCCTCTCTCACTCGCTACATACTGAATTGTATGGGGAAAGTACCGAATTACATGCTTTTTGCACTCGCGTTGCACGGTTATTGCAAGAAAACTAGCCATCATAAAAGGATCGTTATGGTGTCATTCGAAAGCTCTGTTTATGCCCTTTCAGGGATAGATACTTGTTTTACGTTCTGGGTCTTATTTAGGCATGAAAATTATCACGTAAACAGCCCTATTTTGGCTAAAAACACCCCGCTGGGCGGTACATATAAATAAACCGCATAGGCCGCTCTCAAGGTGTTAAGCACATAATAGTAGCGTTAACGTTAATTCCCAATCACATATCTCACTAACCAACATAACGTAAGTGTTTACACGGAACACACTTAACACACACATATATAATCTGACTGACAGTCACAATCCCATTATAATACTTCACCCCGTCTTCCTCCAGCTGAGAGTTCACCTTCCCCAACTCCAAATGAGACTGATTTGAATGCCCACTACTCGGGTCTTACATACTAAACAATGATGGTGTAGGAACGAATCAGGAGGCGAGTGATGGTGCGCGCTCCTATCATAGCTCCTCGAGTTGCATAACAGGTGCCTGGTCCAATCACAGCTCCTGGTGTCGATCATACGTCATAGCATCGGGTCATCGAAGTAGTTTGCAGGGTCCCCTATGACGCACGCAGGTGTGAAGGCTTGTTTGCTGGTATGCGGGCGAGCTGGTTTCCCACTCGCTAGTTCGCTCGCTAGTCTGCTTCGCCGCTTGGGTAGTTTGACACTCCTTCAACTCTAATTCTAACTCTTAAATTAACATACAGGGCTCCGTATGTCAGAATATATATAGCTGCTGTTGTGGACAGCCATTGCTCTCTTCCTCATCCTATCAACTCCGGTGTTCCTCAGACTTCTGTCCTGTCCTATCTCCCATTGTCTTTCTATTTTACCAAAATGATCTCCTCAACTGTACCTCCAGTCCCATCCATTCATACGCAGACGACTCGACCTTACACTACTCAATTAGTTTTCCTGAATGTCCCAGGCAGCAATCCCTCAAAGACAAACGTAATGAAACCATGCAACACTTATCTTCTGATCTAACTACTATTTCCAATTGGGGCAGAGAAAACTTTGTTACCTTTAATGCTTCCAAAACCCAATTTCTTCATTTTAATTACTACCCGTTCAGAACTCCGAGAGTACTATCCCTTACACTTCAACAATACAAAAATCAATCCTTCATCTTCTCTCTTTATTCTCTGTGTCTCTGTTTCTTCTGCTCTCACTTGGAAGGACCATATTACCAGTCTTGCTTAGGCAGCCTCCCAGAAGCTGGGTGTGCTCAATCGCCTCAAGGGGTTCTTTACCCCTGCACAGCTTCTTGCTCTGTACAGGGGCACAGTGCGTCCTTGTATTGACTATTGTTCACATGTGTGGGGAGGATCCTCTCACACCGCACTCTTAGACAAAGTAGAAAGGAAAGCCTTTTGTATCATTAACTCCCGCCCACTCACCAACTCTCTGCAATCTCTCTTTCTTCGCCGCAATGTAGCATCTCTTTCACTATTCTATCGCTACTATAATAATCATTGTTCCTCAGAGTTTTCCCAGTGTATACCACCTCCTCTACGTAGGGTACGTAGTACCCGTCTTGCAACACAATACCCCCCATCTCTGTGCAACTCTCAAGCCCAAGAGTGAAACGTTACTCTCATACTTTCTTCTATTCAACTGCTGAGCTCTGGAACTCTCTCCCAGAATGAGTCTTTCCCTCTTCCTATGACTTAAATTGCTTCAAACTCTGTGTATCCAGGCATTTTGGCTCGAACGTCCCTGGATTTTGGCCTCGTCATTCTTTCAATTCTGGGGGAGGCACTCGCTACAGACAGTTCTGCCTTTTGTCTCCCTCACTCACATTGAAAAAAATAATAAATATATATACATACAGTATATATATATAATTATATATATATATATATATATATATATATATATATATATATATATATATATATATATATATATATATATATATATTATATACAGTATATATATATACTGTATAATATTATGCTCAACGAACGAACTCCCGCACATAGAAAAGCATATACACTGACAAAATGTATACACGTAAACAAACTTGAGTAGATGGAAAAACGTGCCCATACAACTGTACACATTCCCTTTCTGACCATTTGAGTATTTTCCTTTCTGCGTTAACCTAGTTTTATATATAACGAGCATCTCTGTATGTTCTGAAACGTTTCCTTCAATTTCACCAACATGTGCCATTGATTCTAATTCCTGTAAGTATTAATTATGTGTTCCAAGTTGCACCACCCTATCTTCCTATTACACCATTATACTTGGTGTATATTATCTTCCAGTGTCCCCATTATGTCTTACCTGCATCAATACTCAATATTGTTTATTACATTAAAATGGTGAGAGTAGGTATTGTCTTACTGGAATGATTGTCAGTTTAAATAGTTAATTATGTTAAATATAATGGCCTTTGTTTATATTGTTTGATACTCGTCATGATATATTTCGCACATTGGATAACAAACATTAATATATTTTCGTACCTAGGTCATGTAGAGATGCTTGAATATTTGACGACAGGCCAAAACATACACAATATTTACTGTAAGTGTTTATGATCCAACCACACATTCAGGATTCTAGCCACAAGATATAGGCTCCGTTATGATATTACTTTATAATAATCAAACCGTCAATCCAGTTTGTTTGGATACATCATTGCACATTGATCTCCAACAGCATGACCTACGGGGGCTCGGGGTAAAGAATTTAGATAAAATCGTTCGCAGATAAACTGTAAACTTTGAATGATTAATTGTATAAAGTGATAATCATTTTAGGTATTTTAGTTGCTTACGTATCAAATTAACACAAATAAATAATTGAAGTATTTATTATGTACATCATTTTTGCCACACTAGAGCATTTAATGCTTATATAAAGTGTACTATGAATAAAGACATTGCAAGTTTGTTTAATGTAGTTAGCTTCACAAACTATGATGTATTTACATAGTTTGATCACATTAAGAAAGACTTCTTGATGTCTAAGTATGTATCATATAGGGAGTTACATTAAGGCCCATTACCAAGTATACGAGGTTTTGAATTTCCCTAGCAATTATAATGTCCAATGCAATATCGTGTGCACATTGCCTGCAAAGCATAGTGCTGGGTATGTAAGAATAACGTATACAATAATCGTAAGGTGTATGTACAGTATAGGCCTACATACTTTTGTGTTACATGTACGAGCAAACAAATGTCTGGTGACTACTCACACACACACACGCACACGCACACGCACACACACACAACACACACACATTCAATTACGATAATGGTGTACACAATTCAAACTTATTCACAGGTGACAAGGACCACACTTAGTCCAAAACATAAAACAATAGATAGGCCTACATAAAGCAATAGATAAATAAATACATATACACAAATATAGAGAAACATTCAGAACGAAAACACGGGGGTCGCTTCTCTGGTGTAAACAATTAGGTAAGCGTCATAGTGATGAAGTATAGCACTATCTAACGCCAACTGTTCAATACACTGAAGCCAACAGAAAGCCTAAACAATGGTCAGACCGATTTGTTTTTGTTCTTCAACATAACGCCGTTGTGCTAAATTGGGTCGCTTTTAGGGTATGAGGAGGGCTGCACCGATGACTGACTGTTGGAGAAGTATTAAGTAACGTTAATTAATTGTGTAAACATGTAAAACACACTAACATACACATATGTAGACACACGCATGCATAGACTTACACACAAACATTTACACTTTTTTTTTTTTTTTTTTTTTTTAAGAGACAATGAACGGAGGAAGGAAAAACACAGATAAAACAAAAAGGTCCATGTGCCTAAAGGCATCCTCCATTCATAAAATGTTTGTAACAACTGGATTTAAACATTTGTAGATTGTAAGTTTGTGGAAAGCAATTCGAGGGAAGTGAATTCCCTCACTTGGAAGACTATGGCCTAGCAGATACTAAGTGTCTTAAGTGCGGAACAACCAATGCAAGAAAGAATTCGCGAAAATGTTCCGGCTGTCTTAGATCTATTCATTTATCTTGTGCTAAGCTGACAAAGAAAACATCAGGAGAACAACCAAACTGGAAATGTCTCGCATGCCCAGGGCCCACTGCAGAGCCAACCGGGGCAACACCGGCAACACCGGTCGCCGACTTGACCCAACTGGTGACCAAATGGAAAGCGCGGATCCAGGTCCTTGCCCGGGTACCTAAAGGAGCCAGAATCCAAGTGGCGGAGGCCCTTACAACCATCATAAAGCAGGCCCTACAGCTCAAGACACCCCTCGCATGGGCACGGCTCCTGGGTTTCTCCTATGGGGCCCTCCGAAAACCACCCAGAACCAACATACAAGACCATCTTCAGGTTTCACTAGCCACCAGAGTGAAACGTCAAGTAGCACAGTATATGGATGGAAACAAACTGGTGGAACCCCCCGAACAGCAACCAAACAGGGCCCAGAAGCACCAGGAGAAGGAAGAGGAAGAGGCTGAACAGCTACGTAAGAGGGTCGCTGCGAAGCTGGCGGATAGTGACATCAAAGGGGCCGTCAGACTGTTGTCCTCTTCAGAAGGTTTTGCTGGTCAAGGCACCGAAGTTGTTGAAGCCCTACAAGAAAAGCACCCACCTACACCTAGGGACCTAAACCTCCCCCCTGCCCCAAATGACCAGATGCGCCAACCTTTAGTTGTCACGAAGGAGCAGGTGGTCGCCGCAGTGACTTCATTCCCAGCAGGCTCAGCCGCGGGCCCAGATGGTATCCGACCCGCCCACCTCAAAGGCCTCTTGGGTCAGGGATCAGGAGCTGCTGGGGAGGCACTCTTGGAAACCCTCACCAAATTCATCAACATGGTTTTAAGAGGGGAACTACCCGACTGTGCCACACCCCTATTTTTTGGGGCATCACTCTGTGCACTGGCAAAAAAAGATGGCGGCGTGCGCCCAATAGCAGTAGGGAACACCTTCCGCCGCCTTGCCACAAAGGTGGGTTTGAAACCACTCTCGAATGGCCTAGGTCAACACTTAAGACCAGTTCAACTAGGTTTCGGAACTCCAGGGGGGTGTGAAGCTGCTGTACACGCAACCCGCACCTACCTCAGCCAAGCCCAAGAAAAACGAGTGCTTCTAAAGATTGACATGCGGAACGCATTCAACAGCATTCGCAGGGATGTCTTCCTCCGTGCAGCTCAAGAACACATCCCCACTCTGTACCCCCTACTTTGGCAGGCTTATTCCAAACCTTCAATCCTGATTTTTGGCGAGACGGTAATCCCATCAGAGACCGGGTTACAGCAGGGAGATCCAGGTGGTCCTGCTCTTTTCTCAATAGGGGTGGATGCAGCAGCTAACAAAGTAAGGTCAGAGCTGAATGTATGGTACCTGGACGATGCAACCTTGGGTGGGTCAGTAGAGAACGTTCTAACCGACCTAAATAACATCATAACTGACCTCGGCCAGGCCGGGCTAGTGATAAATGACACCAAATGTGAACTTGTTCTCCTCAACCACACACGTGAACAAGGAGAAGAGACTCAGGCCCTGTTCCGAAACATATTGCCAGATGTAAAGATCCTTCAGGAGCACCAGCAAACCCTATTAGGTTCCCCACTAACTCTGGCAGCAATCCCACCAGCACTTCAAGTTAAAAAGGAGGAGCTTCAACGTCTCGTGAGTCGCCTGATACACATCGATGCCCACTCAGCTCTGGCCCTGCTCAAGAACTGTTTCTCCATCCCAAAACTCCAATACCTCCTGCGCACATCGATGACTTACACGAACAATGGCGGCCTCCAAGAATTAGACAGCATAATCCGAGAAGCAGTGACCAGCATCACCAACGTGGAATTTAAAGAACGGGCCTGGACACAAGCCACCCTTCCTGTCCGCCTCGGGGGCTTGGGCATACGGAGAGCCTCGGATATTGCCTCCCCAGCCTTTATCTCTTCCCTCATCGCGACCAACGACCTCGTATTGTCCATCCTTTATTCTAAACCCGGAATGACACTTAATGGGGACGTAACAGCAGCGATTAACACCTGGAAGGGAAGTACAGGAGTAGAGGAGGAGCCTCAGGGTACCTCCAGGAGCAAGCAGAAAGCGTGGGATACCATCTCGGCGAAGAAAACTCAAGAAAATCTCCTAACCAATGCAGACCAGGTTGCAAAAGCACGCCTCCAGGCAGCCGCCTGTTCGGAGAGTGGCTTGTGGTTACACGCCATCCCCATCCCACCTCTTGGAACTCACTTGGATGCTGAAGCGCTCCGGGTCGCCATCGCGCTCAGAGTGGGTGCGGCAGTTTGTCACCCACACACTTGCAAGTGTGATGGGAGGATGGATGCTCAAGGTCACCATGCCTTGTCATGTAATTACAACGCAGGCCGCCTGCCAAGACACTCTGCACTAAATAATGTCATAAAACGGGCCCTGCAGAGTGCTAACTGTGCATCAATCCTCGAACCACATGGACTTCACAGAGAAGACGGCAAACGGCCAGATGGGATGACCACTTTCCCTTACAAGAATGGCCGGTGCCTCGTGTGGGATGCCACATGTGTTGACACTTTCTCCACAACCAACGCCGCCAGAAACGCCGACGAAGCAGGTGAAGCCGCCCGGATAGCAGAAAATAAAAAGCGAGAAAAATATCAAGCCATCGCCAGAATTCATCAGTTCGAGCCCCTGGCATTCGAAACTTCAGGAGTCTTCGCCCCCACCACCCTTAAGATGGTGAATGAAATAGGCCGTAAAATCAGAGAAGTTTCAGGAGAACCCCGGGAAACCCTCTGGCTCAAGCAAAGACTAGGGATGGCTATCCTCCGGGGCAATGCCACCAGTGTCATGAGCTCAGTTCGACAGGACTGAGTCATGCCACTGCGTGAGGCCCCGGCAGGAGTGGTGTATCCGTAGTCTTTCCACAGTAGGGTAAAACAAAACATAAACCTTATTTGTATGTAACATGTGTGATGCACATTAATAAAAGGGGATGTGTCGGATGGTTGAAAGCCACAGTTGCTCGCGCGTTTGGGGCTAGCAACACGTATTATGAAAAACATGCATCCTCCTTCATTCACTGTCCCCCCCCTTCACTCACTCAACCCCACAATTTGCCGGAGGATAACAGGTTTTTCACAATACGTAGACGGAGGTCTTTTTAAAAAAGAGTAGTAGCTCTGGGGATAAATGAATTCTGATAAGCAGAAGTTCTGCATTGTGGAGGAGAAAGTGTAAATTCATGGGCGCTCTCAGCTGCCCTAGTTCTACGGGGAAAGATGTGGAGAGGCGGCACAATTGAAGCAAGTTCCTCGGAACAATTGCTGTGAAAATATCTGTAGAATAATGCAAGGGATGCAACGTTTCTTCGCATGGATAATGTTGGAAGGTCCTGTGTGATTGCAGGGTTATTGATTAATCTAATAGCTTGATTTTGAATTTTGTCCAACTGCCTCAATGCAACCACTCCACTTCCACCCCACAGAGGTGAACAGTAATCCATCTGAGAACGCACATGACTTTTATATATCACGGCCAACTGCTCGCCAGTGAAGAATTCTCGAACTCTGTACAGGAGTCCCAGTTTTTTAGAGGCATTCTTAGCAATGCTTCTAACATAATGTGTCCAGCTCAAGTTAGTAGTTAATGTTACACCGAGAATGTCAATACTAGGGGAAGTGGGAATATTTACATCATTAAAAAATATGGGAGTCAGTGAGATTCTGTCGGTTAGAAAATTGAATGTACTTGGTTTTCTGTGCATTAAAGGAAACTAGATTCTTTTGTCCCCATCCATTAATTCTAGAAAGGTCCTGGTTCAGAGAAATTGCAGTGTTTATTTTTGAATTTATAAGATCGGGTTGGGTGACAGAATTGGTAAATGTGAAGGAACTGTGGAGTGTTGAGTCATCTGCGTAGAAATGTATTGGATTATGAGTGGTAGATATGAGATCATTGATATGAATGAGGAACAGAATTGGGGCCAAAACTGATCCCTGGGGAACACCAGCATTTATTGAGTGAAATTGAGAATAAAGGCCATCTACCATTACACGTATTTTTCTGTTATGAAGATAAGAAGAAATTAGTGGAACTAATGATGCAAGGCCGTAGTGTGACATCTTCGACAATAAGGATTGATGCCAGACTCTATCAAATGCCTTTGATATATCCAGTGCTATTGTATGTGTTTCACATGCAAAGATTGTTCCTTTGATCTCTACCTTCCATGACCTTTGACCTAGACCAATTGCTGGCCCCTTTTCCACCTCCCCTCCCCCAATCCACCCACACTTCATCACACACTTTCTACGCACTATACTGTATATAAACCCTTGTATGGTAGTGTACATATATTTTGTCAAATCAGAAACTGGTTGGTCATTAAAATATAAATCTTTTTGCTTCACGTTAGTATCCTTCTCCATTAAATGATCTTGCTACAATATAACAAAATACAAATAAAGAAAACAAAACAAGATAATAATCTCCCTCTCCCTACCCGTTTCTCTCCCCCCCCCCCCCCCCCACCACACACACACACTCCCTCTCTCTCTCTCTCTAGGGATAACAACTACCTGGACTAATTAAGCGCCTTACCTGACAAGAACACGTACACGCACATACCCTCACTCTGATAATAATATACTGTACATACGCACACACATACACATACACCTACGCAATATATTCACACACACGCTCCCACCTGATGGTATAGTATACCTATGTTCACATTGCTGTGTTTACAACGATAAAGTATGTTAATGTTAACATATTAATCTGTTGATACTTTAGTACAATTATATAACTCGTTCTAAAACACACACACACACATAGAGGGGAGGTGTACTTACTCTAGTTGTACTTACTCTAGTTGTATTGCGGGAGTGAGCATGCTCGTTATTTCCCGCCTCCTATATGTTTAGGTGTTATATGTATCGTTGGAATGGCTGTGGATGTGTGTGTAGTCTGTATTTTTAGCCAATTGGCGACATCGGAAATGAAGGCTTAGGGTGGATCTGTATGGTACCATTCTCACTATAGACGGTACCGTCTCGCCCGAAGGCTTAGGTAGCCATCAGCTTAGGTGAACCATATGATACCCATCTCGCCTTGTACCATTTTTGCCAACCCCAGAGGGGACGTCACAACGTCGTCCACTTATTCCAGGTACCTATTTACAGCTAGGTGAACTGAGGCTAACACATGAAAGGAGACAAGCCCAATTTGACTCCGCCCGGCCGGGGATTGAACCCCCAACCCCTCGTGTGTGAGACGAGAGCTCTACCTACTAGGCTACAGGCTGTGTGGCGGAGTGGTCTTGCCACTGGACTGGTAATCCAATGGACCCAGATTCGAATCCCAATATGTCAATGGGAAGATATTATTGGGATGGAATTTGTGTTGTACAGTTGGTCAAGGATGAAAGTATACAGTTTTTCGTCTGCTATAGCCACACATGGTTTGTCATGTTGGCAGCCATGACAGCCTTTCCACTAGCCCAAACCATCCCAACACACATGGGGTTTATTATATTGATACATTAATTAATATACGGAGTGCTTCGAAAAAGCGTTTCCATAAATATCAAAAGTTAGAGAATTATTCATAAACCTTTAGGGTGACTAAATACTGTTATGGAGATAGCAAAACAAAGATGGGGGCATACGCTGGAACAGCGCGTAGCCACGGCGCTCGCCTCCGTTTCATTGCCCTTTGGATCACATATAATCCAGTCTTGGGGATGAAAGTGATATATCAATATTTACCTACTTATTAATTAACAAGTATTATTAGATTCCTCTTTCTACTCATTATTTATTATGAATGTTATAATGTTAAGTGTATATCGTAATATCTTTTATAGCCACTCCATATTCGTCTACTTTAGATACACAAAAATCTAATTCCTAAACGTGGACGTAAGGAAGCCTGTGTGTTCAATAGGGTAATGACCCAGCAATTTTACTCATCTTGTGAGCGCCATTGCTTTATGAGTCAGTCCTCGCAGCATAATGAGGCTTTACTTGTGATTTTTATTAATTTATTTATTTATTATTATTATTTTTATTTTGATCAGCAGAACACCTGCAAACCAACTGCAACATTGATATCACCATACCCTACATTATTAGCCACATATTACCACGTGTGATGGTGATGGGCTGGTCTATCAGAGTGAGAGCTGAGCGATCTCTGCCATACCCATAGCTTACTCCGACTGTTCCTTTTACTTATATATCTTCTAGATCTCAAGTGACGGCGTCTTTTCCGTGGATCGACCTCCCTACTGTAAACCTAAAAGTTGGCAGATTGGGAGCCAAAGCGTCACATTTTTTCCCTTGCCCCTCAACTTTCCCTTCATAATTGCTGAGGGGCACAGGGCCTTGGGTGGGGCTTTCGTTTCCCGGGCGTTTCCGCGCCCTCCTCAGCTCCCTGCCTTAGAGTGGCTTCGGTCACCCGGGCTTTGTTAGTGGTAAGCAGGGAGGGTTTTGTGGGGGCGCTCTACGGCCTTGGCCTTGCTCGGGACCTTGGGTCTGTTCGGCCAGGCAGCCTGGGGAACAAAAACAACAACAACAACCACGTGTGAAAATGGACCTGTATTCCACTGAAATATCGTATATAGGTAGACGTTTTGATTTTCGTTTTCACTCTCGCATTTCTTGTATATCTATCAATAACATTAAGTGTTTAATATCTCCGAAGTGATATTCACGTCAAAGATTATAGAGCAATATATTCATATTTCCGTCTGACAACTAAGTCCAGGAACACGTTTTTAAACACCCTGTATAAGGTGGGCGGGCTCTGAGATATGGCTACCAGGGCTGCCAACATGACAAACTATGTGTGGCTATAGCAGACGAAAAACTGTATACTTTCATCCTTGACCAACTGTACCTAGTAATATCAGTGCATTACCACAGCACACCGAAATACCAAAAAAAATAATGATTATTCCCATATTAAAAAATATGCTACACGGGGGCAATGCCTAGTGAGTTAATTGCTCAATACGTGGCGTTCTGAGAGTGAGGGTCCGAGTGTGGGGGATGAGACTGTGAAGTGCAGAGGCTAGGCGGCTTCAGAGATGGGATTGCTTCGAGCAGGGGTGCTTCGCATGTCTCACTCCCTAGTCTGAAACAAGACCTCACGGTCCTCACCGTGTTCAGCGGTAGAGTGTTAAGGCTATCAGCCTATGCCAGAGAGGGAGAAGTTGGAATATAGAAAAAAAGGAAAACAAAATGCGCCCGGCCTGGATCCATCATTAGGTGCTTATCTAATCAAAGCCATTTGTATTATGATTTGTCTTTGTTTGTATATACAAAATGGGAAATTAGTATTGATTGGTATGATAGGGTTTAAGTTAACTAACCTATCATTTGACAGAGACATTTTGAAAAAACTCTTGCATAGTTCGCTTTGCATGTTTACTTAATAAGCTAGATATCCGAGAAAGGAAAGACAAAAGAAAGAATGTTCGCAATAGGCGCAGACGACCATTTGGAAGTGATAGTTTGGGTGTGGACTGTTAAGAACAACTTTGGGTATCACTCATTTATTTAACACTGTAACTTTAGAAAAACACAAGTTATATACAACTTTGTTCTCTCGCATTCTCTTATTTCGTTGAAGTGTATTTCCGTTTCAGTAATATATGTAGGGTAATGCAGTAGCCTTTGTATGTGTTAGTACCCAGTTGATCTATCTATTACCAGACTCCTTGATCCCAAAGGGAGTGTCCGCGAATTAATTGCTTAAACGTTCCTTTCTTATTCGTTAACCTGCGTCCCTCACCCAACCCACCACCGCTTTCTCTCATGTACATAAATCGGTCCTTCCATCTCATTTTTGGTCTGCCTCTACCTTTCTGTTCTTTCACCTCACTCCTTTAGTCATGATCTCACTTTCCATGCGCTCCGCATTACCTAAGCACCGCAAGCTGTTCGTCTTTGCATATATCTAAATCCATACCAAATCGCGCCCGTACGTCATCATTTTAACGTATATCCTTCCACATATAAATCTAGGCTCACTTCTCAAGTAACTCATCTCACAACTGATATATTTCTCTCCAACAACCTTCATGCTGAATTCACTTACATACGTCAATGACATGATAACCACATATCATGCTATTATTTTACTTCCATGCTTATGCTTTGTTCTTGCTTTCAGAATAACTATAACCCTCCTCCCTTGTTGCACCCTCTCTCACAATATATTCTCCAAACTACCAGTTACTTATCACATTGCCCAAATAATAAAACAAACTGTCGTGTTCAATTACCAGACCATTCAAGTTCACTTCCCACGATGTGCCTGTACTCATCTGTAAGAGCAACGCCTTACCCTTTACCACATTCACCTTCAGGTTCCATTTCTCACTCAAAACACTTAACATATTTACCAAATTATGAGACTCCAACCCATAATCACTCATTAGGACTGCATTAACCCAGCAAGTGCTGAAACACTAATAAGAGTTTTACCGCTGTGCTGCGGAACTCATTATATAAACCAAGGCCTAAAAAAAAAACATTTAAACCAGCCCAGGATCAATTTATATATTTGTTTTTTATTTATTTTTATTGCCCGTTGGCCATGCCAAATATCACTCCTCCACATCACCTCCTTCCCCCCATCCCCCCCCCCCCCCCCCCCTTCAATTATCACCTATTCTTCCTCTTATTCCCTTATTTCGTTGATATATTTTCGTGCTATCAATAGCGATTCATAAGCAAGCTTTGTTTGTATGTGCTACACAGCGAAAGAAAGAGAGAAAGAGAGGGAACTACACGACAGTTCCTCTCTAGATGTCGTGACGGCTGGCAGGCTGCCTCAGCCTTAAGTTATGTAACTCCCGATCTAATTTGCCGATTTTGACCATCCAAACGCTGTTTCCACTTGTTTTATTGCTGTAACAGGTTAATACTTTTATAATCAATGTAAAATAGGCGCATATGGATAAGTATTAATTATATTTATGGTACGATGACGATTTGAGTTAAGGAAACGGTCTAAATACCTCCGCACAGGGGTGGCTGTATACTATAGGCGGTACGCAGCGGAGAGGTTAATAGCAAACAGTAGCGCAAGCACTTTCCAGTCACTTCCTCCCCTTACTAGGGGTACTCCAACTAGAATATTAATCCTTTCCCTGCGGGTGACGTTCTGGAACGCATAGGCAATTTTCAGCAATTTTCAGGCTTTAAAAGCCTGTAAAAGCCGTAGAAATTGAGTGTCAGTGGGCGGGAGCATGAGGGACCTCCGTCCGACCCTCGGAGTAGCCAGCCGTTTACTGAGGTAGACTGTGGTCTCGCGCGGCTGTCTCGACAGTGTTGCTGAGCGTGCGAGAGCTAATAATTAGCGAGTTTTCCTGAATGGCTATGGCAACGCTGCGGGTAAACCCCGCTACCTACAAAGCTTATTCTGGTGTCATTTTGAAGCTATTTTCGCCTAGTTTTCGGCAGAATACAGTTCATTTAATGCAGATACCTGATTAATTATCAGGAGTGCCTGAATATGCCCTAAATAGCGCAATTAAGCCCACAGAGAAAAGGTTAAAACAATGCTTTATGGTACCGACTGATTAGAGATGAAATTTGAAGAAAAAAACAGTAAATTTATAAAGCTGACAGAAGTACGCGCTCTTCCGATGGCCTAAGTTGAACCAAATTTCGTAAGAATCCGCTCATAACTGGCGAGTCGTTTACGCTGGCGTAAGTATTTGCTCTACCGATTGCTTCCGAATGTAAATTACTTCCTATTTTGTGCATATCCTATAAGCACACCAAATATCGTGAACATCAGGTCTTGGATTTTTAATATGTCTTGTTTACAGACAATCAGAGACAAACACCTAACCTCCTCCAACTTCATTGGCAGAGGCAATGATATTATTATGTAGTCTCTCAGTAGCGACTGGAAAATGAAATCTAGCCCAAGGCAAAAATATACATAAATGCTATATCACAAATTAGCATTATATAATAAAACAGCGGAGAGTCAAAATGCTTAAGCCGTAACATTTTTACCAACTCATAACAATATTTTGAGAACCAAGAGAAAAGTCATAACAGAAAGGCAGCACTTACAGGACAATAGCAGGCTTAAAGTGCCCTGGTAAGACAAAGACCAGCAGGCGGGGGAGAGACTTGGAGACATAATTTGAGTCGTACGAGGAGAAGAATAACATGATGAATAGAGGTATTTTTAGTTGTGAAAATAATACAAAGCGAGAATTCTTATCATAGGATAATGTAAGGAAATTCAAAAGATTGGACCAATTGGAAAGCATTTGAAAGTTATTTATTAAAGCATAACATTAGGAGCCAAATATATTTCTGAATATATGGAATGAGACACACAATGGTATATTACTTGGGAAAAGTAAACCTAAAACAAAGGACGAAAGAACAATTTCTTTGATAGATTTTATGTGACCGAGAACACAAAAGTTTATAAGCTAAACGTCTGACAATAATTATGAAATAAAACATAATATCACTACAAGATTATATTTTCGATATTTTCGATTGTGCAAAAATAATATCATATAACAGGTAAAAGGAGGCGGACACAGAGAAGGGAAGAAGGAGGAGACGAGGAAGGTAAGAAGAATTAAAGGAAGGAGAGGAGTAAGATAAAGCGAGGAATGAAAGAGGAGGAAAGAATATAAGAGGAAGATGTTGAAGTAGTAGGACAGGAGAGCGAAGAGATGATACATGGGGAAGATACATCAAATATATAAATAAAACAATAAAATTAAAGGAAATGAGAATAATAAAAAACAGTAAAGGAAGGAAGAGAGATAGAGATAGAGAGGGGGGAGGGGGCAATGGAAGTAGGTTGTAGGAGAGTAATATTTAATGTTCTTCTTTTATGACGACACTTTAGCACGGCCTGAAGATATATCTAAAATTATGAATACATTCAGGTGAACGGACAATGCACGCAAATTTGATTTTCAGTTGTCAATTTTAGGAAAGGTTAGAATAGTTAAATCATGACCAGGATTGCTTAAGTGAAGCTTGGTTAGGTTAGTCTATGTGAGATTGTGGTTGGTTAAGAATTATAATATTAATGTGGTTTACCTAGGCCGGTTGGGGCTTCTTCAGGCTAGAATACTGAAGACATTTTGAATTGAATGAATGACAATGATACGGAACATTTTAATAGATCAATTAGGTTATATTAGATACGTGAGGATGGGTTAGAGTTAAATACTATGCAATAGGAGAGGGATTGTTTGAAGAAGGATAATTGAAATAGGTTATTGGGAAGCACTGTATACGAAGTAGTGCACAGGGATTAACATGGAAAGTGATGTTAAGAGGGTGGGTTTAAAATGAGCCTGGTGAGCTATATACTGTGAGATGGTAGCTGCCTAAAGAAAGCTCTCTATAGAGCATCGTACAGAGAGGTTGCATTATATGAAGAAGGTTAGGAAATATTCAAAACAACGAGTCAGAAAAAAATAGTTCACCATTTGTCTTAAAACAAACAAAGAGATGGTTTGGAAAGAGGTTTTGGAGAAATTGTCTGAACGAATTTAAAGTAAATAATGCTATTTAATTCGAATACACCAAGCATAACAAAATTCTGAATTAATTATCTAGGGGTGTCACATCAACTGGCTAAACATGTGAATTAGCAAAGTAAATTACCCACAAATGTTCTCTGAAAGTGTATCTAAACAACTTTGTATTACAACAAAATATTTATAAATATATGAACTAAAACACTATCTGATACCCGCATTGTGCATCTTGATTAGGTCTCCCACACACCACCACTTGAACGTATACAATAGAGTGTAAGTACTCAGAGGGGTAATCACATTAAAATAATTTGGAGAAAAGTGGAAGATCTGTATAAACCTGGATCAGTCGTCATCCAAAAGAAAGTCCAATAGACAGATCATCTAAAAGGACCGTTGTGGCTCGCCAGAAAGTGAAATGTTGAGTTGAAAGGAGTGGCATGGAAAGGGTGCTAACAATGATCATGCAGTCTGTCCTCAGCCCTTCCTTTTCACTCTCAAGGGTTCTCGTGAAGGACAAATAAAAGGAGCATGCACAGGAAGAAGAGAGAAAGGAAGGGGATAGAATAGGAGAATGCGGGGGTAGAGTCCTTTCTTTCCTCTATGCAAAGAAGAGGAGGAAGGAGAATAAATAGAGGGTGATCCGGGTGATATGAAGCTTAAGAACAAGTGGACAAACACTGTTCCATTTGCGTACACAGTAATCATAAATAAGTTTGCGAATGGGGCAAGAAAAGCAAAACTGTAATCATTATTACATTATGAAACAGAACGAGAAAATGTCTACTTGCAAAGAAAACTAAAACCAAGGAATTCCAATATGAACAAGAAAGTGAACAACAATTTACAACAACAAGCAGCAGCAATGACGATTACGAAAAGTAGGACCATTAAAACATTGACAAGGAAAGGGTGAATTAATAGACGGAAATAGGCAAATTTACAATTTAAACAACTATTTGGAAACAACATATACAAAAACACTATGATATAATTAAAGCAAGGGAAAAGTCTATCTCTCTCTCTCTCTGGTGGGTGGGTGGTATAATCAAGACTCAAGATAATAATATTCATAGCACTACCCTGCGATAAGCCGGATGTATGTAGCGCAACAGTAATGTGTCCACTTCTGTGTATATGTTTGTGCTTGTCAGTCTGTCTTTCTGGAAAATATCGGTATATCGAAAACGGATGGATGGATATTGATAGCCTCATCCTTAGGTTGCCGAAAGGAGCCCATGAATCTGTGATTAACATTGTATGTCGCTCCCCCCCCCCCCCCACCTTCATCTTTCACCTTGCCCCAGCCTCCACTCTCAATTGCCCGCTTCTTGGAACCTCTGAAATTCCACCCCGAGACGATTTTGATCAATAATCGCGATAGGATAATCGCTGAATTCCCTTACCATTGTTAGAAATTATTGGATGGTCCCAATATTGGAGTGGGAGACAACCCCTATTGTCCATACTTAGTGTACTCAAACTAGTATGAACAGTCTCGATGTTACGTAATCTGGGTTGATGTAGCGTTACGTATCATTCCGTAGTCTTAAGTTGAACGCTTCCATAACCTTGGTCGAACGTTCCATGATTGGGTAGAATATATTATTCTATAGTTGTATATGGGAAAGTATTGTAGGATTATAATTCCCATAATTATATATATATATTTGTATTATTTAAGATTGTTCATAAGTATCTCATTGTAAGGAAGATGGGATACATTTTCCATATGTTATGCGCGTGCGCGGTATGTCACGACAGAGACAAACATAACGCGCTCGCGCACTCTCCAACCAACCTCCGTCCCAGCTACACACGCTAAGCCTTCTTCCTATAGTTACTTCACCAGGTGTTTTCGCTATACTTTTCATCTCATACTCCATAATAGTCACTACATCATCATCTTTGTTAATTAGCACAACTTAACGTAAATATCTAGCCTATCCTAGTCAATTGTAGCCTCTTTCCATACGCTGTTTACTTTACTAACCACTTCCAGTCATCTAGCCTATTTCCCGCCATCCTCCAATCACCAGCTGAGTTCATCAAAGGGTAATTATTTCTATATGGTTAACACTCATTTAATATCAATAATATACAGTCCACTTATCTAAATTAACCATATAATTGGTCCTTAAACCTTTCACTTGTTTCAAGTTGTTTCCCCCCCCCCCCCTTTTTTTGTGGGGGTTATTCGGCGGTCGGGAGTTGCCTTGCTTGGAGTGGGGCTGGCCTATCCCTGCCTTTGTCATGAGTCCTACTACGTCCTCCAGGCCCCGGTCTTTTGGCCCCATGGGGCTGTCAGGTTTTTTTCGTCCGCTCTTTGCTCTGGCCGCCCCAGGTGCCTGACCACCAGTGGGACAGGATGTGGAAACTAGTGGATAGGTCAGGGCTGCGACGGGAGTTTTACCCAGAATGAAAGTTATAAATCTGACCCAATACAGTACTCAAAACAATAATTAGCCTACTTTAAATGTTTTTTCGGGCTCATTACATTATATTAAAACTACTTTAGCCCTAGAAAATATTGCACAATTGGCACGGCATTAAGATTAAATTCATCCATACTGTACTGTATTTTAAATTTAATCTAGATTTAATTTATATCTAGATCAAAATTATACTGAAAAATAACTTCTTTAAAATTTAAAGGTTATTCATTCACATATCTTTTTAAATTCTACTCTCGTCGTGTGCCCTGAAGGCAGGGTAATATGATAGCTGATAGGCTGAGTGTGTGTTAATCCAACTCAAAACTTTTTTCCTTGTGACTTCTTGAGATGAACTTTTCTTGTGTACAATTTCCACATTTATTACATTTAATAATATAGAATTAGCGTACCCATTGAGTTTATCCTGTTTAAATTAGCCTATAGGCTCTCTCTCTCTCTCTCTTAAAATTCTTGAATTTATTATAACGTTAAACTGTACCTCTCTTTTTTGACATCTGGAGACTTTTGGCCTATACTGTATTGTACTAAATTTCTCTCCCGGCTTTTCTTAACTTATGGTGTAATGATTCTATAATTTCATAACTATTATGTAAGGAGTTAAATTGAATAGCTCCAGATTGCTAGTCTACATTGCGCACAATTCTTATTCAGCATTTCGTGAGGGTGGTTTATTTTCGGCTCGCGATTTAATTTGATTTCTCGGAGTACTGTATTGTTGTCCGCAACTTATTCGGTCTGGCATTGAGAGTTTGATTTAACGTAAATAGATTTCCTTCCCGTGTAATCATGGCTAAAAGTGTACAAAAGCGTCGGGCTGGGCTTAAGGGCTCTTTGACGGTCTTGACCTCTGACATGGATGAATTCCTTGATTCAGCTTCTAGAGTGGAGGTGGAGGCCAGGTTGGTCAGTATTCAAAAACAACTTGATAAGTATGAGGTCACACAGGAGGACCTGGCCGACATTTACGAGGACGCCGAGTATATCGAGGTGATAAGAGAGGATACCCTATATATGGAGGGCATACAAGTAATCGTTGCCACACTGAAGGGGATCTTGATTCCAGAGGTCAAGAAAGAGCCAAGGAAATCCGCAGTCAAATTACCACATCTTACTCTTCCAAAATTTGAAGGTGATGCCACATTGTGGTCGGGATTTTGGGAGATGTTCAAGTGTACCATCCATGACAATCCCGACCTCACAGATATACAACGCTTCACCTATCTAAAGGGTCAGCTTCTGGGTGATGCACATAAGCTAGTCGAAGGATTCATTATCGAAAGTGCAAGCTATGCCCCAGCAATTTAGCTCCTGCAAGAGACATATGGGCATCCAGATCGAATCAAGGCAGCTTATGTTACCAAATCAATTAGTGTCACCCAAACACCAAACAGCTGACCTGAAGGACATCTATGCCAATACAGAGAGTGTGATGAGGTCAATCATTAGCCATGGTATTTGTCTGGAGGAATTTTGTGTGGTGACTCTTGTCAATAAGTTACCATCACCACTAAAAGAAACCATAAAACGGGAAATGGGAGACTCGACCCTGGATTAAAAGAAATTCACCCATTGCTTCCAGGCTGAAGTGTACAATATGGCGGGTCAAGATAGAGTAGGGGGTACACCCATGGCTACGGCAACATTTACCGCCCAAAGTGAGTACAGGAAATTCAACTGTGTTCTGTGTAGTGGCACCAATCATTTATGGTACAAGTGTATGAAGTATAAGGACCTCTTAAAGTTAAAAGAGCCCGTCAACTACGTCTCTGCACTGGGTGCTTGTCAAAAGACCATGGCCATTCGGGTTGTACTAATCCTAACATAAGAAGCTGCAAGTTTTGTAAGGGCAAACACTTTCATTCCCTGTGTACACAAAAACAAGGGAAAGAGAGTAGACCAGCGGAGGATAACACCAAGAGAGAGCATACTGCTGCTACTTCAACTACAATGTCCGTTGCCACAGGTAAAAATACAGTAATCTTGCCCACCGTACAGCTGCCGGTAAAGGGTAAGGATAATAATTGTGTTAAAATCAGATCGCTACTTGACCAATGTTCTCAGAGGACCTTTGTGAAGTCTTCTGTTTTATCCTCCCTTTCCTACATTTCTAAAGGAACTGAGGAGTTATGTCTTCACGGATTTACCGGGAAACTGGCCTCTAGGGAATATAATGTTGTGGCACTGCAATACAAACACAGAGGTAAATTTCATCATCTAGACGCAATAGTGGTTGATGAATTGCCAGAACATAAAGGTGAACTTAACCTAAAGTCTAAACTGGTTAGTTTACAAAGTAAAGGCATAAAATTAGCCGATCCTCACGCAACGGACACAGATCAGCTGGAGCTGCTCATCGGTGCAGATCACTACTACGATATAGTGCGACCTGGGTATAAAAGGTCAGGTAGCCTAATTCTGCTTCCTACCAAGTACGGGTACGCCATAAGTGGTTCATATGTGACACAGCCTACCAGCTCCAGCACAGAAGTAATTACTGTATTGAAAGTAGCAGTAACACCAATGGACGAATACATGTCCACTGGTAATATTCCACCATGCAAAAATGACTTAAATGTTTTGTGGGAATTAGATCATATCGGGATAACCCCTAAGGAATACTCACTGGTTGAGCGTCAAGCACTATCGTCGTATGAGGATACCGTTACCTACGATCCTGACAGCCAACAGTATAAAGTGAGACTGCCCTGGAACAATTCCAAGGATCAGCAGCCATCTAACAAGGGTTTGGCCATAGGCCGTCTTCGGGGACTTCAGAAAAGATTCCTCAAGGAGCCTGACTTTTGCGAGGAATACTCAAAAGTCATAAAGGAACAGGTGTCCCGGGGTTTTATAGAAGAGGTGCCTTTTGATACATCAGATACCGGGCATTACTTGGCTCATCATGGTGTAGTCAAGGAGAGCAAAACTACGCCAGTGCGTATTGTCTTCGACTGTTCCGCCAAGATGAGTGAACGTTATCCTAGTCTTAATGACTGCCTGTACACTGGACCCTCACTGGTGCCAGACTTGGCGCAGGTTTTGCTTCGGTTTCGACTCGGTAAGTATGCCTGGGTGTCTGATATTGAGAAGGCATTTCTGATGTTAAGACTCCATGAAGACGACCAGGACTATACGCGATTTATGTGGCCTAAATATCCAAGGCAACTGGATTCTCCCCTAATTTGTTACCGGTTCCGGGCAGTTTTATTTGCCGCGACTTGTTCCCAATTCCTTTTAAACGCCACCATTTTAAAACATTTGTCGTATGTCAGTGCAGATCCGCAGATTATTCATCAGATTCGGTCAGGGTTGTACATAGACAATTTACTGGGTACAGGAAATGAAGAAGATTTCCTGATTGATACCTATGCTGTAGTCCGAGAGATTATGAATGACGCCCATCTACATTTGCGTGAATGGGCGACTAATAATTCTGTTTTGCGGACTGTACTGCAACGGGATGGTGTGGCGGCTGTACAGCAGGAACATGTTAGAGTGCTAGGGTTGTTTTGGAAAACGGACACCGATACCCTCTCATTCGGCGTTCAGTACGCGCAATATTCGCAGATTACAAAATAAATTTGCTTGAGTATGACGGCTAAACTTTTTTACCCCATGGGGATAGTTCTACCGGTGTCGATCAAATCGTGATTATTCCTTCAGCAATTATGGAGGATAAAATTAGGTTGGGATGAGGTTTTGACTGGCGATCTGGTTCAGGAGTGGGAAGACATTATTTCGGATCTTCGTCTCTGTAAGGGTTTTAATTTTCCTCGGAGAGGTGTCATGGACCATCCTGTTTCCATTCATGCCTTCTCAGATGCTAGCAAGGTCGCGTACGGCACCGCCATATACTTTGTTGACACAAGTGGCAGCTGTCTCATCATGGCGAAGGCGAAAGTCGCCCCGATTAAATCCCTTTCCATCCCAAAATTAGAGCTGACTGCGGTTCTCTTGGCTGCTAGACTCGTTCACTTTGTAGAGGAAACTTTTAAAAATTTGCTAAATATCTCGGAGACAGTTATATGGAGTGACAGGCAAATTACGCTCTACTGATTACATAGCCGAAAGAAGCTACCAGTGTACGTTACCAACCGTGTCGACGAAATTCGTACCCTGCTCCCAACCGCACAGTTCCGGTATGTGTCTACCAAAGAGAATCCAAGTGACTGCATTACTCGTGGTGTCTCTGCTAAATTTCTCAAATCTTCTGCGTTGTGGTGGAATGGCCCATGCTGGCTTAATGATCCCAACGAATGGCCAGAGAATATAGATTTGAGCGAGCTATTGTGGCACCGGTAATTGACTCGGTGCCTGACGAAGACACACGGTTATGGGACTGGGATAGATTCAGCAGCTATGAGAAGTTACAACGTGTTACAGCATGGGTGATACGATTTGTAGAAAATGGAAAAGCAAAAATTAAAGGCACACCGCCCACAGGTAATACTAACCTCAATGTGAAGGAGATCAGAATTGCAGATAAATTATTACATAAGCTCTGTCAACAAGAAATATATACGCAGGAATATAAATTACTGGTTAAGGGAACAAAGTCTAGGAATAACCTGATCAACCAGTTGGGCTTACACTTGAAGGGGGACTTGATACATTGCGGAGGCAGATTACGATTGGCAGCCCTCTCTGAGGCAAGTAAGTATCCAATACTACTGCCCCCCAATCATCCCTTCACCCATCTTATCATCGATAGGTGTCACCGACTCTGTTGTCATTATGGGGTTGGTCATATAGTCACCTATGTAAGACAACGATGGTGGGTGCCTAGAATCAGGCAGGTGGTCAAGAAAGTCCTTCGCAAATGCTTAAAGTGTAGAAGAGTACAGGGAACACATTATGATTCCGTTGGAATTTCTCCCTTACCAAACCTGTGAACCACCCCAGGTGACCCTTACAAAGTTACCGGGGTTGACTACAGTGGAGCAATCCCTGTGAAAGATTCACCCAATCTTAAGGTGTATTTGATACTAACTTTTCACCTGTGCTGTTACCAGGTCAATTCATCTGGAACTGGTCACCAACCTCACTTGTGATAGGTTCCTACATGCCTTCCGAAGATTCTGCAGTCGACAGGGATATCCGCGTATCATGCTGAGTGACAATGCAAAGACTTTCCTAGGGGCATCTACATATCTCAAAGAAGTGAGCACCAATCCTAAGATTCAGCCCTGTCTAGCGGATGTAAAATGTGAATGGCGTTTCATTCCCGCCAGAGCGCCTTGGTTTGGCGCCATATGGGAGAGAGCCATAGGCATCGTGAAGGCGGGTCTGAAGGAGGTGTTGGGTAGAGCTCTCATCTCGATTGAGGAACTCAACACCATACTCTTTGAGATTGAAGCCACCGTAAATGATCGCCCTCTATACTATGCTTCTGGTGATTTGGAAGACCTTACCCCAATCACACCCTCAGTACTGGTACGTGGATACAGACTGCGGGATCTTCCTGAAGAGCATGACGAGGATACTATGGAAGATCCAGACTACATAAGTAAGGACGTGATATCGGCCCGCTACAAATACATTCGTAAATTATCGCGAGATATTTGGCATCGCTGGTCAACAGAATATCTGGTGACTTTAAGGGAAGCGCAAAAGAATAAACTAACACAATTGAAAGGTCATTGGCCTAGGGTAGGGGACGTGGTAACCATCCATGAGAAGGACCCGAGCGCAATTTGGAAATTGGGTCGGGATTGAGGAGTTGTTACCAGGTCGTGATGGTGAGGTTCGGGTAGCAAAGGTTCGCACCAGGACTGAAGTAATCACACGGCCAACAGTCCGACTATATCCTCTTGAGGGTGACCTCGATCGCAAGGACACTCCCTCGGATCAGTTATCCATTGAAGTCCCCTCTCTGGCTTCTACTTCGGCGTAGCCTATTGACGTGTCTGGCGAACGCCCACGTTGACAGGCAGCCCAGATATCCTCCCAAGCTTGGTGGGATAAGATTGCCTCCAGGCAAATCTAATCATGTAATTTTTTTATATTGTCTGTTGGTGGGAATATGTCCATACTTAGTGTACTCAAACTAGTATGAACAGTCTCGATATTACGTAATCTGGGTTGATGTAGCGTTACGTATCATTCCGTAGTCTTAAGTTGAACGCTTCCATAACCTTGGTCGAACGTTCCATGATTGGGTAGAATATATTATTCTATAGTTGTATATGGGAAAGTATTGTAGGCTTATAATTCCCATATATATATATAGTTGTATTATTTAAGATTGTTCATAAGTATCTCATTGTAAGGAAGATGGGATACATTTTCCATATGTTATGCACGTGCGCGGTATGTCACGACAGAGACAAACATAACGCGCTCGCGCACTCTCCAACCAACCTCCGTCCCAGCTACACACGCTAAGCCTTCTTCCTATAGTTACTTCACCAGGTGTTTTCGCTTGACTTTTCATCTCATACTCCATCATTATTATAGTCACTACATCATCATCTTTGTTAATTAGCAAAACTTAACGTAAATATCTAGCCTATCCTAGCCTATTGTAGCCTCTTTTCATACGCTGTTTACTTTACTAACCACTTCCACTCATCTAGCCTATTTTCCGCCATCCTCCAATCACCAGCTGAGTTCATCAAAGGGTAATTATTTCTATATGGTTAACACTCATTTAATATCAATAATATACAGTCCACTTATCTAAATTAACTATACCTATATATCTTTACACCTTTATCTTCAAAACTAATGCAAAAATCAACACGATTATTGGTGCCTATGTTCTTCAAGTCATTATACATGCCTCATTAACTCTTGTAATCGATGCTTTCACTGTGTCTGTCTACATGTATGCCAGTTTGTATATGTGTACAATTTCTCAAGAATAAACGAATGGAGTTTGATAAAACTTGATAAATTTCTTAATTTGGTACTAAAAGAATCCTATTAAATGTTGGCTACCATTCGATGACGACTCTGTCACTTGTTACCATTTTAAATAGTGTCAGTTGGTCTGTCTGTCTGTCTGTATGTGTGTCGGTTTTCATGTGTGCAAAATAACCCTACAATGAATGAATTAATATTAAGGAACCTTGGTTGGTCCCTTTAATTGGTGCTCGAACTGATCACTCCGTTACAGCCTTCATGGACATCTCAAACAATAACTCCATGTATGCTGGATGGATGTGGAAGTGTTAGTACAGCGAAGGGTTTTCATCGGCTACCTAATCCACTTATTTGTATTTGTCGATTCTATAGACTTGTCTTAATCTTCTCCATTGTATTGTTATTTGTAATAACTAATATAAATATTTCTAGTAGCATTACCATTATCATTAATATTTTCATTATTCGAATACTTATGATAATACTATTAATATTACAAATTCTACTACTAATACTAATGATAATACAAATAATAATAATAATAATAACAATAAGAGAGAGAGAGAGAGAGAGAGAGAGATAGAGACATGAAAGCAAAGGCAAAAGCCAATCTTATAATAATATCTAAAGAAATACAAAGACATAGGAAAGCTAGAAATAGCAACATTTCGAAACGAATACTAATTATTACAGAACTAGTTGCCTGTAGTCTTCAACTAGCTAGACAGATATACAAACACTATGCTGCGAAATGTCCATACTTATATAGAGAGTGAATACAATAATTATGAGGGTCGGTGTATGTGTGTGTGTGTGTGTGTGTGTGTGTGTGTGTGTGTGTGTGTGCTCTAAAAGAAGCTAATTTAAAGAAGAGGAAAAACGAAAAGCGAGTTGTTTGGCAGTGGAGCATATTAGAGTGTTGTCAGTGTGGGTGATCTTATATTCTCTGTGTACGGAGCAGAGAGACAGGTGAAGGTGGGGTGAGACAAACCAGAACAATATAGATACAGTGACTGACGGAAAGTAAAGATATTATAGTGCAGGCATAATAAGAGGTAGTATACGTTATATATACGGTATATATATATATATATATATATATATATATATATATATATATATATATATATATATATGTGTGTGTGTGTGTGTGTGTTATCTTTTTCTCACCGAAACCCAGTTGTCTGGGACTACGGACAGCAAACCCTTCTCTGTATCCTCCTACTTTCTCTATCCTCAAATCAAAGCCAAAGGTGGATGTTGTGTGAACATACGCATCATTCTTTCTTGTTCTTGAGTTCTCAACTGTGACTTTTCTGAATTCCCAACTCTTTGGCTTAAACTATATTGTCAGTCTCTCACTAAATATATCTGTGCTTTTTACCTCTCCCCAATTTTACTGACTATCCAAAATTCTTTGACTATCTTACTTCTCAGAAATCTCCATCATATGAGATTTCAATGTTCACCACCGCCAATTGCTTTCCTCTCATTTCACTGACCAAACTGGTGAACAAACCTACCTTTGTTCTATCCATAAGTACCTAGAACAGCTAGTTCAGCAATTCACCCGCATCCCACACCGCCATGGAGATTGGCCCAACATTCTTGACCTATTTCTAACTTCTAATCCTTCCACCAACACTGTAAATCTTCTCTCTCTGCTTGGCTTCTCCGATCACAACCTTATATCTGTTACTTGTCCTATCTCTCCAGCACAGCCTTCTGACCCCCCCAACCGGCAGCGCTTGTGGCATTTTTGCGCTGCCAACTGGGGAGCAGTTCAGCAGTACTTCTTTGATTTCCCATGGAACGACTATTGCTGGGGACCCTCGGAGAGTGCTGAATAATACTATTACTTAGGTAATCCTCTCGGGCATGGAGGCATACATTCCATTTTCTTCCTCTCAGTTTAATGCAAACAAATCTTGGTTAACTCACACTTGTTCTATTTCTGTCCTCAATAAGGGGGCAACACTCAAACTTATGCCTTCAAAATCAAGAATCTTATTCTTCCTATGTTTCTGCCCGGAATCAAGGCAAATCTGTTCTTCGACTCAACAAACACTCTTTCATCAATAATAAATGCACTGAACTATCCAACTCAAGCTCTTCCCAAGCTTTCTGGCATCTAGCCAAAAAACCCTTAAATAATTTCTCTTCCTCGTCTTACCCTTACCCTTTTCCACTCTAACGTCAGTACCGTCACTTCTTCCGCTGACAAAGCTGAACTCTTCATCCAAACTTTCGCAAAAAAACTCCACCTTGGATGATTCTGATAGTATTCCTCCCTCTCCACCCCCTCTCACCTACTCATGCCTAATATTTTCTAAATATGTACTTTTTACCCTCTCTAGGCTTAATAATAAGAAGGCGTACGGTCCTAATGAAGTTCCTCCTGTTTTCTATAAATCTGTGCTTTTGTGCAGACTGCCTGCCTAGGCAAACTCTTCCGTCTCTGTCTCTCCTCTAACTTCTTTCCTTCTTGGTGGACGTTTGCTCTCATTCAACCTGTCCCAAAGAAGGGTGACGACTCTTAACCCTCCAACTATCGTTTAATTGCTCTCATTTCTTGCATCTCTAAAGTTTTTGAAACAATTTGTATTTCAATATTTCTTAAGCATCTCTGTTCTCATAATCTACTCTCAGATCACCTGTATGAATTTCTTAGGCGTCGCTCTACTGGAGATCTTTTATGTCTTACTAACTCTTGGTCATCCTCCTTTCGGGACTTCGGTGAGATCATTAATTTTCTAATACACTAGACAAATCGAAGGCCTTAGATTGAGTCCGGCACAAATCTCTAATTTCTAAACTTCAGTTTCTATCCCTCCCTCTGTGCTTATATCTCTAATTTCATCATGTCTGGCCATTCTATAGCTGCAGTTGTGGATGGCGATCGTTCACTTCCTCAACCAATCAACTCTGGTATTCCTTAGGGTTCTGTTCTATCTCCAATTCTCTTTCTAATATTCATTAATGGTCTTCTCAACTGTACCTCCAGTAATCCATTCATATTACTCTACCTTACACTTTTCAACCAGCTTTTCAGAACTTCCCAGTAAGCAATCACTCAAAAACTCACGTGATCAATGACATAGATAACAAGAGAGAAAACAGTAGAGTGTAACAAAAATGATTCCAAGACTGAGAAATCTCGAAGAAATACATCTAAAAGAGTGAATTGTTTTTATTTTAACAAAGTGCAGGCTAAGAGAGGACCTAAATCAAGTGTATCAAATTATTACAGATATTACCAATATGGATGTCAACATCTATCTATCTATCTATCTATTGCCTGACGCCGTAATCCCCGAAGGGGTGGCCACGAACGAACCGCCCCCATGCACCTCTGTCCCTAGTCAGTCGACGCCCCTCCCCCCAACCAGCACCGCCTTCGTTCATGTACTTCCTCACTCCATCCTTCCACCTCATATTCGGTCTACCTCTCCCCCTCTGTCCCTCCACCTCGCTCTCGTACACCCTCTTAGTCATTCTCTCGCTTTCCATACGTTCCATATGGCCGAACCATCTCAAGTTGTTCCTTTTCACACTTTCCAGCACATCTACCTCCACACCACACCTCCTTCTTACTTCCTCATTAGTCTGTCTATCCCTCCATGTAACTCCGCACGCACTCCTTAAGTAATTCATTTCCACTGCTCTCACTCTTGGTCTGAGTCTCTCAACCAACGTCCATGCTTCGCTTCCGTAAGTCAGTGTCGGGATTACCACACTGTCATGCAAGGACTTCTTCACTTCCATACTGACCACCCTATTTCTTGTTACTGCTTTTAGCGTTCCTACAACCCTCTTCCATGTTGTACCCTCTCCCGCACCTCTTCATCCATAGTCCCATCTTTACTCAACACACTGCCCAGATACTTAAAAGAGTTGACGATCTCCATAGCCTGACCGTTCAGCTTCACCTCACACTCTGTGACTTCACCCCTTTCGAAGACCATAACCTTGCTCTTCCCCGCATTTACCTTCAAATTCCCTTTTTTTTGCACACTGTTCCAAACTCATTTACCAGACCCTGCAACTCCCATTCATTATCACTCATCAGAACTGTATCATCCGCAAACAGCAGTATAGGTAGCTTCCACTCAATTCCCTCCCTTTTCAGCGATACACCAACATCCACTGCTCTTGATAGTATTTCTTTCATAACTCCATCCATATATACAGTAAACAACCACAGGGACATCACACACCCTGTTTCAAACCAACTTTCAGGTCAAAGAACTCGCTCTGCTCACTCTCCACACGTACTGCCGCCTTTGCACCCTCATACATGCTCTTCACTGCTTTCAGCAACTTGCCCTCTACTCCGTATATTCTAAGTACTTTCCACAAACCTTCTCTATCCACTCTGTCATAGGCCTTCTCCAAGTCCATAAAGGCAACATACACCTTTTGTTTCTTCTCCAGATACTTCTCCACAACACAATTCAGGGTAAAAATCTGATCTACACATCCTCTTCCCTTCCTAAAACCTCCCTGCTCGTCGCCTATCCATTTCTCCGTTCTCACTCTCACTCTCTCAATCACTACCCTACTGTATACCTTCCCTACTACGCTTAGAAGACATATTCCTCGGTGGTTACCACACACTCCTCTTTCCCCTTTGCCCTTATATAGGGGGACTATTATGCCAGTCTTCCAGTCATCGGGTGCACTCCCCTTCTCCCATGCTAGTTTGCACATTTTCCATACCCATTCTATCACTATCTCACCACCATACCTCAACATTTCCCCACACACTCCATCTGTTCCTGGTGCTTTCCCCAACTTCACTCTTTTCATGGCTTCCCACACTTCTGACCTCCTGATCCCCACCTCCTCCTCCACTACTTCTCTTCTTCTCCCTCCCATACCATATCCAGCTATGTTTGCTGGCTCTTCATTCCTTTCATTTAGCAACTTACTGAAGTACTCCCTCCATCTTTCGACTCTCTCTTGCTTCTCGGCTAGCATTCTCCCATTCTTATCTTTCACACCCTTACTGTTTCCCTTGCTACCTTCCCTAACTTTCTTGACTTCTTTCCAGAACAGTTTCTTACTCTCCCTCCATGTCAACATCTACTTCACAATTGCTCATACAAAATACACTAGTAAGATAAGTGGAAAGCCTTTTAATTCACATGAGGCAAAGCTTCTTCTTTATATATTTTTTTCAATCGAGTAGTAAGCCTTTGGAAATGACTACCTAGTAGTATCATTAAGTGTGGTACTGTTGAAACTTCAAAAAGCGACTAGATAAGTATCTCATTCTTAACCCTCGATTAACTGCGTTTACAAAGGAACTATGGGTTTCAAAGGCCATGTTACATCGTTTTTCGGGAATAACTTATGAACAAACAGTTGGATCAGTATGGTATTTTGCCACAACTTGTTTCACACCGTGCCCATTTTTTGTTTTGTATTGTACATTACCAAAAGTGGATAATTAAGCCACTTGTCCCTGTGTCATGAGGTTAAAGATACACTTGAATGAATAGGAAACAGACAAGGCTATCGTGGCGTACCTGCGAAACCACCAAACCATTTTTTCTCCTCCATCAAACACGGTGGTTATCAGCTACCACCCAACCCTATTATCGCCTTTACATTCAAGTAATCTGTCAGTATTAAATATATATACCGGTATACAAAAATACATATATTTGTAAATATTATATATACAGTATATATATATATATATATATATATATATATGATAGTGACAGATAACTTGAATGTAAAGATGATAATAGGGTTAGGTGGTGGCTGATAACTACCATGTTTGATGGAGGAGCAATAATGGTTTGGTGGTTTCACAGGTAAGCCACGGTAGCCTTGTCCATTTCCTAGTCATTCAGGTGTGACTTTAACCTCATGACACAGAGACAAGTGGCTTAATTATCCACTTTTAGTAATGCACAATATTAACAATAATTAGGGGACGGTGTGAAACAAGTTGTGGCAAAATATTATACTGATCCAACTGCTTGTTCACAAGTTATTCCCTAACAACGATGTAACACGGCCTCTGGAACCCATAGTAGTTACCAGACAAATATATCAAAATAACTTTCGAATTATTGACATTGCTTGATAATTTCTCCCTCAGGTGTTCATTTCCTCCACTTACATTTTGTTCCGCTTCCCCAACGTCCCTTCCCCCTCCCCTCAAATTCGTCTCCCCTTCCCCCTCCCCTCTACCCTCTCTATACTTCCCACCGCCTAATTTGAGTATTTGTGCAGTCTCTCTCTCCCCTCTCTCTCTCTCTGGACCCGTGTTATATTTCCGCCCTTCATTTTGGACTGTTGGTGTTTGTCTTTTTTCGTGTTTTCCGTTCTACTCTGGTCTTTGTTCTTTGTTCTAGTCTCTCTCTTTCTCTCTCTCTCTCTCTCTCTCTCTCTCTCTCTCTCTCTCTCTCTCTCTCACAACACCAAAATCATATACCTCCCTCAATCAAGAGTTCAGTAGAATAAAAGTATTATCCTTCAATGCATGTTCGATTAGAAACAAGATTGAGGAACTAAAATGCCTTGTGTTAACCCCTACTGTACCGTAGGATACAGTAATAAAAGTTCCCCCCCCCCAGTCCCAAGCAATGTTGCCAAAATGGCAAGATAGAACAACCTTCCACCTCAAGAGATGAAGGAAGACTGTCTCACTTAAGAAAAGAAGATTGTGAGGTCAATTAATCGAGTGTTTCAAAATACTAAAGGGATTTGACAAAATGTATGTAGATTAACTTTTCAAAATAGATAATATTTCATTAACTCAGGGAAATGAAATGAAATTAAAAACCAGGAGGGCGAAGCTTGATGTCACAAAGCTACAGTGTGGTCATCGAGTGGAACAAAGTGCCTGAGAAAGTGGGACAATGTAAGACAATTGACACATTCAAAAGAAGTCTAGACATTCATTTTGAGGAGGTGGGAATAATATAGGTAAAAACAAAAACAAATAAGTTAAGCATCAGTATTATATAATATTTTGCATCTTTGTTCTTTACTATACATTTCCCAGTAGAGTTTTTTTTCATTCTGCTGGGTGACTTCTTTCCCCAACTTAACCCCCCCAGACAGATTATATTAACTTACTTACGGGTTGGCAGAGCGCCCGATATTTCCCCCACAACAGTCTTTCTCACACTGAGGGACCGTTAGAAGTCGGAGGAATTTTGGGTTGCCATCAACCGACAGATTATGATCTAACTTACCTAACTTACTCAGCTCAAAATGACGCAAAAGCGTCATATAACTTATTATTGAGCTATTTCACTAAGTTCATATGACGCGATCGCATCATATGATACTTTTGGGCGAAACTGCCATATAACTCGATCGCGTCATATGAGATGAAGAGGATTAATTTCATGCCGACTGACGGTCGGAGGGAGAGGTAGGTGGGGAGAGGTAGGTGGGGAGAGAGCCTTTTTCTTTGCTATCCTTACTTTCCACTTGTAGCAAATTCTATTTTAGCATTAAGTCCGGACTACCTAGTAGGGACCGCAAGGTCTGTGTAGTCTGTGTATACATGCAACTCTATGTAACTCTCATATCTGTTACGACCGGCACTACGAAATAAACAAGGGCACTCAATATTGGACTAGATGATAGGCTATATCTGCAACAACGGTACGCTAATTCAAAACCCTCGAACTATTACGCCGGTGAACAAAACATTTAAAACCCTCCAGAGTTAATCTACTGGATAACGGGATATCAATTAACTGGGTTTTAGTGCACTTCTACAAAGGCTTTCCGGTGACGGCAAAGCCTACTCACAACAGGAGTACTTTACGTTAATAAAATGCTCTTAAGTAATAACAATGCTTGATTAAACTATAACAAGATTTAATAAAGAAATATATGCTTACGTTAACTTTAGTGTGAGTCTGTACTCAACACTAAACTCTTCAATGCTCTATGAAAACACTGGTAGTCTAGTCCTACAGCAATCAGATATGGAATTTTCTGGAAACTTCTGATGCTCTAAGATGCTCGTTAATATAGAACCGAAATAATGCAGGGGCAGGACACCAAAGCGTGTATCTTAAAAACCCCAATAAGTAGGATACATATATATAACAAGGGAGTGCAACAACTCTGTGACAGCACTAATAATAGCCTCTCAAAACAGTACTTCCTTAGCCAAAGTAACAGCTATACTGGGTTGTGCACCAAGCATCAACCTAGGCTAAAATAATATGTGAATTCCTAAAGCATACACACTACACAGTTAAAGTTAATAAACACAATGCTGTCTTTATTACTAATAAAGTCTAGCAGCGGCATAAAAGGTACCAGGAGGCTAAGTAGAGCGCAAGCATGCTCGTAGCCTACTGTCTCCCCTTGAACAGATTTCCCTTAAGTTACATTAATTGACTAGGAGGCTCTCTTGGTAAGTCCAGATCTCAAGTATCTGGTCTTGCCCTGGCGCTCCACAAAGGTCAACACAATGAGGTAGCGAGCATACGAGCAAGAGTAGGCAAAAGCCCTTCGCTCGTATACTGCTACACTCGCAAAGGAAAAATATGCACAAAGGTTACAGGCACCTAGCTCCGTCGAAGTCGTATAGGCTTTGACTCGCCATATACATAGCTCAGACAACGACTAAAGATACCTTCCACTGTCTAGCATTAAATAGCAACAAAGAACAACTCAATAATTAGAAGCACCCCAATGATAATATGACTCATGTGACTATGACTAATAATCCCTAAAGCTAGTGCAAAACATATATGTGAGAACTGGTGCTGGTAATACGATTGGCCGACTATGGAAGTCGTATGCAGAACCAGAAGGGATAAGTAATTGAATAAAGATGAAAAGTAATGGAAAAGAAGAAGTTCAGAGAGAGAAACAGTAGTATAGGGGTTTAGATTGGGGGACAGATTGCAAGGGACGTCTAGTACCAAGCACGCTATGCCAAGCTCTGCAGGAGAAGCGCGGCGGGGCCCCCAGCACCAAGACTAGGACAGCGGCACCCAATCACAGAACACTACGTCACGAAATGCAGGCGTCCTTAGGACGCGCCAAGCGCGCCAGCCAATCAAGGGCCTGGGAAAGCCTGCGCGAGCGAGGGAGGCAAACGCACATACACACGCACACACTACCACCTCTCTGCCTACCTCGCTCTTTCTCCTTTAACTTCACTCTGCATGTCTTATACTCTATCACTAATATAAAATACTTCCATGTGTCACAGACAAGAATAAAGACCACCACTGATCTGGCTGTGACTACATGAATACTAGGAAAGAAAGAACATCGTTCTATGATTATTATAGCCCATTCCACTGCCCTGGCGAGCGCTAGCGAGTACGAGCACATTCTGGCAAGCTGGCCAGCGTAACACCCCGCCCAAGTTGTTGGACGTTTTAACCTCAGGTAAATGCCACATCTGACCAGACAGAATGCTCATAAACCCCGCCTCACCTAGCTACTCCCCCAAGTTGTGTAAACAAGGCACAATCACAGCATAAAACACTTTATTATATAAAACAAATCTACACAACACTTCCCCAAAAGAATAGTGTCACTTAACATATTACGCTCAACGAGCAAGCTTCAACAAGCCTAGCTTACTAAGACAAAAACTCAGCATGTCTTAGATTCTTGCTGTAACATACTGCACTTATTTACTATCAAAAGAAAGGGTTTTTATGTGAGGTTTTTGTATTATTGTTAATAGTGTTTTTGGCGGCTTTGCACTACAGGGGCAAGCCTAATTTTTCTCCACTCTCAAACACACACTGACTGAACGGCGAGGGTACTCCTTAAGACATACCCTCCCGTGACAAACAATCAGCCATAACTTTATCAGTGCCCTTAACATGCCACACATCCAACTTGTGTTCCGGCAGCAACTCAACACCTGACACTGATACTCTGCCCAGTCCATCACAAGACTGGCACTTCTCTTCGCTCTTTCTGGCAACGGGACCTGCTAATAACCTTTCACTAGTTCTACCTTCGTGATAAGCAATGCAGCCCCGATGCGGTCTATGGGGTTGTCAACTCTGGGTAAGGTATAGGCGTCTGTCAGGGATAATGCACACACACTCTTGCAATAAACACACACACGGATCTTGCCACTTAACACAGGTTGCAAAGTTACAGGCAACGACCACTCACGATATTCCTTATCCTTCAGACCCTTCGTCAACATGTAGTCCAGCCCTGCTTTCACAACAGGCTGTCCAGCAGGATTTATACGGTAGGGAGCCACTTTGAGCCTTGCACTATCTCCAGCCTCCATGTCGGATTCTACCCCGTGCCTCAGGCCTGGAGAATCAACAACCATGCGGATGTACTGCTACAGCCTAGTAAACAACTTCTCTTGATGCTTAGGAACAAGAAGTTGCAACTTATCTCGAATAACAACATGCTCATTGCCCTCCCACAACCCAGCCGAGACCACAGTTTCTACACTATAGTCTCCCTCCTTCTCCACCTTTGTCCCTAGAACAGCCAGGTCATGAGAGGGACAATCTGTACCACCTGTGCAGTCACTCCCATAGTTCATAATTGCTAAGGCTTCCCCGCCGACACCGTACATGCGCACCCCCGCATTCCTTGCGACTACATCTGCCTGCGCAGCATCACCGCCTTCAGCGACATGGCCAGATACAGTCGGTCTATGGTAGGGCTGTTGCATACGACTAGAGCAGCATTGGGAGGCTATGCGACGACCGGGCGCATCCACTCCACAGCCAACCTCACCAATCTGCTCAATGTCCTGGTTCTGACCACCACCCTTAGCAGCCATGGGTCGACCCTGACCTGACAACCATGCCAAAGCCTCGTCGTCCACCTTGAACCACCGAAACAACGAGGCCAACGGTCTACTCACACTCAAGTGACCTGTCAGCGAAACATCGTGCACCGCATGAGTTGTGAGGCCTGGGTGCTCGGCACACACAGCGGGGTATGAACCGAGCAGGTGCTGGAGCGCTGCACACTGCTGCTCAGGCAGGTGGTCTAGCACTTCCACAGCCACCTGGCTCGTGTCCCCCGCCAACTGCTCCGCCGAGACATGACAATCCCAACTCTTCACCACCTGCGCCTCACTGCCCCCCTCTCCGTCTCCACCTTGGCCGCTGCAGACCAACATAGCGACATTAGGCTGCTCAGGTGGTTGCCTCACAAACTCCTTCGACCGGTTCACATGACATGCTTCCCCGCCCTCGTCGAGTTCAATAGCCCCGTTCCCACAACTCTCAAGACTGAGATCTAGTTGCGCCTGGGAACTACTCTGTCGCGGAGTGCCATCACGCCCTACCATGTCACTAGGGGGGACAGGTTCTGGGACACTCCGGAGCTCACCTTTGGGTCAAGTACCAAGTCGCCAAGGAGTGTCGCTGGGTCCAAACTCTCAACCCGACCAGCCTTGACTTTCTCCTTCTGACCCTTCCTCCGCTGGTCTAAAACTTGGGTATTAGGCTGTGACACCTGAGCGGACTGAGATCTCTCGAGCCCCGCTTGCCCCTCCCTACTCGTGTCGGCCGCCCTCTCGGCAACGACTAAGGGTGGAACCTCGGAAGTGAGCACCGCAAAGTCGTTACCGAGAAGGAGGTCGACCCCCTCAACTGGCAACTTCTCCACAACCCCCACATCCAACTCTCGTGTCACACCGTCCACCTCAAGCTCTACTCTGACCAGCGGGTAAGGCCGCGTAGCATTAATGCCTTGAACCACCACAACCCGAGCCGCGTTAATAGGCTTGCCAGTGAAATTCTGAACAAGTGTCTGGGAAGCGCCCGTATCACGCAGCAACTCAAGCCTATGATCCACACCAGCCCACCTCACAGTGCCGTGCCCCCTATGACCACAAAAAACATCTTGGACGGGTGACAAGCCCTCCTGCTGCTTCTGCACCGACGATGACTTCGCAACCGACTGTTTACCCCGGGCAAACGCGGAAGACCACAAAGACACGCCAATGTTGCTCACTAATGACACCACTGCTGTAGGCGGTGTGCTCGGACATGAGCGCGCGATATGCCCCTTCTCATGACACTTGAAACATTCCACTTCACTCATGGACATCCTCTGAGGTGAGGTAGGGCCCTGGCCTTTCTTTAATGGGAAGGGTTTTGACTTGGGATCATAATTGGCAACAGTACTCTTAAATGGATAATTGTTTGTGTCATTAATTCGGGGGGGGGGTGGAGTGGTACGCCCCTTGTTACCTGCCTCAGCTCTCTGTGCAGACCCGCACCCGCGAATCAATGACAACCTGAGGTCAGCCATCTTAGCCGCCTCCTGCAGAGTTTTTGGTTGCTTTTCTTTCAGGTTAAGAGTCAAGTCACTGCCAGTACATTTAAAAAATTGCTCTAACAATACTAATTGCTTCACTGCCTTAAAAGTAGTTGCCTTCTCTGATCTTAACCAATTCTCAAATGCATCTGACAGCTCACTAGCATGTTCCTGGAAAGTATCCTCCTTTCTCTTGGGAACAGCCCTAAATTTCAGCCTATAGGTCTCTGGCTGCAACTCATACGCCCTCAGGACAGCCTCTTTTAACGCCTCATAATTCACACAGGAATCTAGGGGCAAAGCATCATACGCCTTGAGTCCTTTCCCTGTCAAACGTGACGAAACAAGGGCTGCCCACTTCTCCTCGTGCCATTGGTGCTCCTGGCACTTTTTCTCGAACCGGAGAAAAAATTCGGTAACTCCTAACTCATCAAAAACTGGAATCAACTTTAGTAGATGCGACAGGGACTGGTCATGGGCTCGACCCCCCTGGACAACCCGGTTCCTTGTCACCTCTACACGAGTCTTCTCTAGATCAATATCGGCACAATACCTTGCAGACTCAGCCTGATACTTGAGCTCAGCCTCATGCTTTCGCTGCTCGAGCTCAGCCTCTCGCAGCTGCTGCTGCTGCCTGAGCTCAGCCTCATGCTTTCGCTGCTCGAGCTCAGCCTCATGCTTTCGCTGCTCGAGCTCAGCCTCATGCTTAGCCTGTCGCTCCTGCTGCTGAAGTTTGGCGAGTTCGAGCTGAAACAACATCTCGGAAGACAAACCCTGAGGAAGGGGTGCTACTATTGGGGACCCACCCCGTGAATCACCTAGAGGCATACCCAACCGCCAGCGGCCATCGGACTGCGGGAACGTACCCGGCTCCGGAGCCCGAGGGGGCGCCACGATAGGAGTCGAGTGGAATGGGGGCTGGGCCAAAGGTGCCCCAGCTCCCGCTCCACCCGAAGTCCCATGCACCCCCCCGAGCACCCAGGTAACCAGCTAACCTCTCGACATACCGCTAGTACCAGACAACCCTAAGACCGTGGCTACACACTGCAGTCCGTACCGGTCTAGCCCCGACACCCGATCCGCCGACACAGTCTCCTCCAAAAAAATCCGAGCATCCTCCTCATTGTTCACCACCCGAACGCTGTTAGACAACTCCACCTTCTCCACCTCCTCGCCTGTCTCTCGCACTGTGCCCTCACTATGCTCAGACCCGTCCAGTGACATGATGGAGTCAACAAAAAAATTCTCAAGTCAAGACAAAAGTAGCCAAACTCTCGCGTAGCTTTATTCACAAAAAAATATTCGAAGATTTTCTTGAGTGCAATACTAGGCTACCAATAAACTCCAACAAGTTCTATATATCCTCAAAACAATGTCCACTGCCAACAATGCGAGAAATAAATTCAACCCCAAATGGCAATAAGATTTCTCCAAAAAAAAAATGCAATATTCAGTTCACTATATTCTGGTCTAAGGTCGCCATTTGTTATGACCGGCACTACGAAATAAACTAGGGTACTCAATATTGGACTAGATGATAGGCTATATCTGCAACAACGGTACGCTAATTCCAAACCCTCGAACTATTACGCCGGTGAACAAAACACTTAAAACCCTCCAGAGTTAATCTACTGGATAACGGGGTATCAATTAACTGGGTTTCGGTGACGGCAAAGCCTACTCACAACAGGAGTACTTTACGTTAATAAAATGCTCTTAAGTAATAACAATGCTTGATTAAACTATAACAAGATGTAATAAAGAAATATATGCTTACGTTAACTTTAGTGTGAGTCTGTACTCAACACTAAACTCTTCAATGCTCTATGAAAACACTGGTAGTCTAGTCCTACAGCAAACAGATATGGAATTTTCTGGAAACTTCTGATGCTCTAAGATGCTCGTTAATATAGAACCGAAATAATGCAGGGGCAGGACACCAAAGCGTGTATCTTAAATACCCCAATAAGTAGGATACATATATATAACAAGGGAGTGCAACAACTCTGTGACAGCACTAATAATAGCCTCTCAAAACAGTACTTCCTTAGCCAAAGTAACAGCTATACTGGGTTGTGCACCAAGCATCAACCTAGGCTAAAATAATACGTGAATTCCTAAAGCATACACACTACACAGTTAAAGTTAATAAACACAATGCTGTCTTTATTACTAATAAAGTCTAGCAGCGGCATAAAAGGTACCAGGAGGCTAAGTAGAGCGCAAGCATGCTCGTAGCCTACTGTCTCCCCTTGAACAGATTTCCCTTAAGTTACATTAATTGACTAGGAGGCTCTCTTGGTAAGTCCAGATCTCAAGTATCTGGTCTTGCCCTGGCGCTCCACAAAGGTCAACACAATGAGGTAGCGAGCATACGAGCAAGAGTAGGCAAAAGCCCTTCGCTCGTATACTGCTACACTCGCAAAGGAAAAATATGCACAAAGGTTACAGGCACCTAGCTCCGTCAAAGTCGTATAGGCTTTGACTCGCCATATACATAGCTCAGACAACGACTAAAGATACCTTCCACTGTCTAGCATTAAATAGCAACAAAGAACAACTCAATAATTAGAAGCACCCCAATGATAATATGACTCATGTGACTATGACTAATAATCCCTAAAGCTAGTGCAAAACATATATGTGAGAACTGGTGCTGGTAATACGACTGGCCGACTATGGAAGTCGTATGCAGAACCAGAAGGGATAAGTAATTGAATAATGATGAGAAGTAATGGAAAAGAAGAAGTTCAGAGACAGAAACAGTAGTATAGGGTGTTAGGTTGGGGGACAGATTGCAAGGGATGTCTAGTACCAAGCACGCTATGCCAAGCTCTGCAGGAGAAGCGCGGCGGGGCCCTCAGCACCAAGACTAGGACAGCGGCACTCAATCACAGACCACTACGTCATGAAATGCAGGCATCCTTAGGACGCGCCAAGCGCGCCAGCCAATCAAGGGCCTGGGAAAGCCCGCACGAGCGAGGTAGGCAAACGCACATACACACGCACACACTACCACCTCTCTGCCTACCTCGCTCTTTCTCCTTTAACTTCATTCTACATTATCTTATACTCTATCACTAATATAAAATACTTCCATGTGTCACAGACAAGAATAAAGACCACCACTGATCTGGCTGTGACTACATGAATACTAGGAAAGAAAGAACATCGTTCTATGATTATTATAGCCCATTCCACTGCCCTGGCGAGCGCTAGCGAGTACGAACACATTCTGGCAAGCTGGCCAGCGTAATATATCTGTTTATCTCTCTCTCATATATATTACCGATGAACCCATATCAAGTCTCCTATTATACCTTACTATCACTATTACCACTGTTGACTCTCCTCCCAGTGTAGTTGTAGTTCCACCTCGACAGTATACAGGTACAGTAATTACAGCAAATGTCTTGCTGCTGTACTATAGTCTGTCTACACAATACCTTCTTACTATTCTCTGTTTTAGTCTTTATGTTGCGAGAAATATCGTTCATAAGCAGTTAATTTTTTAACACTTGGTTGCAGAATAGGAAACTACTACCACATTATCTCCATTATATAAATATAGTGTGTTCATTAATGATAATGTTTTAAGTTATTACATTTTGTACCAAGACATAGTTTAGTAACACAGATATGTAGCGTAACAATTCAAGATGAACAGAGTACTTGTCATCTTGCGTGTACACCAACGAACAACAGTAGTGATCACCTTCCATAAGTCAGTTTAATTAATTATCTTCTGTTGGTTTAATAGTGAAATGCACACTGAACAAACCTTTAATATAAAGGCTTTGTATATGTTTGTTAAGAATAACTTGACAATAATAACTAAATATAAAACTAGCGTTTTTTTTATGAAGGAAAAACATTATTAATTATCGTAACCGTTTGTCATCGCTTCCTGCTTGTATTGTTCCTTCCCCTAAATGTGTGGTTTATCTTATTTATACCAAGTGTTACATACATGCATACATATATACAAACATACATACATACTTTAAAGATTGAGTGATACGTAAGAAGTAAATATAGTTTGTCAGAAATCCTAATTCCAATATTATATTCTTGTTTTCTCCATACATTTTAGTCATCTCTTACAACGGCATAGGCTGCATTGTATACAGTATAGCCTATGCTTAGCTTATATTTGGCATTCATGTACTACTTTCGTTTTATCATCGTATTATTTGTTTTAATGATTATAAGTTCTAACTAATTTTTGGGACTGACATTGTATCATCATCAGCATTATTATATATATGTTTTGCCCTCGTCATTTTCTTCTTCATCTATTTCTTTGCGTCTTTCTTTTTTCTTGTTTCGTCTTCATCCTTCTTTATGGTTATCTTCGTATTCTTCTTCTGTTCTTATTATTATTTTTCCTACAAGTGATGTCTTCCATGTTCATGACCTAGACCAGTCTTCCTCGTCAACAGGACTGCCTAACTTTATCCTTCACTGTCTATCCCCAAGACCTGCCTACGTCCCTGCCTCACCTCAAACATCTACCTACCACCCATATTACTTTGCTCTACTGTCAAAAAACATTACAGCTAACAAATTGTATTTCACTGAACTTGAATAGCAACATGTTATCACTAATACTGAAAATAATAATGATGTAGGTTATATATAAACGATAACCATACATTTAAAATTGGTACCCTTTTGTAAATACCCTGTAGCTTACTAACCACCCCAATGCCTCACGCAGTTTACGAGTTAAGAAAAGACAAATATATTGGACAATCTTCTTGTTATACCGAAGATAGGGCAAGCCACCTACAGCAACCTGCCACATGCATCTCCCGAAGCATACCAAAGTGCCCCAGGCCGAACACCGCAACAACGCCACCATAACCAGGCGCACCCATACAGCCAGGCTCATCTTTAACAGACATACCAGAGGTCTTCCCCTGCACCATATCAAATCAACCAAGGGCAGCGCCGTCCGTTTGGGCTCCAAAATGGTAAAACCTCAACTTCACCTGTTCTCTCACAGGCGGAACGGTCTCAGCTTAGACAAGTCCCCCCGAGGAAAGGAGCATCATCCCCTTATCAACAAAAACAAAACAAGCCCCAGCGAACTACACTACCTACCAGAGAGCGGTACTATGGTTCCACGCCACCGGATGTGACGTCACCCCCACTGGCTGACCTGGGGTGTGCCAGCGGATTGGTCAACCCAGCAAACCAGAATGACCAGATGCCGCCCACACTGCACACACTTGCCGATTTGACCTGGGAGGGGATATGCAAACAAATATTGCTGGTCCTACCTACTCCCGTCAAAATAGCGACAAGGGCCTATGTCAACCTTAGGAAAGGCCAAGGTCACCCTTGTTCCATGTAGCCAACATGGGCCAGGGAAGACCTAAAGAGTGAATAGGTACTCAGACCAGGTTAGGGAAAGTATCTCACCTTCCCTTCTGAGTCTGAGTGTTCTAATACCTCTCTAGGTGCTCCAAATGCCCAATGTCTCAGTGTGGTAGGAATATAAGCCTCCCTGCAGAAGCCATTGTTGTTGGACGTAAAAGAGTATTTAATATATCTTGGCACCTCTGGCAGCCTCCCTGGAGAAGCCATTGTTGTTGGACGTAAAATAGTATTTAATATCTCTGAATACCTATGTCAGCCTCACTGCATAAGTTTTCTGTGGTCTGTCTATCAGGCCCCCCTGGTAACGTAATTAGTACTCAATCAGTTGCCATTTCAATTTAAACCCTCAACACGCTATCCGTAACTTACTTTGTCATCCTATGAGTAGATTGTTATACGTTAGCTCGACCACTAATTCGCCTAACCTCTCCCTACTCATAGATGACTAGCTCTGCCTTACATCTACATCATATTACAGTCCAGCTAGATTACCCCCATTACATTCCAACCACACTCACAGGCACTAGTTTTTATTATTGAACATATCATCCTTGTACCTTCTCTGTATGTTGTGTATATATTTAGTTGTCCTACGCATTGTTTCCTTGTTCTTGATACAGGTAATGCGAATATATATTATACCTGATTAATTGCCATTGTACTCTGCTTATTTGGAGTAACCGCTTGAGGGTAGATATATCAATCCTTATTGTCGAAGATGTCACACTACGGCCTTGCATCATTAGTTCCACTAATTTCTTCTTATCTTCATAACAGAAAAATATGTGTAATGGTAGATGGCCTTTATTCTCAATTTCACTCAATAAATGCTGGTGTTCCCCAGGGATTAGTTTTGGCCCCAACTCTGTTCCTCATTCATATCAATTATCTCATATCTACCACTCATAATTCAATACATTCCTACGCAGATGACTCAACACTCCACAGTTCCTTCACATTTACCAATTCTTTCACCCAACTCGATCTTATAAATTCAAAAATAAACACTGCAATTTCTCTGAACCAGGACCTTTCTAGAATTAATGAATGGGGACAAAACAATCTAGTTTCCTTTAATGCACAGGAAACCAAGTACATTAAATTTTCTAACCGACAGAATCTCACTGGCTCCCATATATTTGTTAATTATGCAAATATTCCCACTTCCCCTAGAATTGACATTCTCGGTGTAACATTAACTACTAACTTGAGCTGGACACATTATGTTAGAGGCATTGCTAAGAATGCCTCTAAAAAACTGGGACTCCTGTACAGAGTTCGAGAATTCTTCACTGGCGAGCAGTTGGCCGTAATATATAAAAGTCATGTGCGTTCTCAGATGGATTACTGTTCACCTCTGTGGAGTGGAAGTGGAGTGGTTGCATTGAAGCAGTTGGGCAAAATTCAAAATAAAGCTATTAGATTAATCAATAACCCTGCAATCACACAGGACCTTCCTACATTATCCATACGAAGAAACGTTGCATCCCTTGCATTATTCTACAGATATTTTCACAGCAATTGTTCCGAAGAACTTGCTTCAATTGTGCCGCCTTTCCACATCTTTCCCCGTAGAATTAGGGCAGCTGAGAGCACCCATGAATTTACACTTTCTCCTCCAGAATGCAGAACTCCTGCTTATCAAAATTAATTTATCCCCAGAACTACTACTCTTTGGAATTCACTTCCCTCGAGTTGCTTTCCACAAACTTACAATCTACAACAGTTTAAATCCAGTTGTTACAAACATTTTATGAATGGAGGATGCCTTTAGGCACATGGACCTTTTTGTTTTATTTGTGTTTTTCCTTCCTCTGTTCATTGTCTCTTAAAAAATAAAAAAAATAAAAAATATATACCGGTATATACTGTATATATATATAGCGGTGGTTGTTTGGTTGCCTTTTTGCTTCATACCTTAATTTTCCTTGGTTATGCTTGCAGTTCAGGTTTTGACTGTAAAAACATGTTGAAAGGTAAATTGTTAAGGTAACTGATTTGAAGCAAAGACACTGTTGGGTTTTCTATGGTTTTATTACCAGCAAAATATACTATGCTTAATTATGGCTTGTTTGATTTATTAATTGTCTTCGTAGGTATTGTAGCTACCCGACTGGGAAATACCTACAGCTTGCACTATACTATAAAAGCAACTTGATTTGATCTATATTCCTGTAATTTATATTCTTCCCTGTAAAAGAATAAAAGGTAAGAATAGTGTAAAATATATAAATGGTTCACACACACACACTGATATCGCACCGTATCGCACTAGTCACTTGTAGATGTCACTGTACTAATTACCACAGCCGAACGAAGGGTCGACCTTCCAAAGGGGCTGTCTGATCTGCTACAGACCAATGCCTTGGGGCCCGGGCATGCCGGCTTCTAACCAGTGTGGAGTCATACTTAACTAGTTGCAAGCAATCATCTTGGTATTGCCGCAATACTCTGAGGAGAGCGTGGGAACCCTTGCTTACTCTGCAAGAATTGTACCAAGGCCTTTATAGGGGGATGATCTTGTATAGGGAGATAATTCCCAACTAGAAATGTACAGTAGTATATTTTTTTTTTTTTTTTTTTTTTTTTTTTTTTTTTTTTTAAGAGACAATGAACGGAGGAAGGAAAAACACAGATAAAACAAAAAGGTCCATGTGCCTAAAGGCATCCTCCATTCATAAAATGTTTGTAACAACTGGATTTAAACATTTGTTGATTGTAAGTTTGTGGAAAGCAATTCGAGGGAAGTGAATTCCAAAGAGTAGTAGCTCTGGGGATAAATGAATTCTGATAAGCAGAAGTTCTGCATTGTGGAGGAGAAAGTGTAAATTCATGGGCGCTCTCAGCTGCCCTAGTTCTACGGGGAAAGATGTGGAGAGGCGGCACAATTGAAGCAAGTTCCTCGGAACAATTGCTGTGAAAATATCTGTAGAATAATGCAAGGGATGCAACGTTTCTTCGTATGGCTAATGTAGGAAGGTCCTGTGTGATTGCAGGGTTATTGATTAATCTAATAGCTTTATTTTGAATTTTGTCCAACTGCCTCAATGCAACCACTCCACTTCCACCCCACAGAGGTGAACAGTAATCCATCTGAGAGCGCACATGACTTTTATATATTACGGCCAACTGCTCGTCAGTGAAGAATTCTCGAACTCTGTGAAGTAAGTGAATAACTGATATATGGGTGTGAGTTATATATGTGATTATATGAGTTACCCTAGAGTGTACAGTCGCTCAAAATGCACTGTTACACCGCTCGGCCACGTAAAGTGAGGCCCACCGAACATGCATATCATCCCTATCATCCCAATGACTTGCAAAACCCTGTTCCCAGTGTATAGCAATGCCAAAGAAAGTATGAAAAGGTTAGGACCAACTTACACAGTCGCCTCGGCAGTTGCCAGCTTAGCCTTACGTCTACGAGTCAGGTGATCAACCCTGAAAGATAGGCGAAGGAAGAAGCCTACAAGGATTAGAATTAGTACTGAGAGAGTCAAGGTAGGGGTTAGTGCTGTAGGATAGATAACGTCCGGGCTGATGGACATGGGGAGAGATGAACTCAGTAGATTAGTAAACTCAGAAGAATTCAATGCTTTTAACATCTTAATGCTACGTGACTTGATGATTAGGTCTGAAGAGTTGCCTGTGAAAGAAATGTTAATTGGGATGAACTCAGATGAGAGGTTAGTAATCAGGGCAAAGTGCTGATGAGAAGGTAGAGTGTGAATGAGTGAACTCCTTACTTCACAGTGATCAGGGGCCTGATACATCCCTTGTGCATGAAATACATTTCTAGAATCTTGACAAATGAGAGACACCTGGGTCTTGTTAGGGAAGTAGAAGAACTGAATATCTAGCAAGTGTTTATGAAACACGGGGAGCTGAGGAGCCGGGGCGTAAGTACAGTCTTTCATAGCTCCAGTGTCAGTCACAGTGGCTTGAGTCAAGGTAAGTTCGCATGCAGTTTTGTCCGGGGACATAAAGGAAAACACATACGCTGGATACACATATAGATGAAGATACGAGGACCTACATAAGTTAAGTGCGTCATTGTCAGTCACAGTCACAAGTTGAAGGTCGTCGGAGACGAGCATCATGTCCGCTGTGTCAGTCACGGTTAGTAATCTTCCGTCTAAGAGAAACGGGAACGGGATAATTCTCCAAGCATTGAACATGTGTGAGGACTTGAACGGGATGTGGACTAAAATTGATGAGTGCGTAAGAACTGCCTCCAGTAGAGGGTAGTAGAACTCACATTCACCTGCTTCAAATAGCGGTATCAGGGAATACTGGTCTTTCGCTATCTCTATTGCCGTACTGAGATGTTCTACAGGTACTAGGTCACTGGTGACTCGGCTTAGGGCAGCATCAACGAGATTTGCTATAACCCTCTTCGTACCCACAAATAATTCGCTAACATCTTCCTCAGTAGCTTGCAGGATCTCGGATAAGTAAATGACTTTATCTGTGGAATGTCCATCAGAAACTAGAGAATTAACTACTTGTGTCAAGTTATTCATTGTCGAAATTACCGAGTTAACTGTCGTGAATACATCCTTCATGGCTATTGAGTCGTAATTCAAGACTCTATTCATGGCTCTTGCAGCTGTCTCCAGTACACTAAGTATCTTTCCCAGCTTTTCAACATCAGAAGCTTGGGCTGTTCCAAAGAGCTCATGGGAGATGAAGCCAACAAAATTGAAAAATCCTCTCTATGTACGCTGTGAGTGAGCGTGTTTGGCTACCTGGATAGGGTCTTCAGGCAGGACCAATTGGATCTTCCGTAATTTACGATTTATACAAGCTACACGTGAGCGTTGGAGTATAACTGTAAGTCGTAAGTCACTGGGCATTGTCTGATTAGTCAGTAGGAAAGTAAAAGTAGAGTGTAATTTGTCTAGGCGACGTTGGAGCGTCTCAACATCACGGGGGATGGCAAAGAGGTCTCCGAAATCATACTGAACTGCTACCACATCTTCCTTAATTAGCACTCTTCCAACTTTGGCTACGAGGGTGCCGGGTTTCAGATACGAGGGTGTCGTAGAATCAACCACAATTAATGTTCCAAGTAGAAGAAGGGCTTTCATTAACCAGATCATCTTTCTCGGGAGAAAGGGCAATATTCTACTCGAAGGGTTACTCATAGAATACTTCACTCGCCCAGTAGGATGTAAGTGGGGAATGGCTTGCTCTGTCAGATATGTGATGTTAACAGAACGATGATGAGTATAGAATACTTCACTCTCTGACTAGAGTGGTCTTACTTGAGTGGTCTCACTTCACTCTCTTACTAGAGTGGTCTTACTTCACTCTCTTACTAGAGTGGTCTTACTTCATTCTCTTACTAGAGTGGTCTTAGAACGCTCTGCTAAGTTATTACTTGAGAAACTGTTACAGCAAATATATAGAGTACTTAAATTCTTTGATCTAACTTGAATTCATAGAATTTATTTAATTAATGAGGAATGTTCAGTCCCAGCTAATATATTCTATACACATGAATAAGTTGAAAGAAAAGTTAAGATACTTTGGCATTGCTTGTACTATTTGCTAGTATATTTAATTTGTATTGTAGTGTTCTGACTAACCGATACAAAGCTGAATTAACGTTGCGATGTCTGAAGGTCTTCTTGTCAGCTGTTGTAGAATGAAGATTGTAGTGTAGGCACCGTAGAGTTGAATTCTATGGCTGCACTCTCTCTCTCTCTCTGCTACTGCTGTGACGTCACCGCCACGTCAGACCTTGGGTAGCGCGCGTGGCTATGGTCTGAGCTGAGGGGTGAGGGTGACTCAGTAGGGTGACTCAGTGAGTGACTCGGGTGAATCAGTGGGGTGAGTCAGGTGAGAGGTTGCCTGGGCAAGAAACTGCTGACCTGAGCGCTGAGTGGAGATAAGAGATACAGTTGTTTGTGCACTGAGAGTACCAGCTCACTCCTCCATACACTTTAGTTGGGTAACTTCACTGTCTGTTTCTTTTCCAAGTTAGCTCATTAATGTTTTATGGTTTTTCTAGTTGCTTTTTCTTAGTGTATTTTTGTTGTTTGCTCTTCGGAGGTCTTATTGATTGTGATTTCGATTGGGGAACACAAATCCCATTTTAGCTGCCAACCAATTATGTAGCGGAGGTTGTTTGGTTGTCTTTTTGCTTCTTACCTTAATTTTCCTTGGTTATGCTTGTAGTTCAGGTTTTCACTGTAAAAGCATGTTGAAAGGTAAATTGTTAAGGTAACTGATTTGAAGGAAAAACACTGTTGGGTTTTCTATGGTTTTATTACCAGCAAAATATACTACACTCAACCCTCTGCTATCACGCATTCTGCTATAGCGTTTGGCTGCTATAGCGCAGGCTATAAAAACCCACATATATATTTATCACGCATTAAATGCGTGCTATAGCGCACCCGAGATGGTGGGGAAATTTTAAAAACACGGGTCCAGACGGGCGGTATCGATGGACGTGACGTCACGGCTAGGCCTAGGCGTCACTTCCCGCCTAACCATTCAAGCGTGTATACCCTCTTTGTGATAGTGGTGGATGCATTGTTTCTTTTGTGTTCGAACAATGGCTGCTGTAGGCCTACTTCCACTCCTACCACCTACGATCGCCCAGCGGAATGCAGCGGCACCAGGGAGAGTGGTTAAGAAAAGGAAGAACCTAACATATTCCCAGAAACATGAAATAGTGAAACTCATTGATGGTGGCGAACCAAAGCGTAGTGTTGCGAAAAAATATGGCATCAAAGATTCGACAGTGCGTGGTATTTATGGAAAGAAAGAATCAATCAAGGCTCATATGAATCTCGCACCATCTGATGCCGGTGCAAATGCTTTGAGGAGTGCAAATAGGGTATTATTAAGGACTGAACAATTGTTGGGGAGCTACATGGATCGGATGGCCAAGCGTAACTTATCGGTGGACACGAGGGAAGTCATGGACACTGCCAAAGAAATTTATGCAGGCGTAGCTCGCAAGTGGAATGTGCAACAACCTCCCCTATTTCTTGCATCAAAGGGGTGGGTTGATAAATTCATGGCACGACACAGAATGAAAAGTGTTAAAATATCTGGTGAGGCAGCTAGTGGGGACACATCTGCTGCTCGGGAATATCCTGAATTCCTGAAAAATATTATTGCTGAAGGTCAATACACCCCTGATCAAATTTTTAATATGGACGAGACCAACTTCTACTGGAAAACCATGCCGAAAAGAACATTTATAACCACCAAATCGGCGAAAGTGAGCGGGAGGAAAGCGATCAAGGAACGCTTCACCTTGCCTCTTGCAATGAATGCATCGGGCACGTGTAGACTGAAACCAACAGTGGTACATCGAGCCAAAAGACCTAGGGCTTACAAGGGCTGTGACACTGGATGCACTGGATGAATTCAAAGAAGGGTTATGTGTCGGCCAAACTTAGCCTAGACTGGCTAAAAGAAGCGTTCATCCCTGTTGTTGAAGAGTTTTGCCGAACTAGTAATATTCGCTTCAACATCCTACTCCTAGACAACGCCCCAGGAGATTCGCCACTCATGCGTTCATTGCATCCAAATGTGAAAGTTGAGTTTCTGCCACCAAACACATCTTCTCTCATTCAACCACTCGACCAGGAAGTGATTGCGGTGGTGAAGGCAGCATTCGCCAGACGGCAGTTCAGACAGATGAGGCAGGCGACAGAGGATTCTGCCCTTATCGAGAGGCTAATAAATGATGAAAATATGGACGAAGATGACAATGTGGAGGGGGACAATGAAAGTGAGAAAAAAGTGATCCAGTACTGGAAAACTTTCAACGTGAAGCAGGCAGTTGATCTGGTAGTCAATTGCTGGGATAATGTCACCCCTGCAACAATCTGCCATGCATGGCGAAATATTCTCGAGGGGCTACCTGAGGACAGGCAGGTAGCTGTGCCTGGCGATCCTCAGACGGTTGAGGCAGAATTGGAGGCTGCCGCGGAAGAAGCGAGACGAATTCCTGGTGCTGGTTTCGACGAAACGACGAGAGAAGACATCAGGGAGATGATTAGACGACCGCCTGTTACTGCTGAAGAAATTGTGGAAGAAGACGACTTGGAAAATGAGGACAGTCCAGAAGAAGAGGAAGAAATTGAAAGGCGGGACGGACTTCCGATGCGCGAGGCTAAATGATTGATCGAGTTAGGTGCACAGATTCGCCACAGTCTTGAGCAGGACAACTCAATCAACTGTGAAGGGCGGTGTCTTCTTATTAATCAGGCTCTGGCAGGCTATGAGGACAAGTACAACGCCCATATCAATTCGCTCCAGCAACAAAAAATAAGTGCATTCCTGAGCCGTCGTGTTCAACCTCCTAAACAACCAGAACCTCTGCCACAAACCTCCTATAATGAAGACGAGGAAGATGATGAATTCACGGGGTTCCTAGACGCCTTGCAGTTTGCTAAGCGTGCCAAGGCTGCCAAGGCTGCCAGTATCAAGGCCAAGGATGACAAGGATGCCAGTGACAAGGCCAAGGGTGGCAAGTAACTCCCCTATAGCCTCGGCACCTTAAGACATACGAGTGGAGTTAGGCCTATCGGGGATACCACTCAGGAAAAAAAAAAATACGCACCTAAGACTAAACCTCATGGGTGGTGTGGAAACGAGTCTATAAGGTAAGTGTATGTTATATTTATTTATTGATGTATTGATTGTTGCTATTAACATGTTCATATTCCCTTTACAGCAGTGTTAGGGCGGAAAAAAGGTCAAACAGAAGGAAAAATGGGTTACGGGTGTGGAAATCTTGGGAGCCAGGGTACAATTTGAATTATTCCCATAAGTTCCTCAATTCTGTTATCGCCATTATGGCTATAGCGCGGTAATTTTGCTACCAATTAGGCGCGATAGCAGAGGGTTGAGTGTATGCTTAATTATGGCTTGTTTGATTTATTAATTGTCTTTGTAGGTATTGTAGCTACCCGACTGGGAAATACCTACAGCTTGCACTATAATATAAAAGCAACTAGATTTGAGCTATATTCCTGTAATTTATATTCTTCCCTGTAAAAGAAAAAAAGATAAGAATAGTGTAAAATATATAAATGGTACGCACACACACTGATATCGCACCACCGTATCGCACTAGTCACTTGTAGAGTCACTGTACTAATTACCACAGCCGAACGAAGGGTCGACCTTCCAATGGGGCTGTCTGATCTGCTACAGACCAATGCCTTGGGGCCCGGGCGTGCCGGCTTCTAATCAGTGTGGAGTCATACTTAACTAGTTGCTAGCAATCATCTTGGTATTGCCGCAATACTCTGAGGAGAGCGTGGGAACCCTTGCTTACTCTGCAAGAATTGTACCAAGGCCTTTATAGGGGGATGATCTTCTATAGGGAGATAATTCCCAACTAGAAATGTACAGTAGTATTTTTAAGTAAGTGAATAACTGATATAAGGATGTGAGGTATATATGTGATTATATGAGTTACCCTAGAGTGTTCAGTTACTCAAAATGCGCTGTTACATATATATATATATATATATATATATATATATAATTATTCCAATGCTATTAATACAATGTTGGGGCAGCTACGTCCTATAATTTTGATTTGATTAGACTATAATAAATGTGTGAAACCTGATTCGACTATTCACTCTAATACCTCTCCCTAGCATTAAAGACCCACAAGGGGAGGTGTGGTGGAGTGGTCATGCCACTGGATTGGTAATCCAATGGACCCGGGTTCAAATCCCGATATGTCAATGGGAAGATATTATTGGGATTGAATTTGTGCTGTACCTAGTATCAGTGCATTACCAGAAAGCCCACCGAAATGCCAAAAAAATATCCTCATTGTTCCCTGATTAACCCTCCCGCATTTTTAGGACGCGATCGTTTCCTAATGCCACCCCTCGAAGAGTGCTCGTATGACGCAATCGCGTCATAATGCCACCCGTAAGTTAGAAATATTTGTGGTAAATAAGTTTATGACGCGATTTGGACGCATTTTTGGATGGTAAGTTAGCCCTCAGTAAGTTACAAAATGAAATATCTGGCAACCCCCTAGCGTCCCTGTGTGAGGAGTGCGGGGCTTTGTTTCACCAGTTGTGAGCCGGCCGCCAGTCTGTGAGGTAGCACTCCCGGACCTTTAAATCTCGTCTCGCCTCCATTGCCCGCCATGGAGCGGGTTTCAGGCGGGCAAATCTTGATTATTTTTGTACTAAGAGGCAGTGTATCATCAATTTGTGGCTATCTATTTATAATTTATGTATATAACTCGTGATTTGTGCGAGGTCCACAGCAAGGGTAGGGCCCATAATTGAGTATTTATATAGTTATTATATATATATTGGGATATATTATAGTTTTTATTTATTTTATTTATTTTATGTATATCATTTTATTTTATTTATAATTTTATTTCATTTATATATATTTTTTTTTTATTGTTCCTGTTCCCCAGGGTGTCCATGGGACCACGCCCTAGGTCCAGAGCAAGGGCAGGGCCCGTAATCGAGTATTTATATAGTTATTTTATATATATTTTTATTTATTATAGTTTTTATTTATTTTATTTATATAATTTTATTTTATTTATAATTTTATTTCATTTATACATTTTTTTGTTATTGTTCCTGTTCCCCAGGGTGTCCATGGGACCACCCGCTAGGTCCACAGCAAGGGTAGGGCCCATAATCGAGTATTTATATAGTTATTTTTTTATATATTGGGATTTATTATAGTTTTTATTTATTTTATTTATATTGTTTTATTTTATTTATAATTTTATTTCATTTATACAATTGTTTTTTATTGTTCCTGTTCCCCAGGGTGTCCATGGGACCACCCCCTAGGTCCACAGCAAGGATAGGGCCCATAATCGAGTATTTACATAGTTATTTTATATATATTTTTATTTATTTGATTATATTTATTTTATATATAAAGGTATATACCGTATATATATAAAAAACAAAATCTTGTCCCCTTCCCTGTTGTGTTGTGCCTGTTCACCAGGGTGTTTGGCCAAAGAGCCCCAAGGTATAAATATATTCTTATAATGCCATACTATGACTACGTCATGGTGTTCCCCCATTTGAATTACAAAATGCGGAACTATACCGTCATGAATCCATTATAATCACGTCATCTGGAATCGGACAATGCAAAACTATGACTACATCATGGTGAACTATACCAACGTCATATGGATCCAGTGATGGCGAACTTGCGTCATGACAACTATCAACGTCAATTACGTTTTTCCTTTATTTCCATTTCTTGTTTTCAGCATCGTAAGCTAACTACGCCAGCCTGCCGCCATACGCCAGCCTACCGCCATACGCCAGCTGCCATGTCGGACAAGAGGAATATTAAGAAACGTTTGCGGGACTCCCAGCTGGAGGATGTAGTCAACGAGGTGCTGGACCTGACGACGACGGACGAGACAGCAAGCGAGAGTGAGTCGGACGAGTGGTCTGACGATGAGGATTGGGCTTCACCTCCGCCCAAGCGACTCCGCCTTGACGCCCCCGCCTCGGCCGATCCACCACCAGCCCCAGCAACGTCAGACGACCCACCACCACCACCAGCAGAACCAGCCCCAGCAACGACGGACGACCCACCACCACCACCACCAACTGAACCAGCCCCAGCGGATCCACCACCACCATCTATCCCATCCACATCCCATCCCACCCAATCCCATCTACATCTCATCCCATCCCATCTACATCTCATCCCATCCATAACATCGACGATTACCTCCTACCATCACCCAACTTCCCCCAACTTCCCACGTCACCTCTTCCATCCACCTCGCGTGGCGGTGCCTCATCCTTGCTTCCAGCAGGATCACCAGCCCGCAGCCCACACCTGTTTGCTACCCTACTTGCTGTGGGCACTTTGAATACCCCGCCTTCGCATGTCATGGGAACGGTCACCCCCGCAGTGTCCCCCTTCAGCGACACACTGTTGACCCCCTCGGCATTTGTTCTGCCTGAGCATCGAGCCGCAATGCGTGCTGAGGTTGCTGAAGCTGCAGTGCGTGCTCAGGTTGTTGCTGAGGTGCCACGCACAGCGTTGAATCCTCCAGCAGCAATCGAGGAACTTCTTCCCCAAAGGCTTCCTCTTCACCATTCACCAACTGGTACAGCCGCACCAGGTTCACCAGCTCCACACCTTTCACCAGCTGGTGCAGCTGCACCAGGTTCACCAGCTCCACACCTTTCACCACTTGGTGCTGCACCAGGTTCACCGGCTTCTGCATCATCTGATGCAGAAGCCCCCCACACTCAACCCCTCGACCTACCACCTATGCCACGCCGGAGGCCAGGTCCCCGTAGGGGGGCAGGTGGTAGGCCCAGGGGCCGCAGAGGTGTTCCTTGTGGTGGTCCTCGCGGTGGTCCTCGCGGTGGACGCGTGGCCATGCTCGCGATCCTGCCCCCGATCGTGATGCCGGTTGGACCGACACCCCCTTCGACCCCCAGCCTGATCTGTTCTCAGGGACCCCTGGCATGCAGGTTCCAAAGCCGGTGACTCCTCTCCAGTTCTTCCAGCTCTTCTTCACAAGGGAGATGCTGCAATACCTGGTATTGGAGACAAATGCTTACGCCAACTTCGTTGACGGAGCAGCCGCTTTTTGGCACCTGTTTGGTGAGGAGGAAATGGCCAAAATCCTTGGCCTGTACTTCCTCATGGGCATCACCAAGATTCCTCTGAGTCACTACTGGCGTTCAACTGTCCTTCACGACTACCCAGTATTTCGGAGAACGATGAGTAGGACTAAGTTTCTAGCCTTGTTGAAGTATTTCCATGCTTTCAACAACAAGGCAGTCTGCAGGCAGAAGAAGTACGGTATCAAGCTGTACATCCTGGCAGAGGCGTTGACTGGCTATGTGTGAGACTTTTGGGTCTACACCGGTCCGGGTACATCTCTCCAGGAGACGGTGGAGGTTCTCACGGAGTCCTTCAGAGGCCAGGGGTACAGGCTGTACATGGACAACTATTACAACTCAGTTGACCTGTGCCAGCAAATGCTCACACACAACATCTATGTGTGTGGCACCCTGCGCCTTGTACGAGGATCTCCTAAGCGGTTGTGCGACATTGCTAAAGCAAAACAACTTGAACGCGATGCGACAATAGCAATGAACAACGGCTTAACCATGGTCCTACTTTGGCGAGACAAGCGCATCTTCAACATGGTGTCCACTTTCCACAACCAGGACACCATCCCGAAGCTTGTCAGTTTCAAAGAGAAGGACCAACAGGGCAGGTGGCGTCGTGGACAGAGGGAGATCTTCAAACCTGTTTGCATTGAAGACTACAACATCCACATGGGTGGGGTGGATCACTTCGACCAGATGGTCCAGTACTACCCCATCCAGCGAAGGACGGTCAAGTGGATGAAGAAGATCATCTTCTACTTCATCCATATGGCCCTCTTCAACGCCCATGGCCTGTACAGGAAGTGCTACCCAAGGAAGAAGATGACCTTGCTGGACTTCCAGGAGCACATCTGTGCACATCTTTGACCACCACATTCTATTAGAGAAACTCAAACATTATGGAATAAGAAATACTACATTCAGGTGGTTTGAATCTTACCTTAAGGACCGTAAACAATATGTAGAATATAATAATTAATCTAGTGAACAATCTTTAGCCTTTGGAGTTCCACAGGGGTCCATACTGGGCCCATTATTGTTTATTATATATGTGAATGATTTAATTAACACAAATGTACTATTTAAAACAATTATGTTTGCAGACGATACAACACTTTATGCCAGTCACAGCAATTTAAATACTCTAGTGCAATCAGTGAATAATGAACTAAATAATGTCTATTGTTGGATGACCGCAAATAAGCTAACCTTAAATATCAACAAAACAAAATATATTATTCATCACAGAAAAAAGAATGTTCCTCCAAATGTAGATTCCATTAAAATAGGAAATTCAATGTTAATAGAAGAGCAAAATATAAAAAAATGTGGTGTTGTAGTGGATAGGCAATTGACTTGGCAGTCACATATACAAACATTAACAAACAATATAAATAAACAATGTGGTATATTATATCTAACTCGTAACTGCTTTCCTTCGGAAGTACTTAAACAACTTTACTACTCCATGGTGTACCCTTACTTTTCATACTGTCATACAGTTTGGGCAACCGCAGGTAAAACGAAGATAAAGAGAGTCAAACTAGCGCAAAAGAAAATTATTAGGACAATCACTTTCAAAAGAAAATATGATCACACAAATGAATTATTTAAATCTCTAAGGCTTTTCAAATGGGAAGACATAAACATATATTGCACTGCTATCTTTGTTTATAAAGCCATTAATAATTACAATCCCATAAATATATTTAATTTTCGTTTAAATGAAAGATATACCTTTAAGAAACAAGAGATTTAGAAATTCCATATTGGCATCAAATCAATCTCAAAAATCGATTCATTATCATGGTGTAAAGGTCTGGAATGCACTGCCTCGGCATATTCTGGATAAACCCTCCCTGTCTAGTTTTAAGATGTCCCTCAAATCATTTTTATTGAATAAATATTAAAACATCCGTCAAATTGTAAGTTACTTTTGTGCTGAGTATGTTTATGTGGTGTAAGTTTATGGGTGCGAATTGAAAGAGTATATATTATAATTATGTATGTAAAAATTTAAATTAATTCGGGTTAAATCAAGGTGCCTTAAAGAGAGTTTTCTCTCATAAGGCTTAGCCAGTTGACTTCCATGTATTTAAATTCTGAACTTATTGTATATCTGAAGGCTAAATAAATATATTTGAATTGAATTGAATTGTACTTCCTTGCTGCACTTCAACCCTGCAGAGTGGCCTATGTCGGGGAGGCCAGTCCACCGAGCACAAGATCTGCCGCATGACCAGCGTGAGCCACAGAGGCATGCACGCAGGCAACGGCAACCCGGTGGATCATCTGGGTCGTCCGACGACGACCATCCAGACTCCCCAGCCCCTGCTGCTCCTGACAACACTCCACCCTCTCCTGTTGCTGCTCCTGGTGAAGGCGTTGAGAGGGCACCACGTCTCGATGTCCCCTCCCCACCACCAGAACCAGATGATGCTGCTGCTGATGCTGCTGCCCCGGGGGGAAACTATGTCCTGGTTCAACCCCCCGTGGTACTAGCACCTGTTGCAGCTGCTGCTGGTGACGATGGGGAAGCAGCTCTTGAAGCTGCCAACCAACCGCCACCAGTACTGGAAGCAGCAGGAGCGGTGCGAGTCCGGAGACCTCGACCTGGAGTGGTCCCAAGGCCCTGTCCTATTGTTCTGAACCTTGTCCGGTTGAACAGGGCCTTGGACCATTCTCGGCAGAGGATTCCGGCCAAGAAGCGACTTCGTTGCTATTACTGCAAAGTAATGAACGGCATTCGCAAGGACACAAGCTTCCGCTGCACGACTTGCACGGTTGCCCTCTGCATTGACGGCAATGACTGCTTCAAACATTTCCATCGTCACAATGCAGGTGTCCTATAGTCAGGAGCCATGTGCATGTTGTGCAATCATTCATTCATTGATTCATTAATTTCTCTTCTCCATTTCTCTTCTTCATTCACCCAGCTTCATTCACCCAGCTTCATTCACCCACCGACATTCACCCACTGACATTCACCCACCGACATTCACCCACCTACATTTACCCACTTTCATCATCAAAGTGGATATAGGCCTCCTGGGGAAACCACTCTAAAAAAATAACGAGTCAAATGCAGTACCTCTTGGAAATCTGCATATTTCTGTGGTTTGACACCTTGTATATATATATATATATATATTTATGACACCTTGTATTTATATATATACTGTATATATATAAATTTATGACATCTTGTATATACAGTATATATATATATATATATATATTTATGACACCTTGTATATATATATATATATATATCCACACACACATACCACAGTTTTGTTACCATTCATTATATTTTGTTTGACACCTTGTATATATATATATATTTATATATTACTTAATTTGTGTGTACAATAGAATTATTTCTGAATTTATTACTTGATGATAACCTGGCTTTCTTGTTTTGTTTTTTCAGTGTCAACCCAGGAGCCATTTCCCTTCTCGTTGGAAAGGGTTGTGGCCCTATCAGGTAAGTAAAATTGACAACCTTCATGAGTGACATGTCTTCTATGAACATTATACAATTATTGGCAAGGAAAATTATATAAAAGTGTTGTATATTGTGGGCAAAGATAAACAACTATATAAACATTCTAATTTATCTACAAAACAATAACAGTGCATGGAAACAATTGCGCATAGCTCGCGAACCAATAAGGCTATATTATTTTTGTTTTCACCATTAGAAAGAGCATAATTTTCCGATGACGGTGATATAAACAGTAATATACGTATCGGAGCAAATAAACCAACGCCGAGGTGGGGAACAGCTTGGAACCCGGCTAGCATCGGCGGAAAAGAGACTGGTGAGGCGTAAATATTCGCATTTTGGCTCTTCATTTCAAATATTCATAGCGCAAAAAGTATTTGTCGTAGGATCTTCTAGTTTGTTTTATACTCATCAGCATTATTTGCCGTATTCATACAGCCTAAATTTAAAACCATACACTTCGTAGCAACGAAATAAATCGAAAATGTTATAAACCATATCAATCAATATCATAGTTTTTAAAACATATATGGTCATCACTCACAATTTAGAGCTAGGACGGTGTGAAGACAATTGCATGGGAAATAATTGTATTCCGGACTCATTTACACTTTCATATTTCGATTTATTTACATTTTTGTTTTTTTATCATGTACTATAAACATTCCTCTTTCCATTGACATATGATACATCACAATAAACAGCATTCTGGTTGATGAAAATACAGAAAAACAAAAGGCTTCGAAAACTTGCCCAGCCTGATATTTCATGGTAAATTAGAGAAGGGCTGCCCATAAGTTAGCTATTTAAGTTACCGAATGCGGGAGGGTTAAATAACACTGTATGAATATTCCCATATTCAAAATATGTTACAGGGGGACAATGCCTAGTGAGTTCACTGCTCAATAGGTGGCGTTCTGAGAGTGAGGGTCTGAGTCTGGAGGGTGAGACGGTGAAGCACTTGAGCGAAGCAACCGGCCGCTTCAGAGATGGAGCTGCTTCGAGCCATGATGGATGCTTCACATGTCTCACTCCCCAGACTGGAACAAGACCTCACGGGCTTCACCGTGTTGAGCGGTGGAATGTACAGGCTCTCAGCCTATGCCCGAGAGGGAGTAGTTGGAATATAGAAAACAAAAAAATGTACATGCGGTGCAGTTTATTTGACCCTAACACCTCCTCAATTATAACACGCACTGGTATCTCACTTTTAGTTATAAACTAAGGTTAGCTTAACTTCCTTTATTAACAAACAAATAACAGACAATATGTCACAAGGTGTCATGGCCTAATTTGACCAAAGAATATAACAATTATATTGAATATTATTATTAGAAACATATGTTTAAGAATAAGTCAAGGCACCTAAAACCAAATAAATTATTCTAATCAAGGCGACTCAAGCCTAACGTGATCATTGAAGGCATTTCGTAACCAGCTTCGTGCATTTGTTGCATAAATGTTAGATGTTTATATTGAGCATTCACTGAATGATAGAGAGCATTCATAGGTTCTTGTGTGACGTGTGTATTCAGTATTGTGTATGTAGGCATGGTAACCATCTTTTTTCTTTGTATTCTATGTGAGTGCAGGAGGTAAAATGCAGAACTGCCCGTAGCGAGTGCCTCCCCCAGAGTTGAACGAGGGACAGGGCCAAAATCAAGGGACGTTCGAGCCAAAATACATGGACACACAGAGTTTGAAGCAATTTAAATCATAGGAAGAGGGAAAAATTGATTCTGGGAGTGAGTTCCAGAGCTCACCTGTTGAATAGAAGAAAGTTTGAGAGTAACGTTTCACTCTTGGGTTAGAGAATTGCACAGAGTAGGGGTGGGATTGTGTTGTAAGACGGGTACGACGTGTTCTACGTAGAGGAGGTGGTATGCACTGAGAGAGCTCTGAGAAACGCTGATTATTATAGTAGCGATAGAATAGCGAGAGAGATGCAACATTGCGGCAGAAAGAGAGATTGCAGAGAGCTGGTGAGTGGACGGAAGTTATTGATACGAAAGGCCTTCCTTACCACTTCGTCTAGGAGTGCGGTGTGAGAGGATCCTCCCCACAATTGTGAACAATTCTCAATACAAGGACGCACCGTGCCCCTGTACAGAGCAAAAAGCTGTGCAGGGGTAAAGAACCCCTTGAAGTGGTTGAGCATACCCAGCTTCTGGGAGGCTGCCTTAGCAAGACTGGTAATATGGTCCTTCCAAGTGAGAGCAGAAGAAAAAGAGACACCAAGAATATTGAGAGAAGATGAAAGAATTATTTTTGTATTGTTGAAGAGTAAGGGATAGTCCGCTGGGAGTTCCGGACGGGTAGATAGATGGAGAAATTGGGTTTTGGAAGCATTAAAGGCAACAAGGTTTTCTCTGCCCCAATTGGAAATAGTAGTTAGATCAGAAGTTAAGTGTTCTATAGCTTCATTACATTTGTCTTTGAGGGATTGCTGGCTGGGGCGTTCAGGAAAACTAATTGAGTAAATTAAGGTAGTCGTCTGCTTATAAATAGATGGGACTGGAGGTACAGTTGAGAAGATCATTTATGAAAATTAGAAAAAAAATGGGAGATAGGAGAGAGCCCTGAGGAACACCGGGGTTGATAGGATGAGGAAGTGAGCTTAATAATATTGCCTTATTAAAATAATATTGAGGCCTCCCAAATTGCTCCTAGGGGTCTCGAATTTGTACGCATGGTAACTTAATTTGTGAGGCAAAGTTTGCATCCCACAGAGACTGCCTTGGGTCACCCCATTTTGTTTTATAATTAAGAAAATAAATACATAAGGTATTCATTAACACTCAAAGAGCGGCTGGTGGAGTATATTTCACTGTGCCGCCCAGCGGGGGGGTTTTACCATAAATGGCGTTGTTTCCGTGCTCTTTTTCATGCATAAACAAGACCCAGATCGTAATACAATTATGTATCCCTGGCACTCCTGTATTAAAGAAAGTGCAATGCTAGTCCAGCAACATCAACTGGAAACTTCTGAAATAAGTCTGATGCTGGGAAGATGTTCGTAAAGAATCTTGAACAATTATAATGCAGAATACGGGTCACAATAAATGCTAGGACATATAGTAATAATAGGCAGGCGAATAATAAAGACTGCGCAAAGGTAGTAATGCTCGACAACTAAAGAAATGCTTTGTGACACAACGCAACAGCCTACTCGAGTTGTGCAACTCAACAACAACCTCGGCTCAAAAGTGCAGTGAATAATAATGCTGCATACATATAATAATGGGGCTTATCTCTAACCAGTGTCTGCTCAGTTAATAAAGTCTAGCTGGGGTATCAAGGCAGGGCAACAATGGGCGAGCATGCGGCTCGTAGCCTAACGTTGTCCAAGGGTGGTATAATGAAGATTACGTTATATGACGGGGATGCTCTCTTGATAAATCTAGGTCTCTAGTACCTAGCTCTATCCTGGCGATCCCTCAGAAGTCAACATAAAGAGGCAGCACTATGTTGTGAGGGATAGGCTATGGCCCTCTCACACCACAGCGCTGTGCTCGCAAAGTAAACCAACCCGAAGACAACTTAGGCTCCCACAGTACCTGTCGATGTCGTGCAGAGCTTAGCTAACACTGCACACATCGGAGACAACGACACAGTAACCTTACCCCTAGTCTAGCTCTAGATAACCAAGAAGAATCACTCAACACCTTGCAAGGGAGACATATACCGGTCTACAACCTTCCCGAGAGAGGACACATACGGAAAAGTCCGTCTCTCTAAACCTCAATAAAGCATAATACCTCCTTAACCTAATACATGGAAATATCTGAGAGCTTCGCGTACAATACGACTGGTCGACGGTGAACGTTTATGCTGAAACCAGAAGGGATGTTGAGTTTAATAAAGATTAGAGAATGAGAAAGGAGAAGTCGAGAGAGAGAGATAGTATGCAAAGTCGCGAGTATGGGGGGGACAGAATTGCAAAGGATGTAGGTGATACGCGTGTCAGGCAAGCTCTGAGCTGGTAAAAAACACGAGGCAGCGACGGGAAGGGACTAGTTGACCACCCGGCCGCCAACGCCGTCAGCGCCCAAGCGAGCCGTGTCATAGCTCACCACGCTGCTGGGTGTACTCCTTCACACTCTCTCGCTCGCCTCCCACACAAGCAACATTTATATTATAGCGAATATAAAATATAAGGTGCGGCCACAGACCAAAACAAAGACCACTTCTAGACTGTCTGTGGCAACACGACACTAATGAAATAAAGCAGATCATTCTAGGACAACTGTAGCCTATCCCCCCATCCTGGCGAGCGCTAGCGAGCTGCAATGCCCCACGTAACCATTCTGCTAACGCCGGGAGGCGTCACACCCCCCCCAAGATATGGGACACTCAACCATGAGCCCATATCTGAACAGGCAGAATGTCGCTAAAATCTGCCACTCCTAACCACTCTGCCACTCATGGAATGCAAGCTCAGTCTACTCAAAAAAAAATGCAACAACATTTTTATATAAAAAAAATCTTATCACTTTTCCCAAATATAATACATTAATTCATAACATTGTGCTCCCAGAGCGAGCTTTAAGAAGCACAGCCTACTGAGGGAAAATCATCTGCACTCAGTACTCAGCTACAATATTATCTTAAAATTAATTATTAAAAAGAAAGAGTTTTTATTTAATTTTTCATATTTTATTTTAATGTTGTTGTTTTTTGGCGGCTACTATAGATGTAGCCTAATTTTCTTCTAATCAAAGCCAACAACTCCTGCCCTGCGACCCTACGCTGATGCTACACACGCGAGCCAACAAGCACCAGCGCAAAAATACACCGCGAGCCAAGACAGGAGGCTATATCAACATACTGTGGTAGCCTACCCCGGATCCTCCACCCACGACAGACACTGACTGAACAGCGAGGGTTCTCCTGCAAACAAAGCCAAAACATTATCAGTGCCCTTAGCATGCCACATATCCAACTTGTGTTCCGGCAGCACAACAACACCTGACACTGATAAACTGCCCAGTTCATCGCAAGACTGGCACTTCTCTTCGCTCTTTCCGGCAACGGGGCCTGCCAATAACCCTTCACTAGTTCTACCTTCGTGATGAGTGAGGCAGCCCCGAAGCGGTCTATGGTGTCGTCAACTCTGGGTAATGGATAGGCGTCTGTCAGGGATAATACTTCCACACTCTTGCAATCAACATACACACAGACTCTGCCACCAAACTCAGGTTGCAAAGCCACTGGCAACGACCACTCACGATATCCCTCATCCCTCAGACCCCCTCTCCACACGCCGTCGAGCTCCGCCTTCACAACAGGCTGTCGAGCAGGATTCACATGGTAGGGAACCAACTCGAGCCTTGCACTGTCTCCAGCCTCCATGTCGGATTCTACCCCGTACATCAGGCCTGGAGAAGCAACAAACATGCGGACGGACTGCCACAGCCTAGTAAACAACTCCTCTTGTCGCTCAGGAACAAGAGGTTGCAACTTATCTTGCAGAACAATATGCCTAGTGCCCTCCCACATCTCCTTCACCATGTCGACCCCTCACCTGATGTTCGAAAACAAGCTCATTCGGACTGAAACCGAGACTCTCTCCAGGTACTTCTCTTGCCGCGAACAAAACATACGGCAGACCAAGGTCCCAATCCTTTCCATTCTCTGCGCAGTAACATCGAAGCATGCTTTTCAGCGTGGCGTGCCACCTCTCCAACACCCCTTGACTCTCCGGGTGATACGCAGAAGAGACGACAGTGCTGATGCCATGCTGAATCATTGTTTGTTTGAACAGATTAGATGTAAAATTAGAACCTTGGTCCGATTGCACCTCTTGCGGGTAGCCATACCGCGAGCAATACAAGAGCAGGTTCCGGACAACAGTTTTTGCCGTGCCATTTCTCATTGGATATGCATCAGGATAACGAGTGGCCACATCCATGATAGTTAATAGAAATTTATTACCGGCACTAGTAGGGGGTAGGGGTCCGACCATATCAATGATGACCTTACTGAAGGGCGGTCCACTGACAGGAATGGGGTGCAACGGGGCTCTCGGAATTGTTTGGTTAGGTTTTCCAACCCTTTGGCACGTATGACACATTGCTATCCAGGTTACCACCTGCCCCTTCAACCCCGGCCACCAAAACAATTTTTCTAAAGCCGCCACCGTTTTTCTCACCCCTAGATGTCCTGCCAGTGGTATGTCATGCGCCAACCTCAGTAGGCTATCCCTGCACTCCCGTGGCACCACCAACTGGTCCACTACTCCGGACCCCTCTTGCCAACTACGTTTAGGGTCTTGAAAACGCCTATAGAGGATGCCTTCTAAATAAAAAAAATCTCCTGGCTGTGCATCGCCGTCCTCGTCGAGCTCTACAGCTCCATTAGCACACGTTTGGAGCTCAGGGTCCTCTAGTTGCAACCGTCGTATATCTGAGGGTGCCAAGCGATCTAACTGCTCCCGGAGCAATGCATGACCTTCCCCGATACTGGGCTGCTCCCTCCGTCTCTCTCGATGTACATAACGTTGCTGTCGTGGAGACTCGTCATGCCCAGCCTCGTCACTCTCGATGACAGGCCCAGGGGCTACTCCAGAATTAAGTAATGGTGCTAATACTGAATCACCCAGGAGAGCCGCCGAGTCAAAACTCTTAAAACCAACTCCAGCTTTAGCCTCCTCCTGTTGATCGTTCCTCCGCTGGTCTGAAGACGGAGGACTAGGCTGTGACACTTTAGCTGCCCGAGCTCGGGTGACAACACACGCCATGGGTTGTGTCTGGCACCGCTCGACCCACTCTTGCTCTTCCCTACTCACGTCGGCCGGCCTCTCGGCAACGACTAAGGGTAGAACCTCGGAAGCGGGCATTGCAAAGTCGTTGCCGAGAAGAAGGTCGACGCCCTCCACTGGCAGTTTCTCCACAATCCCGACATCCAATTCACGTGCCACACCATCCAGCTCCAACTCCAACCGCACCAGCGGGTATGACCGAGTTGCATTAATACCCTGCACCACTACCACCCGAGCCGCGTTTATAGGGTAGCCAGTCAAGTTTTTCATCAGAGTCTGGGAAGCACCTGTATCACGCAAGACCTCTACTCCATGCTTGCGCCCCGCCCACATCACGCAACCCCGCCCTCTATGGTCGCAAAAAACATCCCGAGCAGGATTCGAGCCTCCCAGGTGCTTCTGCATTGGCTGTGCCTCAGCCTCTGACGAACTGCCCCGGGCAAACTCAGACGACTTCGGAGACACACCAATGTTGCAGGCCAAACACACAGCTGCTGTAGGTGGTTTGCTAGGACAGACTCTTGCAAAGTGCCCCTTTTTATGACAATGATAACACTCCAACTCCCCTATGGGCTTCCCTTGGTACTGGGAAGGGCCCGGCCCCTTCTTAAACGGGACGGTACTAGTCTTGTGGTCAGTCTTGGTATCATGGCTCTTGTACTTGTTTGCATAAGGTATACCACTAACTCGGGGGGGTGGGGCATCATGCCCCTTGTTACCTGCCTCACTACGCTGGGCAGACCCGCACCCACGAATTAGTGATAGCCGGAGGTCAGCCATCTCAGCTGCCTCCTGTAGAGTTTTTGGTTGCTTTTCTTTCAGGTTTAACGTCAGGTCGCCGCCCGTGCATTTGAAAAACTGCTCTAAAAGCACCAACTGTTTAATGTCGTCAAACGTAGTAGCTTTCTCCGACCTCAGCCAATTCCCAAAAGCATCGGACAGCTCCCGGGCATGTTCCAAAAAGGTGCTCTCCCGACCCTTGGTAACACCCCGGAACTTCAACCTATACGTCTCTGGTTGTAGTTCGTATGCTCTCAGGACAGCCTCCTTGAGTTCCTCATAGATAATACACGACTCTATAGGCAATGCATCATAAGCCCTGAGTCCCTTGCCCACAAGTCTAGAGGAAACAAGGGCTGCCCACTTCTCCCCAGGCCACTGATGTTCCTGGCACTTCTTCTCGAATCTCATGAAAAATTCGGTGACACCCGACTCATCAAATACAGGGACTAGCTTCAATAGATGCGACAAAGACTGATCATGCACACAATTCCCACCACCGAGACGTTGCCCTGTCGTTTCCACCCGAGTCTTCTCAAGATCGATATCTGCACGGTACCTGGTAGACTCAGCCTCCGACTGGGCTTTTATTCTCGCGAGTTCGAGATCAGTCTGTTGTTTAGCCTTAGCGAGTTCGAGATCAGCCTGTCGCTTAGCCTCTATCTTAGCGAGTTCGAGACGTTCCTCACGCTCAGCCTGCATCTTAGCCATCTCAAGCTGGAAGAGCATTTCTGTAGTGAAACCTTGAGGAGGAGGTGCAACTATTGGAGGCCCACCCAGCGATCCTAAACCACGCTGCCAGCGGCTATCGGCCTGCGGGAACGTACTAAACTCCGGCATCCTAGAGGTCCCGATGGGAGTAGAGTGGAGGGGGGGCTCGAGCAGAAGTCCCCGAGCACCCTCTCCACCCTGGACCTTACTAGCCGCCCCCAGTACGCAAGCCCTCAAATCGTTCTTCTTGATGCCATGAGCCACCTTAAGCCCCATGAGGGGAGCCAAACACTGTAGACCATACTTGCTAATTCCCTCTAGTCGATCAGCTGTTATAGGCACCTCCAAAAACTTCTTTGCGGCCTCCTCACTAGTTACTAACCCCCCTGGCATCTGCCCATCAGAGCCTGCATCATTCCCTGAACCCTCAGTATGATCTGATTCGTCTCCCATTGTGTCCACCAAAAATTCTCACGTTTATATAAAAAAAAAAAAAAAAAAGTACCCAAGCTCCTATGTAGCACTATTCACTTGCCAAAAATGTCTGAAGACTCTCAAGTGCTATACTACTTTGCCAAAAAAAATCTAACGTGCATACTATATTCCTCAATAAAACAAATGACCACAACAATCCTGCAATTATCTCTTAGTTCACAAGATCCTGAGCTAGGTCGCCATTTGTTACGATCCAGGTTCTCAAAGACACAGGGCTCTTCAACATTGGACTAGATAATGGCAAAAAGCAACAACGGTAACACTAGATCCAACCCCTGCCTTAAACACTGGAAAACAAAACACCATTACCGCCCTGAGTCGTGCCTGGACAACGAGGTATCCTATGACTCGGTAACTGGTGCACACACACTAGGCTGACGCTCAATGAAACAGCCTATTCTCAAACAGTAAAAGATTACTCGATTATGTTACACAAAGAAAAGATAGTTAACGTGATTAATTAACGTTACAGTAGATACTCAAATAACTGGCACTCCTGTTTTAAAGAAAGTGCAATGCTAGTCCTGCAACATCAACTGGAAACTTCTGAAATAAGTCTGATGCTGGGAAGATGTTCGTAAAGAATCTTGAACAATTATAATGCAGAATACTGGTCACAATAAATGCTAGGACATATAGTAATAATAGGCAGGCGAATAATAAAGACTGCGCAAAGGTAGTAATGCTCGACAACTAAAGAAATGCTTTGTGACACAACGCAACAGCCTACTCGGGTTGTGCAACTCAACAACAACCTCGGCTCAAAAGTGGAGTGAATAATAATGCTGCATACATATAATAATGGGGCTTATCTCTAACCAGTGTCTGCTCAGTTAATAAAGTCTAGCTGGGGTATCAAGGCAGGGCAACAATGGGCGAGCATGCGGCTCGTAGCCTAACGTTGTCCAAGGGTGGTATAATGAAGATTACGTTATATGACGGGGATGCTCTCTTGATAAATCTAGGTCTCTAGTCTATCTATCTATCTATATGCTCAGGCCCAATCCCCATTTTGGGGGTAGCCGACTCAAGACAGAGCAAGAACAGGGAAAACACAAAAACAACATAAAACAAAAAAGTAAACACAGATAAAAAACACAAACTCACACACATCCAGGTCACCCAGGAGAAGACCCAGAGACCCGGGTTACCAAGGTCGCTCCAGCACTCCCAATTGTGCCACACTGACCACCCGGAGAGGTTCCGATCTCGGCAGGCAGACATGCAGCGGATCCAAAGCCACAAGCCCTCCCACCACAATTCCAGGCACACCATTCATATTAATCGTCCCCCCGTGCCAGGCGCCTGATGGACTATTATCTAGTCGAACTTGCGCCCGACCCCTTACTCCAAATGACCACGTGTTCACTCAACTATTCACAAGCATTCTCCATTCACTCCTGTCCACCACCACTTCCCCTGCCTGATCTATAGTCATTCCTCTATCATCCAAAGCCTTTCTTACACAGTCTCTCCATCTCAATGGGGGTCTTCCTGCCCTTCTAGGTATCTAGTACCTAGCTCTATCCTGGCGATCCCTCAGAAGTCAACACAAAGAGGCAGCACTATGTTGTGAGGGATAGGCTATGGCCCTCTCACACCACAGCGCTGTGCTCGCAAAGTAAACCAACCCGAAGACAACTTAGGCTCCCACAGTACCTGTCGATGTCGTGCAGAGCTTAGCTAACACTGCACACATCGGAGACAACGACACAGTAACCTTACCCCTAGTCTAGCTTTAGATAACCAAGAAGAATCACTCAACACCTTGCAAGGGAGACATATACCGGTCTACAACCTTCCCGAGAGAGGACACATACGGAAAAGTCCGTCTCTCTAAACCTCAATAAAGCATAATACCTCCTTAACCTAATACATGGAAATATCTGAGAGCTTCGCGTACAATACGACTGGTAGACGGTGAACGTCTATGCTGAAACCAGAAGGGATGTTGAGTTTAATAAAGATTAGAGAATGAGAAAGGAGAAGTCGAGAGAGAGATAGTATGCAAAGTCGCGAGTATGGGGGGGACAGAATTGCAAAGGATGTAGGTGATACGCGTGTCAGGCAAGCTCTGAGCTGGTAAAAAACACGAGGCAGCGACGGGAAGGGACTAGTTGACCACCCGGCCGCCAACGCCGTCAGCGCCCAAGCGAGCCGTGTCATAGCTTACCACGCTGCTGGGTGTACTCCTTCACACTCTCTCGCTCGCCTCCCACACAAGCAACATTTATATTATAGCGAATATAAAATATAAGGCGTGGCCACAGATCAAAACAAAGACCACTTCTAGACTGTCTGTGGCAACACGACACTAATGAAATAAAGCAGATCATTCTAGGACAACTGTAGCCTATCCCCCATCCTGGCGAGCGCCAGCGAGCTGCAATGCCCCACGCAACCATTCTGCTAACGCCGGGAGGCGTCACACTTTCCATCAGAATTACGTTCTGAATGTAAGCATTACATTGTTGTCTGAAATATATGCATTAGTATATACCGCATACTGAATAGATAAGCAACGTTCATCTGAAAAATTGAATCAGAGATGCGTTTGTAGACAAGTGAACAAAGAGCCCAAATGTTTGGTAAGTGACCGGCGTCTCTCTAACCCCAGGACCGTTCCGCCAATGACTTGTAAACATAGCTGCCCTGTTTCCATGGTAACAGGCAATGAAAGAAACACATAATGTAAGAAAACGTGCACAATATAAAACCTAGGCTGGGCTTTTCTCTTTATAGCCCAGGGCCCATTATGTCAATTTATAGGTAAATGTTGAAGCATTTCCTCGTTGGTTTTATGGGATTACTTGCTAAACTTACCAATGCATCTTTATTAGTGTTTACTAGCCACATCATAATAATTAAAGATGGTACTGTATTCTAAGCAGCGGTACACTTGCGATTGAGCGCTAATCTTTGGCGACTGCTTGGAGACGCTGAAGATCCTAGGCTTAAAAAAAACATTTAAACACCCCAGTGGCACTTAAAAAAAAAAAAAAATTGTGTTTAAGTGAGATAATTCCCCTCCATTCCTCCAATCACTCCTTCACATGTGTCAAAGACCACTCCCCCCCCCCTTCAATTATCACCTATTTTCCCTGTTATTCCCTTATTCATTGGTATATTTTCGTGTCACCATCTCCAGGCCGGTACCATGCTGTTGTCATGTGACTAGCGAGTGGAGTGTGTTACGTAAGGTAGGGTGAGGCTGAATGAGTCAGTCAAGCTTCAGGCCTCGCGAGGGGAGGGTCTGGTTCGCTCTGCTCCACAATTTATGAATGAACCGCTCGGTAATAATTCGCGATTTTTACCATCCAAACAATATTCCCACTTGTTTTATTGTTGTTGTTGTTGTTGTTGTTGTTCCCCAGGCTGTCTGGCCGAACAGCCCCAAGGTCTCGAGCAAGGCCAAGGCCATAAACGAGCGCCCCCACAAAATCCTCCCTGCTTACCACTAACAAAGCCCGGGTGACCGAAGCCACTCCAAGGCAGGGAGCTGAGGAAGGTGCGGAAACGCCCGGGAAACCAAAGCCCCACCAAGGCCCTGTGCCCCTCAGCAATTATGAAGGGAAAGTTGAGGGGTAAGGGAAAAATGTTACGCTTTGGCTCCCAATCTGCCAACTTCTAGGTTGGCAGTAGGGAGGTCAATCCACGGAAAAGACGCCGCCACTTGAGATCTAGAAGATATATAAGTAAAAGGAACAGTCAGAGTAAGCTATGGGTATGGCAGAGATCGCTCAGTTCTCACTCGGATAGACCAGCCCATCACCACATGACTAGAACCCAATCCTCTCAGCATCAGCTAGGAAAGGCCCTAGAAAGCCGCCTTTGGCGGTGGGATAGCTCCCCTATTTCAACTCCTTTCGGGGTTGGGCACCCGCCCTGTTTCGGGGTTGGGCACCCGCCCTGTTTTATTGGTGTTACAGGTTACTATCTTCATATTAAACGTAAAATAGGCGATATGGATAAGTATTAATTATATTTATGGTAAATTAACGATTTTAGTGAGGAATTAATCAGAAAACCTACGAACAGGGGTATGGTGTATACTACAGGGGCTGTGCAGCTTAGAGGTTAAAAGACTGGGGAGACCAAAGCGCCTCACCTCTGGAGTTGGTGCAATTTGGTCACTCCGGTCTCTTGTAACAGTATACACAAAGATTAACACTCAACAACAAGTGTACCGCTGCTTGGATTGCAGTACCATCTTTAATTATTATGATGTGGCTACTGAACACCTATTGTGATGCACTGGTAAGTTTATAATGTTATCCTATAAAACCATCGTAGCAATGCTTCAGTGTTTATATACTGTATATATTGACCTAACGTCCTCCTGGCTATAGAAGTAACTTGATTGAGCCCCAGAACTTTCAGTCTTCTACTGTACTTCTCACTTCTCAGCTTGTTCTTTCTCTGTCCAATTACTCTTCTTCCTATTTTACTCCAGCCATCTGGTCTGGGTCTGGGGCTATAGACAGGCTAGTCCAACTTATGGTTTAGATAGTAAGTTTTCTTTAATCACTATTTTCTTTCATAAATGTTTACCATGGAAATACAACAGCTTTGTTTACAAGTCATTGGTGGAACGGTCCTGGGTTTAGAAAGAGTCTGGTCACCAACCGATTATTTGGGCTCTTTGTTCACTGTCTATAAACGCACCCCAGAGGTGTCGGGAGTCAGGTTTTTTACTCTATGATCCGGTATTACAGACTGGCTCAATAAAAGGTTTCATCCTGATTTGAGCTACTGACCATAAACATACGGAGAAGAAAATAATCTGCAATATTACGGATGTAATGAGTACTGTCACCTCTTATAAGGTACTGCATCACCGTAAATGTATTACGGGAATGGAAAGAAGGCGAAAGTAGAAGTGTGTAAATAGCTTTCTATTAATTTTGTCATGGTCTCGCTGCTACTCTAACTGGCCAAAAAAAAATCTGAAACCAAAGAATGTATAATTTGTCACAACCAAACTACCGCTACCTATTGATACTGTCGACCAATTACGATTGCCCTCTGGTATTGTATCGGACGCCTGTATTAAGTGAACAGGATATATGTAAACTTGTCTACACCATTTCTGAAACAAGAAAAATACTTGTATCATCCATGTCACTGACTACCAAACTCATGGAAGCATATGCAATGACATAGTAGTAGTGTCAGGTTATCGCATGACCAATACACTATATATATATATATATATATATATATATATATATATAGATATATATATATATATATATATATACATATATATATATATATATATATATATATATATATATATATATATGCAGTATATGTATATGTATTTTAGATATAAAGTTGACTTCAATTGTATGAACCAAAATTAATGTACTATTTCTGACCTATCTCGTACCAGTACTTCTGGTACTTCGGCAGTACTTCGGCAGTACTTCTTTGATTTCCCATGGAATTATTTCTGCTTCCATGGCCGAGGACCCTCGGAGAGTGCTGAACGCATTACCGAGGTAATCCTATCGGGCATGGAAGCATACATTCCATTCTCTTTCTCTCAGACTAATGCTAAAAAATCTTGGTTTACTCACGCCTGTTCTACTGCTGTCCGCAATAAGGAGGAAGCATTCAAACGGTACCGACGCCTTAAAACTCAAGACTCTCATTCTTCATATGTTTCTGCCCGGAATCAAGCCAAATCTGTTCTTCGACTTGCCAAACACACTTTCATCAATAATAAATGCACTGAACTATCCAACTCTAGCTCTTCCCAAGCTTTCTGGCATCTAGCCAAAAACCTCTCCAACAATTTCTCTTCCTCGTCTTTCCCTCCCCTTTCCCACTCTGATGGCACAACCATCACTTCTTCCTCTGACAAAGCTAAACTCTTCGCTCAAACTTTTGCTAGAAACTCCGCCTTGGATGATTCCGGTGCTATTCCTCCCTCTCCTCCCTCCTCTCTCTTACTTATGTCTAATATCCTAATCTCTTCTAAAGATGTACTTTCTACCCTCTCTGGGCTTAACACTAATAAGGCGTACGGTCCGGACGGTGTTCCTCCTGTTGTTCTCAAAAACTGTGCTTCCGTGCTGACTCCCTGCCTAGGCAAACTCTTTCGTCTCTGTCTATCCTCTAACGTCTTCCCTTCATGCTGGAAGTTTGCTCACATTCAACCTGTCCCAAAGAAGGGTGACCGCTCTCAACCCTCCAACTATCGTCCAATTGCTCTTATCTCTTCTCTTTCTAAAGTTTTTGAAACTATTCTTGCTTCCAAATTTCTTAAGCATTTCTCTTCTCATAATCTGCTCTCAGATCGCCAGTATGGCTTCCTTAACCCTTAAAAAGCGGCTCACCACATAAGTCGTTTTTAATAAAACTGGACTATGTGGCGGCGCTCGACATAGGTCGAGTGGCAATTTCAGCACGTAATGTTGCTGAGAGAGAGAGACAAGTGGTGGCAGGAGACTAGCGAGCGTATGACTGCTCCAGACCACCGCGGCGAACCTACTGACACGAATCTCAGCTCCCTCCTCCCTCTCTCACTCGCTATATACGGAATTGTATCGGGAAAGTGGCTAATTACCTGCTTTTTGCACTCGCGTTGCACGGTTATTGCAAGAAAACTAGCCATCATAAAAGGATCGTTATGGTGTCATTCGAAAGCTCTGTTTATGCCCTTTCAGGGATAGATACTTGTTTTACGTTCTGGGTCTTATTTAGGCATGAAAATGATCACGTAAACAGCCTTATTTTGGCTAAAAACACCCCGCTGGGCGGTACATATAAATAAACCGCATAGGCCGCTAAAGAAGGGTTAAGGGTCGCTCTACTGGTGATCTTCTTTCATATCTTACTAACTCTTGGTCATCCTCCTTTCGGGACTTCGGTGAGACTTTTTCTATTGCACTAGACATATCGAAAGCCTTCGATTGAGTCTGGCATAAATCTTTAATTTCTAAACTACCCTCCTTCGGTTTCTATCCCTCCATCTGTGCCTTTGTCTCTAATTTCCTTTCCGGCCATTCCATAGCCGCGGTTGTGGACGGCCATTGTTCACTTCCTCACCCTATAAACTCCGGTGTTCTTCAGGGCTCTGTCCTATCTCCTATTATCTTTCTAATTTTTATAAATGATCTCCTTAACTGTACCTTAATTCCCATCCATTCATACGCAGACGACTCAACCTTACACTACTCCCTTAGTTTTTCAGAACGCCCCAGCCAGCAATCCCTCAACGACAAACGTAATGAAGCCATAGAACTCTTAAATTCTGATCTAAATACTATTTCCAATTGGGGCAGAGAAAACCTTGTTAACTTTAATGCTTCCAAAACCCAATTTCTCCATCTATCTACCCGTCAGGATCTCCCAGCGGACTATCCCTTATTCTTCAGCAATACAAAAATCAACCCTTCATCTTCTCTCAGTATTCTTGGTGTCTTCTTTTCTTCTGCTCTCATTTGGAAGGACCATATTACCAGTCTTGCTAAGGCAGCCTCCCAGAAGCTGGGTGTGCTCAACCGCCTTAGGGGGTTCTTTTCCCCTGCACAGCTTCTTGCTCTGTACAGGGGCATAGTGCGCCCTTGTATTGAGTATTGTTCACATGTGTTGGGAGGTTCCTCTCACACCGCTCTCCTAGACAAAGTTGAAAGGAAGGCTTTTCGTATCATTAACTCCCGTCCACTCACCAACTCTCTGCAATCTGTCTCTCTCCGCCGCAATGTTGCATCTCTCTCGCTATTCTATCGCTACTAATAATCAGTGTTCCTCAGAGCTATCCCAGTGCATACCACCTCCTTTACGTAGGGCACGTGGTACCCGTCTTGCAACTCAATCCCACCCCTATTCTGTGCAACTCTCCAACCCAAGAGTGAAACGTTACTCTCAAACTTTCTTCTACTCAACAGCTGAGCTCTGGAACTCTCTCCCAGAATCAGTCTTTCCCTCTTCCTATGACTTAAATTGCTTCAAACTCCGTGTGTCCAGGCATTTTGGCTCGAACGTCCCTTGATTTTGGCCCTGTCACTCTTTCAACTATGGGGGAGGCACTCACTATAGGCAGTTATGCCTTTTGCCTCCCTCAATCACATAGAAAAAAAATAAATAAAATTAAAATATAAATGAACTAAATGTATTCATCTGTCAGTTTATCTACAGCCCAACGTGCACAATTATACAGCGAATATTTTACCGGTTGGTTGAAGGAAAACAAGTGGATGAAAACAGTGAGGCTCCAACCGTATGAGGGTGTAGATTGTAGCGTATCATTGGCAAGTAAGGCGTGGTGAAGCCATATGTAGCGGAGCCAAGCCAGACTACCGGAACGAGCGGAGACAATGCAGAACAGATCGAAGCTAGAGAAACCATGCAAGACTGCACAACAAGTCAAAACTGTAGCTGAACAAGTGGCTGAACAGGGCAAGATAATTATATATAATATCATATCCTATAATATAATAAAATTATATTATATATACACAATATGTACAGGGTGTATTAAAAAAATGCTTACAGACTTAAACTACTAAGTACCGATTAAAAAAAAAAAAAAAATTATTCTATAAAAAATACCAAATAGTTAAATCATTAATGAATTAAAGGACAAAGTAAAATATTCAACGCAGTCCAAGCAGGTGCTATAATCCGAACACTGACATTGGTTTCCCCCTTCACCCCCTTCCTCCCCCCCCCCCCCCCCCCCGCCCCCCAATCTCTTAGTTTATAGTAAGCATAGTGAAATATAATCTTAATCAGTTTTCGGGGTGAAATATTGTAAGTTATATTCCCTTTATAAACCGTTTACAACTCAAAATATTTTCTGCTAATGCCAAAACAAAACAAAAAATCTTTCAACATAGGAAAGACCGAAGGAATCTTGGATGAAGCAAATTACGATCCACATGTGGTCATCAGATATAACTGTCATATAATAGTAAAATAAAGCAATGTTGAAAGATAAATAAAACCAGACAATGTGGGCATTACAAAGTTATTTCCTAATGTTATTTATATCATTGTACAGTCATGAACATTAATTCAGATACAAACTTATTCCAAGCAGTCTCGGGTTGAATTGAATCTCCTTATTAATTTTTACTGGGTATTTGCATTTTAGAGATTCGTTTTATCAGTTCGAGACTGATACTGTACATGGTCATTACAGTGTAATAATAAGAGATTTTCATTTGTTTTATCATTCCCACCAACTGATGTAATACAGTTTTGAGAAATCAATTATACCCAACATTTTTATAATTGAGTCTTTATACCGAGACAAAACATTTCCGGGAACTTCATTCAACATAGGAAAAATCAGTTCCCAATGAATCTATGAATCAAAAACTATGTTTCATAACAGATTGAATTACCTTCTGCTGCGTTCGGATACCCAACCCAGACTTAGGCATCAGCATTATATCCGTGAACAGAGTTACAAATGTTACATATTTGTTTACCATAAACTGCTGCTTGTAACTAGTATTTTTTTGCTAACCACATAATATCATCACCATATTCTAAGACAACTTTGATATTATAATTACTAATGTGTGAATATGTAAACCTATACTCTCCCTTTAGTTAAGTCCATAGTAAACATGTTTATCATGCATAATTTATTTAGTGCTTTACTCGTAACCCTGTTTTGCTACATTTCTAAATAAGCATATATCTCATTAATAATACATATCTGGGAAAATGTGATATCACAATATATGTTCAATTTCCATTTTACATTGTGTTCATCATAGTCTGTAACATTTGTTTTAATACACCCTGTATATATATATATGACAGTGTGGTAATCCCGACACTGACTTACGGAAGCGAAGCATGGACGTTGGTGGAGAAACTCAGACCAAGAGTGAGAGGGGTGGAAATTAGTTACTTAAGAAGTGCATGCAGAGTTACATAGAGGGATAGACAGACGAATGAGGAAGTAAGAAAGAGGTGTGGTGTGGAGGTAGATGTGCTGGAAAGTGTGAAAAGGAACACCTTGAGATGGTTCGGCCATGTGGAACATATGGGAACCGAGAGAATGATTAAGAAGGTGTACGAGAGCGAGGTGGAAGGACAGAGAGGGAGAGGTAAACCGAAAGAGAGGTAGAAGGATGGAGTGAAGAAGTATATGGATGAAGGCGTGCTGGTTGGGAGGAGGGGCGTCGACTGACGGGGGATATACAGCTAATAACATGCCCAAAGGAGGCAGAGGGGATCACGACGTCAGGCAACAGATATATATATGTATATTCATAAGTAGATACATACAATGAAATAATGAAAGATTCGAATAGTGAACTGAATTCAAAGTACAGCTATTTACAAATGTTCGTAAGCTCTTGCAATTTTCTTTATGAAATTATCTACATTTAGAATATATGAAATAAAATCAGCTATATATATATATATATATATATATATATATATTGTAGGTTAGATAATTGAACATAATAGTAGGAGTGGGAATGTGTTGCAAAGCAGGTACCACCTATGCTCTACTAAGGAAGGAGGAATACACTGAGAAAGCTCTGAAAAACAGTGATAATTTTTACTAGTGGTAAAAGTGAAAGACCGAGATATGCAATCTTGCAACGTGTTGAGAGGGATTATAGAAAAAGTGTAAGAAATTATTTGATGAAACGAAATACATTTGAGTTTACCCTTTTGGGAAGTGCGGTCTGTGCGAAACCTTAATACATGGGCAGTACCCCTTTACAAAATAAGAAGCTGTGCGGGGTTATAGAACCCACATAGAAGAAATAGAGACACCTAGAATATTTAAAGAAGACAAAAGGTTGATTTGTGTGTTGTTGAAGAGAAAGTGATAGTCATTTGGAAGAATGTGAAATTGGGTTTTAGATGCATTGAAAGCAACAATGCTATCACTGCCCTACAAAATAAAGTTGATAGATTAAAAGGTAAGTGTGCAATGGCTTCATCATGAAATTTTAGATCTGACTGAATGATGGGTCGTTGTGGAAAGCTAGATTAATAGTGTAGGTTAGTGTTATCGGCATATGTTTGTATAGGACTAGAGGAACAGTTAAAAAGAGCGTTAATACATTTTATAAGTAGAGCTAGAGATAGGACGAAGCGAGCAATGACCACCCACAGCTAAGAGAAAGGGGGTGAAGAAGAAATAATAGTACCAAATTCATCTTGGACAGTTTGAGCAAAGAGTTTAGCTTTGTCAGAGGAAGAAGTGACGATGGTGCTGTCGGACTGGAAAAGTGGAAGGAAAGATGAGAAAGTAAAATTGTTGATAAGGTTTTTGGCAAAATACCAGAAACACTGGGAAGAGCTAGAGAGAGAAAGAAATACATTTGTTATTGATGTAAGAAGTGTTGGCAAGTCGAAGAACAGATTTGACTTAATCGGGCCAGAACAAAATAACAAGTACTAGATTCTTGAGTTTGAAGGTGATGGTAATGTTTGATTGCTTTCTCTTTATATATTATTACTGCGGACAGCAGTAGAGCAAGCGTGAATAAACCAATTTATGTATGCATATTGAGAGAAATCAAATGGAATGTATGCCTCCATGCCTGAGATGATTACCTTGGTAATGTGTTCAACACATTCCGAGAGTCCCTGACCATGGAAGCAAAAATCATTGCATGGGAAATAATATTGGTACTGCTGAAGAACCTCGCAGTCGGCAGCTCGTAAATGACTATCTGGAAACCACTTCTTCAGAGTAATTTAACATCAATATCCATTTAAAAAGAAAACAAAACAGTGCAAACCCTCTTCCTCTGACTCATCATCTCCATTGCAGCCAGGGTAAACATAGAATTTCAAAGCTGGAAAGGCTCGTGCCACTCTTTTCCGGGACCCTACCCATTTTCACCTTAATAGCATTAGGCGCATAAAGGCCAAGATACCCAAATCACCTATCCTCATCTTGTTTACGCCCCTCTGCCCCGGCTGTCTCCATGATGGGTGGAAGGAGGTTTCGGGAGAGGCAGGTGGCGGGGAAAAATGTACATAGGGTAAGTACTATTTGTTATGCATGACCACTGTCCAGTATATACTTATATATTCTGGGTAACATTTGTGTGAGGGGAGCAAGAGCAGCAGCAGGAGTGGTGTTAGTGGTGAAATACAGCTAATAACATGACCAAAGGAGGCAGAGGGGAATTGGTTAAACACAGGTAGAGGAGGAGGAGGAAAATTAGGACATGAAGGGAGGACAGAAGGAGAATATGGAAGAAAGGAGGAATCGAGAAAGTGAAGGAAGGAGGTGGGAGAAGGTGATTAGTAGGTATGGAGATATTGAAGAGATGATTTGGAAGACAGGGAGGCAAATAAACATACATAGATACGGACAGACAAAAGATTGAAAGACAGGTGACAAACATAAAATAATGAGTAGAACTTTCAAGCAGTCACATACTCAGACAATCATACATACATATAGACACATACACACACGTACGAACAATCACATACCATTTCTTCCCATTCACACACACACATCTCTCCATTTCTCTCTATCTGTCTCTCTCTCTCTCTCTCTCTCTCTCTCTCTCTCTCTCTCTCTCTCTCTCTCTCTCTCTCTCACAAACACAAATATGCCTACATTAATAACAATCAGGATATATTGAGAACATCAAGTTAAGGACCAGTGCGAAAATTAAAATATTAAATCAGAATAAGATGATAGTATATTAATAGGTGAATGTGAAAACATTAGTTAAACCTATAATATATTAATTAACCGAAATATATATATAAATATATATGAATACAATAAATGAATGCATGTTGAATACCCCTATATTATAAGAACTAATATGAAGCGACTATACTGTATACTGAAACTGTGGCTACTCCTTGACAAGAAGTTAACTGTAATCTCCTGTGTTTCCCTCGGTGAAATTATAGATATTCTGGCTAACAATAAATGTGTTTCAGTATGGGGTATTACGTTATTAAAAGGTTAGACAAGTGTTCACATACTTTCTACATACATAGGAATATGGATGAGTGGATAAGTGGAATAATTGACATTTACCAATAAACATATAACGAATTAACATATGTACACAATTAAGAAACCTAACATTTTGTTGAAAGAGAGAGAGAGAGGGAGAGAGTGTATGAGAGTATCCAGATCACTGGGAATTGTTTACATTGCCCCCGACAATGCAGATCATGAAGGACATTGACGTATTACATTTTCAATATACTATCACCAATTAATGACTTACATATCGGGTAATCTGATAATATTTTAGTAAGCTCATCAATTAACTGTGAGGGTAATTCAGATAGAGTTTGCCCATTTATAAAATTAATGCGTGGGAGAGAGAGAGAGAGAAGGTTCCCAACTTAACTCGTTCAATGCCATGAAATGATCGATATTTAAGAGAAAGTTGAGAGCTTATAGGGAAAGAGGAGAAATATGAAACTGCAATGCAAGAGGCTACCTAACTAAACTATATATACTCTATAGTGACTGCAAAAGATTATCCTGGTATATATTATGTACCGGTATCATTGCAACAAAACAATTGGATATATTGAGAGGAAACAAAATTATAGGATGCTTGCCCCTTGTATGGGATTAGAGGGTTGTTGGCTCAGTTTATTGCATAAGCTGCATAGATAATAATTATAGTGTCATGAACTTGGATTAAATATATGATTAGATTAGCTAAGTATTTGAATAATTGGCTAGCATATATCGTTGTTTGTAGGTCTTCTAAGGTATGGTCAACCAACAGCCACCTGGTCATTGGATGTGTACATTTGACGACTAATTTTGAATTATATAATCTGCAAAACTGTTTCCTTAAGCTAGGTTCTGAAACATCAGTGACATAAGGCACTTTTTGTCTTGCTTGGGTTCGATACTAAATTCATGTGAGTTGTTCGGTTCTAAGGTGAATGGAGAGAGCTTTCCTCTTTGCTTTTAGTATGAAAAATGGGGGATATTTTAAGTGGGTGAAAGTTTTGAAAATGAGGTTTTGCTCAATTTGGAAAAAGATAAGGAAGACGGGAACATTGATTAGATGTAAGAAGGAAGGTAGACATAAATATCTCTTTTAATAACATGGTGTATTTTCCAAGGATATTTTGCTAACACTAAGCAAATTTACGCAGCTTAGGAAGTACCTTTAGCACTGATAGGGGTGAATTTGATCTAAAGCAAGCCTACAATTCTTACAGATCTTCCTTAAACTAAATTTAATCATCAAATAGTTGATTGGATAAAAAACACATGTAACAAGATTAAACCAGGGAAGGAGGACGAGAGATAAATGAAAGGAAGGGAAGAGGAAGGGGAAGGAACAAAGCGGATAGAGGAACAGAAATAAAATATGTCCGCATCATTATTTCACTGCGGTGGTCTGTAAATCCCCTTCCTTTTGACGACACAGATTCCATTTCTATATTTACAGCAACATTATGTGGGGCAGACGACAAGATTCCTGTTGGGGCATAACTCATGTAGTGAGAGTGTTAGCTGAAAGAATCATGCCTATTTTCAAACATGAACAGTATATCCTTTGGTGTGTTATTAGAAGCCATCAATAGCATGCCAAATCAATTGGGGGGGGGGGGGGGGGGCAAGCCAACGCTGTCCTCTATTAAATTGAATAGCTAGTCAAATCTCATGTCATATTGTGTGATACGAAACTGATGTAACTAAAATATTAAGAACTTTAAGCACCAAAAGACAACCACTGACAAGCAAAATCAATGCAACACTGTTTTAGCTACCTTTAGAAACAGGTTTTGGAGAAATTGAAGCAATTTGTTGAAATAGAAACAAAAACACATGACTTTGAAAATTCGATAATGGCATTTTTGCCATTATCACCAGATAGTGCAAATAAAGTGCCTTCAGTAAATACACTAGGGCATTGCTCATGTACTATAATCAAAGAATGTTGGACAGGGCTGAAAAAAGACAGCATGATGAAATTGAAGAAGCTGCAGAGAACGAAAGCATGGCAGGATCAGGCAAATGATCACGTAGGGAGAGTTGGCAAACTTCTTCAAAAGAGACATGTATATAATTATGACTGTGGTAAAACCGGACTTATCTTAGAAAAGGTTCTACAAACAAAGCTTGACTCCTATATTCGAGAAGCTGCTCTGAAAGTTGGTGACACAAAGCTTATTGCAAAGTTAGCAGCAGGCGATGTGATCGCTATTGTTATGTATTGCCTTAATTAAACTAATTGCTGGTGGGATAGAGGTAACTAATTAAGAGTGGGTATATGTGACTATTTATTTGTACATAGGAGATAGGTACATGAAAAATGGGGGATATTTTAAGTGGGTGAAAGTTTTGAAAATGAGGTTTTGCTCAATTTGCAAATACTCCTCCGAGCAAATACGTAAGGCACGTAGATAAAAGCCTATCACAATTGCCTGCTTACTCCTGTTGTCAGTGGAAGAATACAAATTTACGAAGTCATTTTTGTTGGTCGCTTTTCTAAAAACTGTAAACTTTAAATCGTTTCCGTTTTCAATTAAAAGGGCATCAAGGAAAGGTAAACTGTCGTAATTTTCACATTCTACAGTAAACTGAATACTGGGTTCTATGCTATTTATTCTACTTCCAAGGTTTCCTAAGTCTAACCTACGTGGAGATATCACTAGGACATCATATACGTATCTCAGCCAAGTCACGCCTCTAGGAACTATCTCACTGAAACTGTTTGCTTCTAAATGCTCTAAAAACAAATTAGACAAAACACCACTAAGCGGACTGCCCATCGCCATACCAGACTTTTGCTTGTAGACTGCATCACTGAAGGTGAAAAAGCAATTTGAGACACACAGTTCTACCAGGTCAACAAAATCATGAATGGGAATGGGCAGAGAGTCATTCACAGTTAAAACTCCCTTTAATACATCTAATGCCTTATTTGTTGGAACGTTGGTAAAGAGGGATGTAAAATCAAAGATGGCCATCTGTTTATTTCTCATGCTAAAATTTTGTAACTTATTTATTAGATCTCCGGAGTGTTTCAAGTTCTTATCACTGATACTTCCTATTTTAGTGGATAGTGCTTTAGCTAAAATACCAGATAATCCGTCCAGTAATGTGCAAACACCAGAAACAATGGGGCGAAGAGGAACATTGGGTTTATGTAATTTGGGTAGACAATAAACATACGCGGGGGAATGAATTTTTGGTAGGGAATATAACAACTTCTTCCCTTCAGCTGATTTGTTTAGGATCTTGTTTCTGGTGTTGGCACATTACTGCACGGATTATCTGGTATTTTAGCTAAGCACTATCCACTAAAATAGGAAGTATCAGTGATAAGAACTTGAAACACTCCGGAGATCTAATAAATAAGTTACAAAATTTTAGCATGAGAAATAAACAGATGGCCATCTTTGATTTTACATCCCTCTTTACCAACGTTCCAACAAATAAGGCATTAGATGTATTAAAGGGAGTTTTAACTGTGAATGACTCTCTGCCCATTCCCATTCATGATTTTGTTGACCTGGTAGAACTGTGTCTCAAATTGCTTTTTCACCTTCATTGATGCAGTCTACAAGCAAAAGTCTGGTATGGCGATGGGCAGTCCGCTTAGTGGTGTTTTGTCTAATTTGTTTTTAGAGCATTTAGAAGCAAACAGTTTCAGTGAGATAGTTCCTAGAGGCGTGACTTGGCTTAGATACGTAGATGAGGTCCTCGTGACAGTGGCGTAGCTAAGGGGGGGGGGGGGGGGGGGGGGGGGGGGGGGCTGTTTGAAATCGCCCCCCGGGCCCCCAAGAGAAGGGGGCCCCCAAATGGATCTGAAAATAATATTAATTATACTAATAGTTACTGTATATATAAGTAATATTAATAATGAGTAAAATAAACACCATGTGTGTTTTCTGATTTAACCTCTTTCTTTTCTTCTATCCTGCGACGTCATGGGTATTTAAAATTAGAAAAATAACGATCACTCCATCAGTATTGATTTGGCGGTGCAAGGGGAAACATCGTCGCTCTCGCTCCTAGCCTCCTACCCGCCACTTGCTTAGGACGCACTGCCTATAGGTAGGCCGAATGATTATACTTTATATACATTACAAAATAGCACTATTGAGTTTGACAGTTGGTTAATATACTGTGTTTTTCGTAAGCATGTGTAAGGGAATAATAAGATATAGCCTAATTTGACAACAAAACACATGGTGATTGTTAGTAAGTTGAGTGTATAATCGAAGATTAGGCCTACATACAATTATATATAAATATATGAATAAAAATTTCGGTAATATTTTCTTTTTCGTGAACTGTAGGCTAATGGTCAAATCGATAGCTATATTTCATAGATAACCTATGTACTTAACCTTGTGAGAAAGTTGAGTGGTATCGAAGATATTTGTAGAGTAGGCTAAACTTCTAAAGTGCTAAATATTTAGCCTTGAAATTTGTAGGACTATGTTTTGGTCTCATATTTTTTTCTCGAACTGTAGGGGGCCTAACATAGCCTATACAATGTTTATGGTCTTACTAAACCTTAGCTTTATCGTGAAAAAGATGCATAGTCGTTTAATATTAGTCAATTAAGTATGGGTGCAATACATCAGCTAAAATAGAGCATAGAGAGGCAACATTAATGGTGTAGAGTGTAGGCTACCTTGGTTAGGCTATGAGCACTATGACTCATTCTTTCAAATTTAGACTCTGGATCACTTTTATTTATGCTACCATACGCCTTCCATATAGGCTATGGTGGCTGTACATATCAAGCCCAGGAACTGTGAAATAAGAAGGAACACAGTTGTGAGCATTGAATACTCGTTTGTAGGTTAATCTAGCCCTTTGGCTGGTTCAGGGTCAGGTGCAAACGTTGGTAAGCTTTCTAACAAGTTACTGGGATTCTCAAGAAGAGGCCCCCTGTAGTGAGATTTGAGGTAATGTATAGCTTGATTAGGCCTACCAATGACGCCTATTTTAACTCCCTAACGCCAGTGGTGGGGTTGAAATAATATTTTAATGTTATCACGTTTCATGTACATTATTATTTTTTATTATTTTATTAGTATTATATTTTATATTCTTATTTCAGACATGCCTAATGAACGACAAAGAGAAAGAGTTCATCAAAGTGGTATATGTTTTACAGTGTTGTACCATCCATTGTACATGTATTCCTAATCCATTAGATAACGGTGATATAATAATTAATTGTATATTAAATTATTACCAGTACCCCACTATTGAGTCATGGATATCGTCAAAATGCACCTAGGTAGCATTATTATTCTAAAATTTTCTCGGGGGGGCTTACAGCGCCCCCCCGAACCCCCCAGCTGATTAGGCTCGCTTCGCACGCCACCCCCACCCCCTTCTATAATAAGCAAACCATGGAGGGGGCCCCTCCAGGCACCAAGCCCCCTGGGCCTCCAAATCTCTAGCTACGCCCCTGCCTCGTGATAGCTCCACGTAGGTTAGACTTAGAAAACCTTGGAAGTAGAATAAATAGCATAGAACCCAGTATTCAGTTTACTGTAGAATATGAAAATTACGACAGTTTACCTTTCCTTGATGCCCTTTTAATTAACCTCTGGACTGCAGATCTACTAATATGAAGTTTTACTGGTGCGCTGTGGAACTCCTTATATAATCCCAGGCCTAAAATAAAAACATTTAAACCAGCCCAGTATCAATTTTTGGTTTTTGTTTTTTTGTTTTTTTTTATTGCCCCTTGGCCATAGCAAATATCACTCCTCTACATCCCCTCCTTCCCCCCCCCCTCCCTTCAATTATCACCTATTCTCCCTGTTATTCCCTTATTTCGTCGGTATATTTTCGTGCTATCAATAGCGAGTCATAAGAGGGGTGTGCTTGTATGTGCTACACAGCGAATGAAAGAGAGAAAGAGACAATTACACGACAGTGTCCCTCCAGACGTCGTGACGGGTGGCAGGCTGGCTCAGCCTTTAGTTATGTAACTTCCGATCTAATTTGCCGATTTTGACCATCCAAACGCTGTTTCCACTTGTTTTATTGTTGTAACAGGTTACTATCTTCATAATCAACATAAAATAGGCGCATATGGGTAAGTATTAATGGTACGATGACGATTTGAGTGAAGGAAACAGTTGAAATACCTCCGCACCCCGGCACGGTGTTCACTACCCCACCTCAGCACTTCTTAGGTTAAAGACGGAAACGATTTAAAGTTTACAGTTTTTAGAAAAACGACCAACAAAAATGACTGTACATTTTTATTCTTCCACTGACAACAGGAGTAAGCAGGGAATTGTGATAGGCGTTTATCTACGGGCCTTACGTATTTGCTCGGAGGAGTATTTGCAAATTGAGCAAAACCTCATTTTCAAAATGTTCACCCACTTAAAATTTCCCCCATTTTTCATAAGAAAAGCAAAGAAGAAAGCTCTCTCCATTCACGTAAGAACCGAACCAAAACAAAAACCCAACAAAATGTTAATTTTACCCAGATCAAAGGTAGCTGACACCGTATCTAATATCATGATGAGAGCAGGAATCGAAATAGTTCGAACTGGCGGGGTCACAATCGGAAATGTCGTGAAAAGGGTTAGTAAACGGAAGAATGAAAACAGTGAAGCAGGTGTTTATGAAGTTCCATGTGCCTCCTGTAATAAATTATATATTGGCGAAACATACCGAGGTCTAAAAAAAGAGGATAACAGAACACAAACGGATATGGAGAAATTTAGAATGAGCAATGCGGTGGTAATACATAGATTAGACACGGGGCACGGTATAAACTATGACGAAGCTAAGCTAGTAAAATGCGAAACTGACACACGTAAACGGAGATGTTTTGAATCGGCTCATATTGTTTTAAACGACACCATGTGTTACGATCGGGTCTCGTATAAATCAGTGGCTCTTATACATTGGACTAGACTGGCATAAATGCATCAACGGAAACGCTAGATCCAACCCCTGATATATAATCCCGTCGAACAAAGAACACATATACCCTCCAGAGTTATACCTGCGATAGCGGGGTATCTTAACTCTCAGTATCTATGTGCTTCTACTATAGGCTGATGTTCTCTGAAACAGCCTATTACCTATAACATATGGTTGCTTAGTTATGGTACACAAGGAAAAGATAGTTAACTTAATTAAATCACAAGAGTGATCTAATGCGAACAAGAAGAAGGTTTACTTAACGTTACTTTAATCAATAATATCTGTCACTCCTTTATGAAAGAAAGTGTTCTAAAGTCCTCAAGCACCGAACAAGGAATCTTCTGAATAATGTCGGATGCTACTAAGAAGAAAGTATCGGAAATGGAACCACAAAATAGCAGGAGGCAGGACAATGCACGTGTAGGCTAAATACACAAAAAGGCTGGACCTATAATGTTATTGGACACAAGAATATTATAAGCGGTGCAACAGTAATAATGCTCGCCACGAAAAAGTAGTACTCCTATTAACAAAACCGGTCTATGCTGGTTGTGTCTCTCTACAGCAACCTAGACCTCAAAATGCTTGTGTAGAAATAATAGGTATGCATAAAAGAGTATATGATCTAATCCAGCTAATGTCTACCCGGGTTAATAAAGTCTAGCTGGGATGCGCAAAGGTACAGAATTCTGGTGGAGCAAGGCAGCTCCTAGCCTAGTGTGGACCTTGGGTCTGTGCAGCCTGATTACGTTAATATGAAGGGGTGCTCTCTTGAGGATTCTCGATCACAAGTATCGAGTATCCTCCTGGCGACCCTCAAAAGTAAAAGCAAATAGAGTTAGAACAGTGTTGGGTGGATTAGGCAAGCAGCCCTTACGCACTACACAGTCTAAACTCCAAGGTACACAGACAAAAGATCCACCCAGGTAACCCACAGAATCCGTAGTGTCGTGCAGCTCAAAACTAGCCTACACACAGTGAAAACACCAACAGCAAGGTACCTGATCCCTAGTCTAGCATTATTTAACCCTGTAGAAACATTAGTGATAGATGGAGACAGTCCGAGCAATACAATCTCCCAAAAAGACAATGACTCTCTTCAACCTTAGCCTAGTACATAAGAAATGTGAGATTCAGCATATAATACAGTCTGGCCACCAATTCAAGGTGTGGATGCAGGGAACCAGAGGGGGATTGATATTAATAAAAGGTGAGGAAGTAGTGGAAATGATAGAGGCAGTAGGAGAGAAAGATTCTAAGACAAGAGTGTGGAACAGTTCATGGGAGATGCTTGGAGTACGATGTCTGGGACGGATCTGACCAGGATATTCCCAGGGACCGCATGGGTGGAGTCCCAGTTCGCAGGAATGGCACGAGGGCGCGCGACAGTCGCCCAGTAAGCAGCCGCCTAGTAGGCCGTGTTAGGCAGGAGGCAACGAATCCCGCGAGGCCTATGTAAGGGGGCCAGCCACGCGCCACACTCATCACCAAGTCACACCACCTGGTCTCTCTCTCTCTCTCTCTTTCCCGCTCGCCTTCCCATCATTCAACTTCTTAACTCAATACTTTCAATTGACTAAATAAAATAGAAAGGATTGTGACAGACGAAAACAAAGAACAGTTCTGAACTGTCTGCAACACAAGCTTTCTCGAGAAGGAAAGTACACAATGATAGGTAGACTGTAGCTACATTCTCTGCCCTGGCGAGTCCTAGCGAGTAAGCCATGCGGTTCTGGGGGAAGCGGTGAGCGTCACACCCCACCCAAGATTTTTAAGAGGCTCCAACTATGAGCTCTAAATCTGACACGCAGAACCCATACAAAATTCGCCACTCCTAGTCACCCAGCGACAATGAAATGTAAAGCACAGTTCTCTTCAAAATAACACATTATAAAAATGAACAACCCCTCCCAACACAATAGATTAAATTACATAGTTATGCTCATAAGAGCGAGCTTCACTAGCCCAGCCTTCTGAGAGGAGTACAACTCAGAATTTCTGCTATAACATACTTAAACAAAATTTAACTATCAAAGAAAGAGTTTTTATAGGATTTTTATATTTTTAATATGTTTATGGCGGCTGCACTACAGGGACAAGCCTAGTTTTTTCTTCTATACCAACACAGCAACTCCTACTTTACGACCCCATATGCTGGGCTACACACGCGAGCCAACAAGCACCAGACGTAAACATACTAATCAAACCAAAGTAGGAGGCTACCCTTGTGATGATCTACCCCGGGTCTTCCACCCTCGATAAGCAATCTGCAATCACATTCTCAGAACCGGCAATATGGCGTATGTCTAGGTTGTATTCCTGCAACATTAATGACCACCTGGTCAGCCTCATATTCCGGTTATGGAATTGATTCAGGAACTTGAGGGGGCGATGGTCGGTGTAGATCACCACAACTGGTCCATAGGCTGGAACATACACCTCAAAGTGCCTGAGTGCTAGCACAATCGCCAGCAGTTCCTTCTCAACTACTGAATAGTTCTTCTGCGCCGAGTTGAACTTTTTTGAGAAGAAACTGACTGGGTGCTCCAGCCCATCTTTGTCTGATTGCATCAGAACAGCACCAGCCCCCACACCACTGGCATCAGTTGCCAGCTGGAATGGTCGGCTAAAGTCCGGGGCCCTGAGGATTCGGTGAGTACACAACAGGTGTTTTACTAGCAAAAAAACCCTCTCACACTGCCCACTTAAACTTTCTATCTTTGGCCAATAGGTCCGTCAGAGGAGCCAGCACAGTAGAATAGCCCTTTATAAAGCGGCGGTACTAACCAATCATGCCCAAAAACCTCATGATATGCTTCTTGGTGGACGGCCTGGGGAAGTGGTTAATAGCCAATATCTTGTTCTGTGGGGGTGCACACCTGGCCCAAACCCACCATGAACCCCAGATTCTGCACGGTAGCCCGCACAAAATCACACTTTCCCAGGTTGACCACCAAGTTTGTCTCGCTTAATTTCTTAAATAGGGATTCTACATGTTCACAGTGGCTCTTGAAATCGTCATCGTAGATAATGACGTCGTCCAGGTACACGGTACAGTTCGGAATGTCAGCCACTAACTCGTTCATCAAGCTTTGGAAGGTCGCTGGTGCGTTCTTTAGACCGTACGGTATGACATTACAACGATATGTAGCACCATCCACCACAAAACCACACACCTCTTTCGCCTGTTCAGACAAAGGCACCTGCCAGTAACCTTTTACCAGGTCCACCTTGGTCAAGAACTTGGCCCTGCCAATCTTGTCTACACAGTCATCGACCCGGGGAAGAGGATATGGGTTGGTGGGAGTCAAGCCGTTTAGCCCGTGGAAATCAGCACAGAAGCGCACCTTACCATCCGGCTTAGGTTGCAGCGTTATGGGAGATGTCCACTTTACCGCCCCCTTCTCGATCAGTCCCTGTTGCAACATATACTCCAACTCCGCCCGGAGGGCCGGAAGTTTAACAGGGGCACCCTATAGGGCACTGATTTGAAGGGTGGGTGGTCTCCGACATCAACGTCGTGCAACTCATGAGTAGTGAGGCCTGGGTGTTCCGCAAATACAGTAGGGTATAAACAGAATAGGCGCTCGACAGCCACACGCTGTTGCTCAGGTAGGTGTTGCAAAGCCACATGAGCCGCCTGTCTCGTGTTTCCCGCCCACTGATCTGCAGAAACATGATAATCCCAGTTGTCATCCACCTGCGCATGACTGTCCCGTTCTCCTTCTCCACCTTGACTGCTGAAAGTCATCACGGGGACAGTGAGAGGCTCAGGTGGGCGCCTCACATACTCCTTCATCAGGTTGACATGACATAACTGATTCCTCTTACACCTGTCTGGAGTGGCCACCAGGTAATCTAAGTCCGAGAGCTTCTCTGCTACCCTATAAGGACGAGCGTACTTTGCGGATAAGGGGTGACCTACAAGAGGGAGTAGTATCAACACCTCCTGACCCACGTGAAACTCCCTGAGTTTCACCTTGTGGTCGTACCTGTCCTTCATGAGGGCCTGAGAGCCTACCAGATTGCGGTCAGCCAACTCCAGACTATGCAACATTCGTTCTCTACTCTCAAGTTCGACAGCACCGTCACTACACTTTAGAACCTCCAGGTCTTCTAGCTGCAATTTGCGAATATCTGAGGGAGCTAGCCTGTCTAAGTGTTTGCGAAACAACTCATGCCCTCCCCCAACATCGAACTTTGCATCCCGTTGCTCTCTCCGTGTATACCGTTTCTGCCTCTGAGTCTCTTTAAGCCCTGCCTCTACACTCTCAGTGACAGGTGGTGGTGCTTCTCCAGACTAATAATGGTGCTAATACTGAGTCCCCGAGAAGCGCTGCTGGTACTAGACTCTCCACCGTATCAGCTTTCAGCACCTTCTCGTGACCGTTCCTCCGCTTATTTGGAGACTGTTGGTTAGGCTGTGACTCCCTGGATGCGAGAGATCTGGTTACAACACACGCCATTGGTTGCACCTGACACTTATCAACCCACTCCTGTTCCTCCCTACTCACGTCGGCCGGCTCCTCGGCAACGACTAAGGGTGAAACCTTAGAAGCAGGCACCGCAAACTCATTGCCGAGAAGGAGGTCGACGCCCCCAACAGGTAATTTCTCCACGATTCCCACATCCAGTTCGCGAGTCACACCGTCAACTTCAAGCTCCATTCTAACAAGCGGGTATGACCTAGTTGCATTAACTCCCTGCACCACAACTACCCACGCCGCGTTTATGGGTCTACCAGTGAAATTCTTCAAGAGTGTCTGAGAGGCACCTGTGTCACGCAAAAGCTGTACCCCGTGCTTCTTGCCCCCCCACTTCACGCAGCCATGCCCTCTATGGTCGCAAAAGGCATCGCGGACAGGGATCGAGCTTTCCGGATCCTTCTTCACTGGCGGTGCTCCAATCTCTGATCTTATGCCTCCAGCAAACACAGAAGACTTCTGGAACACCCCAATGCTGCGAGCCAATGACACAGCCGCCGTGGGAGGTCTGCTCGGACAAGCTTTTGCCATGTGCCCCTCTTTGTGACAGTGATAACACTCAAATTTCCCCTTGGACTTATACCGAGGTGTAAAAGTCCCCTGACCCTTCGTAAACGGGGCGGTGCTAGGTTTGTGATCAGTCTTGGTGTCATTGCTTTTAAATTTATGTGTGTCCATATTCCGGGGAGGGGGAGGGCAACGCTCCTTAACGCCTACATCGTTTCTCTGTGCAGAGCCGCACCCCCGAATTAGTGACAACCGACGATCAGCCATCTCTGCTGCTTCTACGAGAGTTCTTGGGTTCTTCTCTTTAAGGTTTAAAGTCAAGTCGCCGCCCGTACACTTATAAAACTGCTCTAGAAGCATCAACTGTTTCATCTCATCAAACGTAGTTGTCTTCTCTGATCTGAGCCAGTTTCCCATAGCGTCGGACAGGTCCCGGGCGTGCTCCAAGAAGGTACTGTCTCGCCCCTTAGTCACACCCCGGAACATTAACCTATATGTCTCGGGTTGTAGCTCGTATGCTCGCAGGACAGCCTCCTTGAGCTCCTCATAAACAACGCAGGACTCCAAAGGCAGTGCATCGTAAGCCTTGAGCCCCTCACCTACGAGTCTAGAGGACACAAGGGCCGCCCACTTAACTTCAGGCCACTGATGTTCCCGGCACTTCTTCTCAAATCTATTGAAAAACTCTGTGACACCAGACTCGTCAAATACAGGGACCAGTTTGAGAAGGTGCGACAGAGACTGATCATGCGCACAGTCTCCAGTACCGAGTCGCTGTCCCGTCGTCTCAACACGAGACTTCTCTAAATCCATGTCGGCACAGTATCTTGTAGATTCTAGTTCAGTCCTAAGCTCAGCTTCCCTCGTCTGTGGCTGCATCCTAGCCAGCTCTTTTCTCTCTTCTATCTTAGCTAACTCTTTTCTCTCTTCTATCTTACCTAGCTCTTTTCTCTCTTCTATCTTAGCTAGCTCTGTCTGCTGTTGACTCTGATGTTTTGCCATCTCGAGCCGAAAGAGCATCTCCGGGGTCAAACCTTGAGGAGGAGGAAGAGATACAATGATGTTAGAAATACCCGGTATTCCCCCCAGGGGCAAACCACCCTGCCAGTCACTACCCACCTGCGGAAGCGTGCTCAGGGTTGGTACTTCAATAGGAGGATTGGGAGTCGAGTGAAGGGGAGGCTCGGCCAAAGGGCTCTGAGCACTCACCCTACCTCGTACGCCAGTCACCCCACCCAGCACACACGATCAGGTCATCCTTGGTCATGCCACTAGTACATACATGACCGATAGCTGCGGCTAAGCACTGGAGACCGTACCGATTCATACCCACCAACCGGTCGGAAGTAACAGGCCTTTGTAAAAAATTCCTTGCATCCTCCTCACTGTTCACCAAGTTAACAACCTGCCCATGCTGCTGCTCCTCAGCTTCTACATTACGTACTGTGTCTTCATCCTGCACTGATCCGCTAAAAGACATGATGCTCACTGAAGATTTTTCACTTTGATACACAAAAAAGAAGTACCCCAAACTCTTATACCACAATATTCACAATAAAAAATTCTCGGAGACAGCTTAAGTGCTATATTACTTTGCTAAAAAAATAATTCTTGCATGTCCTCAAAAAATATTCCACAAAATCAGCAAATGTTCACTGCCTAAACTGTGAGAAAAATCTGCACAATAACCTGCAATTATATGTCAGTTCACCAAATCCTGAGCTAGGTCGCCATTTGTTACGATCGGGTCTCGTATAAATCAGTGGCTCTTATACATTGGACTAGACTGGCATAAATGCAACAACAAAAACGCTAGATCCAACCCCTGATATATAATCCCGTAGAACAAAGAACACATATACCCTCCAGAGTTATATCTGCGATAGCGGGGTATCTTAACTCTCAGTATCTATGTGCTTCTACTATAGGCTGATGTTCTCTGAAACAGCCTATTACCTATAACATATGGTTGCTTAGTTATGGTACACAAGGAAAAGATAGTTAACTTAATTAAATCACAAGAGTGATCTAATGCGAATAAGAAGAAGGTTTACTTAACGTTACTTTAATCAATAATATCTGTCACTCCTTTATGAAAGAAAGTGTTGTAAAGTCCTCAAACACCAAACAAGGAATCTTCTGAATAATGTCGGATGCTACTAAGAAGAACGTATCGGAAATGGAACCACAAAATAGCAGGAGGCAGGACAATGCACGTGTAGGCTAAATACACAAAAAGGCTGGACCTATAATGTTATTGGACACAAGAATATTATAAGCGGTGCAACAGTAATAATGCTCGCCACGAAAAAGTAGTACTCCTATTAACAAAACCGGTCTATGCTGGTTGTGTCTCTCTACAGCAACCTAGACCTCAAAATGCTTGTGTAGAAATAATGGGTATGCATAAAAGAGTATATGATCTAATCCAGCTAATGTCTACCCAGGTTAATAAAGTCTAGCTGGGATGCGCAAAGGTACAGAATTCTGGTGGAGCAAGGCAGCTCCTAGCCTAGTGTGAACCTTGGGTCTGTGCGGCCTGATTACGTTAATATGAAGGGGTGCTCTCTTGAGGATTCTCGATCACAAGTATCGAGTATCCTCCTGGCGACCCTCAAAAGTAAAAGCAAATAGAGTTAGAACAGTGTTGGGTGGATTAGGCAAGCAGCCCTCACGCACTACACAGTCTAAACTCCAAGGTACACAGACAAAAGATCCACCCAGGTAACCCACAGAATCCGTAGTGTCGTGCAGCTCAAAAGTAGCCTACACACAGTGAAAACACCAACAGCAAGGTACCTGATCCCTAGTCTAGCATTATTTAACCCTGTAGAAACATTAGTGATAGATGGAGACAGTCCGAGCAATACAATCTCCCAAAAAGACCACGACTCTCTTCAACCTTAGCCTAGTACATAAGAAATGTGAGATCCAGCATATAATACAGTCTGGCCACCAATTCAAGGTGTGGATGCAGGGAACCAGAGGGGGATTGATATTAATAAAAGGTGAGGAAGTAGTGGAAATGATAGAGGCAGTAGGAGAGAAAGATTCTAAGACAAGAGTGTGGAACAGTTCATGGGAGATGCTTAGAGTATGCTGTCTGGGACGGATCTGACCAGGATATTCCCAGGGACCGCATGGGTGGAGTCCCAGTTCGCAGGAATGGCACGAGGGCGCACGACAGTCGCCCAGTAAGCAGCCGCCTAGTAGGCCGTGTTAGGCAGGAGGCAACGAATCCTGCGAGGCCTATGTAAGGGGGCCAGCCACGCGCCACACTCACCACCAAGTCACACCACCTGGTCTCTCTCTCTCTCCCCCGCTCGTTTTCCCATCATTCAACTACTTGACACAATACTTTCAATTGACTAAATAAAATAGAAAGGATTGTGACAGACGAAAACAAAGAACAGGTCTGAACTGTCTGCAACACAAGCTTTCTCGATAAGGAAAGTACACAATGATAGGTAGACTGTAGCTACATTCTCTGCCCTGGCGAGTCCTAGCGAGTAAGCTATGCGGTTCTGGGGGAAGCAGTGAGCGTCACACATGAAATTGAATAATGGCTTCTTTTCTTTAGCCAAACCCTTAGCTATAATGCTAACGAACATACATCCAGGCTAGGTGACTCTTTCCCATATTGTTCATGCGGTATTTTATTTCATTTCATTTCATATTGCTACACCAATGATTTAATTGTGTTTAGTAGTTTTCTCAGAGCTTGGACTATATATAAATTGTCTGTACTTCCATATATGTTGTATTCCTGAAGAAGCCGTAGAAGGCGAAACGTTGAATAAACCTAGGACCATATCTGCACATGTGTTTTTAACTAAGAATATACTGTACATACACACATAACACAGTAAACATTGTATATAATTGCATATGATAGGAGTTTGGGGATCACTGGATTTCTACGTTCTAATGGTATCCATATTTCTGGATGATGTATCTATGTTATTGATATCCTTCATTAATTTATATTAATACCCATATAAAATACCTTATTTAAGAAATGGCATATTATGATGAATTATGAAATTGGAAGTTCCCTCAAATATATTTGCATATCTGCACTGCAATAATGTGATATGATGATTAAGTTGTAGTAATAGTAAGTAACATGCAGTTATTATATGCAGGGCCATTTATCATATTTTGTTATTGCTTTACTGTATGCAATATTGAAAGTTGTAATAACACTCGATTTCTTGGCGTTTGTATTATTCCACAGTGATAGTCCAAAGTCGGATTTAAAGTAAGAGTTGAACACAAATATTCAAGTCTACTTATGAAAAATCCATCTTGGCTCTATTAAAGCTACCATAAACATGTCTAAGTCTATAATCAACATCGTCTAAATCTTCAATATTGTGTTTATAATGTGATTTACACACTTGTAAGACTTAATCGCTTCTAAGTTATTGTTATCTAAATTGATTGCAGCTACTGGGTTTACAAAATATGAAATATTTGGTTGTATTCTTATTAATAAGGGGTTTATGATCATATACAAGATTACAGAATTTCACATATGCTAAATTAATGTCTTCTTTTGAGCCAGCAATAAGGGCTATATCGTCGGCGTAAGCTAAAATGTCGCACCTACAATATAGTATATCCACACCTAACGTATAGCCAATATCCATGGTAGCAACTTCATTAATGATAATTATAATTGATGTATATATTGTATAGGATAGGAGATAACATGCCTCCTTGTCTAATACCTTTTTCTAGATAGTGATATGATCAGAGCGAAGAAATAGGAGGAAAAAGGGGGAGACAAGAAGAAAAGTGGAGGAGAGTTAGAGAGGTAGAAGGGGAAAAGGGAGAGATGCACATCACATAGTTACACTGACCACACTGACCTTACGATCCATGCTAGAGGTGCAAACATAGATGACGAAGGAAAACACAGAGGTAAAAGGAGGGAGAGAAAGCGTTGTAGAAAGTTAGGAGAAAGGGGGACAGCGGCAGAAAAGGAAGGGAGAAGGATACAAAATACAAATACAGATTGAAGTAAGAAGATAGAGGTAGATGTAGGGAAAGATGTAGATGTAAAAAAGTTAGATGTAAGAAGAAAGTTACATGTAGGAAGAGAACGATAGATGAAGGAAGAAAGAGGTATTTTTACGGAGAGGTAGATGTAGAAAGAAATAGGTAGAAGTATGAAGAAGAGGTAGATGTAGGAGGAGAGGTAGGTGAAGGAAGATAAGTAGTTGTAGGAAGAGAGAGAGAGGTAGATGCAGGAAGAGAGGTAGGTGAAGGAAGATAAGTAGTTGTAGGAAGAGAGAGAGGTAGATGTAAGAGGAGAGGTAGGTGAAGGAAGATAAGTAGTTGTAGGAAGAGAGAGAGGTAGATGTAGGAAGAGAGGTAGGTGAAGGAAGATAAGTAGTTGTAGGAAGAGAGAGAGGTAGATGCAGTACGAGAGAGGTAAATGAAGGAAGAGAAAGGTAGCAGTGGGGATGAAAAGTATATATATGAATATAGAGATAGGTATAAGAAGAGAGAGGTAAATGTAGGAAGATAAAGGTTACTGTATTTAGAAAGAGGAAGAAAGAGGTAGATGTAGGAAGAAAGAGGTAGATGTAGGAATAAAAGAGGTAGATGTAGGAAGTAAATAGGTAGATGTAGGAAGAAAGGTAGTTGTAGGAAGTAAAGAGGTAGATGTAGGAAGAAAGAGGTAGAATAACAATAAAGATGTAGATGTAGGAAGAAAGAGGTAGATGTAGGAATAACAGAGGTAGATGTAGGAAGTAAATAGGTAGATGTAGGAAGAAAGGTAGTTGTAGGAAGTAAAGAGGTAGATGTAGGAAGAAAGAGGTAGAATAACAATAAAGATGTAGATGTAGGAAGAAAGAGATAGTGTAGGAAGAAAGTGGTAGATGTATGAAGAACAAGGTAGGTATGGGAAAATATAAGGAAGACGGGAACATTGATTAGATGTAAGAAGGGAGATAGACATAAATATCCCTTGTAATAACATGGTGTATTTTCCCAGGATATTTTGCTAACACTAAGCAAAATTACGCAGCTTAGGAAGTAACTTTAACACTGATAGGGGTGAATTTGATCTAAAGCAAGCCTACAATTCTTACAGATCTTCCTTAAGCTAAATTTAATCATCAAATAGTTGACTGGATAAAAAACACATGTAACAAGATTAAACCAGGGAAGGAGGACGAGAGATAAATGTAAGGAAGGGAAAAGGAAGGGGAAGGAACAAAGCGGATAGAGGAACAGAAATAACATATGTCCGCATCATTATTTCACTGCGGTGGTCTGTAAATCCCCTTCCTTTTGACGACACAGATTCCATTTCTATATTTACAGCAACATTATGTGGGGCAGACGACAAGATTCCTGTTGGGGCATAACTCATGTAGTGAGAGTGTTAGCTGAAAGAATCATGCCTATTTTCAAACATGAACAGTATATCCTTTGGTGTGTTATTAGAAGCCATCAATAGCATGCCAAATCAATGGAGGGGGGGGGGGGGGGGCAAGCCAACGCTGTCCTCTAGTAAATTGAATAGCTAGTCAAATCTCACGTCATATTGTGTGTGATACGAAACTGATGTAACTAAAATATTAAGAACTTTAAGCACCAAAAGACAACCACTGACAAGCAAAATCAATGCAACACTGTTTTAGCTACCTTTAGAAACAGGTTTTGGAGAAATTGAAGCAATTTGTTGAAAAAGAAACAAAACACACATGCCTTTGAAAATACGATAATGGTATTTTTGCCATTATCACCAGATAGTGCAAATAAAGTGCCTTCAGTAAATACACTAGGGCATTGCTCATGTACTATAATCAAAGAATGTTGGACAGGGCTGAACAAAGATAGCTTGATGAAATTGAAGAAGCTGCAGAGAACGAAAGCATGGCAGGATCAGGCGAATGATCACGTAGGGAGAGTAGGCAAACTTCTTCAAAAGAGACATGTATATAATTATGACTGTGGTAAAACCGGACTTATCTTAGAAAAGGTTCTACAAACAAAGCTTGATTCCCATATTCGAGAAGCTGCTCTGAAAGTTGGTGACACAAAGCTTATTGCAAAGTTAGCAGCAGGCGATGTGATCGCTATTGTTATGATAATAATAATAATAATAATAGTTCTTAAAGCTAGCGCATGCTAAGCTAGCTAAGGATAGCTCAATAAGGCCGATTAGGCGTATTTCCATTGGGGTCCTGTACTACTACCCCATCCCTTTGCTCATGAGGGATGGTAACGACTCAGTGCTTGTGAAAAATCTTTAATGCGCCGAGCGTGGGCGCGAACCCGGGCCTTCTGGGTGGAAGTCCGAGACGCTAGTCACTACACCAAGCGAGCCGCCTTAATTAAACTAATTGCTGGTGGGATAGAGTTAACTAATTAATAGTGGGTATATGTGACTATTTATTTTATTTGTACATTTGAAAGCATAGGAAGTAAGCTAACTTCGGGGAACATATTTTGTGTTCAGAGTGAACTGTAGCCTACTAGCCAGACATCTTTTGCCCCAGGCCATAAACGAGGCAGACTTTGGCGCCTAAGCGCGCTCCTCTCCCCCACACCTGCTCGTTTAACCCGTACAGCCCCAGCGACGCGTCTGACGCGTCGGCGATATATGTAACGCACAGCCCCAGAGACGCGCCTGACGCGTCACCCTAATTGCGCCGACCGTAAACTCAGGTGTAGCCACTCAAGAGGGCTCAGATTTGTATGGGAACTGTGTACGTATCCCACGCAACCGTGCCGATGGTTAAAAACTCTCAAAGTCCACGTGTGTGCGCGTGAGCGCGCAATAACCTGTTTTTTTGGGGTAATTGCCTTCAATTTTTTACTCTTGTAAAATACGTTTTCGGGGGCTCTGTAGGACCATTTTTAAAGCTTTTTGAGCGGTTTTTCGTGGTTTTTCCTTCATTCCTAACCCATTCGCTATTGTTTCTGGAATAAAACCATTTTTTGAAAACCGGCCGGGTTCTGGTGAACAAACATTACAAAACTAGCCGGGGCTCCACGGGTTAAGCGTCTCTCTGGCAGCCGTATGATTTGTCTTTATATTATTCGTGATTTAATGTTCTTACTCTTCATTTATATATTTTAATGAAGTATTCTATATTATTATTAGTTGAGTTAATTTGTTTGATTGTAGAAAGAATGTAGAGAGAATAGTCCAGTACGATAACTTCAATGACGAAGGGCTCGATAGAGAATAAGATTTGAGAAACGGCAGTTCTCCTCACGCCTCTGCTTAGCCAAGACCTCACCATGGGTCACCCTGGGTTTGTGTACTGCTTGTATAACTATCTCTCTATAGATAAGTATTATTATGTTGTATTGTATGATTATGTTGTATTGTGTGAATGTAAGGATAGATGTATAAAGTGTAATTTATATGTAAATAATATCCATACTTTTAAATTATCTTTTCATCCATACTTTCCTTATATATTTTCATGTAGTATCTTTCAAATTAACTTAAAGATTTAAATACTTTAAATATTCTGTGGTTCTAAGAGAAAGTAAACGGTAATTAATTATTTTTGTACAGTAAACTAAAGTGGATACTTGAATACCTTACATATAAATCCTAAAGGATTTACGAAAGCATAAGTTATTCTACTGACATTTAAAGTAAACTTAATAATATCAATTATATGATTCTGATTGACTTGTTGTATAGTTTGTTACGATCCAGGTTCTCAAAGACACAGGGCTCTTCAACATTGGACTAGATAATGGCAAAATGCAACAACGGTAACACTAGATCCAACCCCTGCCTTAAACACTGGAAAACAAAATACCATTACCGCCCTGAGTCGTGCCTGGACAACGAGGTATCCTATGACTCGGTAACTGGTGCACACACACTAGGCCGACGCTCGATGAAACAGCCTATTCTCAAACAGTAAAAGATTACTCGATTAGGTTACACAAAGAAAAGATAGTTAACGTGATTAATTAACGTTACGGTAGATACTCAAATAACTGGCACTCCTGTATTAAAGAAAGTGCAATGCTAGTCCTGCAACATCAACTGGAAACTTCTGAAATAAGTCTGATGCTGGGAAGATGTTCGTAAAGAATCTTGAACAATTATAATGCAGAATACGGGTCACAATAAATACTAGGACATATAGTAATAATAGGCAGGCGAATAATAAAGACTGCGCAAAGGTAGTAATGCTCGACAACTAAAGAAATGCTTTGTGACACAACGCAACAGCCTACTAGGGTTGTGCAACTCAACAACAACCTCGGCTCAAAAGTGCAGTGAATAATAATGCTGCATACATATAATAATGGGGCTTATCTCTAACCAGTGTCTGCTCAGTTAATAAAGTCTAGCTGGGGTATCAAGGCAGGGCAACAATGGGCGAGCATGCGGCTCGTAGCCTAATGTTGTCCGAAGGTGGTATAATGAAGATTACGTTATATGACGGGGATGCTCTCTTGATAAATCTAGGTCTCTAGTACCTAGTTCTATCCTGGCGATCCCTCAGAAGTCAACACAAAGAGGCAGCACTATGTTGTGAGGGATAGGCTATGGCCCTCTCACACCACAGCGCTGTGCTCGCAAAGTAAACCCACCCGAAGACAACTTAGGCTCCCACAGTACCTGTCGATGTCGTGCAGGGCTTAGCTAACACTGCACACATCGGAGACAACGACACAGTAACCTTACCCCCAGTCTAGCTTTAGATAACCAAGCAGAATCACTCAACACCTTGCCAGGGAGACATATACCGGTCTACAACCTTCCCGAGAGAGGACACATACGGAAAAGTCCGTCTCTCCAAACCTCAATAAAGCCTAATACATGGAAATCTCTGAGAGCTTCGCGTACAATACGACTGGTCGACGGTGAACGTCTATGCTGAAACCAGAAGGGATGTTGAGTTTAATAAAGATTAGAGAATGAGAAAGGAGAAGTCGAGAGAGAGAAATAGTATGCAAAGTGGCGAGTATGGGGGACAGAATTGAAAAGGATGTAGGCGATACGCGTGTCAGGCTAGCTCTGAGCTGGTAAAGAACACGAGGCCGCGATGGGAAGGGACTAGTTGACCACCTGGCCGCCAACGCCGTTAGCGCCCAAGCGAGCCGCGTCATAGCTCACCCCGCTGCCAGGTGTACTCCCTCACACTCTCTCGGTCGCCTCCCACACAAGCAACATTTATATTATAGCGAATATAAAATATAAGGCGCGGTCACAGACCAAAACAAAGACCATTTCTAGACTGTCTGTGGCAACACGACACTAATTACATAAAGCAGATCATTCTAGGACAACTGTAGCCCATCCCCCCATCCTGGCGAGCGCTAGCGAGCTGCAACCATTCTGCTAACGCCGGGAGGCGTCACACCCCCCCAAGATATGGGACACTCAACCATGAGCCCATATCTGAACAGGCAGAATGTCGCTAGAATCTGCCACTCCTAACCACTCTGCCACTCATGGAATGCAAGCTCAGTCTCCTCAAAAAAAATACAACATTTATATATAAAAAAAATCTTATCACCCTTCCCAAATATAATACATTAATTCATAACATTGTGCTCCCAGAGCGAGCTTTAAGAAGCACAGCCTACTGAGGGAAAATCATCTGCACTCAGTACTCAGCTACAATATTATCTTAAAATTAATTATCAAAAAGAAAGAGTTTTTATTTAATTTTTCATATTTTATTTTAATGTTGTTTTTGGCGGCTACTATAGATGTAGCCTAATTTTCTTCTAATCAAAGCCAACAACTCCTGCCCTGCGACCCTACGCTGATGCTACACACGCGAGCCAACAAGCACCAGCGCAAAAATACACCGCGAGCCAAGACAGGAGTCAGGAGTGAAGCTAGGTTGCTTCAAGGTTAGAAGTAGAAGGGTCTAGTGGAGAGCGAAGATTTGAAGGATGAAGAGTTGGAGTGATAAAAGGCGAGCCAAGACAGGAGGCTATACCAACATACTGTGGTAGCCTACCCCGGATCCTCCACCCGCGACAAACAGTCCGCAATCACATTCTCACAACCGGCAATATGGCGAATGTCTAAGTTGTACTCTTGCAACATGAGCGACCATCTGGTCAGCCTCATATTCCGGTTGTGGAATTTATTGAGGAATTTAAGCGGGTGGTGGTCGGTATACACTACCACGACTGGCCCATAGGCAGGAACATAGACCTCAAAGTGTCTGAGCGCTAACACGATTGCCAGCAGTTCCTTTTCAACAACCGAATAGTTTTTCTGTGCTGAATTAAATTTCTTTGAAAAGAAACTGACTGGATGCTCAAGACCTTCCTCGTCTGTCTGCAAAAGTACGGCACCAGCCCCTACTCCGCTGGCATCAGTCGCCAACTGAAATGGTCGTTCAAAGTCCGGGGCCCTGAGGATAGGGTGAGTGCATAAAAGGTGTTTAACTACTCGAAACGCCTGCTCACACTCAGGTGCCCAGCGGAACTTTTTATCTTTGGCTTGTAGATCTGTCAAAGGAGCTAACACAGTAGAATAGCCTCTTATAAAGCGGCGGTAATACCCAATCATGCCCAAAAATCTCATGATCTGCCGCTTGGTGGTCGGCCTGGGGAACAAGTCGATAGCCTGTAATTCTTCTGTTGGGGCGGGCTCACCTGCCCTAACCCAACCACCCCAGATACTGCACCGTGGCTTGCACAAAGTCACACTTGCCCAGATTAACCACCAAGCCTGCTTTACTAAGTTGACTAAATAAGGCTTCTATGTGCTCACAGTGACTTTGGAAATCGTTGTCATAAATGATCACGTCATCAAGGTAGACAGTACAGTTTGGGATGTCTGCTACGATGTCGTTCATTAAGCTCTGGAAAGTGGCCGGTGCATTTTTCAGACCATATGGCATCACGTTGCAACGGTAAGTACTGCCATCCACCAAAAACCCGCACACCTCTTTAGCCCGCTCAGACAGTGGTACTTGCCAGTAGCCTTTGACGAGGTCTACCTTGGTCAAGTACCTTGCTTTCCCGATCTTACCCACACTGTCATCCACCCGGGGAAGAGGATATGCGTTGGTGGGGGTCAACCCGTTCAACCGCCTAAAGTCAATGCAGAACCGAACTTTTCCATCAGGTTTGGGCTGTAGAGTGACAGGAGAACTCCACCGTACTGCCCCCTTCTCGATCAAGCCTCTCGCCAGCATATACTCCAGCTCATCCCTGAGCGCTGGGAGTTTAATGGGTGGCACCCGATAAGGTATCGACTTGAAGGGGGGGTGCTCTCCTACATCGACGTCATGCACCGCTTGAGTAGTGAGGCCTGGGTGCTCGGCAAATACAGTGGGGTATGAATCGAACAGGCACTGCACTGCCACCTGCTGTTCCTCCGGCAGGTGCGCCAGAGCATCATGCACACATTGGCTCGAATTCCCCGCCCACTGATCAGCCGAGACATGACAATCCCAGTTATCATCCACCTGATCATTGCTGCCCCCCTCTCCTTCTCCACCATGACCGCAGCAGGTCAACACAGGGACAGCTAGTGACTCAGGTGGGCGCCTCACATACTCCTTCAACAAATTAATGTGGCATAGTTGGTTACGCTTCTTCCGGTCTGGAGTGGCAACGAGGTAATCTAGATCGGAGATCTTTGACACCACCCGATAAGGCCCAGCGTACTTGGCAGCCAGAGGATGACCTGCCAAAGGCAACAGGACCAACGCCTCTTGACCTACCTGAAACTCCCGGAGGTTCGCCTTAGTATCGTACCTGTCCTTGATACGGGCCTGCGAACTCACCAAATTACGCCCGGCCAGCTCCAGACTTCTAAGCATTCTCTCTCTGCTCTCGAGGACGTATCTCAACATAGAACATGGCTTAGCGGTACCCTCCCAAATCTCCTTCACCATGTGGAGAGGGCCCCTCACCTGATACCCGAAAACAAGCTCATTCGGACTAAAACCGAAACTCTCTCCAGGTACTTCTCTTGCCCAAGGTCCCAATCCTTTCCGTTCTCTGCGCAATAACATCGAAGCATGCTTTTCAGCGTGGCGTACCACCTCTCCAACACCCCTTGACTCTCCGGGTGATACGCAGAAGAGACGACAGTGCTGATGCCATGCTGAATCATAGTTTGTTTGAACAGATTAGAGGTAAAATTAGAACCTTGGTCCGATTGCACCTCTTGCGGGTAACCATACCGCGAGCAATACAAGAGCAGGTTCCGGACAACAGTTTTCGCCGTGCCATTTCTCATTGGATATGCATCAGGATAACGAGTGGCCACATCCATGATAGTTAATAGAAATTTATTACCGGCACTAGTAGGGGTTAGGGGTCCGACCATATCAATGATGACCTTACTGAAGGGCGGTCCACTGACAGGAATGGGGTGCAACGGGGCTCTCGGAATTGTTTGGTTAGGTTTTCCAACCCTCTGGCACGTATGACACCTTGCTATCCAGGTTACCACCTGCCCCTTCAACCCCGGCCACCAAAACAATTTTTCTAAAGCCGCCATCGTTTTTCTCACCCCTAGATGTCCTGCCAGTGGTATGTCATGCGCCAACCTCAGTAGGCTATCCCTGCACTCCTGTGGCACCACCAACTGGTCCACTACTCCGGACCCCTCTTGCCAACTACGTTTAGGGTCTTGAAAACGCTGTGCATCGCCATCCTCGTCGAGCTCTACAGCTCCATTAGCACACGTTTGGAGCTCAGGGTCCTCTAGTTGCAACCGACGTATATCTGAGGGTGCCAAGCGATCTAACTGCTCCCGGAGCAATGCATGACCTTCCCCGATACTGGGCTGCTCCCTTTGTCTCTCTCGATGTACATAACGTTGCTGTCGTGGAGACTCGTCATGCCCAGCCTCGTCACTCTCGATGACAGGCCCAGGGGCTACTCCAGAATTAAGTAATGGTGCTAATACTGAATCACCCAGGAGAGCCGCCGAGTCAAAACTCTTAAAACCAACTCCAGCTTTAGCCTCCTCCTGTTGATCGTTCCTCCGCTGGTCTGAAGACGGAGGACTAGGCTGTGACACTTTAGCTGCCCGAGCTCGGGTGACAACACACGCCATGGGTTGTGTCTGGCACCGCTCGACCCACTCTTGCTCTTCCCTACTCACGTCGGCCGGCCTCTCGGCAACGACTAAGGGTAGAACCTCAGAAGCGGGCATTGCAAAGTCGTTGCCGAGAAGAAGGTCGACGCCCTCCACTGGCAGTTTCTCCACAATCCCGACATCCAATTCACGTGCCACCCCATCCACCTCCAACTCCAACCGCACCAGCGGGTATGACCGAGTTGCATTAATACCCTGCACCACCACCACCCGAGCCGCGTTTATAGGGTAGCCAGTCAAGTTTTTCATCAGAGTCTGGGAAGCACCTGTATCACGCAAGACCTCTACTCCATGCTTGCGCCCCGCCCACATCACGCAACCCCGCCCTCTATGGTCGCAAAAAACATCCTGAGCAGGGTTCGAGCCTCCCAGGTGCTTCTGCATTGGCTGTGCCTCAGCCTCTGACGAACTGCCCCGGGCAAACTCAGATGACTTCGGAGACACACCAATGTTGCAGGCCAAAGACACAGCTGCTGTAGGTGGTTTGCTAGGACAGACTCTTGCAAAGTGCCCCTTTTTATGACAATGATAACACTCCAACTCCCCTTTGGGCTTCCCTTGGTACTGGGAAGGGCCCGGCCCCTTCTTAACCCTTAATTAGCGGCTCACCACATAAGTAGAGTTAAATAAAGCTGGACTATGTGGCGGCGCTCGACATAGGTCGAGTGGCAATTTCAGCACGTAATGTTTTTGAGAGAGAGAGACAAGTGGTGGCAGGTGGCGAGCGTATGACTGCTCCAGACCACCGCGGCGAACCTACTGACACGAATCTCAGTTCCCTCCTCCCTCTCTCACTCGCTACATACTGAATTATATGGGGAAAGTACCGAATTACATGCTTTTTGCACTCGCGTTGCACGGTTATTGCAAGAAAACTAGCCATCATAAAAGGATCGTTATGGTGTCATTCGAAAGCTCTGTTTATGCCCATTCAGGGATAGGTACTTGTTTTACGTTCTGGGTCTTATTTAGGCATGAAAATGATCACGTAAACAGCCCTATTTTGGCTAAAAACACCCCGCTGTGCGGTACATATAAATAAACCGCATAGGCCGCTCGTAAGGTGTTAAATGGGACGGTGCTAGTCTTGTGGTCAGTCTTGGTATCATGGCTCTTGTACTTGTTTGCATAAGGTATATCACTAACTCGGGGGGGGTGGGGCGTCACGCCCCTTGTTACCTGCCTCACTACGCTGGGCAGACCCTCACCCATGAATTAGTGATAGCCGGAGGTCAGCCATCTCAGCTGCCTCCTGTAGAGTTTTTGATTGCTTTTCTTTAAGGTTTAACGTCAGGTCGCCGCCCGTGCATTTGAAAAACTGCTCTAAAAGCACCAACTGTTTAATGTCGTCAAACGTAGTAGCTTTCTCCGACCTCAGCCAATTCCCAAAAGCATCGGACAGCTCCCGGGCATGCTCCAAAAAGGTGCTCTCCCGACCCTTGGTAACACCCCGGAACTTCAACCTGTACGTCTCTGGTTGTAGTTTGTATGCTCTCAGGACAGCCTCCTTGAGTTCCTCGTAGATAATACACAACTCTATCGGCAATGCATCATAAGCCCTGAGTCCCTTGCCCACAAGTCTAGAGGAAACAAGGGCTGCCCACTTCTCCCCAGGCCATTGGTGGATCTGGCACTTCTTCTCAAAGCGTGTGAAAAATTCTGTTACACCACTCTTATCAAACACCGGAACCAGTTTCAATAAGTGCGAGAGAGACTGCTCATGAACACGGTTACCAGCCCCAAGTCGCTGTCCCGTTGTCTCTACTCGCGACTTCTCTACGTCCATGTCGGCACAGTACCTAGTCGACTCAGCTTGGATTTTTGCTAGCTCTATTTGCTGCTCACCTGCCCTGATAGCCTTTCTCTCTTCGATCTTAGTTAATTCGAGCTGAAGCAATAATTCTGGAGATAACCCTTGAGGAGGTGAAGGTGCTACAATGTTTGAAATTACCGGTGGTCCCCCCAGGGGCAACCCACCCTGCCAGTCACCACCCAACTGCGGAAGCGTACCTGGGGTCGGCAAACTACTGGGATGGCTGGGAGTCGAGTGTAGGGGAAGCATGGCCGAAGGGCTCTGAGCACTCAACCCATCTCGCTCACCAGTCACCCTGCCCAGTACACACGTTATCAAGTTATCCTTGGTCATGCTGCTAGTAACCGCATGACCGATAGCTGTGGCCAGGCATTGAAGACCGTACCGATCCATACCCTCCAACCGCTCGGCAGTAACAGGCCATTGCAAAAATATCCTAGCATCCTCCTCACAGTTCACCCGATTAACCCTTTCATCATGCTGCTGTTCCTCAGTTTCGACATTACGTACTGAGTCTCCATTCTCCTCTGACCCGGTATAAGACATGATGCTCACAAAAACTTCTCACCACAATATTCAGAAAAGAAGTACCCCAAACTCTTATGTAGCACTACTAATTTTTTTTTTTTTTTTTTTTTTTTTTTTTTTCCCAACTTACTTCCTCTCGGGCATAGGCTGAGAGCCTTAACATTCACCGCTTTACAATGAACAGTGAAGCCCGTGAGGTCTTGTTCCAGTCTAGGGAGTGAGACATGTGAAGCACGTAGAGTACAACGAGCACTTGCCATCTTGCCTTCACATGAGGCACGGTGCTCACTCATGGCCCGAAACGACCCCATCTCTGAAGCCACCTCGTTCCCGTGCTTCACTGTCTCACCCCCTACACTCGGACTTCTCACACTTACACACACACAACGCCACCTGTTGAGCAGATAACTCACCAGGCATTGCACCCCTATAGCATATTTTGAATATGGGAATATTCATACAGTACTATTTAATCAGGGAACAATGAGGGTATTTTATTGACGTTTCGGTGGGCTTGTGTTAATGCACTGATACCAGGTACAGCACAAATTCCATCCCAATAATATCTTCCCATTGATACATCGGGATTTGAACCCGGGACCTTTGGATTACCAGGCCAGTGGCAAGACCACTCCACCACACCTCCCCTTATGTCAAAATGTCTGAAGACTCTCAAGTGCTAACTACTTTGCCAAAAAAAAGTTAACGTGCCCACTATATTCCTCAATAAAACAAATGACCACAACAATCCTGCAATTATCTCTTAGTTCACAAGATCCTGAGCTAGGTCGCCATTTGTTACGATCCAGGTTCTCAAAGACACAGGGCTCTTCAACATTGGACTAGATAATGGCAAAATGCAACAACGGTAACACTAGATCCAACCCCTGCCTTAAACACTGGAAAACAAAACACCATTACCGCCCTGAGTCGTGCCTGGACAACGAGGTATCCTATGACTCGGTAACTGGTGCACACACACTAGGCTGATACTCGATGAAACAGCCTATTCTCAAACAGTAAAAGATTACTCGATTAGGTTACACAAAGAAAAGATAGTTAACGTGATTAATTAACGTTACGGTAGATACTCAAATAACTGGCATTCCTGTATTAAAGAAAGTGCAATGCTAGTCCTGCAACATCAACTGGAAACTTCTGAAATAAGTCTGATGCTGGGAAGATGTTCGTAAAGAATCTTGAACAATTATAATGCAGAATACGGGTCACAATAAATACTAGGACATATAGTAATAATAGGCAGGCGAATAATAAAGACTGCGCAAAGGTAGTAATGCTAGACAACTAAAGAAATTCTTCGTGACACAACGCAACAGCCTACTAGGGTTGTGCAACTCAACAACAACCTCGGCTCAAAAGTGCAGTGAATAATAATGCTGCATACATATAATAATGGGGCTTATCTCTAACCAGTGTCTGCTCAGTTAATAAAGTCTAGCTGGGGTATCAAGGCAGGGCAACAATGGGCGAGCATGCGGCTCGTAGCCTAACGTTGTCCGAAGGTGGTATATGAAGATTACGTTATATGACGGGGATGCTCTCTTGATAAATCTAGGTCTCTAGTACCTAGTTCTATCCTGGCGATCCCTCAGAAGTCAACACAAAGAGGCAGCACTATGTTGTGAGGGATAGGCTATGGCCCTCTCACACCACAGCGCTGTGCTCGCAAAGTAAACCCACCCGAAGACAACTTAGGCTCCCACAGTACCTGTCGATGTCGTGCAGGGCTTAGCTAACACTGCACACATCAGAGACAACGACACAGTAACCTTACCCCTAGTCTAGCTTTAGATAACCAAGCAGAATCACTCAACACCTTGCCAGGGAGACATATACCGGTCTACAACCTTCCCGAGAGAGGACACATACGGAAAAGTCCGTCTCTCCAAACCTCAATAAAGCCTAATACATGGAAATCTCTGAGAGCTTCGCGTACAATACGACTGGTCGACGGTGAACGTCTATGCTGAAACCAGAAGGGATGTTGAGTTTAATAAAGATTAGAGAATGAGAAAGGAGAAGTCGAGAGAGAGAAATAGTATGCAAAGTGGCGAGTATGGGGGACAGAATTGCAAAGGATGTAGGCGATACGCGTGTCAGGCAAGCTCTGAGCTGGTAAAGACCACGAGGCCGCGATGGGAAGGGACTAGTTGACCACCCGGCTGCCAACGCCATCAGCGCCCACACGAGCTGCGTCATAGCTCACCCCGCTGCCAGGTGTACTCCCTCACCCTCTCTCGGTCGCCTCCCACACAAGCAACATTTATATTATAGCGAATATAAAATATAAGGCGCGGTCACAGACCAAAACAAAGACCATTTCTAGACTGTCTGTGGCAACACGACACTAATTACATAAAGCAGATCATTCTAGGAAAACTGTAGCCCATCCCCCCATCCTGGCGAGCGCTAGCGAGCTGCAATGCCCCACGCAACCATTCTGCTAACGCCGGGAGGCGTCACAAGTTTTATAGTGTTGTAGGGTTTCGCTGGAGGATAAGATTAACCTTGCAGTCTAGTTTTGGGTGGTTAACTTCAATTCTTATAATACCACGGTGATAAGTTGTGTTGCCTTTTCATTGGAGCTAATCATTTATTCATGGTGTTGTGGGTTTGAAACCCTAGTCCGTAACATTATATGGGGGCCTGTCCGGGATTACCTTTTTGCTCTTATACAACAGTTAATTATTTTATCAGTGGTCAAATATTAATACTTATGATTTTGTGTGTCCTGTTTTGGTGTGAATCATTTTCTTTGTTTTGTGCACTCTTGAACATCTCTTCTAAGACTGTTTACTCTGTTTAGATTTCAATATGGATTTTAATATCGGTGAGTTTGTTGAGAAACCTTTGAATACCTTGACTGTTTCCCAGATAAAGAAAACTGATTGGATTGCATTAGCCGTCAAATATGGAGTTACTCACAAATCCAGTATGACTAAGGCTGAGGTAAAGAAGCGTGTGATCGATAAATTGGTAATTGAAGAGTTGCTACCACTTGAAGCCTATAGTTTGTGCGATAGTGATGGAGGTAGCGCATCATTGTTTATGATTAAAAAGATGGAATTAGAGGAGGCAGCAAGACAGAGGGAGTATGAAAAAGAGAATGCAGAAAGACAGAGAGAAAGAGAGAATGCCGAAAAACAGAGAGAACATGAAGACACACAGAGAGAGCATGAAAGAGGGATGAAAGCCCAAGAAAATGATCAAAAAGAGCAAGAGAGATTACATAAACTTGAAGTATTGAGACTGAAGAGTGAAGAAAGTGTGAAAGACAGAGAAGTGAATGCAAAGACATTTTTCTCTGTTCTAGGAAATCAGTTAAAATTTATGCCTACATTTGATGAAACTGATGTTGAGAATTTCTTCAATCTCTATGAGCATGTAGCAAACCAGCTTAAATGGCCAAAAGACCAGTGGAGTTTCTTTTCCCAAACCGCTTTCATAGGTAAAGCAAAGTTGATTTACGCTAATCTCCCTAGTGATAGCATACCTTATGATAATCTAAAAAAGACTATCTTGGAGGCTTATGACCAGGTTCCTGAAACTTATAGACAGAAATTCCGTAATCTAAAGAAGGAAGAGAAAGAATCCTATCTAGAATGTGTCAAAGAGAAGGAAAGAGCTCTATAATGCTTGGTTGAGTGCCAGTAAAGTAACTAGTTTTGAACAACTCTGTCAGCTGGTTGTGTTAGAAGAAATTCTCCACAAAGTTCCATATTCCTTGAAATTGTATCTACAAGAGAGAGAAGTTACTAATGTAAACAAGGCAGCCACTTTGGCTGAAAATTACAGGTTGACTCATGGTGACTCTTTTGTCAGGCAGAAGCAGAAGGGGACTGACTCGTCTAGGAGTAGTTCTAGCGGCAGTTCCCGAGGTGGTGGTGGAACTTGTGTAACAGGTGATGGGAATGGTTCTGGTGGCTCCCAGCCATCTACTAGGGTTACTTCTGGGAGCACTGTATCTGATAAGACTGAACCAGGTAAAACCCTAAACTCATTCAAACCTACTTTGATTTGTGCTTATTGTAAACAAACCGGTCATCACATTAGGGACTGTCCTAAGCTTAAAGGCAGGGAAAGATGCCCAGAACAAATTCTGGCTACTTCTAGCATTCTTTCTAACCTGCCTACCAGTGAACCAGCTACTTCTAGTTCTAACCAAACTTCTAAACTGACTGTTTTGAGTGCCTGTCCTAATAACCCCACAGAGACTCAAGACAGTGTTCTAGCTGGTGGTGACCTTCCTAGCTGTTCTGTTGATCAGTTTCAACCTTTTCGTTCTATAGGAACAGTTTCTTTTTCTGACACTTCCGCTAAATATCTCATTCAAGTACTTAGGGACACAGGAGCCTCTCATAGCCTCATGTTAACAGGTGTGGTGCCTGATTTGGAGGACTGTTATTTGGCCCAGAGTGTTCTGATCAATGGAGTTAGTGGGTGTATTACTGTTCCTCTGGCTAAGGTGTATTTGAATACTGAGTTAGCTAGTGGGTACTTCACTGTGGGAGTTAAAGAGTCACTACCTGTGAAAGGAGTGAACTTTTTGTTAGGGAATGATATTGCAGGTGGAAAAGTTGTACCTGACCTCATTGTAGTTTCGTCTCTCTCATTATGTAATAACACAGAACAGCTGGAAATGGACTATCCTTATTTGTACACTTCTTGTGTAATGACTAGGAGCATGGCAGCTCAACAGAAGGACAGTAACGATAGCACTAATTTTGTGGATGTTGATCTCTCACACCTATTTTCTGATAATGACCCATCTCAGGTGTTAGCTTCTCCAGAGGAACTAAGCAACTTACCAATTGATTCTAACACTCTTAAAGAAGCCCAAGTAAAAGACTCTGAGTTAGCACCATTCTTTGACAAGGCTGTCGAGGATTCTGAGTTAGTGAACTTTCCCAAATGCTTTTATGTGAGGAACGGTATCCTAATGAGAAAATACAGACCTCCTAAAGTACCAGCTAATGAAACTTGGCAATAATACCACCAGGTGGTTATACCTACTATGTTCAGATCTATTATCATATCAGTGGGTCATGACCTCAGTGGTGGACATTTAGGTGTTAACAAAACTTATACCAAAATCTCCAAGGACTTCTGGCCTAAAATGAAGCAATCTGTTGCCTACTACTGTAAAACATGTCATGGGTGCCATATGGCTGGAAAACCAAATCAGCCAATAAAACCTGCACCATTAAATCCTATTCCAGTAACAGAGGAGCCTTTCAGTAAAGTAATCATTGATTGTGTTGGTCCGTTGCCTAAAACACGCAGTGGAAATGAGTATTTGCTAACGGTTATGTGTTCTACCACGAGGTATCCAGAGGTTTTTCCATTGAGGCGAATAACTTCCAAGAATATCGTGAAAGCCCTTAGTAAATTCTTCACTCAGTATGGAATTCCTCGTATTGTCCAATCTGACATAGGTAGCAATTTCACTTCCAAACTTTTCAAACAAACTGTGCATGAGTTGGGAATGCGCCAGTACCATTCCACAGCCTGTAGACCAGAGTCCCAAGGTGCATTAGAACGCTTACATCAAACTCTCAAGTCAATGTTGACAAAGTATTGCGAGGAAAATAATGCAGATTGGTATGAAGGTATTCATTTTGTGTTGTATGCTGTAAGGAGTAGTGTACAAGATTCCCTTGGGATTTCACCTTTTGAGTTACTGTATGGTCATGAGGTTGGAGGTCCTCTTAAAGTTTTAAAAGAATCTTGGTTAGATACACCTTCCAGTAATCCTCTTCTTACCTATGTTCATCAGTTTAGACAAAGATTAAAAACTGCTATAGAACATGCAATGACAAACCTGAAAGGATTCTCAAGTAACAATGAAAGACAATTTTGACAGGAAAGCTGTTGCCAGAGAGTTCAAGCCAGGTGATCTTGTGTTAGCCTTTCTGCTAATCCCTAAGAAACCTTTACAAAGTAAGTTTCATGGTCCTTATGTGATAAAACGAAAGACCAGTAATGTTAATTATGTCCTGAAAACTCCTGACAGACGAAAGGCAGAGTGACTGATACATGTGAACCTGATAAAGCCATACTTTGTAAGAGATCGTGGCAATGATTCCCCTGTATTGAACGTGGATGTAGCAAACTCTGTTATTGCGGATGAAGAAGATATTCTTTTGCCCTCGGACACAAAATTGCAAAACTCTGATTTCTTGTCTAATCCTCATCTAAAATTCCAGCACTTGCCGCCTGACCAGACTGGTGACTTGGAATCCCTGCTTAATGAGTTTCCACAGCTGTTTGGCGATGTTCCCCGGCAGTGCCCTCTGGTTGAGCATGATGTGGTGTTGGTCGACGGTACTCGTCCCATTAAGACGCATCCCTACCGCGCCAGTCCATGGAAGCGGGAGACCCTGAGGAAGGAGGTGCAGTTCCTGATGGATCATGGCCTGGTGGAGAAGAGTGACAGCGAGTGGGCTTCACCATGCCTGTTAGTGGACAAGCCAGATGGATCGTTCCGGATGTGCACTGACTACCGCCAGGTTAACCAACTAACCTGTCAGGACTGCTACCCTCTTCCTCGGATTGACGACCTTATCGACCAACGGGGGGACGCCAACTACATTACCAAGATCGACTTCTTGCGTGGGTACTACCAGGTCCGGCTGACTGAGCGTGCCAAACGAATCTCTGCGTTTGTCACCCCTGACGGCTTATACCACTACACCGTCATGCCCTTTGGGATGGTCAACGCACCAGCAACCTTCCAACGGCTGATTCATCGGGTGACAGAGGGACTCATCGGGGTGCAATCTTACTTGGACGATCTGGTAGTATACAGCAAATCATGGGAAGATCACCAACTTCAACTGCGCACCCTATTCTACAACCTGGCTGAATCACATTTAACAGTGAACTTGGCCAAGAGTGAGTTTGGACATGCCAACATAATATTCCTGGGTCATGTGGTTGGGCAAGGTGAGGTTAGCCCAGTATCTGCCAAAGTGGAAGCCATTGCGTCACTGCCTGTTCCTCATTGATCGTAAGGCACTAATGCGCTTCATGGGCATGAGTGCGTACTATCGGCGTTTTGTGCCCAATTTTTTTGACCTCTCTGCACCTTTAACAGACCTAGTCAGTCCAAAGAAGAAGTTTGTGTGGACTCAGGAATGCCAGGACGCTTTCGTGAAAATCCGTGCTCTTCTCACAAATGCGCCCATACTGAAATCTCCACAATTCACCAAGCCGTTCATCTTGCAAATAGACGCCAGTGATGTGGGAGCAGGGGCTGTATTGTTACAGTATAGCGAGAATGAAGTATTACATCCTGTTTGCTATGCATCCACAAAGTTCAAACCATACCAGAAACATTATAGTACTATTGAGAAGCAGTGCTTTGCATTATTGTTTTGCCATTGATAAGTTTAATGTGTACTTGAATGGTTCTTGCTTTCCTATAGATGTGTTTACTGATCATAATCCCCTCAAATTTCTGCATAAGATGAAAAACTCTAACCAGCGTCTCATGAGGTGGGCTTTGTCATTGCAGCCTTACAAGCTGCACATTTTTCATATCAAGGGGAAAAACAATATAATTGCAGACATGTTATATAGGACTTAGAATATTTTGATATACAATGATTCCCTTATAAATCTCTTAATAGGGGAGGTGTTATGTATTGCCTTAATTAAACTAATTGCTGGTGGGATAGAGTTAACTAATTAATAGTGGGTATATGTGACTATTTATTTGTACATAGGAAGGCCTTTAGGAAGTAAGCTAACTTCGGGGAACATATTTTGTGTTCAGAGTGTACTGAACTAGTGGCCTGAGTGGCCTACTAGCCAGACATCTTTTGCCCCAGGCCATAAACGCCGGCAGACTTTGGCACCTAAGCGCGCTCCTCTCCCCCTCACCTGCTCGTTTAACCGTCTCTCTGGCAGACGTATGATTTGTCTTTATATTATTCGTGATTTAATGTTCTTACTCTTCATTTATATATTTTAATGAAGTATTCTATATTATTATTAGTTGAGTTAATTTGTTTGATTGTAGAAAGAATGTAGAGAGAATAGTCCAGTACGATAACTTCAATGACGAAGGGCTCGATAGAGAATAAGATTTGAGAAACGGCAGTTCTCCTCACGCCTCTGCTTCGCCAAGACCTCACCATGGGTCACCCTGGGCTTTCGTCCTGCCTTGTATAACTATCTCTCTATAGATAAGTATTATTATGTTGTATTGTATGATTATGTTGTATTGTGTGATTGTAAGGATAGATGTATAAAGTGTAATTTATATGTAAATAATATCCATACTTTTAAATTATCTTTTCATCCATACCTACCTTATTTATTTTCATGTAGTATCTTTCAAATTAACTTAAAAATGTAAATACTTTAAATATTCTGTGGTTCTAAAAGTAAGTAAATGGTAATTCATTATTTGTGTACAGTAAACTAAAGTGGATACTTGAATACCTTACATATAAATCCTAAAGGATTTACGAAAGCATAAGTTATTCTACTGACATTTAAAGTAAACTTAATAATATCAATTATATGATTCTGATTGACTTCTTGTATACTTTTATAGTGTTGTAGGGTTTCGCTGGAGGATAATAATAACCTTGCAGTCTATTTTTGGGTGGTTAACTTAAATTCTTATAATACCACGGTGATAAGTTGTGTTGCCTTTTCATTGGAGCTAATCATTTATTCATGGTGTTGTGGGTTTGAACCCTAGTCCGTAACACTATTGATATAATGTATCACAAAGACTGCCTTCTAGACTTGTACAACAAAGCGAAAGCTGTTGAAGCAGCACAAACCCACATTGATCTTGACATTAACTTTAAATGATCAGGCATTGCATTTGCAGAGTTAGTCATGCATCTGGAAGATGAACGCTCAAAAGAGCCACACATTGTCAGACTTGCTGAAGTTGTGTCACTTTATCAGAGGCACTTGGTTGAACTTGGACAAATCAGCAAGATTCAGGAGCATTCAACAAGACTCAAGGAAAAACTTTTAGCACACATTCCTGGCATCACTGCCCAAACAAGAAGGCGAGACATTCTGCTGATCCTAGACACTGATATTGGAAACACCTTGTCAAATTCAATGGACAGAACACACACCACAGAAGCACTGATTTTGGCCCAAACTGCAAAGAAGACTGGCAAGAAAAGTCAGTTCCGCTCATCTTACAGTCATTCGTCAGTATGCTGTTAGAAAGTCCAGGCATCAAAGAGAGGTCAGATAGAAAGAAAACGCCTACATGCTCGACAATAGCTCAGTTAATCAAATTCAGTGAAGCGCACAAGAGTCGGAGAGCAAACAAAGTACCGCTATGATCGTGAGAAAGAAACTCCTTTTCCACTGTACATGGGACTCCTCATTCACACACATACACCACACATGCCAGAAAGGCCTTATTGGCAAGTTCTACAATGCTGGTGTTTCAGTCTCCTCTACGAGGGTCAATCAACTGTCACAAGAGTTGTCTAACGCATTGTGTGCACACTTCAAGAAAGAAGGTGTGGTTGTTTCAACAGGCTTTCATAAATCTGTCTTCACATCTGGAGCTGTCAACAACCTGGCCCATAATCCCTCATCATCTACTGCAAAAGGATCATATCATGGGACAGCAATCTCTCAGAATTTGAAGGCCAGGGGCAGGCAATGGAGCCTATTGACTTTTCCTCTGGAAAGACATCTCAGCACCTTCCAGGCTACTACGCGCAAGTGCTACCTGTCACCAAACTTCCTAAAAACGTTCAAGTTCCAGCTGCAACAAGGTCTCTGTTACCTGACATTTCTGAGGAAGGATCTGTAATCCAGCAGGAATATGAATTGCTTCAGTCTGTGCACAATCATTGCAATGATGTTCCAACGAAGGATCTGTGCCTGAGCTGGTCTGCCTTTCATGCAAATGAGGTCCAGTGTATGAAACCAAAGTGCAGAGGTGGACATCTCCCATTGTTTGAAGAACATGGACACACACCTGCTATGATTCGTTATGCCATGGACGTTATCAAGAATGCTGTCACTTACCTCAATCTTGGCCAGATCCCCATCATGACCTGTGACCAACCCCTTTTTGCAATTGCTAAGAGTATCCAGTGGACATGGCCAGAGCAGTATGGAGAAGACAAACTAGTCGTAGTCATGAGAGGATTCCACATCGAGCAAGCAGCATGGAGTGCAGTTGGAACCTGGCTGGAAGACAGTGGGTGGACACAGGCTATTTCTGAGTCTGGCGTTCTGGGACCAGCTACAGCAAACAGCTTGCTGAATTGTGGAAGCTTGAAGAAGAACTGATACGCCCATGAAGTAACTGTTGCTGCTTTCTTTCTGCTTCAGTGAGAAGCTTACAAGCAGTACACCACACAGCTGAAAGAGTCAGAAAGAGGGTTGTCATTCTTGGAGTGGAAGCATGAGAAGCAAAATCATCATCCTCAATTCCTCTACTGGTCGCTGGTGATGGAGTTAGAGCTGCCATTGCTCACATTTGTGAGATCTCTCAGAACCTCAGATTTCCCCTTGTACATGCAGTCCCTTGAAGAGCTCCTGCCTTGGTTCTTCCTCCTTGATCATTATCATTATGCCCACTGGCTGCCCATCCATTTAAGGGACATGAAAGAACTGCCGACCAAAGCACCAGAGATTGCACAGGTATTTGCTGCAGGAAAGTTCACTGTTCAAAAGACGGAAAATGTATTTTCATCCATTGCTCTGGACCATGCTCACAAACAAATGAACATGGTGGTTAAAGGTGAGGGAGGAGCTGTTGGACTAACATAAAATTCTGCTGCATTAGAACGTTGGATGACTGCTGGACCAGAAATGGCACGTCTCGTGGAAGAGTTTTAGCAAACAATGAAATCCACCAGTGACAGTGACAAAAGACACAATAAACAGACCGAGGCTCATCAGAAACGGTTCAAAACTGACCTAGACTCACTGAGAAAGAAACTGTCCTATCTGGGTAATCCCTGTGTCTGTGTCAGTCTACAAAAGATGTTGCAAGTGCTGAAGTGGTCAACACTGGTGAATGCCAAAGAGAGGGGCAAAGCACAATACCTGAACTTTCTAGATGAAAGACTGCAGCAAAGGACAAACCTACTGTCGCACTCGATGAAACTGAATAGAGCTATCTTGTTCAGCAATCAGAATAGGTCTGCACAGAAGACCAAGGATCTGAAGCTGAATACATCTAAGACCAACGGTGTTTGTTTGCAAGACTTTACATTGAGTGTCAGGCTAGGGGAGGTGATCTTGATGAATTCTTTGAGCATGAAAACCAGTCATTTCCTCCGTCAATATCAACTTCTGGAGATCTGCGTCATGGCTACAAATCTGATCTTCTACAGTGCTTTGCAAAAGGTCTTCACCCAGTCCTCACTGAGCCATAAGTGTCAGCTGTTGTCATTGATGGTGCTGGACTTGTGCACATTCTGAAACCATGCCAAGCCCATATCTTCCAAGAGTAGCCTACTGTGACTGTGTTTTTGTGCCACACATCCTCATGTGCCTGGCTACTGTTGATCGTGTTGACGTTGTCTGGGAGTGTTACCGTGATGACAGTCTGAAGTCTTCAGTGAGGAAAAGGCGAGGATCTTGCATCAGAAGAGTACAAAGGAGTACAAAGGAAATCAAGCAACAACAGATCTAGTGACCCTTCTAGGCTGCTTGTCCTCCAAAACACTGAAGATCAAGTGTCCAAACAGTGGTTTAGAGTGGGTAAGGGAACATTGGAAAGGGAATTACTGCCCAGGAACTAATGTCTGTGGAAGGATTAGGAAGTTAGTAGGGGACAGATGGGTTAGTAACTGAGGGGGGGATAAAATAAAGTTATTCATTTACAAACGGAGTCGGTCGCGGGTTTGATGCGAGATATTTGTCTAGGCGGAGTTTACATGAATCAACGGTGCTGCAGTCTATAACGCCACAAGTTGGCAACTCGATTGAAGAAGAAATTCTTAGATTCGTGGGAGTTAAAAGATTTAACAATAATTTTGCAACCGTTTCCCCGCATGTAATTAGATTGGTCGATAGTGAACTACTTACTAGAGTTCATATTGTCGATGCCTTTGATGATTTTGAACACTTGAATTAAGTCACCTCTTAATCTGCGCTGGGTTAAAGGAAATAGATTCTAAGATGCTCTTCGTATGGTTTGTTCTTTAGGCTAGGTATAATTTTGGTAACTCTACGTTGAACTCGTTCTAGCTTGTTTATATCTTTTTGGTAATAAGGGTACCAGGATTGAACGCAGTATTCCAGAAGAGGGCGGACTAAGGAATTGTAAAGGGTTAGGATAGCTTCTTTGGATTTATGCTCAAATGACCTGCCTATAAAGCCAATTATTTTGTTTGCCTTCTTAACAACTTCTGAACATTGTTGACTCAGTTTTAGGTTACTCGATATTGTTACTCCCAGATCGGTTTCTCTGTTTACATTCGTAAGCTGAGTGCTTATCGAATAGTTTGCTTTCTCATTTAGGTATCCGATATGTAGTACTTTACATTTATCCGCATTGAAACTCATTTGCCAAATTTGGGCCCAGCATGACAATTTATCTAGATTGTGTTGCATATCGTCAACTTGTTCTTTTGAGAGTACGCCATTTGCAATTTTTGTATCGTCAGCAAATTTTGAGATTGTACAGGTGAGACCCTCATCTATGTCGTTGATGTAAATTATTAGAAAGAGAATTGGTCCTAGTACCGATCCCTGGGGTACCCCGGTACTTACATTGAGTCCATTTAGATGCCTTACCGTTTATGACTACTCTTTGCTTTCTGTCGCTGAGCCAATTTTCTATCCATTTCAACACACCGTCTTGTATTCCATGCGCTTTCTAGTTTTAGCAGTAAACGTTTGTGGGGAACTATGTCAAAGGCCTTTTGAAAATCAAGGTATATAATATCTACAGCTTTACTCTCATTGTAGAGGTTGAGGATATCGTGGAAGAAGTCTAAGAGGTTTGTTAAACAGGAACGTTTTTTACGAAAGCCGTGTTGAGTATCTTTAAGTATGTTATTTTCCTCTAAGTGTTTTACGAGTCTGTCTCTTATGACCGTTTCTAGATCCACACCAGACATGTCAATACTATTTTGCAGAATCTTTCGGTAGATAAGGCTCCTGGTCCAGATGAAATTCCTCCAATAGTACTTAAGAATTGCTCCTTGGTGCTCGCTCCTGTATTGGCAAAAAATTTCCGTCTGTGTACTCATACCTCATGCTTCCCAGTACCCTGGAAAGAAGCAAACATCCATCCAGTTCCTAAAAAAGGTGCCTCTTCAGATCCATCAAACTGCAGACCAATAGCTATAACTTCCACTCTTGGTAAAGTCTTTGAAATTATATTAAATAATCACATAATTATGCATCTTGAGAATAATAAATTAATCAGTGATAGGCAATATGGTTTTAGACGATGTCGATCAACTGCAGACATGCTTTGCCTTCTTACGCATCAAATCAACCAAGCTACAGACCAACATGGTGAAACACATACAATAGCACTGGATATATCAAAGGCATATGATAGAGTCTGGCATCAATCCTTATTGTCGAAGATGTCACACTACGGCCTTGCATCATTAGTTCCACTAATTTCTTCTTATCTTCATAACAGAAAAATATGTGTAATGGTAGATGGCCTTTATTCTCAATTTCACTCAATAAATGCTGGTGTTCCCCACGGATCAGTTTTGGCCCCAATTCTGTTCCTCATTCATATCAATGATCTCATATCTACCACTCATAATCCAATACATTCCTCGCAGATGACTCAACACTCCACAGTTCCTTCACATTTACCAATTCTTTCACCCATCCCGATCTTATAAATTCAAAAATAAACACTGCAATTTCTCTGAACCAGGACCTTTCTAGAATTAATGGATGGGGACAAAAGAATCTAGTTTCCTTTAATGCCCAGAAAACCAAGTACATTCAATTTTCTAACCGACAGAATCTCACTGACTCCCATATATTTTTTAATGATGTAAATATTCCCACTTCCCCTAGTATTGACATTCTCGGTGTAACATTAACTACTAACTTGAGCTGGACACATTATGTTAGAAGCATTGCTAAGAATGCCTCTAAAAAACTGGGACTCCTGTACAGAGTTCGAGAATTCTTCACTGGCGAGCAGTTGGCCGTGATATATAAAAGTCATGTGCGTTCTCAGATGGATTACTGTTCACCTCTGTGGGGTGGAAGTGGAGTGGTTGCATTGAGGCAGTTGGACAAAATTCAAAATAAAGCTATTAGATTAATCAATAACCCTGCAATCACACAGGACCTTCCTACATTATCCATACAAAGAAACGTTGCATCCCTTGCATTATTCTACAGCTATTTTCACAGCAATTGTTCCGAGGAACTTGCTTCAGTTGTGCCGTCTCTCCACATCTTTCCCCGTAGAACTAGGGCAGCTGAGAGCGTCCATGAATTTACACTTTCTTCTCCACAATGCAGAACTTCTGCTTATCAGAATTCATTTATCCCCAGAGCTACTACTCTTTGGAATTCACTTCCCTCGAATTGCTTTCCACAAACTTACAATCTACAAATGTTTAAATCCAGTTGTTACAAAAATGTTATGAATGGAGGATGCCTTTAGGCACATGGACCTTTTTGTTTTATCTGTGTTTTTCCTTCCTCCGTTCATTGTCTCTTAAATAAAAAAAAAAATAAATAATACAAAATTACATACAACTGAGGTTAAGCTAATTGGACGATAGTTACTGGGTAGGGATTTGCTGCCTTTTTTTAATATCGGTGTTACGTTGGCTAGCTTCCACTGATCAGGCATAGTTCCAGATTGCAAGGATTTATTGAATAGTAATTTACCTTGAGTTTATCTAAACAATTCAATACTTCTCTCTCTGTAACGGTGATATTGCTTAGAACATCTGAATTATCAATCTGAATCGGCAATGGGGTAGGGATATCACTGAGGTCTTCTGTTGTAAAAACTGATGCAAAGAAGGTATTGAGGGCATTACTCATTTGTACTTCGTCTTTGGTTTATTCTCCATTTTCATCGACTAACGGTCCAACAGTTGAAGTAACTACTTTTTTCTTTCTGATATAACTATAGAATTATTTCGAGTTTGTTTTACTTTGATTCGCAATATGTAACTCTTAAGGTCTTTTTACTTTGCTTAATTCACTTTTTGGCTTTGCGTCGTAGCTCTACAAATTTCACCCGTTCTTCGTCATTTTGTGAGGATTTTAATCTATCATTAGCAAGTTTTTTAGCAAGCAGGCAGTTTGAAATATCTTTATTCCACCATTGGGGCTTGCTATTATGGCCTGGACGCCGTATTTTCGATGGTATGCAGTCTTGCACTGCTTTTAGGTAAGTGGTTTCGAATAACTTCCAAGATGTATTTATGTCGTTATTGTTAATTAAAAAGCTCCAGTCAGTTTCTTTAAACATAGCTCTAAGTTTATGGAAGTTTGCTTTCTTGAAATTAGGGATTTTTTCGATGCTACTATTTGGTTCGTTACTAGTAAACTTTAAAGTGAAAGTTATCGTACGATGGTCGTTGTTACTGAATTCATCACCAACATTCAAATTCTCTATTAATTCTTCTCTTGTTGCAAGTACAATGTCAAGAACGTTATTACCACGGGTCGGCGTTTGAACAAATTGATAGAGCGAACTCTCTTGCAAGTTCGTATACAAGTCATGTCCGGAGTGTGAAGTAAGAGTATCGCCCCACTTGGTCACAGGTAAATTAAAGTCGCCAATAATTACGGTATCTTGTGAGTTACTTACATCTGCAATTTGTTCGTAAATTTCTCGGTCAGTTTGCACTGATTGAGCTGGAGGTCTGTATATTAACGCAAGTATTATTTTTGTACCTTTATTATTCTTTATTAGCACAAAAGATGTGTCGACGTTCACAATTTGAGGTTTTGACAAGAGGGTAGGGTTAAGACTTTCTTTGATATAAAGTAAAACGCCACCTCCATTTCGATTTATTCAGCTTTTCTCAAACATTACATAACCGGGAAGTGAATACTCCGCTAAAAAGTCTCTATCTTCTGTATTGAGCCAAGATTCTGTTATGCCAACCACATCATAATTTTCTGTAAACACTAGCTCCTCTAAATCTGAAAATTTATTGCGTATGCTACGAGCGTTTGCATAGAAACCTTTAAATTTGTTATTTTAGAACTCACGGAACGCTCTTTAAAAATATTTTTGGTTCTTGTCGGATCTACATTTATGTTCAAGGCTGTCCTCGGACCTCGCTGTCTTCGGTCCTTATCGCTGGTGGTCCTCGGTTGCCTCTGTTTTTTGCTTGGCGTTGGATGATTTATGTCACTGCTGCTTCTTCTCGGATGGCGTTTTTTGATCCATGGCTGCGGACTGGTTCGTGTAGGAGACGACCCATGCATGCTGAACCCACAGGGTTTAGATGAGTGCCATCCTTGCGGAACAGAGTAGGCTGGTTATAGAAATTGTCCCAGAAGTTGATGAATTAAACTTCTTCCTTCAGACACAAATATTTTAGTCGGCTATTTGTGCTGAAGGCCTTGTAGAATTTGTCAGGTGCGTCGATCTTGGGGAGAATGCCTGAGATGATGATATTCCTTGACTTGTTTTTGTAGTGCTGGATCATCTTGCGATATTTCTCCATCAACTCTTCGGATCTGGTGCGCATGACGTCATTTGAACCAGCATGGATGACAAAAAGGGTATTTTCGTTTGCCTCCTTTGTGGTATCTTCGAAGGCTTCCACAATGTCGTCCAGTCCAGCTCCTGGGATGCAAAATCTTTTTCGTCGATTTGGGACTCTGTCGCAGAACTCTGACCTGTCCTCGTACGATGGAATCCCCAACGACCCTGGTCTCCTCTGGTTCGTCTTCCATCTCTACCAAGATCTCAAATATGTTTGACATTGTGACTGGTAGACGAGACCTTTTCTGCGTTGGCCGTGCACCATTCCTCACTGGTGTAAATCCGGAAACCTGTGGTGGCGAGACTCTGCGTACAGGTCGGGGAGAGGATTGATTAGAACGGGGGCGAGGGGTTGGTACTGTTTGTGCTAGCAGGCTTCTTGCACGAGGAGTGGGGGAGAGACTAAGGTGAACAGGGCGGCTGTCCTGGTTTGATGTCGGCTCAGGTTCGTCAGAAGCATCTGCTGCAGTGGCTACTGCAGCTGTTGGCTTGTTGGCAGATGACGTTGGGGCGGTGGTGGATGCTGGAGTTGAAACAACTGGAGTTAGTGATACTCCAACGTTGAGTGTTACAAACTCTTGGAGTGATTCCAGCTTCCTGGTGAGGGCGTTGATCTTGCTGTGGGCTTCATCCAATTTTGCTGTCAAATCCTCTCGTTGCTGGCAGAGTCGGCAGACTTGTGGATCGGCAGGAGCAAACATGGAAGCACCAAACCTACCGGCGCAGTTCGTACAGGCACGAGGCATGGTGACGATCACTTTCTTCAGATCACTTCACTCACTTAAAAACACTTAACTCTCTTTAAAAACACTAAACTCACTTTAAAAACACTTCTCTCACTTTAAAAATAATTCACTCACTTCAGGTCGCTTCACTTACTTAAATAGGCCTAACCGAAAACAAAAATGTTGAAATACGCACAAATAGGTTATCAGCGGTGATAGCCTAACCGAAAATTAAAAGAAAACAAAATTAAATTTAAATATGCAGTGATAGCCGAACCGAAAACAATTTTATTTTTATTTAAACAGAAATAGGCCACCAGGGGTGATAGCCTATCCTAACCGAAAACAAAAATTATGAAATACCGGTACGCAGAAATAGGCCACCAGCAGTGATAGCCTAACTGAAAATTAAAAAATTGAAGTACGCAGAAATAGGCCACCAGGGATGATAGCCTAGACTAACCGAAAACAAAAATTATGAAATACCGGTATGCAGAAATAGGCCACCAGCGGTGATAGCCTAACTGAAAATGTTAAAAGGAGATGTAGCTTTGCTACGCAACTGGCCTGAGTTCCTTCGAAACAGCCAAAACAAAACAGAGCTGTTCGACTTTCTGTCTCCGAATATCAAGCTGATCAAGGAAGAGGGGAAAATGGTCATTGCAACACAAGGCGTCAATATTGTCAGTTCTAGTGACATTTTAGAAGAACAGAAAGCTCGACTGTCACCATGTTCACACAAAGAAGCTGACACCAGACTCATTGTGCACTGTTTTGATCTGGCCCAAATGAATCACACAGACGTTATGATCAGGACTTCAGACACTGATGTAGTCTTGCTAGCAACAGCACACTACATTTACTCAAGGTGGACTAACTGTGGGTTGCATTTGGTGCTGGAGCACACTTTCGCTTTCTACCTATTCATGACTATACCAGCACACTGTTTATATTATTTACGTCAACTTGTATATCTAGTTCATGGGGATAATTATAATGTAGGATGAGATTATTGGAAAAAAATAGATAGTTCGCCACATAAGTGCAGTTCCTCGTCGGGATATTATTTATGACGGTGAATTACTAGGAATGAATTGCGAGTGTGGTTTCGTTTAATTCTCAGTTGACTAATCAGATGAGTTAACCACGGCAAAATAAACTACACTCGTAATTCAATCATGTGCATTACATGTCCATGTGTAAGATCACAGAGAGGAACAGAACCTATGTGGCCTACTGTACATAACTATGAGAAGAGAGGAAGAAAGATGAACTGTAGCTATTGTTATGACCGGGACTTGTATAAAACAAGGGCTCTTAATCATTGGACTAGAAAGGCACACAGCCACGATGGTAACACTAGATCCAACCCTCGAACTTATAATGCCGGCGCACAAAAACACCTATACCCTCCAGAGTTAAATATGCGATAGCGGGGTATCCTATAACTCGGTATAAATGCACTACTACTACAGGCTGATGATCTCTGATACAGCCTGATCACAACAACATACAATTACGTTAATAATGTATACAAGGAAAAAGATAGAGAGCTTAATTAAATCACTGGAATGCTTTTATGTAAACAAGAAGAAGGTATAATTAAAGTTACTCTAAACAATAATAAAGTGTCACTCCTATATTAAAGAAAGTGAATGAAAGTCCTAAAGCATCGAACAGGAATCTTCTGAAGAAAGTCCGATGCTGCTTAAGATGATCGAATCGGATTTTGAACTGTTATATAAAGCAGTAACTAGATATGACAAGTGTATGGACATACAGTGTTAACTGGCACGGGAATAATGATGAATGCGCAATAGTATTATCTCCAACAACAAAAGAAGTACTTCCTCAGGCAACGCAGAAGCCTGCTCGGGTTGTGCAACTCAACAATAACCAAGTCTTACAATCAACGTGAATAAAAATGCTGCATACATAACATAAGAGCTTATAATCCTAATCGGGTGTCTGCTAGGCGAATAAAGTCTAGCTGGGATGTCGTAGGCTAGGAAACAATGGCTGAGCAAGCGGCTCGTAGCCTAGCGAGGTCCTTAAGACTGTGCGGCCAAATTACGTTAAATGACGGGGTGCTCTCTTGAGAGGTCCAGATCGCTAGTATCTGGTTCTCTCCTGGCGACCCTCTTCAAGTCAAAGCAAAACGAGTTAACACAGTGTTGGGTGGCAGAGGCAAAAGCCCTTACTCGCAACACAGTGCTAAACTCACAAGGTACACAGTCAGAAAGACAACCTAGGCTTCCCACGTATCCGTTGCGATTGTACAAGTTCAACAAAACCTGGTACACATCGGAAATCACAACACCAATAGCCTAACCCCAGTCTAGCATTAAATAGCCCAGCAGACAACCAAGAAATAGGTAGGGAGACACCGCGAGTGTGTCGAACCTCTACAGACAAAATGGTAACCCCTCCAAAATGCCTAAGTAAACATGAAATATCTGAGAGCTTCAGCATATAATACGATGGCCGATATATGAAATCGTGCAGAACCAAAGGGGAGTTATGATGTTAAATAGATTAGAAGAATAAGAGGTAAGAAGTTGAGAGCGAGAGAAAGTGTTCTATAGGTAGAAGTCGGGGACAGATGGCAAGGGAGATGTGAAGGTTATGCTGGTCAGGAAAGCTCTGAGCAAGGAAGGCACAAAGGCAGCAGGGAGTGCGGGGGGACTACCTCCTGCCGCGGCAGGAGGGCGGCAAGGCGGCCAACCACTCTGAGGGCGCGGCCGTGGCATGACGTCACCGAGACAACACGTAACACTACGCGTACTACCATCTGCCTCCTGCACTTACTCACTCACACTCTCTAGCTGTATCATTCAGTCTTATACATTAAACTAATAACTGATGATATAAAATATAATGCATTGTCACAGATGAAAATAAAGACCACTTCTATATTGCATGTGACATGACGATTCACAAGAAAGAAAGTACAACATTGTAGATAGACTGTAGCCCATTTCACTGCCCTGGCAAGCGCTAGTGGCTACCGGGAGGCGATTCTGCTAACGCTGGCAGACGTCACACCCCGCCCAAGATATAGGACGCTCAACATTAGGCGAACACGATATCTGACAAGGCAGAATGCCGACAAGACCCGTCACACATAGCCACTCCACCAGAAATGAAATGCAAAGCTCAAGTCTTACATAAAACAACATATCAACATTAAGAAAATCTTATAACCCCTCCCAAACATTATAGTATAATTTAGCCTACTATGCTCCCTGAGCGAGCTTCACAGAGCCCAGCCTCCTAAATGAAAGACAGGTTCAACTTAGGACTTTAGCTATAACATAGGCAACTTACAATTAACTATCAAAAGAAAGAGTTTTTATGTGATTTTTTATTTAATTTTAATGTTGTTTTTGGCGGCTGCTCTACACGGGCAAGCCTCGTTTTTCTTCACTCTCAACACACACTGACTGAACGGCGAGGGTTCTCCTGCAAACAAACCCTCCCGTGACAAACAATCAGCCAAAACATTATCAGTGCCCTTAGCATGCCACACATCCAACTTGTGTTCTGGCAGCAAAACAACACCTGGCACTGATAAACTGCCCAGTTCATCACAAGACTGGCATTTCTCTTCGCTCTTTCCGGCAATGGGACCTGCCAAAAGCCTTTCACTAGTTCTACCTTCGTCATAGGCGATGCAGCCCCGATGCGGTCTATGGTGTCGTCAACTCTCGATAAGGTATAGGCGTCTGTCAGGGATAATTCACACCCACTCTTGCAATCAACACACACACTGATCTTGCCACTTAACACTAACACAGGTTGTAAAGTTACAGGCAACGACCACTCACGACATTCCTTATCCCTCAGACCCTTCGTCAACACGTAATCCAGCTCTGCTTGCACCACAGGCTGTCGAGCAGGATTTATACGGTAGGGAGCCAATTTGAACCTTGCAAAGTCTCCAGCCTCCATGTCGGATTCTACCCCGTACATCAGGCCTGGAGAATGAACAAACATGCGAATGTACTGCCATAGCCTAGTAAACAACTTCTCTTGACGCTCATGAACAAGAGGTTGCAACTTATCTCGACGAACAACATGCTCATTGTCCTCCCACAACCCAGCCGAGACCACAGTTTCTACACTATAGCCTCCCTCCTTCTCCACCCTTGTTCCCAGAACAGCCAGGTCATGAGAGGGACAATCTGTACCACCTGTGCAGTCACTCTCATGGTTCATAATTGCTAAGGCCTCCCCGCCGATACCGTACATGCGCACCCCCGCATTCCTTACGACTACATCTGCCTGCGCAGCATCACCGCTTTTAGCGACATGGCCAGATACAGTCGGTCTATGGTAGGGCTGTTGCATTCGACTAGAGCAGCATTGGGAGGCTATGCGACGACCGGGCACATCCACTCCACAGCCAACCTCACCAATATGCTCAATATCCTCCTTCTGACCACCACCCTTGGCAGCCATGGGTCGACCCTGACCTGACAACCATGTCCAAGCCTCGTCGCCCACCTTGAAGCACCGAAACAACGAGGCCAACGGTCTACCAACATTCAAGTGACCTGCCCGCAGAACATCTTGCACCGCCTGAGTTGTGAGGCTCGGGTGCTCGGCACGACCAGTGGGGTATGAACCGAGCTGGTGCTGGAGCGCTGCACACTGCTGCTCAGGCAGGTGCTCTAGCGCTTCCACAGCCACCAGACTCGTGTCCCCCGCCCACTGCTCCGCCGAGACATGACAATCCCTACTCTCCTCCACCTGTGCCCTACTGCCCCCCTCTCCTTCTCCACCTTGGCCGCTGCAGACCAACGCAGGGACAGTAGGCTGCTCAGGTGGTTGCCTCACAAACTCCTCCAACAGGTTCACATGACATGTTTCCCCGTCCTCGTGTTTGATCTCAACAGCACCGTTACCACACTTCTGAACTTCCGGATCCTCCCACTGCAGTTTATTAATATCCGAGGAAGCCAACCTGTCTAAATGCTTCCGAAGCAATCCATGTCCTCCCTCAATATCAAACTGAGCAACCCTCTTTTCTCTCTGTGTGTAACGTTGCTGCCTCGGAGTCTCTTCGTGCCCTACCGCCTCACTAGCTGTGACAGGCCCTGGGGCTTCTCCAGACTCCAACAATGGTGCCAATACTGAGTCGCCAAGAAGAGCTGCTGGTACTAAACTCTCCAAACTTTTACCAACATTAGCCGTCTTCTTCCAACCGTTCCTCCATTGATCAGAAGACTGAGGAATAGGCTGTGACACTTTGGATGCAAGAGATCTTGTAACAACGCACGCCATAGGATGTACTTGACCCTTCTCTACCCACTCCTGTTCCTCCCTATTCACGTCGGCTGGCTTCTCGGCAACGACTAAGGTTGAAACCTCAGAAGTAGGCACCGCGAAGTCGTTGCCGAGAAGGAGGTCGACGCCCCCAACAGGCAAGTTCTCCACAATTCCCACATCCTACTCTCGTGTCACACCATCTACCTCCAGTTCCATCCTGACCAACGGGTATGACCTGATAGCATTGATACCTTGCACCACAACCACCCGTGCCGCGTTTATTGGTCTACCAGTAAAGTTCTTCATCAAAGTCTGAGAGGCACCCGTGTCTCGCAACAGCTCAACTCCATGCTTCTTACCAGCCCACTTCACACAGCCACGCCCTCGATGGTCACAAAAGACATCGCGGACAGGGTTCGAGCCTTCCGGATTCTTCTCCACTGGCTGTGTCCCAGCCTCTGACGTTATACCCCGGGCAAACTCAGACGACTTCGGGGACACCCCAATGTTGCGAGCCAAAGACACAACTGCATTAGGTAGCTTGCTTGGACAGGCTCTTGCAAAATGCCCCTCCTCATGACAATGGAAGCACTCTAGCTTTCCCTTGGGCCTCTCTTGAGGTGAGGGAGGACCTGGACCCTTTCTAAACGGGACGGTACTAGGTTTATGGTCAGTTTTGGTGTCGTTGCTCTTGTTCTTAGTGTAATTATATGTATCAGTGTTTCGGGGAGGGGGAGGGTTACGCTCCTTATTGCCTGCATCACTTCTCTGTGCAGAACCGCACCAACGAATCAAAGATAACCGAAGGTCAGCCATCTCAGCTGCCTCCTGAAGAGTTTTCAGGGTTTTTTCTTTAAGATTCAACATCAGATCGGCGCCCGTACACTTGAATTTTTGTTCTAGAAGCATCAGCTGTTTCAACTCCTCAAACGTTGATGCCTTCTCAGAACGCAACCAGTTTCTAAATGCATCGGACAGATCCCGGGCATGCTCAAGAAAGGTACACTCACGACCCTTCGTTACACCCCGGAACTTCAATCTGTACGTCTCTGGTTGTAACTCGTACACCCGCAGAACAGCCTCCTTCAATACCTCATAATCGACGCAAGACTCCAAGGACAACGCATCATATGCCTTGAGTCCTTTGCCAACCAACCTAGAGGAAACACTTAACCTCGGCCATTGGTGCTCCCGGCACTTCTTCTCAAAACGCATGAAAAATTCGGTAACACCCGACTCGTCAAATACAGGGACTAACTTAAGAAGGTGCGATAAAGACTGATCAAGACCTCGATTCCCAGAACCGAGACGCTGCCCTGTCGACTCCACCCGAGACTTCTCAAGATCTCTGTCTGCACAGTAATTCATAGCCTCAACCTGAAGCTCAGCTTACCACTGCTTCTGCTGAATCTTAGCCTGCTCGAGCTCAAGTTTGGCGAGCTCGAGCCGAAACAACATCTCGGAAGACAAACCCTGAGGAGGGGTTGCTACTATTGGGGACCCACCCCGTAAATCACCCAACCGCCAGCGGGCATCGGCCTGCGGGAACGAACCCGGCTCCGGAGCCCGAGGGGGTGCCATGGTAGGAGTCGAGTGGAATGGGGGCTGGGCAGAAGGTGCCCCAGCTCCCGCTCCACCAAAAGCCCCACGCACCCCACCGAGCACACAGGTAACCAGTTCACCTCTCGACAAACCGCTAGTACCGGGAAACCCTAATTCCGTGGCTACACACTGTAGTCCGTACCGGTCTAGCCCCGACACCCGATCCGCTGACATAGGCTCCTCCAAAAATATCCGAGCATCCTCCTCACTGTTTACCACCCGAGCGCCGCTAAACAACTCCACCTTCTCCACCTCCTCGCCTGTGCTCTCACTATGTACTGATCCGTCGTCCGACATAATGTCCACCGAAAATTCTCAACGTTTATAAAAAAAAAGTACCTAAACTCTCATGTAGCACTATTCACTCAAAAATGCTTGAAGACTCTTAAGTGTTATACTACTTGCCCAAAAAAATTTGTGTCCACTATATTCCTTTAAACAAAAAACAACAAATGACCACACCACTCCTGCAATATTTCTCTACGTTCACAAAATCCTGAGCAAGGTCGCCATTTGTTACGACCGGGACTCGTATAAAACAAGGGCTGTTAATCATTGGACTAGAAAGGCACACAGCCACAACGGTAACACTAGATCCAACCCTCGAACTTATAATGCCGGCGCACAAAAACACCTATACCCTCCAGAGATAAATCTGCGATAGCGGGGTATCCATAACTCGGTATAAATGCACTACTACTACAGGCTGATGATCTCTGATACAGCCTGATCACAAAAACATACAATTACGTTAATAATGTATACAAGGAAAAAGATAGAGAGCTTAATTAAATCACTGGAATGATTTAATGCAAACAAGTAGAAGGTATAATTAAAGTTACTCTAAACAATAATAAACTGTCACTCCTATATTAAAGAAAGTGAATGAAAGTCCTAAAGCATCGAACAGGAATCTTCTGAAGAAAGTCTGATGCTGCTTAAGATGATCGAATCGTATTTTGAACTGTTATATAAAGCAGGAACAAGATATGCCAAGTGTATGGACATACAGTGTTAACTGGCACGGGAATAATGATAAATGCGCAATAGTATTATCTCCAACAACAAAAGAAGTACTTCATCAGGCAACGCAAAAGCTTGCTCGGGTTGTGCAACTCAACAACAACCAAGGCTTACAATCAACGTGAATAAAAATGCTGCATACATAACATACGAGCTTTATAATCCTAATCGGGTGTCTGCTAGGCGAATAAAGTCTAGCTGGGATGTCGTAGGCTAGGAAACAATGGCTGAGTAAGCGGCTCGTAGCCTAGCGAGGTCCTTAAGACTGTGCGCGCCAAATTACGTTAAATGACGGGTTGCTCTCTTGAGAGGTCCAGATCGTTAGTATCTGGTTCTCTCCTGGCGACCCTCTTCAAGTCAAAGCAAAACGAGTTAACACAGTGTTGGGTGGCAGAGGCAAAAGCCCTCACTCGCAACACAGTGCTAAACTCATAAGGTGCACAGTCAGAAAGACAACCTAGGCTTCCCACGTATCCGTTGCGATTGTACAAGTTCAACAAAACCTGGTACACATCGGAAATCACAACACCAATAGCCTCACCCCAGTCTAGCATTAAGTAGCCCAGCAGACAACCAAGAAATAGGTAGGGAGACACCGCGAGTGTGTCGAACCTCTACAGACAAAATGGTAACCCCTCCAAAATGCCTAACTAAACATGAAATATCTGAGAGCTTCAGCATATAATACGATGGCCGATATATGAAATCGTGCAGAACCAAAGGGGAGTTATGATGTTAAATAGATTAGAAGAATAAGAGGTAAGAAGTTGAGAGAAAGAGAAAGTGTTCTATAGGTAGAAGTCGGGGACAGATGGCAAGGGAGATGTGAAGGTTATGCTGGTCAGGCAAGCTCTGAGCAAGGAAGGCACAAAGGCAGCAGGGAGTGCGGGGGGACTACCTCCTGCCGTGGCAGGAGGGCGGCAAGGCGGCCAGCCACTCAGAGGGCGCGGCCGTGGCATGACGTCACCGAGACAACACGTAACACTACGCATACTACCCTCTGCCTCCTGCACTTACTCACTCACACTCTCTAGCTGTATCATTCAGTCTTATACATTAAACTTATAACTGATGATATAAAATATAATGCATTGTCACAGACGAAAATAAAGACCACTTCTATACTGCCTGTGACATGACGATTCACAAGAAAGAAAGTCCAACATTGTAGATAGACTGTAGCCCATTTTACTGCCCTGGCGAGCGCTAGTGGCTACTGGGAGGCGATTCTGCCAACGCTGGCAGGCGTCACACTATATTGCTACACTGTTATTTGAAATCAATTTCTTTCAACCTATACAGATATTGTATGCTTAATTTACCAGATAAACAGATTATTTTAGGTACATTACTTGTACGTGAATTACTAATATTGGCACATACTGTACAGTACTTCATACCAACGCATTTATTGCACTTTGTTCTTCTTCGTCTAGTTATTATTTGTATTATTGTTATTGTTATTATTTATTACTATTATTATTATTATTATTATTATTATTATTATTTTATTTCATTTAGTATTATTTTTTTTTAATGGCCCCCCCCCCCCCCATTGAAGGGGGAAGAAGGTCCCACAACATTTCATATAAGCAAACCATTTTAGATCTATTGATAAATGACCATTATTTACATGATTGCATGTTAACAAATAGTTTTTAGCAATTCAAGTTATATAAGCCTTTAATTGTTTTACTTGTATAGTGACATTTAACTGACCTATGTAATTTGTTATGTTCATATACTGTATGTTATTCAATCTTTCTGGGCTCAAGCTAGCCGCTCACTACAGCAACCCTCACCCACTACTATTATAACATATGAGTGCCTCATCATTGTTTTCTTCAATGGACAGGATACTGGAGTGCAGACCTGAGTAGACAGAAGGAAAATATAAAAAAAGGAAAATATCCAGACCTCTCTGCTAGTGCTTCTTTTCTTAAATTTGTTCATCTAACAATGCATAGCAAATAGTTGCTAATGGTTCTATTGTCTCCAATTATATGAAACACCAGTGAGGAAAAGCTCCCGTGAAACCAACCATGATTAATATTTGTTTTTACCCATAAAGCCCCGAGGGAGTGGTGATGAGGTAGCCTAAATATTCCCACCAGTCTGTTAATGAGTTAATAGCAACTGGACACACATTATACGATGTCTATTTTTCATAAATATTCAGTTTTATACTATATGTTTTGTCATTCTCTCAGAATATATATGACAAATCAATTATATTTCGAGTTTAGAAACACAATGTTAATGCTAGTTCTTTTTCTTAATGTGATTGTTTGCTCTAGATAATGATTGTGATGCATCCAACTTAGGAAACAGGTGTAGAATTGAGAATGAGGAAATACTAGATGTACTGTTCCTACCTCCCTGCCAACACGATGGTGCAGTTAAGGTGAATTATTCGGGAAAAGTCCACTCGTGAACACTTTCTATAAAAATCCTCTGGAACACCGAGACCAACCTTAGCCCAAAATGTTATATTATAACTGGGTTGAGAGTACGGAGACTGAGGTAAGTGAGGGTATGAAATGCACGTCGTTTTGATAATTATTCAAGCACATTAAATTATATCTCTGATTTACTGTATATTATAGATCCTTATTCAATTGAACAGCGCCCACAGCGCTGTTCAGTGTGGTGATTGGAGTTTCTTCCACGTATTTGCTTTAAACTTCCGTCAAATACTCAAATACGCTGGAACATGTGTTGATATGCTGAATACTGTGTTGGTGGTGTAATGAGTTTGATGCTTATATTCTGGGTATGGTGTTCCGAGTTCGATCCTGGGAGTACAATATGCTTTCATTAATTATTTAAGTGCATTGGGTTTTTAATGAGGATTAATGTTAAGAACGGGGTGTTCCTTAATGTAATGTAAATGATTGATCCCACGTATACAATCAACAAAAAACGCGAGATATGCAAAAACTATATTGTTGACCGGAGATTTATGGTTTTCTAAGTTTTCAGCTTAAGGGGAGGTTTGGTTTTTCTAGACCCCTTCTCCATCATGTTTAGCCCCATTAGCTTGGCGTTTTGTGGACCTATTGTGCCGTTTAAGTGTCGTATTTTTTTCCTGGCGACCGATAGCGAACTTATAATTTAGGAGGAATCGGCTTTTGGCTGCGACATACCGAATTTGTACAAACAATGTAAAAATTTAACTGAAGGGGGGTATATTTTAAAGTTTGATGGAGGTGTTCGGAGAAAAACAAGAATATTTAATAAATGAATAAACAAATTAACACATTTATATAAATAAATACAAATCTGCCCTTAACTAGATAATACAGTCCACCTCGGAAGTGATGGCATTTGTGGTGATGTTATAAGATCATTCCAAGCAATGTAAAACGTTGACAGAAGGTATATTTAAATGCTTAACACACAAAATATACACCTTCGAATTGATAGAATATGTACTGAGATTATGTAGTATATATATATATATATATATAACAGCTTGAAGACTTGCCTAAAATGCAAACAAGACGAACGATAACGAGAGTTTAAAGCGTTGACTAGATATTTTGTATCAATTATTTTTCCAACTAAATATGACTGAATTAGATATGTTGGTCTGACCAATCTTCCCTATTAATAAAAAACCCCACCAGGAATGTAAAAATAGCAAGAGACAAACAATAGGTAAAATGATAACTGGAGATAATGTTTTACTCGCAGCTTGACTAGGCAATCAATCCTTGAAGTGAGAGATTGTGTGCTGATGTTTTGACATATATATGTAAAGGATTGCCACCCAGTGACATTACTCATAAGAAGAAAATTATATTCAGTCGTAGAAAATAAACACAAATTTTGTTGAGCATATTGGGCATAAAACAAAGTAGCAAGGTAGCCCAAGTATAGATTAATACACTGACCATACTCTGCAATCGATCCTTGTCAAACACCACTGGAGGACCGCAGACTCTCAATTCAGCAAAACAAGCAGCTATGCACGAAGAGCACAGAAACCCCCATATTGATACTGCCAGTTAGATTTAAACAAAGGGAAAGCCATTAAGCATCAAAGTACAGTCTATACCAACACAAAAGCTGGTCATAAAGTTACCAAAATTAACGGTATACTAAAGGGAAGGGCAGCACAAAACATATGGTGTGAGCCCACCTCTGCCTGGCTTAGTACAACAGCTCAGTACAACACATTATTATAACACAGTACAACACATTATTACAACCAAGTACAACACATTATTACAACACAGTACAACACATTATTACATCAGTACAACACATTAATACAGCAGAGTACAACACATGATTACAACACAGTACAACACATTATTACAACACAATACAACACATTATTACAACACAGTACAACACATTAATACAGCACAACACATTATTACAACACAGTACAACATATTATTACAACACAGTACAACACAGTACAACATTTCATTACAACACAGTACAACACATTATTACAACACAGTACAACATTTCATTACAACACAGTACAACACATTATTACAACACAGTACAACACTTTATTACAACACAGTACAACACATTATTACAGCACAGTACAACACATTATTACAACACAGTACAACACTTTATTACAACACAGTACAACACATTATTACAACACAGTACAACACTTTATTACAGCACAGTACAACATTTCATTACAACACAGTACAACACATTATTACAACACAGTACAACACTTTATTACAACACAGTACAACATTTCATTACAACACAGTACAACACATTATTACAGCACAGTACAACACAGTACAACATTTCATTACAACACAGTACAACACATTATTACAACACAGTACAACACATTATTACAACACAGTACAACACATTATTACAACACAGTACAACATTTCATTACAACACAGTACAACACATTATTACAGCACAGTACAACACTTTATTACAACACAGTACAACATTTCATTACAACACAGTACAACACATTATTACAGCACAGTACAACACTGCGTAGCTCATCTTTGCCACATTATACGTGTTTTTATGTTTAACTTCCAATAATAATTTACCATGCATGGTTAACCCCTACTGTACCATAGGGTACTAGCATAAATGTACCCCCCAGTCCCAAGCAATGTGGCCAAAATGGCTTCAGAGGCAAGATATAACAACCTCCCACCTCAAAAGGTGGAGGAATACTGCCTCTCCCAGAATGTGGGGGCTTGGATATAAGCTGAGAAGTGTACGGTCCGGATGGTGTTCCTCCTGTTGTACTTAAAAACTGTGCTTCCGTGCTGACCCCCTGCCTAGGAAAACTCTTTCGTCTCTGTCTCTCCTCTAATGCCTTTCCTTCTTGCTGGAAGTTTGCTCTCATTCAACCTGTCCCAAAGATGGGTGACCGCCCTCAACCCTCCAACTATCGTCCAATTGCTCTCATCTCGTGTATATCTAAAGTTTTTGAAACTATTCTTGCTTTCAAATTTCTTAAGCATTTCTCTCCTCATAATCTGCTCTCAGATCGCCAGTATGGCTTCCTTAAGGGTCGCTCTACTGGTGATCTTCTTTCATATCTTACTAACTCTTGGTCATCCAACTTTCGGGACTTCGGTGAGACTTTTTCTGTTGCACTAGACATATCGAAGGCCTTGGATAGAGTCTGGCACAAATCTTTAATTTCCAAACTGCCCTCCTTCGGTTTCTGTCCCTCCATCTGTGCCTTTGTCTCTAATTTCCTTTCCGGCTGTTCCATAGCTGCGGTTGTTGATGGCCATCGCTCATTTCCTCATCCTATTAACTCCGGTGTTCCTCAGGATTCTGTCCTATCTCCTATTCTCTTTCTAATTTTCGTAAATGATCTTCTCAACTGTACATCCAGTCCCATCCATTCATATGCAGACGACTCTACTTTACACCACTCAATTAGTTTTCCAGAACGCCCCAGCCAGCAGTTCCTCAAAAGTAATCCTAATGAAGCCATAAAATACTTATATTCTGATCTAGCTACTATTTCCAATTGGGGTAGAGAAAACCTTGTTGCATTTAATGCTTCCAAAACTCAATTTACTACCCGTCAGGAACCTCCAGAGGACTATCCCTTATTCTTCAACAATACAAAAATCAACCCTTCATTCTTCTGCTCTCACTTGGAAAGACCATATTACCAGTCTCACTAAGGCAGCCTCCGAAAAGCTGGGTGTGCTCAACCGCCTCAAGGGGTTCTTTACCCCTGCGCAGCCCTGCTTTGTACAGGGGCACTGTTCATCCTTGCATTGAGTATTGTTCACATGTGTGGGGAGGATCCTCTCACCCTGCACTCCTAGACAAACTAGAAAGGAAAGCCTTTCGTATCATTAACTCCCGCCCACTCACCAACTCTCTGCAATCTCTCTCTATTCGCCGCAATGTTGCATCTCTCTCGCTATTCTATCGCTACTACAATAATCAGTGTTCCTCGGAGCTCTCCCAGTGTATACTACCTCCTACATAGGGTACGTAGTACCCGCCTTGCAACACAATCCCACCCTTACTCTATGCAAGACTCCAACCCAAAAGTGAAACGCTATTCTCAGACTTTCTTCTATTCAACTGCTGAGCTCTGGAACTCTCTCCCAGACTCAGTCTTTCCCTTTTCCTATGACTTAAATTGCTTCAAACTCTGTATGTTCAGGCATTTTAGCTCGAATGTCCCATGATTTCGGCCCTGTCACTCTTTGAAAACTGGGGGAGGCAATCGCTGCAGGCAGTTATGCCATTTGTCTCCCTCATGCACATAGAACAAAACAAAAACAAAAACTTGGCGAGAAACAAAGTATTGAAAGCGACCAGCTGATCGCTTTAAGGAAGCCATCCATCACTACCAGAGATTCCTATTAATGATGCACAATACCATAGTCGGTATTAGTTTGTCTGCATTCATACTACACACATAACCAACTAAGGCTGGTACTGGTGCCAACAGTATATATTAAGTTTTATGGATACGGATCCATTACAATTTGTTATCAAGAACAAGGATATTCATACGGCATATTAGTGAAAAGTAAGCACAGTGCGAATTGACTCCATACACAGGGAATCGAACCTGATTCTGCTGAATTTCAAGTTTTGAGCTCTGATTACTTTTTATAGCTGGATAATAAATCTTAAAGTGAAAGGATTTGTACTGGTGCTTTTGTGTATTTCTATAACAAAGTGATACTCTCACTTATAAGGTAAAGCCCCACATAAAAAAACGGGAGAAATATTTAAACTGGAGATATTCCATATGCTTAACTTAACTTTAATATACCCCCTTTAAGTAAATAAAAGTGTACTGATGTTCGGATGTATTTTAGTAAAGGATTTGGTCTAGCAAATGAAAACTGCCTGAGATGAAACGAAGGGGAACGCATTTATACTGGAGATAATTATTAAAAATAGCTTAAAGCGACATCCTGTTTTAGTAATGCAGCCGAAACGTGCTGGAAGATGCCAATTTTCCAAGGTGTTTCCGTAAAACATCGAAGCCAAGCATAGTAAAAAGAACATGGGGTGAAAAGATAGACGACGGGGAGTTGTTACTGGAAACATTAATTACTTTGCTTTACTTGTAACACTCTTATCTTATCATGATAGACCCATAATGAAATATGTTTTGTTCACGGAAAAAATAAAATAAAATATTGAATTATATTTTCAGGAGCTGAGTAGTATGTGCGTGTATTAGTGAGCTAGAAGAGATGTTCTCATCTGTACAGTATGTGCGTGTATTAGTGAGCTAGAAGAGATGTTCTCATCTGTACAGTATGTGCGTGTATTAGTGAGCTAGAAGAGATGTTCTCATCTGTACAGTATGTGCGTGTATTAGTGAGCTAGAAGAGATGTTCTCATCTGTACAGTATGTGCGTGTATTAGTGAGCTAGAAGAGATGTTCTCATCTGTACAGTATGTGCGTGTATTAGTGAGCTAGAAGAGATGTTCTCATCTGTACAGTATGTGCGTGTATTAGTGAGCTAGAAGAGATGTTCTCATCTGTACAGTATGTGCGTGTATTAGTGAGCTAGAAGAGATGTTCTCATCTGTACAGTATGTGCGTGTATTAGTGAGCTAGAAGATATGTTCTCATCTGTACAGTATGTGCGTGTATTAGTGAGCTAGAAGAGATGTTCTCATCTGTACAGTATGTGCGTGTATTAGTGAGCTAGAAGAGATGTTCTCATCTGTACAGTATGTGCGTGTATTTTCTCATCTGTACAGTATGTGCGTGTATTTTAGATTGTAAACATAACAGCCCAGTGTATAAACAGACCAGTGAGAAAGTGTAATTCTCATGCAAAGTGTAGATATGTGTTGATGTAATAGAAAGTGTGTTATCTAAATGCAATGGTGTTACAGACAATATTTGTTTCCCTCTCTGTACACAATTTGTCAGTCTTTACTTGTATTTACTTCCACAAAAAATTACCAACTACCTCTAAATCCTTTTTGGTCTGACGGGGATCTTTGGGGATCTTCCCCGTTTTGCTCCATTAGTGTTTACATAGACAATAGAAAGACGCTTCAACTCATGTAAGTTTCGATTTTTGCCTGGGAAAGCCATAGCGAACGTTTAACAGAAGAAATCGTCCTTTGCCCGGGAATTTTTTTGTCGAAAAATGTACAACATTTTCCTTGAACTGGATCTGGTTGGACATTTATTCTGATTGAAGGAAGTCTGGGAAGGCTTTTTTAAAGCGCTATAATTAAAATACAATTATTTCGAGCAAATTAAAAAGACTATAAGAACACCGTCTGGAACTATCATAAACTATCCCACTGCAAGAACTATTACCGAAGCAATTTCCAAGTTTGCAGAAAATATAATATTTATCACGTACCGGATTTCCCTCTGCTGAGATGAGGTTATATTAAATTTAGTTAAGTAATCGCATTAGATGATTAAATATATAATGATTTGCAATGGAATTTAGCCATTTTGTACTTGGTTGTTTACATTATTTTGTATTACTAATAATAATTACATTACTATTAGTGCTGTAACATTATAATTAAGAATATTGATAAGCGCAGGCATATTGACAAACTGAAAGCCATAAAGCATAATAATAATAATACAAATGTTATATACACTAACAAGTGGTTATTCTGTTTACATAATACGTTAAATGGTGTACACTTAGACAGGTATAAACCTAGATTGGCTTGTATAGAGTATGTAGGTACAATACTAGTCTGTTTACACGGTACATAAGTAGCCTGTACATATAAATACTGTTTTATATAAATATATAAAAATGAATTCCATCTTACATATTATACATATCATCATAATTGATAAAATCAACGACGAGAGTTAAACACACTTATTAAAAAACAAAACAAAGACACGAAGAGATAGAAGAGTTAAACACATATATTTGGGGTATCATGCAGTGGTTCCCAAACTATTTTGATGGCGACCCTAAATACAATATTTCATCGTCCTTACGACCCTACACCCTGAAACACTGGATTGGTACATTATATATTTATATTGATTCTTAGTAATTCATAATTATTTTTCAAGGCAGTAACTTAGATACATATATTTTAGCATGTAACACTTGATATCTTATTTCTGTAACAGTAGCTGCGCTATGAGCAATGGAAAACAAATATTTATTATTTAGAAAACTGATGCTGCCTCATTTTGTTGTTGAGCTTCTCTAGTATAGGTTTATGTTGATGTATGTTGGGGATCAAGTTGGTTTCTTGCTTTAGTTTTCATAGTCTGAAAATACTTGGTCACAGAAGTAGGTTGTTAGAAAAGGGAGAAGAGTTTCCTTTGCTTCTCGATTCAAAATGGTTTATCCTTGAGCTGATCCCCGTATAGTTGATTGCACAACTCATCTTCTTCACTCACATTTGCTCTTCCAAACAGTCTATCAGGCAGTTAAAATATAAATCTGACTGTTGCGATAATTAAATAAAAATAAGCCTACCACAACGTTAAGCTTTAGGAAAAGTACGATTCATCATGAAATACATTCAATCAAACCCCTCTCAGTCACTCACTAACCCACATGCACATAATTATGATACACACATTCAAGAATATATTCGTAGTAATCCACATACAACGAAAAAGTACATGTATGATATACTGTTAAAGTACATTTTGTGGCTTCGCCCCTTCAAAAACATCATCACAAAAAATATTCCTCATATTTATATCTATATACATTGTTGGTTTATCAATGTATTATATTATTAACTATTACTATTAACATTGGTTAATTGGGTCAAAGCGTCACATTTTTCCTTTGCCCCTCAACTTTCTCTTCATAATTGCTGAGGGACACAGGGCCCTGGGTGGGGCTTTGGTTTCCCAGGCGTTTCCTCACCCTCCTCAGCTCCCCGCCATGGAGTGGCTTCGGTCACCCAGGCTTTATTGTGGTCGGCAGGGGGGGTTCTGTGGGGGCGCTCGGTTGTGGCCTTGGCCTTGCTTGGGGCCTTGGGGCTGTTCGGCCAGGCAGCTTTGGGAACAGCAACAACAACAACAACATTGGTTTTGAGACTATAGATTGCAGGTTACAGGTAATTAGTAAACACAAATAAAAAACACATAAATTTATAACACAAAAATTGAAAATCCCAAAGCATTTGAACATTATTTGGCCAATTTTGGATTTAAGGCTGCGATGTGAACAATGGTAATGAGTCAAAATAAATATAATGACAATGTTTCTTCTCCAATCAGTAAAAACACGTCTGTTAATTCTTGCAATAAATAACAAGCAAATGGAAAATAACATTTTACTTGTATCGGGATGTGAAAACGGGTAACAAGTAAAAAGTAAATATTATAAAGGCATTGTTGCTTCTAGTAATAAATAAAACTTAAATGTTATAAGGAAGTTTTACTTGAAGTAACATGCAATACGTAAAACAAAACTTCATTACCAAGGCTTAAAGATGAAAGTGTTAACTGCGAGTAGCATTAATACGACACTACAGTATATCATAATGATGGGCATACTAAGTCCAGCAATTACGCATTAACAAGTAGGATGCAGACAATACTAACCATTCATTAGCGAACTTCTTGAATACCACTGAATAATATGAGTGGTAGATTCGAACCGTTGGGATGCACAGTAGAATAGTCAAGAAAGTTAGAAGCAATACAGAACAAAATTGGGAGGGCTGGACTTGGGGCAAATAAGTACGTAGCGGAAGAAGCTATCGGGGGGGGGGGGGGGGGGGGGGGGGGGGGGTGGGGGGGGGGGGGGGGGGGCGGGGTGGAATGGGATGGAATACATGTGATAAGTGGATTGGGAAAGTAAAGGGTAAGTACAAGGTAAGGCTGTAAGAAATTTATGAAGATAGATGGCCAAACAAATGTATATATATGTGGGTAAATGGTGAAAGTAAGTGGAACAGGGAGTGTAGAAAAAGATTGGAAAGGGTAAATATATAGCAACACCAAGTGGGAAGAGAATTCAGAGCAAGGGAAGGGATAGGGGAGTGGGCAAGAATTGAGAACGGAAGACACAAAGTACACAGTAAACCATTCTATGATGGGGGATAGGGATCAAAACTTGTTTGGGTTTATAAAGGAGATGCCATACAAAAAAAAAATATATATATAGAAAACTCTAGATATATTGTGGACACTGAACAATTAATAAAGAGGGTGAGGGTGAGGGAAGGGAACTAGAAAAAGAGAATAAAGAAAAAAAGAGGGAGGGGAGAGTTAGATAATACGCCTAAGAAAATTATATAGACAGAAAGAGAGTGAAGTCAAAGATTGTGGAGGAGGAGGGGGGGGGGGGAAGTAATGGTCAATCGCATAAGATAAACGGAGGGGTCTACAGATATAAAGGGAAAAGAGATACTAATAGATAAAGGGGACACAGTATTATTGCCAACTCTTTTCTCCAGACCCTTCTACGACCCTCAGAAACAGGCTCACGACCCTTGTTTGGATCGCGACCATAGGTTTGGGAACCACTACGCCTAAAGAGATAACATTACATTATTCAGTTATTATATACGAGAAATAATTAATTGAATTTGTAGACGTTTCTAGTTGTAGAACATATAAAACAGGGAAGCAAAATTGTAAACAAAAAGTAAAATCAATGGATAAGTTATCCTACGGTAAATATATACAATGTATATCACCTCGGATTAAAACAAAAATAAATATAATAAATACAAATAGGAAGAGAAGAAATAATACACCCAGTATATGATCCTCCAAAGTTTTAGAGGATAAAATAACAAACTGGCACCATGAGAAAACCCAAAATACACCAGGCGGAAGAGAGGGAAAAGAAATCCGGGGAAAAATAAATATCCCGGACAACAATACGTGAGAACCGCAGGACCAACTTCAACTTGTCATTTTATGGTCTCTATTTCTTCATTGGCTTTCTCATTTTCTCTCTCTCTCTCTCTCTCTCTCTCTCTCTCTCTCTCTCTCTCTCTCTCTCTCTCTCTCTCTCTCTCTCTCTCTCTCTCTCTCTCTCTCTCTCTCTCTCTCTCTCTCTCTCTCTCTCTCTCTCTCTCTCTCTCTCTCTCTCTCTCTCTCTCTCTCTCTCTCTCTCTCTCTCTCTCTCTCACACAAACACACCCCCACCCAGACATGCCATCGCTCCTCTGTGATTGTTCTGATCTGTATTGTTCTGTTATGGATCCATGTTCTCCCGTCTTCCCTCCCTTACTCTTCATTCATTCGGGCTATCATTTTGTATTTGTTTTGTATGTAATTTAAATGGGCATGACGTCACTCCTTATCAATGGACCTTCTTACCTACTTGAATAATGAATTCAATTTAAAAGGTCGGCTATCCTCTTTATCTATATTATTAAATCAGTTCGCGTGTCTGTGTGTTCTTAATAGGCGGCCGCAGTTTTGGACCTGGGGAGCTGAAACCTTGCATGTGGGTGTCAATTGACCTGGGTCAGGTCATAAAGGGGGCGAGGCCACGATCGGAGGTAGTTTCGAGGCCGAAATTGAAAACACGTTGACAAAAATTGCCGTTTGGGGAAGAAGGAGGCCTCCGATCGAAAAGGTGTATGGAACGAAAGTTGTTCGCAGCCCCCCAAAATGGGGGTACGGATGAGGTCAGATCCAAAATCGGAGGTCATTTAGTGGCCGAAATCGAGGTCGCCGTTTTATGAGGCACAGGGAGGTCGAGGCCGGTGATTATGGTAGTAGTAGTATTGTGATGATTGTGGTAGTAGTGATTGATGACGGTGATTATGGTAGTAGAATTTAAACCCGGGCAACGCCGGGTACCCCTGCTAGTATTATTTAATAAAGTAGCTTAGCTTTACCTGGACATATATCTGAATAAGCCTTAATGAAGGTATTATAGACAACATTGTAGAGGTATGTTATTGAGAAAACTCTGCTCAACCCAAAACAACAGTAAAATTGAATTGGGGTATTTCACATTAATCAATCCCAGACTGTAGCACAACATTTCCATTTACTCCCAACACACAGAACCAAAGGTTACTATTAAGACTTTTTAAAACATATATACTGTATAGTCTTTGGTCCAAACAACACCTACCCTTTGGTCCAAAAACATAAATTTAATTTAATAAAACAAAACAAACTAATAATATTAACGGATATTGATTTTCATGCAAAATTAGGTCAAGATACAATGGGATACAGGCTGGAGTTGGTTGTTCGTGTTGCAAGTGCCTCTTCTTTCTCCTCTTCTTCTTCGTCTTGTCGGTTGCATTAATTAGATTGTTGTCTTGTCAGATATGTTTGGTGTCTTGTCTTATGATTGTGTTGGGTGCTGAGGTTCTGGTATTGTTGTTCTCATCAACTTAGGACAAATTTGTGTTCTTGCTTGGGATGAATGGGTTAGTGTTTAATCCCAATGCTTCTCTGTTTGGAATATATACGGCAAGCTGTTTATCAGTTTGTCTGTGGCCATCCGAGGCCATTTATTTGGCAGTTATTTGTTTATTATACTATTATTCAACACCTTTTAATAGTTACGTATTACGTACTACAATTACTATTATTTTTCCTTGATATTCGAGTGATTGCTAACCTACTTTTCAATGTCTTCTCATACGTATGCGTCTTTTGTCTGTTGTGGTAAATAGATAGATACTTAGATAGACAGATAGATAGATAGATACAGTAGATAGGTCTATACATATATGAATGAGTTTATCAAGCTGACTGACCGTGGTTTAAGGTATTCTCTGCTAGCTTGGATATAATGCACTAGCCGCTGTGTAGCAGGCTGTATAGGTAATCTTAATTACCAACCATAGCCTATTAAGTGTATTATACGGGGATGAGTTCTGCGGCGAAGCGCAACCTCGGGTTACCCCCTTCACATTTACTTATATATCGATTACTGTTGTTTTCCACCGATTCGCTTTGTTTTTCGGATGCGTCCATCGAAAAAGTTGTATTTTAATTTCATATTTCAAAATATACCTCTCCAACCTACTGTTCTTCTTTGTATCACTTCTGCTTAAATTTGTTCTTTTTAATTATATCTCCGATTCCCGTTTTTCTAATTCGCCGCCATTTATCTGTCATAATTCTTATCACATTTAGATCCTTCAATTTCGTTTGCCCACGGTGCCATATTCTTATGTATTCCAAAATTATAATCGAATGGCTTTAAAAAAAAAAAAAAATCAATCTTGATGATCATTAACACTATTTATCTTTGTATATTAGTTTCCTAACAAATACTTGAGGGTGACGGTGTTTATTGTGCCACTATTGTCTACTATTAACACATGTTTAACCATATGTTTCGTTTTAGTAATTATATTATCAGGTTTCGGTCGCTTATTGGAGAGCAATTCTGTTGTTGTTGTTGTTTTTGTTCCCTAAGCTGCCTGGCCGAACAGCCCCGAGTCCCTGAGGAAGGCCATGGCCACGATCGGGCTTTCCCACAGAGCTCTCATTGAGTGTAGGTTGTGTTGTTGGCGTAAGTGGTTGTGTGAAATGCAGTCTTCTATGATGTGTTTAATGGTATGGGGTGCTGTGTTACATCCCGGGTAGGCGTCGACAACGGAGTCATCCAGTCTCTTCTGATAGCTCAGGAGAGCTGGATGGTGTCCGCATCTCAGCCTGGCCAGGTGGACTCTGTCCTCGCGAGGGAGGGAGGATTCGGAAGGATGGATTTCGGGAGGTCGTGCATGCAGCTGCGTGTTGTCTGTGAGTGAGTGGATGGATTGGCGAGAGATATGAGTATGGATGTGCTTCTGGAAGTTGGTTCGGGGTGGGCAGGGAGGGAGAGAGGACAATAATTGTGTGTGATACCGTGTGCTGGGTGTTGTTTTGATATTTCTTGGTGTCTGTGGGTGTGTTGCCATGTAGTTTAGTGGGTGGTCTTGGTTCGTGGAGGCTGCTGCCAGGAATTGAGTGCCTCTCATGTCCAGATGGTCTTTGACTTTGAGGATTTTTGTTTCTTGATGTAGATGATCTGTGGGTGTAGTAGCTGTGCAGCCTGTAATGATCTTCAGGGCTTTGTTTTGAATAGTCTGTAAGGTCTTATGATGTGTTTCAGCTAGGTTAGAAGCCCAGGCTGGGCTTGTGTATTCCATTACTGATCTTATGTATTGTTTATATACTGTGGTGGTAGTTTCTTTGTTGTGTCCAAATTTTGTGTGAGCAAGTGACCTGAGGGCGTTAAGTCTGGGTGTCAGTTTCTTTTTAATGTTTGTGGTGTGCTGTTTGAATGTCATATGAGTATCATATGTTACTCCTAGGATTTTGGGTGTGTGTGTGTGTTAGGGGTGTGTTGTTTATGGTGAGTTGAGGGATGTATTCGTGTTCACCTGTCCAGCTTGTGAGCAGGGTTGCGGTGGATTTGGCTGGGGCTAGATTAAGTCTGTTTGTAGTGCACCAGCCATGTAGTGTGTTGAGATAGGGTTGAAGGAGATCTGTTGCTCTTCTTGGGTCATGGTGTGTGCATGTGAGTGTTATGTCATCTGCATAGGAGGCTAAGTTTATTTGGGGAGTATTGGGTGTAGTTATATCGTGCATGTACAGATTGAAGAGTGCGGGCGATAGGACGGATCCTTGTGGGACTCCGTTTGGAAAGTTTCTGATTTTAGATGACTGACCGGCAAAAGATACGTGTGCACATCTGCCTGCTAGGAAGTTGGCCAGCCACCTTTTTGTGTTGTTGTGCATGTTTGTGTTGTAGATTTTGTTTGTTAGGTTGTGGCGGGGGATGGCATCGAAGGCTTTACTAATGTCGAGTGTGGCTAATAGTGATCTGTGTGGTGGTCTAGCTGAGTTGATGCCGTCAAAAGCTCTTTGTGTAAGGTCTGTGAGAAGAGTGTTTGTGGAGTGCAGTGGCCTAAAGCCATGTTGTGTTGGAGCTAGGGGTAGGTCGGGTGTAATTAGTTGTAATACTAGGCGTTCCATGACTTTGGAGGGGGAGCAAAGGAGTGTGATGGGGCGGTGCGAGGAGGGTAGCGTTGGGTCTTTGTTGGGTTTGGGGAATGTGATGATGATACCATGCTTCCAAATGTCTGGTATTGTGTTGTGTGAATAGCTGTAGTTTGATATGTTAGTGAGTGTTTGTATGCCTTGTGGTCCCAGGTGTCTGAGGTGTATGTTGCTTATGTTGTCTAGGCCACAGGCGGGTGAGTGAGTGCTTGAGATTGTTGATGATATGCTTTGTCTGGTGATTGGTGAAGGGTGTATAGTCAGGGTCTGTGGGGAATTGTCTCTTACGTCGGATGACACGTCGGTCGTCTTTGTGAGGTTTTAGGTGGCTGACATGTGAGAAGTGATTGATGAGAGTGTTTGCTTGTTGTTTACATGAAGGAGTAGAGTCTGTTGTTGTGATTGCAGCATGTGATTGTGTTGTGTTGCTGTTGGAAAGTGTGATGCTGTTTAGTGTTTTGTAGAGTTTTTGGGGGTTTGTTTTGTGATCAAGTGTTTGTAGGAAGTTATTCCAATTTAGTTTTTGTTGTTCTTGTATTTTGTTGTTAGTTTGGGTGTTGAGTGCTTGAATTTGTTGTGTGATGTCTTGTGTGTGGGGTGCTGGGGAGTGTTTCAGTGTGGTCGCGTTGTCTGATGAGGTTTTGAATTTCTGGTGTGAAGTTGGGGTTGTGTCTTTTTCTGTTACCTCTTGGAATGTGTTTCTTGTCAGCGTTTTGGATAGTTTTATTGAGTATGTGTACAGCATTGTTGATGTTAGTGATGGGTGTACTGTTTAGAGTTGTGAAGTGTTGTTCTGTCTCATTTGTAAATGCTTCCCAGTTAGCTCTTTTATAATTGGTGTATGTGTGTTTGTGGCTAGCTGGGGTGAGTCTGGTTTTGGTGGTGATAATGATCGGGAGGTGGTCAGAGCCTAAGGTTCTGACCACCCTCCAGGATGTTGTGGGGGCGAGTTCTGGGGAGCAAAAGGTGATGTCTGGAGATGATGGGTTATAGAGGGCTTGGTGAGGAATATGGGTATGTTGATGGATGTCGTTAAGGATGATGAGGTTATCTGTTTGGTTTTGTAGTACCAGCCCTCTGTCTGTGTCGGGGTTGTCGACAAACCAGGCCGACGTCTTGGCGTTGAAGTCACCACCCAGGATGATGTGTGGGGTGTTTGTGATGTGTTGTAAGTGTGGTCGGTATTCATTCGGTACTGTTCTACAGAGCAATTCTGTTCAAGCTATGTATAGCTTAACATGATTATTTCACAATAACATAGAACAGTATGATTCGTGATTGTGTTGGCCTTAGCAGGTCATCAAGTCCGTGTACCTCACATCATAATGATAAACTGTCAATTAACAACTTTCGTTGCTTTAAAGTCAATCCCAGTGTGTTTTCCCAGCATGTTTGATGGTAATGGCTACACAAAATGTTCAATACAACTTGCCAGATAAACTCTGCAGATAAACGTTGTTGCCTTCATATCTATTCATCCCCTTCAGGATATGATGCCGCCACGTATATTATTGTATTATAGTTACCATTAGAAAATTTGATTCCGTTTAGGGATCGAATGGACTACAAACTATCTCAATCAGCCCCATAACTCCACCATATCCTTTCTAACCTTAGTAGAATCATATATTGTTAGCCAAAATAATATATAAACAGGTGCCATAGTACTGAAAGGTTACTCCCTTTTCCTTCATATGAAGTGGTGCGCTCCTCGGTGCCACTAGAAGCGTAGCGAATTTTTCAAAAAGGTTTCCAAAACAAATTATCAGTGGCTCTCCTCTAATCTAACAGTGTATTTGATCTGTTATAATGCCCTTCCTTTTCTGGTTTAAATGTTGACTCCCTGTATTTATCTATTTTGCTTCAGCTACCACATAATGTATGTGTCTTTCCTTCCTTTTTGAAAGCAATTCTGTCCCTCCCTTCTTCTTTCCTATGTCGTTTCTTATCTATTATCTGTGTTAGCATATCTTAATAATTGTCCACATTCACCTGTGCTGTTTCCTTTACCTATTTTATCATCTTCCATCCTTCCATTTTGAAATTTCAAATAAGTTACTGTCAGTCCTCTGTCATCCCCTATTGTCTTTTGGTTCCCCATATTATCTTGGAGTATTCCCATTTTCTTCGAATATGTTTTCCATCGAGTATCTCAGTAGTTTCCCGTTCTCCTTTCTCAAGCGGATGATTTATTATGGTATATTCTTCACATCTTATGTTTTTCGTATTTGGAATATTGTAGTCTCACATTCATCATGAAACTATCACCATTTGTCCTGTTTTTTTGTTCTCATATTGAGAGTCATATTGAGAGTGAGTTGCAGTTGGGATGTGTGTACATGCTTAGATTGATATGCAGGATTCGAAGTTGCATAATAAATCGTAGGCAGTATCCACCATCCTTTTAACTGTCTTCGTGGAGCGATGCATAAGGTGTTGATTTTCGGTGTCAGCATCCTGGGTTCGAATCCACGGACTGCCACATGTGTTTGTAAATTTCATTAATCGATTTTAGGAGTATAGTTGGTTGTTGGAAGGAACATAATAATTGTTGCATGTATAATAATATAAATACATTGATCAGTGTGTTCATTTCCCTGATTTATCACCATATGGGTATCACATTTTCTTTGTTTTCTTTAATCAATACTGTCATTCAGTTGCTTAGCTTTACTTACTCTTTTGATCCTGTACCATTACTTCGCCAACCTATTGATTATCAGTGTCTATCTACTCCTACTTTTATCAGTATAGTCGCCCTTTATGGATTTTATTAGTGTGTTTCTTCATGATATATCAGTCTTATTTCCCTTCTTTATATCAGTATTGTCTCCAATCAATTAAAAACAAATCCGTTCTGCCTAAGACTTCCTTCATTAACACTCAAAGAGCGGGTGGTGGAGTATATTTGACTGTGCCACCCAGCGGGGGGGTTTTACCGTAAACGAGCTTGTTTCCGTGCTCGTTTTCATGCATAAACAAGAGCCAGAGCGTCATACAAGTATGTATCCCTGAAAGGGCGTTAATTTAGCTTTCCAATGACACCAGAACCATCCTTCTACGATCACTGGTTGTCTTGCAACGATCGTGCAACCGAAGGGCAAAATTGGTAAAATACGGTCATTTCTTTACATTATTACGTGTGAAACGAGTGAGGGAGGGTGGAGTAGGGTGCAGTACATCTCAGTAGCTCCGCGGCCACCGTGGCGAGCAGTCATGAGGTAACCTACGCTCCTCCCACCGCTCCGCTCTCTTTCAGAGCACATTACGTGCTCAAAATTGCATGCGACTATAGCCGGGCCCCGCCACATAGTCCTTGGTTCTCTTGCCCGGCTATAGCCGGGCGCCGCCAGTTAAGGGTTAAACAATGTTGTCTATGCCTTCCTTCTTTGCAGCCTGCCATTAAACGTATTATCTGCCTTTTTCCCAGCCTGACTAGATACATCCTATCTCTAACTTCCCTAAATCTTCCTACCTATAATATACTGTATATATTTCAAGTTGTCTTACACCTCGTTTCTCGTTTGCCTGCCCACGTGCCTTCTCTCTCTGCTTACTGGCAACATGGGTCATCAATCTCACGTTATACAGTAGCTTGGTTTGTTTGCCTGCACCTCCTTTGCTGATATATATTATCTTCCTTCTAGCCTCGATGCATTTTCACTTTCTGCCTTTGTTCTTGCCTGCCTTCTTGCCATCGTAGGTACCGTTTGCTCTCCATGCTTACCTTACTGTTTGTCTCTTTACACACATTCCAGCCTTCTCATCTTACTATCGGATTCACTGTTTTCGTGTCTTTAATATTTTCCCGTCTGCTTCATTGACTTTCTGTTCTTCTTCCTGTTAATTTTACTGATACACTTTTCAATGAAGTTCTGGCTATCGATCAATATTATAATTAGTTGGCAGTCAAACCGTTCTTGGAGTTCTTGCCCCAGTGACTTGTTCAATCCAATGTTGAATACAATTTGTTTACGTAAGCTAGAATACATCAACATACTATTATCATCATACTATAAAGCTGAGTATGGTTACCTTTATATTAATCCTTTCATGAAATGTCTTCTTATCTAATCCATTAGGCCTATCGAGATTATTCTATTAGCACTTAATAACAATAGTTATGTATTCCTTCCTGTATCCTCCCATCCTTTCTCGCTCTCTCTATCTCTCTCTCTCAGACCATACTATAAGTAGCCAGGATTTTACCATATTGTTCACTGCACCAGACCACATGACACGTGTGACAGCAGTCCCTCCTCACCCACCACCTCCGCCGCCCGTCTCTATAGGCACCCATGAGACCTCTACGCCCCTCCTCTGCTTTAGTGTCCAGTGCTTTCAATATTAGGTGCGTGTGTAAGCATATATATTAAATAGATATATGTGCCCATTTGTACTCATGTTTCCTTATTTTAGTCGACCCAGCCCCTTTCACTCTATGTAATTTTTAAATTCGCCACCCACATCAGCTCTATCTTTAAACCTCTTAATATTTAATAGATCCAAGTCTGCTCCCTCGCTTCTTTCGATACTAACATTTCGGCAATTAACCCGTACAGCCCCAGCGACGCGCCTGACGCGTCGGCGATGTATGTAACGCACAGCCCCAGAGACGCGCCTGGTGCGTCACCCTAATTGCGCCGACCGTAACCTCAGGTGTAGCCACTCAAGAGGGCTCAGATTTGTATGGGAACTGTGTACCTATCCCACGCAACCGTGCCGATGGTTGAAAACTCTCAAAGTCCCCGTGCGTGGGCGTGAGCGCGCAATAACCTGGTTTTTTGGGGTAATTGCCTTCAATTTTTTACTCTTGTAAAATACGTTTTCGGGGGCTCTGTAAGCTCTTGTTTAAGCTTTTTGAGTGGTTTTTCGTGGTTTTTCCTTCATTCCTAACCCATTCGCTATTGTTTCTGGAATAAAACCATTTTTTGAAAACCGGCCGGGTTCTGGTGAACAAACATTACAAAACTAGCCGGGGCTGGACGGGTTAACACCTCTTTTCAAATTTGAATATGTGTCTTTGTTGTCCCCCATAAAGTTCATATTTTGCATAACAATATTTAATATTGTATATATTATTTTCACTCCATATTCCTTTTTACTTCTCCTATATTTCAATTTATAATATCTTAATGTAATAAACCACAGCTATATTGTCGTTAAATTTATCTGATGGATACATATTCAGTGTTCACATATGATGACATTATGATACTCACGATAGGATATATTTTGTCTCTCTTTTAGGCTTGATAATAACACAAGATTAGTGTTAAAACGTTGCCAATAAATATGTTCCTGTTCGCCTTGGATTTCACACTCCTTATATATATATATATATATATATATATATATATATTTATATATATATATATTTATATGTATATATATATATATATATATATATATATATATATATATATATATATATATTATATATATATATATATATATATATATATATATATATATATATATATATATATATATATATATATATATATATATATATATATATATATCGATTGATAGATAGATACATAATTATAAAAATATCATTATTGCCTCAGCACAAACAAATACACCGTATAATTATCATGATGATCGGAGCGTGATAAACATTCTTGGGTCGGAGAGGAAATACCAACAGCTGCAGTTACATCATGACGCTGGTCACAAACAAAGATGGATTTTAACAAAATCAAGCCAATTGCATTTTGAACAATTATTATCTACCGTACCAATGTTATGACCAATACCAGTACAAAACAGTACCGAAACGTGGCCACAGTACAGTTGCTGACCAATTAATTGTACTGTAGATATTTCCGAGGATTCTGGAAATGTATGCTTGAGTTACTTGGTGACCGTTGATGATATGAGTGTAACTACAAACATAGATACAAACGAACAATGTGCATATACACAGAACAACTATTAATCGTATCCTTAACATCTGGCTCTTGTCATTATTACACACATTTGAACAAATCCTTCTGGGCACTAGTTATATTTATATACAATTATTTAATTGATGACGAACTTCCTAAAACATAGTATATTGTTATTTTTGTCCTGACCGTGTCATATGCTACCAAGTGTTTTTCTTAGTATTCAAGCTATACGATGCAACTCTTATACTACACTAACACACACTAACCATTGTATTAGTGTAAACTATTCAATAACAAATATATTTGATAGGACACTCCTTTCTACTTGTTTAAAATATAATTAAATCATAGTCTGCAGGGTCAAAAATACAAAGTGGGTGGGTGTGTGTGTGTGTGTGTGAAGTAAAATTGAACGGACCAGGAGGAAGATAAATTGAGAAATAGATGGAAATATGATGAATGAGAGAGGGGAGAGAAATATAGGCCACGGGATGATAAAGGTGCTTGGTGAAAGGGAGAGAGAGAGAGAACATGGAACTCTCGCTCTCTCTCTCTCAATTATTGCCTCCTCTCTCATTTCTTACCCTCATATCTCTCCTTCAATTCCTTTTGCTCGATATTTTTTTTCATTCGAACACGTTTTCTTCAACAATTCTTCGAATTGATTTGGTCTTTCCCAAAAATTGTATATTTTGTTTATTATAGTTTCGCCTGTATATTTCAAACATATTGGTTGTGTATTTATAAATGATTTTCTTCTTTTTCGCCAAATTATGAATGGCGCTTGAATTGCATTTCATAATGTTTACAGGTCACTTAGTTATATCTATTCTAGATAATGTATTGTACTATTTGCTGAATAAAGTAACTTTACCGTGATGAGACAGACCCCCCTCAAACTCCCTTATGCATCGAAGCATCTAACACTGATGTTCTCATTCAATCATCTACACATACAATATCGTGCAATGCCTTTTACTACAGCTCCTCTCCTTCCTTGCTTAATTCCACTCTCCATGTTTACCTGTGGATGCTTCTGTGCCTGTAATATATGTTAACAACCATTGTTATCCTTCCTACCCATACGTCCATATGTGCACTACTAGTGTCATCCACCTCGAGTTACATGTTGCGAATCAAAGTAAAACAAACCCAAAATAATTCTGTAGTTATATCAGATAGAAGAGAGTAGTTACTTCAACTGTTGGACCGTTAGTCGATGAAAATGGAGCATATACAGTACCAAAAACGAAGTACAAATGAATAATGCCCTCAATACCTTCTTTGCTTCAGTTTTTACAACAGAAGACCTCATTGATATCCCTACATCGCCGATTCAGATAGATAATTCTGATGTTCTAAGCAATATCACCATTATAGAGAGAGAAGTATTGAAATGTTTAGATAAACTCAAGGTAAATAAAAGGCCCGGACCTGATACAATCTCACCTAGAGTTCTAAAGGAAGCTAAGGATGAGCTCTCCAAACCATTGACATTGCTATTCAATAAATCCTTGCAGTCCGGAACTATGCCTGATCAGTGGAAGCTAGCTAACGTAACACCGATTTAAAAAAAAGCAGCAAATCCCTACCGAGTAACTATCGTCCAATTAGCTTAACCTCAGTTGTATGTAAAATGCTAGAAACGCTCATGAGAGACATACTCGTAAATCACTTAGAAGAAAATAACATGTTTAAATATACTCAACACGGCTTTCTTAACAAACGTTCCTGCTGAACAAACCTCTTGGATTTCTTCCACGATATCCTCAACCTCTATGAAGAGAGTAAAGCTGTAGATATTATATACCTTGATTTTCAAAAGGCCTTTGATAATGTTCCTCACAAACGTTTACTGCTATAACTAAAACCACATGGAATACAAGACGTTGTGTTGAAATGGATAGAAAATTGGCTCAGCGACAGAAAACAAAGGGTAGTCATAAACGGTAAGGCATCTAAATGGACCAATGTAAGTAGCGGGGTACCCCAGGGATCGGTACTTGGACCAATTATCTTTCTAATTTACATCAAGGACATACAGTAGATGAGCGTCTCACCTGTACAATCTCCAAGTTTGCTGACGATACAAAAATTGAAAATAGCGTACTCTCAAAAGAGCAAGTTGACGATATGCAACACAATCTAGATAAGTTGTCATGTTGGGCCCAAATCTGGCAAATGAGTTCCAATGCGGATAAATGTAAAGTACTACATATCGGATACCTAATTGAGAAAGCAAACTATTCGATGAATGGCACTCAGCTTAAGACTGTATTCAGAGAAACCGATCTGGGAGTAACAATATCGAGTAACCTAAAATCGAGTCAACAATGTTCAGAAGTCGCTAGGAAGGCAAACAAAAAATTGGTTTTATAGGCAGGTCATTTGAGCATAAATCTAAAGAAGTTATTCTAACCCTTTACAATTCCTTAGTCCGCCCTCTTCTGGAATACTGCGTTCAATCCTGGTGCCCTTATTACCAAAAAGATAATATAGACAAGCTAGAACGAGTTCAACATAGAGTTACCAAAATGATACTTAGCCTAAAGAACAAACCATACAAGTAGCGTCCTAGAGAATGATATCTATTTCCTTTAACCCAGCGCAGATTAAGAGGCGACTTAATTCAAGTGTTCAAAATCATCAAAGGCATCGACATTATGAGCTGTAGTAAGTACTTCATTATCGACCAATATAATTACACGAGGGGAAACGGTTGCAAAATTATTGTTAAATCTTTTAACTCACACGAATCTAAGAACTTCTTCTTCAATCGAGTTGTCAACTTGTGGAATGGGCTTCCCCGAGACGTTATTGACTGCAACACCGTTGATTCTTTTAAACTTCCCCTAGACAAATATCTTGCTTCAAACCCGCGACTTACTGCGTTTGTAAATTAATAACTTTACTTTCTTCTTCCCTCAGTTACTAACCCATCTGTCCCCTACTAACTTCCTAATCCTGCCACGGACATTAGTTCCATGGCAGTAGTTCCCTTTCTAATGTTCCCTTACCAACTCTAAACCACTGTTTGGACACTTGATCCTCAGTGTTTTGGAGGACAAACAACCTAGAAGGGTCACTAGACCTGTTGTTGCTTGATTTTCGTTGTACTCCTTTGTACTTTGACCGTACATCCAACCTTCCCATCAACCCATATAATCTAATCATCCACTTCCACAACCATATCTCCAATCTAAAACTCGCTCTCACATGGTCTGTCTTCAAATGTCACCATGTACTCCTTAACACTTGCCCAAAGTTCCTTTTTTTCTCTTTCCAATCTATCGTCTGTCAGTGTATACACCACACAATTACTGTACACTCACGCCTGTATCCCAGGCATATTTCCTGCCCACACAATCCTCTATCTCACACGTTTATACTCCCTAACGCGCTCCTTCCTTCTATTATTTACAAACAAACATACTCTTTACTTCACCTCTCTCTCTCTCTCTCTCTCTCTCTCTCTCTCTCTCTCTCTCTCTCTCTCTCTCTCTCTCTCTCTCTCTCTCTCTCTCTCACACATACTGTACACACACACACACAAACACACACACCCTAGATCGCGACACACAATATATTCACAAAACATAACACCATTAAATCTATTCATATTTACTGCAAGTGAACACTCATTCACCATATTTTACCTTACCATATCATCGGACATCGATCAGCTAAAAGTTATACAGTGTTGAATTATATTTCATATTGCTATGTACAGCATGCTTAGCACCTCCGCTACGAGACACATGTAGCTCTTTCAGTATTATGACACTGTGTCGTGCTGGATAGAACGTCAGCTACATTGGCCTAACTGATGAACGAAGCTAAAGTAATGAGTGGGTTAGAGTCCAATTTAGAGCATCAGGGTTAATAACGCTATTATATCCCATGGTGACGCCTATTCAACAACAAACACAACTTATACCATAACTGTGTCACTATTGCCACCTTCATCGAATTCACCTTCTTTCATTGTTCTTGTTCAAATCCAGAGGTAGACCCATCTAAACACTTTCTTCTATTTTCCACAATTCTGTTTTCAAGGTATGTCCTTAACCCACTGAGCCCCAGCTAGTTAATAATAAATGTACCACCCAGGACCGGCAGGTTGTGAAAAAAAAATTGTTTCCAGAAAACACCAGGAATGGGTTAGGAATGAAGGAAAACCCACAAAAAACCGATCCCATAGGTCATTAAGGGGTCCTATGGTGCGCCCGAAATTCGGAATTACAGGAGGGGAAATGTGTAGGCAAAAACAGGTTTTTGCGCGCTCACGCGCACGCGGTTGGACTTTGAGAGTTTTCATCCATCGGCATTGTTGCATGGGATACTTACACAGTTCCCATACAAATCTGAGCCCTCTAGGTGCCATAGAACCGGAGTAATTAACCAGGACGCACCTTATGTGATGCTTGGGTTTAGCGTTACAAACATTTGGGACGCAAACAGTGCGTCGCTGGGGCTCAGTGGGTTAATAGTTCGATGTTCCACGACCATTTACACAAAGCACATATCGCGACAGTAAGCGGAACTAGACAACAGAACCTCTGCATGAAATGCTCACCAACCACAACAAATGAGTGCATCTAAAACGTGCTGACACGGAGAAATTGGGTTTTGGAAGCATTAAAGTTAACAAGGTTTGCTCTGCCCCAATTGGAAATAGTATTTTGATCAGAATTTAAGAGTTCTATGGCTTCATTACGTTTGTCGTTGAGGGATTGCTGGCTGGGGCGTTCTGAAAAACTAATGGAGTAGTGTAAGGTTGAGTCGTCTGCGTATGAATGGATGGGAATTAACACCTTACGAGCGGCCTATGCGGTTTATTTATGTGTACCGCCCAGCGGGGTGTTTTTAGCCAAAATAGGGCTGTTTACGTGATCATTTTCATGCCTAAATAAGACCCAGAACGTAAAACAAGTATCTATCCCTGAAAGGGCATAAACAGAGCTTTCGAATGACACCATAACGATCCTTGTATGATGGATAGTTTTCTTGCAATAACCGTGCAACGCGAGTGCAAAAAGCAGGTAATTCGGTACTTTCGGTACATAATTGAGTATGTAGCGAGTGAGAGAGGGAGGAGGGAGCTGAGATTTGTGTCAGTAGGTTCGCCGCGGTGGTCTGGAGCAGTCATACGCTCGCTAGTCTCCTGCCACCACTTGTCTCTCTCTCTCAGCCACATTACGTGCTGAAATTGCCACTCGAGTTATGTCGAGCGCCGCCACATAGTCCAGCTTTATTAAATACGACTTAAGTGGTGAGCCGCTAATAAAGGGTTAAGTTACAGTTAAGGAGATAATTTATAAAAATTAGAAAGAGAATAGGAGATAGGACAGAGCCCTGAGGAACACCGGAGTTTATAGGGTGAGGAAGTGAACAATGGCCGTCCACAACCGCAGCTATGGAACGGCCGGAAAGGAAATTAGAGACAAAGGCACAGATGGAGGGATAGAAACCGAAGGAGGGTAGTTTAGAAATTTAAGATTTATGCCAGACTCTATCGAAGGCTTTCGATATGTCTAGTGCAATAGAAAAAGTCTCACCGAAGTCCCGAAAGGAGGATGACCAAGAGTTAGTAAGATATGAAAGAAGATCACAAAACCTCACAATACCCGCACAACCATTTTCCCCATAACCTTGTGACTTCGAGGCCTGAGAAACGAGATTCAAATATAATGCCGCATATTACCTCTAGAAAATTAGAGAGGAGTATGCAACCACACAACAGTGCTATTCTAAAACTTCACATCTCAGAGTAGCGAATTAGAGTGTTTGCTTGCACCAGCCTGCACCTACCCACCCAGAGAGTACCTGCCTGAAGTACTCCTGAAGTTCTGCCTGTGGACACCTTGCCTACCTGAAGTCTGGACCCTGGACTACTGCTCGAGTGATGCCGTACACCCCTGAAGTGCTGCTCCACGGACCCACGATCAACGTTAGCCAGACATATACTCTCGACCCCTGCCCTCCAAATACCCTAAGTGTACCTGTGTATCTTACGTTGTGTTATTGTTGTTGAGGTAAAAAGGTAAAATATGTGAAACGTGCTGTGTTAAGTTATTCTGTGATCTGTGCCTAAGATAATTTATTTTGCGTACTGTGTTAATCCTTCAGAACTTTATATACCGTGTTAGATTTGTGACTAAACTCTAAACCTGTTCGTTGATTAATTTGCCATAAAAGTATTACGCATACCAATATAGTTGTGTTCAATCAGTTACCTGGCCACACGCTCACAGATATTCCATATATATGTATTTTGTTATGTATTTTGCGAGTCGAAGTCGCAGTGTATTTCGTGAACTGATTTCCTTCCTTAACCCTTAATTGGCAGGGTGTTGATAGAGAGGACAATAAAGTGTACGGAAGTTGCAATAGGAGAAGAACAGTGCGGTTTTAGGAGGGGAAGAGGGTGCGTGGATCAGATGTTTGCAGTAAGACAGTTATGCGAGAAGTATTTAGAGAAGCATAAGGAGATATTTTGGGCTTTTATGGACTTGGAAAAAGCATATGATCGTGTGGACCGTGAAGCAATGTGGAAGGTGTTAAGGATTTATGAAATAGGAGGAAATTTGTTAGAAGCAGTTAAGAGTTTTTATGAAGGGAGCAGAGCATGTGTGAGAGTAGGAAATGGTGAGTTGAGTGAATGGTTTGAGGTAAAGGTAGGTTTGCAACAGGGATGTGTAATGTCACCATGGCTGTTTAATATGTTTATGGATGATGTGGTGAGGGAGGTGAAAAGGAGAACTATGGGAAGAGGATTGGGTTTAGTAGGAAAGAATGGTAGAGATTGGGAGTTGAATCAGTTGCTGTTTGCTGATGACACAGCATTGGTGGCGGATTCTGATGAGAAACTGCAGCGGGTAGTCAAAGAGTTTGGTGTGGTTTGTGGAAGGAGGAAACTGAAGGTGAACGTCAATAAAAGTAAAGTAATGGTGTGTAATAGGGGAGAGCATAGGGTGAATCTAGATGTGAGGCTGGATGGGGAAATATTGGAACAAGTAGAGTGTTTTAAATATCTAGGAGGAACGATAAGCAGGAGTGGAGGTATGGAAGTGGAGGTAAAACAGAGAGTGTGTGAAGGAAGGAAGGTTTTCGGAGCAATGGGAAGTATGTGGAAGACGAGAAATCTCGGAGTGAAAGTAAAAAGTGCACTGTATCAAGGAATTGTTGTGCCAACAGTGATGTATGGGGCTGAGACATGGGCTCTGAAGAAAAAGGAGAAAAGAGGGCTGGATGTGACAGATTGAGGAATGAAGAGATACGTAGGAGAGTGGGGCAGCAGGAACATTTGTCAGCCAGAGTGGACAGAAGGGTGCTGAGCTGGTATGGTCATGTTGAACGAATGGGAGATGAAAGGCTTACAAAGAGAATATGTGAGTCAGGTACAAGGGGAGATAGAAGGGCAGGAAGACCCCCATTGAGATGGAGAGACTGTGTAAGAAAGGCTTTGGATGATAGAGGAATGACTATAGATCAGGCAGGGGAAGTGGTGGTGGACATGAGTGAATGGAGAATGCTTGTGAATAGTTGAGTGAGCACGTGGTCATTTGGAGTAAGGGGTCGGGCGCAAGTTCGACTAGATAATAGTCCATCAGGCGCCTGGCCCGGGGGGACGATTAATATGAAGGGTGTGCCTGGAAGTGTGGTGGGAGGGCTTGTGGCTTTGGCTCCGCTGCATGTCTGCCTGCCGAGATCGGAACCTCTCCGGGTGGTCAGGGGCCGGGGGAGTGCTGGAGCGACCTTGGTAACCCTGGTCTCTGGGTCTTCTCCTGGGTGACCTGGATGTGTGAGTTTGTGTTTTTTATCTGTGTTTATTTTTTGTTTTATGTTGTTTTTGTGTTTTCCCTGTTCTTGCTCTGTCTTGAGTCGGCTACCCCCAAAATGGGGATTGGGCCTGAGCATATAGATAGATAGATAGATAGAACCTTTAATTGGCGGCGCGCAACTTATGTCGTGTGAAATAAATTTGGACTAAGTGGCGGTTCACAACTTATGTCGTGCGCCATTTTCAGCACGTAATGTTGCTGAGAGAGAGAGCTGAGCGATGGGACGAGCGTAGTAACCTTATAACCGCTCCACACCACCGCGGTGGACCTACTGATATGAATCCCACCCTTCCCTCCCCCCTCACACTCGCTACACAGGGAATTATGTAGGGAAATTACCTAATTACAGGGTTTTTGCACTCGTGTTGCACGATCGTTGCAAGAGAACCAGTGGTCGTACAAGGATGGTTTGGGTGTCATTGGAAAGCTCTGTTTATGCCCTTTCAGGGATAGATACTTGTTTTACGCTCTGGGTCTTATTTAGTCATGAAAATGATCACGTAAACAACCCTATTTAGGGTAAAAAAAAACGGTGGGCGCTACGGCCAAATAGACCACCTAGCCCGCTAAATAAGGGTTAAACATTATTACCTAGAACCTACGCTCATTTACATAACGAATGTACTTATTCCCGTGAGAATTAATTCACTTCCCGAACTCTCCATTTTAAGCTCAGTTATATAACCACTTTTGTAATTATTTTATGAACTCTTATTACCCTTCATCTGATTACCGATGTAAGTAATTTTGATCCTTCATGCTCAGGAATTCCAGCATTGCATAGTTTCTATTGCTTAATTCAATATCATTCTTCTTACACTTCGTATATTAATGTATGTAATTTATAGTCTCTGTTAACTCGTTCAGAACCCCTATTAATACTGCTATAAGTATTATTTAGCATAATTTCGTTGTATGCGCCCAGTTCTCTTATTAATGAATACATTATTAATTATACTTTTACGCTTTCGATTATACCAGCGTTCCCAGAGCATTCTTGATTAACTTTGTTTATTCAACTTAGTCTGTCTCTATATTGCATTGTATTGATTTATTCAGTATATTCCTTACTCCATATTCATTAAGTTTACATCTGAATTCCTAAGCTCGATTTGTTATTATTGCATACGATCGCTTAATGTGAATATAAGGTATAAAATAATAACTCGTAGTTTATTACTCTGCGAACATAATCTTGTGTAAATTAAATTGTTCATTCTTCTGCCACCAGTTATCTTGAACTAATTTTGAAACTTAGTTCGTAGTTGCATTAACTATAATTTAAATTCTCAACACAGCAGTCCCGCTCATGGCCTGACCTTTTTACCATAAATCGGAAGGTCACTTTGGGATACGCGGCTACCCACCTATAGTGCACCCTGTTTATCGTGAGACTCACTCCGTGTACCTGCGTGTTTGTTTCACCCTCAATTCCTCCCAGTTCTCCTCTTGAGATTATTCATCATTTATTTACTATATAACTTCTTTCAAGGAAGACACTCGACCCCATTGATTATTTTGTTGAGGGTTGATACTATTATATGTTTGTACCTTTTAGTTCCTATATGTTGTTACCTTATAATTAACCACAAGTTGTTTATACCATTCTCTGATTAAGAGTATCAATTCACAAGCATTATATTGTCTGTGCATTGTTGTTTATTATTTATGGTGAATCAGAAACCATCCAAGTATACAAATCTATATTTGTACCTTGTTAATATTTACTTATCGTGTAAAGACAGTCTACGGCTCCTCCAGCTAGACAGCTCGTTTAATAAAACCCCATCTATGTACTGTACCTATACCTGTGTTGCTATTGAGTTCTGTATTATCCTAATTGAATACCTATTATATGTGATTAAGAACGTGTTAGATGTAACCCTGTCAAGATTTATCAAGGTCTATCAATCCATAATTGGATCGTTATACAGACTATATCACGAGTTATAAATGTGTTAACCCGACATAACAAACACATCACATTCAGAGCGCAGCACTCTGCAACACACCATATTTCGAACACACATCCCTCTAAACACACCACACTCTGAATACACCCGACTCTGTTCTTACCCCGCTCTGAACATATCACTATCTGAACATTCCTCAGTATGAATAATCCATGCTTATAATACATTACACTCTGAACACACCACAATCTGTGAACACCATAATCTGAACATACTACCCTCGGACCACAATTTAATACCCTCAACACCTTTGAATATACTGAACGTCCCACAATCTGAACACACTTAACACTAGGTACGTAACACACTGAGGCATAATAGGCAACTTTTCTCTCCCAACAATAATGACGTACAAACAGTCTGTGACATTACCAGACAGGCAGGGTGAGGCAGAGTAAGGCAGGGAAAGGTGGGAACTGGTAAGGTGAGGCAGAGTAAGACAGGGAGAGGTGGCAACTGGTAAGGTGAGGCAGAGTAAGGCAGGGATAGGTGGAAACTGGTAAGGTGAGGCAGAGTAAGGCAGGGAGAGGTCGGAACTGGTAATGGGAGGCAGAGTAAGGCAGAGAGAAGTAAGCACTGGTAAGGCCGCCTATGCCTTAAATTACATGCTCACTGTCGCTCGCCAGGAAAAAGTCGACACCTACATGGCACGAATAACTTGAACAGATAGTGTGTACTTTCTGTAAACAATACTAATTCCTACAATATTCGTGCGGTATCAGGTACTGCGAAGGGAAATAATAGTTTGAGAACACAAATGATAATACAAAAGCATTATAGATGATATCCATCACACACCACTAAGCAGTAAACATTACTCGGACAAAATATAATCTGTGGCCAATAATGCTTTACCTCCTCCAATACTGCACCGTTATTATATTTATATGTTGGCTAACATCATAAGATTATGTTCAGGTTACTAAATAGCTTTTGGATACATTGAGCTTCAAACAATCTCAATTGGGAGCTTATAAAACTGAATAAAGTCATCTAATCCTAGCCATAAATCAAGGATATATATATATATATATATATATATATATATATACCGTATATATATATAGAGAGAGAGAGAGAGAGAGAGAGAGAGAGAGAGAGAGAGAGAGAGAGAGAGAGAGAGAGAGAGAGAGAGAGAGAGAGAGAGACGAGGGGAGGGAGGGAGGGAGGGAGGGAGGGACAGAGAGGGGAAGGGTAGGTACAAGAGAGGAGTGAGGACAGAGAAGCCGGTGAAAGGGGGTTGAAAGAAAGTGCCAAGCGGTCAGAGTGGAAAACACACTTTACAGTCACACACTTCTGAAAGGACCTGCGAGAAAATGAAAGAACGCAAAGAAACCAGGGACGAGGAAGTAAGAAAGACGTGTGGGGGAGAATACGCTCACGGTCCTCGGGTTCTTAGTGGGACTAAGTTTGTATGTTAGTTTGATGAATGTTTGTTTATACATAGTCAGTATGAACATATGTAACTGTTAACAACACATACATACACATTCTCTCTCTCTCTCTCTCATTCAATTTAAAATTTATGAATAAGGAAGTAAATAAATAATTAAGTTAAAGGGCTAATAGTTGGAAACTACTTGTAAGGTTGGTTCCAGGGCAGTAATGTTAGTGAAGGTTATTGTGACGAGGTAAACACTGGTTGTAGTGACAAGAAGGCCATTGCATTGACTCATAATAAAGATAATTGAAGTTCTTTTATTTAGCCGTATTCCAATAACACAAAAAGCAAAAGCAAAAGAAAATGACCAGTCTTACTTCGGTATTCTGAATATTCCGTATACAATTCCACAAGCATGTAAATTTCCAAGAACATATATTGTACTAGCTGAGGTACCCGGTGCCCGGGTGAAAATCGGAGCATGGGCTGTCTATCTTGATTGAGGCTGCTCTGTAAAGAATAAATAACATTTTGCAATCCATAGCTTTTGTCGGCGTTGCCTCATTCGAATGTAACAAAATGCAGAAAATGTAAACAATAATTAATCATTCTTTTATTTTGATTATATATTGAATGCGAGAATAGTCATAGAGTAAGTTAATAAAGATGAGTGAGCTCTCAGTCTCTAAATGAAATGTTCCTGCATCATGAATTGGACGAGAAGCAGTGATACAATAGGCTCTCGACCATAATCTCCAAAATGTCCGTGCTTGTACCGTGTTATTTAGTAGCGCCGCGGGATTCATATTGCGTTAGGTGTTTTTGGAATATGGCTATTTCATGTTTGAGGTTTCCGTATATGGCTTTATTTTTTCCATTATTACATTGTTGATGCATTGAATATATCAAGTGGAAGTATTTTGATTTACAACTATGGTCCAGCGATTTCCAAGCTTATGATGTTCAATGACAACAATTATAACATTGTGTAAACGGAACCATACACAAACGTAATTAAATCAATGAATAGATTATATACTTTATAAATTAAGTACTTGTAGTGAGGTAAATACAATCAATGTTTAACTAGCTACATTGCAGCGTATTGCATCTATTTTCAAGTAATATTTCTGGAACTGATGGATTTAATTATTTTTTTCCTGTTGAATCTAATCTATCTATCTATCTATATGCTCAGGCCCAATCCCCATTTTGGGGGTAGCCGACTCAAGACAGAGCAAGAACAGGGAAAACACAAAAACAACATAAAACAACAAATAAACACAGATAAAAAGCACAAACTCACACACATCCAGGTCACCCAGGAGAAGACCCAGAGACCAGGGTCACCAAGGTCGCTCCAGCACTCCCCCGGCCCCCGACCACCCGGAGAGATTCCGATCTCGGCAGGCAGACATGCAGCGGAGCCAAAGCCACAAGCCCTCCCACCACACTTCCAGGCGCACCCTTCATATTAATCGTCTCCCCGGGCCAGGCGCCTGATGGACTATTATCTAGTCCAACTTGCACCCGACCCCTTACTCCAAATGACCACGTGTTCACTCAACTATTCACAAGCATTCTCCATTCACTCCTGTCCACCACCACTTCCCCTGCCTGATCTATAGTCATGCCTCTATCATCCAAAGCCTTTCTTACACAGCCTCTCCATCTCAATGAGGGTCTTCCTGCCCTTCTATCTCCCCTTGTACCTGACTCACATATTCTCTTTGTAAGCCTTTCATCTCCCATTCGTTCAACATGACCATACCAGCTCAGCACCCTTCTGTCCACTCTGGCTGACAAATGTTCCTGCTGCCCCACTCTCCTACGTATCTCTTCATCTAATACCTGTCGTTTACCTTGTAATTTTGGCTGGTACATCATTGGGGGATTTGGTAAACGGGAGCAATTTCAAAATGTTGAAATAGAGTTAATGGGTTTCAGGCAACAAACTCGTGCGTGGTTCTATCAGATACGACCTTGGTATGAATGATAGCAGGTTATTACCAATGTTAACCAAGGATGGAGATATTTCACCTTTTCAATGATGTAACGTCTGTTTAGATTGTGTAATTGATAATACTTAACGATTTATACAGCTTAAGAAATTATTAAAGCAACCAAAGGGGTAAACCTTATATTAGTTATCTTAATATTACCATAAATAACTTATAATCTAATTAAATTACCTAACGATAGTCAGAATAACATTAAATAATGCGTCATGGTATACTAAACGGGCCTACAAGACTCGTCATAAGCGAGTAGGTTGATGGAAAAAGGCAGTGTGCGTTATTTACAATAATGTTCTAATGATTGCATCATATATATATAGTATACTGTACTCACAATAATGTTCTAATGATTGCATCATATATATATAGTATACTGTACTCACAATAATGTTCTAATGATTGCATCATATATATAGTATACTGTACTCACAATAATGTTCTAATGATTGCATCATATATATATAGTATACTGTACTCACAATAATGTTCTAATGATTGCATCATATATATATAGTATACTGTACTCACAATAATGTTCTAATGATTGCATCATATATATAGTATACTGTACTCACAATAATGTTCTAATGATTGCATCATATATATATAGTATACTGTACTCACAATAATGTTCTAATGATTGCATCATATATATATAGTATACTGTACTCACAATAATGTTCTAATGATTGCATCATATATAATATATAGTATACTGTACTCACAATCACTTTGTCGCATGAGCTCTCTTTGAATAACCATATTAAATTCTTGCAAAAACAGTTTGTCCTCAACCCACACCTGGGGTTTTCTCCCTTAGGACACATATGCTCTTGCACGCGGAGGGTGCCCATGCATCTTGCATTGCTTGCATTTGGTCCCTCACGTGGAACTTTTCTCAATATGATGGACTTAATAGCATTTTGTGTTATCAACTCTCATCTTCTTACTAACTTTGATCTAATATTATTTTACTTACCTTTTGGCAATACACTACTCGATGTTTTTTTCTTCTTCAGAGCTGCCTCAGTTTATACCTTCCCTCCTAGAGATATGGAAGTTACAACTGCCTCTCAGCCCATGATTACTCCTATTATGTCTAATATTACATACTTTCATAATCCTTCTTATGATCACCGGGAAAGCATTGAGCATTTGTATTAATTAATCTTTCCTCCTTCCTTAAAATTCGCAATCTCTGTGGGTCCAAGTATTTTTAATCGAACCTATTTTGATAAGCTATTCACCATTCTTCTAATTTGGAAGGACACTAGTTGCAGACAGCCTTGCCTAATGTCTCCTTTTATATACATAACTTAACCCCTTGAGGATTATGACGAGACTTGTCAGTGTATTCTGGCTATCATTAGACGATCGATTTCATTTAGAATAGGAATAGAAGGGTATATGGAAGTCAGAGGGTTAATTGAAATAGTGTTTGCCCTTTTAATGCCCACATATCCTCCCTAAGCTGTATAAGAACGTCGAATGGTAGCCAGATTAAACTGTCAAAACGTATCATGATCCTCAATGGGTTAAATGGAGGGCTTCATCTATATTTGTTCCAATTCTTATGAGTGATGGCTGTAAACAAGGATTCGTGGTCGATAAAAGATCCTTACCAAAGCTAATACAAATAATGGCCTGCAAAGAAAAGCAAGCAGCAAAATATATAATTATCTACTTTAGACCTCTTGGTGAAAGTTGAGAAATGGATGTCCTTGGGTATAGTACAACAAAACTATTACTCAAGTACAAACCCATTCCATTCAACATACAATATATTATTTGTTCATATGCAATGGTTTTCATTGGCAAAAGTACCATCATTTTGTAGATAGCTTTAATGTCCATATTTTCCTAGGTTCATGCCATCCAAAATGTCTATTCCTGTGAAGATGCCTACTAAGAGTGAAGATTGGCACACCGTCAGAAATTTGGAAATGTATTGTTGCAAAATAATCAATACAATTAACTGCATACTTAACCCAGCAGCTACAACATTACTTTAGAAAGTTTCTGTAAGGGAGTTGCGACTTCCCTTAGGAAGCAGGATTTTCAAATGTGTACAAAAACCACACCAACACCAACTTTGGTATTTAACTTTTCTTGGATAGATCATATTACCACTCATGCTAAAATAGCTCTCCAGAAGTTATGTATGTTCAACTGTCTCCGTGGTTCTTCACCCCCGCACAGCTTCTGCTCTGTATAAAGGTACAATGTGCTCATGTATCAAGTATTCTTCACATGTGTGGGGAGGTTCCACACATACCACACTTCTCAAAAGGGTAGAATCATGAGCATTGTGTCTCATCAACTCATTTCGTCTTACCAATTTCCTACAATCTCTCTCACTCTTCCGCCGCTATTACAATAATCAGTGTTCTTAAGAGCTTTCTCAGTGTCTACCTCCTTCCTTACGGAGAGTGGGAGGTAACAGCCTTTCAACACACTCCCACCACTATTCTATCCAGCCCTCTAACCCAAGAGTGAACCGAATTTCCCAGTCTTTCTTCTAATTAACAAGTAAACTTTTGAACTCTCGCCTTCAATCTGTCGTTCCCTCATCTTATGACTTAAACGGCTTCAAGCTCCGTGCGCTTAGACATGTTGACTCTAATGTACAGTCGGATGCCATAGTCTCTAGCCCACTCAGGAGAATTCGTGGACCCCTTATGTTTTTCTCCATGCAATTATATCTATCCGGATTGATGTTCGGATGCAACTTTCTTTTCAATAAATAGTATATATAGTTTTGTAGTTGATTTATAGAAAATTGTATTCAAAAATTCACTTCAGGAGACATACTTTCATAACTAGAAATAGGTGAAGTCCACTAATTTGTATGAGTGGGCTAGAGACTATGGTATCCGACTGTACCTTGAAATAGGGTGTCTGTCACTCTTTTAACATTGTGAGAGACACTTGTTACAGGTAGGTTTGTCTTATGTTTGCTTCATTTACTTAAAAGAAAAACAATTTAAAAGACATTAACAAACACAAATACTATATAACTTACAAATACTTGTTTTGCACGAATCATAACAAAAAACGAAAGAAGTAAATAGTAAGATCAGGTGCAAATTGACACCAGTTGTATATATTGTAGTTGTTAACCACCTTCCTGTAGTATAATAATATCCTGGAAATACGAAAATACACACATGCACACGCACGCATGTATTCAACCACTCAAAAACAGATAAACAAATATAATAAAGACAGTATAAACACTATAACAATGTTTACCTTTGGTCCTGGAGTTCATGTCCGTAACTTGGCTAACAGTGCACTCCTGGCATTTGCGGGAACCTAATGGATAGAAGGATAATACTAGTAACACTTTATAAGAGAAGGAAGAGGCTTAATTACATTTAATTAAAAACTAACTAAGAACAAAGTGTAAATGTGTATGTATTGTACCGCCATGATCATGAATACTGTAAAAGCTCTTAATGATAAAAGCAAGATAATAACCATTGACTACTGAATCTTAAGCGCACATACACAGACAATTTTCACCCCCATGTTATAGATATAACGCCTTACGAGCGGGCCCGTAAGGAATTTCTACTACCCGCCAAGCGGGGTTTTTTACCCTAAGGGGCCTTGTTTCCGTTCTCTTTTTCATGCATAAACAAGAGCCAGAGCGTAATACAATTATATATCCCTGAAAGAGCATATTTCAGCTTTCCAATGATACCAGAACCATCCTCCTACGACCACGCGTTCTCTTGCAACGATCGTGCAAGACGAGTGCAAAATCCCTAAAATACGGAAATTTCTTGACATAATACCCTGTGTAGTGAGGGAGGGAGGGTGGATGTGTGTGGAGTAAACGTCAGTAGGCCCGCTGGACCCGTGGCGAACGGTCAGAGCCCGACCTACGCTCCGCCCACCCCTCGTCTCTCTCTCAGAGGCAATATTGCTCCAAAATTGCACACAGACTAAAGTCGGGCCCCACTCTTTGGGCAGGTGTTCTCTATATGGACTTAAGTCGGGCCCCGCTAATAAGGGGTTAATAATGAGAACAAGTTTATTTTGACTATTCTCGAGCTTGTGTTCAATGACCAGCTAGAGAGTGTAAACTTTGGCAATGAGGCACTGGAGACGGAGGACAAGTTGTGCTAATTAGAAAATACCATCTCTGCCAGTGGTGGGGCTGAGGCCGATACGATCCCCAGAATAAGATGTGGCTGGGGAAAGTTCAGAGAACTGTTGCCACTACATACCATGAGAAGACTCCCTTTCCCCTTCAAGTGCAAGGTACGCTTCATGCGTTAGAAGCAGCGCAATGACATATGCTTCGGAAACAATGCAATAGTACTTAAGAATTGCTCCTTGGTGCTCGCTCCTGTAGTGGCAAAATTTTTCCGTCTGTGTACTCATATCTCATGCTTCCCAGTACCCTGGAAAGAAGCAAACATCCATCCAGTTCCTAAAAAAGGTGCCTCTTCAGATCCATCAAAATACAGACCAATAGCTATAACTTTCACTCTTGGTAAAGTCTTTGAAATTATATTAAATAATCACATAATTAAGCATCTTGAGAATAATAAATTAATCAGTGCTAGGCAATTATGGTTTTAGACGATGTTGATCAACTGCAGACATTCTTTGCCTTCTTACGCATCAAATCAACCAAGCTACAGTCCAACATGGTGAAACACATACAATAGCACTGGATATATCAAAGGCATTTGATAGAGTCTGGCATCAATCCTCATTGTCGAAGATGTCACACTACGGCCTTGCATCATTAGTTCCACTAATTTCATCTTATCTTCATAACAGAAAAATAGTGTAATGGTAGATGGCCTTTATTCTCAATTTCACTCAATAAATGCTGGTGTTCCCCAGGGATCAGTTTTGGCCCCAAATCTGTTCCTCATTCATATCAATGATCTCATATCTACCACTCATAATCCAATACATTCCTACGCAGATGACTCAACACTCCACAGTTCCTTCACATTTACCAATTCTTTCACCCAACCCGATCTTATAAATTCAAAAATAAACACTGCAATTTCTCTGACCCAGGACCTTTCTAGAATTAATGAATGGGGACAAAATAATCTAGTTTCCTTTAATGCACAGAAAACCAAGTACATTCAATTTTCTAACCGACAGAATCTCACTGACTCCCATATATTTTTTAATTATGTAAATATCCCCACTTCCCCTAGTATTGACATTCTCGGTGTAACATTAACTACTAACTTGAGCTGGACACATTATGTTAGAAGCATTGCTAAGAATGCATCTAAAAAACTGGGACTCCTGTACAGAGTTCGAGAATTCTTCACTGACGAGCAGTTGGCCGTAATATATAAAAGTCATGTGCGTTCTCAGATGGATTACTGTTCACCTCTGTGGAGTGGAAGTGGAGTGGTTGCATTGAGGCAGTTGGAAAAAATTCAAAATAAAGCTATTAGATTAATCAATAGCCCTGCAATCACACAGGACCTTCCTACATTATCCATATGAAGAAACGTTGCATCCCTTGCATTATTCTACAGATATTTTCACAGCAATTGTTCCGAGGAACTTGCTTCAATTGTGCCGCCTCTCCACATCTTTCCCCATAGAACTAGGGCAGCTAAGAGCACCCATAAATTTACACTTTCTCCTCCACAATGCAGAACTTCTGCTTATCAAAATTTCATTTATCCCTAGAACTACTACTCTTTGGAATTCACTTCCCTCGAGTTGTTTTCCACAAACTTACAATCTACAAAGTTTAAATCCAGTTGTTACAAACATTTTATGAATGGAGGATGCCTTTAGGCACATGGACCTTTTTGTTTTATCTGTGTTTTTCCTTCCTCCGTTCATTGTCTCTTTAAAAACAAAAAAAAAACAAAAAAAAAAACATGTCCTGTCAAAGCGAATGATATCAACAGAATGGAACAAAACTAGATGAGAACGGTGAGATGAATGTGTGATGCCAAGCTGCAAGATAGGATATCTAGTGAAGAGCTAAGGAGAAGGTTAGGTATGAAGTGTATCCGTGATGAGATGCATATTATCAGGCATGCATTGTTTAGACATGTGGAGAGGATGAATGAAATAAGTTGAGTGAAAAGATGCAAGTCCATGAACGTGAAAGGAGCTGCGCTAAGGGGCAAACCAAGAAAGACGTAGAATCAGACCTTGTGGTTGGTTTGATCTTGAATCGAAGAACTTGACAAGTGAGGCCACTCTGAACAGGGCTGTCTGGAACGCCGCCATTGGGATATGAGACTGGAACTGAACTTCGTATGGAGCACTCAGTTTATAAATGTGTATATGTATATATGTACCTGGTGTTACGATCCAGGTTCTCAAAGACACAGGGCTCTTCAACATTAGACTAGATAATGGCAAAAAGCAACAACGGTAACACTAGATCCAACCCCTGCCTTAAACACTGGAAAACAAAACACCATTACCGCCCTGAGTCGTGCCTGGACAACGAGGTATCCTATGACTCGGCAACTGGTGCACACACACTAGGCTGACCTTCAATGAAACAGCCTATTCTCAAACAGTAAAAGATTACTCGATTATGTTACACAAAGAAAAGATAGTTAACGTGATTAATTAACACGGTAGATACTCAAATAACTGGCACTCCTGTATTAAAGAAAGTGCAATGCTAGTCCTGCAACATCAACTGGAAACTTCTGAAATAAGTCTGATGCTGGGAAGATGTTCGTAAAGAATCTTGAACAATTATAATGCAGAATACGGGTCACAATAAATGCTAGGACATATAGTAATAATAGGCAGGCGAATAATAAAGACTGCGCAAAGGTAGTAATGCTCGACAACTAAAGAAATGCTTCGTGACACAACGCAACAGCCTACTCGGGTTGTGCAACTCAACAACAACCTCGGCTCAAAAGTGCAGTGAATAATAATGCTGCATACATATAATAAGGGGGCTTATCTCTAACCAGTGTCTGCTCAGTTAATAAAGTCTAGCTGGGGTATCAAGGCAGGGCAACAATGGGCGAGCATGCGGCTCGTAGCCTAACGTTGTCCGAGGGTGGTATAATGAAGATTACGTTATATGACGGGGATGCTCTCTTGATAAATCTAGGTCTCTAGTACCTAGCTCTATCCTGGCGATCCCTCAGAAGTCAACACAAAGAGGCAGCACTATGTTGTGAGGGATAGGCTATGGCCCTCTCACACCACAGCGCTGTGCTCGCAAAGTAAACCAACCCGAAGACAACTTAGGCTCCCACAGTACCTGTCGATGTCGTGCAGAGCTTAGCTAACACTGCACACATCGGAGACAACAACACAGTAACCTTACCCCTAGTCTAGCTTTAGATAACCAAGCAGAATCACTCAACACCTTGCAAGGGAGACATATACCGGTCTACAACCTTCCCGAGAGAGGACACATACGGAAAAGTCCGTCTCTCTAAACCTCAATAAAGCATAATACCTCCTTAACCTAATACATGGAAATATCTGAGAGCTTCGCGTACAATACGACTGGTCGACGGCGAACGTCTATGCTCAAACCAGAAGGGATGTTGAGTTTAATAAAGATTAGAGAATGAGAAAGGAGAAGTCGAGAGAGAGAGATAGTATGCAAAGTCGCGAGTATGGGGGACAGAATTGCAAAGGATGTACGTGATACGCGTGTCAGGCAAGCTCTGAGCTGGTAAAAAAAACGAGGCAGCGACGGGAAGGGACTAGTTGACCACCCGGCCGCCAACGCCGTCAGCGCCCAAGCGAGCCGCGTCATAGCTCACCACGCTGCTGGGTGTACTCCCTCACACTCTCTCGCTCGCCTCCCACACAAGCAACATTTATATTATAGCGAATATAAAATATAAGGCGCGGCCACAGACCAAAACAAAGACCACTTCTAGACTGTCTGTGGCAACACGACACTAATGAAATAAAGCAGATCATTCTAGGACAACTGTAGCCTATCCCCCCATCCTGGCGAGCGCTAGCGAGCTGCAATGCCCCACGCAACCATTCTGCTAACGCCGGGAGGCGTCACACCCCCCCAAGATATGGGACACTCAACCATGAGACCATATCTGAACAGGCAGAATGTCGCTAAAATCTGCCACTCCTAACCACTCTGCCACTCATGGAATGCAAGCTCAGTCTCCTCAAAAATAAAATACAACAACATTTTTATATAAAAAAAATCTTATCACCCTTCCCAAATATAATACATTAATTCATAACATTGTGCTCCCAGAGCGAGCTTTAAGAAGCACAGCCTACTGAGGGAAAATCATCTGCACTCAGTACTCAGCTACAATATTATCTTAAAATTAATTATTAAAAAGAAAGTTTTTATTTAATTTTTCATATTTTATTTTAATGTTGTTTTTGGCGGCTACTATAGATGTAGCCTAATTTTCTTCTAATCAAAGCCAACAACTCCTGCCCTGCGACTCTACGCTGATGCTACACACGCGAGCCAACAAGCACCAGCGCAAAAATACTCCGCGAGCCAAGACAGGAGGCTATATCAACATACTGTGGTAGCCTACCCCGGATGCTCCACCCGCGACAGACAGTCCGCAATCACATTCTCACAACCGGCAATATGGCGAATGTCTAAGTTGTACTCTTGCAACATGAGCGACCATCTGGTCAGCCTCATATTCCGGTTGTGGAATTGATTGAGGAATTTAAGCGGGTGGTGGTCGGTATACACTACCACGACTGGCCCATATGCAGGAACATAGACCTCAAAGTGTCTGAGCGCTATCACGATTGCCAGCAGTTCCTTTTCAACAACCGAATAGTTTTTCTGTGCTGAATTAAATTTCTTTGAAAAGAAACTGACTGGATGCTCAAGACCTTCCTCGTCTGTCTGCAAAAGTACGGCACCAGCCCCTACTCCGCTGGCATCAGTCGCCAACTGAAATGGTCGTTCAAAGTCCGGGGCCCTGAGGATAGGGTGAGTGCATAAAAGGTGTTTAACTACTCGAAACGCCTGCTCACACTCAGGTGCCCAGCGGAACTTTTTATCTTTAGCTAGTAGATCTGTCAAAGGAGCTAACACAGTAGAATAGCCTCTTATAAAGCGGCGGTAATACACAATCATGCCCAAAAATCTCATGATCTGCCGCTTGGTGGTCGGCCTGGGGAACAAGTCGATAGCCTGTATCTTCTGTTGGGGCAGGCTCACCTGCCCTAACCCAACCACAAACCCCAGATACTGCACCGTGGCTTGCACAAAGTCACACTTGCCCAGATTAACCACCAAGCCTGCTTTACTAAGTTGACAAAATAAGGCTTCTATGTGCTCACAGTGACTTTCGAAATCGTTGTCATAAATGATCACGTCATCAAGGTAGACAGTACAGTTTGGGATGTCTGCTACGATGTCGTTCTTTAAGCTCTGGAAAGTGGCCGGTAAATTTTTCAGACCATATGGCATCACGTTGCAATGGTAAGTACTGCCATCCACCACAAACCCGCACACCTCTTTAGCCCGCTCAGACAGTGGTACTTGCCAGTAGCCTTTGACGAGGTCTACCTTGGTCAAGTACCTTGCTTTCCCGATCTTATCCACACTGTCATCCACCCGGGGAAGAGGATATGCATTGGTGGGGGTCAACCCGTTCAACCGGCTAAAGTCAATGCAGAACCAAACTTTTCCATCAGGTTTGGGCTGCAGAGTGACAGGAGAAGTCCACCGTACTGCCCCCTTCTCGATCAAGCCTCTCGCCAGCATATACTCCATCTCATCCCTGAGCGCTGGGAGTTTAATGGGTGGCACCCGATAAGGTATCGACTTGAAGGGGGGGTGCTCTCCTACATCGACATCATGCACCGCTTGAGTAGTGAGGCCTGGGTGCTCGGCAAATACAGTGGGGTATGAATCGAACAGGTGCTGCACTGCCACCTGCTGTTCCTCCGGCAGGTGCGCCAGAGCATCGTGCGCACATTGGCTCGAATTCCCCGCCCACTGATCAGCCGAGACATGACAATCCCAGTTACCATCCACCTGATCATTGCTGCCCCCCTCTCCTTCTCCACCATGACCGCAGCAGGTCAACACAGGGACAGCTAGTGACTCAGGTGGGCGCCTCACATACTCCTTCAACAAATTAATGTGGCATAGTTGGTTACGCTTCTTCCGGTCTGGAGTGGCAACTAGATAATCTAGATCGGAGATCTTTGACACCACCCGATAAGGCCCAGTGTACTTGGCAGCCAGAGGATGACCTGACAAAGGCAACAGGACCAACACCTCTTAACCTACCTGAAACTCCCGGAGTTTCGCCTTAGTATCGTACCTGTCCTTCATATGGGCATGCGAAATCACCAAATTACGCCCGGCCAGCTCCAGACTTCTAAGCATTCTCTCTCTGCTCTCGAGGACGTATCTCAACATAGAACATGGCTTAGCGGTACCCTCCCAAATCTCCTTCACCATGTGGAGAGGGCCCCTCACCTGATGCCCAAAAACAAGCTCATTCGGACTGAGACCGAGTCACTCTCCAGGTACTTCTCTTGCCGCGAACAAAACATACGGCAGACCAAGGTCCCAATCCTTTCCGTTCTCTGCGCAGTAACATCGAAGCATGCTTTTCAGCGTGGCGTGCGACCTCTCCAACACCCCTTGACTCTCCGGGTGATACGCAGAAGAGACGACAGTGCTGATGCCATGCTGAATCATAGTTTGTTTGAACAGATTAGATGTAAAATTAGAACCTTGGTTCGATTGCACCTCTTGCGGGTAACCATACCGCGAGCAATACAAGAGCAGGTTCCGGACAACAGTTTTTGCCGTGCCATTTCTCATTGGATATGCATCAGGATAACGAGTGGCCACATCCATGATAGTTAATAGAAATTTATTACCGGCACTAGTAGGGGGTAGGGGTCCGACCATATCAATGATGACCTTACTGAAGGGCGGTCCACTGACAGGAATGGGGTGCAACGGGGCTCTCGGAATTGTTTGGTTAGGTTTTCCAACCCTCTGGCACATATGACACATTGCTATCCAGGTTACCACCTGCCCCTTCAACCCCGGCCACCAAAACAATTTTTCTAAAGCCGCCACCGTTTTTCTCACCCCTAGATGTCCTGCCAGTGGTTATGTCATGCGCCAACCTCAGTAGGCTATCCCTGCACTCCCGTGGCACCACCAACTGGTCCACTACTCCGGACCCCTCTTGCCAACTACGTTTAGGGTCTTGAAAACGCCTATAGAGGATGCCTTCTAAATAAAAAAAGATCGGTCTGTTGTTTAGCCTTAGCGAGTTCGAGATCAGCCTGTCGCTTAGCCTCTATCTTAGCGAGTTCGAGACGTTCCTCACGCTCAGCCTGCATCTTAGCCATCTCAAGCTGGAAGAGCATTTCTGTAGTGAAACCTTGAGGAGGAGGTGCAACTATTGGAGGCCCACCCAGCGATCCTAAACCACGCTGCCAGCGGCTATCGGCCTGCGGAACGTACTAAACTCCGGCATCCTAGAGGTCCCGATGGGAGTAGAGTGGAGGGGGGGCTCGAGCAGAAGTCCCCGAGCACCCTCTCCACCCTGGATCTCACTACCCGCCCCCAGTACGCAAGCCCTCAAATCGTTCTTCTTGATGCCATGAGCCACCTTAAGCCCCATGAGGGGAGCCAAACACTGTAGACCATATTTGCTAATTCCCTCTAGTCGATCAGCTGTTATAGGCACCTCCAAAAACTTCTTTGCGGCCTCCTCACTAGTTACTAACCCCCCTGGCATCTGCCCATCAGAGCCTGCATCATTCCCTGAACCCTCAGTATGATCTGATTCGTCTCCCATGATGTCCACCAAAAATTCTCACGTTTATAAAAAAAAAAAAAAAAGTACCCAAGCTCCTATGTAGCACTATTCACTTGCCAAAAATGTCTGAAGACTCTCAAGTGCTATACTACTTTGCCAAACAAATTCTAACGTGCCCACTATATTCCTCAATAAAACAAATGACCACAACAATCCTGCAATTATCTCTTAGTTCACAAGATCCTGAGCTAGGTCGCCATTTGTTACGATCCAGGTTCTCAAAGACACAGGGCTCTTCAACATTAGACTAGATAATGGCAAAAAGCAACAACGGTAACACTAGATGCAACCCCTGCCTTAAACACTGGAAAACAAAACACCATTACCGCCCTGAGTTTTGCCTGGACAACGAGGTATCCTATGACTCGGTAACTGGTGCACACAGACTAGGCTGACGCTCAATGAAACAGCCTATTCTCAAACAGTAAAAGATTACTCGATTATGTTACACAAAGAAAGATAGTTAACGTGATTAATTAACATTACGGTAGATACTAAAATAACTGGCACTCCTGTATTAAAGAAAGTGCAATGCTAGTCCTGCAAGATCAACTGGAAACTTCTGAAATAAGTCTGATGCTGGGAAGATGTTCGTAAAGAATCTTGAACAATTATAATGCAGAATACGGGTCACAATAAATGCTAGGACATATAGTAATAATAGGCAGGCGAATAATAAAGACTGCGCAAAGGTAGTAATGCTCGACAACTAAAGAAATGCTTCGTGACACAACGCAACAGCCTACTCGGGTTGTGCAACTCAACAACAACCTCGACTCAAAAGTGCAGTGAATAATAATGCTGCATACATATAATAATGGGGGCTTATCTCTAACCAGTGTCTGCTCAGTTAATAAAGTCTAGCTGGGGTATCAAGGCAGGGCAACAATGGGCGAGCATGCGGCTCGTAGCCTAACGTTGTCCGAGGGTGGTATAATGAAGATTACGTTATATGACGGGGATGCTCTCTTGATAAATCTAGGTCTCTAGTACCTAGCTCTATCCTGGCGATCCCTCAGAAGTCAACACAAAGAGGCAGCACTATGTTGTGAGGGATAGGCTATGGCCTTCTCACACCACAGCGCTGTGCTCGCAAAGTAAACCAACCCGAAGACAACTTAGGCTCCCACAGTACCTGTCGATGTCATGCAGAGCTTAGCTAACACTGCACACATCGGAGACAACGACACAGTAACCTTACCCCTAGTCTAGCTTTAGATAACCAAGAAGAATCACTCAACACCTTGCAAGGGAGACATATACCGGTCTACAACCTTCCCGAGAGAGGACACATACGGAAAAGTCCGTCTCTCTAAACCTCAATAAAGCATAATACCTCCTTAACCTAATACATGGAAATATCTGAGAGCTTCGCGTACAATACGACTGGTCGACGGTGAACGTCTATGCTGAAACCAGAAGGGATGTTGAGTTTAATAAAGATTAGAGAATGAGAAAGGAGAAGTCGAGAGAGAGAGATAGTATGCAAAGTCGCGAGTATGGGGGACAGAATTGCAAAGGATGTAGGTGATACGCGTGTCAGGCAAGCTCTGAGCTGGTAAAAAAAACGAGGCAGCGACGGGAAGGGACTAGTTGACCACCCGGCCGCCAACGCCGTCAGCGACCAAGCGAGCCGCGTCATAGCTCACCACGCTGCTGGGTGTACTCCCTCACACTCTCTCGCTCGCCTCCCACACAAGCAACATTTATATTATAGCGAATATAAAATATAAGGCGCGGCCACAGACCAAAACAAAGACCACTTCTAGACTGTCTGTGGCAACACGACACTAATGAAATAAAGCAGATCATTCTAGGACAACTGTAGCCTATCCCCCCATCCTGGCGAGCGCTAGCGAGCTGCAATGCCCCACGCAACCATTCTGCTAACGCCGGGAGGCGTCACACTGGTATGTATTAACAACATATATAATGAACAGTTCAGCGATTTCACAGGGCTAAAAATGTATTATGGCAGTAGCTTAGTTATTTGTTTGTTTACTATGAGCACGCTGCCGGGACCTAAAAGTCGGCGATGCAAGTAGGCAAGAATTAGAAATTGTCCAATGATACTTTTACTGTAGGCTAGTAGAACATTTGCAAACAATATACAGTATATATAAACTTAAGCTTTTCATTGTTTTGTTAAATGATATCTCTGTGGTGTTCATTTAAAAATCTAAATGTGGCTTTTATAGCATAGTAAAAATTACATAATGAGCTACAAGCAACACCAGCTTACGTGGTATATATTTTGCTCGTCTTTAAGTTCAGTTGGTGTGAACCGAGTTGACCTCATTGAGCTGAGTGGTAACCGTGTGTTACCTGTGTTAGTATTTTGAACTATCCGTGGTTCAAGCAATTATCACACTGATATCATACAGTTATCATTAGATCCCATTTCCGTCTTCATAAAAGTACGGATAATTTTGTCCACGGCGGTATATGTATGTATGTATGTGTGTGTGTGTGTGTGTGTGTGTGTGTGTGTGTTAAAAAAGACAAAGGTGTAAGCTAATAAATCTGGAAAATAATAAATATATAAATTCAATTATATTGGTGAAAACCCATTTCACCGTACAATCTTGTCATCCCTCTTCCAATACTATAAAGTAATCCATTACCGGTCCTGCCTCCCGCCTCCCGCCCGGGGCATTACCATAGTTACCGACCAAGTACAGTCATGAACAAATGTCCGTCATGTGGGTAAAACGTGTTCATAAAATACCATTATTGTCGCCAATAGAATGATATATTTGTATTTAAAGACATAATTAATACACTCAATGCCAGTTACAGTTTTCGCTGATGGTGTAAAATGTTAATGAGATATCTAATTTAGCATAAATGTTGTGATTCAGATGATAAGGTTTGTTAGTGTATAGACTAAAACTGGAAGTACCATTCGGAAGAAAATAATAAATAAGTAAACAATTTCATAATAGAAAGAGTAAATAATGTATATAATTATCGACAACAAGTAAACTATACTATCGTACACAATTCTAAGGGAAGTATGTTGCACCAAAGACACCTTATTCTTCACTCTGCTTATATAGTAAGTTGACTAATAAGGTAACATACAGAAAGAGTCGTCTTCGTTCTACCCAACAACAACTCTTTGACCCCCCACTTTAAAACCGAATTCAGCCAAGTTTTAACTGGGCGATTAAAACGTTACTCTGATCAGGAGAAGCTTGGGCTTACGAGAGAGAGAGAGAGCGAGAGCGAGAGAACGACAGTGTATACATAAAATATAATGTCTATAAATTAGAGTACCGTAAATAAAGAGGTTGATGGTAATTTACCTTTGATTATGTGATTATTGGATTATCATAATATGGGTTTACTGCTACCAATATACCTATAAGAAGTAGATTATTTGTATCACCATATCAATAATGTTCTTACACATAATGTAGTGTAGGCAGCCTAGCTGACTGGGTCTGATCCCGGCTAACCCTCTTGGGATTGAACTAGAGCTTGAAGATTCACAGTTAGTAAAGGCGGCACAACATTGGCAGTTTATATTTGATTTTATGTCTGTATTATTATTCTATATAATTCAGTCTCTAACCCATTGTGGCTGATATTGTTTTTAAATAATTAACATACAGCACTGGGACCCACATTTTTGCTTGGTCAAGTAGATTAATTTATTCTGAATACTCAACAACTGAGAGACACCACATTATGGAGTGAAGAGTCCCACCAAGAGTCCTCATAGATAGTAGCCCCCCAACCTTGTAGTCTCTTTTACCGGGAAGGAAGGTGTACTGTAGATGGTCAAGCATCAGGGTCTCGTCCAAGATACCTTCAGTGTCGTAATTAATCTCGCTGTTCTCATCAAGGAACAGGGTGGCTGAAGATCACTCCGGGATGGCGACAATGCCCACTTCATGTGTGATATACTGACTGGCGGAAAAAAAAAAGGCCAAATACTATCAAATACCGCCGGTAATAATGGAGTTTGTTTTGGAAGGCGGGTCGTAATGGAACTAGCGAAAGGTAAATATGATACTGGCTGGGATTCACACAAGTGTTGTGCTGCGGAGAGGATTATATTAGGAGGTAGCGGTCTGAGAATTGTTGCGTCATGAATATAGTTATAGTTAGAGTAGATCTTGCACTAATGATGCTACAAAAATACTTCAGCATAACTTATTACCAGAAAGCCTATTTATTGATTTAAATAACTCTGTATTATATAATCTAGCTATTATAAAGGACCCCCCTCCCCCCTCCCACAAACACCCTCACTCTCCCACTCTCTCTCTCTCTCTATTTATATATATATATGTGTTAGTAAAGCCAGGTAATACATTTTCTTTAATACATACGAGGTTGAAAGAAATGGCAATTTCTGCGTTGGAAATTTTATTATTCAAAGTTTCCAGGTCTCTGATGAGTTTTCGCTGGGTGGCAGGAAGTAGATGAATGAGATGAGCAAAATTCATGGTGGTACAGGATTACATAAATGTACATGATGATACAGGATATACGACGTGTTTCACTGGACAACCAGCATTATCAAGTAAGGGTAGAATGATATAAAAGGTAAACAGGAAGGGTATATATAGAGGGTGGAGGATCAGAGGAGGCGAAAATCAGGGGGCAAAAGTCTCCTATTGGTGGAGGGGTATGCTAGGAGTGCAAAAGGGGGGAACCGATTCATGCAGGCGCACTGGATGCGGGATGGTGTTGGTCGGGTGGCGGGGTCAAAGCTGATTGGCTGCGTGTCGAGGGGCGTGGCCTAAGTTGTGTGGTCCGTGTGGCGCCGGCAGAAGACAAAGCTGAAGGAGGTAGCGCTGGGGGCTGCGTCAAGGGCACCGGGGGGCGAGGAGGGGCGTTAGGTCCTGTAGGGTAGTGCCTTTTGGCAGAAGGAAGGATCTGAAGGTCTAGAGTTTGGTTGTTGATGTTAGGATGTAAGGCTTGGATATATAACGCTTCGAGTATAGGTAATCTCCTTGGGTCACTTTCTTTATCGAGTATGGTGGTGTGTTTCTCTAACTCGTTGCGTGTGAGGTGGGGGTGGTTGGGGGTGAGATAGTGGTCTTTGATGGCTCCAGCCTGAAGGTGAAGAGTTAACCGACGTGAAAGACGAGTCTGCGTCATGCCAATATAGGAATGAGGTCCACAGTCCTCATAATTACAGGTATGTTGGTAAATGACGTGATCGTCGGTCATCGGGCTCTTTATCTTGGTGGAAGCTGGTTTGTTGCGGAGAACGAGGTTGGAGGTCTTGGGGGATTTGTAATCAATTATTAATTTGATTTTGTTTTCCGGGTTGGTTCGGTGGACATGCTTGGAGATTATTTCTTTTAAGACGGCCTCGTCAGTTTTGTGTTCAGAGGACATGTAATTGCGGTAGAAGATCTTAATTTCATTGAGGGGGTCAATGTTGGGAGGGCTTTGGGTGTACCATTTTTCAAGATGGTGGTTGATGGTGCTGGAGATGTCAGAATTGGAGTATCCATTATTCACTAAAACTTGGGATAGTCTTTCTAGTTCCTGGTGGGTGTCGGGCCAGGTAGAGCAGTGCGTGAGGGCTCTCCTTACATAGGCGGAGATGGAGGATAGAAGATAACGGCGGGGGCATTCACTATCGCCGTTGAGGCATTGTCCAATGTTAGTTGGTTTAGTGTAGACGGTGGTTTTGAACCCATGGTCGTTCAGAGCTACGAGGATGTCGAGGAAGGGGATTTGTCCATTGTTTGTTTTTTCAAAGGTGAAGTTAAGTCCGGAGGAGGTCATGAAGCGACGCTGGAGTTCCTGTAGTTCGTGGAGGTCCTTGATTTGCACGAAGATGTCATCCACGTATCTACAATAGACGGCGTGTCGTTGGGCAGCTAGGAGCTCCTCCTCGATGGTACCCATAAAAAAGTTCGCAAAAAGAACTCTTAAGGGGCTGCCCATCGTCACACCGTCTATCTGCTTGTACATGTTGCCCCGGGGGCAAAGGAAGGGGGCCTCCTTGGTACACAGCTCCAGTAGTGTTTTCAGGGCCTTCTCCGGGATGTCCAGTGTTGGTGTATCAGGGCAATGGTAAATTCGACGTAGAATCATGTCAATGGTCCTATCCACTGGCACGTTGGTGAACAGGCTTTCTACGTCGAGGGAGGCGATTGTGTGGTTGTTGTTCCGGGGGGCGTCACGTAAAATTTCCAAGAAATCGTGGGCTGAGTTAAGGTTGTATTGGCTGGGCACGTAGGGGGTGAGGATGTTGTTCAGGGCCTTGGCGATCTGGTAAGTGGCAGTGGGGATCTGGGAGATAATGGGGCGGAGGGGGTTCCCAGGTTTGTGTGTTTTGATGGTTCCGTACGCTTAACCAGGGGTGTATTCTCCGACGAGTTTTTTAAGGTGGACCCCTCCTTGTTTGGCGTTGATGGCGGTGATGGTGGTGTTGGCAGTACGTTTGATTTCGTTGTTTGGGTTGCGGGTGATCTTTTTAAATTTGGTGTTGTCATTTAAGATGACGTCCATTTTTCTAAGATATTCCTCCTTGTCATGAATCACGAGGCAGGAAGCTTTATCCGCACGACGGATGATGATGTTGGGTTGTCTCTTAATTGTTTGGCAGCTTGGAAGTGTTGTTTGTTGAGGATTTTGCTATGGTGAGTTCCTCTGGTTTTGGCGGCTTCAGCGAGGAGAGTAGGTTGTAGGGCGGGAGTAGTGGTGACCTTGCCATCCTTCTTGAGTCGTAGGATGTCGTCCAGGAGGATTTCCGTTTCTAGGCGTATCCGGTGGAGGCCAGGTTTGGAGCTGTAGTGGCAGTTGAGGCCTTTGTTGAGGAGGTCTTCTTGGTCCAGGGTCAGAATGGTGTTAGTCAGGTTTATGTATCCTTTTGTTGGTTTGGGAAGTTTTATGTTTCCGCCATAAAGACGGGCAAGCTTTTTTATGGTTGTGTTTTCGGCTTGTCTTCTGTGTTGTTCAAGGAGTTGTTCGAGGGCTGTGTTGATTTCGGCTTTTCGGGGTTTCGTCTTCCCAAATCTGTAGGAGAGCATCTCGTTCTTTACAAAGGTTGTTGGCGAGCTCTCGTTTTTCAATTATTTCGTCTTTCACCAGTTCTTCACGAAACTGGAGGGTGCTGGTGCGATGTCTGGCATTCTCGTGAAGTTTTATGTTAGTAAAGTCAGGTAATAAATTTTCTTTAATACATACGAGGTTGAAATAAATGGCAATTTCTGCGTTGGAAATTTTATTATTCAAAGTTTCCAGGTCTCTGATGAGTTTTCGCTGTGTGCCAGGAAGTAGATGAATGAGATGAGCAAAATTCATGGTGGTACAGGGTTACATAAATGTACATGATGATGCAGGATATACGACGCCTTTCACTGGACAACCAGCATTATCAATTAAGGGTAGAATGATATAAAAAGGTAAACAGGAAGGGTATATATAGAGGGTGGAGGATCAGAGGAGGCGAAAATCAGGGGGCAAAAGTCTCCTAATGGTGGAGGGGTGTTCTAGGAGTGCAAAAGGGGGGAACCGCTTCACGCAGGCGCACTGGATGCGGAATGGTGTTGGTCGGGTGGCGGGGTCAAAGCTGATTGGCTGCGTGTCGAGGGGCGTGGCCTAAGTTGTGTGGTCCGTGTGGCGCCGGCAGAAGACAAAGCTGAAGGAGGTAGCGCTGGGGGCTGCGTCAAGGGCACCGGGGGGCGAGGAGGGGCGTTAGGTCCTGTAGGGTAGTGCCTTTTGGCAGAAGGAAGGATCTGAAGGTCTAGAGTTTGGTTGTTGATGTTAGGATGTAAGGCTTGGATATATAACGCTTCGAGTATAGGTAATCTCCTTGGGTCACTTTCTTTATCGAGTATGTGTGTTTCTCTAACTCATTGCGTGTAAGGTGGGGGTGGTTGGGGGTGAGATAGTGGCCTTTGATGGCTCCAGCCTGAAGGTGAAGAGTTAACCGACGTGAAAGACGAGTCTGCGTCATGCCAATATAGGAATGAGGTCCACAGTCCTCATAATTACAGGTATGTTGGTAAATGACGTGATCGTCGGTCATCGGGCTCTTAATCTTGGTGAAAACTGGTTTGTTGCGGAGAACAAGGTTGGAGGTCTTGGGGGATTTGTAATAAATTATAAATTTGATTTTGTTTTCCGGGTTGGTTGGGTGGACATGCTTGGAGATTATTTCTTTTAAGATGGCCTCGTCATTTTTGTGTTCAGAGGACATGTAATTGCGGTAGAAGATCTTAATTTCATTGGGGGGGGGGGGGGGGGGGGTCAATGTTGGGAGGGCTTTGGGTGTACCATTTTTCAAGATGGTGGTTGATGGTGCTGGAGATGTCGGAGTTGGAGTATCCATTATTCACTAAAACTTGGGATAGTCTTTCTAGTTCCAGTGGGTGTCGGGCCAGGTAGAGCAGTGCATGAGGGCTCTCCTTACATAGGCGGAGATGGAGGATAGAAGATAACGGCGGGGGCATTCACTATCGCCGTTGAGGCATTGTCCTGTGTTAGTTGGTTTAGTGTAGACGGTGGTTTTGAACCCATGGTCGTTCAGAGCTACGAGGATGTCGAGGAAGGGGAGTTGTCCATTGTTTGATTTTTCAAAGGTGAAGTTAAGTCATGAAGCGACGCTGGAGTTCCTGTAGTTCGTGGAGGTCCTTGATTTGCACGAAGATGTCATCCACGTATCTACAGTAGACGGCGGGTCGTTGGGCAGCTAGGAGCTCTTCCTCGATGGTACCCATAAAAAAGTTCGCAAAAAGAACTCCTAGGGGGCTGCCCATCGCCACACCGTCTATCTGCTTGTACATGTTGCCCCGGGGGCAGAGGAAGGGGGCCTCCTTGGTACACAGCTCCCGTAGTGTTTTCAGGGCCTTCTCCGGGATGTCCAGTGTTGGTGTATCAGGGCAATGGTAAATTCGACGTAGAATCATGTCAATGGTCCTATCCACTGGCACGTCTATATATACCCTTCCTGTTTACCTTTTATATCATTCTACCCTTACTTGATAATGCTGGTTGTCCAGTGAAACGCGTCATATATCCTGTATCATCATGTACATTTATGTAACCCTGTACCACCATGAATTTTGCTCTCATTTCATCTACTTCCTGCCACCCAGCGAAAACTCATCAGAGACCTGGAAACTTTGAATAATAAAATTTCCAACGCAGAAATTGCCATTTCTTTCAACCTCGTATGTATTAAAGAAAAAAAAAATATATATATATATAGATATATATATATATAATATATATATATACCGGTATATATAATATATATTTTTTTTTTTTTTACCCTGAATTGTGTTATGGAGAAATGTCTGGAGAAGCAACAAAAGGTGTATGTTGCCTTTATGGACTTGGAGAAGGCTTATGGCAGAGTGGATAGAGAAGGTATGTGGAAAGTACAAAGAACATACGGAGTAGATGGCAAGTTGCTGAAAGTAATTAAGAGCATGTATGAGGGCGCAAAGGCGGCAGTACGTGTGGAGAATGAGCAGAGCTAGTTCTTTGATCTGAATGTTGGGTTGAAACAGGGGGGTGTGATGTCCCTGTAGTTGGTTACCGTATATATGGATGGATTCATGAAAAAAATACAAGGAAGAGCAGTGGATGTGTGTATATCGCTGAAAAGGGAGGGAAACGAGTGGAAGCTACCTGTACTGCTGTTTGCTGATGATACAGTTCTGATGAGCGATCATGAATGGGAGTTGCAGGGTATGGTAAATATGTTTGGAACAGTGTGCGACAAACGGAATCTGAAGGTAAATGCGGGGAAGAGCAAGGTTATGGTCTTCGAAAGAGGTGAAGCCACAGAGTGTGAGGTGAAGTTGAACTGTCAGGCTATGGAGATTGTCAGCTCATTTAAGTATCTGGGCAGTGTACTGAGTAAAGATGGGAGTATGGAAGAGGAAGTGCGGGAGAGGGTGCAACAGGGGAAGAGGGTTGTAGGAATGCTGAAAGTAGTAACAAGAAATAGGGTGGTCAGCATGGAAGTGAAGAAGTCCTTGCATGACAGTGTGGTAATCCCGACACTGACTTACGGAAGCGAAGCATGGACGTTGGTGAAGAGACTCAGACCAAGAGTGAGTGGGGTGGAAATGAGTTTCTTGAGAAGTGCGTGCAGAGTTATATGGAAGGATAGACAGACGAATGAAAAATTAAGAGGGAGATGTGGTGTGGAGGTAGATGTACTTGAAATTGTGAAAAGGAACACCTTGAGATGGTTCGGCCATTAGGAAAGTATGGGAAGCGAGAGAATGACTAAGAGGGTGTACAAGAGCGAGGTGGAAGGACAGAGAGGGAGAGGTAAACCGAATGAGAGGTGGAAGGATGGAGTGAAGAAGTATATGGATGAAGGCGATTCTGGTTGGGAGGAGGGGCGTCGACTGACTGGGGACAGAGATGCATGGGGGCGTTTCGTTCGTGGCCACCCCTTCGGGGATCACGACGTCAGGCAATAGATAGATATATGATATTATAAATATATATATATATATATATATATATATATATATACGTATAAATATATATATTATATATATATTATATATATATATATATAATATATAGATATATAATAATATATATATCTAATATCTATCTATCTATTGCCTGACGCCGTGATCCCCGAAGGGGTGGCCACGAACGAACCTCCCCCATGCACCTCTGTCCCCAGTCAGTCGACACCCCTCCCCCCAACCAGCACCGCCTTCGTTCATGTACTTCCTCACTCCATCCTTCCACCTCATATTCGGTCTACCTCTCCCCCTCTGTCCCTCCACCTCGCTCTCGTACACCCTCTTAGTCATTCTCTCGCTTTCCATACGTTCCATATGGCCGAACCATCTCAAGTTGTTCCTTTTCACACTTTCCAGCACATCTACCTCCACACCACACCTCCTTCTTACTTCCTCATTAGTCTGTCTATCCCTCCATGTAACTCCGCACGCACTCCTTAAGTAATTCATTTCCACTGCTCTCACTCTTGGTCTGAGTCTCTCAACCAACGTCCATGCTTCGCTTCCGTAAGTCAGTGTCGGGATTACCACACTGTCATGCAAGGACTTCTTCACTTCCATACTGACCACCCTATTTCTTGTTACTGCTTTTAGCGTTCCTACAACCCTCTTCCCCTGTTGTACCCTCTCCCGCACCTCTTCATCCATAGTCCCATCTTTACTCAACACACTGCCCAGATACTTAAAAGAGTTGACGATCTCCATAGCCTGACCGTTCAGCTTCACCTCACACTCTGTGACTTCACCCCTTTCGAAGACCATAACCTTGCTCTTCCCCGTATTTACCTTCAAATTCCGTTTTTCGCACACTGTTCCAAACTCATTTACCAGACCCTGCAACTCCCATTCATTATCACTCATCAGAACTGTATCATCCGCAAACAGCAGTATAGGTAGCTTCCACTCAATTCCCTCCCTTTTCAGCGATACACCAACATCCACTGCTCTTGATAGTATTTCTTTCATAACTCCATCCATATATACAGTAAACAACCACGGGGACATCACACACCCCTGTTTCAAACCAACATTCAGGTCAAAGAACTCGCTCTGCTCACTCTCCACACGTACTGCCGCCTTTGCACCCTCATACATGCTCTTCACTGCTTTCAGCAACTTGCCCTCTACTCCGTATATTCTAAGTACTTTCCACAAACCTTCTCTATCCACTCTGTCATAGGCCTTCTCCAAATCCATAAAGGCAACATACACCTTTTGTTTCTTCTCCAGATACTTCTCCACAACACAATTCAGGGTAAAAATCTGATCTACACATCCTCTTCCCTTCCTAAAACCTCCCTGCTCGTCGCCTATCCATTTCTCCGTTCTCACTCTCACTCTCTCAATCACTACCCTACTGTATACCTTCCCTACTACGCTTAGAAGACATATTCCTCGGTGGTTACCACACACTCCTCTTTCCCCTTTGCCCTTATATAGGGGGACTATTATGCCAGTCTTCCAGTCATCGGGTGCACTCCCCTTCTCCCATGCTAGTTTGCACATTTTCCATACCCATTCTATCACTATCTCACCACCATACCTCAACATTTCCCCAAACAACTCCATCTGTTCCTGGTGCTTTCCCCAACTTCACTCTTTTCATGGCTTCCCACACTTCTGACCTCCTGATCCCCACCTCCTCCTCCACTACTTCTCTTCTTCTCCCTCCCATACCATATCCAGCTATGTTTGCTGGCTCTTCATTCCTTTCATTTAGCAACTCACTGAAGTACTCCCTCCATCTTTCGACTCTCTCTTGCTTCTCGGCTAGCATTCTCCCATTCTTATCTTTCACACCCTTACTGTTTCCCTTGCTACCTTCCCTAACTTTCTTGACTTCTTTCCAGAACAGTTTCTTACTCTCCCTCCATTTTACACTCAGATTCCTTCCAAATTCCTCATCTACTCTTCTCTTACTTTCCTTCACTACTCTCTTCACCACCCTCTTACTCTCCACGTACCTCGTTCGTTTCTGTCTCTCGGAATCTTCATTCCCTCTACTACCCAACCACTCTCTATATGCTTTCTTCTTTTCTTCCACAGCTATTCTTACCTCTTCTGTCCACCATGCTGTACCTTTCACTCCCCTCCCTCTTGCCAACGTAACACCGATATTAAAAAAAGGCAGCAAATCCCTACCCAGTAACTATCGTCCAATTAGCTTAACCTCAGTTGTATGTAAAATGCTAGAAACGGTCATACGAGACAGACTCGTAAATCACTTAGAGGAAAATAACATACTTAAAGATACTCAACACGGCTTTCGTAAAAAACGTTCCTGTTTAACAAACCTCTTAGACTTCTTCCACGATATCCTCAACCTCTACGATGAGAGTAAAGCTGTAGATATTATATACCTTGATTTTCAAAAGGCCTTTGACAAAGTTCCCCACAAACGTTTACTGCTAAAACTAAAAGCGCATGGAATACAAGACGGTGTGTTGAAATGGATAGAAAATTGGCTCCGCAACAGAAAGCAAAGGGTAGTCATAAACGGTAAGGCATCTAAATGGACCAATGTAAGTAGCGGGGTACCCCAGGGATCGGTACTAGGACCAATTCTCTTTCTAATTTACATCAACGACATAGATGAGGGTCTCACCTGCACAATCTCAAAATTTGCTGACGATACAAAAATTGCAAATAGCGTACTCTCAAAAGAACAAGTTGACGATATGCAACACAATCTAGATAAATTGTCATGTTGGGCCCAAATTTGGCAAATGAGTTTCAATGCGGATAAATGTAAAGTACTACATGTCGGATACCTAAATGAGAAAGCAAACTATTCGATGAATGGCACTCAGCTTAAGAATGTAAACAGAGAAACTGATCTGGGAGTAACAATATCGAGTAACCTAAAACCGAGTCAACAATGTTCAGAAGTTGTTAAGAAGGCAAACAAAATAATTGGCTTTATAGGCAGGTCATTTGAGCATAAATCCAAAGAAGTTATCCTAACCCTTTACAATTCCTTAGTCCGCCCTCTTCTGGAATACTGCGTTCAATCCTGGTGCCCTTATTACCAAAAAGATATAAACAAGCTAGAACGAGTTCAACGTAGAGTTACCAAAATGATACCTAGCCTAAAGAACAAACCATACGAAGAGCGTCTTAGAGAATTAAATCTATTTCCTTTAACCCAGCGCAGATTAAGAGGCGACTTAATTCAAGTGTTCAAAATCATCAAAGGCATCGACAATATGAACTGTAGTAAGTACTTCACTATCGACCAATCTAATTACACGCGGGGAAACGGTTGCAAAATTATTGGTAAATCTTTTAACTCGCACGAATCTAAGAATTTCTTCTTCAATCGAGTTGTCAACTTGTGGAATGGGCTTCCCCGAGACGTTATAGACTGCAGCACCGTTGATTCATTTAAATTCCGCCTAGACAAATATCTCGCATCAAACCCGCGACTGACTGCGTTTGTAAATGAATAACTTTATCCTCCCCTCAGTTACTAACCCATATGTCCCCTACTAACTTCCTAGTCCTGCCACGTTAGTGGCAGGGCAGTAGTTCCCTTTCCAATGTTCCCTTACCCACTCTAAACCACTGTTTGGACACTTGATCCTCAGTGTTTTGGAGGACAAGCAACCTAGAAGGGTCACTAGATCTGTTGTTGCTTGATTTCCTTTGTACTCCTTTGTACTCCTTTGTACTCTTCTCCTCACTCCACACACCTCCTCACATGCTGCACAGATCTCATCCTTAAACACCTTGCTCATCTCCTCCACTTCCTCCATAACTTCCAGGTCGAACCCACCTAGTCGTCTTTCCACTGCTCTCCTGTACTCCTCCCTGATTTCCTCCTCCTGCAACCTCTCCACCCTCCTCACCATTCCACCCTCCTCTCGCCTCCCTCCCGCTCTCCTCACCCACTTCTTTTGTATCCTAACCTTAGCTACCACTACATAATGATCAGACAGACCCCCTCCAATACCCTATATATATATACAGTATATATTTATATATATACAGTATATATTTATGTATATACAGTATATACAGTATATATTTATATATATATACAGTATATATATATATATATAGATTACATACTAAACATAATTACTTCAATATATAAAGTTGAAATTTTTGTTTTCGATTCATCCCACCTATTTACCGGCAATTAGTATTGATTGCGTTTGGAACCACCATTCGGCAGCCTTCTGGCATTATAGTCTGTGACAGATTTGGAAGAGAGGTTAAACTCAGGTAAATTATGTTTGGCGATAATTACTTTGACATTACCAAATATGGTCCTCTTAAGTATATGGGTGATGATTACTCTAATGGAGTAATCACATGATTATAAGGTCATGATATCTTTATATAGAGAGTTCTTGCACAATATCGTACAAAATAAAATTATCTTGATATAACCCCCAGCTCCCCCCCTTTACCACAACCCATAGCAGAACAAGTTATCCTATTTTACTCGACAATCATATCAATATTTTCGTTCTCCAACAATTTTGTTAATACATTACACAAGATGTCTTGGTTTGTAGAGCCCGAATATGAAAATAGATAAGGTGTCCAAAGCACCGATAAGTTTACCCTGGCAGCAGGTCTGTGAGGAAGGAAAGAGCGTAGAACGAGAAATAGTGGAGAGAAAGGAGCAGTCTCAAATCTTAAGACACATGGAGAAACGATAAAGGGATGGCTGAGAACTGGACAGAAAAGAATGAGAGAGAGAGAGATAAGTGAGGGGTTGGGAGGAGAGAGAGAGAGAGAGAGAAATGAGAGAGAGAGAGAGAGAGAGAGAGAGAGAGAGGGGTGACAAATATTGTGGATAATGGAACGTACATTAGGTTGTGGATCAGTGTGTATTATGTTCCACAGAAGTGTCACAGTAACTGAGGTATATTTCAATCCTTTCACTGCTACATTGAGAAATTTACACTAATTTCCAGTTCTCAAACGCAGAAGGTAGATTTCATTACCACTCCAGCATGGTTGAAATATATATATTTCGGTGTTTAAAACGTGCATGACTTAGCAAACTGCATATCACTTGTAACTTCATAAATGTATCATGCCAATCAAAATAAGTAGACAGAAGTAATATATCATTGGAAGTGATGACGCTTTAACACCTTAAGAGCGGGTGGAGGAGTATATTTGATGTGCCGCCCAGCGGGGGATTTTACCGTAAACGAGCTTGTTTCCGTGCTCGTTTTCATGCATAAACATGAGCCAGAGCGTAATACAATTATGAATCCCTGAAAGGGCGTTAATTCAACTTTCCAATGACACTAGAACCATCCTTCTACGATCACTGGTTGTCTTGCAACGATTGTGCAACCGAAGGGCAAAATTGGTAAAATACGGTCATTTTCATACATTATTACGTGTGAAACGAGTGAGAGAGGGTGGAGTACAAAGGAGTACATCTCAGTAGCTCCACGGCCACCGTGGTGAGCGGTCATGAGGTAACCTACGCTCCTCCCACCGCTCCGCTCTCTCTCAGAGCACATTACATGCTCAAAATTGCACTCGACAATAGCCGTGACCCGCCACATAGGCCACATTTATTTCACTCGACAATAGCCGGGTGCCGCCAGTTAAGGGTTAAGCAACTTTTACACCACTTTTGGCGTCTACTGTCATGATACGGCACTCAAAGAAAAAAGATTAATATTTAGCTTTTGAACATTTGAGCCTTAGTGGCCTATGTGATTTGGTTCAGGCAATGGACACAAAACTTGCAAAATTGATTATTAGATGCAACTGCAAAGACGGGTGTATACAGTAGTTCTTTGGGTTCCTTCCATACCACTAAAAATACTTAGATTGTGAGATCGGTTATTCAGGTGTTCTTAAAGTAGTGCCTCAATACCCCCAGGGGGTATCAACACCGGTTCTTGGGGGTATCCAAAAAGGCATCCTGGAAAATATTAAATTAATAATTTCGTGCACTGAATGGTGACTATGACTAACTGGCAACTACGAGTAGGGAGTGACTAACTGGCAACTAAATGAGCACAAATAGTGTTGTGTACAATTATGTAATGTGGAAAACAATCTGACAGTGAGGAAATATTTTGTGTAAGAATTATACTTTATTAATTTATTTACTGAAAATAAAAATAAAAGAGTCCATAGAATTCAGCTGTTTGTTCATAGCCGTCCTGTTTTCTCTTTTTTACAGGAAATTAAAAGTTAAAAGTCGGGAGTAGTAGGCTAATATTGGAGAGGGGGTATCAGGTTGACTTGGAGTTGAACTTTGGGGTATCGGGGCTGAAAAACTTTAAGAACCACTGGGTTATTGGGAGTAAATGCCATTATGATTGGGTTTAATAATGTGGAATATAATCAAATGTGTATCTTCAATTTGAATTAGGCAGTCAAGGCATAAAATTAGAAGTAGAAGATCAAATTTGAACAGTTAATGCTCCGTACTTTGCAATGAAATATACATTGTAATTTGTAATATTTCCTTGTAATTAAGCATAAGATTTGTTAAAACCTTAATCTCCCTTTAATGCAGGGCACCTTTTCACATTCACCACTAAACCATTAACCCGTACAGCCCCAGCGACGCGTCTGACGCGTCGGCGATGTATGTAACGCACAGCCCCAGAGACGCGCCTGACGCGTCACCCTAATTGCGCCGACCGTAACCTCAGGTGTAGCCACTCAAGAGGGACAGATTTGTATGGGAACTGTGTACGTATCCCACGCAACCGTGCCGATGGTTGAAAACTCTCAAAGTCCACGTGCGTGCGCGCGAGCGCGCAATAACCTGTTTTTATGGGATAATTGCCTTAAATTTTTTACTCTTGTAAAATCCGTTTTCGGGGGCTCTGCAGGACCATTTGTTAAGCTTTTTGAGCGGTTTTTCGTGGTTTTTCCTTCATTCCTAACCCATTCGCTATTGTTTCTGGAATAAAACCATTTTTTGAAAACCGGCCGGGTTCTGGTGCGCAAACATTACAAAACTAGCCGGGGCTCCACGGGTTAATAGTCCATTAAGTGTGGTGCCAAAATTCATTTTTTTTTTTTAATTTTACCAGCTGGTGCTAAGGCTGCGTCACACAGACATGTGTTCTATGTTTTGTCTAGACTACTAGTCCGTCAGCTAATGTAAGGAAAACAAATTGTGTATAGAATCTTGGCAACAGGGTTCAATTACCTCCAAATGCATAATAGAGCAGGACAAATTTTTTTGCCATTTTTTCTGTTTGGTCCCAGTGTCATTTTCACTATAAAATCGATGGAGACGTGAACATTACAAGAAAAACACTACCGTAAAATTATTAATTTTACAAACCCAAGCATATGACCCCTCAAAGTGATCAGTATGACCAATCCTGCAATGCTGTAATGTTTTAATATGAAAACAAGTCAATATGAGTTAATAGTGTCGGTCTATATGCCATTTAAGGCATTTGGGGCATAACAATAATGAAATATTTTTCACCTCCCAAAAGCTCCATTGTGAGAGTCCATAAAATTGTTCTTATGTACTCATACATGTCTGAAATTTCCAGATGTGCCTGTGCCATGGTGTCATGGACCCTTTTCACAATTAAGAATCTGTTTTTTTAAGTCCAGTGCATTAAATACAGTATGATCCACCCTTAAAGTTAATGAGCGTTGAGCATGTACATAAGTGTGAGTATGTACTTGGAATTACTTTCCGAAGTCCAAGGTACATACTCTTCACTCTTCTTCAAAGTCCTTTTCAGAGGCAGGTTGTTGTGTGTTCTAGCACTTGTCCTCATCTCCTTCACAGTTGCAGAGTTCTGTACAGACCCGAGTGTTATTAGATCTGTAGGAACATTTGCGTGAACATGTCTTGCTGCTTGACTGAACCATGATGGAACCACAGTTTTGTTTCTTCTATATTCCAACTACTCCCTCTCGGGCATAGTCTGATAGCCTTCATACTCTACCGCTCAACACGGTGAGGCCCGTGAGGTCTTGTTCCAGTCTAGGGAGTGAGACATGCGAAGCACCCCGGCTCGTAGCAATCCCATCTCTGAAGCCACCTCGCCTCTGCGCTTCACAGTCTCATTCCCCACACTCGGACCCTCACTCTCAGAACGCCACCTATTGAGCAATTAACTCACTAGGCATTGTCCCCCTGTAGCATATTTTTGAATATGGGAATATTCATACAATGCTATTTTAATCAGGGAACAATGAGGGTATTTTTTGGCATTTCGGTGTGCTGTGGTAATGCACTGATACTAGGTACAGCACAAATTCCATCCCAATAATACCTTCCCATTGACATATTGGGATTCGAACCCGGGTCCATTGGATTACCAGCCCAGTGGCAAGACCACTCCGCCAAACCTCCCCTCATTGCATTTAGCAAGCTGTAGAACTGCATCTGGTGCTGGTGGTTCCTTGTTCTGCATCGGCAGCAGCCTGTCATCCTCTTTCTGCCACCCAAGTGTCAATGGGTCGGGTGTGGTTGGATGTAGGACAAGGTCCTAAGACCAAATGTTTGCCTGCAGGGGTGCTCGCCGGATGTGCTCCAGCCATGCACCAGGGGTAGGTGGTAGTTTGTCAGGTTTCAGCAGTTTGAAGAGGTGCCATCTGAGAGCATTTGCCTGTGTGATGTGCAGATACTTGAGCCAAGAGGAGCACAAATGTGTCTTTTGAATATATATGTACTACAACTCTGATCTTGCACCTTCTGCAGCATGTAGAATCATTAGTGTCTGCCTCCTCTTGTGTGCTGACCCCGGTAGTGACTGGGCATTCAAAGTTCATCATCACACTCTGGCGCGTCACAGTCATCAGCTTTGCAGTAGTGCTAGTACCTATGAGTTGCTCAGCTAGGTACAGAGTGAGTGAATCCTTGGTGTCGTTGCTTGCGAGTTGTGGTTTCTTCTGGTTCCTCACTCTGTGATGAGTGTGCTTCTGAGCCAACCTGTTGACCACTGTCTCTATTGCAGAAATGTGCCACCAGCCACCCAATGCCATTGGTCTGTGAGGTACTGTACTCATCATCATACACTCCCATCTTGTAGTTGGGATAGTGTGGACTTGTTCTGGGTGTTGGATTTCCCTCGATCATACATGCAACCATCCTGGTGACAGCTGGTGGTACATCTTGTAGCCCCTCAGATGTTGGGCTCTGACTCTTGATCTCCATTGGGCCCAAAACTGTTTCACCCTGAGCGCTGGTACACTCCAAGGGCCATTCCATGGAAACTGCCATTTCCATCTGGTGTGTCAACTTTCTTGTCGATGTTGTCCATGGAGGCACGGATTCTTTTGTTCCGTAGAATGCCTGTCATATTGCCACGTCATATTGTCTGATATTTTTAGAGATGGCATTGGCAATGGTTACATATTTTTATAACATGGTCAAACGAGACCCCAACTCCACACTGGCTCAGCAGTGATACCGTTACTGCCTTTTGACCTATGAAGTTGTGGTACATGTAGAGTGAGAGTCCAACAGCATATGGACTTCCGAACATGTTGTGGAACGTGGATTCTGATGATACAGGGGTCAATGTCATTTGTCTTTCTGTCTTGCAGGCCTGTATTACTGGCTGAGACAGAATCAGGCACGAGTTGTGCAGCTGTTGTTTACGTGTCTCAGATGTTGCAGCTTTTGCTCCTTGCAAGATCCACCTAGTCAGGGTTATCAATTCAGCTGGTTCACCCATTTCACTGCATCCGACCAGTGAACCATCAAATGACCATGGACACTCTCTCCTTGAACGTAGGACAGCCAGTCGGATGATTTTTGTGCACCGGAAGATTGTGTTCATGTCTCCTTTTATGTTTCTCTCCTGGAATGCCTGGCAGACCGACCAGCTTTCTTGGAATGTATGATTGCTGGCTTCTTCCCTCGTGCATCAGTGATTACGAAATCTGTGATGTTTTGCTGGATTTTCTCTAAGAGTGTCTGACGAGTTATCTGCCTGTTGTGAACTCCATGATCGTCCATCATATTACTGTATGATGTGGCCACATCATTTAGTGTGATGATGTCTTCTTGATCCAGGCGCCCATGTAGTTCAGCGATTAACTCAATTTCAGCTGAAATGAATTCGACCGTGTTTTCATCAGTGAAGGGGTGCTTCTCCCTTGTACTAGATTTGTCAGGCTATTGTATATAATGCTGCCAGTGCGTTGTGTGGCAGCTTTTAAGGTACTTAACCTCTGAAGTGCGCATGGGGGTAATTGGAAACGTCCCCCTGTGCTGACGTATTTGAGGTGTTTCCGTCACTAAAATATTCATTGTGCCATTAATAGCATTAATACTTATCCATATGCGCCTATTATGGGTTGATTATAAAGGTATTAACCTGAAACAACAATAAAACGAGTGAAAACAGCGTTTGGATGGTCAAAATCGGAGATATAGCCCGCGAGTTGTATAATGTATGGGTGAGGCAATCTGCTTTCCCGCCAATTTCCCCCAAGGCCACTGAGACACAGTCGATCGATACTCTCTCTCTCTCTCTTGCACTCGCTTGCCATCAGTGATGACAACACCCTGCTTGCAACTCGCTAATGTTAGCACGAAAATATACCTCAGAATAAGGGAATAACAGGGAAAATAGGTGATAACTGAAGGAGAGGAGGAAAGTGGGGAAGGAGGGGAGGTAGAGGACTGAGATTTTGCATGGCCCAGGGGCCCAAAAAAAAAAAAAAAAATTTTTTTTTTTTTTTTTTTTTTTTTTTTTTTTTCGATGTCAAAAGTTGATTTTTTTTTTCTCTGACTCTTAAGAGTCTCCCCGCAGTGCGCCGGGGGAACTCTTAAGAGTCTCCCCGCAGCTCCCGGGTTAATGTCCCTGGAGAAAAAATCTTCCTCTGCAAGGATGTCAGCCATATTCAGTTTCCACACTTCATTGCCACTGGCCTCTGGCCTCCACGATATTCTTGATTGATTTTCCAATGTCTTCACTTCTACAGTTGTGATCCGATTCTGGCTTCAAACCTGCCCTAGCATGCTATCCATCATATTTGGTATCTGTTGTTGTTGTTGTTGTTCCCTAAGCTGCCTGGCCGAACAGCCACGACTCCCTGAGAAAGGACATGGCCACGATCGGGCTTTCCCACAGAGCTCTCATTGAGTGTAGTTTGTGTTGTTGGCGTAAGTGGTTGTGTGAAATGCAGTCTTCTATGATGTGTTTAATGGTATGGGGTGCTGTGTTACATCCCGGGCAGGCGTCGACAACGGAGTCATCCAGTCTCTTCTGATAGCTCAGGAGAGCTGGATGGTGTCCGCATCTCAGCCTGGCCAGGTGGACTCTGTCCTCGCGAGGAAGGGAGGATTCGGAAGGATGGATTTCGGGAGGTCGTGCATGCAGCTGCGTGTTGTCTGTGAGTGAGTGGATGGATCGGTGAGAGATATGAGTATGGATGTGCTTCTGGAAGTTGGTTCGGGGTGGGCAGGGAGGGAGAGAGGACAATAATTGTGTGTGCTACCGTGTGCTGGGTGTTGTTTTGATATTTCTTGGTGTCTGTGGGTGTGTTGGTATCTTGTCAGAAGAAGCATAGATCTCGGTTAAATGAACTGACATGAGATCGTGTCAGTCTCCTATTCAGTAAATCGTCATTTGCACTGTTTGTTCTCTGACAGTTGGAGCTTGATTCTGTTGGCCGGCCCGGCCCTTTCTAGAAAAATAACATACTGGAGTCCTTCATGGTCAGTTACAACGATGGGCTAATAATATGTCATAGTTGTTTAACATCTAATTTCACTGTGAAAGTATCTTAGGTGATTTGGTTGGTACATAGTTGTAAGGGGGTACCTTAATCATTACTGTTAATTATAATTATAAAGAATATAATCATAATCGACCAAACATCTTAGGGGAAAATATTGCAATATTTATATACATACTTATTATAAACATTTGTCTCATTTAAATGTCTCTACTAGTGATTAAAACAAAATTAGTTGAAAAAATAAAATTTGTACTTCACCGGGTAGGCGCAAAACCTATATAGGCCTCAAAATCACCCTGGGACCAAATGGAAAAAATGGTAACATGTTTGTTCATGTTCATAACATTATTTAGAATAATTTAAATCCATTTGCCAAGATTCCATACAAAATTTCATCAACCTCCATTTTCGTTACATTAGCTGATGGACTATACTGGTGATTCTGGTTTTCACTTTTCACTCTTTGTTTGTTAAATTTGCATTCGATTATCTGATGTAATTACAATCTTCATCTACTCTAAATGTCCGTTTATTACTAGACCGACTACTTCGGCTTTTATAACTGAGTTTATTGTATTTATGAAAAACTAACCAGCCATCTTTTCAATACACATTGTTTTCTATATATTTCTTAAATTTCTAAAGTCTTGTATTGACGGTACAGCACAGTGTACAAAGGAGTACGAAGGAGTACAAAGGAAATCAAGCAACAACAGTTCTGGTGACCCTTCTAGGTTGCTTGTCCTCCAAAACACTGAGGATCAATTGTCCAAACAGTGGTTTAGAGTGGGTAAGGGAACATTGGAAAGGGAACTACTGCCTTGGAACTAATGTCCGTGGCAGGATTAGGAAGTTAATATGGGATAGATTGGTTAGTAACTGAGGGGGGGATAAAATAAAGTTATTCATTTACAAACGCAGTCAGTCACGGGTTTGATGCAAGATATTTGTATAGGCGAAGTTTAAATGAATCAACGGTGATGCAGTCTATAACGTCTCGGGGAAGCCCATTCCACAAGTTCACAACTCGATTGAAGAAGAAATTCTTAGATTCGTGCGAGTTAAAAGATTTACCGATAATTTTGCAACCATTTCCCCGTGTGTAATTAGATTGGTGATAGTGAAGTACGTGCTACAGTTCATATTGTCGATGCCTTTGATGATTTTGAACACTTGAATTAAGTCGCCTCTTAACCCTCTCCGACATATGACGCAATTTGAGCCTATTAGGGATACTTTAAAGCCGTTGTTACCATCAGGGGTATTTAGACACCTTTAGTTTAGTTACTTCAACCTCTGCAGTTGTCTTTGAGTTAGCTGTGGGCAGAAAACTAATTTTGGAGAGGTAATTATAAGAGAGAGAGAACTCTATTTCTTATTGCTAATCTGGCAACCTCTGCGTCATATGTGCGTGAAAGGGTTAATATGCGCTGGGTTAAAGAAAATAGATTTAATTCTCTAAGACGCTCCTCGTATGGTTTGTTCTTTAGGCTAGGTATCATTTTGGTAACTCTACATTGAACTCGTTCTAGCTTGTTTATATCTGTTTGGTAATAAGGGCACCAGGATTGAACGCAGTATTCCAGAAGGGGGCGGACTAAGGAATTGTTGTAAAGGGTTAGGATAACTTCTTTAGATTTATGCTCAAATGACCTGCCTATAAAGCCAATTATTTTGTTTGCTTTCTTAACAACTTCTGAACATTGTTTACTTGGTTTTAGGTTACTCGATATTGTTACTCCCAGATCGGTTTCTCTGTTTACATTCTTAAGCTGAGTGCCATTCATCGAATAGTTTGCTTTCTCATTTAGGTATCCGATATGTAGTACTTTACATTTATCTGCATTAAAACTCATTTGCCAAATTTGGGCCCAACGTGACAACTTATCTAGATTGTGTTGCATATCGTCAACTTGTTCTTTTGAGAGTACGCTATTTGTTATTTTTGTATCATCAGCAAATTTTGAGATTGTACAGCTGAGACCCTCATGTATGTCGTTGATGTAAATTAGAAAGAGAATTGGTCCTAGTACCGATCCCTGGGGTACCCCGCTACTTACATTGGTCCATTTAGATGCCTTACCGTTTATGACTACTCTTTGCTTTCTGTCGCGGAGCCAATTTTCTATCCATTTCAACACACCGTCTTGTATTCCATGCACTTTTAGTTTTAGCAGTAAACGTTTGTGGGGAACTTTGTCAAAGGCCTTTTGAAAATCAAGGTATATAATATCTACAGCTATACTCTCTTCATAGAGGTTTAGGATATCGTGGAAGAAGTCTAAGAGATTTGTTAAACAGGAACGTTTGCTACGAAAGCTGTGTTGAGTATCTTTAAGTATGTTATTTTCCTCTAAGTGATTTACGAGTCTGTCTCTTATGAGCGTTTCTAGCATTTTACATACAACTGAGGTTAAGCTAACTGGACGATAGTTACTAGGTAGGGATTTGCTGCCTTTTTTAATAATCGGTGTTATGTTAGCTAGCTTCCACTGATCAGGCATAGTTCCAGACTGCAAGGATTTATTGAATAGCAATGTCAGTGGTTTGGAGAGCTCATCCTTAGCTTCCTTTAGAACTCTAGGTGAGATTGTATCAGGTCCGGGCGTTTTATTTACCTTGAGTTTATCTAAACATTTCAATACTTCTCTCTCTGTAATGGTGATATTGCTTAGAACATCAGAATAATCTATCTGAATCGGCGATGATGTAGGGATATCAATGAGGCCTTCTGTTGTAAAAAACTGATGCAAAGAAGGTATTGAGGGCATTACTCATTTGTACTTCGTCTTTGGTATATTCTCCATTTTCATCGACTAACGGTCCTACAGTGGAAGTAACTACTCTCTTCTTTCTGATATAACTATAAAATTCTTTTGGGTTTGTTTTACTTTGATTCGAAACATGTAACTCCAGGGTCTTTCTACTTTGCTTAATTAACCTTTTGGCTTTGCGTCGTAGTTCTACAAATATCACCCGTTCTTCGTCATTTTGTGAGGATTTTAAGCTATCATTTAGCAAACTTTTTAACAAGCAGACTATTTGAAATATCTTTATTCCACCATTTGGGCTTGGCATTATGGCATGTACGCCGTATTTTCGATGGTATGCAGTCTTGCACTGCTTTTAGGTAGGTGTTTGCGAATGATTCCCAATATGTATTTATGTAGTTATTGTTAATTAAAAAGCTCCAGTCAGTTTCTTTAAACATTGCTCTAAGTTTACAAAAGTTTGCTTGCTTGAAATTAGGGACTTTCTCGATGCTGCTATTTGGTTCGTTACTAGTAAACATTTAACTGAAAGTTATCGTACAATGGTCGCTGTTACTGAATTCATCACCGACATTCAAATTCTCTATCAATTCTTCTTTTGTTGAAAGTACAAGGTCATGGACATTATTTCCACGGGTTGGAGATCTAACAAATTGGTATAGCGAACTCTCTTGCAAATTTGCATACAGATCTTGTCCAGAGTGTGAAGTAATACTATCTCCCCACTTGGTCACAGGTAAATTGAAGTCGCCAAAAATTACGGTATCATGCGAGTTACTTAATTCTGAAATTTGCTCATAAATTTCTCGGTCAGTTTGCACTGATTGAGCTGGAGGTCTGTATATTAGTGCAAGTATTATTTTTGTACCATTATTATTCTTTATTAGCACAAAGGATTTGTCGACGTTCACAATTTGGGGTTTTGACAGGAGGGTCGGGTTAAGACTTTCTTTGATAAAAAATAAAACTCCACCTCCATTTCTATTAATTCGGCTTTTCTCAAACATTACATAACCGGGAAGTGAATACTCTGCTAAAAAGTCTCTGTCTTCTGTATTTAGCCAAGATTCTGTTATACCAATAACATCGTCATTTTCCGTAAACACTAGTTCCTCTAAATCTGAAAATTTATTGTGTATGCTACGAGCGTTTGCATAGAAAACATTCAAAGTTTTGGATTTGTAATTCACGGAACGCTCTTTATTCAAATTATTGGTTCTGCTCGGATCTACATTTATGTACCTGTCTGCCCTCAGTCCTCGATCTTCATCCCTGGTTGTCCTCGGTCCTCGGTGTCCTCGATCATTGTTCCAAGTGGTCCTCGGTCCTCGATCATTGTTTCTGGCGGTTCTCCGTTCTCGCTGTCCTCGATCATCGTTCCTGGTAGTTCTCGGTCCTCGATCGTCGCCCCTGGTCGTCCACGGTCCTCGATCCTTGTCCCTGGTGGTCCTCGGGCCTCGAACCTTGTCCCCGATGGTCCTTGGTTGGCTCTGCTTTTTCTCCAAAAATACTTTACTGCGTCGTGAAGCAGACGGCCAATTTTTTTTGCTCCCACCTGGTTCAGATGGACTCCATCAGCTACAAACAGATGATCTTCACGGTAGAAGTCATTCCAGGTATTGATGAATCCAACGTTTTTTTCCCTGCAGAGGTTAGCCAGACGACGATTTACGCTAGTGGCTATATTGAAGAATCGGCTCTCCACACCGATCCTGGGGACGATCCCTGATTTGATGACTCTGCCTGACTTTTCCTTATACTTCTGAATCAGCTTCCGGTACTTCAGAATGAGGTCCTCCGATCGGGTCCGCTGCACGTCATTAGATCCGACATGAATGACGTACATTGTGCGTGAGGGGCTAACTTTGAAACTTCGTTGACTGCAGCTGCTACGTCGTCCACACCACCACCCGGTCTACAAAAGCGCTTCCTGGTCCTGGGTGCCCTGGCGCAGAACTCCATAAGTTGTCCACGAACCATGGAGTCTCCTACGAGCCGAATTTCTTCTATTTCTACTTCGTCGTCTAAGTCCGCAAGAATCTGGTAACGGTTCTGGCACATGGTTTCGGTGATGATCCTCCCTGTGATGGGGCGAACGTTGTTTCTCACGACGCGGAAGTTGTCCTGAGATGGAGCGGAGTCATTTTTTTCCTGATGTGGTGCATGTACTGAAGCAGGTACCACTATATCAGGTGTTTGGCTGTTGGAAGATGCCGCAATGGTAGCAATTGCTTCATTTGATGATACTCCTACGTTGAGCGTCGTAAATTCTTGGAGTGTTTCCAGCTTCTTGGTGAGGGCGTTAATCTTGACATTAGCTCGGAGCTGGCAGAATCGGCAGACATGAACATCGGGGCAGGCAATCATGGTAGGGCCAAACCTACCGGTCTTCTACGTCGGCCTGATTTGTTGACAACCCCGACACAGACAGAGGGCTGCTCCTACAAGACCAATCAGATAACCTTTACATCCTCAACGACATCCATCAACATACCCATACTCCCCACCAAGCCCTCTACGACCCATCCTCTCCAGATATCACCTTTTGCTCCCCAGAACTCGCCACCACATCATCCTGGAAGGTGGTTAAAACCTTAGGCTCCGACCACCTCCCGATCATTATCACCACCATAACCAAACTCACCCCAGCTAGCCACAGACACACTTACACTAATTATAAAAGAGCCAACTGGGAAGATTCACAAATGGGACAGAACAACACTTGGAAACCCGAAACAGCGCACCCATCACTAACATCAACAATGCTGTCCACACATTCAACACAACTATCCAAAACGCTGACAAGAAACACATTCCAAGATGTTACAGAAAAAGACAACCAAAACTTCTCACCAGAAATTCAAAACCTCATCAGACAACGCGACACACTGAAACACTCCCCAGCACAAGACATCACACAACAAATCCAAGCACTCAACACCCAGATCAACAACAAAATAAAAGAACAACAAACACTAAACTGGAATAACTTCCTATAAACACTTGATCACAAAACAAACCCCCAAAAAACTCTACAAACCACTGAACAGCATCATACTTTCCAACAGCAACACAACACAATCACATGCTGCAATCACAACAACAGACTCTATTCCTTCATGTAAATAACAAGCAAACACTCTCATTAATCACATCTCTAGTATCAGCCACCTAAAACTCCATAAAGACGACCGACGTGTCATCCGACGTAAGAGACAATTCCCCACAGACCCTGACTATGCACCCTTCACTAACTACCAGACAAAGCACATCATCAACAATCTCAAGCACTCACCCGCCTGTGGCCTAGGCAACATAAGCAACATACACCTCAGACACCTGGGACCAGAGGGCATACAAACAATCACAAACATATCAAACTACAGTTATTCACACAACACAATACCAGACATCTGGAAGCATGGTATCATCATCACTTTCCCCAAACCCAACAAAGACCCCACGCTACCCTCCTCACACCACCCTATCACATTCCTCTGCACCCACTCCAAAGTCATAGAATGCCTTGTACTACAACTAATTACACACGCATTACCCCTAGCTCCAACACAACATGGCTTCAGACGACTGTACTCCACAAACACTCTTCTTACAGACCTTACACAAAGAGCTTTTGACGGCATCAACTCAGCCAGATCACACAGAACACTACTTGCCACACTCAACATTAGTAAAGCCTTCGATGCCATCCCCCGCCACAACCTAACAAACTAAATTTACAACATAAACATGCACAACAACACAAAAAGGTGGCTAGCAACTTCCTAGCAGGCAGATGTGCACACATATTCTTTGCCGGTCAGTCATCTAGCATCAGAAACTTCCCAAAAGGAGTCCCGCAAGGATCCGTCCTGTCGCCCGAACTCTTTAATCTGTACATGCATGACATAAAAACATCCAATACACCCCAAATAAACATAGCCACCAATGCAGAAGACATAACACTCACATGCACACACCAAAACCCAGGCACAGCAACAGATCTCCTCCAACCCTATCTCAACACATTACATGACTGGTGCACTACAAACAGACTTAATTTAGCCCCAGCCAAATCCACTGCAACCCTCCTCACAAGCTGGACAGGAGATCACGCATACTCCCCGCAACTCACCATAAACAACATACCCCTAACACACACACACTCACCCAAAATCCTAGGAGTAACATATGATACTCAAATGACATTCAAACAGCACACCACAAACATTAAAAAGAAACTGACACCCAGACTTAACGCCCTCAGGCCACTTGCCCACACAAAATTTGGACACAACAAAGAAATCACCACCACAGTTTACAAACAATACATAAGATCAGTGATGGAATACGCAAGCCCGGCCTGGGCTTCTAACCTAGTTGAAACACATAAGACCTTACAGACTATTCAAAATAAAGCCCTAAGAATCATCACAGGCTGCACAGCTACTTCACCTACAGATCACCTACATCAAGAAACCAAAGTCAAAGACCATCTGGACATGAAAGGCACTCAATTCCTGGCAGCAGCCTCCACGAACAAACACCACCCACATGGCAACATGGCTACATGGCTACATGGCAACACATCCACAGACACCAACAAATATTAAAACAACACCCAGCACACGCTATCACACACAAATACCATCTTCTCTCCCTCCCTGCCCACCCCAAACCAGATTGCAGTAGCACATCCATACTCATATCTCTCGCCGCTGCATCCACTCACTCATAAACAACACGCAGCTGCAGGCACGACCTCCCGAAATCCATCCTTCTGAATCCTCCCTTCCTAGCGAGGACGAGTCCACCTGGCCAGGCTGAGATGTGGACACCATCCAGCCCTTCTGAGCTATCAGAAGAGACTGGATGACTCTGTCGTCGGCTCCTGCCCAGGTTGTAACACAGCACCCCATACTATTAAACATATCATAGAAGACTGCATTTCACACAACCACTTACGCCAACAACACAATCTACACTCCTTGAGAGCTCTGTGGGAAAGCCTGACCGTGGCCATGGCCTTCCTTACGGACTCGGGGCTGGTCGGCCAGGCAACTTAGGGAACAACAACAACCGCATACTTAACCCCATCAGTATGGTAACACATTTTTACCATGTATTCTGGCTAAAACTAGATGATTTTATACATAATAGGAACATCGGCAGGAATACAAAAACGTTAATACTATATCGATGGGCCATCTAGATCAACAGCTGAATAACAGTCAGATAACAAGGAAGGAGAGCCTCGTGTAAACTGAGAGGAAAAAATAGATGGATATTTAACTCATGATACTGTGACAGGATTAAGAATACGGTAACTAAACCCAACTTTCACTCTTTATCCTCCACCTCTCACTCTTAAACCATTCATATGATATCCCTTATCTTAACTATGTGCCCCCAACTCTCTCTTATAATTCACTCATTTTCATACTGGGGTCGAGGGAAACATCGTTAAACTCAGAAAAAGTAGGTGGTTGATATACAGTCAGTTCGCCTGCAAAGTACTTCATTCATCGTGACTTTGTCTAACTTCAGAGACAATAAACGTAGTGATATTTTGGATAAGGCAATACATTGTGTAATAAATGCGGCTAGGACATTAAGGCTTCGAATTCAGCCAATTCTTAGCAATGAAACCTACAAAGGAGAGGGTTTGGGCTATGATATAAATCGTTGAATTAAGTTAATATATTGTACTATGGATGTTGTCAATACATGCTAGCAGTGCAGAATATGAAGGTATGGTTAATATATATTCATGATGTTAGTGTTCCCTGTCTTACGATGCAGTATGGTGTTGAGACATGAATACTCAAAAAGTGACTACTGACTTGAATAGGCAGACGAACACTTCTGGCTTTAACCCACTGAGCCCCAGCGACGCAGCGTTTGCGTCCACAATGTATGGAACGCTAAACCCCAGCGACTCATACGTTGCGTCCTGTCTGGTCCGGTCCCAATTATTCCGGCCCTATGGCACCTAGAGGGCTCAGATTTGTATGGGAACTGTGCAAGTATCCCACGCACCCATGCCGGTGGTTGAAAACTCTCAAAGTCCGACCGCATGCGCGTGAGCGCGCAAAAACTTGTTTTTTTGGGGAAATTGCCTTCAATTTTTTACTCTTGTAAAATCCGTTTTCGGGGTCTCTGTAGGACCATTGTTTGAGCTTTTTGATCGGTTTTTCGTGGTTTTTCCTTCATTCCTAACCCATTCGCTATTATTTCTGGAATAAAACAAAAATCAGAATCAGCCGGTCCTGGGTGGTACATTTATAAATATTTAGCTGGTACTCAGCGGGTTAATGACCTCATGGGGCCATGGACTACCACTGGTATGACCACATACGAGTGATAATTATCTTAAGATGGTTAGAAACATACTAGATACTATACTTTTGTGTGCACCAACTTGAACCATGTGACCTAGTGGTTCATCTCTTTAATACCAGCTTGGCTTTTGTAATGTTCTTGGTAAGGGTTAAATCTCACTCGACCAAAGTAAAGGTGAGTTCAATAATTTTAGGATACATCAAGTCGATCACTCATGTCAAAATTTACCAGGGATGAACAGAGTCGGCGGATGAGCGCAACTTCGAGCTACTACTATTGGATAAGGTAGAAGTAGGCATAGACAAATGTATATAATAATGACAAGACTCTTCCATGTTTACATCGAACGTATTATCATGCTACAAATTAATATAACTGCAAACTTACTATCATTACAAGAAGGATATTCAATAGTGCGTCTGTCTCTGGTACTATGGGTACTATTTAGTATTCATTAATATTAAATAACTCGGATTATTTCAATCATTAACCAATTTACTTCACTGGCTTCGTGGAGAACATTTGCAGGCCATTATTGCTAATATTATTGCACGAAAAAACACGGATCAGTATGTGTGTGACCAATGTGGCCAGCTGTGGTAACCATTACCGTGTATACAACAAGGGTCCGTATGTTTGTGACCAATGTAGCCAGCTGTGGTGACCTATACCGTGTATACAACAACGGTCCGTATGTCTGTGACGAATGTAGCCAGCTGTGGTGACCATTACCGTGTAATCAACAAGGGTCCGTATGTCTGTGACCAATGTAGCCAGCTGTGGTGACCATTACCATGTATACAACAAGGGTCCGTATGTCTGTGACCAATGTAGCCAGCTGTGGTGACCATTACCGTGTATACAACAAGGGTCCATATGTCTGTGACCAATGTAGCCAGCTGTGGTGACCTTTACCGTGTATATAACAAGGGTCCGTATGTCTGTTACCAATGTAGACAACTGTGGTGACCATTTCCGTGTATACAACAAGGGTCCGTATGTCTGTGACCAATGTAGCCAACTGTGGTGACCATTACCGTGTATATAACAAGGGTCCGTATGTCTGTGACCAATGTAGCCAGCTGTGGTGACCATTACCGTGTGTATAACAAGGGTCCGTATGTCTGTGACCAATGTAGCCAGCTGTGGTGACCATTACCATGTATACTACAAGGGTCCGTATGTCTGTGACCAATGTAGCCAACTGTGGTGACCATTACCGTGTATACAACAAGGGTTAGTATGTCTCACTCTTTCAACATCTATCTATCTATCTATATGCTCAGGCCCAATCCCCAGTTTGGGGGTAGCCGACTCAAGACAGAGCAAGAACAGGGAAAACACAAAAACAACATAAATCAACGAATAAACACAGATAAAAAGCACAAACTCACCCACATCCAGGTCACCCAGGAGAAGACCCAGAGACCAGGGTCACCAAGGTCGCTCCAGCACTCCCCCGGCCCACGACCACCCGGAGAGGTTCTGATCTCGGCAGGCAGACATGCAGCGGAGCCAAAGCCACAAGCCCTCCCACCACACTTCCAGGCGCACCCTTCATATTAATCGTCTCCCCGGGCCAGGTGCCTGATGGACTATTCTCTAGTCCAACTTGCGCCCGACCCCTTACTCCAAATGACCACGTGTTCACTCAACCATTCACAAGCATTCTCCATTCACTCCTGTCCACCACCACTTCCCCTGCCTGATCTATAGTCATTCCTCTATCATCCAAAGCCTTTCTTACACAGTCTCTCCATCTCAATGGGGGTCTTCCTGCCCTTCTATCTCCCCTTGTACCTGACTCACATATTCTATTTGTAAGCCTTTCATCTCCCATTCGTTCAACATGACCATACCAGCTCAGCACCCTTCTGTCCACTCTGGCTGAAAAATGTTCCTGCTGCCCCACTCTCCTACGTATCTCTTCATTCCTCAATCTGTCTCTATGAGTAACTCCACACATACTCCTCAAGCAGCTCATCTCCATCACATCCAGCCCTCTTTTCTCCCTTTTCTTCAGAGCCCATGTCTCAGCCCCATACATCACTGTTGGCACAACAATTCCTTGATACAGTGCACTTTTTACTTTCACTCCGAGATTTCTCGTCTTCCACATACTTCCCATTGCTCCGAAAACCTTCCTTCCTTCACACACTCTCTGTTTTACCTCCACTTCCATACCTCCACTCCTAATTATCGTTCCTCCTAGATATTTAAAACACTCTACTTGTTCCAATATTTCCCCATCCAGCCTCACATCTAGATTCACCCTATGCTCTCCCCTATTACACACCATTACTTTACTTTTATTGACGTTCACCTTCAGTTTCCTCCTTCCACAAACCACACCAAACTCTTTGACTACCCGCTGCAGTTTCTCATCAGAATCCGCCACCAATGCTTTGTCATCAGCGAACAGCAACTGATTCAACTCCCAATCTCTACCATTCTTTCCTACTAAACCCAATCCTCTTCCCATAGTTCTCCTTTTCACCTCCCTCACCACACCATCCATAAACATATTAAACAGCCATGGTGACATTACACAACCCTGTCGCAAACCTACCTTTACCTCAAACCATTCACTCAACTCACCATTTCCTACTCTCACACATGCTCTGCTCCCTTCATAAAAACTCTTAACTGCTTCTAACAAATTTCCTCTTATTTCATAAATCCTTAACACCTTCCACATTGCTTCACGGTCCACACGATCATACGCTTTTTCCAAGTCCATAAAAGCCCAAAATATCTCCTTATGCTTCTCTAAATACTTCTCGCATAACTGTCTTACTGCAAACATCTGATCCACGCACCCTCTTCCCCTCCTAAAACCGCACTGTTCTTCTCCTATTGCAACTTCCGTACACTTTATTATCCTCTCTATCAACACCCTGCCATACAGCTTTCCAATCACTGACAATAAACTAATACCTCTATAACTTGAACACTCCTGCAGATCTGCCGTCCCCTTGTACAACGTCACAATACATGCACTCTTCCAGTCTATTGGTACCATTGACACAGCAAAGCACACATTGAAAAGTCTCACCAACCAATCTATTATCACATCTCCACCCTTCTTTATACACTCCACAGCAATACCATGCAAACCTTCTGCTTTTCCCGCTCTCATTTGTTTCACTGCTTCTTTCACCTCATTTTCCTCAATCCTTTCATTTCAATCCTTTCTTTCAACATGGCCGACAACAACTGATGTATTTATAACACTCAAAATAACACTTCGATTTTCTCCCGTAATTGAATGATGCATCGATATAGCACCGTTTTAGTTATTCTATGGTTGTGTATGTGTTGCTATTATGTTGCAGTGTGTGTGTGTGTGTGTGTAGCAACTTGTGATATTCTGAGTTAGTTATGCTCCATCGTAAATAGTGTTCTTATTTTGATTTATGTAATATTAAGAGACATAATGCTATAATATTACGATCAGAAATCACCCTTAAGCAAAATAAAACGCATTACATTAATATTTTGGAATTGTATGCATTATGCTATACTGCACTGCTTGAACGTAGGTAGGCGTATATAATGATCTTGTGACAATTAACATGTTGTATTATATAAATGTGTAACTTATACTATGTAACAATAAGGCTATTCATCAAATAGGTTACCAAAGGAGTCAACCAATAGATAATTTCAACAATCAATGCTTGTCACTTCCAACTCAACAAATACAATTACATTAGGTTAGGTTAGGTCAAGCTATGGCAGTGCTTTTAAAAGGCACTGAATGGTTAGCCCTGATTGATTAGACAATGGTTGAGGTCTGGTTGAAATGGTCTACTGGATAATATGGTCTGCTGCTCGAGTTGTCCAGGATCCCTCAAATCCATTCGAATCATCTGCACCCACTAAACACACAATGGAGAATGAAACTAACTGATCCAAATCGCACGCACACACACACACACACACACACACACACACACACACACACACACACACACACTCACTCACTCACTCACTATAATACAACAACAACACGGAACGGACCCTAACGAGATACAATTGGTTTATAAAATGAGAATGGTCACTAAAATCTGGTTCGTCTCGCTCTTCCCTCGAGCTCCAGAGAAAAAATTGAAACGTAAAAACGAAAAGACATTCGAAACCCATGACTCTTTTATAATGGTAATTGCGATACCCTGGCCGAGGAATCTCTGGGACGAGGATTGGGAGAGAGGAAGAGTGTGGGGTTGGGACACAAATACAGAGGAATTAGAAGGAGGAGGGGAAAAAATGGAAGGAGTGGGAGAGAAGGGAATAGGAATTGGAGGGGTAAGGGGAGGAAGAGGTAGAGATGAGAGAGGGATTTTGCAAATAAGAGAGATTTGCGAGAAAGTAAAAAGAGTAGGACGGTGGATAACAAGAACAATAAATATGAAAAGGACACACAGAGAGGAGGGCATGAGTAAGTAAGGAATATGATAACAGAAGCGAGGGAACGTGAAATGAAAAGTTGAAAGGATAAGAAGGAGTAGGAACACATAAGGAAGAGGGATATATAGAATTAGGGGAGAGATAAAGAAGGGAGAAGGGAAGAGGATGAGAGAGGGAAAAGCATAAGGGTGGATAAGGAGGAGAGGACAGAGGAGAAGAAGATGAAGGATGATTGAATATGCGTGTAGAAGTGAATGAATGGTGTGGGTGGTAGAGTGAAGCCAGAAAGGAGGAGGAAGAAAGTAGAGAAGAAGAATCAAAGAAGAATGTGTGTGTGTGTGTGTGTTAAAAACAACAAATTCAGATACCCATTCTAGCTATGTTTCTATATTCTTTCGGTAAATGGCTCACTATTGCTCGGCAGGTAAATTCAACACATAAGTTGGGTGGAACGTCTTTTCGACTGGGAAGAGTAAATGTTTGAAAAAACTAAGAAGCGGAGGGAAGTAAAACTAAAAGAGAAGCACATCGGGAGAGGACTATAAAATGATAAGGAGCGAACCGTTGTGATAGAGTAAACAGCGGAGAGCTTAAATCCGGTGAAAATTAAAAGAAGAAAAGTGTTGAAACCGATAAAACTAAGCTAACATAAAATTCTAGCAGACAGCTGAGAATATCACACAGTATAGGCTACGTGTTTATATCTCCATCCATATCCTCCAGTGGGATCATTTGATTATACACAAAACACTCTAAATCCTATTTATTTTCCAAACAAAATTACCTTTGTTCTTGGTGACGTGAGTGATGATCTGGTCCCTTTAGTAACATTGTTATATATACAAAGTTATATTATCTTGTTAAGAAAACTACAAGAATCTCTCCCGAATCAACTACTTTATTAAATGTTATAATTACGAACAAACTTTACATTACTACACGCTTATGTTATTCCATACAATGATACCAAGTGAAACAATGGGTACTGTGAATGTTAGTTAACCAAAACATCAACCTGTGAGTAAAACATTAGACATATGGCTAATTAAAAACAAATCCAAATGTATGTGCACGCTCATTGTAGGTGGGGGGGGGGCGGCTTAAAGGTTAAATAACAAATAAATAAATTTTGTACTGTTGATGTAAATAAACAAGTGAACATCTTTACAACTAAATATCTTGATTGCTTTGATATATGAACCTCAGTAACAGATAATAATAAGACCAAGTTCTCCCTGGATAAATGCTGCCATGAAACATGCAAAAAACTCTAGAAATATTCTTCAAAGTTAATTAAAAAAACATACATAATGTTTCGTTGCCTTTCAACACAAGAAAGAAAAACGGGAAAACGCAAGCAACAATATGTCAACGAATACATTCTACTATACTATGAGCAATTCAAAACTTACAAAGGTGATAATGAAGCATCTTGGAAAATACTAAAACTGATAACTTCGAATGATAAAATAACCTCATATAGCAGGAGTTTTGATAACATATTTGAGACAGCAGATTAATTTACCTTATACTTTGTTAACGCAGGGAACCTACTTATGGTGCTTCTATACTCAGTTATACTTATCTTTATAATTCTCCTCTCCCTCTTCTTTCACAATTTCGTATTAAGTTTCCTACCTCCACCTTCTTCTCTTCATTCCTCTTCTTTTCATTCTCTCCTTCTCCTCTTCCTTTTTATCCTTCTCATCTGCCTCCTCTTTTCGGCCCCCGGCTCATCCCTCACTACTACTATTATGTGTCTTAATCAATTCTTCCGTTACCCCTCTTCAGACATTTATCATTAAATGTCCTCTTTAATTGCCTGATTTATCACCATAACTTTAACCCACCTACTGAAATGTGTACGATGATGAAAGAGAGAGAGAGAGAGAGAGAGAGAGAGAGAGAGAGAGAGAGAGAGAGAGATAATGGATGTGAAGACATTTTCCTAAAATTCTGATGGTGGGACTCGGAGGAAAAAAGATCGAATGATATTTAACTGCGACAAAAAAGAGTAAGACAGAAACTGTCATATGATTGTTGAGATCTGTCTCTCAGAACCATTATCAAACATAAATGAATAGTTAATGTACAAAGAAGAAAATATATTATATTTATATTGATTTTTGCATAGAAAATACTCCAGGATAGAAAGGAAACCATTGGGAAAGATGATAAGTGTTACTCTAATTATACATAGCTTCCAGGGAACAAGAGCACCACGACAAAATCACAATATCACAAACCCCTCCCCCCCCCCCCCCCCAAGGGTTATTCACACACATCATAGAGTTTCCACTCAAGATGGGGATGCTAAACCACCCTCTCCCCCTGTTCAAGCACTCAACTCTTCTATTGCTGATGCAACTCATGAAACTAGAACTACCTCTTATCACCACACTTAACCCTTAACTGGCGGCACCCGGCTATTGTCGAGTTAAATAAATGTGGCCTATGTGGTGGGTCACGGCTATTGTCGAGTGCTCCCAGCGGAGCGGTGGGAGGAGCGTAGATTACCTCCTGACCTCTCGCCACGGCCGCCGTGGACCTACTGAGATTTACTCCACTTACATCCACCCTCACTCCCTCGCTACATACGTAATTATATAAAGAAATTGCCGTATTTTACCGTTTTTGCCCTTCGGTTGCACGATCGTTGCAAGACAACCAGTGATCGTAGAAGGATGGTTCTGGTGTCATTGGAAAGCTCAATTTATGCCCTTTCAGGGATACATACATGTATTACACTCTGGGTCTTGTTTATACATGAACAAGAACACGGAAACAACCCCATTTAAGGTTAAAAAAAAACACTGGGCGGCACGGTCAAATATACAGCGTAGCCCGCTCGTAAGGTGTTAAACATGGCAGGTCAGTATACAAACAACTTACCAAAATAAAAAATATACTAAACCATGAAAACAAACATGAGGTAAATAGTGTCCCTGTCAGGTACACATGCAGTGTACTACGGTACCTTGCTTGCTCAGGGAGAAGCCGACAAGCACATGAAGTTCAAAACTATAGCCGAGTGACACATTAAGTGCACAAACATGACAAGCTAATGTCAACCTCATCACCATGCAATGATTGCTTGCCGTCTTGCACCTTGATGACGACGAAGATATCTATTATTACACAGAATGTGGATGGGACTCGTTAGCCTTGGTCAGCAACTCATCTATGGGAGACAACCTTATACAAATCCGGGTGGATGGGACTCGTCAGCCTTGGTTGGCAACCTGTCTAGGGGAGTAAACCTGATACAAATCCGTACTGCTTACCTAAGGGTAAGGCAGGTTAGTGGATGGATTAGCCGAACACCACTGTAGAAAAATAGTGCTAACTAGATACACAGAGGGCCTCGGAGTCGGACGGATCCTAAATTGAGTGGTCAATCCTGTAAGTCCTTCACTAAACTGGCTCGGGTTGTCCCTCTCACAGGGAATAGGTCCGCTTGGGGGCATTCTGTGTATGGCCACCCTCGTAAGGGGAGTAAGGCGTCCGGCAATAGATAGATAGATAGATCATTATGCCGTATGAGACATGATACTATTGCTTAATAGAATTGCTAATGGGAATAGGCCTAGTGGCCCTGGCAATTCTATACTTTTCATAAATATTCAACACAAAGAGAAAAGGAAAAAAGAGAGAGCACCCATTAACCCACTGAGCCCCAGCTAGTTATAAATAAATTTATCACCAGGGACCGACAGGTTTTGATAACAATTTTGTTTCCAGAAACAATAGCGAATGGGTTAGGAATGAAGGAAAAAAAAAATCTATCAAAAAGGTCAAAAATTGGTCCTACGGAGCCCCAGAAAACGGATTTTACAAGAGTAAAAAATTGAAGGCAAAAACACCCAAAAACATGTTTTTGCGCACTCACGCACGGTTGGACTTTGAGAGGTTTCAACCATGGGCATGGATGCGTGGGATACTTACACAGTTTCCATACAAATCTGAGCCCTCTAGGTGCCATAGGACCGGAGTAATTAACATTGACGACACGTTGTCGTCTCTGGGGTTTAGCATTACATACATTGCCGACGACACGTTGTCGTCGCTGGGGTTCAGTGGGTTAATACCGTTAATGATTATACATAAATGACGAGAGAGAGAGAGAGGAGAACGAGAGAGAGAGAGAGAGAGAGAGAGAGAGAGAGAGAGGAGAACGAGCCTTCTCTACAGGAACTGTACATGTGGGTTACGTTAAGTCCAGCGCTCGGCGGCCCATACTCAGTAACTTCCAGTCTTGTCCATTCACTCGTTTTATTAAAACCGCATCAGAAAAGTGGGTTATGGTACCTCGTAAATTAGTGTTATTTTATGAGAAAAAGATTGTTTCGGTGTATGCATGAAATGTATGGACCTAAATTCGTATTCTTAAAAATTCAAATGCTGTATTTTCCACATTTGGTTATTTTTTCACCAATTTGTCGTATTCCAGGCAGTGAATTATTCAGGCTATAATAAAAATTGAAATTTGTATTATAAAACGTAAACACACAAAAGAAGATGAACCACCAGAAATACAACCTTCTACAAGTGAATCATGTGACATTGATGGAGGCGAAACAAGTGGTGAACTGGCCTCCAATAATAAAGGACAAAGTAAAAAAAGAAAGACAAGACCAATACAGGATGAACACAGGAAATTTAACGATACATGGACAGAGGAATTCTTATTTGTATCTCAGGGAACCAATTAATTTTGTTTAATTTGCCAGAAATTATGCTCGGGTTTTAAACGTGGCAATTTGGAACGTCATTTTCGTACCACTCATGCAAGCTTCAACCAGACATTCCCACTTAAAAGCAATCTGAGAAAAAATAAAATTGAGGAGCTGTCCGGTCATATTGCAGGGCAACAAAGGATAATCCACAGGACATCCACTGTTGCAGAGAATTTGACAGAGGCAACATATGAGATTGCATGGCTCTTGGCCAAACATAAGAAACCTTTTACAGATGCAGAGGTTGTTAAAGAATGTTTTTTGGCATCAGCAGATAAAATGTTTTGTAGTTTCAGTAATAAAGATGCAATTTTGAAACAAATCAGAGGTTTACAACTATCAGACACAACCATAATGAGGAGGACTGAAAAAATCTGCAATGACATTCGTCGTCAGTTAATTGCAGATCTATCAGCTGTTCCATGCTTTAGCATTGCATTGAACGAAAACACAGATATTTGTGATGTTGAACAGTTATGTGTATGGGTACGATTTCCAAAAGAAGACTCATTCCGGGAAGAATTACTGTGCTTATTACCACTGTATGGCCAAACCAGAGGAGAAGACGTGTTTACTGCACTATTAGTATTTTGTTCTGACAATAACCCGAATTGGTCTAATATGATTTGTGTGTGTACTGACGGTCCCCCCAACATGAGAGGCAAAGAGAAGGGCCTCATTGGATTAATGAGGAAGAAAGAGGAAATTCCAAATGTTGCCACATTCCATTGCATAATTCACCGAGAGGCACTTGTGGAAAACTGAAAGACTGTGAGCTTCAAAATGTAATGCAGCTGGTTGTTCGGGTGGTAAATTTTATTGTGTCAAGGGCATTGAATCATTGTCAGTTTTGTGAGCTACTGGCAGAATATGAGACAGAATATGGAGATTTAGTAATGCACAATGAAGTGAGATGGTTATCTCGAGGCAGAGTGCTTGAGCGATTCTTGAGTCTCCTACCTCAAATTCGTGAGTTCACTGCAAGCAAAGGAAGAGTTGAACCTGAACTGGAGAATCCTGAGTGGATAATGAAACTGGCATTCCCAACTGATCTCACCTGCCACCTAAATGCACTAAATCTCAAGCTACAGGGGCGTGACAAACATCCAGCTGCAATGCTAAGTGTGGTCACAGCATTTCAAAACAAGATCACATCACTTTTCATACCAGACAGACAATTTGTGCATTGTCCAACGCTTAGAAAAACCACACTTGACAATCCAGAGATGTTGCTAAGTTTCAGCTATGACACATTCGAGAATGCATTACAAGATTTGGGAAAGGAGTTTGAGTCAAGATGTATGGATGTAATGAAGTACAAGGAATTGTTCACTTTCATTGAGACCCCATTTAATGTGCATGTTTCAACCTTGAGCCCTATACTCGCTGAACTGCGCCCTGATCGTGCTTCTGTGGAATCTGAGATTGTCGAGCTGCAGGCAAATGAAACTCCGCAGGCGGTTTTAAAATCAGGTGAGGAAAATTTCTGGCATATTGTCCCTGATATGGACTACCCAGCTTTGAAGCAGACTGTGCAAAAAGTGATGTGCTATTTTGTGAGCACTTACACTTGTGAATCTACATTTTCAACCATGAATATTGTGAAGAGGAAACAGAGAAATAGAGTCACTAGTGCACATCTGGGTATTCTAACAAGAATAGCAGTGACAAATTACAGATACAGCATGGAGAAAGTAAAATAACAGCTGGCTCATGTCCGGTCATCACAACATTAAATGAAAGTATTATTTTTTTAAATTTATATTAGTAAAGTCAAGAATTTCAATATTTATTTTTACTAAAGAATTTCAGTATCATTATTTTTTACCAAAGAATTTCAATATAATAATTGTTACCAGTCTTGTTCTATATATCTGTGGCTATGGAAATCAACACATTATATGTAACTTAGTTCCTATATATATATATATATATATATATATATATATATATATATATATATTTGTTTTGCTTATCCTTGTCGCTTATTTGCCTTATTATGGCTTATGCGGCTCTCACTCTGATTATGACTATGTCCTGAACTTTGGGCTCTCTCGAAGAAATTATTGAATAACACTGCGTTAGTTCGATAACGTGTTGTTGATGCACTGGCATATTTGCACACAATATTTAAGACCCAACACCAAGACTCTGGAAGTTCTGCATCAAAACTCTTATAAAGACCAGGGTAGTCGGTGAGTTCTCTCCTGCGTTAACTCAATTTTACTCTACCTATGTACTGGCATATGGTAGGTATTATTCAAGGTCCAACACCAAGAGTTCGAGTACAACTGGTGTCAACTAGCCACGTCAGGATCACCACCAACAAAAGAAGAATTAATAGATAATTTGAATGTTGGTGATGAATTCAGTAACAGCGACCATCGTACGATAACTTTCACTTTAAACTTTACTAGTAACGAACCAAATAGTAGCATCGAAAAAGACCCTAATTTCAAGAAAGCAAACTTTCATAAACTTAGAGCTATGTTTAAAGAAACTGACTGGAGCTTTTTAATTAACAATAACGACATAAATACATCTTGGAAGTTATTCGAAACCACTTACCTAAAAGCAGTGCAAGACTGCATACCATCGAAAATACGGCGTCCAGGCCATAATAATAAGCCCAAATGGTGGAATAAAGATATTTCAAACTGCCTGCTTGCTAAAAAATTTGCTAATGATAGATTAAAATCCTCACAAAATGACAAAGAACAGGTGAAATTTGTAGAGCTACGACACAAAGCCAAAAAGTTAATTAAGCAAAGTAAAAAGACCCTAGAGTTACATATTGCGAATCAAAGTAAAACAAACCCGAAATAATTCTATAGTTATATCAGAAAGAAAAAAGTAGTTACTTCAACTGTTGGACCGTTAGTCGATGAAAATGGAGAATACACCAAAGACGAAGTACAAATGAGTAATGCCCTCAATACCTTCTTTGCATCAGTTTTTACAACAGAAGACCTCAGTGATATCCCTACACCATCGCCGATTCAGATTGATAATTCAGATGTTCTAAGCAATATCACCGTTACAGAGAGAGAAGTATTGAATTGTTTAGATAAACTCAAGGTAAATAAAACGCCTGGACCTGATACAATCTCGCCTAGAGTTCTAAAGGAAGCTAAGGATGAGCTCTCCAAACCACTGACATTACTATTCAATAAATCCTTGCAGTCTGGAACTATGCCTGATCAGTGGAAGATAGCCAACGTAACACCGATATTCAAAAAAGGCAGCAAATCCCTACCCAGTAACTATCGTCCAATTAGCTTAACCTCAGTTGTATGTAAAATGCTAGAAACGGTCATAAGAGACAGACTCGTAAATCACTTAGAGGAAAATAACATACTTAAAGATACTCAACACGGCTTTCGTAAAAAACGTTCCTGTTTAACAAACCTCTTAGACTTCTTCCACGATATCCTCAACCTCTACGATGAGAGTAAAGCTGTAGATATTATATACCTTGATTTTCAAAAGACTTTTGACAAAGTTCCCCACAAACGTTTACTGCTAAAACTAAAAGCGCATGGAATACAAGACGGTGTGTTGAAATGGATAGAAAATTGGCTCAGCGACAGAAAGCAAAGAGTAGTCATAAACGGTAAGGCATCTAAATGGACCAATGTAAGTAGCGGGGTACCCCAGGGATCGGTACAAGGACCAATTCTCTTTCTAATTTACATCAACGACATAGATGAGGGTCTCACCTGTACAATCTCAAAATTTGCTGACGATACAAAAATTGCAAATAGCGTACTCTCAAAAGATCAAGTTGACGATATGCAACACAATCTAGATAAATTGTCACATTGGGCCCAAATATGGCAAATGAGTTTCAATGCGGATAAATGTAAAGTACTACATATCGGATACCTAAATGAGAAAGCAAACTATTCGATGAATGGCACTCCGCTTAAGAATGTAAACAGAGAAACCGATCTGGGAGTAACAATATCGAGTAACCTAAAACCGAGTCAACAATGTTCAGAAGTTGTTAAGAAGGCAAACAAAATAATTGGCTTTATAGGCAGATCATTTGAGCATAAATCCAAAGCCGTAATCCTAACCCTTTACAATTCCTTAGTCCGCCCTCTTCTGGAATACTGCGTTCAATGCTGGTGCCCTTATTACCAAAAAGACATAAACAAGCTAGAACGAGTTCAACGTAGAGTTACCAAAATGATACCTAGCCTAAAGAACAAACCATACGAAAAGCGTCTTAGAGAATTAAATCTATTTCCTTTAACCCAGCGCAGATTAAGAGGTGACTTAATTCAAGTGTTCAAAATCATCAAAGGCATCGACAATATGAACTGTAGTAAGTACTTCACTATCGACCAATCTAATTACACGCGGGGAAACGGTTGCAAAATTATTGGTAAATCTTTTAACTCTCACGAATCTAAGAATTTCTTCTTCAATCGAGTTGTCAACTTGTGGAATGGGCTTCCCCGAGACGTTATAGACTGCAGCACCGTTGATTCATTTAAATTCCGCCTAGACAAATATCTCGCATCAAACCCGCAACTGACTGCGTTTGTAAATGAATAACTTTATTTTATCCTCCCCTCAGTTACTAACCCATATGTCCCCTACTAACTTCCTAGTCCTGCCACGTTAGTGGCAGGGCAGTAGTTCCCTTTCCAATGTTCCCTTACCCACTCTAAACCACTGTTTGGACACTTGATCCTCAGTGTTTTGGAGGACAAGCAGCCAAGAAGGGTCACTAGATCTGTTGTTGCTTGATTTCCTTTGTACTCCTTTGTACTTTGTACCATGGCCCAACTTATATACCGAAGACTATAAGTTGCCACTCTACAAATAAATAGTGAAATTATATGCTGTTGAAAACACACATGAGAAATATCTGTGACAAGTTATTTATACTAAGTGTTGTCTAGAGAGAAAATTTGAATTATCAACAGTTAAGAGTACTAGTGACGAGCCTATATATGAGGAAGTACTCCAGTGAAATCATACTCTCTGATTCTTATGCACATATAAATATAGAGAAAGTACTTGTGATGCCCAGTTAATTTAGGGAAGTACTTATATTAAATCTAATCATATCAATACCAAGTGAATACTAAATATTATATTCATAAATACCTGAACAAGAAAACTTGAAGGAAAACCTCACTAGTCACTACATCTAAAATAACTACGCATTTTACTCTAACATTTGCGCATACAGTTATTCCTATCTAAAAGTTCTTAGCACAAGTGTAATACCTCAGTTGAAGGGAGTGCTATTCTTATCCAATGATCTTTACAACACGACAAGTGTAATCCTTCAATTAATAGACAGTCCTTATCATTACCTATCATATCGAGTGCAAGTGTAAATACCTCGATTGAAGGGAGCACTAATCTATATTGTAGAAGTAACAGACTTACAAGTAAAACTTAATGGAGGCTCGCTCATGCGTCATATATATTTTGTTCTTTACCATTATTTTAGTATTACGTATTCAATATCCTTGTGCCAATAAACATAATGTAAATGTATGCGTTGTTATAAATATCCTCTATTGCTTTCTGTGCATGTGTTGAAACGAACTCGGCTCCTCCAGTCAAGTAGAACCTACCAATTTAAAACCAATCAACCCCAGCAAAAACCTGGTATAACACTTACCTTGCACCTATTGCCGAGAGTCAAATCGGCCGAACAATTGAACTAGTTAAGGAGGCCTGTTGCAGCGCTCCCTACTGTTGACAATCGCTATGCAGTACATGTACCAGCAGTTGTGCAAGTATTTACGTTGTGTTGTGTGTGTGTGTGTTTGAGAGAGAGAGAGAGAGAGAGAGAGAGAGAAAGAGAGAGAGAGAGAGGAAGTTATATTGGTCTCGATAAATTTACCAAATGTTAAAATGATCTTCGAAATGGGTTAGAATGAATACAAACACCATTTGAGAAAGAACACGTTATCGGCAATGTTTTCACTGATAGCTTGTCAGTTAGCTCATCATGTAAATCATGAATTACAATAGTAATTATAGGCCAACAGACAAAATAAATGGTACTTTTACTGTTTTCTTCGTATTCAAACCTTTACATGCTTTAATCCTTTCGCGCATAAGGACGCGATTTGCGATCTTTCTGGGATACTTATATTACATGTTATGCTTGGGATTATATATAAGACATATTATTACTACTCATATATGGTTTTAAGGTCATTTTACTTGCAGTGAATTAGTAATGTACATGATTATTGAGAGGCGACTGTACACCACCTTATGATTTCATCGCTACCATTTACTGAGTTCAGTGCTGTGTCACGTGATGATATGTGTCCTGTCAGCGCTATCACTAGGGGTCAGTTTTATCAGAAGTATATGTGAGGTTTGAGGTGATTTGAACGTAACTTACACTTAGACAGGTGGCTGGGAGCTTAACACTGGTGGATATATTTATCCCCATATTGGGAATACTCCTTCATACTACTGTTCAAGATATACAAACTACTTATCAACTACATTTCAAGTGCCTGCATATACACATTGTTCCTGCAATCCTTAATAAAGTATAAGTTGGCTAGTTATAAGTAGCTTTCTAATTCATCTCATTACATTACTGTTTGTGGTAATTAGGGATTCAGTGGCAGCATATTTACTAGTACAATATATAGAAGAAAAGGACTGCAAACCAAAGTCTCTCAGACGTATCTACCAGAGCCTACCAGTCTACAATCACCCAAGAACTATATCACCCACTTACATAGTACATACTATATCATCTACTACATGGTACATCTCTGCGTACCTTACACTTAAATGGCTTTGTGACCATCTGATGTGTTTAGAAACCTATAGTTTAGTTACTTCAACCTCTGCAGTTGTCTTTGAGCGAGCTTTGGGCAGAAAATGAATTTTAGAGAGGGAATTATGATATTTAGAAAATTGTATTTCTTAATACTAATCAGCTACCCTCGGTCCGTGAAAGGGTTAATATTGCATGCATTTCAGCCTTTGTACTTCTTACTTTTGGCCCAACTTAGTCTCTAACATTTTTGATACGCCAAAGTTTACAACTTTATAACGGCAGCCACCACCATCCACCCCTAGTAACTGATAACTCCTAGAGAGAGAATGAGTGGGGAGGGTCAATAAGTGTCAATTAAGAAGATTACTATGCAAATGCGAAATAAGCAATGTGTCATTATGTGTGACGTGTTTATAAATCTAACTGCAATATCTTAAATGAGAGAGGGAAGGAATGTGTGTCTAGTTCATTGGAAAGTAAGAGACGAGGAGAATATACAGAATAATTATTATATTTGAAGTGGGACGCTGGTATAAATTATGACAATTTTGCAAAGTCTGGTTTTAACATACAGCTTCTGCTATTACATTAACTGTCAGCCTTAAAGTTTTCCTGGTTGGAGCAAAATCCCTTATTGTATTCTACCACTATTCCAGCATTTTAGATTATTAGATCACAGCTCTCTCTCTCTCTCTCTCTCTCTCTCTCTCTCTCTCTCTCTCTCTCTCTCTCTCTCTCTGGCGATGCTTGATATTTTTGTATTCTAACCTTTTCTGATATAGAGTCTATTCTGTGGATTCGATACAAGCAGCTAGCCAAAGCAAAAGTATTTATAGGGCATGTCGGTGGACTTTGATGAAGTACTGATGTTAACTGATGCTGGTAGTTGCCCGGCGCGACCGAAGACGCTCCAAAATCTACAACACAAACATGCACAACAACACAAAAAGGTGGCTGGCCAACTTCCTAGCAGGCAGATGTGCACATGTATCTTTTGCCGGTCAGTCATCTAGCATCAGAAATTTCCCAAACGGAGTCCCGTCCCGTCGCCCGCGCTCTTTAATTTGTACATGCATGATATAAATACACCCAATACACCCCAAATAAACATAGCCTCCTACGCAGACGACATAACACTCACATGCACACACCAAGACCCAACCACAGCAACAAGTCTCCTTCAACCCTATCTCAACACATTACACAACTGGTGCACTACACACAGACTTAATTTAGCCCCAGCCAAATCCACCGTAACCCTCCTCACTAACTGGACAGGAGATCACGCATACTCCCCGCAACTCACCATAAACAACATACCCCTAACACACACACACTCACCCAAAATCCTAGGAGTAACATATGATACTCAAATGACATTCAAACAGCACACCACAAACATGAAAAAGAAACTGACACCCAGACTTAACGCCCTCAGGTCACTTGCCCACACAACACTTGGACACAACAAAGAAACCACCACCACAGTTTACAAACAATACATAAGATCAGTGATGGAATACGCAAGCCCGGCCTGGGTATCTAACCTAGCTGAAACACATCATAAGACCTTACAGGCTGTTCAAAATAAAGCCCTAAAAATCATCATAGGCTGCACAGCTACTATACCTACAGATCACCTACATCAAGAAACCAAAGTCCTCAAAGTCAAAGACCATCTGGACATGAGAGGCACTCAATTCCTGGCAGCAGCCTCCACGAACCAACACCACCCACTTCACTACATGGCAACACATCCAAAAACACCAAGAAATATTAAAACAACACCCAGGACACACTATCACACACAAATACTCTATTCTCTCCCTCCCTGCCCACCCCAAACCAGCTTCCAGAAGCACATCCATACTCATATCTCTCATCATTCCATCCACTCACTCATAGATTATTATGTTCCTTCCAACAACCAACTATACTCCTAAAATCGATTAATGAAATTTACAAACACATGTGGCAGTCCGTGGATTCGAACCCAGGATGCTCACACCGAAAATCAACACCTTATGCATCGCACCACGAAGACAGTTAAAGAATGGTGGACACTGCCTACGATTTATTATGCAACTTCGAATCCTGCATATCAATCTATGCATGTACACACATCCCAACTGCAACTCACGTAGGCTATGCATATGTGAATGGAAAGAGCAATTAATGGGGCCTTAACCACTAGGGAAGTCCTCTCGATAAATTACCCCTGAACCAATATTAATTATTATGTTCCTTCCAACAACCAACTATACTCCTAAAATCGATTAATGAAATTTACAAACACATGTGGCAGTCCGTGGATTCGAACCCAGGATGCTCACACCGAAAATCAACACCTTATGCATCGCACCACGAAGACAGTTAAAGAATGGTGGACACTGCCTACGATTTATTATGCAACTTCGAATCCTGCATATCAATCTATGCATGTACACACATCCCAACTGCAACTCACGTAGGCTATGCATATGTGAATGGAAAGAGCAATTAATGGGGCCTTAACCACTAGGGAAGTCCTCTCGATAAATTACCCTGAACCAATATTAATTATTATGTTCCTTCCAACAACCAACTATACTCCTAAATCGATTAATGAAATTTACAAACACATGTGGCAGTCCGTGGATTCGAACCCAGGATGCTCACACCGAAAATCAACACCTTATGCATCGCACCACGAAGACAGTTAAAGAATGGTGGACACTGCCTACGATTTATTATGCAACTTCGAATCCTGCATATCAATCTATGCATGTACACACATCCCAACTGCAACTCACGTAGGCTATGCATATGTGAATGGAAAGAGCAATTAATGGGGCCTTAACCACTAGGGAAGTCCTCTCGATAAATTACCCCTGAACCAATATTAATTATTATGTTCCTTCCAACAACCAACTATACTCCTAAAATCGATTAATGAAATTTACAAACACATGTGGCAGTCCGTGGATTCGAACCCAGGATGCTCACACCGAAAATCAACACCTTATGCATCGCACCACGAAGACAGTTAAAGAATGGTGGACACTGCCTACGATTTATTATGCAACTTCGAATCCTGCATATCAATCTATGCATGTACACACATCCCAACTGCAACTCACGTAGGCTATGCATATGTGAATGGAAAGAGCAATTAATGGGGCCTTAACCACTAGGGAAGTCCTCTCGATAAATTACCCCTGAACCAATATTAATTATTATGTTCCTTCCAACAACCAACTATACTCCTAAAATCGATTAATGAAATTTACAAACACATGTGGCAGTCCGTGGATTCGAACCAGGATGCTCACACCGAAAATCAACACCTTATGCATCGCACCACGAAGACAGTTAAAGAATGGTGGACACTGCCTACGATTTATTATGCAACTTCGAATCCTGCATATCAATCTATGCATGTACACACATCCCAACTGCAACTCACGTAGGCTATGCATATGTGAATGGAAAGAGCAATTAATGGGGCCTTAACCACTAGGGAAGTCCTCTCGATAAATTACCCCTGAACCAATATTAATTATTATGTTCCTTCCAACAACCAACTATACTCATAAAATCGATTAATGAAATTTACAAAAACATGTAGCAGTCCGTGGATTCGAACCCAGGATGCTCACACCGAAAATCAACACCTTATGCATCGCACCACGAAGACAGTTAAAGAATGGTGGACACTGCCTACGATTTATTATGCAACTTCGAATCCTGCATATCAATCTATGCATGTACACACATCCCAACTGCAACTCACGTAGGCTATGCATATGTGAATGGAAAGAGCAATTAATGGGGCCTTAACCACTAGGGAAGTCCTCTCGATAAATTACCCCTGAACCAATATTAATTATTATGTTCCTTCCAACAACCAACTATACTCCTAAAATCGATTAATGAAATTTACAAACACATGTGGCAGTCCGTGGATTCGAACCCAGGATGCTCACACCGAAAATCAACACCTTATGCATCGCACCACGAAGACAGTTAAAGAATGGTGGACACTGCCTACGATTTATTATGCAACTTCGAATCCTGCATATCAATCTATGCATGTACACACATCCCAACTGCAACTCACGTAGGCTATGCATATGTGAATGGAAAGAGCAATTAATGGGGCCTTAACCACTAGGGAAGTCCTCTCGATAAATTACCCCTGAACCAATATTAATTATTATGTTCCTTCCAACAACCAACTATACTCCTAAAATCGATTAATGAAATTTACAAACACATGTAGCAGTCCGTGGATTCGAACCCAGGATGCTCACACCGAAAATCAACATCTTATGCATCGCACCACGAAGACAGTTAAAGAATGGTGGACACTGCCTACGATTTATTATGCAACTTCGAATCCTGCATATCAATCTATGCATGTACACACATCCCAACTGCAACTCACGTAGGCTATGCATATGTGAATGGAAAGAGCAATTAATGGGGCCTTAACCACTAGGGAAGTCCTCTCGATAAATTACCCCTGAACTAACAGGCAGCTGCAGGCACGACCTCCCAAAATCCATCCTTCTGAATCCTCCCTTCCTTGTGAGGACAGAGTCCACCTGGCCAGGCTGAGATGCGGACACCATCCAACCCTTCTGAGCTATCAGGAGAGACTGGATGACTCCGTCATCGACTCCTGCCCAAGTTGTAACACAGCACCCCATACTATTAAACACATCATAGAAGACTGCATTTCACACAACCACTTACGCCAACAACACAATCTACACTCCTTGAGAGCTCTGTGGGAAAGCCCGACCGTGGCCATGGCTTCCTTAGGAACCCGGGGCTGTTCGGCCAGGCAGCTTAGGGAACAACAACAACAACAACTGATGTTGGCCCAGCGCTGATCCTCACCAGTCACTATTAAAGGTTAACAGTAGTACGGGCAACAATGTCACCCGTCACCAATACTGGAACCTTGTTTTCTACTAATATCGAGTGAGACCCACTAACATGACTTGAAGGCAATACTGCTAAGTGCTGGCAACACTACATGTGTCTCTGCTAACCCCCACCGGCCATCCAGACTAAGTCAGCCTTCAGTTTTGGTGGTGGGAGGATGTTGTCTCGCAGCGAATGAGTCATTTTCGTTAAAATGGTTGATACTCAGTCAATTATTCACATTTACTTTGTAATAGATTATTCATAGATACAATAATTAGGACAGCATCCTAGAAAATATGTCATCACAAGTACATTCATGTGACCCAAGGGTTAATAGAGAAGCATATGTATATGTACAGTACCCTATATACTAGAATATACACACACACAGTCATAAAACATTAATTATTGTGTATAATTACATATGATAAGAGTTTGGGGATCACTGGATTTCTACGTTCTAATGATATCCATATTTTTGGATGATGTATCTATGTTATTGATCTATCTATCTATCTATATGCTCAGGCCCAATCCCCATTTTGGGGGTAGCCGACTCAGGACAGAGCAAGAACAGGGAAAACACAAAAACAACATAAAACAACGAATAAACACAGATAAAAAGCACAAACTCATACACATCCAGGTCACCCAGGAGAAGACCCAGAGACCAGGGTCACCAAGGTCGCTCCAGCACTCCCCCGGCTCCCGACCACCCGGAGAGGTTCCGATCTCGGCAGGCAGACATGCAGACATGCAGCGGAGCCAAAGCCACAAGCCCTCCCACCACACTTCCAGGCGCACCCTTCATAATAATTGTCTCCCCGGGCCAGGCGCCTGATGGACTATTATCTAGTCCAACTTAAGCCCGACCCCTTACTCCAAATGACCACTTGTTCTCTCAACTATTCACAAGCATTTTCCATTCACTCCTGTCCACCACCACTTCCCCTGCCTGATCTATAGTCATTCCTCTATCATCCAAAGCTTTTCTTACACAGTCTCTCCATCTCAATGGGGGTCTTCCTGCCCTTCTATCTCCCCTTGTACCTGACTCACATATTCTCTTTGTAAGCCTTTCATCTCCCATTCGTTCAACATGACCATACCAGCTCAGCACCCTTCTGTCCACCCTGGCTGACAAATGTTCCTGCTGCCCCACTCTCCTACATATCTCTTCATTCCTCAATCTGTCTCTACGAGTAACTCCACATATACTCCTCAAGCAGCTCATCTCCATCACATCCAGCCCTCTTTTCTCCTTTTTCTTCAGAGCCCATGTCTCAGCCCCATACATCACTGTTGGCACAACAATTCCTTGATACAGTGCACTTTTTACTTTCACTCCGAGATTTCTCGTCTTCCACATACTTCCCATTGCTCCGAAAACCTTCCTTCCTTCACACACTCTCTGTTTTACCTCCATTTCCATACCTCCACTCCTGCTTATCGTTCCTCCTAGATATTTAAAACACTCTACTTGTTCCAATATGTCCCCATACAGCCTCACATCTAGATTCACCCTATGCTCTCCCCTATTACACACCATTACTTTACTTTTATTGACGTTCACCTTCAGTTTCCTCCTTCCACAAACCACACCAAACTATTTGACTACCCACTGCAGTTTCTCATCAGAATCCGCCACCAATGCTGTGTAATCAGCGAACAGCAACTGATTCAACTCCCAATCTCTACCATTATTTCCTACTAAACCCAATCCTCTTCCCATAGTTCTCCTTTTCACCTCCCTCACCACACCATCCATAAACATATTAAACAGCCATGGTGACATTGCACAACCCTGTCGCAAACCTACCTTTACCTCAAACCATTCACTCAACTCACCATTTCCTACTCTCACACATGCTCTGCTCCCTTCATAAAAACTCTTAACTGCTTCTAATAAATTTCCTCCTATTTCATAAATCCTTAACACCTTCCACATTGCTTCACGGTCCACACGATCATACGCTTTTTCCAAGTCCATAAAAGCCCAAAATATCTCTTTATGCTTCTCTAAATACTTCTCGCATAACTGTCTTACTGCAAACATCTGATCCACGCACCCTCTTCCCCTCCTAAAACCGCACTGTTCTTCTCCTATTGCAACTTCCGTATACTTTATTATCCTCTCTATCAACACCCTGCAATACAGCTTTCCAACCACTGACAATAAACTAATACCTCTATAACTTGAACACTCCTGCCGATCCCCCTTCCCCTTGTACAACGGCACAATACATGCACTCTTCCAGTCTATTGGTACCATTGACACAGCAAAGCACACATTGAAAAGTCTCACCAACCAATCTATTATCACATCTGCACCCTTCTTTATACACTCCACAACAATACCGTCCAAACCTGCTTTTCCCGCTCTCATTTGTTTCACTGCTTCTTTCACCTCATTTTCCTCAATCCTTTCATTCATTCCCTGCCACCTGGGTGGCTTGGGTAACCTATCTCCATCCACCTCTGCTTCAATCACTTCTTCTCTTCCATCTCTTGTATTTAACAAAGATTCAAAATACTCGGCATATCTTTTCCTCACTTCAACTGGTTCCACTAGTAATTCTCCATTTGCATCTTTCACTGACTCTTCCCTCTTTTGTCCTCCTTTCCTTACTCTATTTACCTCCTTCCAGAACATCTTCTTTCCTTCTTCAAAATTCTCACTCAACCTTTGACCCCACCTTTCGTTTGCATCTTTTTTCGCTTCTCTAATTTTCCGTTTTGCTTCTCTCCTTTTCTCCTTGTACCTCTTCCATACCTCAACAATACCATCCTGTAAAACCCTCTCACAACACTGTCTCTTCTCCTCAACTGCCTTTCTCACCGTATCATTCCACCACTCGCTTCCCTTCCTGATACCTCTGCCTCCTACTTTCCTTTTGCCGCATACTACCTCTGCACTTGCTTTCACTCCTTCCTTAAACTGTTGCCATTCAACCTCTACTTCTCTCTCTTCCATCTCTCTCACTTCCATCCACTTTTCATTTAGTCTTTCCTTGTACTCCCTCTCTTTTTCACTCTTCTCTAACTCACTAACTTTTATTGCCTCTCTTACTTCATGCTTTATTCTTATTCTCCTGTAACTCTTAACTCTTAGCTATCCCTCCACCAGGTAATGATCTGACATACCCTCCGCCTCACCTCTCATCACATTCACATCCAGCAGTCTACACAATCTTTCCCTTGTCACCAGCACATAATCCATCAATGCCCTCTCTACAATCTCTCCCCTCACAAGTCTATGCCAGGTGTACTTGTGTATACACCTTTTTTTGAAGAACGTATTACCTACACTCAATCTGCACTCTTCACATACATTTTTCAGTCTTTCTCCACTCTCGTTTACACTATCCACACTAAAACTACCGATGACTCCCTCAACAGGCTCATTTCCTACCCTAGCATTTAGGTCCCCTAACACTATAACATTTTCATTTTCATCAAACCCTTGTAGACAATCTCTCAAATCCTCCCAGAAACCCTCTACCTCGTCTAACTCTCTTTCACTTCCTGGTCCATACGCACTTACAAAAACCCACCTTCCACCCTTAAACCGCATTCGCACCCACATTAGCCTTGATGACACCTCTTTCCACTCTTTTATAAACTCTCTCAACTCCTCCTTCACAATAATAGCCACTCCTTCTTTCCCCCAGACTCCCTCGTCTACTCCAGACTTTCTACCTATCACGTTTCCAAAATCCACTTCTCCCTCCCCTTTCATCTTTGTTTCATTCAGTGAAAGCACATCATACTTCCTTCTTTCAAATAACCTTCCAATATCTTCTCGCTTTTCATTCCTACAACATCCACGCACATTCAAAGCTCCTATTCTCAGGGTCCGGGACCACGAACGCGTTCCCTCGCCCCTATCTCTGTCTCGTTATTGATATCCTTCATTAATTTATATTAATACCCATATAGAAGACCTTCTTTTAGAAATGGCATATTATGTTGAATTATGAAATTGGAAATTCCCTCAAATATATTTGCATATCTGCATTGCAATACTGTGATATGATGATTAAGTTGTAGTAATAGTAAGTAACATGCAGTTATTATATGCAGGAACATTTATCGTATTGTGTTATTGCTTTACTGTATGCAATATTGAAAGTTAAAAATACTTGATTTCTTGTCGTTTGTATTATTCCACAGTGATAGTCCAAAGTCGGATTTACAGTAAGAGTTGAACACAAACTCTTATGAAAAATCCCTCTTGGCTCTATTAAAGCTACCATAAACATGTCTAATTCTATAATCAACATCGTCAAAATCTTCAATATTGCTGCTTATAATGTGACTTACACACTTTTAAGACTTAATCGCTTCTAAGTTATTGTTATCTAAATTGATTGCAGCTACTGGGTTGGTAATCTATTTATTACAAAATATGAAATATTTAGTTGTATTCTTATTAATAAGGAGTTTATGATTTATATACAAGATTACAGAATATCACATATGCTAAATTAATGTCTTCTTTTGAGCCAGCAATAAGGGCTATAATATCGTCGGCGTAAGCTAAAATGTCGCACCTACAGTACAGTATATCCACACCTAACGTACAGCCAATATCCATGGTAGCAACTTCATTAATGATATCATTGATGTATATATTATACAGGATAAGAGATAACATACCTCCTTGTCTAATACCCTTTTCTAGATAGTGATATGATCAGAGCGAAGATATAGGAGGACAAAGGGGAAGACAAGATGAAAGATGGAGGAGAGGCAGAGAGGTAGAAGTGGAAAAGGGAGTACTGTACAGTACAGTTACACTGACCACACTGACCTTACGATCCAAGCGAGAGGTGCAAACATAGATGATGAAGGGAAACAGAGGTAGAAGGAGGGAGAGAGATCATTGTAGAAAGTAATGAGAAAGGAGGACAGCGGGAGAAGAGGATGGGAGAAGGATACAAAATACGAATAGAGATTGATGTAAGAAGATAGAGGTAGATGTAGGGAGAGAGGTAGATGTAAGAAGAGAGGTAAATGTAGGAAGTGAACGGTAGATGAAGACATAGGGGTAGATGTAGGAAGAGAGTTGTGAGAGAGAGAGAGAGAAGGAAATGAAGAGGTAGCTGTCGGAAGAGGGATATGTAGGACGAGAGGTAGTTGTAGGAAGAGAGAGGCAGATGTAGGAAGAGAGGTAGATGAAGGAAGAAGATAAGTAGTTGTAGGAAGAGAGAGAGGTAGATGTACTACGAGAGAGGTAAATGTAGGAAGAGAAAGGTAGCAGTGGGGATGAAAAGTATATATAACCATAAACATAGATGTAAGAAGAGAGAGGTTAATGTAGGAAGATATAGTTAATCTATTTAGAAAGGGGAAGATGTAGGAAGAAAGAGGGACAGATATTAATACAGAGGTAGATGTAGGAAGAAAGGTAGATGTAGGAAGAAAGTGGTAGATGTAGGAAGAAAGGAAGAAATAGCAATACAGTGGTAGATGTAGGAAGAAAGAGGTAGAAAGTGGTAGATGTAGGAATAAAGGTAGAAATAGCAATAGCCTACAGTGGTAGATGTAGGAAGAAATAGGTAGATGTAGGAAGAAAGAGGTAGAAATAGAAATAAAGAGGTAGATGTAGGAAGAAAGAGGTACAAGTATCAATAAAGAGGTAGATGTAGAAATAAAATGGTAGATGTAAGTACTAACACGGCGTATTTTCCCGGGATAGTTTGCTAACACCAAACGATTTTACGCAGCTTAGGAAGTACCTTTAGCACTGACAGGGGTGAATTTGATCTAAAGCAAACCTATCATTCTTACAGATCCTTCTTAAACTTAGTTTAATCATCTAATAGTTGACTGGATAAAACAAAACATGTACAAATATTAAACCGGGGAAGAAGGACGAGAGATAAATTTAAGATGGGAAAAGGAAGGGGAAGGAACAAAGAGGATAGACGGGGCTGTTCGGCCAGGCAGCTTAGGGAACAACAACAACAAAGAGGATAGAGGAACAGAAACAGAAATATGTCCGCATCATTATTTCACTGCGGTGGTCTGTAAATCCCCTTCCTTGTTGACGACACTGGTTCCATTTATATATTTACAGCAACATTGTGTGGGGCAGAGGGGAAGGTTCCTGTTGGGGTATAGCTCATGTTTACACCTACACTGTTTATATTATCTATGTCAGCTTGTATAACTAGTTCATGGGGATAATCATAATGTAGGATGAGAGTATGAAGGGAAAAGATAGGTACACTTGGGCACATACGTGCAGTTCCTCGTCGGGATCTTATGTGTGAAAGTAAATTGGTAGGACTGAATTGCGAGTGGGGTTTCTTTTATTTATCAGTTGACTAATCAGATGAATTAACCACTGCATAAGATACTACACTCGTAATTCAATCATGTGCATTATATGTCCATGATCACAGAGAGGAACATAACCTATGTGGCCAACTGTACTTAACTATGAGAAGATAGGAAGATATATGTAATACATGTAATATATATATATATATATATATATATATATATATATATATATATATATATATATATATATTTCTAGTCTCTCAGTGGGGATAGAACCATCGACCATCAGAACGATAGCCGACGCTTTAATCAATTACTCCACGGCAGTCACGATAGACTGCCGTGGTGTAATTGATTAAAGCGTCGGCTATCGTTCTGATGGTCGATGGTTCGATCCCCACTGAGAGACTAGAAACATTTAGTGGCTCACGTGTATTTGTGATATATTCTCAATATATATATATATTAGTATAGCCAGGTAATAGATTCTCTTTTAACCCTTAAAAAGCGGCTCACCACATAAGTCGTTTTTAATAAAGCTGGACTATGTGGCGGCGCTCGACATAGGTCGAGTGGCAATTTCAGCACGTAATGTTGCTGAGAGAGAGAGACAAGTGGTGGCAGGAGACTAGCGAGCGTATGACTGCTCCAGACCACCGCGGCGAACCTACTGACACGAATCTCAGCTCCCTCCTCCCTCTCTCACTCGCTATATACGGAATTGTATCGGGAAAGTGGCTAATTACCTGCTTTTTGCACTCGCGTTGCACGGTTATTGCAAGAAAACTAGCCATCATAAAAGGATTGTTATGGTGTCATTCGAAAGCTCTGTTTATGCCCTTTCAGGGATAGATACTTGTTTTACGTTCTGGGTCTTATTTAGGCATGAAAATGATCACGTAAACAGCCCTATTTTGGCTAAAAACACCCCGCTGGGCGGTACATATAAATAAACCACATAGGCCGCTAAAGAAGGGTTAAACAGACGAGGTTAAAGGCAATAGCAGTTTCAGCATTCAGGATTTTATTGTTACAGCTTTCAATAGTTCTAACAATTTTCCTCTGGGGTTCAGAGATGAGGTACAACAGGTTAGCAAAATTCATGGTGGATCCAACGTTTCACAAGTAAACATCTTGCATCTTCAGAGAATGGAGAGGTAATGATTAGAATAGGGACGAAGCATCATATTTATACAAAATTCGAGGATCAAGAATAGGGAGGTGGGCGGAGCTACTGGGTGTGGGGTGGCTGTTCATTGGTGGAAGGCAGTCTATTCACGAGACGGGCACTAAATCTTATCGGTGGTTGGTTGTTGGCTGTGGGTGGCTGTGATTGGTTGGTACAAAGGAGTACAAAGGAAATCAAGCAACAACAGATCTAGTGACCCTTCTAGGTTGCTTGCCCTCCTAAACACTGAGGATCAAGTGTCCAAACAGTGGTTTAGAGTGGGTAAGGGAACATTGGAAAGGGAATTACTGCCCTGGAACTAATGTCCGTGGCAGGATTAGGAAGTTAGTAGGGGACAGATGGGTTAGTAACTGAGGGGGGGATAAAATAAAGTTATTCATTTACAAACGCAGTCAGTCGCGGGTTTGAAGCGAGATATTTGTCTAGGCGGAGTTTAAATGAATCAACGGTGATGCAGTCTATAACGTTTCGGGGAAGCCCATTCCACAAGTTGACAACTCGATTGAAGAAGAAATTCTTAGATTCGTGTGAGTTAAAAGATTTACCAATAATTTTGCAACCGTTTCCCCGCGTGTAATTAGATTGGTCGATAGTGAAGTACTTACTACAGTTCATATTGTCGATGCCTTTGATGATTTTGAACACTTGAATTAAGTCACCTCTTAATCTGCGCTGGGTTAAAGGAAATAGATTTAATTCTCTAAGATGCTCTTCGTATGGTTTGTTCTTTAGGCTAGGTATCATTTTGGTAACTCTACGTTGAACTCGTTCTAGCTTGTTTATATCTTTTTGGTAATAAGGGCACCAGGATTGAACGCAGTATTCCAGAAGAGGGCGGACTAAGGAATTGTAAAGGGTTAGGATAACTTCTTTGGATTTATGCTCAAATGACCTGCCTATAAAGCCAATTATTTTGTTTGCCTTCTTAACAATTTCTGAACATTGTTGACTCGGTTTTAGGTTACTCGATATTGTTACTCCCAGATCGGTTTCTCTGTTTACATTCTTAAGCTGAGTGCCATTCATCGAATAGTTTGCTTTCTCATTTAGGTATCCGATATGTAGTACTTTACATTTATCCGCATTGAAACTCATTTGCCAAATTTGGGCCCAACATGACAATTTATCTAGATTGTGTTGCATATCGTCAACTTGTTCTTTTGAGAGTACGCTATTTGCAATTTTTGTATCGTCACCAAATTTTTAGATTGTACAGGTGAGGCCCTCATCTATGTCGTTGATGTAAATTAGAAAGAGAATTGGTCCTAGTACCGATCCCTGGGGTACCCCGCTACTTACATTGGTCCATTTAGATGCCTTACCGTTTATGACTACTCTTTGCTTTCTGTCGCTGAGCCAATTTTCTATCCATTTCAACACACCGTCTTGTATTCCATGCGCTTTTAGTTTTAGCAGTAAACGTTTGTGGGGAACTTTGTCAAAGGCCTTTAGAAAATCAAGGTATATAATATCTACAGCTTTACTCTCATCGTAGAGGTTGAGGATATCGTGGAAGAAGTCTAAGAGGTTTGTTAAACAGGAACGTTTTTTACGAAAGCCGTGTTGAGTATCTTTAAGTATGTTATTTTCCTCTAAGTGATTTACGAGTCTGTCTCGTATGACCGTTTCTAGCATTTTACATACAACTGAGGTTAAGCTAATTGGACGATAGTTACTGGGTAGGGATTTGCTGCCTTTTTTGAATATCGGTGTTACGTTGGCTAGCTTCCACTGATCAGGCATAGTTCCAGACTGCAAGGATTTATTGAATAGTAATGTCAGTGGTTTGGAGAGCTCATCCTTAGCTTCCTTCAGAACTCTAGGCGAGATTGTATCAGGTCCAGGCGTTTTATTTACCTTGAGTTTATCTAAACAATTCAATACTTCTCTCTCTGTAACGGTGATATTGCTTAGAACATCTGAATTATCAATCTGAATCGGCGATGGTGTAGGGATATCACTGAGGTCTTCTGTTGTAAAAACTGATGCAAAGAAGGTATTGAGGGCATTACTCATTTGTACTTCGTCTTTGGTGTATTCTCCATTTTCATCGACTAACGGTCCAACAGTTGAAGTAACTACTTTTTTCTTTCTGATATAACTATAGAATTCTTTCGGGTTTGTTTTATTTTGATTCGCAATATGTAACTCTAGGGTCTTTTTACTTTGCTTAATTAACTTTTTGGCTTTGCGTCGTAGCTCTACAAATTTCACCCGTTCTTCGTCATTTTGTGAGGATTTTAATCTATCATTAGCAAATTTTTTAGCAAGCAGGCAGTTTGAAATATCTTTATTCCACCATTTGGGCTTATTATTATGGCCTGGACGCCGTATTTTCGATGGTATGCAGTCTTGCACTGCTTTTAGGTAATTGGTTTCGAATAACTTCCAAGATGTATTTATGTCATTATTGTTAATTAAAAAGCTCCAGTCAGTTTCTTTAAACATAGCTCTAAGTTTATGGAAGTTTGCTTTCTTGAAATTAGGGACTTTTTCGATGCTACTATTTGGTTCGTTACTAGTAAACTTTAAAGTGAAAGTTATCGTATGATGGTCGCTGTTACTGAATTCATCACCAACATTCAAATTCTCTATTAATTCTTCTTTTGTTGCAAGTACAATGTCAAGAACGTTATTACCACGGGTCGGCGTTCGAACAAATTGATAAAGCGAACTCTCTTGCAAGTTCGTATACAAGTCATGTCCGGAGTGTTAAGTAAGAGTATCACCCCACTTGGTCACAGGTAAATTAAAGTCGCCAAAAATTACGGTATCTTGTGAGTTACTTACATCTGCAATTTGTTCATAAATTTCTCGGTCAGTTTGCACTGATTGAGCTGGAGGTCTGTATATTAATGCAAGTATTATTTTTGTACCTTTATTATTCTTTATTAGCACAAAAGATGCGTCGACGTTCACAATTCGAGGTGTTGACAAGAGGGTAGGGTTAAGACTTTCTTTGATATAAAGTAAAACGCCACCTCCATTTCGATTTATTCGGCTTTTCTCAAACATTACATAACCGGGAAGTGAATACTCTGCTAAAAAGTCTCTATCTTCTGTATTGAGCCAAGATTCTGTTATGCCAATCACATCATAATTTTCTGTAAACACTAGCTCCTCTAAATCTGAAAATTTATTGCGTATGCTACGAGTGTTTGCATAGAAAACCTTTAAATTTGTTATTTTAGAACTCACGGAACGCTCTTTAATAATATTTTTGGTTCTTGTCGGATCTACATTTATGTTCATGGCTGTCCTCGGTCCTTATTGCTGGTGGTCCTCGGTTGCCTCTGTTTTTTTCTTGGCGTTGGATGATTTATGTCACTGCTGCTTCTTCTCTGATGGCGTTTTTTGATCCATGGCTGCGGACTGCTTCGTGTAGGAGACGACCCATGCGTGCTGAACCCACAGGGTTTAGATGAGTGCCATCCTTGCGGAACAGAGTAGGCTGGTTGTAGAAGTTGTCCCAGAGGTTGATGAATTCAACTTCTTCCCTCTGACACAAATATTTTAGTCGGCTATTTGTGCTGAAGGCCTTGTCGTAGAATTTATCAGGTGCGTCGATCTTGGGGAGAATGCCTGAGATGATGATATTCCTTGACTTGTTTTTGTAGTGCTGGATCATCTTGCGATATTTCTCCATCAACTCTTCGGATCTGGTGCGCATGACGTCATTTGAACCAGCATGGATGACAAAAAGGGTATTTTCATTTGCATCCTTTGTGGTATCTTCGAAGGCTTCCACAATGTCGTCCAGTCCAGCACCTGGGATGCAAAATCTTTTTCGTTGACTTGGGACTCTGTCGCAGAACTCTTCGACCTGTCCTCGTAGGATGGAATCCCCAACGAGCCTGGTCTCTTCTGGTTCGTCTTCCATCTCTACCAATATCTCAAATCTGTTTGACATTGTGACTGGTAGATGAGACCTTTTCTGCGTTGGCCGTGCACCGTTCCTCACTGGTGTAAATCCGGAAACCTGTGGTGGCGGGACTCTACGTACAGGTCGGGGAGAGGAGTGGTTAGAACGGGGGCGAGGAGTTGGTACTGTTCGTGCTAGCAGGCTTCTTGCACGAGGAGTGGGGGAGAGACTAAGGTGAACAGGGCGGCTGTCCTGGTTTGATGTCGGCTCAGGTTCGTCAGAAGCATCTGCTGCAGTGTCTACTGCAGGTGTTGGATTGTTGGCAGATGACGTTGGGGCGGTGGTGGATGCTGGAGTTGAAACAATTGGAGTTAGTGATACTCCAATGTTGAGTGTTACAAACTCTTGGAGTGATTCCAGCTTCCTGGTGAGTGCGTTGATCTTGTTGTGGGCTTCATCCAATTTTGCTGTCAAATCCTCTCGTTGCTGGCAGAGTCGGCAGACTTGTGGATCGGCAGGAGCAAACATGGAAGCACCAAACCTACCGGCGCAGTTCGTACAGGCACGAGGCATGGTGACGATCGCTTTCTTCAGATCACTTCACTCACTTAAAAACACTTAACTCACTTTAAAAACACTAAACTCACTTTAAAAACACTAAACTCACTTTAAAAACACTTAACTCACTTTAAAAACACTAAACTCACTTTAAAAACACTAAACTCACTTTAAAAACACTTCACTTACTTAAATAGGCCTAACCGATTTTTTTTTTTGAAATACACACAAATAGGTTATCAGCGGTGATAGCCTAACCGAAAATTAAAACAAAACAAAATTAAATTTGAATACGCAGTGATAGCCGAACCGAAAACAATTTTATGTTTATTTAAACAGAAATAGGCCACCAGGGGTTATAGCCTATCCTAACCGAAAACAAAAATTATGAAATACCGGTACGCAGAAATAGGCCACCAGCGGTGATAGCCTAACTGAAAATTTAAAAATTGAAGTACGCAGAAATAGGCCACCAGGGATGATAGCCTAGACTAACCGAAAACAAAAATAACCGAAAACAAAAATTATGAAATACCGGTACGCAGAAATAGGCCACCAGCGGTGATAGCCTAGACTAACCGAAAACAAAAATAACCGAAAACAAAAATTATGAAATACCGGTACGCAGAAATAGGCCACCAGCGGTAATAGCCTAACTGAAAATTTAAAAATTGAAGTACACAGAAATAGGCCACCAGGGATGATAGCCTAGACTAACCGAAAACAAAAATAACCGAAAACAAAAATTATGAAATACCGGTACGCAGAAATGGTGTTGTCAGTTGTGTGCTGAGCGCGGAAGGGTGAGGGAGGGGGGCACAGGGCGAGAGGAAGGGGGGCAGTATGCCTGTAGCGCTTGCCTGAAGGAAGAATTTGAAGGTCTTGTGTTTGGTTGTTGATGCTGGGATTGAGTGTTTGGATGTATAGAGCTTCTAAAATAGCTAGTCTTCTGGGATCTGATTCTTTGTCGAGTATGGTGGTTTGTTTGTCTAGGTCGGCGCGAGTTAGGGCAAGATGGTGGGGGGCTTGATAGTGATCTTTTATAGCGCCAGATTGAAGGTGGAGGGTTAGTCGACGGGAAAGGCGAGTCTGTGTCATTCCAACATAGGATAGGGGTCCACAGTCCCCAGAGGTGCAAATATGCTGGTATATCACATGATCGTCTTTCGGTTGGTTGGTGGAAATGGGGCAGTTACGGAGGACAAGGTTGGAGGTCTTAGGAGATTTGTAGTAAATAATGAGTTTTATTATATTGTCAGGGTTGGTGGGGAGGACGTTTTTGTGAATTATTTCTTTCATAATGGATTCGTCTGTTGTGTGGTCGGAAGACATGTAGTTTCTGTAGAAAAATGTAATGTCATTATCCGGGTTGGTGCTAGGGGGATCTTGTTTGTACCATTTTTCTAGGTGGTGGTTGATGGCATTGGTGACGTCAGTGTTGGAATACCCATTGTTGACTAGGACCGGGGTGAGCCTTTCCAGTTCATTGTGTGTGTCATTCCAGGTGGTGCAATGGGTGAGGGCTCTCCTGACATAGGCGGCGATGGTGGACTGATGGTATCGTTTAGGGCATTCACTTTCCCCATTAAGACATTGGCCATTGTTAGTAGGTTTGGTGTACACTGTAGTTTTGAAGCCGTGGTCGTGGAGGGAGACAAGGAGGTCGAGGAAGGGTAGATGTCCATCGGTGGTTTCTTCGTATGTGAAGTTGAGTCCGGAGGCGGCCATGAAATGCTGCTGGAGGTCCCTGAGTTCGCCCAGGTCCTTCACCCGCACGAACATATCATCGATGTACCTGCAGTAGACAGTGGGCCGGTGGGCAGCCAGGAGTTCCTCTTCGATAGTTCCCATGAAGAAATTGGCGAACAGGACCCCCAGGGGGCTTCCCATCGCTACACCGTCGATTTGCTGGTACATATTCCCGCGGGGGCAGAGGAAAGGGGACTCCTTGGTACATAGTTCCTAGAGCGTCTTCAGGGCCTTCTCCGGGATGTCCAGGGGGGGCGTATTAGGGCAGTGGTAAACTCGACGTAGAATAAAATCTATGGTCTTGTCAACGGGCAGGTTGGTAAACAAACTCTCTACGTCGAGGGAGGCGATGATGTGGTCGTTAGCTGGGGGGGCATCTCGTAGAATTTCTAGGAAGTCATAAGCAGAGTTGAGGTTGTATTGCCGAGGAACAAAAGGGGTGAGGAGTTTGTTCAGGGCCCTGGCGGTCTGGTAGGTAGCAGTAGGGATCTGTGATATGATGGGGCGGAGGGGGTTCCCGGGTTTGTGGGTTTTTATAGTACCGTAAGCATAACCTCTTTCGTCTCTGTCTATCCTCTAACGTCTTCCCTTCATGCTGGAAGTTTGCTCACATTCAACCTGTCCCAAAGAAGGGTGACCGCTCTCAACCCTCCAACTATCGTCCAATTGCTCTTATCTCTTGTCTTTCTAAAGTTTTTGAAACTATTCTTGCTTCCAAATTTCTTAAGCATTTCTCTTCTCATAATCTGCTCTCAGATCGCCAGTATGGCTTCCTTAAGGGTCGGTCTACTGGTGATCTTCTTTCATATCTTACTAACTCTTGGTCATCCTCCTTCCGGGACTTCGGTGAGACTTTTTCTATTGCACTAGACATATCGAAAGCCTTCGATAGAGTCTGGCATAAATCTTTAATTTCTAAACTACCCTCCTTCGGTTTCTATCCCTCCATCTGTGCCTTTGTCTCTAATTTCCTTTCCGGCCGTTCCATAGCCGCGGTTGTGGACGGCCATTGTTCACTTCCTCACCCTATAAACTCCGGTGTTCCTCAGGGCTCTGTCCTATCTCCTATTCTCTTTCTAATTTTTATAAATGATCTCCTTAACTGTACCTTAATTCCCATCCATTCATACGCAGACGACTCAACCTTACACTACTCCATTAGTTTTTCAGAACGCCCCAGCCAGCAATCCCTCAACGACAAACGTAATGAAGCCATTGAACTCTTAAATTCTGATCTAAATACTATTTCCAATTGGGGCAGAGAAAACCTTGTTAACTTTAATGCTTCCAAAACCCAATTTCTCCATCTATCTACCCGTCAGGATCTCCCAGCGGACTATCCCTTATTCTTCAACAATACATAAATCAACCCTTCATCTTCTCTCAATATTCTTGGTGCCTCTTTTTCTTCTGCTCTCATTTGGAAGGACCATATTACCAGTCTTGCTAAGGCAGCCTCCCAGAAGCTGGGTGTGCCTTAGGGGGTTCTTTTCCCCTGCACAGCTTCTTTCTCTGTACAGGGGCCTAGTGCGCCCTTGTATTGATTATTGTTCACATGTGTGGGGAGGTTCCTCTCACACCGCTCTCCTAGACAAAGTTGAAAGGAAGGCCTTTCGTATCATTAACTCCCGTCCACTCACCAACTCTCTGCAATCTCTCTCTCTCCGCCGCAATGTTGCATCTCTCTCGCTATTCTATCGCTACTATAATAATCAGTGTTCCTCAGAGCTATCCCAGTGCATACCACCTCCTTTACGTAGGGCACGTGGTACCCGTCTTGCAACTCAATCCCACCCCTACTCTGTGCAACTCTCCAACCCAAGAGTGAAACGTTACTCTCAAACTTTCTTCTACTCAACAGCTGAGCTCTGGAACTCTCTCCCAGAATCAGTCTTTCCCTCTTCCTATGACTTAAATTGCTTCAAACTCCGTGTGTCCAGGCATTTTGGCTCGAACGTCCCTTGATTTTGGCCCTGTCACTCTTTCAACTATGGGGGAGGCACTCGCTATAGGCAGTTATGCCTTTTGCCTCCCTCAATCACATAGAAAAAAAACAAAAAAAAAAAACAAAAAACAAAACCTGGGGTGAATTCGCGATGAGTTTCTTCACGTGTACGCCATCGGCTTTGGCGTTGATAGCAGTGATGGTGGTGTTGGCTTTCCTTTTTATTTCGTCAGTAGGGTTGCGAGTGATCCTTTTGAATTTGTTTTTATCACTAAGAATGTCGTCCATTTTCCGTAGGTATTCATCTTTTCCGTGTATCACAAGGCAGGAGGCCTTATCAGCTCGTCGGATGATGATGTTGGGGTTCTCTTTAAGTTGTTTAGCGGCTTTGAAGTGGTGTTTGTTGAGGAGCTTGCTTTGGTGGGATCCCCTGGTTTTGGCGGCTTCTGCTAGTAGGGTGGGTTGTAGGGCTGGGGTGGTGGTGATCTTGCCGTCTTTCTGGAATCGTAGGATGTCATCCAGTAGGACTTCAATTTCAAGGCGTTTTCGGTGGGGTCCCGGCTTGGAAATGTAGTGGCAATTTAAGCCTTTGTTCAGGAGGTCTTCTTGGTCCGGCGTTAGGGTGGTGATGGTGAGGTTAATATATCCTTTTGTTGGCTTGGGAAGTTTTATGTTTCCACCATATAGACGGGAGAGTTTTTGGATGGTAGTGTTCTCTGTTTCTCGACAAAGAATCAGACCCCAGAAGACTAGCTATTTTAGAAGCTCTATACATCCAAACACTCAACCCCAGCATCAACAACCAAACACAAGACCTTCAAATTCTTCCTTCAGGCAAGCGCTACAGGCATACTGCCCCCCTTCCTCTCGCCCTGTGCCCCCCTCCCTTACCCTTCCGCGCTCAGCACACAACTGACAACACCAACCAATCACAGCCACCCACAGCCAACAACCAACCACCGATAAGATTTAGTGCCCGTCTCGCGAATAGACTGCCTTCCACCAATGAACAGCCACCCCACACCCAGTAGCTCCGCCCACCTTCCTATTCTTGATCCTCGAATTTTGTATAAATATGATGCTTTGTCCCTATTCTAATCATTACCTCTCCATTCCCTGAAGATGCAAGATGTTTACTTGTGAAACGTTGGATCCACCATGAATTTTGCTAACCTGTTGTACCTCATCTCTGAACCCCAGAGGAAAATTGTTAGAACTAATGAAAGCTGTAACAATAAAATCCTGAATGCTGAAACTGCTATTGCCTTTAACCTCGTCTGTTTAAAAGAGAATAAATATATATATATATATATATATATATATATATATAGCTATACTGTTATTTGAAACCAAGTTGTTTCAACATGTAAAGCTATGTTTTGCTAAATTTACCAGATACACTGATTATTTTAGTTACATTACTTGTACAGTACATGAAATACTAATATTGGCACATGATGTACAGTACTTCATACTAACACATATATTGCACTTCGGTCTTCTTCTTGCCATTAGTATTATTAATGTTATTATTATTATAATAACAATACTAATTAAACTAATATTAATAATAATAATAATTATAATTATTATTATTTTCATTATTATTTAATTTATTAGTATTGATATTCGATTCTTTAAGGTGAGAAGGTGCCATCACATTTCATAATGATAAGCAAACCATTAATTTTAGATATATTGATAAATGACCATTATTTACATGATTGCTTGTTAACAAATATTTCTTTACAATTCAAGTTAACTAAGCCTTTCATTGTTTACCTGTATAGTGCCATGTAGCTGACCTATGTAATATTTTATGTTCATATATCTCATTCAATATTTCAAGCTTGCCGCTCAACACAGCAACCCTCAGCCACAACAATTATAAAATCTGAGTGCATCATCATTGTTTGCTTGAACGGAAAGAACTTTCCATCTCTCAGACACAGTGCAGACTTGAGTAGACAGAATGAAAATATCTAGACCTCTCTCTGGTGCTTTATTTCTTAAATTTGTTCAGCTAACATTGCATAGAAGATCGCAGCTAATGGTCCTTTTGCTTCTAATGATGTGAACACCAGTGAGGAAAAGCTCCCATGAAACCCTGTTTAATATTTGTTTTAACCCATAAAGCCCCGAGGGGTGGAGGGGGGGGGGGGGTAAATATTGTCACCAGTCTGTTAATGAATTCAAAGCAACTGGGAACAAAAATATTATGTCTATTTTCCATAAATATTCAGTTTAATACTATAGGTTTTGTCATTATCTCAGAATATATATGACAAATCAATATTTTCTTATTTTATAAACACAATGTTAATGCATGTTCTCTTGCTTAATGTTATGGTTTGCTATAGATAATGATTGCGATGCATCCATACTCAATGCAATTTTATCGGGTAAAGTCATTCTTTCTCTCGCTCCCGCCACACCTAGCCGATCATTGCAAGTTTCAACAGCTATTCTTCGGTTTAAAGTGGTAGGTTCGTCTGGGGCTCTTTCACGGCGTACGGCTGGTAATTGTTGCTCAGTCCTAAGCCGATGTGTTGACTACTTCCATAAACATTGAAAGCCCTAATAACAATAACAAAAAAAACATGGTCTGGACAAACACAAAATATCAGTGGGGTGACTGGAGTTTCTTCCACGTATTTGCTTTAAACTTCCGTCAAATACGCTGACACATGTGTTGATATTCTGAATATAGTGTTGGTGGTGAAATGGTTTAGATGCTTATGTTCTGGTTGTGGTGTCCCGAGTTCGAATCCCGGGAGGACCATATACTTTCATTAATTTATTAAAGTGCATTAGGGCTTGTAATAGAGGATTAATGTAAAGAACGGGGTGTTCCTTAATTTAATGTATAAGATTGATCCCACGCATACAATCAACAATACACGAGAGATATGCAAACACTATATTGTTGACCGGATATTTATGGTTTTCTATGTTTTCAGCTTAAGGAGAAGTTTGTTTTTTCTAGCACCCTACTCTCTCATGTTTAGCCTCATTAATTTGCGTTTTTAAGACCTATTGTGCAGTTTAAGTGTTGTATTTATTTTCCTGGCGACCGATAGCGAACCTATAAATCTAGGAGGCATCAGCCTTTGGCTGGGAGATACCGAATTTGTACAAACATTGTACACATTTATCTCGAAGGGGGGTCTTGGGTGTATATTATCTCGAAGGGGGGTCTTGGGTGTATATTATCTCGAAGGGGGGTCTTGGGTGTATATTATCTCGAAGGGGGGTCTTGGGTGTATATTATCTCGAAGGGGGGTCTTGGGTGTATATTTTAAAGTTTGATGGAGGTCTTGGGAGAAAAACAAGGATATCAAATATATGAATAAACAAATGAAAAAAAATATATAAATACATACAAATATGTCCTTAACTAGATAAAACAGTCCACCTTGGAAGTGATGGAATTGGTGGGGATGTTCTAAGATCATTCGAAACAATGTAAAACGTTGATAAAAGGTATACTTAAATGTTTAACACACAAAATATACAGCTTCGAATTGATAGCATATGTACTGAAATTATCTAGTATATATATATATATATATATATATATATATATATATATATATATATATAAAAGCTTGAAGACTTGCCTAAAATGCAAACAAGACGAAAATATAGGGAGATTGAAGCGTTGACTGTAGATATTTTGTATCAATTATTTTTATAACTAAAAGTAGGACTGAATTAAATATGATGGTCTGATCAATCTTCCCTATTAATGTAAAACCCCACCAGGAATGTAAGAATAGGAAGAGACAAACAATAGGTAAAATGATAACTGGATATTGTGTTTTACTCGCAGCTTGACGAGGCAATCAATCCTTGAAGTGAGCGATTGTGTGATGATGTTTTGACATATCTATATAAAGGATTGACAACCAGTGACATTACACATAAGAAGACAATGATATTCAGTCGTAGAAAGCAGATACAACTTATGTTGAGCATATTAGACATAACACAAAGTAGCAAGGAAGCCTAAGTATAGATTAATACACTGACATTACTCTGCAATCGGTCCTCGTCAAACTTCACTGGAGGACTGCAAACTGTCAATTAAGAAAAACAAGCAGCTATGCACGAAGAGCACAGAAAACCCCACATTGATACTGCCAGTGAGATTTACACAAAGGTAAAACCATTAACCCACTGAGCCCCAGCTAGTTTATAATAAATGTACCACCCAGGACCGGCAGGTTTTGAAAACACGTTTTTTTCCAGAAAACACCAGGAATGGGTTAGGAATGAAGGAAAACCCACAAAAAACCGATCCCCTAGGTCATTAAGGGGTCCTACGGTGCGCCCGAAAGTCGGATTTACAAGAGGGGAAATGGGTAGGCAAAAACACACAAAAACAGGTTTTTGCGCGCTCACGCGCACACGATTGGACTTTGAGAGTTTCAACCATCGGCCTTGTTGTGTGGGATACATACACAGTTCCCATACAAATCTGAGCCCTCTACGTACCATAGGACCGGAGTGATTAACAGTGACGTATACGTATGCAGCGCAAATATTTTGGACACAAACAGTGCGTCGCTGGGGCTCAGTGGGTTAAGCATCAAAGTACAGTATATACCAACACAAAAGCTGGTCATAAAGTGACCAAAACTAACGGTATACTAAAGGGAAGGGCAGCAACAAAAACAATGGCGTGTGCCCACCTCTGCCTGGCTTAGTACAACAGCTCAGTACAACACAGTACAACACATTATTACAACACAGTACAACACATTATTACAACACAGTACAACACATTATTACAACACAGTACAACACATTATTACAACACAGTACAACACATTATTACAACACAGTACAACACATTATTACAACACAGTACAACACATTATTACAACACAGTACAACATTATTACAACACAGTACAACACATTATTACAACACAGTACAACACATTATTACAACACAGTACAACACATTATTACAGCACAGTACAACACATTATTACAACACATTATTACAACACAGTACAACACATTATTACAACACAGTACAACACATTATTACAACACAGTACAACACATTATTACAACACAGTACAACACATTATTACAACACAGTACAACACATTATTACAGCACAGTACAACACATTATTACAACACATTATTACAACACAGTACAACACATTATTACAACACAGTACAACACATTATTACAACACAGTACAACACATTATTACAACACAGTACAACACATTATTACAACACAGTACAACACATTATTACAACACAGTACAACACATTATTACAACACAGTACAACACATTATTACAACACAGTACAACACATTATTACAACACAGTACAACACATTATTACAACACAGTACAACACATTATTACAACACAGTACAACACATTATTACAACACAGTACAACACATTATTACAACACAGTACAACACATTATTACAACACAGTACAACACATTATTACAACACAGTACAACACATTATTACAACACAGTACAACACATTATTACAACACAGTTAGAACACATTATTACAACACAGTACAACACATTATTACAACACAGTACAACACATTATTACAACACAGTACAACACATTATTACAACACAGTACAACACATTATTACAGCACAGTACAACACATTATTACAACACAGTACAACACATTATTACAGCACAGTACAACACTGTGTAGCTCATCTTTGCCACATTATGGTTAACCCCTACTGTACCATAGGGTACTATCATAAACGTACTCCCCAGTCCCAAGCAATGTGGCCAAAATGGCTTTAGATACAAGAAATAACAACCTCCCACCTCAAACGCTGGAGGAATACTGCCTCTCCCAGCATGTGGGGGCATGGATATAAGCTGAGAAGTGTTGCCAAGTTATAAAGCAGTGTTCAAACTTCGTGGTACCAGGTACTGCCTGATAATGGAAGTTACAAGGATCGTATAGTACTGACGGCTGGCTGCCGTCGCTTGGACTGGGGAGTGATTTATCTACTGATGGCACTCTGCCGTCGCTGGTACTGAACGAGTTAAATATATGCCAATATCACTTGAAGTTGCTTGAAATTACCATGTTATATGAAAAGTGAAGTGAAAGAAAGTATAACTAATTATTTAGCCCTGTAAATGTGGGCTCTCTCTCAGCTGTGGCTTCCAACCTTGGCGAGAAAAAAGTATTGAAAGCGACCAGCTGATCGCTTTAAGGAAAGCCATCCATCACTACCACAGATTCCTATTAATGATACACAATACCATAGTCGGTATTAGTTTGTCTGCATTCATACTACACACATAACCAACTAAGGCTGGTACTAGTGCCAACAGTATTTATTAAGTTTTATTAGTACTCATCCATTACTATTTGTTATCAAGAACAAGGACATTCATATGGCATATTAGCGAAAAGTAAGCACAGTGCGAATTGACTCCATACACAGGGAATCGAACCTGAGTCTGTTGAATTACAAGTTTTGAGCTCTGATTACTCTGTATAGCTGGATAATAAATCTTAAAGTGAAAGGATTTGTACTGGTGCTGTTGTGTATATCCATAACAAAAGTAATAGTCTCACTTATAAAGTAAAGCCCCACATAAAAAATGGGAGAGAGATTTAAACTGGAGATATTCAATATGTTTAGCTTAACTTCTATACCCCCTTTAAGTAAATAAAAGTGTACTGATGTTCGGATGTATTTTAGTAAAGGATTGGGTCTAGCAAATGAAAACTGCATGAGATGAAACGAAGGGGAACGTATTTATACTGGAGATATTTATTCATTAATAGCTTAAAGCGACGTCCTGTTTTGGTAATGCAGCCGAAACGTGGTGGAATATGCCAATTTTCTGAGGTGTTTCCATAAAGCATCGAAACCAAGTATAGTGAAAAGAACATGGGGTGAAAAGATAGATGACGGGGAGTTGTTACTGGAAACATTAATTACTTTGCTTTACTTGTAACGCTCTTATCCTATCATGATAGGCCTATAATGACATAATATATATAATGTTCACGGACAAAATACTAAAATATTGAATTATATTTTCAAGAGCAGAATATTAGTGAGCTAGAAGAGATGTTCTCATCTGTACAGTATGTGCGTGTATTAGTGAGCTAGAAGAGATGTTCTCATCTGTACAGTATGTGCGTGTATTAGTGAGCTAGAAGAGATGTTCTCATCTATACAGTATGTGCGTGTATTAGTGAGCTAGAAGAGATGTTCTCATCTGTACAGTATGTGCGTGTATTTTAGATTATAAACATAACAAATACAGGTATAAACAGACTGGTGAGAACGTTTAAACAGACTGGTGAGAACGTTTAATACAGGTATAAACAGACTGGTGAGAACGTTTAATTCCCATGCAAAGTACAGATATGTGCTGATGTAATAGAAAGTGTGTTATTAACATTTTGGTGTTACAGACACTATATGTTTCCTCTCTGTACACAATGGATCAGTCTTTCCTTGTATTTACTTCAACAGAAAATTACAAACTGCATCAAATCCTTTTTGGTCCGACGGGGATCTTTGGGGATCTTCCCTGTTTTGCTCCATTAGTTTTTACATAGACAAACAAAGATGTTTCACCCCATGTAAGTTTCGATTTTTGCTTGTTCAAGAGATAGCGAACGTTTAACATAGAAGAAATCGGCCTTTGCCCGGGACATTTTTTTGTCAAAAAATGTACATTTCTCTTGAACTGGATCTGGTTGGACATTTATTTGGATTGAAGGAAGTCTGGGAAGGCGTTATTAGAGCTAGAATCAAAATAACATTATATTCGAGCACATTAAAAAGACTATAAGAACACCTTGTAGACCTAATATAAACAATCTCACTGGAAGAAGGAAGTATTACCGAAGCAATTTCCAAGTTTGCGGAAAGTATAATATTGATCACGTACCAGAATTCCGTCAAGCTGGGATGAGGTTTTGTTGAATTTAGTTAAAAACTCGCATTAGAGGAAAAAATAGACATTTGCAATGGAATTTGGCCATATTTTACTTGGTTGTTTACATTATTTTGTATTATCAATAATAATTACATTACTATTAGTGCTTCAACATATGCATTAAGAATACTGATGAACACAGGAATATTGACAAACTAAAAGTCATAAAGCATAATAAAAATACTAAACTGTACATATCCACTAAAAAGTGGTTATTCTGTTTACATAATACATTAGCATAGTGTACACTTACTGTAGACATCTTACATATACAAATAATCATAATTGATAAAACCATCGAAGAGAGTTAAACCACACTTATTAAACAAAACAAAAAACGAAGAGATAGACGAGTTAAAAACATGTATTTTGGATAATTATACTCTAAAGAGAGAATATAACATTTCTCAGTTATTACATACGACAAATAATTAGTTAAAGTTGTAGACAATCGCAGTTGTAGAACATATACAAAAGGGAAGCAAAATTATTGTAAAACAAAATTGTAAAATAAACGGATGATAAAATATCCTACGGTAAATATATACAATGAATATCACCTCGGATAAAAAATAAATAAATAAATAAACAATACAAAAATTAAATAAAAAGATAATAAATAATACATCCAATGATATGATCCTCAAAAGTTTTAGAGGAGAAAAGGAGAGACTGGTGCTTTGAGAAAGTCCAAAATACACCAGACGGAAGTGAGGGAAAAGAAATCAGGGGAAAAATAAATATCCCGGACAACAATACGTGAGGACCCCAGGAGCAACTTCAACTTGTCATTTTATGGTCAGCATTTCTTCCTTGGCTTTCTCACTTTCTATCGCTCTCTCTCTCTCTCTCTCTCTCTCTCTCTCTCTCTCTCTCTCTCTCTCTCTCTCTCTCTCTCTCACACACACACATACACATGCCATCGTCCCTTTGTGTTTTCTAGTCTCTATTGTTCTGTTATGAATACATGTTCTTCCTTCTTCCTCCCCTTACTATTCATTAACTTGGGCTATCATTCTGTATAGGTTGTTGTAGTAATGTAAATAGTCACGTCGTCTCTTGCCACTTGAGCTTCTTACCAACTTCAACAATAGATTACAGTTTAAAGGCCGGCTATCCTCTATAACATATTTATTACAGTATTTTACCTCTACCTGGAAATATATATGTCAAAACCTGAATAAAAGCTTATATAGAAAACATTGTAGAGGTAGGTGATATTAAAAATTCTGCTCAAACATAAAATGGGGGTATTGCATATGACTCAATCCCTGACTGTAGATATTTAAAACTTATTTTTATATCAGTGTTGATGATCATTAACAATATTTATCTTTGTATATTGTTTTGATTAACATTATTTAAGGGTGACCTTGATTATTGTTACCCTATTGTCTACTTTAAACACATATTGATCCATATGATTAGTTTTAGTAATTACATTATCAGGTGTTGGTCATGAAAAAAATACAATGAAGAGCAGTGGATGTTGGTGTATCGCTGATAAGGGAGGGAATTGAGTGGAAGCTACCTGTACTGCTGTTTGCTGATGATACAATTCTGATGTGCGATAATGAATGGGAGTTGCAGGGTCTGTTAAATATGATTGGAATAGTGTGCGAAAAACGGAATTTGAAGGTAAATGTGGGGAAGAGCAAGGTTATGGTCTTCGAAAGTGGTGAAGTTACAGAGTGGGAGGTGAAGTTGAACGGACAGGCTATGGAGATCGTCAGCTCTTTTAAGTATCTGGGCAGTGTGTTGAGTAAAGATGGGACTATGGATGAAGAAGTGCGGGAGAGGGTACAACAGGGGAAGAGGGTTGTAGGAACGCTGAAAACAGTAACAAGAAATAGAGTGGTCAGCATGGAAGTGAAGACGTCTTTGCATGACAGTGTGGTAATCCCGACACTGACTTACGGAAGCAAAGCATGGACGTTGGTGGAGAGACTCAGACCAAGAGTGAGGGGGGTGGAAATTAGTTACTTGAGAAGTGCGTGCGGAGTTACATGGAAGGATAGACAGGCGAATGAGGAAGTAAGAAGGAGGTGTGGTGTGGAGGTAGATGTGCTGGAAAGCGTGAAAGGAACACCTTGAGATGGTTCGGCCATATGGAACGTATGGGAAGCGAGAGAATGACTAAGAGGGTGTACGAGAGCGAGGTGGAGGGACAGAGAGGGAGAGGTAAACCAAAACAGAGGTGGAAGGATTGAGTGAAGAAGTATATGGATAATGGCAGTGCTGGTTGGGAGGAGGGGCGTCGATTGACTGGGAACAGAGGTGCATGGGGGCGTTTTGATTGTGGCCACTCCTTCGGGGATCACGGCGTCAGGCAATAGATAGATAGGTTGATAGGTGTTGGTCGCTTAATAGATAGCCATCTACAGTATAGCTGAACATAATTATACACACAATAACATACAGTAGAACAGTATGATTCGTATGCAGTTGGCCTTAGAGGCTTAGAAGGTCTGTGTGTCTCACATCATAATTAAACCGGTATTTAATAACCTTCGTTGCTTTATGGGGGGTAGGGTTTATTTGTTGGTCTATTTATCTATTTATTCTTTAGTATCCTCGCTATACCTCCATCAAGCTACAAAACACACACCATAGACCCCCCATTGAAATTAATGAGTAAATTTGTCGGTAGACCTCCACAAATTACAGGCTCGCTATCGCTCGCCTGGAAAACATGACACCTAAATGGCACGAACAATCCTAATAATAACAAATATATGGGATGAAATGTCATGAAATCGACAAACTAATGGGGCAAGCGTCTTAGAATCTCAACAATAATGAGGCTATAAATGAGGGATCAGTGGGTTCAGAGATCCAACCATCTCCCATTAAAGTAACTTTCAGTATGGTATGACCACAATGTGTTTAATGTGATGGCAATGATTACGTATAATGTTCAATACAACTAGCCAGATCAACTCTGCAAACATTGTTGACTTCATCTCTTTCTATCCCTTTCAGGATATGATGCAGCCACGTATATTCTACTCTAGTTACCATTAGAACATTGTATTCAGCTTAGGAGAAATGTAATGTGATCGAATGAGTTACAAACTATCTCAATCAGGATTCAGCCCCATAACTCCTCCATATCCTTTCTAACCTCATTATAATAACATATTGTTAGCCAAAATAATATAAGGACAGGTGCCACAGTACTGAAAGATTAACCCCATTTACTTCTTATGGGGCGGCACGCTCCTCGGTGCCACTAGAAGCGTAGTGAACTCTTCAATGGCTCTCCTCCTTTAATCTACTTGTGACTTTCATCTGATATAATTTATTTCTTTATTTGGTTTGCGAGCTGATTTCCTGCATGTGTCACTTTTGCTTCAGCTACCACATAATGTTTGTTTCCTTCCTTTCTGAAATCAATACTGTACCATTCCATGTTTTTGTTGTGTTTCCCTGTCGCTTCTTTTTAACTGTATGTGTTAGCATATCTAAATAATTGTCCACATTCCTCTTTGCTGTTTCCTCTAGCTCTTATTGTCTTCCATCCTTCCTCTCAGTAATTTCAAATCAGTTATTGTCTGTCCTCTTCCAACCCCTGTTGTCTTTTGGTTCACCCTTTTATTTTGGAATATTTCTATTTTCTTTGAATATGTTTTCCATCGATTATCGCACCAGTTTCCCGTTCTCCTTTCTCGAGCGGATTATTTATTACGGTCTATCCTTCATCATATCGTTTTCTCCGTTTAGTCTTATATTTTTCGTCTTTCGAATATTGTGGTCTCGCTTTCATCATTGTGACTCGCAACATAATTAGTATTATATTTGTTTTTGCATGTATAACAATATCCCTCTATTGATCAGTTTGTTCATTTCCCTGCTTTATCACCATATGGGTATCCCTTGTTCATGTATAGTTTTCTTTAATCAGTAGTGTCATTCTGTTGCTTAGCTTTACTTACTCTTTCGTTCCTATACCATTACTCTGCCAACCTATGTTGTCTGTGTTATCTTCAATTTGTTATCAGTGTCTGTCTACTCCTACGTTTATCAGTATAGTAGCCCACTCTACTTTTCATTAATGTGTTTCTTCATGATTTATCAGTCTTACTTCCCTTTTTGTTATCAGTATTGTCTCCAATCAACATTGTTTTCCGTTCTGCCTAATGCTTCCTGCATTTAACGAAGTTGTCTATGCTTTCCTTATTTGCAACCTGCCTAGTAACTTACTCCTAGATTGTTGATTCTGTTTTTCCCAGCCTGACTAGATACTTCATATTTCCAACTACCCGAAACCTTTCAACCCATAATATATGTATTTCAAGTAGGGCTACACCTCACTTCTCGCCTGCTTTCCCACGCACCTCCCCTCTCTGTTTACTGGCACCAGGGGTCATCAATATCACGTTACAGCTTGGCCAAGATCCCCTTCCCCTCCCGCTACCCCTGCAACACTGCCTGTTTGTCCTCACCTCGGTGAGCTCTGCTGGTTAATAATGTCTTCCAATCATATCTTCCTTCTAGCCTCGATGCATGTAAATTGTCTGCTTTCAGTCTTGCCTCGGTGTGGTATTGCCTGCCTTTTTCACGTTGTTAGCACCGTTTGCTTCCCATTCTTACCTAACTGTTTTACTATCGGATTCACCGTGTTCTTGTCTGATTGTCTTTAACCCATTCAGTACCAGGAACGTCCTTTTTCATCATATACTGGAAACTATTAGACGATTTTATTCAGCTTAGAAAGGATCCCTAGCAATAATAAGGTTTCAAAATATATCAAGCAACCTTTTTAACTACCTCAGATCCTTCCTAAGCTGCAAAATATTGTCTAAATATAGCTAGACTAAAATATAACGCCCGTTGCTGATACTCAAAGGGTTAATGCATTCCGTGTTCTGCATTGACGTCATGTTCTTCTACTTATTCACTTTACTGATGTACTATTCAATGACGTACTAGCCATCGATCAATACTATATTTAGTTTCGGAAAGACCTGTGTCAGTCAAACCGTTAGTGTTCTTGCCCTCTTATTTCTACATATCAATCCTATGTTGAATAAAATGTTTACGTAAGCCAGAATATATCCGCATATGTATCAGCAACATACTGTAGGGAATAAACTGAGTACAGTTGCCTTTATATGAATATTGGCATAAAGTCTTCCTATCTATTCCATTATCTAGATTATTCGATTTACACTTATAGATTAATATAAAAGTTATGTATAGTATTTCCTGTATCTTCCCATCCTCCCTCTGTCTGTCTCTCTCTCTCACATCCTCGGCTGGCAATCTTCCGACTACCCAGTTTATGCTCTCTCTCTCTCACAACAGGGATATTGACAATGCATTAACCCTATTTGACCCGAGAGAGAGAGATTTTGGAAATTCTCCGTTTCGCTCCATTAATGTGGAGATTTTAAGACGTTCTACCCCATTAGTTTGGTAATAATATGAGGTTACAACCCATTCAGGTGATGATTTCTTCCAGGCGAGTGATAGCGAGCTTATCTATCTATCTATTGCCTGACGCCGTGATCCCCGAAGGGATGGCCCCGAACGAAGCGCCCCCATGCACCTTGTCCCCAGTCTGTCGACGCCCCTCCTCCCAACCAGCAATGCCTTCATCCATAGACCTCCTCACTCCATCCTTCCACCTCTCCTTCGGTGCACCTCTCCCTCTCTGTTTTTCCACCTCGCTCTCGTACACCCACTTAGTCAGTCTCTCGCTTTCCATACGTTCTATATGGCAGAACCATCTCAAGTTGTTCCTTTTCACACCTTCCAGCACATCTACCTCCACACCACACCTCCTTCTTACTTCCTCATTCGTCTGTCTATCCCTCCACGTAACTCCGCACGCACTTCTCAAGTAACTCATTTCCACTGCTCTCACTCTTGGTCTGAGTCTCTTCCCGAACGTCCAAGCTTCGCTTTGCTTCCGTAAGTTAGTGTCGGGATTACCAAACTGTCATGCAAGGAGTTCTTCACTTCCATACTGACCACCCTATTTCTTGTTACTGCTTTCAACGTTCCTACAACCCTCTTCCCCTGTTGCACCCTCGTCCTCACTTCTTCATAATTTACAAGAAATCCGCCTTCAGCAGGGACATATTTTATATATTCAAAACTGTATATATTATAATATATTTAGCTCGAAAAGAGTCTCGTTGGGCTATTTTTTAAATTTGAAGGAAGTCTGGGAAGGTGTTTTAGTTAGCCTAGGGGACAAAGTTAAAATGAATTGCTCATAAATGGTAAAAATAGGCACAATCCTCAATAATAATTACTCAAAATATCCTAATAACCCGTAGCTGTCGGGCCAGACAATGTTAAGAGAGAGAAGTAAAGTGCAAACAGTTTCAAACAAAAAGGATGCACAGATAACATTAAAAACTTTTGTAGATTTGAAAAATGATAGATAATACAATAATTACGACAGCGAAACGTAATTAAGAACTGTTTATTGCTGAAGAGAGTGCAAATAATCTTAAGAAACTCTCCAGTCACGTAAATGGTAATAAATATATAACAAGATAATTTGGACCACTGATAAACAATGGATGGACAATTTCATAGACAGACATATCGCAAATATGCTTAACCAATATTCTGTTCTGTCTTTACTAAAGACGCTTCTCATCATAATTCGGAATATAACTCAACCGATAGATGAAACTGAACAAATTGGTAATAGCGTAATGGAAGTATTAAGCTACAGTAGTTGAGTTACTTTAACGTAAATATACCTCCAGAACTTTATATGTTCTACGTTGAAATATTGACGAATATAACACGAACAATAGAATCACAAATGACGTATATATTTAATGGGTCTCTAAAACAGGGAATAGTACCCAGTGATCAGAAAGCTGGGGTCATTACGCTTATACATGATAATAACAACAAATCCAAACCAAGTTACTACACACTAATTCGTCCAACATCACAATGTTTTAAATTGCCAAAGAGCATATTTGATATCCTGGAACAAAATAAGTCAAAGATAGTCAACAAAGGATGAGATAAAATTGGTCATGTTTAGCAACCTTGGTTGAGTTTTATACACAAATCTTTACGTGCATTGACATAACTAAATAATTATTTTAAACATGTAAACACATTTGATAAGATGGTATATCGAAAATAACTACAATGAAGATGATATTCATTATAGGTTAAATCTATATTTGGAAACATTTTTGACTTACAAAGAAAGGGCAGACTGTGGTAATACAAGGAATGGGAAACATAGTGGGAAATAGTGCATGGAGTACGTCATGAATCGGTCCTGGGACCAAATAGACTCACAAGTTTATAGAACTAGGAAACACTTTTGTGATAAAACAAGTCACATGCACAACAGTCAATTGAACAATACAGCTAAATGGTCAGACAGATAGCAGATGCCCTTCAATGTTGAAACAATCAAAGTATAGCTAGAATGAACAAGAAGTTGCCAATAAACATTAGTAATATGAATACGAAATGAAAACCCTGGAACATTGAAATTACAATACCACTTAAATACTTGGTAAAATTAGTATCTACAAGTAAAAAAATAAAAATTAAAAATTTAAATTAAAACAAATTATAATGTGTTTCAGGTGTACACAAAGCAAATAGAACATATTGATGCAAAACCCCATCTTCAGTACGACGTGCAGCTTTTGTCCCCTTTTCTAGACTAGGATATTGAGTGATTTGAGCCCGTACAGCGTCGATCAAGAAGTTAAAATCATCATTGGTAAATATAAGATCTTACGAAAGACCAAAACAAAATATACTTGTTTTCACTTACAAAAAAACATAAATTAAAGATAAGATACTTTAAGGCTTTAATTAAGATATTTTACATACACTATTCACAATCAATAGCAAGTCTATGACACGTGGAAACGGAAACGGAGTTAAATTCGAAAGCAACACAGAAAATCTAGATGCCACAGGGTGTTTTCTTCACATACAATTTGGTAAATTGACAGGAAAATAGGAGGAAAGCAAAATAATTAACGGCTTCAAAAGGAGGAGGCTGGAGTAATAGAGAATATTACAAATATTGTATTACTGTTGTCCTATGTATACATTTTACAAAACATATTTTTCACTCTGTTGGATATTTTTTTTCCTACCACTGATTCATATATATATATATATATTCATATATATATATATATATAAAGGACTCACATAATGTGAGTCTTACATTATCAAATAATGCACTATCTATTTATAGCGGTGCCTTTCTTTTGTCTTGTCTTTTCTGAACTGGCTGTATGATTGCTTTATATGGGTGAGATCACTGACTTTTGACATATGTGTAAGAGAGAGAGAGTCAGAGTCAGAGTGCCTGGGCAAAGTGAACAAGGTATCAGCTGAGACGGTAATTAAATATAATTATTATCATAAGACGTTACTTGTATAGGTGTGGCAGTATGCAGAGGAAGAGGGACATACTATGAATGAAAATATCTGACACATTGATGACATATTTTGTAAAATTGATTTCAGTCATTTACAAATTGATCATTAACGCCTTAAGAGCGGGTGGTGTGTATTTTACACCATACCGCACAGCGGATTTTTTTTACCCTATGTTTCCGTGCTCATTTTCATGCGCGTAAAACAAGTATCTATCCCTGAAAGGGCATAAACAGAGCTTTCCAATGACACCTGAACCATCCTTGTACGACCGCTGGTTCTCTTGCAACGATCGTGCAACACAAGTGCAAAAACCCTAAAATAAGGTAATTTCCGTACATAATTCCCTGTGTAGCGAGTGAGAAAGGGGGGAGAAGGGTGGGATACAGTTCAGTAGGTCCACAGTGGTCGTGGGGAGCGGTCATAAGGTTACTATGCTCGTCCCACTGCTCAGCTCTCTCTCTCAGCAACATTACGTGCTGAAAATGGCACTCGACAGCTGTCGTGCACCGCCACATAGTCCAAATTTATTTCACTCGACATATGTTGCGCGCCGCCAGTTAAGGGTTAAACAGTGTACCAGTTACAGTACTTTTGCAGGCGATTATACCATTTAGTAGTTTTCTATTGGGGCTTAAGCTGAACATTTGCCCTAATGAATAGTAAACATGTGTTAAAGTTTGTGATGTGGTCTGGCGGACTAATGGGAACTTCCGAGGCTTTCATCTGTTGAGTCCCTGTGGAGCTTTTGAGCCGTGTTGTGACCTGTGTTGATCTTGTTTTGGATCCATGTAATGTATATATAATTTGTTCAATATCATGGTAACATTGATGTGAAGCTAACCTTACAGAAACAAGGTTAATAGATTATAATAGATACATAAATACAGTACCTAGGAAAATACAAATGTTTAACTACATACAGATTGAATTTAGATTCGAACTTATTGATGTACTCCTAGGCATACTTATAGTGCTTTGCCTGTCCTTGTATTGGTTTATGTATAAGGAATTGAGCTTTACCTTATGAAAGATAACCCAATCGTATCTAATAAAATATATTCATGCTTATTCATAGATTAAGCAAACTTTTGTATATTCTGATTTTCTTTGGGAACATATAAATACCAATCATTCAGTAAAATTCTATGCTAGCGTCCTTTTAAAGTCTCCCCTCTCCTTGAGTTAAGAAAACATAAATCATAAGGTACTTGTATCAATTTGTATATGATAGTTTTGTGTAGTATTTGTGTGTTAACAAATATTATTTAAATCAAACCCGTTTTAATTTAGATTCAACTTCCACCTACAAAAGAAACAACAACAACAAAATTATTTGCTTTATGAGAGTTAGCTGGATTACTCTCTGCGTAGTTGAGGCACAAATAGAAACAGTTGGGGCAGCCAGGCAAACGAAATATAAGTTCCAGCAACTCCATATCATATGGCTATGTGGCCTCTCCTGGGTACTGCCCTGCTCTATTGGAGTCTACAATCTCCGCCAGTATGAACTAAACCACACATATCGAAAACAACTTCATTGTAAAGACGGACAAGTTTCCGTCGAAAAAGCCGTGCCTTTAAAATATATGTTGTTTTAAGAAGGGGTGGTATACACTAGGGTGGAGTGAAAATTTAATTTTTGTATTTTTAATTTACTTGAGTGTGGAATAGTTGCCAATGGGCTTTAAAAACAATCATGTGACATTATAATAAACTTGAAGCATTGCTTGATTGTGATTTTAATATATGGCATATTTCATGTTTTAACGATCGCTTTGCCCATCATGAGTCATCCAAGATGCTGGTCTTTCATGCATGTTTATGCAAATAATTAACAGCTTAGATTGCTGTAGACTGTTTTATTGCAATTGTATTGCAATTGTATTGCAATTTTATAAAAAAAAAAATCAGAATGGCAATTTTATTGCAATTTTATAATAATTGTTTTTTCCAGAATGGCAACTATTACGAGGGAGAAGGCGGCATGTGTGATTTTTGGCTCGCCACGCGAGATACCCACAAATGTTCTTCCCACCTACGCTGATGTAATGAAGGCTTACATCCATACAAGACAACAGCTGACAACGAAGAATGACAAATATCCACCGTTCGCCGAAGTATCAGAAAAAGTTTGCGTTGATGTTGAACTTGTTTAGGAGAAAGCGTCTCTTCCGACCGTGACGCATGGACGAGTGATTGAAACGCTCAGACCGTACAACGAGAAATACAAGAAGGTCTTGAAACCATACAAGGCTCGGAAGGACAACGGCAACTACAAGCAACAACTTGAACAGTTCAGAGAAGACGCAGATAAACTCTTCGACATTAGCAAATGCATATGTGTAGATATCGTCGTGAGCTATAAGTGCGAAAGAGCGGACAAAGTACCACTCAAAGAAAGAAAGTTTCTAGAGGACCAGAGAGCAGCCAGAAAGATGATTATAGGAGGCATCAATTTGGTGGAAACAACAAAGCTACAGAATAAAATATCCAGGAAAGAGAGTGAATCGAGAAGAAACAGCATTCACCAAGAACAATGGAAGCAGCAATTCAATTCTGGAAGCTACAACAAGGACGACAAGGACGATGACACCGACAACAGCGACGAAGAATACACCCGATCTAAGTCACACTGTAAACCTGATCTATCGACACCGGAGAGGAAACGACAAAGAATGACGATGACTGTACGATTACCATCTTTGGCTAAAGCGTGCGATAGAATGGGCGTCTCAGATCGAGCAGCAGCTGTTATTGCCTCAGCCGTGCTACAAGACATGGGAATTGTGTCTCCAAAGGACACCTCCAAAGTCATTGATCATAGTAAAATTCGCCGAGAAAGAAGTAGAACTCGTCAAGAACTGACAAAACTAGACAGCAGTATGACAGACTTGCCTGGATTGTACTTCGACAGTCGAAAGGATAGAACGACGAAAAATGTACGAGACGCCGCAGGACATGGCCACCGGGACAGAGATACAGAAGAGCACGTCAGCATCAAAACAACATCAAAATTCTCGTCACATTCATCATCCGGGTCTACACCCCAACATGGTTCGCCATCAAGACACAGCCATCATGCAAAGATGGAGCCAAACATATGCACGGGATGATGGTGAGAACATGGTACCTCAGCTCCTCTCTAAAGAAAGTCGTCGACCCGGTGATTCGGCGAAACGGCTTCTGCGGACACCCCGAGAACGTGCTATTAGCCATGATCACAGATGAGCGACCACATATAAGGGAACTCGGACTCAGAAGAATCATGAAGGCAAGATCACATGTGTCTGCAAACAAAATCCGCAGGTTTCGAGTGCCACCGCTCAACCTCGACGCGACCGAATACCAGGACATGGTCGATTGGCAGACTTTGACTGTGACGGAGCCTCCTGTTACGATGGATATGACGGGCAACGAATTGAAGGACATGATCTCTGCTCAAATTTCACTACGTGTCCTCTTCCCTCGTTTCCCTTGTCACACACAGGCGGTGGAAAGATGCGTGAAGCTAGTTACCGAATCTTCAGCTGCTGTGTGTGGCGAGACGTCCCGCCATGGATTTATTCGGGCTCGCGTCGCTTCTCGGCAGCTTATGCCGAAACTTGAGTCTAAACGTGACTATAAATTCTGAATTAACCATGCATGCATAACTCAGACTCTATTGTTAGCATAATAGTGAGCCTATCTATCTATCTATCTATTGCCTGACGCCGTGATCCCCGAAGGGGTGGCCACGAACGAACCGCCCCCATGCACCTCTGTCCCCAGTCAGTCGACGCCCCTCCCCCCAACCAGCACCACCTTCGTTCATGTACTTCCTCACTCCATCCTTCCACCTCATATTCGGTCTACCTCTCCCCCTCTGTCCCTCCACCTCACTCTCATACACCCTCTTAGTCATTCTCTCGCTTTCCATACGTTCCATATGGCCGAACCATCTCAAGTTGTTCCTTTTCACACTTTCCAGCACATCTACCTCAACACCACACCTCCTTCTTAGTTCCTCATTAGTCTGTCTATCCCTCCATGTAACTCCGCACGCACTCCTTAAGTAATTCATTTCCACTGCTCTCACTCTTGGTCTGAGTCTCTCAACCAACGTCCATGCTTCGCTTCCGTAAGTCAGTGTCGGGATTACCACACTGTCATGCAAGGACTTCTTCACTTCCATACTGACCACCCTATTTTTTGTTACTGCTTTTAGCGTTCCTACAACCCTCTTCCCCTGTTGTACCCTCTCCCGCACCTCTTCATCCATAGTCCCATCTTTACTCAACACACTGCCCAGATACTTAAAAGAGTTGACGATATCCATAGCCTGACCGTTCAGCTTCACCTCACACTCTGTGACTTCACCCCTTTCGAAGACTATAACCTTGCTCTTCCCCGTATTTACCTTCAAATTCCGTTTTTCGCACACTGTTCCAAACTCATTTACCAGACCCTGCAACTCCCATTCATTATCACTCATCAGAACTGTATCATCCGCAAACAGCAGTATAGGTAGCTTCCACTCAATTCCCTCCCTTTTCAGCGATACACCAACATCCACTGCTCTTGATAGTATTTCTTTCATAACTCCATCCATATATACAGTAAACAACCACGGGGACATCACACACCCCTGTTTCAAACCAACATTCAGGTCAAAGAACTCGCTCTGCTCACTCTCCACACGTACTGCCGCCTTTGCACCCTCATACATGCTCTTCACTGCTTTCAGCAACTTGCCCTCTCTCCGTATATTCTAAGTACTTTCCACAAACCTTCTCTATCCACTCTGTCATAGGCCTTCTCCAAGTCCATAAAGGCAACATACACCTTTTGTTTCTTCTCCAGATACTTCTCCACAACACAATTCAGGGTAAAAATCTGATCTACACATCCTCTTCCCTTCCTAAAACCTCCCTGCTCGTCGCCTATCCATTTTCTCCGTTCTCACTCTCACTCTCTCAATCACTACCCTACTGTATACCTTCCCTACTACGCTTAGAAGACATATTCCTCGGTGGTTACCACACACTCCTCTTTCCCCTTTGCCCTTATATAGGGGGACTATTATGCCAGTCTTCCAGTCATCGGGTGCACTCCCCTTCTCCCATGCTAGTTTGCACATTTTCCATACCCATTCTATCACTATCTCACCACCATTCCTCAACATTTCCCCACACACTCCATCTGTTCCTGGTGCTTTCCCCAACTTCACTCTTTTCATGGCTTCCCACACTTCTGACCTCCTGATCCCCACCTCCTCCTCCACTACTTCTCTTCTTCTCCCTCCCATACCATATCCAGCTATGTTTGCTGGCTCTTCATTCCTTTCATTTAGCAACTCACTGAAGTACTCCCTCCATCTTTCGACTCTCTCTTGCTTCTCAGCTAGCATTCTCCCATTCTTATCTTTCACACCCTTACTGTTTCCCTTGCTACCTTCCCTAACTTTCTTGACTTCTTTCCAGAACAGTTTCTTACTCTCCCTCCATTTTACACTCAGATTCCTTCCAAATTCCTCATCTACTCTTCTCTTACTTTCCTTCACTACTCTCTTCACCACCCTCTTACTCTCCACGTACCTCGCTCGTTTCTGTCTCTCGGAATCTTCATTCCCTCTGCTACCCAACCACTCTCTATATGCTTTCTTCTTTTCTTCTTTTCTTCTTTTCTTCCAATAGTGAGCCAAATTAACTAAAAATATATAGTCTGATGTTTACTTGTATTGTAGGTATTTTTGTGTAAAATCGTATATTATTGTAAACTTATAACGTCTGGTGGTCGATCAAAAACATTTATGATTTTATTAAACTTGTTTGCATATTGTTCTATTAGTCCATTGGCAACTTTTAAGACCTCAAGTAAGTTAAAATTCACAAAAACAAATTTGGGGGCCATTTTCACAGCACCCTAGTATACACTGCGAGAGCTCTGGGGAACCCTGATTATTGTAGTAGCGGTAGAATAGTGAGAAAGATGTAACATTGCGGCGAAGAGAGAGAGATTGCAGAGAGATGGTGAGTGGACGTGAGTTAATGAGACGGAAGGCTTTCTTTTCTACTTTGTCTCGAAGAGCTGTGTGAGAGGATCCTCCCCACACTTGAGAACAATACTCAATACATGGTCGCACTGTGCCCCTATACAAAACAAGAAGCTGCGCAGGGGTAAAGAACCCTGGAGAGGGTTGAGCACACCCAACTTCTGGGAAGCTGTTTTAGCAAGAGTGGTAATATGATTTTTCCAAGAGAGATCAAAAGAAAAAGAAACACTGAGAATGTTGTGAGAAGATGAAGGGTTTATTTCTTTGTTGTTGAAGAGTAGGTCATAGTTTTCTGGAAGGGTGTGACTAGTAGACAGATGGAGAAATTGAGAGGGACATGTGTTGTCCCTCTAATATTCTAATTTGTATATACACCTATATTATATTATACTGCATTAACCATAGTATTATTGTAAAACATTCAATAACAATTATATGTGATATGGGTAACACTCCTTTCTACTTGTTCAAAATATAATTACATAATAGTCTGCAGGTTCGAAATTACACCGACTGTATAAAAACGGTAACATTGTTAAATCCTAAAGGTCTTTCTTATGCCGAATAAGTTATTAAATGAAAGCCATAATAATATGTTAATGACACCATGGGAGTGAAGGGTTAACGGTGATGAATATGTAAGATACACAGGTTAAACTTTCAATACTATGAACCAATGAAATAACGACCATGATATGGAAGATATTCAACCAATTGTAATAATAATAATAATAATAATAATAAACGGTTTATTAAAGAATGGCAGCCTCATGAGCTGAAAATACACATTTTACAATTAGTGGATGAACATGAGATGTACAGATATGAAAATTGTGTGTGTGTGTGTGTATTTACATAATTGTATTTTACAGGATTGAGATTACTCTCGTAGTGTCCCGTTAGCCTTTAACTTATCATAATTTACTTTAAAAGCTTGAATACTTTGTGCACACACTAGGTCATTTGGTAACTTATTCCACTTCTCAAACATTCTATCTGGAAAACCAAACTTCCTAACATCCTTCCTAGCTCTCCTCCTCAACAGTTTATAGTCATGTCCTCTCGTCCTCCCCACCGCTGGCCAAACAAAATTTGTTTGATCAATATATTCCTTTCCGTGAACACACCTAAATAAAGCTATCATATCTCCCCTCTCCCTTCTCTGTTCAAGTGAGGGAATCCCCAGGTGACACAGCCGGTCTTCATATTGTAAGTTTTTTAACATTGGCACCCATCTTGTGATCACAAGCTGAATTTTCTCGAGCTTACTTATGTGTTTTTTCATGTGTGGATTCCATACAACCGCTGCATACTCCAGGCTAGGCCTTAAAAACTGTGTTATTAATATCTTCACCATGTCTTCATTTAGGAATTTAAACACTACCCTAATATTAGCCCACCACGAATATGCCTTATTTACCAAGTTATTGATGTGGTCACCGGGATCTAACCTCCTGTTCACTACAACTCCTAAGTTGTAGTCTTCTCTGACTTTTCCAACCTTACATCGCCCATACTGTACTCCCCATGGGGTCTTCCCTGGCCGTCTCCCATCTCCATCACGTGGCATTTATCAATGTAGAACTCCATTTTCCACATTCGGCTCCATTGATACAGCTTATTGATATCAGTCCTCCTGGAGCATTTTACAACAATTGTTATCAACCACTTTCCTTACTAATTTTGCATCATCGGCGAACATATTAATATAGCTGCTAATTCCAAGAGGCAGATCATTTATAAAAAATAAAAACATCAATGGGGCCAACACTGAGCCCTGGGGCACTCCACTTATCACATCACTCCATGATGAATATTTACCTCTTATGATGGTTCTCATTTTCCTCCCGGTTAAGAAATCCTTCATCCATTTTAAGAGTCCACCAGTGATTCCTCCACACATTTCAAGTTTATATAGAAGCCTTTTATGGGGTACTTTATCAAAAGCTTTTTTGAAATCTAAAAATACACAATCTGCCCATCCGTCTCGTTCTTGCATAATTTCAATCACTCTATCGTAGAAGCTCAGCAAATTTGACACACATGACCTATTCGACCTAAAACCAAACTGACAATCCGATAGTAAATGGTTCTCCTCGAGGTGACATATCCAAAATTTCCTGAACAATTTCTCAAGCAGTTTTACTACAACACTAGTCAAAGACACGGGTCTGTAGTTATTTGCATCTTCTTTCGGTCCTTTCTTGTATATCGGTACAATATCAGCAGCCTTCCACACCTCGGGTAGCTTGCCTTGGGACAAAGATTTTGTTAAAAATCTCTGTTATGGGAAAGCTTAGTTCCTCTGCACATTCACTCAACATCCACCCATAAATCTGATCCGGCCCCATAGCCTTTATTTTATTTAGGTCTAACATGCAGTCCCTTACTTCATCCCTTCTTATTATAATATCTTTCATGGGCATGACTGGTCTCTGTATTGGATTCTTATAAGCATCATCACCATCATTATTTTCTTGAACAAACACCGATCGAAATTTTGCATTAAAAACCTCACCCATTTTTTCCTCCTCCTCAAATATTTGCACCATTGTGAACGATCCTTTGGATCTTTTCCTTCACTTTAGTTCTCTTATTTATGAATCCATATAATATGTTGGGATCATCTTTGCTCTTCATAACCACCCCTCTCTCAAAATCCATCTCCTCCTGTCTCCTCACTTTGGTGTAGTTATTTCTTGCTATTTTATACCTCTCGTAAGATTGATCACTCTTGTGTCTTCTATAGCGTTTCCATAACCTATCACGTTCAACTTTAGCTTTATAACATCTAGCACCAAACCAATCATTCTTTGCTTTAGGAAAATCCTTGGCTATTGGTATGTATTTGTCAGCACCTTGTTTGCATATGTCACAGAAGGCTTCGTATTGCTCATTAATAGCATATTTATTCAATACTCTATCCTCCCAATTAATGTTTTGGAAAAACTCTCGCAATTTGTTGTATCTTCCTCTGGGATAATCCAGCCGGTCTTTCTTGAACTCCTCTTTATTTGGTAATAAGTCATACTTCAATATAAAATTAAAGTCTAATACGACATGATCACTTTTACCTACTGGTGGTTTATAACTTACCTCAAATATCTCATTGGCACATCTCGTAAAAACCAGATCTAATAATGAAGGAGTATCACTCCCTCTCACCCTTGTTGGCTCTTCTATGTGTTGATGCAACAGGTATGTTGTCATCAACTCTAGTAGTCTACATCCCCAACTGTTCTCTCTCTCAGGACACTCTAAAGTTGACCAATCAATATTCCCACTGTTGAAGTCTCCGGTAATAATAATACTTTTGTTCCTATCTTCTGCCTCCTTAATAACATACTCCACATTTATTAAAGTTTCATTCAGCATTGCTTCGTGTTCCTCACTGGTCCAGGCTGCAGTTAGTGGCGGCACATACACATTTACTATTATAATTCCTTCGTTACCTCTCACTATTTCTGTTGCTACTATTTTTGAAGCAGAACCCACCTCTTTCATCTGCAACTCCTTTACCTTAAGCTCCCTCCTTGTGAATATCAAGACCCCTCCTCCCATTCTCCCAACTCTATCCCTCCTCCATACATTATAATTTTCACCTGAGAGTATTTCATTTCTTATTTGAGAATTTAATTTGGTTTCTGTTAAACATAGAACATGTGGTTTGTTTATATTAATAACATCTTTTATATAAAGAATTTTTGATAATAACCCATCTACATTGGTGTAAATTACATGTACAAATTCATTCCCTGGCAACCCAGTTACACCTCCTCTTCCCCCGTTTGCTCCTGGGATGGTTTGTCTTTTTGTATGTACCATTTCCGTATTTGCAGACCTACGACCCGGAAGAAAAAAGATTCCTTCTCTTCCTCAGTTCGTTCATCATTTCTGTTATTTGCTTCTTCAAACTTAGCTTTCAGTAGTTCTCTATCCTCTTTAGAAAAGTCTCTTCTCACTTTAATAGACTTAAAAGCTTCTACATCATTTATCTTTGGACCATTTTTAAGTATGGTTTCCGCCATCTGACTATTCATTAGCGTAATTTTAATTGGTCTGTTCTTTCCCTTTTCGTACTTACCAATTCTTCTATATTCCATTATCTCAATTTCCGTACCATCCTCTTCAAGTAAATGCTTCATTGTGTTCCTTATACAATTTAGCTCATCTCTGTCCCTTTCTATCCTCGATTTTATATCTTTTTCTGTGTGGCCGAATATTATCACTGATTTGTTTTTGTCCACTGTGTCACGAAGCAATTTCTCATTTCTCCGAATAACATTCTTCACCTCCACATCGAGTTTACTTTCCTTTGTCACCAACGCTAATTCGTTTTGAACTTGTTTTTCTTTGACAACAATCTCTGTAAAGCTTCGTTTTATTTCCTCCTTACAAATCTCTACTGTTTCATTTGTTTTGGCTATGTTTTGTATTTACTCCCTGTTTCTGTCTTGAATCTCGTCATGAGGTGTCTTCATCCTCACTACTTCCTTTCGTACTTCCTCTATCACCTCTTTACTCTTTACCTCCTCCATGAATTTGTCCTGTTCTTCCTGCCTAGCTTCTAGTGAATTTAGCAAAGCCCTAATTTCCCTACACTCCTCTCCACTTTCCTTATCTTTTAATTCCAAGCTGCTATTTGTTTCCACTATCGATGAAAGTTCAGTTTCCAGTACCGAATTTCGTTGCTTCACATTGTCAAGATCGAGCTCCAAATTTGACAAGGTCTGTTTCAATATCACTGACTCTTCTTTAGCTTCCTTCCACTCCTCCTCCAATTTGGTGTGTGTGTGTGTGTGTGTGTGTGAAGTAAAATTGAAGGGACCAGAAGGAAGATAAATTGAGTAATCGATGGAAATATGATGAATGAGAGAGGGGAGAGGAATATAGGGCACGGGATGATAAAGGTGCTTGGTGAGAGAGAGAGAGCATGGAACACTCTCACTCTCTCTCTCTCAATTATTGCCTCCTCTCTCATTTCTTACCCTTCCATTTCTTTATAGCTCGCTTTTTTCATTCTAGCGTGAACACGTTTTCTTCTACAATTCTTCTTATTTATTTGGTCTTTCCCAAAAAATAGTATATTTTGTTTATCATAGTTTTGCATAATATATTTTTAATACTGTTCATCTTTCAAACATAATGGTTGTTTATCTATAAACTACTTTCTTCTTTTTCACCAAATTATGAATGGTGTTTCAATTGCAAATCATATTGTTTACAGGTCACTTAGTTATATCTATTTTAGATAATTGATTTTACTACTTACTGAGTAAAGTAACTTTTCCGTGATGAGACATACCCCCCCTCAAACTCCCTTATACATCGACACATTTAATACTGATGTTCTCATTCAATCATTTACACACACAATATCATACAATGCCTTTTACTCCACCTCCCTCCTCTCCTTCCTTGCTTAATTCCACTCTCCATGTTTACCTGTGGATGCTTGTGCCTGAAATAGGTGTTAACAACCAATATTACCCTCCCTACCCATACGTCCACATGTACATTAGTCTAATAGTCTCATCCACCTATGACTGTACATCCAACCTTCCCATCAACCCAGCTAATCTAACCACCCACTTTTACAACCATATCTCTAACCTAAAACTCGCTCTCACATTATATTTTCAAATTTCACCATGTACGCCTTAACACTTGCACAAAACTCCTGTTTATCTCTTTCCAATATATCGTCTATCAGTGTATAAACCACTCAATTACACACGCCTGTATCCCCAGTTACATTCTTGCCCACACAATCCTCTATCTCACAGGTTTATACTCTCTAACGCGCTCCTTCCATCTATTACTTACACAAACACGCACACACGCGACAGATGATATATCGTCAAAGCCTAGCATCATGGTGAACACTCATATTTACTACATGTGATCACTCATTCACCATTCTCTACCTTACCATGTTTTTGGTTATGTGGTGCAAATTCCTTAACAGTAATATATTTCATATTGCTATGTACGCTTAGCCCGTCGACTAAGAGTAACATGCAACCCTTTCAGTATTATGACACTGTGTCGTGCTGGGTAGAACGTCAGCTGCATTGACCTAACAGATGAGCGTAGGTAAAGTAAAGAGTGGGTTACAGTCCCATCTAGAGCATCAGGGTTAATAACGCTGATATAGGGTACATTATACCATGGTAACGCTTAGTCCACAACAAACACAACTTAAACCATTACTGTGTCACTATTGCCACCATCACCAGATTCACCTTCTTACATTGTATATGTTCAAACCCTGAGGTAGACCCAGCTTAACACTTATTTTCTTTCATTTTCCAAAATTCTGTTTTCAAGGCCGGTCCCTCAATCGTTCGCCTTACTACCTTCCACGACCCCGCACACAAATATATCGCGGCTGTAACTAAGCGGAACTAGACAACATCATCTCTGAAATGCCCACCAACCAAATCGAATGAGCGCATCTAAAACGTGTTGACCAAAAGAGATGAAATAAGACAGAGGAGGTTTCGGGCCTAACTTGCAAAACCAGCTCAGGGATGTAATGTTAGCTGGAAGGACGGTCAATTAATGTTTTTTTTCTCGATATTTTGCTTAGGCAAGGTTAAATAAATTAGTTTTGCGTAGGTTAGCTTGGATTGAGATTAGTTAAACTATATTAAGTTGGGTAGGTTATTGAAGTCATTAATGGTTGGAAATAACAACAATCACACATCCTCTGGCTTTCTACATTAGTGACAAGTTTGTATCAAGTGAATTTGAGCTAATAAACATTGTAGATTAATGAGAAAAAAAAACTAATTAAATCAATGTTAATGAGAATTTGCAAAGGTTGTTCAATGAATAAATTAATAACAATAAGTTTCCATTGCAGCACAATTACAGCCGTCTTAGTATCACGAGAAGAACTATAAGGAAGTAAAGTTGTACGTTTCAAGCAAGCTCGTTTTCTACGTGCAAGAAATTGGCATTGGGCAGGGCTGTCTGCAGCTAGTGTCTTTCCAAATTATAAGAATGGTAAATAGCTTATCAAGGTAGCTTCGATTCAAAATACCTGGACCCACAGAGATTGAAAAGTTGAAGTCATTGGGAGGAGGAAAGATGAATGAATAAAAATGCTCAATGCTTTCCCGGTGATCATAAAAAGGATTATGAAAGTATGTACTCCAGTGTTAGAATATTAGACATAATAGGAGTAATAATGGGCTGATAAGGCAGTTGCAACTGTCATATCCCTAGGAGGGAAGGTATAAACCGAGGCAGCTCTGAAAAAAATGAATCGAGTAGTGTATTGCCAAAAGGTAAGTAAAATAAGATTAGAGACAAGTTAGTTAGAGGATGAGAGTTGATAACACGAAATACTATTGAGTCCATCATATTGAGAATAGTTCCACGTGAGGGACCAAATGCAAGATGCATGGGCACACTCCTCGTGCAGAGCAAATGTTTCCTAATTGAGAAAACCTCAGGTGTGGGTTGAGGACAAACTGTGTTTGCAAGAATTAAATATGGTTATTCGACGAGAGATCATACGACAAAGCGATTCTGAGTATACTATATAGGCTAAATATGATGCAATTATTCGAACATTATTGGAAATAACGCATACTGCCATTTGTCATCAATCTACTCGCTTATGACGAGTCCTGTAGGCCCTTGTAGTATAAAATGACGCATTATTTAACGTTATTCTGACTATCATTACGCAATTTAACTAGAATATAAATTATTTATGGTAATATAAAGATAACTAATATAAGGTTTACCCCTTTGACCCCTTCGGTTGCTTTAATAATTCCTTAAGCTATATAAATCGTTAAGTTGTATCAATTACACAATCTAAACAGACGTTACATCATTGAAAAAGTGAAATATCTCCATCCTTGGTTAACATTTGGTATTAACCTACTATCATTCATAAATAGGTCGTATCTGAATATAGCCTCACACGAATTTGTTGCCTGAAACCCATTAACTCTATTTCAAAATGTTGATATTGCTCCCCCGTTAACCAAATCCCCCAATTCTGTACCAGCTAACATTACAAGCAAGACGACAGGCATTAGATTCAACAGGAAAACAAAAAATACAGCAGTTTCAGAAATATTACTTGAACATAGTTGCAATACGCTGCAATGTAGCTAGTTAAAATTTGAGTGTATGTCGGCCTACAGTACCTCACTACACGTACCTAGTTTATATCGTATATAATCTAGCTATTGATTCAATTAAGTTTTTGTATGTTTCCATTTACACAATTATATTGTTGTTTTCATTGAACATCATAAGCTTGGAATTGGACCATAGTTGTAAATTAAAATATTTCCACATGATATCTTCAATGCACCCAAAATTTAATTATGGAAAAAATAATGACTCCGAACGGAAACCTCAACCTTGAAATAGCCATATTTCAAATACACCTACCACCATCTGAATCCCGCGGCGGTACTAAGTAAAACGGTACAAGCACGGACATTTGGGAGATTATGGTCGAGAGCCTATTATATCACTGCTTGTCTTCCAATTCACGATGCAGGAACATTTTATTGGAAATGTGAGAACTCGCCCATCTTTATTAAATCACCCTATGACTATTCTTGCATTAAATATATAATATACAAACAGAATTATTAATCATAGTTTACATTTTCTGCATTTTGTTACATTCGAATCAGGCAATGCCGACAAAAGCTATGGATTGCAAAATTTGATTTATTCTTAACAAAGCAGCTTCAATTAAAAGTTTGCCTGCGTTATCGTTGTCGTACATCGATCAGTAGATAGTATAATTAGTATTAGATATATAATTAGTATAGTAAATCCATAGTTTCATCAACATATATGAAAAATACACTGTATTGATATTACGATCGCAATGTGTACAAATTCGACTTGTGTCCTCTTAGTTTATGAATATTCTAAATGTATTCTTAGGAATTGCAATATTTACCCATTTACTACCGGTGACGTCCTTTGCAATGTATTCTGGCAACTGTTAGACGATTATATTCAGCTTACGAAGGACCTTTAACAATTAAAAGGCTATGGACTGTTCCATTAAATCCTTTGAGCTACCCCAGATCCTTCTTTTACTGCACACAATTGTCTAAATATAGCTATAATAAAAATAAAAAGACGTCGCCGTTGCAGAAGTGGTTAAATCCAAAAGCTATCTACCATATAAAGGGCACTTTCTGTGAGTTTGTCTGTCTGTCTGTCTGTCTGTTTGTTCAGGAACTACTCCCTCAGGTTTCAAGATGGAAAGCCCATACTTGGGGTGCCAAAATATATGTTATGCAGGGGGGGGGGGGGGGGGGGGTCAAGATAGACAGCCCATGCTTCAATTTGCCCCCGGCCAGCGACGGGTACCTCAGCTAGTAAAATATTTATTTTAGGAAATTTACATGTTTGTGGAATTGTATACAAAATATTAAGAATGCCAAAATAAGAATGCTAATTTATTTTGCTTTGATGTGTTATTGGAATACGGCTAATTGAAAGAACTTCAATTATCTTTAATATGAGTCAATACAATGGTCTCCTTGCCAGTACAGCCAGTGTTTACTTCATCACAATAACGTTCACCAACATTACTGCCCTGGGACCAACCTTACAAGTAGTTTCCAACTATTAGCCCTTTAACTTAATTACTTTTTTTACTTCTTCATTCATAAATTTATAATTGAATGAGAGAGAGAGAGAGAGAGAGAGAGAGAGAGAGAGAGAGAGAGAGAGAGAGAGATACAGAGTGTATGTATAAGTGTGTTAACAGTTACATGTTTTCATACTGACTATAGCAAGTGTCACACTATGCCGATTTAAGTGCCGACCCCCCACGACTTAAGGGTCGGGAGTAGGTCTTTGCCTACATCGCCGCGCGACGTGGGTGGGCGCCAACTCAAGAGAGCCGTCGGGAGAGGTCGTCAGGGGCCTCAGGAAAAGTTCGACATGCACAACTCTCATGAGCTGAGTCGGCGGCTAGTAAATTGATCGGACGGGGACGGTAGGCGGGTGGCGTCGGGCGGCATCCAGTAGGCATCAGTTTGTACAAGGGAGTCGACCTGTCTGCGTCAGACGCCGCTTATAAGGTAGGTCGTCGTTAGGCAGCGACCCGGTAACACCCAGGTGGCTTCATAGGGGGAAGGCATACCGTGAGTCCGCGACCTGGCAACGTCGCACGGGGCATCATTGATAGATTTTTTTTTTTTTTTTTTTTGTAAGCTTGATAGAGGTCTAGCGAGGAAACTAAAAAATAAATTAATATTTAAATAAATAGACCCCAAAAATCACCACTGTCCCCTTAATCCGATCCCATCAACGAGTGACTATCTATAAACCCTTTCAATAGCGGTGGCGTCTGTTTTGCCTTAGTTCTGCCATACTTAGACGATTTTATGGAGCTTAAGAACGGTCTGTGGAAGTTAAGAGAGATAAATGAGAGGAATGGAGGTCTTGTGATTGCCACAGGCCCTACGTAAGCATAATACAATAACCTAATAGTTGCCAGACTATAACGAGAAAGACGTCACCGGTATTGAAAGGGTTAATTATAGATGGCCTTCTTTTACCAATTACGCAAAGAACAACTTAATTAACCCTTATTTGGTGGGGCCCGACTTAAGGCGGTCTAGAGAACCATGGACAAAAGAGCGGGGCCCGCCTTAAGTCGGTTGCAATTTTGAGCACATAATTGGCTCTGAGAGAGAGTCCGAGCGGTGGGAGGAGCGTAGGTTGACTCTGACCGTTCGGCACGGCTCCCGCGCCGCGACTGGGCCCCACTCCACACACATCCACACTCACTGCCTCCCTAGACAGGGAATTATGTAAGGAAATTACCGTATTTTAGGGATTTTTCCTTCGTGTTGCACGATCGTTGCAAGACAACCCGTAATCGTAGAAGGATGGTTCAGGTGTCATTGGAAAGCTCAATTAACGCCCTTTCACGGATACATAATTGTATTACGCTCTTGCTCTTCTTTATGCATGAAAAAGAGCATGGAATGAAGCTCATTTAGGGTAAATATGCCCGCTGGGCAGGTAGTAGAAGTTATTAACCTAGCCGCTCGTGGAGTGTTAAGGGGAGATGGGCATATTTATTTGCTCATTTTTGGATCTTTTTATTACGTTTTTAGTTTCCTCCCTATACTCCTAGCTTAATACCCTCCCTCCCTTCACACACACACACACACACACACACAAACGTCGCCTCCGACGGACCGGTTTGCATCGGTCGGGGTCAAGTGTGACGGAGTAGGGGTTCAGTGTGACAGGGTGGCTGTCCATCGCCGCCGTAGTATCTATCGGCGCCGCCCTACTTCCTATAGGCGCCGCTCGTCAGGACCATTGTCGCCAACCAGTTTGCGCGCTACTGCGCGTTAAATGTCATTACTTAACCCTCTCCGACATATGACGCGATTTTGAGCCTATTGGGGATACTTTAAAGCCTTTGTTACCATCAGGGGTATTTAGAAAACTTTAGTTTAGTTACTTCAACCTCTGCAGTTGTCTTTGAGTTAGCTGTGGGCAGATTTTTTTTTTTTTTTTGAGGTAATTATAGGAGTGAGAGAACTCTATTTCTTATTGCTAATCTGGCAACCTCTGCGTCATAAATGCGTGAAAGGGTTAATAGACACACGTGGAAGGCTTACAATTATACATAGGATAAGATAAGGAAATACAAACTTCAGACCATAATTATTGGGCGATGAGATGGAGGAAAGTGGGTCCTGTCTTGGGGGGAGGAGGAGGCTTTACAGTTCTGCCAGTTTTAACATCGCTACATTATCGCTAGATGTGGAGGTATTGACTTAAATCTAGCAGCCATTTTTTCAAATCTAGAGATATTTACTATGGATATTTTGAAAATTTCAGACATTCTAGTCATATTACATTGTAAAATTTGCAAAACAAACAAACCAAAACTCTTTAGAAATTGCAGCATTATTCTAACATTGTTTGACTATGTATCAACATGGTAGCGACTTTTGAGAAAGGATCTAGCGGTGTTTTGTGGTGATATTCTGGGGACGGTGGGAGGGAGGTGGTGGTTGCAGTGTTGCCAGTTGTAACACTACATATTACCGCTAAATGTAGAGCTATTTACTTCAATCTAGCAGCCATTTTTGTATATCTAGAGATATTTACTAGGGATAATTTGAAAATTTCAGACATTCTAGTCATACTACATTGTAACATTTGCAAAACAAACAAACCAAAACTCTTTAGAAATTGCAGCATTATTCTAACATTGTTTGACTATGTAGCAACATGCTAGCGACTTTTGAGAAAGGATCTAGCGGTATTTTGTGGTAACACTTAGGGTTGAAGGAGGGTTAAAATACGAGTCACACGGGCAATTGCCAAAACTTTAAAGGTCCATATCATTGTTATTAAACTAAGCATTTGGCAAAGGGAGGAATTGTTAAAAACCTTAGCCAATACTCTGCTATTCACCAAAAATAAATTTGAATTATCATTATAATTTGGTAGGTATGTATAGGTAGGTTGGCTAAATAATTGGTGGAATTTGTAGGGACTCAAACTGTTTTGAGAGAGTTAAATACAAAAAAATAATAGATCTGAATAATAAATTGACTATGTTATTAAGCAAAACTGGGGGATGGGTGGAAGCCTATAGACTGTAGACGGTAAACTTTGTGTGGGTAGCGAATATGGTTTTAAAGTCATTTAAGAATAGACAGTTTTCAATGCTGCGGCCAAACTATTCCACCCATTTATATTATTTTGATATCAAAACGTTCGGAATCGCGAGCTTCACCCAACTATGCAAACATGGCTTTGGTCATCGGCATAGTTTTAAAGATGTGGAATTTTAAGTGGAATTCGAGGTTTTTTCAAGATTGCCGGAAAATACCCACGTGCAAAAGCAAAACCTTCTCTATAACATTTGCGGAGCATTAGTAGTGGAGTCCATATGCCAAAGCCCAATCATTTCCTATGAGTGGGAGAGACGGTATTTAGGCGTCAAATGTTTCGGGAAATCGGCTGCCAATGACCTGTTTGGCCGCCATGCCGGATATTTAACTTATCAAAAGTTGCCCAACACAAAAACGCACCTTTTGTGAAAGTTTGATACCGATCCAAAAAGCGGTTCTGGAGTTATTGCGTCAAAACCGGCATGTAAAAAGAATTTGGATGAATAAGTGGGTTTAATGATTACATTAGGGGTTCCCCGTAGGGGTGGAACCCCTAATAATACGAATGTATTTGGAAAAAGGTGTCTAGGGGGTGTTTTGTTTTAAGTTTGATGGAGGTCTAGCGAGGAAACTAAAAAACATATAATTAAATTAATAAACAGACCAAAAATAAAACCCTACCCCCTAAACCCATATGTATTTCGTCAGATCTGACTCACGCTCTTTGTTTGTCTCATCCTGCCTTACTCTGCCTCACCTTACCAGTTCCCACCTCTCCCTGCCTTACTAGTTCCCACCTCTCCCTGCCTTACTCTGCCTCACCTTACCAGTTCCCACCTCTCCCTTACTTACTCTGCCTCACCTTACCAGTTCCCACCTCTCCCTGCCGTACTCTGCCCAACCTTACCAGTTCCCACCTCTTCCTGCCTTACTCTGCCCCACCTTTCCCTGCCTTACTCTGCCTCACCTTACCAGTTCCCACCTCTCTCTGCCTCACCTTACCAGTTCCCACCTCTCCCTGCCTTACTCTGCCCCACCTTACCAGTTCCCACCTCTCCCTGCCTTACTCTGCCCCACCTTACCAGTTCCCACCTCTCCCTGCCTTACTCTGCCTCACCTTACCAGTTTCCACCTCTCCCTGCCTTACTCTTCCTCACCTTACCAGTTCCCACCTCTCCCTGCCTTACTCTGCCCCACCTTGCCAGTTCCCACCTCTCCCTTCCTTAGTCTGCCTCACCTTACCAGTTCCCACCTCTCCATGCCTTACTCTGCCTCACCTTACCAGTTCCCACCTCTCCCTGCCTTACTCTGCCTAACCTTACCAGTTCACATCTCTCCCCACCTTACCAGTTCCCATCTCTCCCTGCCTTACTCTGCCTCACCTTACCAGTTCCCATCTCCCTGCCTTACTCTTCCTCACCTTACCTTTTCCCACCTCTCCCTGCCTTAGTCTGCCTCACCTTACCAGTTCCCACTTCTCCCTGTCTTAATCTTTTTCACCTTAGCAGTGCCCACATCTCCCTGCCTTACCTTACCAGTTCCCACCTCTCCCTGCCTTACTCTGTCTCACCTTACAGTTCCCACCTCTCCCTGCCTTACTCTGTCTCTCCCTGTCTGGCTGGTAATGTCACACGCTGTTTGAACGTCATTACTGTTGGAAGAGAACACTAGCCTATTGTGCCTCAGTTTGTTACATACAGAGTTTTCAGAAAGTGGAGCATTCAGTGTGTTCAACTGTGTTCACGGTTTGTAATCGTGTTCAGAGGATAGTATGATCAGATTATGGTGTACACAAATGGTAGTATGTTCAGAGTGTGATGTATTCAAAGTGTGGATTATTCAGAGTGTGGAGTGTTCAAAGTGTCCATGGCGTAGGGATGTGGTGACCCCCTCGCCCGTCACTTTTGTGGCGCAGGTAGCCCCTGGAGGTTGGGACTGGGAATCCCACCTCCAGAACTTACTCCCACTAAGATATTATCAGCAAATCTGTTCTCGCTGATCTTCCCTGCCCCTTTAAGATAGGGCGGGTTTGGCTGCTGAAGAACTGGAGTGTACAGAGTGTGATGTGTTCAGAGCTGGGTATGCACATAGTGGGGTGTGTTCAGAGTGGGATATGTTTAGAGTGCTGTCGTTTAAAGAGATGTGTGTATGAGGTATGGTGTGTTCAAACGGGTGTGATCAGAATGTGGTTTGTTCTTAGGGTATATTCTGAGTGTGGTGTATTCTGATTGAGACTATGATGTGTGATGGGTGTTCATTTTGGCCAGATTGTGGAGTGTTCAGGCTATGATATTTTTCAGATGATGTTTAAGAGGAGATGGTTGATTTTTCTGGTCCCCCTTCTCCCTCATGCTTAGCCTCATTAGTTATCAGATTTTAAGACGTTCAACCCATTAGTTTGTCGATTTTTACGCTTTTCACCCCATTTATGTGTCAATATATTAAGACCTTTCGTGTCATTTAGGTGTCGTTTTTTTCCTGGCAACCGATAGAGAGCCTGTAATTCAAGAGGAACCGGCCGTTTCTGTACCGAAAAATGTACACATTTATCTACAAGGGAGATCTTGGGGGTGTGTTTTAAAGCTTGATGTAGATCTAGGGAGGAAAACATAAATTAATATATACATGGATAAATCGACAAGTGAATATACCCTTCCCCCCTTACTTTGCTTGCTATAGCCGCTGTCACACGAGCCCTTTTTCCGGCAATTTTCGATGAGCAAGTTTTTTCTCGTAATGTTTTGACTTTTTCACATTGGAATCGGAAACTAGACTGAATGTATATGATGCTAGGTGGCTGATTTCCGATATAATTTGAATTTGGAAGCTGCCAGAATACAATTGCCCGTAAAAATTGGCGGAAAAAGAGCTCGTGTGACACTGCCTTAAATACAGGCGTGGTCCTGAATGCCTGAACCCCACCTCTATGGTATACAGTAAATATTGATTGATATAAACTGGTTGTTATATGGAGTGTTCAAAGTGCTTCGTTGGTGTATCATAATTGCTGATCCAAATACTTATGAAGTATTCCTGTCCTGTGGACATGAATTTCGGAACAATTTATGAGGGGACATTACCGATACCGGTACATAGACAAATTGCCTGATACATTTCCTGAGTGACAAACATCACATTATTGGGCTTCACCTCTTAATGTTCTCTGCTTTATTTTATTTTATTATTTATTATTTTTGATTTTCTGTTTTTATCGTCAGGATTTGATCAAGTATGTCCACCACGACTGCATGAGGCACGTGCCAACACAAATAATGATAATGAACTTCGGTATAACAATTGACTCTTTTCATTCATTTATGTACTTTTCCTTTCACAAATTAATGCTAGGGCTGGATTTACTATCATGAGGGCAACTGTATGGTAAGAAGAGTATCGTGTCTCGCCTCCACACCATTAACTTCGATTGTCTGGTGAACAAAGCCTGGCCACTACACCATTGTGTAGGTGTGTTAGCTCTATTCGGCCCGAGGGATATCTTTATTGGGCCTCCCCTGTTATGTTCCATTAGTTTGGCGATAACAAGTTGCTTCACTCCATTAAGGTAACGATATTTCTATCGAAAACTTTACACATTTAACTTGAAGTAGTTCTGAGTGGGAATTTCTTAGTTTGAATGAGGTCTGGGGAGGCTGATGAGACAAACTAAAAAACATCGCTCGAAAATGGCAAAATCAAGCAAAATCCTCAATAATTATTAAACTAAATATCTTAATATCCAACAAGACGTCGGACTAGACAGTGTTAAGGCCAAACAACGCCTACATATATCATGGAGAACATGAAATTAAGCTTGAATAGAAGTTATAATATTGTTGTTATATAGTGAAATATGTTCCTGTTTCTCTGTAATTCTAGTTTGTGTACAGGAATTACCCCTTGAGCATTTTGGTAAGTTTTGGCAGTGTATTCTGGCTATCATTAGACGATATTATTAAGAATATGAAGGATATAATTATGGAAGTCAGAGGGTTAAGTGAGATAGTGTTTGCCCTTTTAATGCCCACATATCCTCCCTAAGCTGTATAAGATCGTCGAATGATAGCCAGAATAAACTGTCAAAATGCATCATGATCCTCAAGGGGTTAATTGGAGGTCTTCATTGATATTTGTTCCGATTCTTAGGAGTGATGGTTGTAAACGAGGATTCATGATCTATTACAAATCCTTACCAAAGCTAATACAAATAATGGCCTGCAAAGTAAAGCAAGCTGAAACATACCTACATATCTACTATAGGCCTTTTGGTGAAGGTTGAGGAATAGGTACCCATGAGTACAGCAAATCACTACCATTATTCAAGAACAACCACAGTTCATCATACATCCAATATATTACTTGTTCATATGCGATAGTTTTCATAGGCAAAAGTACCATATTTGTTTAGATAGCTTTAATGTACATATTTTCTTAGGTTCCTGACATCCAAAATGAAGAAGCCAATTAAGAGTGTATATTGTCTCACCATCATAAATTTGGACATTTTCTGTTGCAAAACAATCAACCAAATTAATGATATACTTAACCCAGCAGCTACGGCATGACTTTGGGAAGGTTCTGTAAGGGAGCTGCATTTTGCCTTCAGGAAGCAGGATTTTGAAATGTGTACAAAAACCACACCAACACCAAATTTTGTGTTTGCCTTTTCTTGGACAGATCATATTACCACTCATGCTAAAATAGCTTTCCAGAAGTTATTTATGTTAAACTGTTTTCATGGTTCTTCACCCCACACTGTATAAAGGTACTATGTGTTCTGTATCAAGTATTGTTCGCATGTGTGGGGAGGTTCCACACATACAACACTTCTCAAAAGGGTAGAATCATGAGCATTATGTCTCGTCAACTAATTTCTTCTTACTAATCCCCAACAATCTCTCTCTACACGCTGCGAGGTTGCATCTCTCTCACTCTTTCACCACTATTACGTGCAATAATCAATGTTCTTCAGAGCTTTCTCAATGTTTACCTCCTTCCTTACTGGGAGTGGGAGGTACCTGCCTTTCAACACAACTCCTACCACTATTTTGTCCAACTCTCTAAACCAAGAGTGAATCGAATTTCCCAGCCTTTCTCCTACTCAAGAATTAAAATTTGGAACTCACTCCATTAATCTGTCGTTCCCTCATCCTATGACTTAAACTGCTGCAAACTCTGTGTGCCCAGACATTTTTACTCTAACGTACCTTGAATTAGTTTCTCTGTCACTCTTTCAACATTGGGACACTTGTTACAGGTAGGTTTGCCTTATTTCTCCCTTCAATTAATTAGAAACAAATGTATTAGACGTTAACAAAAACAAATAGTATTTAACTTACAAAACCTGTTGTGCACGAATCAAAACTAAAAACAAAACAAATAAATAGTAAGAGGAGGTGCAAATAAATAATATTTGTATATACTGTAGTTGTTAGCTACCTACCTATAATATAATATTTGTATATACTGTAGTTGTTAGCCACCTTCCTATAATATAATATTTGTATATACTGTAGTTGTTAGCCACCTTCCTATAATATAATATTTGTATATACTGTAGTTGTTAGCCACCTTCCTATAATATAATATTTGTATATACTGTAGTTGTTAGCTACCTTCCTATAATATAATATTTCCCTGGATACACAAATATGCATACACACACACACACCTGCGCGCATTCAACAACTCATAAACTGATACACAAATAAAATACAGACACACATATGAAAGACAAACTTCGTAAACTCTCTTTCTCTCTCTCTGTCTTTACAGTATCTCAACTATCACAGCACTGCAGATAATTGTGGGCCTATACAATAATATATTTATAAACTGTAACGTTGTCTTACCTTTGATCTTGGAGTCATGTCCGTAACCTGGCTCAGAGTGCACTCCTGGCATCCACGGGCACCTATTGGGTAGAATGATAATACTTGTAACACTTTATACACAAGGGAAAGGCTTGGTTACATTTTTATTTTTTTATTTTTTAAGAGACAATGAACGGAGGAAGGAAAAACACAGATAAAACAAAAAGGTCCATGTGCCTAAAGGCATCCTCCATTCATAAAATGTTTGTAACAACTGGATTTAAACATTTGTAGATTGTAAGTTTGTGGAAAGCAATTCGAGGGAAGTGAATTCCAAAGAGTAGTAGCTCTGGGGATAAATGAATTCTGATAAGCAGAAGTTCTGCATTGTGGAGGAGAAAGTGTAAATTCATGGGCGCTCTCAGCTGCCCTAGTTCTACGGGGAAAGATGTGGAGAGGCAGCATAATTGAAGCAAGTTCCTCGGAACAATTGCTGTGAAAATATCTGTAGAATAATGCAAGGGATGCAACGTTTCTTCGTATGGATAATGTAGGAAGGTCCTGTGTGATTGCAGGGTTATTGATTAATCTAATAGCTTTATTTTGAATTTTTTCCAACTGCCTCAATGCAACCACTCCACTTCCACCCCACAGAGGTGAACAGTAAAATATGCAACAAACTAAGAAAAAAGTGTAAATGTTTATGTATTGTACAGCCGTGATCATGAATACTGTAAAATATCTTAATGATAAAAGCATGAAGATAACTATTGATTACTGAATCTTTTGCTCACATCACACAGACAATTTTTACCCCGGTTGTGTAGATTTAATAATGAAAAAAGCTAATTTTGATTATTCTCGACCTTGTGTTCAATGACCAGCTCTCGAGAGTTAACTTTGGCAATGAGGCACTGAAGACTGAGGACAAGTTCTGCTACTTAGTAGATACCATCTCTGCTAATGGTGGGGCTGAGGCCGTTGCTATCCCCAGAATGAGATGCGGCTGGGGAAAGTTCAGAGAACTGTTGTCACTACATACCATGAGAAGACTCCCTCTCCCCTTCAAGTGCAAGGTGTACAATTCATGTGTTCAACGCGCAATGACATATGATTCAGAAACAGGTCCTGTCCAAGCGGATGATATCAAAAGAATGGAACGAAACTAGATGAAAATTGGGAGATGAATGTGTGGGTGAAGCTGCAAGATAGGATATTTAGTGAAGAACTAAGGATAAGGTTAGGTATGAAGAGTATCAGTGATGAGATGCATACTAGCAGGCATGCATTGTTTAGACACGTGGAGAGGATAAATGAACCAAGTTGAGTGAACGGAACGTGAAGGGATCTGCACTAATGTGCTAACCAAGAAAAACGTGGAATCAGACCTTGCGGTTTGATCTTGAATCGAAGAACCTGACAAGTGAGGCAGCTCTGAACAGGGCTGCCTGGAATGCTGCCATTAAAACTTGAAACTGGAACTGCACTTCGTGTGGAGCACTCGGTTATTAAATTTGCGCATGTACTGTATATATGTACCGGGTATGTAATAACACCATCAATACTGAAAAGTTCAGCGATTTCACAGGACTAAAACTGTATTATGGCAGTAGCTTAGTTATTTGTTTGTTTATTATGAACAAGCTGCCGGGACCTCCAAGTCGGCTTGGCACGTAGGCAAGAATTCGAAATTCCCCAATCATACTTTTACTGTAGGCTAATAGAACAATGGCAAACAAAATATATAAACTTAAGGTATTCATTGGTTTGTTAAATTATATCTCTATGGTGTTCATTTGTAAAACAATATGTGACTATAATAGCATAATACAAATTACCTAATAACCTTCAGATCTGCAGAGCAACTACCAACACCCGTGAGATAGATTTTGATCGTCTTTAAGCTCAGTTGATGTGAACTAAGTTCTCATTTCCGTTTACATAAAAGTACGGATAGTTTTGTCCACGACGGTATGTGTGTGTGTGTGTGTGTGTGTGTGTGTGTGTGTGTGTGTGTGTGTGTGTGTGTGTGTGTGTGTGTGTGTGTGTGTGTGTGTGTGTGTGTGTGTGTGTGTGTGTGTGTGTGTGTGTGTGTGTGTGTGTGTTAAAAAAGGACTGAAATGACAACTAACAAATCTGGAGGAAATATAATAAATATATTCAAATATAATGGTGCCCATCCATTTCACCGTACAATCTTTTAATTCCCCTGCCAATACTATATAGTAGTCCATTACCGGTCCCTTCTCCCGCCTCCCGCCTGGGGCATTACCATATTTATCTATCAAGTACAGTTATGGCCAAAGATCAGTCATGTGGGTATACCGTGTTCATAAAATACAGTACCGTTATTGTCACCAACAGACTGCAATTGTTTAGTATTTACAGACATCATTAATGCAGTCAATGCCAGTTACAGTTTTCACTGATGGTGTGAAATATGAATGAGATAATCTAATCTAGCATAAATGTTGACATTTAAATGACAAGTAAATGACAAGTTCGTGTATAGAGTGAAACTGAAAATGCCATTCGGAAGAAATTAATATATAAGTAATTAAACACTTTCATAATAGAAATAGTTCTATCTATCTATCTATCTATATACTCAGGACCAATTCCCACTGTTCCTATTGTTATTTTCATTTTCTATTTTATTCTATTTTATTATTATTTTTCCTTTTTTCTTGGGGGTGGCCGACTCAAGACAGAGCAAGAACAGGGAAAACACAAAAACAACATAAAACAACGAACATAGATAAAAACACAAATTCACACACATCTAGGTCACCCAGGAGAAGACCCAGAGACCAGGGTCACCAAGGTCGCTCCAGCACTCCCCCGGCTCCCGACCGCCCGGACAGGATCCGATCTCGGCAGGCAGACATGCCTGTTGTGTTTGTGTTTTCCCTGTTTTTGCTCTGTCTTGAGTCGGCCACCCCCAAGAAAAAATGAAAATATAATAAAATAGAAAATACAAATAAAAATAGGAAAAGTGGGGATTGGGCCTGAGCATATAGATAGATAGATAGAAAGACGTATTTCTATAATGAAATTGTTTAATTACTTGTATATTATTTTCTTCCGAATGGTATTTCCAGTTTCAATCTATATGTAATTAATTCTCAGCAACAAGTAAACTGTACTATCGCATAAAATTCCAAGGAAAGTATGTTGCACCAAAGCCAAACCTTACTCTCCGCTCTGCCTATATAGTATGTTTACAAATAAGGTAACATACAGAAAGAGTCGTCTTCGTTCTACCCAACAACAACAACAACGTTTTGACACCCAAAAGTATTACCAAATTCAAAGTTTTAATTGGGCGATTAAAACGTTCCTCAGATCAGGAGAAGCTTGGGCTTACGAGAGAGAGAGAGAGAGAGAGAGAGAGAGAGAGAGAGAGAGAGAGAGAGAGAGAGAGAGAGAGAGAGAGAGAGAGAGAGAGAGAGAGAGAGAGAGAGAGAGAGAGAGAGAGAACAACAGTGTATGAATACAATATAATGTGTATATAATTAGAGTACAGTAAATAAATAACTATGTGTATTGATGGTAATTTACCTTTGATTATGTGATTATTGGAATATCGTAATATTGGTTTACTGCTCCCAATATACCTATAAGAAGTATATTATGTTGAACAGTATAACAACTCTTTTCTTACCCATAATGTGTTCTAGTGTAGCCAGCCTAGCTGACTGGGTGTGATCCTGGCTAACTCTCTTGGGATTGAACTGGAGCTCGCGGATTTACAGTTAGTAAAGGCGGCACAACACTGGTAGTTTGTATTATCATTTATGTATTTATTATTATTGTTTTATTTCAGTCTCTAACCCGTTCTGGCTGACATGTTTTAAATAAATAGCATGCAGCAAACTCCATAATTACCGCCAGTAATTATGGAGTTTGTTTTGGAAGGCGGACCATAATGGAAATATAAAAAGGTAAGTATGATAGTGTACAAAGTACAAAAGAAATCAAGCAACAGGTCTAGTGACCCCTCTAGGCTGCTTGTCCTCCAAAACACTGCGGATCAAGTGTCCAATCAGTGGTTTAGAGTGTGTAAGGGATAATTGGAAAGGAAACCACTGCCTTGGAACTAATGTCCGTGGCAGGACTAGGAAGTTAGTAGGGAACAGATGGGTTAGTAACATAACACAGCTATAAGGATCTTTCGTATATCTGGGAAAATGAGAGTAATGTCTTAGCAATTTATAAACGCAATAATCCTTTGATGAATCATGCAGGTGTTGTTATGCGGGGAGGATTATATTACGGGGTAGCGGTCTGGGAATTGTTGCGTCATTAATATATTGATACTTTAAGGTCGAACTTACATTAATGATGCTGGAAAACTACTTCAGCATAACTCACATCCTATTCACTGATTGGAATCATTCTGTATTATATAATATAGCCATTTCGATTGCGTTTGGAACCAACATTATAGTGTATGACAGACTTGGAAGAAAGGCTAAAATCAGGAAATTAATGAGTGGCTAAAACTGCTTTGACATTACCAATTATATGAGAGATGATTACTCTAACGTGACCAAGCAATATATAGTCTGTCAGATTAATCAATGCCAACTGCAATGTGCATATCATGATAAGGTCATGAGCTCTTTATACAGAGAGTTCTTGCATAATATCATACAATATACAAATCTCCTGATATAACCACCCCTTCTCTCTCTCTCTCTCTCCCCCCCCCCCCTCCCTTCCCTCGCCACAACCCAGACAGAAGATATATATAGCAGAACATGTGTTCCTATTTTACTCTACAATAATAATAATAATACAAAACATTCTCCAACATTTTGTTAATACGTTTCCTAGGTTGTCTTTGTAGAGTCTGACTACGATAATATATAAGGTTTCCAAAGCGCCGATAAGTTTACCCTGGCAGCAGGACTGTGAGGAAGGAAAGAGCGTAGAACGAGAAATAGTGGAGAGAAAGGAGCAGTCACAAATCTTAAGACATATGGAGAAACGATAAAGGGATGGCTGAGAACTGGACAGAAAAGAATGAGAGAGAGATCTACAAGGAGTTACACAGAATAGTTAGTATCTCAGAAACCTTGCGGTCCATTCCGAGGATACTCGAAGTGGAAGGAGAGACACTGTTTAGTGCACTAAACTCTATATAGAGTGTGCACAATACTATCTACTCTCTTCTTGAACTGCTCTACTGAAGAACTGTTTACAACTTCGGAGGGAAGTTTGTTCCAGGTAGAACAAATCTTATTATTATGTGAAAGTGTCCACAGATACTAGTGCTGTCGAACCTTTTCAATTCTAATTTCCAGCCATGGTTGTGTGTTGTATTCATATTGAGGCTAAACATCTTGCTATAATACACATTGTGAAACCTATTAAGTATTTTAAATACTTCAATGAGCTGACCTCGTAGTCTGCGTGTGTCCAACGGAAAGAGATCAAGAGCTCTCAACCGGCCCTCATAGCTCATTCTTCTAAGCGCTGGAATAAGCTTTGTAGCTCTACCTTGTACTCTTTCTAGTCGCTCTATATCTTTCCTAAGTGCTGGAGACCAGAATTGAACAGCATACTCCAGGAGAGGCCGTATCAGAGCGTTGTAAAGTGTGAGGACTATTTACTTATTTCTATGCCTATACTTAACCCTCTCACGTTCTTGACGCAATGTTGAGCCTATTAGGGATACTTAAAGCCTTTGTTACCATCAGGGGTACTTAGAAACCTTTAGTTTAGTTATTTCAACCTCTGCAGTTGTCTTTGAGTTAGCTGTGGGAAGAAAACTAATTTTGGAGAGGTAATTATAAGAGTGAGAGAACTCTATTTATTATTGCTAATCTGGCAACCTCTACGTCATAAAAACGTGAAAGGGTTAAATTTACTCTTAATATAGCCCAATCATTTCTGAGCTTTCTTCTCTACTTCAATGCACTGCTTGGAAAACTTTAAGTCACTGCTAATCAAAACACCCAAATCCTTTTCCAGGTCAGTCACTTCCAGAGGCATTCCCAATAGTGGGACTTGGGGTTTGCTTGGCCGATATGCATCACCTTGAGAGAGCGAGATATAGATAGATAGATAGATAGAGAGAGAGAGAGAGAAAGAGAGTGTGTGTGAGAGTAAAAGTGCGAGAGAGAGACAGTGAGAATGGGAGGGGAAGGGGTGGAAGATATAAAAAGCGGTAAGAACTCTTATAGAGACTGGAATTCAGGTTGTGGATCAGTGTGTATTATGTACCACGAAAGAGTCACACTAACGGAGATGTACTGCAATCTTCTCACTGCTAGATTGTGAAATTTACACTCATTCCCAGATGTACTCAAATGCAGAAAGCACATTCCATAATCAGCATGGTCGAAATATATACAGATATGTGTTTAGAACGCTAATTACTTAGCAAACTGCATCATCACTTGCAACTTCAAGACAAAATAGAAAAGAAAGCCATTCGTCTCATCAACTCACGTCCATTACAAACAAACCTCTTAGACTTCTTCCACGATATCCTCAACCTCTACGATGAGAGTAAAGCTGTAGATATTATATACCTTGATTTTCAAAAGGCCTTTGACAAAGTTCCCCACAAACGTTTACTGCTAAAACTAAAAGCGCATGGAATACAAGACGGTGTGTTATGATGGATAGAAAATTGGCTCAGCGGCAGAAAGCAAGGACTAGTCATAAACGGTAAGGCATCTAACTGGACTAATGTAAGTAGCGGGGTACCCCAGGGATTGGTACTAGGACCAATTATCTTTCTAATTTACATCAACGACATAGATGAGGGTCTCGCCTGTACAATCTCAAAATTTGATGACGGTACAAAAATTGCAAATAGCGTACTCTCAAAAGAACAAGTTGACGATATGCACCACAATCTAGATAAGTTGTCATGTTGGGCCCAAATTTGGCAAATGAGTTTCAATGCGGATAAATGTAAAGTACTACATATCGGATACCAAAATGAGAAAGCAAACTATTCGATGAATGGCACTCAGCTTAAGAATGTAAACAGAGAAACCGATCTGGCAGTAACAATATCGAGTAACCTAAAACCGAGTCAACAATGTTCAGAAGTTGAGAAGAAGGCAAACAAAATAATTGGCTTAATAGGCAGGTCATTTGAGCATAAATCCAAAGACGTTATCCTAACCCTTTGCAATTCCTTAGTCCGCCCTCTTCTGGAATACTGCGTTCAATCCTGGTGCCCTTATTACCAAAAAGATATAGACAAGCTAGAACGAGTTCAACGTAGAGTTACCAAAATGATACCTAGCCTAAAGAACAAACCATACGAGGAGTGTCTTAGAGAATTAAATCTATTTCCTTTAACCCAGCGCAGATTAAGGGGCGACCTAATTCAAGTGTTCAAAATCATCAAAGGCATCGACAATATGAACTGTACTAAGTACTTCACTATCGACCAATCTAATTACACGCGGAGAAACGGTTGCCAAATTATTGGTAAATCTTTTAAGTTGCACGAATCTAAGAATTTCTTCTTCAATCGAGTTGTCAACTTATGGAATGGGCTTGCCCAAGACGTTATAGACTGTTGCACCGTTGATTCATTTAAACTTCGCCTAGACAATGTCTGCATCAAACCCGCGACTGATCGCGTTTGTAAATTAATTATTTTATTTTATCCCCCCCTCAGTTACTAACCCATCTCTCCCCTACTTACTTCCTAATCTTGCCACGGACATTAGTTCCAGGGCAGTAGTTCCCTTTCCAATGTTCCCTTACCTACTCTAAACCACTGTTTGGACACTTGATCCTCAGTGTTTTGGAGGACAAGCAGCCTAGAAGGGTCACTAAACCTTTTGTTGCTTGATTTCCTTTGTACTCCTTTTTACTCCTTTGTACTTTTGTACTCCACTCACCGATGCTCTGCAATCGCTTTCCCTCGTCACCGCCATGTGGCATCTTTCTCGCTATTCTACTGCCATTACAATAATCAGTGTTATTCCTCTACATAGAGTACATAGCACCCGTCTTGCAACACAATCCCACCCCTACTCTGTGCAACTCTTCAACCCAAGAATGAAACGATATTCCCAATCTTTCTTCTATTCAACAGCTGAGTTCTGGAACTCTTTCCCGAAATCCATCTTTCTCTCATCCTACGACATGAATTGCTTCAAACTCTGTGTGTCCAGGGATTTTTGCTAGAACATTTATTGATTTTGACCCTGTCTCTCTTTCATATTTGGGGGAGGCACTCGTCACAGGCAGTTTTACCTTTCGTCTCCCTCATCCACATAGGGAATGAGATGGAGCTGCAAAGATAGTTTGATTCAGTAGTTCTTTGGGTCCCATACTACTTAGAACACTTAGCTTGTGAGATATGTTCTTGGGAGTATATACCATACTGATTGGGTTGGATAATGTGGAATATATTCTTATGCTTATCTTTAATATTAATTCAGTATGCAGTGAAGCTATACATTTGGAAAAAAGAGATACATTTTGAACAGTTAATGCTTCGTACTTGTCAATGAAATAATTATTTTACTTATTATAATTACGGACCGGATGGTGTTCCACCTGTTGTACTCGAAAACTGTTCTTCCGTGCTGACTCTCTGCCTAGGCAAACTCTCTCGGCTCCGTCTATCCTCTAATGTCTTCCCTTCTTGCTGGAAGTTTGTTCTTATTCAACCTGTCCCAAATAAGGGTGACCGCACTCAACCCTCCAACTATCGTCCAATTGCTCACATTTCTTGCATCTCTAAAGTGTTTTTAAACTATTCTTAACTCAAAATTTATTAAGCATATATCTTTCTATAATCTACTTTCAGACCGCCAGTTCAGTTTCTACTACTGATGATTTTCTTGCCTATCTTACAAACTCTTGGTCATCCTCCTTTCGGGACTTCGGTGAGACTTGTTGTATTGCTCTAGAGTCCTAGACATATCGAAAGCCTTCGATAGAGTCTGGCACAAATCATTAATTTCCAAACTACCCCCCTTCGGTTTCTATCCCACTATCTGTGCCCTTTTCTCTAATTTCTTTCAGACCACTCCATAGCTGCAGTTGTGGATGGCCACCGTTCACTTCCTCAACCTATCAACTCCGGTGTTCCTCAGGGTTCGGTCCTGTCTCCAATTCTCTTTTAAATATTTATCAATGATCTCCTCAACTGTACCTCTAGCCCTATCCACTCATATGCTGATGACTCTACCTTACACAATTCAACTTGTTTTTCCTATCAACCCAGCATGCAAGCACTCCTAATAAAACATGGCGAGGCAATAGAATACCTATCTTATGATCTTTCAATTATATCCGATTGGGGCAGAGAAATACGTATTACTTTCAATGCCTCCAAGACCTAGTTTCTTCCTCTATCTCTCCATCACAATCTTCTACAATATTATCAACTATTCTTCAAAAACACACAACTCAACCCTTCATCTTCTCTCAACATTCTAGGCGTATCTTTTTCATCTAATCTTTCTTTTACAGATCATGTTACCACTCTGTCTAAAACAGCTTTCCAAAAGTTAGGTGTGCTCAACTGTCTCTGTGGGTTCTTCACCCCTGCACAGCTTCTTGCTCTGCATCGGAGCACAGTTCGTCCTTGTATTGAGTATTGTTTGCATGTGTGGGGAGGCTCCACCAATACCGCACTTCTCGGACGAATAGAATCAAAGGCATTTCGCCTCATCAACTTGCCTTCTCTTACTAGTTCCCTACAATTTCTTTCTACACACCGTAATGTTGCATCTCTTTCACTCTTCTATTGCTAGTACAACAACCAGTGTTCTTCAGAGCTCTCTCCCTTGCGGCGAGTGCGAGGCACCCACCTTTCAACAGAGTCCAACTCCTTTTCTGTCCAGCTTTCCAACCCATGAATTGGCAAATGTTCTGTCTTTCTTCTACTCAACAATTGAACTCTGGAACTCTCTCCCTCAACCAATCTTTCCTTCATCCTATGACTTAGACTGATTTAAACTTCGTGTGTCCAGGCATTTTGACTCCAATGTCCCTTGAATTTGGCTCTGTCACTCTTTTAACTTTGGGGGAGACACTCGCTACAGGCAACCTGCCTTTTGTCTCATCCATACACATCGGAAGACTAATAGAAAATTGACAATATATCCTTGTAATGAACCGTTATATTTGTTAGAACCTAACTCTCCTTTGCAACTTTAATGCAGGGCACTTGTTCACATTCACCACTTATCCTTTAATCCTCCATTAAGTGTGGCGCTAAAATGGCATGTTTTTACCAGCTATGTTAAGGCTGCGACACACGGGCATTTGTCCTAGGATTTTATGGACTCCCGGTGATTCTGGTTTTCACTTTTCACTCCATTGTGTTAGTTAGTTAATAAACTGTTACTGTACCGACCAATTCGGCATTTGTAACTGATTAAATTGTGCTTATGAAAAACTAACCAGCTATCTTTGCAATACACATTGTTTTGGATATGTTTGTTTAATTTCTGAAGTCTTCTATTGACGGTACTGCACAGTCTCTACTCCTACCCCATACTTAACCCCATCAGTATAATGACACATTTCTACCGTGTACTCTGGCTAAAACTAGATGATTTATACATATTAGGATAATCAGTGGGAATACAAAAACGTTAATACTATCTCGATTGGCCTTGGGGGAAGCATTATTAAAGGTAACTCAGGCAAAGAGGAAAGTAGGGTGTTGGGGGGGGGGGGGGGGGGGAGGTAGGTTGTAAATATAAAGTGAGTTCGCCGCAAGTTACTTCACCTTGTCCAATTTCGGACACAATTAATGTTGTGATATTTTTGATAATGCAACGCATTGTGTCAATGAATGTGGGTAGGATATTGAGGCTTCGAATACAACCAGGTCCTAGTAATGAAACCTACAAAGGAGGCGGTTTGGTCTATGATGTAAATCGTTGAATTAATTTAATTTATTTGACTATAGATTTGTCAATTAATACTAGAAGTGCAGAATATGAAGGTAAGACGAATATATATTAATACTAGAAGTGCAGAATATGAAGGTAAGACGGATATATATTAATACTAGAAGTGCAGAATATGAAGGTAAGACGGATATATATTCAGGACGTTGGTGTTCCCTGTCTTACGATACAGTATGGTGTTGAAATATGGACACTCAAAAAGTGTCTTGAATAAGCGGACCAACACTTCTGGCATTAATTACTTCATGGGGCCATGGACTATGGACTGCCATTGGTATAACCATATACGAGTGATAACTCTCTGAACAAGATCACATCATTGTAGGACAAATCAAGAGGATCAATCGTGTAAAAACTTACCAGGGAAGAAAAGAGTCGGAAGATGGGTGCCACTTCGAGCCACTACTATTTGATCTTGTATATGTAGACGTAGACAAATGTATATTATAATTAGAAGGCGGCGGAAACAGTAAAATGATAAAGCAAATTAAAACAAATACCTGTATATATAAATGCGGCTAGTAAATACCTAAACTAATATTAATACAATCAAATTATTTTTTGTGGCATATACTGTAATTCGAAGTACATACACAAATAAAAAGGGATGCCATAACAAAGTAGGTGACACTGCAACTAGAGAACAACTTGAGAACACTCAAGAAGCAGGATAGTAGAATAGGTATGAGTGTGACAAATACATTCTCTCCTTTGCGAGACAAATGAGAGGGAAAAGATAGTCAGGATAAGGGAGGGTTAGCCGAAGTGCCTGCTACCGACTCAGCTCCTACCGCTGACGCTGTGCTACCTACTACCACCACCACCACCACCAAGGGAGCTCCTGCCGCCGCCAAGGGTTTTCCACCTGCAGTTGCTGGATCCTCCCGAGGGAAAGGTAAGTCTGTGTCCTGAGAAGGTAAGTCTGTGTCGATTGTGGGCGACTCCATGGTAAGACATTTAGTTAGGGCTACCCGCACGAAACTTAGGAAGGTTGTGTGTCTGCCTGGCCATGGAGTTGGGAGGGTTTTAGAGAAGATGGACCATATCTTGGAAGATAGTGGATATAACCCCATTATCTGTCTCAGTGCCGGGAGTAACGATGTTGGTAAGGGTAGAAGTGAGGAACTGCTGAAGCAGTATCAGGATGTGTTTAATAAGGTTAGGAGGAAGGGAGGGATCCCGGTAGTACATTGTATCCTACCCAGAAGAGGAGTTCCCAAGGAATGGACATCCAGGGCGATTGGTATCAATTGCCGGTTGGAGAAATATTGCAAAGAAAAAGTAATACCATTCATTGATAACTGGGATAGTTTCTATGGGAGAGATAGGATGTATGCAAGGGATGGGGTTCATCTTTCACGGTTAGGGGTTTCCACATTAGCTAGTTCTTTAGATAGGGTGGTTGTGGGGTTTTGAACAGAAATATTGAGAGTGTAAAAGAGAGGTTAAATGGAAAATGTTTAGCGTCAGCCAAAAGCGATAAGGATATTCAGTCTTATGCTAAAAATTATGACTACAGTGCTAATGATAGTAGTGATGGTGCAACGGAAGATGGACATTTAGTTAGAAATAAAGGTAAATTAGGTATAAATCAAAAAAGTAATTTGAAAGTATATTACACAAACTGTAGGAGTCTGTGTAACAAAATGAACGAACTTAGAGCACTTGTTAGCAAAGAAAACATAGACATAATAGCGCTAACTGAAACATGGATTAACACAGAAACCAGGCATTTTGTATCAGAATATTAGATACCAGGATATAGTTTGTTTAAATATGACCGAACAAGTAGGAGGGGTGGCGGTATAGCAGTGTATTTTTTGTGTTTGTTTGTTTGTTTTTTATATGTGATTGAGGGAGGCAAAAGGCAGAACTGCCTATAGCGAGTGCCTCCCCCATAGTTGAAAGAGTGACAGGGCCAAAATCAAGGGACGTTCGAGCCAAGAGTACATTAAAAAGCTGTATTAAATCGGGAATTAGACTAAATAATTATAATGAAAGTGTTTGGGTAGAGGTTAACGAAGGTAGTGAGACCATAGTTATTGGAGTTATGTATAGACCGCCAAAAAGAGTAGAAATGCCGGAACATCATTATGAGAGGAAATTAAAATGGCATCAAGGTATAGCAATGTGTGCATTATGGGGGACTTTAATTTTCCGAATATAGATTGGCAGCATCATATAGGCGACTCTGATTCTGAGAAGTTTATTGAGGTAGTACAAGATAGTTTGTTTATTTCAATTCATAGATGCGCCGACTAGAGGTAATAATATTCTCGATTTAGTTTCATTAACAATGAACATATGATAAATAATGTAGAGATAGGGGACCACCTAGGAAATAGTGACCACAATTCGGTGTATTTTAATATACAATGGAAAGGTAAAACCAGAGAGAATACAACTTTAATACCTGACTTCAGAAAAGCCAATTATGGTGGGTTAAGAAGAGCCCTATTAGCGGACCCTATGGTCAAAAAATTAAGTCGATCCAGGTGTCCAAATGAGTGTACCCCTTCTCTGGTACCTGTCAGCTTAAGTCAGGAAGAGACTTCAAACTTGGTAGATACATACGATAATTTTATCAAGTCAGTATTCAAAGTGCAAAACAAATATATCCCCAAAAGAAAATTTAGATCAACACAGAACCAACCCAAATGGATGAATAATAGACTATTAGATCTTCTAGGAAAAAAGAGAGGAATATATAGAAATATTAAGAAAGTCGAAATTCACCTACTTGCTTACTATCACCATCTATCAAGACAGATAAAAACGGATATTATGAAAGAAAAAAGAAATTATGAAATCAAGGTTGCCAATGATTCAACAAATAATCCTAAAGCTTTTTACCAACTATATAAATCCAAGGTAAGATATGTAATTGGTCCTCTTAAAACTTTGATAAGAGAAATGACAGAAAATGATTTAGAAATGTGCAGTACAGTAAATAGTAAATTTCTTTCCGTTTTCACTAATGAAAATTTGGCACAGTTTCCAGAAGTCCGTAAGATATATAGTGATAGTATATAAAATAGGTTAAGTACGGTTACTATAAGTAGAAATTATATGGTTAAGGAAATTGACAGACTGAAACCTCATAAATCACCTGGTCCTGATGAGGTATATGCTAGAGTATTAAAAGAATGTAGAGATGAGTTAAGTTACTCATTAACATTTCTATTTAACAAGTCATTAGAGACAGGCTTAGTTACAGAAGCTTGGAAGCTTGCAAATGTAATTCCGATCTTCAAAAAAGTTGATAAATCAGTAGCATCCAATTACCGTCCCATTAGTCTTACATCAATCATAGGAAAGCTACTAGAGTCAATTATTGATAGTAAAATTAGAAACCACTTAGAAACATTTAATTTAATAAATTCTTCTCAGCATGGATTCACTCAGGGACGTTCTTGCCTTACTAATTTGCTTAGTTTTTTTTTCTCAGAGGTATATAAAGCAGTAGATAATGACAAGTCATATGATATAATATATTTAGATTTCAGTAAAGCTTTCGACAGAGTCCCCCATGAGAGATTGATGAGAAAGGTTGAGGCGCATGAAATAGGTGGGGCGTTGTTGGGATGGATTAGGTCATGGCTAATTGGTAGGATGCAGAGTCAGCATAAATGGTACCAACTCAGAATGGGGAGCAGTCAAAAGTGGTGTCCCTCAGGGATCTGTATTAGCTCCTCTGTTGTTTGTTATATACATAAATGACCTTGATTTAGGTATAACTAGTAGGATAAGTAAATTTGCAGATGATACCAAAATGGGGAGAAAAATTGATTCGGATTTTTTTTTTTTTTTTTTTTAAGAGACAATGAACGGAGGAAGGAAAAACACAGATAAAACAAAAAGGTCCATGTGCCTAAAGGCATCCTCCATTCATAAAATGTTTGTAACAACTGGATTTAAACATTTGTAGATTGTAAGTTTGTGGAAAGCAATTCGAGGGAAGTGAATTCCAAAGAGTAGTAGCTCTGGGGATAAATTAATTCTGATAAGCAGAAGTTCTGCATTGTGGAGGAGAAAGTGTAAATTCATGGGCGCTCTCAGCTACCCTAGTTCCACGGGGAAAGATGTGGAGAGACGGCACAATTGAAGCAAGTTCCTCGGAACAATTGCTGTGAAAATATCTGTAGAATAATGCAAGGGATGCAACGTTTCTTCGTATGGATAATGTAGGAAGGTCCTGTGTGATTGCAGGGTTATTGATTAATCTAATAGCTTTATTTTGAATTTTGTCCAACTGCCTCAATGCAACCACTCCACTTCCACCCCACAGAGGTGAACAGTAATCCATCTGAGAACGCACATGACTTTTATATATCACGGCCAACTGCTCGTCAGTGAAGAATTCTCGAACTCTGTACAGGAGTCCCAGTTTTTTAGAGGCATTCTTAGCAATGCCTCTAACATAATGTGTCCAGCTCAAGTTAGTAGTTAATGTTACACCGAGAATGTCAATACTAGGGGAAGTGGGAATATTTACATCATTAAAAAATATATGGGAGTCCGTGAGATTCTGTCGGTTAGAAAATTGAATGTATTTGGTTTTCTGTGCATTAAAGGAAACTAGATTCTTTTGTCCCCATCCATTAATTCTAGAAAGGTCCTGGTTTAGAGAAATTGCAGTGTTTATTTTTGAATTTATAAGATCGGGTTGGGTGAAAGAATTGGTAAATGTGAAGGAACTGTGGAGTGTTGAGTCATCTGCGTAGGAATGTATTGGATTATGAGTGTTAGATATGAGATCATTGATATGAATGAGGAACAGAATTGGGGCCAAAACTGATCCCTGGGGAACACCAGCATTTATTGAGTGAAATTGAGAATAAAGGCCATCTACCATTACACATATTTTTCTGTTATGAAGATAAGAAGAAATTAGTGGAACTAATGATGCAAGGCCGTAGTGTGACATCTTCGACAATAAGGATTGATGCCAGACTCTATCAAATGCCTTTGATATATCCAGTGCTATTGTATGTGTTTCACCATGTTGGTCTGTAGCTTGGTTGATTTGATGCGTAAGAAGGCAAAGCATGTCTGCAGCTGATCGACATCGTCTAAAACCATATTGCCTATCACTGATTAATTTATTATTCTCAAGATGCTTAATTATGTGATTATTTAATATAATTTCAAAGACTTTACCAAGAGTGGAAGTTATAGCTATTGGTCTGTAGTTTGATGGATCTGAAGAGGCACCTTTTTAAGGAACTGGATGGATGTTTGCTTCTTTCCAGGGTACTGGGAAGCATGAGGTATGAGTACACAGACGGAAAAAAATTGCCAATACAGGAGCGAGCACCAAGGAGCAATTCTTAAGTACTATTGGAGGAATTTCATCTGGACCAGGAGCCTTATCTACTGAGAGATTCTGCAAAATAGTTTTGACATGTCTGGTGTGGATCTTAAGTGAGGGAATTTCAGGCGAATTAAAATTAAGTACAGGGACATCTTGATTTATTTCATCTAAGGTTGAGTTGGTGGATAGAGATTTAGAGTGTCTCCAAAGGGATCTAGATACCTTACACGAATGGTCAGTAAATTGGCAGATGAAGCTTAACCTTGACAAATGCAAGGTATTAAAGATAGGGAAGATGCATGTGGATAGCCAACACCTTCTTCCGACACAGAATGATCGACAGGTACACGTGGAAACGGGTGTGGACGACGAAGGATAAGACAGTGGTGGCACGAAAGTCATTGATTGATTAGGTATGTGTGGATGAACGAATGAAGAAATCTGTGATGGATGCTAGGGTGTATAGGGGTATTGGAGGGGGTCTGTCTGATCATTATGTAGTAGTAGCTAAGGTTAGGATACACAAAAAGTGGGAAAGGAGAGCTGGAGGGAGGCGAGAGGAAGGTGGAATGGTGAGGAGGGTGGAGAGGTTACAGGAGGAGGAAATCAGGGAAGAGTACAGGAGAGCAGTAGAAAGACGTCTAGGTGGGTTCGACCTGGAAGATATGGAGGAAGTGGAGGAGATGAGCAAGGTGTTTAAGGAAGAGATCTGTGCAGCATGTGAGGAGGTGTGTGGAGTGAGGAGAAGAGGGAGGGGAGTGAAAGGTACAGCGTGGTGGACAAAAGAGGTATAAATAGCTGTGGAAGAAAAAAAGAGAGCATATAGAGAGTGGTTGGGTAGTAGAGGGAATGAAGATTTCGAGAGACAGAAACGAGCGAGGTACGTGGAAAGAAAGAGGGTGGTGAAGAGAGTAGTGAAGGAAAGTAAGAGAAGAGTAGATGAGGAATTTGGAAGGAATCTGAGTGTAAAATGGAGGGAGAGTAAGAAACTGTTCTGGAAAGAAGTCAAGAAAGTTAGGGAAGGTAGCAAGGGAAACAGTAAGGGTGTGAAAGATAAGAATGGGAGAATGCTAGCCGAGAAGCAAGAGAGAGTTGAAAGATGGAGGGAGTACTTCAATGAGTTGCTAAATGTAAGGAATGGAGAGCCAGCAAACATAGTTGGATATGATATGGGTGGGAGAAGAGGAGAAGTAGTGGAGGAGGAGGTGGGGATCAAGAGGTCAGAAGTGTGGGAAGCCATGAAAAGAGTGAAGTTGGGGAAAGCACCAAGAACAGATGGAGTGTGTGGGGAAATGTTAAGGTATGGTGGTGAGATAGTGATCGAATGGGATAGAGAAGGTTTGTGGAAAGTACTTAGAATAGACGGAGTAGATGGCAAGTTGCTGAAAGCAGTGAAGAGCATGTATGAGGATGCAAAGGCGGCAGTATATGTGGAGAGTGAGCAGAGCGTGTTCTTTGACCTGAATGTTGGTTTGAAACAGGGGTGTGTGATGTCCCCATGGTTGTTTACTGTATATATGGATGGAGTCATGAAACAAATACTATCAAGAGCAGTGGATGTTGGTATATCGCTGAAAAGGGAGGGAAATGAGTGCAAGCTACCTATACTGCTGTTTGCGGATGATACAGTTCTGATGAGTGATATGAATGGAAGTTGCAGGGTCTGGTAAATTAATTTGGAACAGTGTGCGAAAAACGGAATTTGAAGGTGAGTGTGAGGTGAAGCTGAACGGTCAGGCTATGGAGATCGTCAACTCTTTTAAGTATCTGGGCAGTGTGTTGAGTAAAGATGGGACTATGGATGAAGAAGTGCGGGAGAGGGTACAACAGGGGAAGAGGGTTGTAGGAACGCTGAAAGCAGTAACAAGAAATAGGGTGGTCAGTATGGAAGTGAAGAAGTCCTTGCATGACAGTGTGGTAATCCCGACACTGACTTACGGAAGCGAAGCATGGACGTTGGTTGAGAGACTCAGACCAAGAGTGAGAGCAGTGGAAATGAATGACTTAAGAAGTGCGTGCGGAGTTACATGGAGGGATAGACAGACTAATGAAAAAGTAAGAAGGAGGTGTGGTGTGGAGGTAGATATGCTGGAAAGTGTGAAAAGGAACAACTTGAGATGGTTCGGCCATATGGAACGTATGGAAAGCGAGAGAATGACTAAGAGGGTGTACGAGAGCGAGGTGGAGGGACAGAGAGGGAGAGGTAGACCGAAGGAGAGGTGGAAGGATGGAGTGAGGAAGTATATGAACGAAGGCGGTGCTGGTTGGGGGGAGGGGCATCGACTGATTGGGGACAGAGGTGCATGGGGGCGGTTCGTTCGTGGCCACCCCTTCGGGGATCACGGCGTCAGGCAATAGATAGATAGATAGATAGATAGAAGATGCATACAAATGTTATATATAAACTAGCTAATATGGAATTAGAAAACTTTGATTGTGAGAAAGATGTAGGTGTGTTTGTTAGCAATTATTTGAAGCCTAGAAAACAGTGTATAAGCTTTCGTAACAAGGCAAACAGGATTCTCGGGTTCATCTCTAGGAGTGTGAGTAACAGAACTGCTGATGTTATCTTAAAACTTTACTTGTCATTAGTGAGACCCCATATGGATTATGCTGTTCAATTGTGGTGTCCTTATTACAGAATGGATATAGATTCACTAGAGAGAGTACGACGTAGAATTTAAAAAATTATCCATAATATTAGAAATCTTCCGTATGAAGAAAGGTTGAAAAAATTAGGCTTACATTCGTTAGAGAGACGCAGAGTTAGAGGGGACATGATAGAGGTGTTCAAGTGGGTTAGTGGGATTAATAAAGGGAATGTCGTGAATCCTAACTGGTATATATACCGTAGTTTTAATTTCCCGGGTTCACGACAGCTGGTTCCTTTTTGTTTATACGCATTACTTTATTTATCTTTGTGGATAAATATTACTGTGGTTGCACCAATTATATCTTAGTTTATTTTCCCTTATTATTTAATCACGGGGGACGATATAGAACCCTTATATATATTTTATATTGTCACGATAAAGGGGAATATCAGACTCACTTCACACAGACTTCACCCCGCCAAGACAGACCGCCAGCTGCTGCCACATAACACCAAAACTTCCCTGATATTTGCCTCCTGACATGTCCATCACCTAATCGACACTCTTTGAATCACAGCTAAGTTCCTTTAATACTAGAAGTACTTCATAGATACTACTGGGACTACCACAGATAACCTACACATACATGTTTACAAGTAAGTCAAACGCCGACCCGACCAGACCCGGTATAATTTTTATAGCTAGCCCTAGGCCAATTCATCTTCCCAGGTTTAATTATTTAATTTATATCCGTTTCTCCTCTATCCCCTAGGAATAATAAACATGATAGGGGATGTGAAAAATGTACTAAAGCTCAGTGATAGCGAAAGAACTCTAATAAATTGTTTCAAATTAGATCAATTTCGTTTCAGAAAGGATATAGGCAAATATTGGTTTGGTAACAGAGTTGTAGATAGGTGGAATAGGCTACCGAGTGCTATAGTGGGATCAAGAACAATAGGGAGCTTTAAGATAAAATTAGATAGGCATATGGACGAGATGAGTTGGGTGTGAGGGGGATCTGTCAGGTGTGGGCAAATCGGCGCTCTCTAGTCCCCCGTTTTCTAACCTCTAACCGTTTCGGTGAGGTCAGTCCTAATGGTGTTAGTGAGCTGGACTTTATAAGCCCAGCTTATAAGGCCTTATAATTAGGGTTAGGTGTGAGAGGAATCTGCCTTGTTTGGGCCAATCGGCTTTCTGCAGACTCCCATTTTCTTATGTTCTTAACCTGACAAGCGCGATATAGACCTAGGTGCTAGGGTAGTTATTTGTGCATTTCTAGCCCTGGATTCTGACAGAATTCGTTATATTTACAATATAAAGCATTATTTGTTTTCGGTATGCTTTTATTTTACATATATGATGTATATATGAACCTTCAAGAGTGCTAAAATAAGTGGGAAAAGCATTTGGGTGGTGAAAAACGAAGATATTGGCCACCCGGTCATAATCTCAGGCGAGAGAGAGCCACAGGCAGCCCTCCCCTCTCGCTGTCTGGGAGTCAACTGAGACGAGCGGGGCGGTGTGTGCCGGTGTCTGGGTGCTGCATAACGATTTTTTATGCAACCCACTTGTGCTACATTATCGCGGGAGAGAAAAATAACCGATAAATGATGATAATAAGAGGATAAATAGGTGATAATTGAGGAGGGGGGGGAGGGGGGAATAAGGTGGGGAAGGAGGGGAGGGGGAGGGGTGAGAAACACATGGATGAGTACTAGAGGGGAATTATCTCACCTAGAGACAAAATCCTTTGTTTTGATAGGCCCTTTTTTTTTTGGAAGGATTTTTTATGGTCTTGCTTCCATGAGGCCTATCGCGTTCCCTATAGGAAGTCTTCCGTGAGGCCTATCGCGCTTGCCGGGTTAATGGTAAAGAGAATTGAGAAAATAATACGAAACTTCTGCTTATGGATATACCAGGTAATGGAAAAGGAGTAGGAAGAGTGTGATGAACGAATATTGCAGTTGATGTGGAAGGAATAAACATTGAAAATAGTGGAGACAGACATAGTATCGATGAAGATGAAGGGCAACTTGAAAATAGGTGGTTAAAGGCGGCGTCAGACAGGCATAATTTTAGTGTTTTTATGTAGTCAGTACTGGTTGTTTTTGGTTTCCGATTCGTGGATGAGAACACCGAAATTACACAAATAGACTAATTAACTAATACTAATTAAAGCCTGGAATTGAACTCCACGTCGCCAAGTGGCTTGACAAGAGTCTGTATGTTTGTGACCAATGTAGCCAGCTGTGGTGACCACTACTGTGTATACAACAAGGGTCTGTATGTCTGTGACCAATGTAGCCAGCTGTGGTAACCATTACCGTGTATACAACAAGGGTCTGTATATCTGTGACCAATGTAGCCAGCTGTGGTAACCATTACCGTGTATACAACAAGGGTCTGTATATCTGTGACCAATGTAGCCAGCTGTGGTAACCATTACTGTGTATACAACAAGGGTCTGTATATCTGTGACCAATGTAGCCAGCTGTGGTGACCACTACTGTGTATACAACAAGGGTCTGTATGTCTGTGACCAATGTAGCCAGCTGTGGTAACCATTACTGTGTATACAACAAGGGTATGTATGTATGTGACCAATGTAGTGTGACGCCTGCCAGCGTTGGCAGAATCGCCTCCCGGTAGCCACTAGCGCTCGCCAGGGCAGTGAAATGGGCTACAGTCTGTCTACAATGTTGTACTTTCTTTCTTGTAAATCGTCATGTCACAGGCAGTATAGAAGTGGCTTTTATTTTCGCCTGTGACAATGCCTTATATTTTATATAATTGTAGTGAAGTTGAGAGAGAAAGAGCGAGCGAGCGGCGTGGGGCGAGTGAGTGTTGCTTTCCCTCCTCCTTCCTCCCTCCCGGAGGAGTCCCTCGCCCGCGTGGGCTTTCTCTCGGTTTTGATTGGCTGGTGGTTCCTGGCGCCTTCTGCAGGCCTGCTGTCTGGTGATGTAGTGGCCTGTGATTGGCTGACCACCATGCCTTTGAGTGATCCTGGGGGTCCCGAGGAGCTATTCTTCTCAGAGCTTGCCTGACCAGCATACACTTACCATCTCCCTTGTCACCTGTCCCCGACTTCTACCTATAGAACACTTTCTCTCGCTCTCAACTTCTTACCTCTCATTCTTCCAATCTATTTAACATCATAACTCCCCTTTGGTTCTGCACGATTTCATATATCGGCCATCGTATTATATGCTGAAGCTCTCAGATATTACATGTTTAGTTAGGCATTTTGGAAGGGTTACCATTTTGTCTGTAGAGGTTCGACACACTTGCGGTGTCTCCCTACCTATCTCTTGGTTGTCTGCTGGGCTATTTAATGCTAGACTGGGGTAAGGCTACTGGTGTTATGATTTCCGAGGTGTACTAGGTTTTGTTGAACCTGTACAATCGCAACGGATACGTGGGAAGCCCAGGTTGTCTTTCTGACTGTGTACCTTGTGAGTTTAGCCTTGTGTTGCGAGTGAGGGCTTTTGCCTCTGCCACCCAACACTTTGCTAACTCGTTTTGTTTAGACTTTAAGAGGGTCGCCAGGAGAGAACCAGATACTAGCGATCTGGATCTCTCAAGAGAGCACCCCGTCATTTAACGTAATTTGGCCGCACAGCCTTAAGGACTTCGCTAGGCTACGAGCCGCTTGCTCAGTCATTGTTTCCTAGCCTACGACATCCCAGCTAGACTTTATTCGCCTAGCAGACACCCGATTAGGATTATAAACTCTTTATGTTATGTATGCAGCATTTTATTCACATTGAATGTAAGCCTTGGTTGATGTTGAGTTGCACAACCCGAGCAGGCTTTTGCGTTGTCTGAGGAAGGACTTCTTTTGTTGTTGGAGTTAATACTATTGCGCATTTATTATTATTCCGTGCCAGTTGACACTGTATGTCCATACACTTGTCATATCCTGTTCCTGCTTTATATAACAGTTCAAAATCCGATTCGATCATCTTAAGCAACATCAGACTTTCTTCAGAAGATTCCTGTTCGATGATTTAGGACTTTCGTTCACTTTCTTTAATATAGGAGTGACAGTTTATTATTGTTTAGAGTAACTTTAAATTATACCTTCTTCTTGTTTGCATTAAATCATTGCAGTGATTTAATTAAGCTTTCTATTTTTTTCCTTGTATACATTATTAATACCCGGGAGCTGCGGGGAGACTCTTAAGAGTTCCCCCGGCGCACTGCGGGGAGACTCTTAAGAGCAGAGACTTTGAACACGTACCAAAACCGCGCGTTTATAGCCAGGCGGCTGAAAATTGGTGTGGGTATAGTACTACATGTCAACTCTCGATACCACCCCGCCAAACGCTCGCCCCGCACTCGTGCAAGCACCACCGCGCCAGTAACCACGCACTAGTCATGGAGCCTACACGTCCCTCACGCTCGCTCCCTGATGACACAACCAGCCCTCCTTCTGGTGGTGTTAGCCGCCGTGGAAGGCAGAGGGTGGCTGCCAAAGACCCTAGCTACCAGTACGACACGCCCTACAGCTCAGAGGACGAATCACTAGCACCAAAAGCACGTAAAACACGTGCAAGCAGGGCAATGGCACAGAGGTCATTGGTCTTTCGGGACACTGCCACCACGACCCAGGCCACTGCAACAACCACTACCACCACCACTGCCACCACTGCCACCCCTGCCACCCCTGCCACCGGTACCAGCGACGCAGGAGGCCGCCCTAGGGCTGCATTACCTGCGGGGGCAGGAAAAATGAAAGGCACGGGCGTGGGAAAAGAACCCGTACGCCAGCCACAGTGCCCCTACCACCACCAACACCACCAGCCGCCCCTGGCCCGGCTGCCCCTGCCGCCCCTGCTGCCCCTGCCGCCCCTGCCGCCCCTGCTGCCCCTGCCGCCCCTGCCGCCCCTGCCCAAGGAACAGGGAAGGGGCAAGGGAAAGGGAGGGGAAAGCGACTGGGAAAGCGACTGCTGGCCCTGGTGTCCCTGCCGGCCCTGCTGCCCCTGCCGCCCCTGCCGCCCCTGCTGCCCCTGCCGCCCCTGCCGCCCCTGCCCAAGGATCAGGGAAGGGGAAGGGGAAAGGGAGAGGGAAATCGACTGCTGGCCCTGGTGTCCCTGCCTGCCCTGCTGCCCCTGCCGCCCCTGCCGCCCCTGCCCAAGGAACAGGGAAGGGGAAGGGGAAAGCGACTGGGAAAGCGACTGCTGGCCCTGGTGTCCCTGCCAGCCCTGCTGCCCCTGTTGCCCCTGCCGCCCATGCCGCCCCTGCCCAAGGAACAGAGAGAAGGGCGACAGGCACCACCATCATCTTGCCATCAAGGCCACGCACCACTGCTGCCCCTGCCGCCGCCGCCCCTGCCGCCGACGCCCCTGCCGCCGCCCCTGCCACCACCTCTGCTGTCCCTGTCCATAAGACTCCCGCACGTGCCAAAGTGACCCGGAAAACTCTTACACCATCTAAGTATGCCGCCCTGCTGTTTGATGGTGATTCGCAGGACATTGGCAGCCCGGGTTTCGACGACGAAGCCCTAGCACGGGACCAAGGGTGGGGGGATTTGGGAGTGGACAGTGGGAGTGAGTCCGACGTCGGTGACGAAAACGAGGAAGGGCATCGTCTGTCAAGTGAAGAGGAGGGTAATGATGATGAAGTGCTGTATCGCGACCATGGAAGCGATATTTCAGACGCAGAAGCAGACGCAGACGACATTCCGATCCCTGGCATGCCTTCGTTCGATTGGTCTGACGGGGTCAATTTTGTACCTGACGTGCCCCAGTTCAATCCTGGGACGTCAGGAACAACTGACGACTGGCCCTGTGATGATCAAGCGAACGAAAGCGACTTCTTCCTCGCTTTTTTCGACATGGAGGTAATGACGTACATCGTTGCCCAAACAAACGCCTACTACAGGTGGGTGTTTGGCAGATTGGACGTCCTTTCTCCAAAAGCGAGAATACGAGGCTGGGTGGATACGACTGTGGCAGTTTATGACGTTCTTTGCCTTGTTGTTCCTCATGCCTCTGATCAAGAAGCATGTGTTGCAACACTACTGGAAGCACGACCCTCTCATCGCCACCCCAACTTTCAATAAGTTCATGACTCGTGACAGATTTTTGTTGCTGCTAAGATTTATGCACTTTGCAGACAACGAAAATCCTAACAGGATTGACAGGATATGGAAAGTTCGGGATGTGTTCACCATGTTGTTGGAGAGGTATAGGAAATACTTTTACCCCTTCCTCAATTTGGTGATTGATGAGTCGCTCGTGCTCTTCAAAGGACGTCTTGTTTTCAAGCAGTATATCCCCTTGAAGAGGCATAGGTTCGGAATCAAGCTCTTCGTGTTGTGCGACTGTGAAACTGGAATAGTGCTTGACATGATCGTGTATACAGGAACTGACATTGACGTACCGAAAGCCGCTGCCAATGACCCCATGGGCATGTCAGGTGCCATCGTCAGGAAAATGTTGGCACCTTACCTGGGCAAAGGCCACATCATCTACACTGACAACTGGTATACTTCTCCTGCTCTCTGCCAGTTTCTTTATGACAACCAAACGGGGTCATGTGGGACTGTCAGAAAGACAAGAAAGTTTATGCCAAAGTTCACAGGTGATGTCATTCCTCTCACAGATGCCTCCTCCAGTGACACACCTTCAGAAGACGACCTGGCCCAGGAACACCGCGAGAGGCATGTGCGAAGAAGGCGACGAAAGGGGCAGAAATACAAGCAGCTCGAGAAGTGTGGGAAACTGATAGCCCTGAAGTGGAAGGATAAGCGAGACGTCCACCTGCTTTCCACCGTCCACACAGGTGCCCAGGTGGATTCTGGCAAAATCCACTACCGAACCAGGAAGACAATCTACAAGCCCGACATGGTAGTGGACTACACCAAAAAACATGCGCCTGGTGGACAAGTCTGACTGTCAGCTGTCAGGTGTTGAGTGTCTGAGGAAGACTGTGAAGTGGTATCACAAGCTCTTCCTCCACCTAGTTGACATAACGATGCTGAACGCCTACAACTTGTGGTTGGTGAAGAAGGATATGGCCCCAAACCAGAAGCTGAAATTCCGGGAGTTCGTGTACAACGTCTCCTACCAACTCCTGGAGAAGTATGGCACCACCACTCACAGACGTACGGCATGGCGTGGGGATCACGTTCCGGACCGCATCCAGCTGGGTGTCGAAAGACACTACACAACCAACACCGAGCTGATTGGCACTCGTCACAGGCAGGTGCAGTGCACCGTCTGCAGCTCCAGTGTGAGGAAACCCCATGTAACCAAAAGAGTCACCTCAATGTGCGCCGAGTGCAAAGTTGCACTCTGCCTGGGTGACTGCTTCAGGGACTACCACACCTTCAAGAACTACTGAGTGTCGGCCCCTGCCCTGCCCTGCCCTGGACTCGCCCCGTGCCCTGCCCTGGACTCGCCTCCTGCCCTGCCCTGCCCTGGACTCGCGCCCTACCTTACCTGACCTGACCTAATTGATCACGCTACCTCATAATGTAACATATATATTATATAATGTATAAGTTCCAAAGATGTCCCTGTGATATAGCTTTTACATTATATAATTGTATGTTTCATTATTTAGTTTATAAGTTTCAAAGATTTACATGTAATATGCCTTATTTTTTTAGTATATCAATATATATGTTTGTTATTAGCCTAAGTAATGTGTATATAATTATTTTCTTACCTCAAATGAATTGTACAAAAATAAATATGTTTCAATAAATCATGTCAAACCTACTATGATAATAAAATAAAACAATAAAAAAAGAAAAAAAGAAAACAAGGTCATGTCATTGTATTCTTACAATATGATATATTCTATGAATATTTCATATTGTTTGAATACAATGGCATGATCTTGTAAAAAAAATTTTTTATAAATTTGTTTCTAGACAAGATAAAACCTTCCCCATAACCCCCTCCTGGATTCGATCCCACTACCCTACGACACTTTGAGTTTTCCAGTCCGCGACCTTACCAACCATGCCACAGGAGCTCATACCAAATATCACTCAAAACTTCGTGTCTACAATCGAAATGACAATATACAAAAAAAAAAAGAATTATCCCACCAATTTACGTTTGTAAATTGATGGGATTATCAATTATATCATGCCAAGGTTTATAATAGTTTGTCTCTGTCAAGAATTAGTAATTATATAACTTTATTCTGTCAAAAATTGCCCAAACACTCAGCAAAATTGCCCCTCTCAGTGTGACTCCACTCATTTTCACACGGTCAGGCGGTCACGAGGTGACCCTTGCCGCTCCTTGATTCTCCAGCTACAGCAGCTCTGTCTGGGAACAAAATTGGTATAAATACAATAATGGATAAAATACTCTTCACAATACATTTGTATTGTATAATATTGTAAATAAAAATGAATAATAACTGTGTGGGTGTCGAAAATTGCTCAACCAGCTTTCTTATGTCTCGCCTACGCGCGTATATTGGATTATACATAGTCATGACTGTCATACAAATAATTGCAGTAGGTCTCGAATATACATTTAGATTGCATATTACTTCGAAATAAATAAGTAAACGTTTCTCTGGTGGCAATCTACCCTTTCGCAGGTGTAAGGAGACACCAGTCTATATTTAGCCCTCTATCACAACAGGCAATCTGCCTGTGTTGACTCAGCACCGTCGCTGGTGGTCTATAAATATAGTACTTTATTTACAGTCAATGGCCTACATGTTTCTGTGGTACTTCACATGTGTCTAAAATGCAATGTCTGCTTGCATAAAAATGCAATTCTGAAGTCCATTTATATGTACGACATACGCATGTCTCAGTTTCTCTCTCTCTCTCTCTCTCTCTCTCTCCATTCCTGACTCATGTTATTGTAGACCTGTTGATGGCAACGAACACCAGCCATCTGGTAGACATAAGGGTCAAAATACCAAACATCAATACGCCTGGGGCGCCTCCACAATTATCACTAAGCTGGTTATCTATCTAGAGATCTGCCTGACTTCCATCTCTCCACGACTCACTCACTCACTGCACCCCTGCATGCCTCCCTCCCACCCACCCACCCCCAACCCCCCCTTTCAGGCTTCCGTCTGCTAGAAACACATTCACAATTTGCGTAAATATCGCATCAATTGGGCTATATGCGGTATATTCCTTGTTATATGGGACGCCTACATATGTACACGTCTTTATTATAGCATGAGAGTGCTCTAAATACAAGATTGACGTGATATTTATGGCGTAACACACCCTCTCCCCCTTTCATTCCCACCACAACTCACTCACACCTTGGTTCACGCATAGAAACTCATTGATAATGTGCGTAAATATCGCATGAATTGGTTTATATGCGGTATATATTTTGATATATGGCACGTATACATACGTACAAGTCTGTATTATAGCGTGACAGTGCTCTACGTACAAGATATACGTGATATGTATGGCGTAAACCACACTCTCAGCTCATAAATTGCCGCCAAACCTCCAACACATCTTCATTCCCGCCTAAATATTCTCTTATAATTCCCTTATATATTGCAATTTTTGGTCACTATGAGGCATATTCATTGTTATATGGGTGCCCTACACATGTATACATACTCTAAATAGCCTAAAAGGGCTCGAAAAAGGAGATATACGTGATAATACGCGGTAACCCACCCCCTCCTCCCTCTCCTTCTATCCCCTGCGCGCGTAAATATTCGGCAGGGAAATCTCGCCGCTCGATGACAATCTAGCCGCGCGGTGCCATTCGCTCCACATTTTTCAACTACGGACCGTTCCCCTACCCCCCCCAGACATTTTTTGGGGGGTCAAATATATATGGGCCGATGCACGCAAACATTCCCTACACGATGATGTACTTTTTATCGAAATTGGCAATAGGTCCCAAAATCATCATAGGTGCGCACAGTCTTACCCTGTAGAAAACCCCCTGTGCGCCGCGGAGAGGTTAACGTAATTGTATGTTGTTGTGATCAGAGATCATCAGCCTGTAGTAGTAGTGCATTTATACAGAGTTATAGGATACCCCGCTATCGCAGATTTAACTCTGGAGGGAATAGGTGTTTTTGTGCGCCGGCATTATAAGTTCGAGGGTTGGATCTAGTGTTACCGTTGTGGCTGTGTGCTTTTCTAGTCCAGTGATTAAGAGCCCTTGTGTTATACGAGTCCCGGGTCGTAACAAATGGCGACCTTGCTTAGGATTTTGTGAACTTAGAGAAATATTGCAGGAGTGTTGTGGTCATTTGTTTTTGTTTAATGGAATATAGTGGACACGTGGATTTTTTTTTTTTGGCAAGTAGTATAACACTTAAGAGTCTTCAAGCATTTTGAGTGAATAGTGCTACATAAGAGTTTAGGTACTTCTCTTCTTTTTTTTAATAAACGTTGAGAATTTTCGGTGGACACTATGTCGGATGACGGATCAGTATACAGTGAGAACACAGTACGGGAAACAGACTCTGAGGTGCAGCAGCGGGGTTTGTCCGAAGGCATTAGAGTCATAACTAGTGAGGAGGATGCAAAGAAGTTTCTGGAGAGACCTATTACTGTTGACCGGGTGTCAGGGATTGATCGGTATGGTCTCCAGTGTTTGGCCACGGTCATGGGGCATGTGGGCACTAGCAGCATGTCGAGAGGTGGCCTGGTGGCCTGTGTGCTCGGCGGGGTGCGTGGATCTTCGGGTGGAGTGGGATCTGGGGCACCTTCGGCCCAGCCCCTATTCCAGTCGACTCCTACCATGGCGCCTTCTCGGGCTCCGGAGCCGGGTACGTTCCCGCAGGCCGATAGTCACTGGCAGCGTGGTTTGCATTTGGGTGAGTCTCCAATTGTTGCATCTCCTCCTCCTCAAGGTTTGACTCCAGATATGCTCTTCCAGCTTGAGATGGCTAAGATGCAGCAGCAGCGGGAATCTGTGCAGCAGCAGCGGGAATCTGAGCAGCAGCAGCGGGAGTTTGAGATGGCTAAGATTCAGGCTGAGGAAAGAAGGGCCAGATATGAGAGTGAGCTTAAGCAGAGAGAGCTTGAACAACGAAAGCATGAATCTGAGATTGACATGTCCAGGATTCAGTCTGAGGAGAGAAAGGCCATGTACTGTGCAGACAAAGATCTTGAGAAGTCTAGGGTGGAGTCGACAGGGCAGCGTCTCGGTTCTGGGAATCGAGGTCTTGAGCAGTCTTTATCGCACCTTATGAAGTTGGTCCCTGTGTTTGACGAGTCGGGTGTCACCGAATTTTTTATGCATTTTGAGAAGAAGTGCCGGGAGCACCAGTGGCTTGAGGTTAAGTGGGCAGCCCTTGTTTCCTCTAGGTTGGTTGGCAAAGGACTCAAGGCATATGATGCGTTGCCTTTGGAGTCATGCATCGATTATGAGGTATTGAAGGAGGCTGTCCTGCGGGCATACGAGTTACAACCAGAGACGTACAGATTGAAGTTCCGGGGTGTCACGAAGGGTTGTGAGTGCACCTTTCTTGAGCATGCCCGGGATCTCTCCGATGCATTTAGAAACTGGCTGCGTTCGGAGAAGGCATCGACGTTTGAGGAGTTAAAACAGTTGATGCTTCTAGAACAATTTATTTTCAAGTGTACGGGCGGCGATTTGACGTTGAATCTAAAAGAAAAGAACCCGAAAACTCTTCAGGAGGCAGCTGAGATGGCTGACCTTCGGTTATCTTTGATTCGTGGGTGCGGTCTTGCACAGAGAAGTGATGCAGGAAATAAGGAGCGTAACCCTCCCCCTCCCCGAAACACTGATACACATAATTACACTAAGAACAAGAGCAACGACACCAAAACTGACCGTAAACCTAGTACCGTCCCGTTTAAGAAGGGTCAGTGCCCTTCCCCACCTCAAGGGAAGCCCAAGGGGGAGTTAGAGTGTTTTCATTGTCATGAGAAGGGGCATTTTGCAAGATTTAATTTTAATTCGCCTGAAATTCCCTCACTTAAGATCCACACCAGACATGTCAAAACTATTTTGCAGAATCTCTCGGTAGATAAGGCTCCTGGTCCAGATGAAATTCCTCCAATAGTACTTAAGAATTGCTCCTTGGTGCTCGCTCCTGTATTGGCAAAAATTTTCCGTCTGTGTACTCATACCTCATGCTTCCCAGTACCCTGGAAAGAAGCAAACATCCATCCAGTTCCTAAAAAAGGTGCCTCTTCAGATCCATCAAACTACAGACCAATAGCTATAACTTCCACTCTTGGTAAAGTCTTTGAAATTATATTAAATAATCACATAATTAAGCATCTTGAGAATAATAAATTAATCAGTGATAGGCAATATGGTTTTAGACGATGTCGATCAACTGCAGACATGCTTTGCCTTCTTACGCATCAAATCAACCAAGCTACCGACCAACATGGTGAAACACATACAATAGCACTGGATATATCAAAGGCATTTGATAGAGTCTGGCATCAATCCTATTGTCGAAGATGTCACACTACGGCCTTGCATCATTAGTTCCACTAATTTCTTCTTATCTTCATAACAGAAAAATACGTGTAATGGTAGATGGCCTTTATTCTCAATTTCACTCAATAAATGCTGGTGTTCCCCAGGGATCAGTTTTGGCCCCAATAATGTTCCTCATTCATATCAATGATCTCATATCATACTCATAATCCAATACATTCCTACGCAGATGACTCAACACTCCACAGTTCCTTCACATTTACCAATTCTTTCACCCAACCCGATCTTATAAATTCAAAAATAAACACTGCAATTTCTCTGAACCAGGACCTTTCTAGAATTGATGGATGGGGACCAAAGAATCTAGTTTCCTTTAATGCACAGAAAACCAAGTACATTCAATTTCTACCGACAGAATCTCACTGACTCCCATATATTTTTTAATGATGTAAATATTCCCACTTCCCCTAGTATTGACATTCTCGGTGTAACATTAACTACTAACTTGAGCTGGACACATTATGTTAGAAGCATTGCTAAGAATGCCTCTAAAAAACTGGGACTCCTGTACAGAGTTAGAGAATTCTTCACTGACGAGCAGTTGGCCGTGATATATAAAAGTCATGTGCGTTCTCAGATGGATTACTGTTCACCTCTGTGGGGTGGAAGTGGAGTGGTTGCATTGAGGCAGTTGGACAAAATTCAAAATAAAGCTATTAGATTAATCAATAACCCTGCAATCACACAGGACCTTCCTACATTATCCATACGAAGAAACGTTGCATCTACAGATATTTTCACAGCAATTGTTCCGAGGAACTTGCTTCAATTGTGCCGCCTCTCCACATCTTTCCCCGTAGAACTAGGGCAGCTGAGAGCGCCCATGAATTTACACTTTCTCCTCCACAATGCAGGACTTCTGCTTATCAGAATTCATTTATCCCCAGAGCTACTACTCTTTGGAATTCACTTCCCTCGAATTGCTTTCCACAAACTTACAATCTACAAATGTTTAAATCCAGTTGTTACAAACATTTTATGAATGGAAGATGCCTTTAGGCACATGGACCTTTTTGTTTTATCTGTGTTTTTCCTTCCTCCGTTCATGGTCTCTTAAAAAAAAAAAAAAAAAAAAAAAATCCTGTCCTAGCAAACTACCTACAGCAGTCGTGTCTTTGGCTCGCAACATTGGGGTGTCCCCGAAGTCGTCTGAGTTTGGCCGGGGTATAACATCAGAGGCTGGGACACAGCCAGTGGAGAAGAATCCGGAAGGCTCGAACCCTGTTCGCGATGTCTTTTGTGACCATCGAGGGCGTGGCTGCGTGAAGTGGGCTGGTTGCAAGCATGGAGTAGAATTTTTGCGTGATACGGGTGCTTCCTTGATATTAATGAAGAACTTTACTGGTAGACCAATAAACGCGGCACGGGTGGTTGTGGTGCAAGGTATCAATGCTATCAGGTCATACCCGTTGGTCAGGATGGAACTGGAGGTAGATGGTGTGATGCGAGAGTTGGATGTTGGAATTGTGGAGAACTTGCCTGTTGGGGGCGTTGACCTCCTTCTCGGCAACGACTTTGCGGTGCCTACTTCTAAGGTTTCCCCCATGGTCGTTGCCGAGAAGCCGGCCGACGTGAGTAGGGAGGAACAGGAGTGGGTAGAGAAGGGTCAAGTACAACCTATGGCGTGCGTTGTTACAAGATCTCTTGCATCCAAAGTGTCACAGCCTATTCCTCGGTCTTCTGATCAACGGAGGAACGGTTGGAAGAAGACGGCTGATGTTGGTAAAAGTTTGGAGAGTTTAGTACAAGCAGCTCTTCTTGGCGACTCAGTATTGGCACCATTGTTGTCACATAGCTAGTGAGGAGGTAGGGCAGGAAGAGACTCCGAGGCAGCAACGTTACACACAGAGAGAAAAAAGGGTTGCTCAGTTTGATGTTGGGGGAGGACATGGGTTGCTTCGGAAGCAATTAGACAGGTTGGCTCCCTCGGATATTAGTAAACTGCAGTTGGAGGATCCGGAAGTTCAGAAGTGTGGTAACGGTGCTGTTGAGATCAAACACGAGGACGGGAAAACATGTAATGTGAACCTGTTGGAGGAGTTTGTGAGGCAACCACCTGAGCAGCCTGCTGTCCCTGCGTTGGTCTGCAGCGGCCAAGGTGGAGAAGGAGAAGGGGGCAGTAGGGCACAGGTGGAGGAGAGTAGGGATTGTCATGTCTCGGCGGAGCAATGGGCGGGGGACACGAGTCTGGTGGCTGTGGAAGCGCTAGAGCACCTGCCTGAGCAGCAGTGTGCAGCGCTCCAGCACCAGCTCGGTTCATACCCCACTGGTCGTGCCGAGCCCCCGAGCCTCACAACTCAGGCGGTGCAAGATGTTCCGCGGGCAGGTCACATGAATGTTGGGCGACCGTTAGCCTCGTTGTTTCGGTGGTTCAAGGTGGGCGACGAGGCTTGGACATGGTTGTCAGGTCAAGGTTGGCCCATGGCTGCCAAGGGTGGTCATCAGAAGGAGGACATTGAGCAGATTGGTGAGGTTGGCTGAGGAGTGGATGTGCCCGGTCGTCGCATAGCCTCCCAATGCTGCTCTAGTCGAATGCAACAGCCCTACCATAGACCGACTGTATCTGGCCATGTCGCTAAAAGCGGTGATGCTGCGCAGGCAGATGTAGTCGTAAGGAATGCAGGGGTGCGCATGTACGGTATCGGCGGGGAAGCCTTAGCAATAATGAACTATGGGAGTGACTGCACAGGTGGTACTGATTGTCCCTCTCATGACCTGGCTGTTCTAGGGACGAAGGTGGAGAAGGAGGGAGACTACAGGTTAGAAGTTGCGGTCTCGGCTGGGTTGTGGGAGGGCACTAGGCATGTTGTTCTGCGAGATAAGTTATTTACTAGGCTGTGGCAGTGCATCCACATGTTTGTTGCTTCTCCCGGCCTGATGTACGGGGTAGAATCCGACATGGAGGCTGGAGACAGTGCTAGGCTCAGTTTAATTCCCTACCGTATAAATCCTGCTCGACAGCCTGTGGTGCAAGCAGAGCTGGATTACGTGTTGACGAAGGGTCTGAGGGATAAGGAATGTCGTGAGTGGTCGTTGCCTGTTACTTTACAACCTGTGTTAAGTGGCAAGATCAGTGTGTGTGTTGATTGCAAGAGTGGGTGTGAATTATCCCGGACAGATGCCTATACCTTATCGAGAGTTGACGATACCATAGCCCGCATCGGGGCTGCATCACCTATCACGAAGGTAGAACTAGTGAAAGGTTTTTGGCAGGTCCCGTTGCCGGAAAGAGCGCAGAGAAGTGCCAGTCTTGTGATGAACTGGGCAGTTTATCAGTGCCAGGTGTTGTTGTGCTGCCGGAACACAAGTTGGATGTGTGGCATGCTAAGGGCACTGATAATGTTTTGGCTGATTGTTTGTCACGGGAGGGTTTGTTTGCAGGAGAACCCTCGCCGTTCAGTCAGTGTGAGTTGAGAGTGGAGAAAAACTAGGCTTACCCCTGTAGAGCAGCCGCCAAAAACAACATTAAATTTAAAATAAAAAATCACATAAAAACTCTTTCTTTTGATAGTTAATTGTAAGTTGCCTATGTTATAGCTAAACTCCTGAGTTGAACCGTCTTTCACTTAGAAGGTTGGGCTCTGTGAAGCTCGCTCAGGGAGCATAGTAGGCTAAATTATACTATTATGTTTGGGAGGGGTTATAAGATTTTCTTTATGTTGATATGTTGTTTTATGTAAGACTTGTGCTTTGCATTTCATTTCTGGTGGAGTGGCTATGTGTGACGGGTCTTGTCGGCATTCTACCTTGTCAGATATCGTGCTCGCCTAATGTTGAGCGTCCTATATCTTGGGCGGGGTGTGACGCCTGCCAGTGTTGGCAGAATCGCCTCCCGGTAGCCACTAGCGCTCGCCAGGGCAGTGAAATAGGCTACAGTCTGTCTACAATGTTGTACTTTCTTTCTTGTGAATCGTCATAGTCACAGGCAGTATAGAAGTGGCCTTTATTTTCGCCTATGACAATGCCTTATATTTGATATCATGAGTTGAACATAAGATGCATTGTAGTGAAGTTGAGAGAGAAAGAGCGAGCGAGCGGCGTGGGGGGAGGGAGTGTTGCTTTCCCTCCTCCTAACTTCCTCCCTCCCGGAGGAGTCCCTCGCCCGCGTGGCTTTCTCTCGGTTTTGATTGGCTGGTGGTTCCTGGCGCCTTCTGCAGGCCTGCTGTCTGGTGACGTAGTGGCCTGTGATTGGCTGACCACCATGCCTTTGTGTGATCCTGGGGGTCCCGAGGAGCTACTCTCCTCAGAGCTTGCCTGACCAGCATACCCTTAACATCTCCCTTGTCCCCGACTTCTACCTATAGAACACTTTCTCTCTCTCTCAACTTCTTACCTCTCATTCTTCCAATCTTTTTAACATCATAACTCCCCTTTGGTTCTGCACGATTTCATATATCGGCCATCGTATTATATGCTGAAGCTCTCAGATATTACATGTTTAGTTAGGCATTTTGGAAGGGTTACCATTTTGTCTGTAGAGGTTCGACACACTCGCGGTGTCTCCCTACCTATCTCTTGGTTGTCTGCTGGGCTATTTAATGCTAGACTGGGGTAAGGCTACTGGTGTTGTGATTTCCGATGTGTACTAGGTTTTGTTGAACCTGTACAATCTCAATGGATACGTGGGAAGCCTAGGTTGTCTTTTTGACTGTGTACCTTGTGAGTTTAGCCTTGTGTTGCGAGTGAGGGCTTTTGCCTCTGCCACCCAACACTTTGCTAACTCGTTTTATTTTGACTTTAAGAGGGTCGCCAGGAGAGAACCAGATACTAGCGATCTGGATCTCTCAAGAGAGCACCCCGTCATTTAACATAATTTGGCCGCACAGCCTTAAGGACTTCGCTAGGCTACGAGCCGCTTGCTCAGCCATTGTTTCCTAGCCTACGACATCCCAGCTAGATTTTATTTGCCTAGCAGACACCCGATTAGGATTATAAACTCTTTATGTTATGTAAGCAGCATTTTATTCACGTTGATTGTAAGCCTTGGTTGTTGTTGAGTTGCACAACCCGAGCAGGCTTTTGCGTTGTCTGAGGAAGGACTTCTTTTGTTGTTGGAGTTAATACTCTTGCGCATTTATTATTATTCCGTGCCAGTTGACACTGTATGTCCATACACTTGTCATATCCTGTTCCTGCTTTATATAACAGTTCAAAATCCGATTCGATCATCTTAAGCAGCATCAGACTTTCTTCAGAAGATTCCTGTTCGATGCTTTAGGACTTTCGTTCACTTTCTTTAATATAGGAGTGACAGTTTATTATTGTTTAGAGTAATTTTAAATAATACCTTCTTCTTGTTTGCATTAAATCATTGCAGTGATTTAATTAAGCTTTCTATTTTTTTCCTTGTATACATTATTAACGTAATTGTATGTTGTTGTGATCAGGCTGTATCAGAGATCATCAGCCTGTAGTAGTAGTGCATTTATACCGAGTTATAGGATACCCCGCTATTGCAGATTTAACTCTGAAGGGTATAGGTGTTTTTGTGCGCCGGCATTATAAGTTCGAGGGTTGGATCTAGTGTTACCGTTGTGGCTGTGTGCTTTTCTAGTCCAGTGATTAAGAGCCCTTGTTTTATATGAGTCCCGGTCGTAACAGTAGCCAGCTATGGTGACCATTACCGTGTAGGCAACAGGGTCAGTATGTCTCACTGTTTCAACATGGCCGACAACAACTGATATATTTTTAACAATCACAATAACACTTCAATTCAACACGGCGGGTGCCCAACCCTGAAAAGGGTTGAAATAGGGGAGCTATTCCCCCGCCAAAGGCGGCTTTCTAGGGCCTTTCCTAGCTGATGCTGAGAGGATTGGGTTCTAGTCATGTGGTGATGGGCTGGTCTATCAGAGTGAGAACTGATCAATCTCTGTCATACCCATAGCTTACTCTGACTGTTCCTTTTACTTACATATTTCCTAGATCTCAAGTGGTGGCGTCTCTTCCGTGGATTGACCTCCCAATCTACCAAGATTGGAAGCCAAAGTGTCACATTTTCCCCTTGCCCCTCAACTTTCTCTTCATAATTGCTGACGGGCACAGGACCCTGGGTGGGGCTTTGGTTTCCCGGGCGTTTTCGCACCCTCCTCAGCTCCCCGCCATGGAGTGGCTTCGGTCACCCAGGTTTTATTGTGGTCAGCGGGTAGGGTTCTGTGGGGGCGCTCGGTTATGGCCTTGGCCTTGATCAGGGCCTTGGGGCTGTTCGGCCAGGCAGCATGGGGAACAACAACAACAACAACACTTCAATTTTCTCCCGTAATTGAATGATGCCTCGATAGAGCACCATTTTAGTTATTTTATTGTTGTGTATGTGTTGCTATTATGCTGCAGTGTGTGTGTATGTGTGTGTGTGTGTGTGTGTGCGTTGTGTGTGTGTGTGTGTGTAGCAACTTGTGATATTCTGGTTTAGTTATACTCCATCGTAAATAGTGTTCTTGTTTTTATTTGTGAAATATTAAGAGTTATAATGCTATAATATTACGATAAAAAATCACCTTTAAGCAAAATAAAATGCATTATATTAATATGTTGGAACTGTATGCATTATTATATACTGTACGCTTGAACGTACGTAGGCGTTATATAATGAACTTGTGACAATTAAAATGTTGTAGTATATACATGTGTAACTTATACTATGTAACAATGAGGCTATTCTTCAAATAGGTTACCAAAGGAGTCAACCAACAGATCATTTCAACCATCAATGCTTACCACCGCCAACTCAACCAATACAATTACATTAGGTTAGGTTAGGTCAAGCTATGGCAGTGCTTTTAACACCTTAAGAGCGGCCTATGCGGTTTATTTATATGTACCGCCCAGCGGGGTGTTTTTAGCCAAAATAGGGCTGTTTACGTGATCATTTTCATGCCTAAATAAGACCCAGAACGTAAAACAAGTATCTATCCCTGAAAGGGCATAAACAGAGCTTTCGAATGACACCATAACGATCCTTTTATGATGGCTAGTTTTCTTGCAATAACCGTGCAACGCGAGTGCAAAAAGCATGTAATTAGGCACTTTCCCCATACAATTCCTTATATAGCGAGTGAGAGAGGTAGGAGGGAGGTGAGATTCGTGTCAGTAGGTTCGCCGCGGTGGTCTGGAGCAGTCATACGCTCGCTACTCTCCTGCCACCACTTGTCTCTCTCTCTCAGCAACATTACGTGCTGAAATTGCCACTCGAGTTATGTCGAGCGCCGCCACATAGTCCAGCTTTATTTAACTCGACTTATGTGGTGAGCCGCTAATTAAGGGTTAAAAGGCACTGAATGGTTAGCCCTGATTGATTAGACACTGGTTGAGGTCTGGTTGAAATGGTCAACTGGATAATATGGTCTGCTGCTTGAGTTGTCCAGGAGCCCTCATATCCATTCGAATCATCTGCATCCACTAAACACACACATGGAGAATGAAACTAACTGATCCAAATCGTACATACACCACACACACTCACACACACACATGTGTTTGAGAACAGCCGAATAAATAAAAATGGAGGTGGCGTTTTATTTTATATCAAAGAAAGTCTGAACCCGACCCTCTTGTCAAAACCTCAAATTGTGAACGTCGACACATCTTTTGTGCTAATAAAGAATAATAAAAGTACAAAAATAATACTTGCATTAATATACAGACCTCCAGCTCAATCAGTTCAAACTGACCGAGAAATTTATGAACAAATTGCAGATGTAAGTAACTCACAAGATACCGTATTTTTTTGGCGACTTTAATTTACCTGTGACCAAGCTGGGCGATACTCTTACTTCAAACTCCGGACATGACTTGTATGCGAACTTGCAAGAGAGTTCATTCTATCAATTTGTTCGATCGCCGACCCGTGGTAATAACGTTCTTGACCTTGTACTTGCAACAAAAGAAGAATTAATAGAGAATTTGAATGTTGGTGATGAATTCAGTAACAGCAACCATCGTACAATAACTTTCACTTTAATGTTTACTAGTAACGAACCAAATAGCAGCATCGAAAAAGTCCCTAATTTAAAGAAAGCAAACTTTCATAAACTTAGAGCTATGTTTAACCGTTCCAGCCCGGGCTGCACTACAAAAGGACGGAGCTCATACCCGGGCGATCTGGCTGAAAAACAACACAAGTAAACTAAGGCTAATCTCGCTTAATATACTACCTACATTAATAACACATATGTCAAAATGTCCGCCTTACCTTTCCGCGTAGAAGGACGTTGAGTAGAGCTCTGTAGCTCAACTGGTTCCGGAATTAGAGCGATGGAAGTGGAGGTAACTTTTGCCGCGTATTTACCTCGGCGCGTCCGAACACTCAACCGCGGCCCCGGCTACGACACCCAGTTGCACACGTCGCTCCACCCGCAATTATGCCAGGAAGCGATTTGATAGTGTTTTATTGTTTATTATGCCATTTATCATAGTTATTATGTTATTTTCACTCAATAAAGTTATTTTCATAAAGTTATTTGTGTCTCTGTCACTTATTACTTAGTTTTATTATTATTATTATGATTATAGTGTCACTTTCACTGGACTTTGATAATTGATATTGTCATTTTCACTGATATGTATTGTTAGGTAAGCTATAAATATATATAGTGTCAGTTTCACTTGTTCATATTGTTATGAAGGCACTTATTATTACTTATGTGTCTCTTTCACTTATACTTAGTTTTATTATTATTATAGTGTCACTTTCACTGGACTAGGCTTATTGATATTGTAATTTTCACTTATTTATTGTTAGAAATATATATTTTAGTGTCATTTTCACTTGTTCATATTGTTATGAAGGCACTTATTATTACTTATGTGTGTCCTTTTCACTTATACTTAGTTATATTTTTATTCTTAGCCTACATTTGAGTGTCACTTTCACTGTTGTCACTTTCACTTCAAAAGTTTATTAGAGTGTGGAAGTCGTTGAAGCAGGTGCCAGCACACAATCCCACTTGACACTCGAGGCATTCCCAAGTGGTTTTTGTGGCTTTGCGGGGTCTTCTAGTTGTGTGGCTGCACACATGGCACCTCTTCTGCATTCTGGCTCTAGTATTTGGACCCTGGAAAGGAAGGGCGTGGAGCTGGTGCTTCCTGAAAAATTCAGCACACCCCGTTCTGTCCAGCTGGCCTGGTCCTTGTAGTGGCCTCCCTGGTGTATCCGCATGTTTAGCCAGGAGCTCAAGTATCACCTGTTTGTGGAACTTCCGCAGGGACTTGTACTTCTTGGCTCCTGGAGTCCTCAGACGGTAGATGTTGTAGGCATTGAGGACCGACATATCTACCGTATGCAGGATAAACTTCTTGTACCACTTGCAAGGTGTTCGCAGGCAGTCGATGAAGCCCATCTGCATGTCGGACTTGTCGATGAGGCGCATGTTGATATTGTAGTCCAGGACAGAAGCTGGTTTCTGGACGGGGTCCTTGGTTCTTCGGTCCACCTTCCCTGTGGCAACTATCTGGTCTTTGTGGCATGTGGTGAAGAGGTTGACCTTCCGCTGGTCATGCCAGTGGATGGAGAGGATGGGGCCACACTTCTTGTGGAAGATGTCCATCATCTTCGTCTTTGTTAGGTAGGCTGGCATGACCTTCCTCTTGGCCTTGACTGTGCCGACAGTTCTGGTCATGGAGGTACTTGGCCAGGATAGGCGACGTGTAGTAGTTATCGGTGTAGAGGATGTGGTTATTATAGAAGTACCTCTCCATCATCTCTTTACTACAGCGCCGCCAAAACCAATGAGGGGGTCAGTCTAAATTTCGCCACCACTGCCGCTGTAGACCACAAAGTCCAGCACATATCCCGTCTTGCAGTCGCAGATGACGAAGAGCTTGATGCCGAAGCGGTGTCTTTTGGACGGGATATACTGCCTGAAATGCAGCCTTCCACGGAACAGGACCAGAGCCTCATCCAGGCACGTCTTCTGGAATGGAATCAGGTAGGTGGAAAAGCGATGACGTATCATGTCATAAAGCTTCCTGATCTTCCATAATGAGTCGGGAAAGTGGAGTGCAATGTTGTTTGTCAGGTGGAGATAGGAGAGGATGTCAAAGTACCTATCCCTGGAAATGTACTTGCCAAATGCTGGAGTCATTATGAGGTCGCCAGTGATCCAGTAGTCAGCCAGAACGTGCTTCTTTATATGTGTCATAAGCATTGTGAGTGCCAAGAACACATATAGTTCTGCCACAGTGACAGCTCTCCATGCCACCATCTTGACACTGGTCTTCCTCCCAAGAAAGTTGGCACAGATAGCATGGTGGTTATTTGTCTCTTCGACTTGATATTCCATGACTTCATTGTCATAGAAGCCACAGAAAAGTTCACTGGGGGTAGCATCTGGGCCACAGGGATATGCTGGTGACACCCCGGAACCAACCTGTACCTCGTCAAAGGCAGGACAATCTGGCTCAAAATCCGCCCCATCTGTCCACACAAACAGGTCGGATGCTCGAGCATGTGCAGCTGCAGCAGGCACACGCCCTGGACGCCCTGGCACACGCCCTTGGCCACGCAGACGCCCTGCACACCCACGCCCACGCCCACGCCCACGCCCAGGGGCATCGGCGTCGGCAGGCTGACCAGATCCACGACCTCGCCCTCGAACTCGTCTTGTCTTCCTCTTCCTCTTCCTCCTCCTATTCAGGCGACGTCAGGTCATCTGGGGCAATGTTGGGGTCGTCAGCATCCTATTCAGGAGACAATTCGGGTGAAGAAGTGACCAGGCGTCGGCGGCGTGGGGCACGGGCAGCTGCGGGAGGTTCAACAATGGGAGCCTCAGCATTTGGGCTCCTTTTGCGGCGAGCCAAGGGCTTCTCCGCATCAAATAATGCTCTGCGGTGTGTTGAGGGCTGTGGCACACCACTAATACCACTTGTAGAGGCACTTTGGTCATCCTGAGGGCGAGATGAAGCCGAGGGCTGTGGGTGGCCCACACGGCGTCCCGGGTCAAGGCGTCGGGACAAAGGAATGCGGGTGGTTGCTAGACCAGGGTTGGCGTCACTATCACTGTCTTCCGCTTCCCTAGCCTTTTCTGCTGCTGCCCTGCGTGCTTTTTTAGCTGCACTTTTCACCAAAGATTGCTTATAGAAATATTTGCCCACTTTCAAGGGCATACGGGCAGGCAAAGGGGAAGGTCCTGGGCTAGGGCTAGGGCTAGGCCTAGACTGACCTACCAAACATGGCGAAGGGGTAGGCCTAGGCTCTAGCACACTTGGAAGTTCAATAGCACCTTCCTGAACCACTTCCACATCAGGATCATCACTACTGTCTCCCCCCTCAAATAAATCTACATTGTCGTCCTCTCCAAAGCCAACGAAATCGTCAACTTCGCTTCCACTTCTAATAAATTGTTCTTTGTCCACCAAGCTTTCGCCACTGCTCACTTCAATGGCAAAAAGTTCTCGCTGTATAGCACTATCACTCAACAAACGTTTCACTTTCTTCACTTTCTTTTGTTGAGCATTCTTCTCGGTTGCAACAGGCGTCGAAGTTGCGAGCAGGGTAGCAGTGGGGGCACGCGGGAGGTTGCACAGAATCGGACGTGTCGGAATTCATGATTTTACTATAACTCGCTATGGCGGCCATGTTGGAGCTGTTAACGGTAGTAGTTGAGGCTTGGTGGCGCTGCGATCGCCCCTGAAAAGTAAATTTTGGCTGCGCAAGTTTCATAGCACGCTTTTAAGCACAGGGCTTTTATAAGGACACCCGGGGTCCGGCCCATCTGCCGCGCCATCCTGTTAAAAGGACACCCGGGCTCATAGGGTTAAAGAAAGCGACTGGAGCTTTTTAATTAACAATAACGACATAAATACATCTTGGGAATTATTCGAAACCACTTACCTAAAAGCAGTGCAGGACTGCATACCATCGAAAATACGGCATACAGGCTATAATAATAAGCCCAAATGGTGAAATAAAGATATTTCAAACTGTCTGTTTGCTAAAAAGTTTGCTAATGATAGATTAAAATCCTTACAAAATGACGAAGAACGGGTGAAATTTGTAGAGCTACGACGCCAAGCCAAAAAGTTAATTAACCCTTTATTAGCGGCGCGCAACTTATGTCGTGTGAAAGAAATTTGGACTAAGTGGCGGTTCACAACTTATGTCGTGTGCCATTTTCAGCACGTAATGTTGCTGAGAGAGAGAGATAAGTGGTGGCTGGAGAGTAGCAAGCGTATGACTGCTCCAAACCACCGCAGTGGACCTACTGACATGAATCCCACCCTCCCCCACCCTCACGCACTCGCTACACAGGGAATTATATAGGGAAACTACCTAATTACATGGTTTTTGCACTCGTGTTGCGCGATCATTGCAAGAAAACTAGCGGTCGTACAAGGATGGTTGGGGTGTCATTGGAAAGCGCTGTTTATGCCCTTTCAGGGATAGATACTTGTTTTACGCTCTGGGTCTTATTTAGGCATGAAAATGATCACGTAAACAACCCTATTTAGGGTAAAAACGCCCCGTTGGCGGTACATATAAATTACCGCCTAGGCCGCTCGTTAGGTGTTAAGCAAAGTAAAAAGACCCTGGAGTTACATGTTGCGAATCAAAGTAAAACAAACCCGAAAGAATTCTATAGTTGTATCAGAAAGAAAAAAGTAGTTACTTCAACTGTTGGACCGTTGGTCGATGAAAATGGAGAATACACCAAAGACGAAGTACAAATGAGTAATGCCCTCAGTTTTGCCCTCAGTTTTGCATTAGTTTTTACAACGGAAGACCTCAGTGATATCCCTACACCATCGCCGATTCAGATTGATAATTCAGATGTCCTAAGCAATATCACCGTTACAGAGAGAGAAGTATTGAATTGTTTAGATAAACTCAAGGTAAATAAAACGCCTGAACCTGATACAATCTCACCTACAGTAGAGTCCTAAAGAAAGCTAAGGATGAGCTCTCTAAACCACTGACATTGCTATTCAATAAATCCTTGCAGTCTGGAACTATGCCTGATCAGTGGAAGCTAGCCAACGTAACACCGATATTCAAAAAAGGCAGCAAATCCATACCCAGTAACTATCGTCCAATTAGCTTAACCTCAATTGTATGTAAAATGCTAGAAACACTCATAAGAGACAGACTCGTAAATCACTTAGAGGAAAATAACATACTTAAAGATACTCAACACAGCTTTCGTAAAAAACGTTCCTGTTTAACAAACCTCTTAGACTTCTCCACGATATCCTCAACCTCTACGATGAGAGTAAAGCTGTAGATATTATATACCTTGATTTTCAAAAGGCCTTTGACAAAGTTCCCCACAAACGTTAACAGCTAAAACTATAACCGCATGGAATACAAGACGGTGTGTTGAAATGGATAGAAAATTGGCTCAGCGACAGAAAGCAAAGAGTAGTCATAAACGGTAAGGCATGTAAATGGACCAATGTAAGTAGTGGGGTACCCCAGGGATCGGTACTAATTTACGACCGGCACTACGAAATAAACAAGGGCACTCAATATTGGACTAGATAATAGGCTATATCTGCAACAATGGTACGCTAATTCCAAACCCTCGAACTATTACGCCGGTGAACAAAACACTTAAAACCCTCCAGAGTTAATCTCCTGGATAACGGGGTATCAATTAACTGGGTTTTAGTGCACTTCTACAAAGGCTTTCCGGTGACGGCAAAGCCTGCTCACAACAGGAGTACTTTACGTTAATAAAATGCCCTTAAGTAATAACAATGCTTGAATAAACTATAACAAGATTTAATAAAGAAATATATGCTTACGTTAACTTTAGTGTGAGTCTGTACTCAACACTAAACTCTTCAATGCTCTATGAAAACCCTGCATGTCTAGTCCTACAGCAAACAGATATGGAATCTTCTGGAAACGTCTGATGCTCTAAGATGCTCGTTAATATAGAACATAAATAATGCAGGGGCAGGACACCAAACCGTGTATCTTAAATACACCAATACGTAGGATACATATATATAACAAGGGAGTGCAACAACTCTGTGACAGCACTAATAATAGCCACTCAAAACAGTACTTCCTTAGCCAAAGTAACAGCCATACTGGGTTGTGCACCAAGCATCAACCTAGGCTAAAATAATACGTGAATTCCTAAAGCATACACAGTTAAAGTTAATAAACACAATGCTGTCTTTATTCCTAATAAAGTCTAGCAGCGGCATAAAAGGCACCAGGAGGCTAGGCAGAGCGCAAGCATGCTCGTAGCCTACTGTCTCCCCTTGAACAGATTTCCCTTATGTTACGTTAACCCGTACAGCCCCGGCCGGTTTTATTATTTTTGTGCACCAGAACCCGGGCAATTTTCAATTTTTTTTTTTTTTTATAAATATATCAGAATGTGTTAGAAAATAATGATAGACATGAAGAAATGTGAAAAAAGTACTTACCTAGGCCATTTGGGGGTCCTGGGAGGTAGTGGGGGTCCCCAGCCTCAGAGGAGCCTTAGCGCCATTTCAAATCTCCCGCGCCAGCAGCCAGTTGCCAGCCGCCAGGCAGCATGACTTATTTCGCACCTCTCGGACATAAAGTGCGCTTCAGAGTTCATAGAATGTCTTTGTATATCACATAATGTAAATATAACTGAAGTTGTAGTGTGATAAGTGTCTTCATTCAAGTATTACAAGTGCGCACGAGTGTTAGCGTCCCCGTTGCCATGGTGATGGCGGCCATCTTGGGCGGCCATCTTTGCTCAGGACAATAACAAAACGCACGTACGAACACACGGCCATACAGCGGAGCGAGTGACCCACATTCCACAGCACCCTCCCTCTTTCTTTCTCTGTCTGGCTGTCACTTTCACTCAAGGTCACTCTGTGTCTCCTTTTCATTGAATTATTTGTACTTGTTCATTGTTTTACCTAAGATTATGAGGTGTATATACATTGTTTTACGCACTTATTGTCTCTTATTCTTATAATTATTTGCACACAGTTTTATAAGTTTAGAATTTACTTAGTGTGTATATATATATACACACTGTTTTATATTCACTTTTTGCGTCTTTTATATACACTGTTAGTATTACATTATAGCGTCTTTTATCGCAGTCTTTGAACACTTTGAACACTTAGAAGTGCTCGAGGGTGTGATACTCCCTGAAGCAGGTGGGAAAACACAGTCCCACATCACATTCTTCACACATCGTCCGGGTGTCTTGCCGTTTTGGTGTGCGTCTGCCTGTGTTGCGACACACATGACACCGTCTGCGTGGGTTGGGTTTTACTTCGTTGGGCGGGACAAAATCGCAAAAGTGGCGTTGTGTCAGTCTGGCGGGGCCTTCTGGTGCTTGAAAACGAGCTGCGGGACGTTGCTGGCGGCGTGGACCCTCCCTGAAGAAGAACAGAAGCTCCCGTGCAAGTTCGATGCAGTACGACTCCATCGTCTCAACTTCACCTGTTATTTCATGATATTGGATGTGGCAGTTGTAGAGGGTGAGGTCGAGTAGGTGGAAAAATAGTTTTTTATACCACCTCATCGTCTTCCTGGCACACTCGACCGACGATATGACAGAGTCTGACTTGTCAACCAGCCGCATGTTGATGTTGTAGTCAATGATTGCAACAGGTTTTTTGACCGCCTCACCTGTGGCTCTATCACGGCGTTTGGTGTCCTCTAAGCGGGGCAGGTGGATACTGGTGAGGATATTGACGTCACGATTGTCCATCCACGAGAGCATCAAGATATTATTTGCCTGGAGGTGGATGATGGAGCCCTTCTCCCGCCTTTCGGGTAGCTCTGGCATGTATACACGATTCCTCCTGACGGTGCCACAGACGCCAGTGTTTCTGCTATACAGGAATTTGGCAAGGGAAGGGCTGGTGTACCAGTTGTCGAGGTACAAGATGTGTCCCCTGTCCAAATATCCCTCCAACATGGTGATGACAACGGCCCCAGATATCCCATATGTCCTCTCCTCCACCAGTTCAGTGACCTTGCCCATGTAAAGGATGATGTCCTGGATGTAACCGGTCTTGCAATCGCACATCACGAAAAGTTTCAGGCCATAACGGTGACGCTTGCTGGGGATGTACTGTCGGATGCTAATATTCCCCCTCCATAGCACCAGACTCTCATCAATGATTAGTTTTTGGTAAGGTTTGAAGGAGGCTGCAAACTTTGTTTTGAGGTATTCAAATATAGGTCTTATCCTCTCCATCGGGTCTTTGGTATTCCTGGGGCGTTCCTGGTTCCTGGTGTGGCTTGCCAGGCTATCAATAAAGTGCAGGTTTCCCATGATTGCCGTGAATCTATTCCTGCTCATGACTTTCCCAAAGAAGGGGGTTGCGATGAGGGGATCACATGACCAGTACTTCCTGAGAGACGTCTTCTTGGTGACCCCCATCAGGATGACCAGTGCCAGGAATGCGTAGAACTCATCGGAAGACAAATCCACCCATGAGAGACGTGCCGAGTTCCTCTTCTGCTCCTTCCCTGCCATAAAATAATAGTTGTACCAGTTCGTCTGGTCAACAATCAAGCCGACAAGGTTGGCAGTGAAGAACTGCAGAAAAACACCCAGTCTTGTGGTGTCAGGTCCACGATTGGGCATGGTAGGGCCGGCCTCAGCTGCCCCCAAAAAGTGGTATTGTCCTGGTAGATAGTTTTCCCCATCCACCCAATCCCACCTATCAGCGCCTTCGTCGTCGCTAGATGGGGCATCGGGCTCATCAGGGTCATTGTCAGGGGCACCGGGGCGGGTTGGGCGGGTGCGGGTGGAGCGTGGGCGGCGTGGGCGAGAGGTGGACCTGGGTCTGGAGCTAGACCTCGAACTTGATCGAGAGCTAGATCTAGAGCTCGATTCGTTGCTGGGGCGTCTTATTTGTTTGACCTTCTGCATTCGGCCGCGGGTGGCACGCCCGCGAGATATGACACGCCCACGTCGTTTGCTTGCAGGGCGTTGGGGCAGATCGGGGCGTTGTGGAGAGGCTGGTGATAATGCAGTGGCGCAGGAGGGGCCTGGTTCAGGTGAGGGAGACATTCGTGGGGGGGTGTACGGGATGGAGCCTGAAGGTGATAGTGGGGGGGAAGAATGGCGAGGCGGAGAGTCTGGTAGTAGTGGTGGTGGTGGTGATGGTGGTGGTGACTCATCCCCCCCCTCGTGCTCTGGGTCAGGAGGGAAGAGGGAGCGTTTTGGGTCACGTGACCGCCTTTGTCTCGCACCACGTTGTCCCATTTCTCCATCACCAGGTTGTTCGTCACTAGGTTTGTGACGACCATAGAACCTCCCCGGGGTATTTTTCTTGAGTGGGGAGATTATGGGAAGTGGGGGAGAAGGCAGGCGGGGTTGTGGGGGTACCTCCTCTTCACTCCCAGACTCGCCCCTTCTTCTCTTCAATCCCTTTCGTTCTTCCCCAGGTACACGCACGTAATTTTGAGGGTCAGCAGGTTCATCTGCAACAACAACCTCTTCCCCACTTTCTGAGGATTCAGTGGGGTCTTGGGGAAGTGGGCGGCGGGGAGGTGCACTTGCCCCTTGCTGTCTTTGTGACGGCCTACGCCGCCTGACAGGAATCTGAGCAAGCTCTTCCTCTAGCTCTCTTATTTCTGCTTGGGAGGGGGCATACTCGTCTCCAGACTCGTCCAATGCCGAGTCAGTGTCACTATCAGGGCTGTCAGTGTCGTACAGTATATCCATGACCTCCTCTGTACTGCAGGGGCGGGTAAGGCGGGCATTATAACGACGAGACATGGTGTTTCACTCGAGAGGGTGCGCGGTAAACTGACCATGAGGTGTGAGAAGGCGGGTGCCCTCTCCCGTCCCCGCGCGCGCACGCGTTTGGACAAAACGTTTTGGAAGTAGTCCGCCGGATCCCAAAGTAGTTCCCATATAAATCTAGAGCCATTCTGAGACTTACGACTGGAGCTATAAGGGTGACGCGTTAGGCGCGTCTCTGGGGCTGTGCGTTACATACATAGCCGACGCGTCAGACGCGTCGCTGGGGCTCCACGGGTTAAGTGACTAGGAGGCTCTCTTGGTAAGTCCAGATCTCAAGTATCTGGTCTTGCCCGGGCGCTCCACAAAGGTCAACACAATGAGGTAGCGAGCATATGAGCAAGAGTAGGCAAAAGCCCTTCGCTCGTATACTGCTACACTCGCAAAGGAAAAATATGCACAAAGGTTACAGGCACCTAGCTCCGTCGAAGTTGTATAGGCTTTGACTCACCATATACGTAACTCAGACAACGACTAAAGATACCTTCCACTGTACGCATTAAATAGTAACAAAGAACAACTCAATAATTAGAAGCACCCAATGATAATATGACTCATGTGACTATGACTAATAATCCCTAAAGCTAGTGCAAAACATATATGTGAGAACTAGTGCTGGTAATACGACTGGCCGACTATGGAAGTCGTATGCAGAACCAGAAGGGATAAGTAATTGAATAAAGATGAGAAGTAATGGAAAAGAAGAAGTTCAGAGAGAGAAACAGTAGTACAGGGGGTTAGATTGGGGGACAGATTGCAAGGGACGTCTAGTACCAAGCACGCTATGCCAAGCTCTGCAGGAGAAACACGGTGGAAGCCCCCAGCACCAACACTAGGACAGCGGCACCCAATCACAGACCACTACGTCATGAATTGCAGGCGTCCTTAGGACGCGCCAAGCACGCCAGCCAATCAAGGGCCTGGGAAAGCCCGCGCGAGCGAGGGAGGCACACGTACATACACACGCAAATATTACTACCTCGCTGCCTCCTTCGCTCTTTCTCCTTCGCTCTTTCTCTTTAACTTCACACTGCATATCTTATACTCTATGACTGATATAAAATACTTCCATGTGTCACAGACAAGAATAAAGACCACCACTGATCTGGCTGTGACTACATGAATACTAGGAAAGAAAGAACATCGTTCTACGATTATTATAGCCCATTCCACTGCCCTGGCAAGCGCTAGCGAGTATGAGCACATTCTGGCAAGCTGGCCAGCGTAACACCCCGCCCAAGATGTGGGACGTTTTAACCTCAGGTAAACGCCACATCTGACCAGACAGAATGCTCATAAACCCCGCCTCACCTAGCTACTCCCCCAAGTTGTGAAAACAAGGCACAATCACAACATAAAACACTTCATTATATAAAACAAATCTACACAACACTTCCCCAAAAGTATAGTATCACTTAAAAATATTACGCTCAACGAGCAAGCTTCAACAAGCCTAGCCTACTAAGACAAAAACTCAGCATGTCTTAGATTCTTGCTGTAACATACTGCACTTATATACTATCAAAAAGAAGGAGTTTTTATGTGAGGTTTTTGTATTATTTTTAATAATGTTTTTGGCACCTTTGCACTACAGGGGCAAGCCTAATTTTTTCTCCACTCAACCCGACACACCTGTGATGATCTACCCTGGGTCATCCACCCTGGACAAACAGTCAGCTATCACATTGTCACAACCGGCAATATGGCGAATGTCCAGGTTGTACTCCTGCAACATTAACACCTTACGAGCGGCCTATGCGGTTTATTTATGTGTACCGCACAGCGGGGTGTTTTTAGCCAAAATAGGGCTGTTTACGTGATCATTTTCATGCCTAAATAAGACCCAGAACGTAAAACAAGTACCTATCCCTGAAAGGGCATAAACAGAGCTTTCGAATGACACCATAACGATCCTTGTATGATGGATAGTTTTCTTGCAATAACCGTGCAACGCGAGTGCAAAAAGCAGGTAATTCGGTACTTTCAGTACATAATTGAGTATGTAGCGAGTGAGAGAGGGAGGAGGGAGCTGAGATTTGTGTCAGTAGGTTCGCCGCGGTGGTCTGGAGCAGTCATACGCTCGCTAGTCTCCTGCCACCACTTGTCTCTCTCTCTCAGCCACATTACGTGCTGAAATTGCCACTCGAGTTATGTCGAGCGCCGCCACATAGTCCAGCTTTATTTAACTCGACTTATGTTGCTCGCCGCTAAATAAGGGTTAAGGACCATCTGGTTAGCCTCATATTCCGGTTGTGGAACGGATTCAAAAACTTCAAAGGGTGGTGGTCAGTATAAATCACCGCGACTGGGCCAAAAGCGGGAACATACACCTCAAAGTGCCTGAGCGCCAGCACAATGGCCAGAAGCTCCTTCTCTACCACCGAATAGTTCTTTTGTGCTAAGTTGAACTTCTTGGAAAAGAAACTTACTGGGTGTTCCACACCTTCTGGGTCTGTCTGCAACAAGACGGCACCAGCCCATACACCGTACATCTGTCGCTAGCTGAAAAGGTCTTGAGAAGTCTGGGGCCCTGAGTATGGGATGAGTGCACAAAAGATGCTTCACAAGTGAGAATGCTTTCTCACACTCAGGTGCCCACCCAAACTTTTTCGTCTTTGCAAGAAAATCAGTCAGAGGAGCCAACACCGGGGAGTATCTGCGGTAATGCCCAATCATGCCCAAGAACCTCATGATTTGTCTTTTGGTGGTTGGCCTAGGGAACTGGTTAATAGCCTGTATTTTGGTTTGGGGGGGGGGGGGGCACAGCTGGCCCAACCCTACCACAAATCCCAAATACTGCACGGTTGCCCGAACAAAGTCACACTTGCCCAGATTGACCACCAAATGAGCCTCACTCAGCTTCCTAAACAATGCCCCGATGTGCTCGCAATGGCTTTCAAAGTCATTATCATAGATTATCACATCATCTAGATACACGGTACAGTTAGGGATCTCCGCCACTAACTCGTTCATCAGGCATTGGAAAGTTGCAGGTGCATTCTTCAGCCCATACGGCATAACGTTGCAAGTGTTCCCATCCACCACAAAACTGCACACCTGCTTCGCCCGCTCAGACAACGGCACCTGCCAGTAACCTTTGACAAGATCCACCTTGGTGAGGTAACGTGCACACCCGATCTTGTCAACACTGTCATCTACGCGGGGAAGAGGGTAAGCATTGGTGGGGGTTAAGCCGTTCAACCGCCTGAAGTCAATGCAAAACCTAACCTTCCCGTCTGGTTTGGGCTGCAGAGTGACGGGAGATGTCCACCTAACCGCCCCTTTTTCTATCAGCCCCTTCTCCAACATGTAGCCTAATTCCGCTCGGAGAGCCGGAAGTTTAATGGGAGGTACACGATAGGGCACTGATTTAAAAGGGGGGTGGTCTCCAACGTCTACAGCGTGCACCGCAGGAGTTGTGAGGCCTGGGTGCTCGGCAAAAACAGTGGGGTATGAACAGAACAGGTGCTGGATCGCTGCACGCTGTTGCTCAGGCAGGTGCTCAAGTGCTTCCACAGCCACCTGGTTCGTGTTCCCCGCCCACTGATCCGCCGAGACATGACAATCCAAACTTTCCTCCACCTGGGCCTCACTGCCCCCTCTCCTTCTCCACCTTGGCCGCTGCAGACCAACACGGGGGCAGTAGGCTGCTCCGGTGGGCGCCTCACGAACTCTTTTAATAGGTTGACATGACAGAGCTGATTTTTCTTTCGCCTATCCGGAGTAGCCACAAGGTAATCCAGGTCCGATTACTTCCTCACGACCTTGTAAGGACCGACAAACTTGGCAGTCAGGGGATGGCCAACTAAGGGCAATAAGACCAAAACCTCCTGTCCTACTACAAACTCCCGGAGCTTTGCCTTCTTGTCATACCGATCCTTCATCAAGGCCTGATTACCTACCAAATTTCTCCCTGCCAACTCCAGGCTTTTCAGCATCCTGTCCCTACTCTCGAGGACATACTTAATTAGAGAACATGGCGGCACAGTCCCTTCCCAGATCTCTCTTACCATACTCAGAGGACCCCTAACTTGATGCCCGAAAACTAGCTCGTTGGGGCTAAACCCAAGGCTCTCCCCAGGTACCTCTCGTGCCGCAAACAAAACATACGTTAGCCCCAGGTCCCAATCCTTGCCATTCTCCGTACAGTAGCACCGCGCAACATGTTCTTCAAAGTAGAGTGCCATCTTTCCAACACCCCTTGACTCTCTGGGTGATAAGCTGAAGAGACAACCGTATTGATTCCGTGCTGCTGCATGGTCTGTTTAAAGAGAGTGGACGTGAAATTTGACCCTTGGTCCGGCTAAATTTCTTGCGGGTACCCGTATCTCGAGCAATACAACAGCAAGTTACGCATAACAGTTTTAGACTTGCCATTTCTCATAGGGTACGCATCAGGGTAGCGAGTGGAAACATCCATGAGGGTTAACAAAAACCTGTTACCTGCACTAGTGGGAGGCAGAGGGCCTACCATGTCGATGATAACCTTGCTGAAGGGAGGACCAATAGCAGGCACTGGGTGCAACGGAGCCTTAGGTATGCTCTGGTTCGGCTTTCCCACCGTCTGGCCGGTACCACACATCGCCAACCAGGCCGAAACTTGAGCTTTAATACCTGGCCACCAGAACAACCTAGATAACGAGGCCAACGTTTTACTCACTCCCCAGTGACCTGCCAACGGAATATCATGCGCCAATCGCAACAGGCTATCACGACACTTCTCCGGGACCACCAGCTGATCAACCACTCTTGCCCCACCATCCCAACTATGTCTGGGATCCACAAAATGGCGGTACAGGATTCCCCCAACATCAAAAAAATCTCCCGACTTTGCATCCCCGTCCTCGTCGAGTTCTATAGCCCCGTTCCCACAAATCTCAAGTCCAGGATCTTCTACTTGCAGCCGACATATATCCGAGGGTGCCAACCTATCTAAATGCTCCTGAAGCAACTTGTGGCCACCCCCGATACTAGGCTGCTCAAGCCTTGCCTGCTTCGCCTGGGAACGTCTCTGTCGCGGAGTGCTCTCACGCCCTACCGTGTCACTAGGGGGGACAGGTTCTGGGGCCACTCCGGACCTCATAATGGGTGCAAGTACCGAGTCACCAAGGAGTGTCGCTGGATCCAAACTCTCAACCCGACCACCCTTGACTTTCTCCTTTTGATCCTTCCTCCGCTGGTCTAGAACTTGGGTATTAGACTGTGACACCTGAGCGGACTGAGACCTGGTGACAGCACACGCCATTTGCGTCACATGGCATCTATCGACCCACTCTTGCTGCTCCCTACTCGTGTCGGCCGCCCTCTCGGCAACGACTAAGGGTGGAACCTCGGAAGTGAGCACCGCAAAGTTCTTACCGAGAAGGAAGTCGACCCCCTCAACTGGCAACTTCTCCACAACCCCCACATCCAACTCTCGTGTCACACCGTCTACCTCAAGCTCTACTCTGACCAGCGGGAAAGACAGCATAGCATTGATGCCTTGAACCACCACAACCCGAGCCGCGTTAATAGGCTTGCCAGTGAAATTCTTAACAAGTGTCTGGGAAGCACCCGTATCACGCAACAACTCAAGCCTATGCTCCACACCAGCCCACCTCACAGTGCCGTGCCCCCTATGACCACAAAAAACATCACGGACGGGTGACGAGCCTGCTGCTTCTGCACCGGCGATGACTTCGCAACCGACAAACGCGGGCAAACGCGGAAGACCTCAAAGACACGCCAATGTTGCTCACTAGTGACACCACTGCTGTAGGCGGTGTGCTCGGATATGAGCGCGCAATATGCCCCTTCTTATGACACTTGAAACATTCCACTTCACTCTTGGACTTCCCCTGAGGTGGGTAAGGGCCCTGGCCTTTCTTTAACGGGAAGGGTTTCGACTTGGGATCATAATTGGCAACAGTACTCTTAAATGGATAATTATTTGTGTCATTAATTCGGGGGGGTGGAGTGGTACGCCCCTTGTTACCTGCCTCAGCTCTCTGTGCAGACCCACACCCACGAATCAATGACAACCTGAGATCAGCCAGCTCAGCCGCCTCCTGCAGAGTTTTTGGTTGCTTTTCTTTCAGGTTAAGAGTCAAGTCACTGCCAGTACATTTTAAAAATTGCTCTAACAATACTAATTGCTTCACTGCCTCAAAAGTAGTTGCCTTCTCTGATCTTAACCAATTCTAAAATGCATCTGACAGCTCTCTAGCGTGTTCCTGGAAAATACTCTCCTTTTTTTTGGGAACAGCCCTTAATTTCAGCCTATAGGTCTCTGGCTGCAACTCATATGCCCTCAGGACAGCCTCTTTCAACGCCTCGTAATTCACACAGGAATCTAGGGGCAAAGCATCATACGCCTTGAGTGCTTTCCCCGTCAAACGTGACGAAACAAGGGCTACCCACTTCTCCCCGGGCCATTGGTGCTCCTGGCACTTTTCCTCGAACCGGAAAAAAAATCGGTAACTCCTAACTCATCAAAAACTGGAACCAACTTCAGTAGATGCGACAGGGACTGGTCATGGGCTCAACCCCCCTGGACGACCCGGTTCCTTGTCACCTCTACACGAGTTTTCTCTAGATCAACGTCGGCACAATACCTTTCAGACTCAAACCTAAGCTCAGCCTCTCGCTGCCGCTGCTCGAGCTCAGCCTCATGCTTTCGCTGCTCGAGTTTGGCGAGTTCGAGCTGAAACAACATCTCGGCAGACAAACCTTGAGGAGGGGGTGCTACTCTTGGGGACCCACCCCGTGAGCCACCTAGAGGCATACCCAACCGCCAGCGGGCATCGGCCTGCGGGAACGTACCCGGCTCCGGAGCCCGAGGGGCCGCCATGATAGGAGTCGAGTGGAATGGGGGCTGGGCAGAAGGTGCCCCAGCTCCCGCTCCACCCGAAGCCCCATGCACCCCACCGAGCACCCAGGTAACCAGCTCACCTCTCGACAAACCGCTAGTACCGGACAACTCTACGACCGTGGCTACACACTGCTGTCCATACCGGTCTAGCCCCGACACCCGATCCGCCGACACAGGCTCCTCCAAAAAAATCTGAGCATCCTCCTCATTGTTCACCACCTGAACGCCGTTAGACAACTCCACCTTCCCCACCTCCTCGCCTGTCTCTCGCACTATGCCCTCACTATGTTCAGACCCGTCCAGTGACATGATGGAGTAAAAAAAAAAAAATCTCAAGTCAAGACAAAAGTAGCCAAACTCTCGCGTAGCTTTATTCACAAAAAATATTCGAAGATGTTCTTGAGTGCAATACTAGGTCACCAATAAACTCCAACAAGTTCTATATATCCTCAAAACAATGTCCACTGCCAACAATGCGAGAAATAAATTCAACCCCAAATGGCAATAAGATTTCTCCAAAGAAAAACTGCAATATTCAGTTCACTATATTCTGGTCTAAGGTCGCCATTTGTTACGACCGGCACTACGAAATAAACAAGGGCACTCAATATTGGATTAGAAGATAGGCTATATCTGCAACAACGGTACGCTAATTCCAAACCCTCTAACTATTACGCGAACTAAATCACTTAAACCCTCCAGAGTTAATCTCCTGGATAACGGGGTATCAATTAACTGGGTTTTAGTATACTTCTACAAAGGCTTTCCGGTGACGGCAAAGCATACTCACAACAGGAGTACCTTACGTTAATAAAATGCTCTTAAGTAATAACAATGCTTGAATAAACTATAACAAGATTTAATAAAGAAATATATGCTTACGTTAACTTTAGTGTGAGTCTGTACTCAACACTAAACTCTTCAATGCTCTATGAAAACACTGAATGTCTAGTCCTACAGCAAACAGATATGGAATCTTCTGGAAACGTCTGATGCTCTAAGATGCTCATTAATATAGAACAGAAATAATGCAGGGTCAGGACACCAAAGCGTGTATCTTAAATACACCAATAAGTAGGATACATATATATAACAAGGGAGTGCAACAACTCTGTGACAGCACTAATAATAGCCTCTCAAAACAGTACTTCCTTAGCTAAAGTAACAGCCATACTGGGTTGTGCACCAAGCATCAACCTAGGCTAAAATAATACGTGAATTCCTAAAGCATACACAGTTAAAGTTAATAAACACAATGCTGTCTTTATTACTAATAAAGTCTAGCAGCGGCATAAAAGGCACCAGGAGGCTAGGCAGAGCGCAAGCATGCTCGTAGCCTACTGTCTCCCCTTGAACAGATTTCCCTTATGTTACGTTAAGTGACTAGGAGGCTCTCTTGGTAAGTCCAGATCTCAAGTATCTGGTCTTGCCCGGGCGCTCCACAAAGGTCAACACAATGAGGTAGCGAGCATGCGAGCAAGAGTAGGCAAAAGCCCTTCGCTCGTATACTGCTACACTCGCAAAGGAAAAATATGCACAAAGGTTACAGGCACCTAGCTCCGTCGAAGTCGTATAGGCTTTGACTCACCATATACGTAATTCAGACAACGACTAAAGATGCCTTCCACTGTCTAGCATTAAATAGTAACAAAGAACAACTCAATAATTAGAAGCACCCAATGATAATATGACTCATGTGACTATGACTAATAATCCCTAAAGCTAGTGCAAAACATATATGTGAGAACTGGTGCTGGTAATACGACTGGCCGACTATGGAAGTCGTATGCAGAACCAGAAGGGATAAGTAATTGAATAAAGATGAGAAGTAATGGAGAAGAAGAAGTTCAGAGAGAGAAACCGTAGTACAGTGGGTTAGATTGGGGGACAAATTGCAAGGGACGTCTAGTACCAAGCACGCTATGCCAAGCTCTGCAGGAGAAACGCGGCGGGAGCCACCAGCAACAACACTAGGACAGCGGCACCCAATCACAGACCACTACGTCATGAAATGCAGGCGTCCTTAGGACGCGCCAAGCGCACCAGCCAATCAAGGGCCTGGGAAAGCCTGCGCGAGCGAGGGAGGCACACGTACTTACACACGCACATATTACTACCTCGCTGCCTCCTTCGCTCTTTCTCTTTAACTTCACACTGCATATATTATCTTATACTCTATGACTGATATAAAATACTTCCATGTGTCACAGACAAGAATAAAGACCACCACTGATCTGGCTGTGACTACATGAATACTAGGAAAGAAAGAACATCGTTCTACGATTATTATAGCCCATTCCACTGCCCTGGCGAGCGCTAGCGAGTACGAGCACATTCTGGCAAGCTAGCCAGCGTAACAACATCAACGACATATTGTAGACGAGGGTCTCGCCTGTGTCAATCTCAAAATTTGATGACGATACAAAAATTGCAAATAGCGTACTCTCAAAAGAACAAGTTGACGATATGCAACACAATCTAGATAAGTTGTCATGTTGGGCCCAAATTTGGCAAATGAGTTTCAATGCTGATAAATGTAAAGTACTACATATCGGATACCAAAATGAGAAAGCAAACTATTTGATGAATGGCACTCAGCTTAAGAATGTAAACAGAGAAACCGATCTGGGAGTAACAATATCGAGTAACCTAAAACCGAGTCAACAATGTTCAGAAGTTGTTAAGAAGGCAAACAAAATAATTGGCTTTACAGGCAGGTCATTTAAGCATAAATCCAAAGACGTTTTCCTAACCCTTTATCATTCCTTAGTCCGCCCTCTTCTGGAATACTGCGTTCAATCCTGGTGCCCTTATTACCAAAAAGATATAGACAAGCTAGAATGAGTTCAACGTAGAGTTACCAAAATGATACCTAGCCTAAAGAACAAACCATACGAGGAGCATCTTAGAGAATTAAATATATTTCCTTTAACCCAGCGCATATTAAGAGGTGACTTAATTCAAGTGTTCAAAATCATCAATGGCATCGACAATATGAACTGTAGTAAGTACTTTACTATCGACCAATCTAATTACACACGGGGAAACGGGTGCACAATTATTGGTTAATCTTTTAACTCCCACGAAACTAAAAATGTCTTCTTCAATCGAGTTGTCAACTTATGGAATGGGCTTCCCCGAGATGTTATAGACTGCAGCACCGTTGATTCATTTAAACTTCGCCTAGACAAATATCTCACATCAAACCTGCGACTGACTGCGTTTGTAAACGAATAACTTTTATTTTATCCTTCCCTCAGTTACTAACCCATCTGTCCCCTACTAACTTCCTAATCCTGCCACGGACATTAGTTCCAGGGCAGTAGTTCCCTTTCCAATGTTCCCTTACCCACTCTAAACCACTGTTTGGACACTTGATCCTCAGTGTTTTGGAGGACAAGCAGCCTAGAAGGGTCACTAGACCTGTTGTTGCTTGATTTCCTTTGTACTACTTTGTACACACACACACACACACACACACACACACACACAGATATTATTATTATCATTATTATATGAGATGCCGAAGTCTCCAACCAGGGTGCAGAAACACCAGCAAGATGAATCCACACAAAACACCCGGAGGCACTGGAGAGAGACTACGGCAACTTAGGTAAAAAACAAAAACAAAACAAACATATATACTGTATACAATATATATATATATATATTAAACACAGATACAATGAATAATAAAATGTTATGCAGTGGAGGATATCAAGTATAAATATAATACAATAAACTAGAATAAAATAAGTTTAAAAACTAGAATTAATGCTGCAAAAAAGCATTAACTCTAGACTTAAAAATGGAGATATGAGCTGAATTGACTAGCTCAATTGGCAACTTATTCCACAAGTCAACCATGGCCGGCACAAAACACCGTGAAAACTGTGTAGTAGACAAATTAACACGGCTCATGGCAAGATCATTAAGATTGCTAATGAATTTAGTTGCACGAGCCCAGACATAGGGCCTAGGCAGAACCCCATGTAAGGGATGCTGAGGGTTGTTAAAAACTTTAAATAAAAGACTAAGGGCATCCACTTTACGTCGATGACACAGATCAAGAGACAAATGAGGTAGAATAAAACTGATAGAATTTAGAGATCTGTCAAGCAACTTGAGATGGCAGTCAGCTGCTGACAACCAGACAGGTGAGCAGTACTCGAATTGTGGCAAAATAAAAGCATAAAGACTTCATAACTGTGGCATCACAAGCAACCGTTTTATAACACTTGCGAAGCAGACCAATTTTTGGGGAAATGGAAGAGGAGAAAGAACGAATATGCTTTTCAAATGTAAGTTTGGGATCCAGAGTAACTTCTAACAAACGCAGAGTATCCACATTCTCAATTTGCTCGCCAGAAACTTGTAGATAAGGATGGAGAGTATCCAAGGTACGAGATCTGCTGATGATAATGGAGTGTGATTTACTAGCATAAAGTTTCATACCCCAAAGTTCACACCATGATGTAATTTTGGCTAAATCCCTATTCAGAGCAGTAGCAATTTTGTGTCGATCAATTGGTGATGGAATTGATGCATATAAAGTTGCATCATCGGCATAGGAGATTAGTTTATTTTCAAGCTCGGAACACAGGTCAGCAGTAAAAATAATAAAAAGCAAGGCCCAAGGACACTGCCTTGTGGAACACCAGAAACAACAGGAACAGAAGGGGAATGACACCCATCAATGACCACAGACTGAGATATTTTCGTCAAAAAATCTTCAAAGATCCTTAAAAAATTGCCACCAATACCGATGAGCTGTAACTTATACAGAAGTGCTTTATGGTTGAATAAGTCAAAAGCAGAACTAAAGTCAATAGGCACGACACGAGACTCATGTCCCTGGTCCAATGAAGATTGCAAGTCATGGGTGAGTGTCAGAAGCGCATCACATGTACGCAGTCCTTTACGAAAACCAAACTGTGAATTTGGTATCAAATTATGACTATTACTGTACAATAAAAGGAAAGGCGTCTGGACAGAAGCCTCTCATAGAGCTTGGATAGGATAGGCGTAATGGAGATAGGGCGATAGTCATTAGGAGATGATGGGACAGTATTTCCCTTTGGAATAGGAGTGATACTAGCCTTACGCCAGCAAAGTGGAAAACTACCTGATTTCAAAAGCAACCTAAACACCATGGCCAATTTAAGTGCCACGACCACTGCAACCTTTTTAAAAAAAGAGAGGGAAAACCCATCTGGGTCTGTGCCACCATAGGTATCAAGATCCAGCAAGTACCTTTTAAGTTCAGCTGATTTGAATGCCATTGAATTGAGGTTGGGTCTAGGGAAACATGTCAATGGCAAAGACAATTCCTGATTACTCTGCTTATTAATACACATATTAGATAGAATATTGGCCTTCGATAATAGATCAAAAGAGATGGAGCCATCAGAATCACAAAGAGGAGGCATGGAGGAATCTATTCCAAATATAGAGGACTTCAAAGCGGACCACCATTTATGATGCTGTGTAGCTCCTGCCAGAACATCCTGAAGATGGGAGTTATAATCCCTCTCAGCACCATCATAAACTCTCTGCGCAGCTGCCCTTATAGAAACATAATTTTCCCAGTGCAAGGGGGTTTGATTACGCCTCCATAGACGATATGCAGCCTGTTTGTCATCAAATGCACGCTTGCAGTCATCATTAAACCATGCTTTATCCCTGATACGAGACTTAATTGTTTTTGATGGAACTCTTTTGCAAAGGATACCAAGAAGGGAATTGTTGAGAGCTGAAACCGGGTCATGAGATCTTAGTATGAGATTCCACTCAATATTACAAACGTCATTACAAACGTTGTCCCAGTTAACCCGAGATTTAAGGTAGACTTTACGTGAGAGAGTAATATCAGGAACAGAAAAATCAAGATTAATTTTACACATGATGGCATTGTGGTCGGAAGTGCCAACAGGTACAAGAACGGAGGTTTCTACAACGCCAGGAATATCTGTTAGTACTAGATCAAGACAATTTCCAGACATATGAGTAGGTCCTTGGATTAGCTGTTCACAACCAGATAAGTTTGCAAAATCCAAGGCAGCAAGACCATTTCTATTAGTTGGACAGACCGAGTTCAACCACTCTTGATGATGCGCATTGACATCACCAACAAAAATAAAGGATGATTTGACATATACAGACTGTATTGAAGCCATGGCTTTAAATTAAGAGGCAGTCATATATGTCATTGTTAACATCAGGATTTCTGTACAGGCTAAAAATGTAATGATTATGATACTTGCTGGAAACTTTAACTAACTGCATCTCATGGAATTTACAAATATGCTTAATTAAGTGCTGAGCATTATACTCAGATCTAATATACAAGCTCATTCCACGAGCACGAGGAATAGAATCACGCCGAATAAGAACTGGTTTACTGAAGTTAGGTATAAGAAGTTCAGAATAATCTCTATAACCAGAGACAAGGGTTTCAGAACAAAAGAAAATATCATAATCAACAGATGCCAATGTAAGATCCTTGATGTTCTTATAGAGACCACGAATATTGGAATAAAATACACGACAACTTGTAACAGGTTGTCTGTGAGGACCGGGATTACCTTCTATATCACCGGACAAAAGTAGAAACAAAAACAGAAAAAGTTGAAAGCAATCCATACACAAATACATAAAGATGGATATAAACAGGTCGACCCAGACGGAGCCATCACATCTGGGTAAGGTATAAAACAAGCCCCAAAGGCATCATATCCAGGGGGGAGCAGTAGCGGTGGATTTGATTTTTTTAGAAAAGACGAGAAACTCAAAAAGAATGCCAAATCTCCTGAAAATCCACCAGACTCAAAAGTCTTCCTCATTGGCCTGCTAACCACCGTGGGGGGAAAAACAGGAGATTGCTGGACAAGGAAGGACAGTTGCTGTATAGCACCAAACAGCAGGGATGGATGAAAACGGACAATGGAAGACCTTGGTGCAGGCTATGGCAGCATCCTAAACATCCATCATGATAAAATACCATTGGTTTGCTAGATGGCCGTTGACTAATATATAGTTCATCCGCCCTTTGACAGGTATTCCTTTTAGCCCTGCAGGGTGTTTAGCCACCCACCCTCCAAGTGAGGACCCGGAGGGGGAGCCGGTTTAGTCGCCGACAATCCGACCATGAAACAGGTAGTATCAGATTACATGTTACTGATAGGAGAAATACCTGACCTGACTGATAGATAGATAGATAGTTTATTGACCACAGCTTACATGTTTACATTAGTATATAATACAAACACTTTACAAAGTTCGAATATCACACATTTATAATTTTATACTACAACTGTAGTCCAACATAAGATTAATATCGTTATTCACACACACACACACACACACACACACACACACACACACACACACACACACACACACACACCGCCACTTACAAGTTATTTATGCTAAGGCGGTTGAGATCCCTGGGGGCGCCGGAGAATGAGCTGAAGAGTATATATAACACCTTTATACTCCCTAAGCTCACCTACGCCTCTCCCGCCTGGTCCTCCTCTCTAACCCTAACACAACAACGTCAACTGGAGAGAGTTCAGAGGAGGGCATGCAGGATCATCCTGGGTGGCACATATCCAGGGTACGAGGAAGCTCTCACCACCCTTAGCATACCTGCACTTTCAACCCACCACTACAACACACTCAAACAGTTTGCATCTAAGCTGCTTGTTCACCCACGACACAGAAACTTACTTCCACCAGACGCCCCTAGACCTACACGTGCAGCTCGTCATTTCAACACACTCCAACCAATAAGAGCAAGAACTGACAGATATAAAAATAGTCCTATCCCAACCATTGTTAATATTATTAATAATGTGTAATAACGGTCTGTCACACCATATATACGCGCCCACCTTTAATAATATATGCATAAGTGTGTGTGCGTGTGTGTATTAGAATATAATTATGTATGTATTTGCTTGAGTTTGTTTATGTATATGTGTATATATGTATCTATGTATGTGCAGTATATGTGTATGTATGTGTGCGTATATGTGTATGTATGTATGCGTTATTTATGTATATATATATGTGTATAGTGTATACTGTTTGTGGTTCGAGCCCGGCTGAGAGTATCAGGTAGGATAAGAGAAGAGCATCTATGCATGCAATGTGCATATATTTATGTATATGTATGTCTGTGTGTACGTGCTGTCAATGGTTCGAGCCCGGTTGAGAATATAAGGTATATAATATATATATGTACTGTACGTGTATTTATATTTATATGGTCATATGCACATATGTATGTAAATATACGTACATATGAGCGAGAACATATTGCTCACTAGCGCAACTTCTGATTATAAATCTATGCATAAGCATTATCTATTATTAAGTGTTCGCGTATCTTCATCCATGTATTTCCACCCTTAACAATAGAACGCCCAGCTCTTCCATATTTCGCCTTCTGTCACACACACACACACACACACACACACACACACACACACACACACACACACACACACACACACACACACACACACACACCTGCACTACCGAGGATTAACCTCCCATTGTAGTACCCGCACCCTCTTTACCTCACTTACCAAAACAGTTTCTGTATGTATGTATGTCTGTGTGCATACGTGAGCGTTTGTGTATACGGACATGTGCACACTTACTGCATGTTCTTATGTTCCTATATATGTATGTATATGTATGTGCGCACGTACGTGTATATACGTATGTTCTGTATATGAGTAAGTTAATAAATGTGTAAATGTACTGTATATCACTTACTCTCATGGTTATTTTATGATAATTTGTATTCTGCACATGCATCATTATTGTATTTATTTATTTTGTTTGTAAACTAAGCTTACCATCCTCATATCTGTACATCTCATGTTCATCCACTAAATTGTAAAATGTGTATTTTCAGCTCATGAGGCTGCCATTCTTTAATAAACCGTTTATTATTATTATTATTATTATTATTACACACACACACACACACACACACACACACACACACACACACACACACACACACACACACACACACACACACACACACACACACACACACACACACGACGACGTTGTGACGTCCCATCTGGGGTTGGCAAAAATGGTACAAGGCGAGATGGGTATCATATGGTTCACCTAAGCTGATGGCTACCTAAGCCTTCGGGCGAGACGGTACCGTCTATAGTGAGAATGGTACCATACTGATCCACCCTAAGCCTTCGTTTCCGTTGTCGCCAATTGGCTAAATACAGACTACACACACATCCACAGCCATTCCAACAGTACATAAAACACTTAACATGCATTTCACGCAATACATTCCCAGTTAAGGAGGCGCGATAATAATGAGCTTAGCTCGCATTGCGTGGATTCCCCTTGACGAACAAGTAACTGAGTAACTGAGTAACACACACACACACACACACACACACACACACACACACACACACACACACACACACACACACACACCACACACACACACACACACACACACACACACACACACACACACACACACACACACACACACACACACACACACACACACACACACACACACACACACACACACAATCATTATATTACAACAACACGGAACGGACCCTAACGAGGTACAATTGGTATATAAAATAAGAATGGTCACTAAAATCTGGTTCGTCTCGCTCTTCCCTCGAGCTCCAGAGAACAAATTGAAACGTAAAAACGAAAAGACATTCGAAACCCATGACTCTTTTCTAATGGTAATTGCGAGCCCCGGGACGAGGAGTCTCTGGGTCGAGGATTGGGAGAGAGGAAGAGTGTGGGGTTGGGAGAAAAAGACAGAAACATTAGAAGAAGGAGGGAAACAATGAAAGGAGGAGGAGATAAAGTAAGAGGAATTGGATGAGTAAGGGGAGGCAGAGGTAGAGATGAGAGAGGTTTGGTAAGGTAAAAAGTGTAGGATGGTGGATAACAAGACCAATACATTAGGAAAAGGACAACCAGAGAGGAGAGCATGAGCAAATAAGGAATATGATAACAGACGCGAGGGAACATGAAATGAGAAGTTGAGTGGATTAGAAGGAATAAGAACACATAAGGAAGAGGGGTATAAGAACACATAAGGAAGAGGGGTATAGCTAATAAGGGGAGAGACAGAGATGGGAGAATGGAAGACGTGAAATATGTGAGAGAGAAAATAATAAGGGTGGAGAAGGAGGGGAAGACAGAGGATTAGAAGATGAAGGTTAGATGTGGGTGGTAGAGAGAAACCAGAAAGGAGGGGGGAGAAAGTAGAGAAAAATAATTAATTACAAATTGTAATGTGTGTGTGTGAGTGTACATAATAAAATCTCAGGCACCCGGTCTAGCCATTTTATATAGTTTTCGGTAAATGACTCACTATTGCTCGGCAGGTAAATTCAACACATAAATTGGGAAACACATTGCTCAACAAGGAAGAATATATGTTTGAAAGAACTAAGAAGCGGAGAGAAGTAAAATTTAGAAAGGAGCAAATAACGAGAGGATGAAATACTATTAAGAGGAAACCGCTGAGAGTAAGAAACGGAGAGGTGCAAATGTGGTGAAAAGCAAACGAAAGGAAAGGTTGAAGCAGATATAAACTAAACAAACATAAAATAATATCAGACAGCTGACAGAACAAAAGTGTAGAAGAGCGAGCAACGGAGAAGAGCAGATAGCAAACGAGAATAATAGGTGGAGAGGAGAAGTGTAATGAACAATAGATTGTAATGGAGAAGAGCCGAACGTCAAGATAATAAGAAGAAAGAGGAAGAAAACAATTGAAATAGTTCACAAATGTGTCGTCTCTTTCACCTGGCGATCGAGAAGACCTGGAGTTTTCAGTTCATTTAATTACCTGCGTCAACAATTGTGCCTAGAGAAATACAATTAGTTGTATCTATTAGTTTGTAATCTACTCATTGCTTGTGGGGGTGGGGGTTGGGAAGAAAAAGAGTAGAAGGGAGAGAGATAGAGTCTAGTTTTTCCTGAGCGTCCAAATCACATTACAAACAAATATAATATCTAAGTGTGCATACATATTCGTACAATGAAAAATAACACCATCATCACCACGCATGTCATCACTATAACACAACACATTCATTAACATATCACAACATGTATAGAGTAAAGCAGAGTAGATTCACAGACAATAAGAGAGGACCCATTTCTAGCCCTTAAACTGCTTATGCAAGTTCGAAATGTACATTGCCAAGTAGAAGATTATTTAAAAAATTGAATCCATCTGAGATTGATTTGTGAATATATGGATAACATTAATGAGTGGCTATAACACACATCATTCTATACAAAACATGTATGTAAATAATACATAAACATCGATTACACTAGAGATTCTTGTATGCAAAGTATACGACTGACATACTATAAAGGCCACCTCACCTCCAACACACCTAGGCTCAGGTGTCTGAAGCAGTTGACAACAATATCTTATATGTCTTCTCCTACGTTCTCTCTCCTAGTTTCCAAGCCAAAGGTGGATGTTGTGAGTATGTGTACATCACATTCATTTGTTCTCATGTCCCTGACAGACTCCTCTGAATTCGCTAGCCTACATTTTCATGGTACACTCAAACAAATCAATGATATGCTGTTTATCTCTCCCTTAACTTTGCTGGCTTTCCCAAATGTTTTTATTATATAAATCAATTTCTCCTTTCTCAGAAACCTCTATCTTAGGGGAATTCAATGTTCACCACCGCCAATGGCTCTCTTCATATTTCACTAACCATCCTCGTGAACAAATATAAAATGTTTCATATCCTAAATGACCTGGAGCAGTTAGTTCAGCACCCACCTTGTATCCCTGACCACTTTGCAGATAGGCTTAACACTTTCGACATATTTTAAAACTATAAACTTTCAACTTGTACTGTATTTGTTTTATCTCTGTGTGAGACTTCTCCGATCATAACCATATTTCTGCTAGCTGTCCTATTTCTCCAGTACGGCCATCTATAACAACTAGGGCTAGGATTTGAGCCTTTGCAGGCAGGAGGTCTTGTCACTTATACCACAACAGAGGTTAGGTATGAATCCTACCCCTAGCTGTTATATTTGTCATCAAATATACAACTTGTCATGCTTAGGGGAGCCGGAATTCGATTAAAAAACTGTCTGTCCCCCACACAGGTTGAGGTTGGGGAGGAACAGAGGTAGAAGTACCAAATTCCTCTTTGTAACCTCTGTTGTGGTATAGGTGGCAAGACCTGCCTGCATAGGTTCGAATTCTAGCCCTAGCTGTTATCTGTGTCATCAAATATACATATACCAATTAGGCCTAGTCTACCATCAATAATGGAAATCAATTTTTAGAGACAAGATAGTAGAATATCAGGAATATTTCAAATTAATCAAAGATAAGCAACACCATTTTAGACCTAATAAAACTTGCCTTACATGATATGTGAAAACATTGTTAATAAAGTATTCACATTCAATAACAAATAAACCACTAAACATATTATTCTTGGATTTCCAAATGACATTCCCCTCATCCTATGACTGAAACTGCCTCAAGATCCCTGTTTCCAGATATTTTTACTGTTAACATACCTTGAATTTGGTTCACTGTAATTTTTCCAATTTGGTAGGGACACTCGATACTGGCAGCTATATCTCCTTCTTACAGATACAATAAAAAGGTGGAAGAGATATTTGAAGAACTGTACAAACATTCTAACTTGCAGCCTTGGTTGGGTGTTATTTACATTCTATTTTGATCGAGTGGTAAACTTATGGCATGGACTACCTAGTAATGGTTTTGACAAGATACTTATCTCGTTCTAAACCCCTGATTAACTACATCTACAAACGAATATATTTGCTCTATCGGGCGATAGGATATGCTCAAAGGAAGAAATGTTTCCATTTATGAGGTGATTGGTAGAGCGTATACCTCCAGAAACATCAGCGTAGATATGCGCTCTAACGAGTGATCCTTTAGCTAATACAAGTGATTTTGTACGTACAGTAGTATACCCATGCTAAGTTTAATTAAATTTGATTGAATTGGCCTAAGTTGAGATCAGAAAACCTTTAGCCGTCCGGCTGGCTCACTTGATAGCGTCTCTCTTTACCATCTCAGCAGTCTCGCGTTCAATCCCCGCTCAGACAGAAAAGATTTTCTGGGATATAGCTGGCGGTTACCGTCTCCATTTGAGCAAGACAGATGGGTAATGGTCTCTGGTTGATTAATGAAGGTCAAGCGCCAAGTTATAGGGTTATATTTCATAAGGCTAGTGCTTGATAAAACACATGTACCGGTACTATACAGTTTAGGCCAGGTCAACCTGCCTTACCATTAGCACTCGTAGCACCAACGCACGCCGTAATGCGACAACAAGCACATCAATCTCCTATGTTGATACTACAATAGGAAGCCGCGTATCTACTGTATACACACACACACATACACGTCCACCCCAACCCAATCCTCATAAACCACTCCAAACTCAACACAACACAACACTGTCAATAACACCCATATTATTATCCCAACTACTTACGGCTATCCCTGCTAGTAAGGATACAATCAACATTAGAATACATCATGTTATTATTAACACATACACCCTCTTTGTTTTTGTTTTTCCACTCCACACGCAATGCACATCACCACACAACACATTATATCACCGACCAGTACAAGTACTCATAGATATCATCATCAACTACAAGGGAGAGAGATAGATCTAAAATTGATCAATATGATACATAACAGTTAAAGAATTATCAGCTGTTTGATGAAACGAAAATATATGATAGACCTAACTTTATAAGCTTAATATCATTAATTCTGATCTTGAAATATAACTCAACAGGAAAAAGTTGACACTTAAAGGGCACAAGAGGTCATACAATTGACAGAAATGGAGCGAAATGTCTTAAGATATGATATTCGGACAAGAAACCCTTAAGTGAAAATCTCCCTTTAAGCCGGGAGCTATATACTTCAACTTATACCATCAGCACTGGTCTGGCAGCTTATGATGCAAGTATTGCAAGCACAGTCAGTGCCAACGACGTAGGCCTATATGTAAGTCCAACATAATTGTTATTATATTTAAAAAAACAGTATTCATCAAAACAAATTTGACAGCACGTGGGCAGGTCTCGGACTGACCAGTACCCAAAGTATGAGCCACTTCTAACTTGCCATGGCCACTCCACAGCCAAAATCGACAGCCTATTTTCACCCTTGTTTGTGATTCCCTACTTATCCGACTTCTCGTGTGAAATAAAAAAAAAATCGTAAAAATATGAAAATCGGCTTTCGTCAAACCAAATGTGGCTACCCGTGGGCAGACCTATTGCTGACCAGTACCCCCAGTATAAGTCACTTCTAACTAGCCATGCCCACTCCACAGCTGCAATCGTCCGACTACTTTGAGCTTTGTAACATCTGTTAAGAGGGGGCATGTAACATGCATATTACACTTAAATATATATGCAGGTAAACTAGACTCAATCACATACTATGCCCAGTCTTATAAATACTCACTATCAATTTAACTGTCTATTTGACCATCCTGTGTTCCATCAGCATTCGAAGATGATTATATATAACTGTATATATATATATATATATATATATATATATATATATATATATTATACCCCATAATATATAACACTAGTATAACCTATTAACCTCTTTAGTTAATCACATATTTAACTACACATTCTTAATCCCCAAGTTAATCTCATCACAGAGATATAACTATCTAAATTGTTTACGAATTATAAACAACTAACTGTAAACATCTTTCCCCCATAGACATCACAGAATGTCACTATTAAATATACAAATCCCTCATGACCCACCTAGGGATACGCAGAGTAGACAACTCCTCCCTGCCTCTCAGACAAGGAGAGGTTAGTCGATCACTCCTACACAAGGGATCTGACAAGGAAGGTTACATCCATTTTACCTCCTTCTAGTCACCCCTTTCTCCATCACTTAACAATTCTTAAACTAAGACTTACACATAGTCTAAGTCAGAGACTTACTGGTCAACCCTTACCTTAAGTCCATATATCTCAACACTAATTATAAGTCATCGATAGCCATTTAGGAATTATATTTAAACTGTTGTAGTACTATATCTCAATATATTTATAGCACAACCCAGTTTTCTTTACTCCATATATCTATATATTGATATTGAATAACCCCCAAATATACGCATGTTTCAGTGCGTCTGGCAGCCTCGTTTGTGTTTGTATTTTTATTTTATTTGTATTGTTCCGCTGGGAATAGGCGGGTGTTATCTGTCTCGCCAATGACGTTCTCATTCAAGAGATGTATTTACATATATATATAATAACCACACAGATCTTACTATCGCAGTAAGGTGGCCAGGACTAGATTATTGTATAGATAGCAATATCCTGAGCACGTGGAAGAATAGCAAAGCAGAAAGTTTTCTCCCTCCGGCAAATTTGAATGCAAAATTACAGTTACAAGTGAATAACTTTGCAGGTCTTGAGAATCACCTGAAGAAATGTATAGCAATTTAGAGATGAAAATACAAATTCATGTATTTTCTTTTTCTTAGCTTCTCGTCATCAAAAAATAATTTTCGTTACTGCTTGATCGCGTTAACATTAATTGAGAACGGGAGAGAGAGAGGTGCAAAGATATGTTACAGGTGTTGCACCAGTATCAAACCACAAACTTTTAACTGAAAATGTAAGAACAAACTCACTAAGGTATAAACATGTAACCAGCAACTTGATGCAAACTTCTGATTAATTTAGAGATTCTTTGAGAAAGCAATACAATGTGGCTGTTCATTCGTCAATCATTATGTCTTACAGATCACCATCTGTACCATACATATATCATTGACCCAGTTAGTCAGCAGCCATTACAAAGGTCCCTGCACGGAAAACGGGGCGATCAAGAAGAAAAAGAAGTTCATACGAATTTGTATTACACATACGATGCCTGCGTCCAATTGGTGTTGATTTCGCAGCGGAATATATATCTAAAGTACTGTTTAATGTTATATATGTATCTTTGGGTAGTGTATCACAAACACTAGGCCGCAACTGTATGTATAATTCATGCACGTCCGTGTATGTGTGTGTGCAAGTCTAATTTTACACTCAATCACTAGTAAGCATGTAAGATTTTGAGAAAAGAGGCTCAGAAATGTCTATTAATCTACCAAATAAAAAAAGATCGTTTTGATAAGAGTAAGTTGGTCAGTTAGATGTCTATCTAGAGTAAAAAAAAAAAAAAAAAAAATTGTAATAAATTTCAAAACGTAACTTTACACTGCTTGCCATTGATTTACGAAGGACGAGAATACATGTCACCGGGCCCTATGCTATTTGTCTTTATGCTACAGTATACTCGCTATTATCTATATTTTATTAATTTCACCACAACACCAAACACTCCCAATGAAATTAATTAAAGTATATATGATCCGCCAGGATTCGAACCCGGGTTATCACACACAGATTTTTGCCACCTCATAGTAAAGTAATGCAGAATATATAATTTACAAACTTGATATACTGTATTTATTGTATTGTTTATTAAATTGTCAATCAGATTCACGCGCTGATAGACAAATAGATAGATATACTGTACATGTTTCTAAAAGAGACTACGAACTTATCCCCGTTGTATGCAGGAGACTGGCCTCATATTACTGGAGCTGGTCTGGTATGAGGGTGGTTGCTTATATTTAGTCATCAATTATGCATGCTTATTATTTGTGTACAGCATGTAATGAGGATTATGAGGGTGATCATTGAGAGTATATGTGGTCTGAGCGAAAACAATATCTTACTTTATCTACTTAAATAATAAAGGTTTGTCTATTGTTTCTACATTGTAATAATCCATTCGCAAAATATACAAATTATTTGGTAGCAGCCACAGAATTTTAAGAAATATAACCAGATAAACCAAAAATATGTATAATCAGATTGCATTGTAACTTGCAAAACTGTGTGTTAATCGAAGTAGTAACACACACAAACTGTACAACTATAATTATGTGGTCACCTATTGTAAAAACATTGATTGGTTGTATGGTCAATAACTCTCTTTTAATGTATTCGAGTGACATTTGTGTTTGTAGTTATGGCATTAGGCTAATTACTGTACAATCAACAATACTGAACACATTATTTTTAACAAACAGTTTCAAGTGACTGAATACTAATGATAAATAAAACATACTTAAATGGAGATTTATATTCGGCACACAGAAGGGAGTACAACGGTTACTGAGATCTTTCTTTCTCGCTCATACAAACATACATAATATGAATGAATGATGAATGAATGAATATAGTAAAGGTGGGTGAAGGTGAAAGAATGGATGTTTTTGTTTGGTTTAAGTAGGAGAGACAGTGGTAATAGTGAGAGAAATAGGGTGTCGGGGTTTGACCCAACGTGCGTGAGTTGAGTAATTGGGTTGGGGTTGAATTGTTTTAGTTGGAGGAGTTACTTTAATGAGATTCAGTATGGCTTGCCAAGAAGGGGGCTGGGGATAGTGGGAGCAAAATAATTTTGCGAGGTATAAAATTCGAAATTGCTTGCTTTTGGGTTTTTTGTATGGTAGAGGAAGTCTACTGGAGAACTTGGGTTTTAATAATTTAGGGTGGTAATAATACGAAAATGGGGAAGAGCTGGCAATGGCAGAACTTGTAAGGTGGCTGTACTGTTATTTGATTTTGAAGTTGACGTTAAATGAGTGTTGTCTTGTAATTTAGTTATAATTTGGCTAAGGGTTGGTGTTAATATGCGAAATTTTTGGGTGGGTCTGTGAAGTTATATATATTTAATTATTGTAAGTGAATCTAGGAATGGGTGCCTCTCTGTTGTCAAGATAAAGGAAGTTTGACAAGGGGGGGGGTAACATTCTATTGACAATTTTTATGTAGTTATCGTGAAAGGTCTCAAGTTTAATAAGTTGTTTTTCTGCTAAGTGGTTCCAATATGTATTAAGAGGGGGGATGCGGGCTAGATCGTGAAGATGTTGTGCCGTCTGGAATCCAAACCACTGAGTTGCGAAAATCCATCTCAGTTCTTTATTTTGATTGTTTTAGTATTTTAGTTGGTTAGTAGGGGCCGAAAGAGTAATGGTGAGTGGGTCGTGGAACAAACGAGGTCTTATTAGCGATTTATATAGGTGAAGCTTGATTTTAATTGAGGCATTTCGGAATCTAAAGATGGTTTGGAGGAGTTTCGATGCGATGGCAGTGGAACTTTTAGCTTGATGATGGAATTGGAAGAATTTGTCATATGTGTGGCCGAGTACTTTGTTAGTGGGAGAGACATTTATGTATGTGCGATTAGGGAAAGGTGCTCGGGAGTTTAGGAATAGGGGTCTGGTGCGGGGATGTCCTTTGGTAAAATAGGTAATTTAGGATTTGTGAGGATGAGCCTGAATCCGCCATTATTTTTCCCATTGTGCTACTTTGTCAAGTTATCTTTGTGCTCTGTTTGTCAATGTATCTAGTCTGTCTGCTGTTATTAATTGAGTCACGTCGTCTGCGTACATTACTGTGAGAGAGTCATTGTAAATGGGGATGGGAAAGTCATTTGTGTATAGGATGATAGAGGGTAGGAGCGAGCATGGAGCCTTGATTTACGCCTGCGTTGAGTGCAAATTAATCTGAATGAAGATTATAAACACATTTTTTGGTTGTTCTAGTATCCCCAAAATTGCAAAGAAGTTTTAGAGTTATTAATGGGAACTTGAAATTTTCGCATATTTTGTACTTCAAGCCTTCGTGCCACACAGTGTCAAAAGCTCGTTTTATGTCCTTGGTAATTAAAGCTGTCTTGTTTTTCCGTCTGTTCCGTTTATTTATGTGAATGTAGTTCGTAATAATGTTTAGTACTTCCTGTGTCGATCTATGTTTTCTAAAACCAAATTGCATGTGTTCGAGGAGTCCTTCGTCTTCGAGAAATAGTCTGAGTCGGTGGTTTATGATCCGTTCAAGAGTCTTCCCAAGAGTCTCAAGTAGACTAATGGGTCTGTAGTTTAGTGGATTAGTGTTGTCTTGGTTTTTCTTGGGGATGAGGATAATGGTCACTGTCTTGAAGCAGACGGAAAAGTAGCCTGATGCCATGATGGCGTTGTAGAGGCGAGTGAGTGTTGTTATGAAAGTGTTTTACAAGGTGATGATTAATACCCGTGGCACCAGGCGCCTTTCTCCATGTTTTAGATAGAATGAACTTGACTTCGTCTGGCACAATGGGAGAGGTGAGTATATTTTGAGGGTCAAGTGTGTTTAAGTTAATGTGTGTGTCATGGGAGATGTTTGGGATGGTAGTAAGATGTTATTCTATATTGCGGATGTGTTGTCTGGCAGGCCTTTCAGGGCCTGTGGGTGGTATACTTGTTGCCATGTCTGTTTAAATGTATCTGTGATAGCCCTAGGATCATTAATTTTGTTGCCATTTACAGTGAGGGAGGATGTTCTGGGAGTGTTATTACCTTTTAAGTGTTGTATGTGTTGCCAGAATTCCCAGGGCTTAGTCTTTCTGTGTTGTTCTGCTGAGTGTACAAGGTGTGTCCAGTGAGAGTCATGGTCAGATTGCAGGCTGTTAAGGATGTGAGTTCTGAGGTTGGAGAGGTCGTAGCGTACTCGGCCTGGTATGTGGTTGTGTTTGTTTTGTTCGAATCAACGACGATAGCACACTAGGAGTCGTTCTGTTCTGATGGAGGGTCTGAAAGTGTGCTTGATTTTGTATGTAGTTTTTGGGATGGTTGTGTTGGGTGCATTTATGATTTTGTTTTGTAGGTTCTCTATTTGTTGATCTAGGTGTGTGTAGTGTTGTCCCTCATAGTCGTGTATGTAGCTGTCCTCAGATAAAATGTGTTTAAATTCTTCCCAGTTTGCTTGTGAGTAGTTAACATGAGATTGACATGGGATTTGAATTGGGTTTGAAGATATTGACATGAAAACTGGGATGTGATCAGATCCTGAGAGTAGGCCTGGGGAAATGTCATGATGGAATATATTAAAATCTCGGTTTGAAAAAATTAGATCAGGTTTACCATTACCACGTGGTGTGAAAACAGTAGACAAGTCTGGGCCTAGAAAATGTAATATTTTGGTGTTATGTAGTGCTAGTAATTGTGTTCCATGTGGAGTATTGCTATTATGTTGGAAAGTTAGGTGTCTATCGTTAAAATCTGCAAGTATGAGTGTGGGTGTATTGTTATTGAATAAAGTATTCAAGTCTGTGTAAGGGATGTAGGTATTTGGTCTGACATATGTGGTAGCAACTATGAGGGGACCAAGTGCTGTGTGTGGTTCAACTGCAAGGAAATGTTTTCTATGTCCACTCTGTGATGAAGTTGTGTTGAATGGTGCTGTTAATCATGATTGCATCTCCATCGTGAGCATCGCCGTCGGTCTGTCGTGTTGTGTAACCAAAGAATTTAATTTTATGTGTGTTGTATGTGCAAGTGCTATTGATTAGTATTATGTCCGGGTCATTATCTAGAATTAATTGTGTGAGTAGCTGTCTGTTAGTGTAGTAGTGTCTTATGTGAATTGGATGACTCCTAACATGATGGGGTATCGTGAAATGAGCTATGGGTGGGGGAGTGGGGGGATGTTGGAGCCCGGGATGGGTAGGGAGAGGATGAAGAGCGACCTCCTCCAAATGTTAGAGATTTGGAGGTAGAGTTGGCATTTTTCCTTGGAGTTACAGTCTTCCGCGGCTTTGACCGAGAACGGTTTGAGTCAGGTGAGGGTAAATCAGCTGGGCTGCTGGGTTTACGTTTTAGATGAGATTGGGGAGGAATGGTGGGCGTTTTTGGTGTAGGAGGGGGTGGGGGAGGCATGAATGATGTTGGGGTAATGAGGTCAGGAAGATCAGGGTCAGGTGCATTGAGAGGAAGGTCTTATTGAGGGATTGTGATTGAGAGACATTGTGGGATTTCAGGTTGGCCAGTAACAGTCGTGAGAGAGGGGTTTTGGGTAGGGGGTTCTTGAGGTTCATTTTCAGTGGGGGGATGAACACTGGTGGGAGGGATTGCGATTTCAGGGATTTCGTTGGCATTTGGGGGATGAGGAATAGGGGTAGTGGAGGATGAGTTGGAGGTAGTGGTAGTGTGGTGGAGGATGGGGTGGGGGTTGAGGTTGGGTTGGGGGTAGGAAGAGGAGTGGCTGAGAGAGTTGGAGTGTGAGAGGTCTTGCTATGTTGAAACCAAGACTCGGGGATCATGATGGCAGGGAGGTTGTGGGCACTCAGGCCATCATTTATAAGTTTGTTAATTTGTGGAGTTACTTTTGGGTTTGTAAGATGGAGAGCAACATTGACAAGGACTGAGGTTTGGGCGAATATTTCTCGATTAAAGAGTGGGCTGGGAGGATTGGTGTTGGGTGGGGGAGTAGGGGAAGGGGGGGGGAGGATTGAGGGGTGTGTGAGGTGGCAGCTGAAGCATACGATATGGCAGTGACTGGATGGGATGAGAAAAGGGGCGTGTTTGGTTGGGAGTGGATGGAGTAGCCTTTGAGTTTTTTCTAGGTTCTTTTAAAGCATTTAGTCTGAAGGGACATTCAGCACTGATTGCAATGTGAAGGCCATTGCAGTTGGAACATTTCAGGGTGCTTGCAGAGCAGGTGGTGAAATAGTGCCCTGACATAGCACAACGAGAGCAAGTTGTTGATTTTTTTACATTGGGCTGTGGGATGTCCGTAATCATAACACTTAAAGCACTGTTTGAGATTAATCCAGGACTCTTGGGTTAAACATTCAGGTGGCAAAATCACATGAAATGCCTTGAGACCCTTTTTGAGAAGATTACTGGCCTCCTGAGGGGAGGCACAACGAGTTTTGAGGGCTCCACTGGGGGTTTCGAATACATCACAGACAGTGATGAAGTTATTCTGGGTAATTTCCGTGGCAATCTCATCTTCGTCTTTGTTGAAGATGCTCTTGTCAGGGTGCAGAATGTTAACTGTACAGGCAACTTTAAGTTCTGGGGGAGAGGACTAGCTCATAACCAGCAGACTTGAGTTTCTTTAGAGTTGCAGGGTTAAGATTGACATCAAGATCTTTTTGAGAAGCAAGTCTTATCTTTATGACATTGAGATTTTTGAAGACCCTGACTATTTGGGTCTGTGTGCTTCTAAATATATGAGAGCCTGGGTCATCAAGGGGAGGGTTAATGCATTTAAACTTGATATAGAGTGCCATACTGAATCATTGGGAGAACAGTGTAAGTGCTAACTATAGAAAACTGTGATTAAGTGAATGGGGAAAAATAAAAAATCTGAGGTTTGGGAGGTAGTGAGAGTTAATTGAAAATAATTAACGGAATTTCTTAAGCTAATGTACCCAGGGGAGGTAACGTTCAACAAGACTATATCAGCCTTATTTACCAAGTGTTTTGTTTTTTTCTTCAAGGAATATAGCGTTTCATAGTTGTTTTGCATGGTTTGAGTGGAGCATTTGCATAAACCTACCCATTATGTATCAATCTGAAGATACAGTGTAAAATTGCGCCATGTATTGGGTGTATTGCGCTTTTACAGTAGGTAAGGGAAATTGTGGGGTACATTGGATACACGATGGGTTGAGGGGGGGCGTTGCCCCCCCTCACCCCCCCTTGATTTATTGTCATCCTCATATATGTAGATCTGTAAAGGGGGCAAAACAGGTTGCCGTTATTTAGTTTTTGTGAGTAACGCTCACGCCATTTATTGGTTGAATCGCACTCCCCGCATCTTTCAAAACAAGAAGAAGGAGAGTCATGGGTCGAAGGATTCGTTGTGCGCAATGCTTTGTTTACAGTCGGGACATTATTTTTGTGTTATTTTTCGGTGTAATCTGGTTTTTTCAAGTGTCGATAACGAAATTCCTCCATGCGGACTATAATGAAAAAAATATGGCGAGTCTATTGGTCCCTATTTTCCCTAATAAATTGTTTCTAATAGGGCGGATGTAGTGTCCTTGAAGATTGTCGGGACACCTATGAATTGTCCAATCACTACACTGTCACAGCATCTATTTTCTCTAGTCCGCCTCACAGAAAACGGGGCGAGGCAAACGTCTTCACTTAAAGGATTGAAATGTATGGGATTATTATAATATATATGAAGAATATATAAGATTAAAACCGCTTGTCATAAAATGCTATTACCGTCCGGAAAAATTTACAAATAATTTAAAAACTGTCCAGTATATGATAAAAATTAAAAGTTAAAAGTTAATGCACAAAGAAGAACAAATATGAAATGTATAGGCCTATACTTCAGGGTAAAAAGGAAACCATAGGGAAAGATGAGAAGCGTTACTATAACTATACATAGCTTCCATGGAACAAGAGCACCATGGAAAAATCACAATATCCCCCCCTCCCTCCCCGTATAACCTCCAACTTAACACCTTACGAGCGGGTGGGGGAGTATATTTCACTGTGCCGCTCAGCGTTTTTTTTTTACCATAAATGGGGTTGTTTCCGTGCTCTTTTTCATGCATAAACAAGACCCAGAGCATAATACAAGTATGTATCCCTGAAAGGGCATAAATTGAGCTTTCCAATGACATCCGAACCATCCTTCTACGATCACTGGTTGTCTTGCAACGATCGTGCAACCGAAGGGCAAAATCGCTAAAATACGGTAATTTCTTTATATAATTACGTATGTAGCGAGGGAGTGAGGGTGGATGTAAGTGGAGTAAATCTCAGTAGGTCCACGGCGGCTGTGGCGAGCGGTCATGAGGTAACCCATGCTCCTCCAGTCACTCGTCTCTCTCTCAGAGCCAATATTGTGCCAAAATTGCACTCGGACTTAAGTCGGGCCCCGCCACATAGTCCAAATTTTTCGATACGGACTTAAGTCAGGCCCCGATAGACAAGGGTTAAAGAAATCGTCAGTTGCAATTTTAGAGGACAGGAATCCACAATCTACACATACAAGGTCAAAGGGGTATTTAAACACATCATAGAGTTTCACTCAAGAAGGGCACCCCAACCACCATCTTACCAAAACTATCCAAACATACCGTAGGCCAATTGAGTGACCCAAAAGTAAGCAAATAGCACAAAATCGAGGCAACATTTGGCTCGGAGTTTTGTATGTTTCAAGGGGGCATAATTAGGGATCCGGATGGATCCACGAGGAGTGCTCAACCCCCAGGACTTATTGTAATCATCATCTATGTTGCCACGCTTTTCATACTCCCACGAGGACAGAATACATTAGTGTATTTGCTATTTTGTGTGCAGTTATGTGTGTGGATGTGTGTATGGTTAGTCGCGGTCTATACATGAATGCTGTCAATAAACTTACTAATCTATTATCGAGCTGAATTGAATCCACTTCTTATTTTTGTTTACCTGTTATTTGCATTTCGTAGGTTCAATCAATCCGTTCGAGGCTTAAAATTGTATCATGATAAACGACCACGATTGTATGTGATAATGTGTGTGCGTATGCGTATCTGTGTACAGGAGTATTTATAAGAAGATCTAATGCACAACGGAATCAATGCAAGTACATTTATAAGGATTTCAAAAACCTGCATTGTCCCTAATAAAACATTTATATCAACGCGGTGAGCCTTTTCTTACTTTTCTTATACCATGGCTAACACAAAGATGATATTATTAGGCTAAGGAAATGCCTCTCACATTCAAAGGCTTACGTTATAAACCAAGATTAACATATTCATGAGAAGGAATTATAAGAAATGGTAGAGTGTGAAGTAACGAGGGCACAAGGGTCGCTTGACAAATTTATGAGACAGGTTAATGACTGCTTCATGGCAATGGAGGGAGAAAGGTGGTGGTAGTGAGGCTAAGGAGGGGGCACTATAGATGGCTGGGAGTGAGGGCGAGCTGTGATAATGCGTGGCTGACTAGAGGTTATGTCAAAAGGTTGGGGGAGGGGGAGGGAACGTTGGGTACTAGGACAGATTTGGGTTCCATGTTATTTTAATACCACGAATTTTGTTGATATATTTGGAGATAAATATTGAATCTATATGCTCTAAAGATCATAAGAACATTTGTTTTAACCCTCGGCAAAACCTAATAAAAAAGTATGGTACTAAAATGTCTTTTTCGTAACAAGGTTGTCAATACGGTACTTCCAGTTATCGATAGCTCTAAAGATCATATGGAAATGTGTTAAACCCTCGGAAAAACCTAATATAAAAGTATGGTACTAAAATTTAATTTGGGAAGGATGTAGTTACCGGGTGTACCACTACCGACATACAACATAAATCATCTATAAATACTTATAATAAAATAAATACTTATAAATCTATAATACTAGGTTAGGTTAGGTTAGGTTGTTTGGTTAGGGTAATGTATTTTTGTATCCAAAGGCAGTCAAAATAGACGGGAACATGATGGTGAGCGTCCGCGTAGTGTGAACAAGATGGGCTTTACACCCGGTAACTACATTCTTGCCTTTAATTTTCGTAACAAGGTTGTCAATACGGCAGTTTCCCGTTATCAATGTACAATCATCTCTAGGAGTGTGAGTAACAGAACTGCTGATGTTATCTTAAAACTTTACTTGTCATTAGTGAGACCCCATATGGATTATGCTGTCCAATTTTGGTGTCCTTATTACAGAATGGACATAGATTCATTGGAGAGAGTACAGCGTAGAATGACAAAAATGATCCATAATATTAGAAATCTTCCGTATGAAGAAAGGTTGAAGAAATTAGGTTTACATTCGTTAGAGAGACGCAGAGTTAGAGGGATATGATAGAGGTGTTCAAGTGGGTTAGTGGGATTAACAAAGGGGACATGACAAATGTACTAAAGCTCAGTGATAGCGAAAGAACTCGTACCAATGGTTTCAAATTAGATAAATTTCGTTTCAGAAAAGATATAGGCAAATATTGGTTTGGTAACAGAGTTGTAGATGGGTGGAATGGACTACCAAGTGCTATAGTGGGATCTAAAACTGTAGGAGCTTTAAGATAAAATTGGATAAGCATATGGACGAGAAGGGTTGGGTGTGAAGGGGGATCAGCCGGGTTGGGCCAATCAGCGCTCTGCAGACCCCCATAATCCTGCGTTAATCTCTAACCGTTTTGGTAAGATGATCCTCAGGGTATTAGAGTGTTGAGCCTATAATTGGGCTTTGTAATTGATTTGGGGTTGTGTGGGACAGGGATCTGCCTTGCTTAGGCCAATCGGCTTTCTGCAGACTCCCATTTTCTTATGTTCTTATGTTCTTATGTAATCAAAGCTGAAGATTGCAGAGTAATCACCGTAGACTTCATCGACTTTTCTTTCACCTTCGTATAATCGACAGCCATTTTTTTGTATTGTTTTTATTTAGTAAGGGATTAGTACTCAACCAGCGGGGGTGTGGGGGCGGCAGCCCCCTCCCATAATAGTAGGTTAGGTTAGATAAAGTTGATAGGTTAGGCTAATGTCTTTTCAAATCACTATCAGGGGGGGCTGTGTCTCAACATCCATCGATAGGCCTAATGGGGAAAATAGGTTTTCCCGAGATTTCTAATTAATTACAAACACTATATATTGATGCAAATGAACAATTTATTTTATAAAAAACACTCTGAAAATTCGTGGTATTAAAATAAAAATAAATCCCAGATTTGACTCTTTATTGAGATAGCTTAAGTACATACAAATATTAGAGTGGATCGAGTAAGAGGAAGAGGAAGAACTGTGGGAGAGGACAGAAAACGGAGAGATTACTTACACAGACAAATATAAAGGGGAAGGAGGTAACAGGATAGTCAGTAGCACTACCATCATACAGGGTAGTTTTATAGGTTGGTTAGGCTATTCGTTTACTGCAAAACATAAGAAAAACAATATAATTATTGTCAAATACAATCGTAATACTACAATAGTGCAACTACTCTTAATCGTTGCCAAGTGTCTTACCTCGAATATAATTGAAGGTGGGCTGGGCTGGGAGAGGTACGATCAAATTGGTTCAAAGTTATCGGCTGTTGGCTGACCTTGGCTGACTTATGGCTTCGAAATAATCAGCACGTAAATACTAGATATTACACGAGGGGCCGTAATTACATAATGCTTACCCCTCACCAGTAAGTCAAGTCACCCCATACACCGTAAATAATATATAGTGTTCCCGGCAATCAGTCACTGTATTTGACCTTCGACTCTGAATGTTTCCTTTCCCACAAATCATGACAATTTCAATGTATACTTGTTTGTATAGATCGAACGGTAATTTAGTTTTAAAAAAGCGGGGAGACTTCGCTGACACTCACGTAACCACCGTAACACTAACATGGAACTGATCATCTGGGGAGTGGGGAAACGCTTGTCCGGATCATATGATGTTGTGAGGTGCCAACTTTCTTATTTTACAGCGTACATTTAGTAGGTAAATTGATATACAACGTTCATAAAACATATGCCTGTAGAACAAGAAAGCTATATATGTATTGGTTCATACCTTATATAGCTTAAAGTATGTAGTAAAGATAAATACATTACGTTGAATGATGCATGGGAGTAACAAAACAAAAAGGGAGACAACCATTGTTGTCAATTAACTGCTCTACTGGTGTTTACTTCGATATAGCGGCAGTGTTTTACATCTAGTGACACGAAATCTTGCTATATTTTTTAGTATTCAGCTATTATGATAGATTTCCTATAGTTTGTGCCAATATTTTAGCGACTTTCGGGCTTTAGTTGCTAACTACCGAAATGTTTACGACGTTTGAGAACGGATCTAGCGGTACTCTATGTTATGATTTGGTTGGTTTGCAGGAAGTAAGTTTTCGAAGCTATTCTGAACATAATCGAATCTTTTCATTAGTATACCTAATACTTATATTTAGGAGGATCATTTTGCGGTTTGAGTTCATAATGGGCCCGGATCTATGTCACCGAGTGTACAGTTATTTTATTTTATTTTTATTTTTATTTTTTTTGTATGTGTATGAAGGACACAAAAGGCAAAGTGTCTTAGCCAAAGTTGTTGAAAGAGTGAAAAAGCCAAAGTAAAGCATTTGTGTTTAGATGTTCAGTCGCAATCCCTAGAAGTAAGCCCCCTCAATTTAAGAAATATTGGTATCCTGGGTCTTTCTGGATGGCAGGTAAACGTGGAAAATCACCCACGAATACACTCCACTCCGATTTAGCACAAGTGGCTCGAACAGCAAAATGATCCTCTGATGGTTTTGACGAATTAACGTTAGTTTTTGCTTTCCATTGTAATCCGTTCTTTAAAGGTCGGCCAAGTTAAATATTGCACACTTATTTGCGTGTAAACAATAATTCACAAATTAATATTTCATACGGTTTTATTTAGCTTGACACAAATGAAATTCGAAAGAATTCAAACAAATTCCTGAAAGTGTCCGAAGCCTACAAGTTCAAAATAGAGTAAACTGTTTAAGCAATACTATTTATAGTAACAAGATACTATTTTTTAACGATGGCCATAATACAATAGATATATATAAAGATTAGCCAACTATATTAATTCCAAGCTACAGTATATCGCAACCCGAAGTCACAAGCTTGAGTCGAGTCCTTCCGAAATATATAGCTTGATTATTCCACCCCGGATGCATATTCACCACTCTTGCGCCAAGTGGTGAGAACGGCTGTGCGAGACAATTTGAAGGGGTAACTCGCTCAAACTTCGCAACTCACTCACACCACTTCATATGACCTGTGTGTGTGTTTATATATATACTGTGTTATGACTGAGGTTTAAATATATCAGGGCTCTTATTCATTGGACTAGTAATGGCATAAATGCTACAACGGAAAGCGGTAGATCCAACTTCTGATGTATATTCCCAGTGAACAAAGAACACAAATACTTTCCCGAGTTCTATATACAATAATAGGTTATCAAACTCTCAATAAATGTGCGTCTACTCTAGGCTTAATGTTATGTGAAAATAGCCTATTACTACCTATAACCGAAGGTGCTTGGTTATGGTATGCAAAGTAAGGTGGTAAGGGGAGTTACAGCTTACGTTACTTTAATCAATAAATGTCAGGCACTCCTGCATGAAAGAAAGTGCACTAAAGTCCTTCAACACCAACAAGGAATCTTCTTTAAATGTTAGATGCTATCAAGATGCTCGAATCGGAAATGGAACCCAAAAAGGCAGGCAGCGGAACAATGCTCGAGCAGGCTATGCTCACAAAAGGCAGGATATATAATGCAGTCGGAGCCAAGAATATCCTAAACACTACAACAATAATAATAATCGCCACGACAATGCAGTATTCCTATCAACAAAAAGAGCCTAAGTCGTTTGTGTCTCAATACCTCAAACTAGGCTGCGAAATGCTTGTGTAATCATAAACGGGTATGCATAATAAGAGTAATTGGTTTAATATACTTAATGTCTACTATGACTGATAAAGTCTAGCAAGAGTCAATGATACGAGATACTGGTGCGCATGGCGTGCCGCATAGCCTAGTGCAAATCTCAAGTCTGTGCGTCAAATATTACGTTATAGTGAAGGGTAGCTCTCTTGAGAAACCTTAATACCGAAGTATCAAGCGTTCTCCTGGCGTACCTCAAAGACAAACAACCGAGCTTAGAACAGTGCAGAATGGTATAGGCAAAAAGCCCTCATTCGTGCATGCTCTATTCTCAATGGCACACAGACTAGAATTTACCCAATCAACTCCAGTTCTCAGGTATGTCGTGCAGCTTTTAACTAAAGCCAGCACCCATCGAAAACAATACCTTATAATGTCAGACTCCTAGTCTAGCATTATTTAATCCAGCAGAACACTAATAATTACAGGAAGCAGTACTGAACAATATAAATGCCAACCAATGCTTCGTGATCAACTTATCTTAACAACTAAACATACATGGGTTATATGAGACCTTAACGCACAATACAACTGGCCAGCATTAAGCTGATTATGCAGAGTTAACCAGAGGGGGTATAATATTAATAAAAGGTGGTGAAAGATATGGAAAATGAGAGAGATAGGCAGAGGAAAAGTTTCTCAGGTGCAGAGAGGGGGACAGATATCAAAGGGATAAGAGGGATGCGTTCTAGAAACCAGATCTGAGGGAGAGAGTGGCAAGAGAGCTGTATATATACTAGCACTAGCTCGCACCACGTAAGCAAAGCGGTAACAAGTCCTTCAGCCAATGCCAAAGAAGCCAGCCAAACATGACATCACCAAGCATGGTAAAAAACTCCTCCAACCAATCCCCAAGAGGCGAGCCAGCTGTGACGTCATCGAGCATGGCAAAAAACACTGCGCGCCTCCCCACAATCTGTTCTACTCTCTCTCTCTCTCTCTCTCTCTCTCAAATCCTATCATTACTACTTAATGATAAAACATATACTTTGCAATTAAATATATAAAGCCTTGACATGGGCGAAAACAAAGAGCCTTTCTGGACTGCCCATGACACGAGATTTTATATGAAATAAAGCACACAATAATACATCAACTGTAGCCACATCCACTGCCCTGGCGATCCTAGCGAGTCACCGTAGGACAACCCATGCGGTTCTAACGGAGTGGTTAACGTCACAACTGTATATAACTTAACCTAACCTAACCTAGTTGCAAAGTTTGAGCGACTTACCCCTTCGACTCATGCAGCCGTTCTCACCACTGGTGCGAGAATAAAGTACAGTTGGAGAATATTCACCCAAGATAATTCTAATTCGTAATTTAAAACCTTGCTAATGTGCTTTCCTAAATATAAAATTAAAAAAAGTTAAACAGCTTTAATAAGTTATAAATGGACTTAGTCTATTCATAATCAGAAAGATGACTATTTGTTTGTGCTAATTTCGTCCATGAGGGATTATGGAAGACTTTCTGTGAGTTTTAATAATATGGCAGTCAATTCTGAATAAACATAATCCACCATGTAACACATGTCTACGATTTGTGACAATGCAAAACATGCGCAATAACTGATTATCATAGGTAAAACGAAATGTCACATATTGCTTAACTCTTTAAAAGTGGGCATGTTTGTTGACATGACCTAGCTGCTGGGCGGGTATATTTACCCAAAACGAGCTTCATTCCATTCTCATTTTCATGCATATACAAGAGCCAGAGCGTAATACAATTATATATCCGTGTAAGGGCGATAATAGAGCTTTCCAATGACACCTGATACATCCTTCTATGACCACGGGTTATCCTGTAGCAACTGCGTAACCGGAGATGATGATACCCTAAAATAAGATCATTTCCGCAGTTTTTCCCTAGTTTCGCGAGGAACGGAGATAGGGACGAGACACAGTACGTGCCAGAGACGGCACCGCGGTGATGCCGAGCGGTTGAAGGCCACCTATCGTCCTCTCAACGCGCAGACTCTCTCTCAGAGCTCATAATGTGCTCAAAATGGCACCCATCATATAATGGGCACCGCACGGGAGGCCAATATTCTCTTGCCCGTCATATGACGGGCACCGTCGGTTAGGTGTTAAAAGTATGCGCACTCGACACAGTTTTTTCCTACTCCATTCATGATTACTTATTCTTGCATGTTGCCTGATCACCGTATCTAATCTTTGCTCCTTCCCTCTTACTGTCGCTAACACAGCAGTGTTGCAAAAATGTCATTAACACTTATCCAATCTAACATATATATATATTGTTATGTGTATGAGGGAGACAAAAGGCAGAACTGCCTTTTACGTGTGCTTCCCCCAGAGTTAAAAGTGTGTTGGAGCCGATATCAAGGAATGGTCGAGCCCAAATGCCTGGATACACGGAGTTTGAAGGCATTTAAGTCATAGCATAAGGGAAAGATGGGTTCAGGGAGAGTGTCGTCTATGTATGTAATGCTCAACCCCAGTGACGCAACGGTTGCATCCAGCTTAATTACTATTTTCCTATAGCACCTAGAGAGTTTAGATTTGTATGGAAACTGCTTTAGTATCCCACGCAACAATACCGATGGTTGGAACCCCTCCAAGTCCAGCCGCGTGCGGGAGTGATTTTCCAGTATTTTGCCTACCCATTTCCCCATGTTAATTGCGACTTTCAGCCGCCCCGCAAGACCCCTAAATTAATGACCTACATGAGCGGTTGTTCGAGGTTTTTCCTTCATTACTAACCCATCCCATGTGTTTTCAGGAAGAACAAAAATGACAACCTGCCAGTTCCTCGATGTACATTTATTAGAAATCAACTGGTGCTCAGGGGGTTAAGGACAGTTCATTGATTAGCATTCGCAGTCCTAATGATTAACGGCATATTTATAGTTATATCGTCGATGTACTAACAATGACAACAGTTTGTTCCCCCAACCTGCCACTGTGTGAATCCAAATCACCTAGGGAAAAAACAAAAATTGTTGGTTGTAAATGGTACTTCTTTCAGTTGCTTCCTTTGTCGACCCCCAGGTGTTTTGGATTCACTCAGTGGCTGGTTGAGGGAACGAACTTTTGTTGTTGATAGTACTGGAAGGGTTTCATCATGATAAGATCTAATTATATGACCACCTTATAAATCAACCTCCTTCCTCCCTCCTCCATCTCTACTATAGGACACCTGTTGCCGTTATTATATTGCCTACTAATGTGGAACACTTGGAGTACAGTACAGTATTGTACTTTTCTGATATAAGTGAGAAAACACATTACTTATTTCATTCCCTTTGACGTTATTAAAATATTTTTAGTTGTCGGCATTAATTCCCCAAAATTGTCTGTTCTGTAGGGACCACCTAAGATATATGATATTAGGCTGTTCGTTAATAGCTTTGATTATATTGGTCAAATACAATTGAGGAAATAAGCAGTCTAGAACAAAACTAGTGGTCTACAATTTTCACAGGTATATGGGACTGAATCGAATCTTTTTGTTCATGTTTTACTTTTATCTTGGCAACAATTTATACATCATTCTGTGGGCTTTCCGCAAACGAGGCACTTTTGTGTGGATAATGGTTTGAAATGAGAGCTCCTTTATTTCATATGAATAAGGATGTTTCATATTTTTACGAAAACAAGATTAAATGGCCGCATATATACATCATGCGAATAATTAGGTCTCATTTCTTTCCGAATCCAAAGTAGTAACCAGTATCCACTAAAATGTGCCTCATGTGCGGGCTGTCTAAGGTTCACAAAACTATATCCCCTGACTCCCGACCAGCATCTGAGACAAGCAGAAAGAGTTTCATTGATATTTTATTTAGCTAACATTACACGATTTTAGTTACTTTCAGAAGACGCAATAGCAATATAATTTAACCCTCTCACTGTCATATGTCGTAAATGTAATATATCTGTCTAATATTTGCAATACAAAGTTTACAAAATGCCTATGATATTTCCTTATAATATATTATCTATTTGCTAGATGTGTCATGTTTGTTTCCTTCCTTTACGACAATGTTGTGTGAAGTGAGAAGTGAGAGACAATTATACCTTCTAATGTGATATAGTCATGATTATGATTACTAACTTGAACAACTTATAATTATGAATACAAGATGGTGAGCATTAACTATTACATTCGAGTAATCATATGTTTTTGGCTTTAGCACATTTTAGTAATTAGTTCGCTATCATAATCATGCCGCCAAAAGTGCCCAGAAATTCCTGTCCACGACTGCATTACTCACGATATAATGATCAGATCTTCTCTCTCTCTCTCTCTCTCTCTCTCTCTCTCTCTCTCTCTCTCTCTCTCTCTCTCTCTCTCTCTCTCTCTCTCTCTCTCCAGGTCGTTGTTTTGTTTTTTATATTGGCCTGTACTGGTTCCCCCTGGTTGTTATTAAATGTTTTTGCCCCGGCGAGTAAAGGGAATAGTTTGTTTTATATTTGATGTGAGCGTGCCTGAGTGGCTTTCATTGTGTTTGTGAATGCTTGTGTGTGCGTCTATTCGTGTTTCAGAGAGAGAGACACAGAAACCATGTAAAGTAATGTCAAATTGTAGTGATTACGCTAAGCTGCCCTTGGCCACGGCGTTCACCTCCGAATCATTACCCTTTGGAACTTGTGTGACTCTACACTGGGGCTAAATAACAATATCAGGTTAGCACATTTTACTTCCTGAACAGGACTTCACAAATGTCCACTAATTCGAGGTTCCTATTTACAGCTAGGTGAACAGAGGCACCGGGTGTAAGGACATTGCCAACCCATCTCGTCCTGCTCAAAAATCGAATGTAAGACTTTTCAATTATGAGTCAAACGAGCTACCACTGTGTTACAGGTAACTAGAAATATAAAATGCATCTAGAATAATAATATTACGCATGATATGACTGCCCCCTTTTAAAATGAAACAAATATATGCATATATGAACAAGCATCTAGTACCCTTTTGTATGCAAGCTTATATGCTTAACGCCTTACGAGCGGGCCCGTAAGGAATTTCTACTACCCGCCAAGCGGGTGGTTTTACCCTAAATGGCCTTGTTTCCGTGCTCTTTTTAATGCATAAACAAGAGCCAGAGCGTAATACAATTATGTATCCCTGAAAGGGCGTTAATTCAGCTTTCCAATGACACCAGAACCATCCTCCTACGACCACACGTTCTCTTGCAACGATCGTGCAAGACGAAGGAAAAATCCCTAAAATATGGTAATTTCTTGACATAATACCCTGTGTAGTGAGGGAGGGAGGGTGGATGTGTGTGGAGTAAACGTCAGTAGGCCCGCTGGACCCGTGGCGAACGGTCAGAGCCCAACCTACGCTCCGCCCACCGCTCGTCTCTCTCTCAGAGGCAATATTGCTCCAAAATTGCACACGGACTAAAGTCGGGCCCCGCTCTTTGGGCAGGTGTTCTCTATACGGGCTTAAGTCGGGCCCCTCTCATAAGGGGTTAAGATATAGAGAAGCAGATTGTGAAATAATGTTATCACCATTATATTCATACAAACGCGAATTTAATGTTCAAATTACCATATTTATGGGTTTTTCACTTAGCACAGCACGACCACTACAATAAAAGGCTTATAGAACTCATTGACTAAATCCGTTTGTGGGACTGTGATGCAAGACGGGTACTACATACCCTACGTAGAGGAGGTGGTATACACTGAGAGAGCTATGAGGAACACTGATTATTGTAATAGCGATAGAATAGTGAGAGAGATGCAGCATTGCGGCAAAGAGAGAGAGATTGCAGATAATCGGTGAGTAGATGGGAGTTAATGAGACGAAAGGCTTTCTTTTCTACTTTGTCTAGAACTGATGTGTCAGAGGATCCTCCCCACACATGCGAACAATACTCAATATAAGGATGCACTGTGCCCCTGTACAGAGCAAGAAGCTGTGCAAGGGTAAAGAATCCCCTGAGGCGGTTGAGCACACCCAGCATCTGGAAAGCCGTTTTAGCAAGAGTGGTAATATGGTCTTTCTAGAAGAAAAATGAGATACTGATAACACTGAGAGAAGATAGAGGGATGATTTGTGTATTGTTAAAGTAGTTCTCTGGGAGTTCTTGACGGGTAGATGAATGGAGAAATTGAGTTTTGGGAACATTGAAAGCAACAAGGTTTTCTCTGCCCCATTTGGAAATGGTAGTTAGATCAGAAGATAATTGTTCTATGGCTTCATCACGTTTGTTTTTGAGGAATTGCTTGTTTGGGTGTTCTCGAAAACTAGCTGAATAGTGTAAGGTAGAGTCGTCAGCATATGAGTGGATATGACTAGAGGTACAGTTGAGAAAATCATTTATAAACATTTGACAAAGAATTAGAGATAGGACAGAACCCATAGGCACACTGGAGTTGATAGGATGAAGAAGTGAACGATGGCCGTCCACAACCACAGCTATGGAACGGCCAGACAGGAAATTAGAGATAAAGGCACAGGTTGAGGGATAGAAACCGAAGGAGGGTAGTTTAGAAATTAGAGATTTGTTCCAGACTCTATCAAAGGCCTTCGATATTATCTAGTGCAATTGAAAAGGTCTCACCGAATTAATTTATAAGTATCCTTCCTCCCAACCCCATAGCCACCTATAACGAACCACCTGTCTTCTGTCTACGTTGCAGCAGATGGGGACACAAAAGTTTTAGCTGCAAGGAACTTCACAGGTGCAGGTTCTGCGCAGGGCAACATGAGTCATCCGTTTGTGGCAAACAAATAAAAGAAGGTTTAAGTGTCTCTCCAAGGTGCGCCAACTGCAATGGTCAACATAATGCACACTCGCTTCTCTGCAACAAACGCCCCTCAACTAGGAGCTCAAACAACAGGTCGTCAGCTGATCACACCGCCCCCCCCTCACCCCGGTCAGCTGATCATACAGTGAACCGCTCTACCTCCGTCACATTCCCCCTCTCTCTCCCTCTCACACCTACCTCCCGTCCCCTCCATCCTCCTCCTCCTCCTCTTCCCATTCCTCACTCTCCCCCCCTGTCCCTCCTTTGTCCCCCCCACAGGTACGAAAATATGACAGACAAGGGAGCAACAACAACAACACCACCATGGTTGTGGGGGCAGGGTTGGCCCAGGAGACTGCAGCCACTGCCAGCGGCGTGGGGGGAGAAGTCGGGGATCAAGGGCGCGCGGGGACATCAAGACAGCCCAGCAGTACACATGTGTGGGCAGATGTGGCGGGTGCAGGCGTGGGACAAAAACAACAACAACAAGTGTCAACATCCCTGCCGCCACGAACCCCCACACCCCACCCCCACCACAACAACAACAACAATGAGATGACACACGCCATACAAATGACCCTGGCTCACCTCAGGTCTGTGGCGGATCAACAACAACAGCAACTGCAACAGCTCATGGAACAGCAACTTGAGTTCCAAGCACAATTAGGTGAGATGATGAGAGCACAAATAAATGAGGTGAAGAAAATGGTACTCGCATGTGTAGCCAACAAAATTAACAATAACCAGGCGGAGAACAATAGTGACAATGCGAGTAATATTACAAACTGTAAGCAGGGGGAATATCACAGTGTTAGGGGGGAACAAACTGAACATCTATTAGTAAGAGACGATGTTTTAAACAATGTTTCCCATGCCTTGCCAAGAAAGGTCACGGTTAAATCAATAAGGGAAAAACTAGAAAAACTTACAGAAGGGGATGGTATGCGCCTCCTCTCTGCTGTTTCAACAATGAAAGAGACAGCCAAAGTAATTGAGGGTATGGTAGACTCGGTAGAGACAGCTCTAGTGTTGAAGAAACCCCAGTAGGTAGTGATGATGAATAACACAGGAAATTGTGATACAGGCCTAAAGGTATTATGTTGGAATATCAATGGCATTAATCAACGCTTTGTAGAGCTTCAGCATTTTGCAATGTTGCATGACGTGGATGTAATATGTCTCCAAGAAACCAGGGCTAATGAAACATTTCGCCCTAGATTTGGAAATTATATTGCCCATGTACACAACTGCACTGAAACATCTGCCAGGGGTTTGATTACGTATGTCAAAAAGACTATACCTGTAAAGAGGTTTTATTTTTATTTTGGTAGGGACACTGAAAATATATCTTTAAAGTTATACCTTGATGATTACCAACTTAATATAATCAACATATATGTAGGTTGCAACTCACTCGATACACAAGAATTTCCTGACCTGCTATATGAAGAACAGACTCTATTGATGGGCGACCTAAATGCTCACCATAGAGCTCTGTCCTCGCATGAAGGTAGGAATAATACTAATGTTAATGGTCAACGATGGTTAAATTATATAAACTCCTGTAATGAGGTAAGATTAATAGGACAGCCGGAGTCAACGCATGTCCTAGGTGGCAGGCTAGATTATGTTTGTCTGTATAACGAGCCATATCGTATCTGTTCTGTTCACAAGCAGGACTTACTATTATCTGATCACTTTGCACTATTAACTAAGCTAGATGTTGAAAAGAGGCGGGTTGATGGGGGGAGGAAGACGCTCCAACTTCTACCACAGCATACCAAAGAATTTGTGGAGGGAATGAGTAAGTGGTTTGAGTCATATCCTGAGACTAACTCAATAAATACTTTCTATCAAGATCTAACAAGATATGCTGAACAGCAAATCTCTCATAAAAAGACAACAAACAAACAGCAATCAAACAAGATAAAAAACAAAAGTAATAGGGGAAACAAATACCGTTCAAACGCGAAGGGTGGAATCTGGCAAAGGTGGTACAGGGATGATAAAGAGGTACAAGATACCACCAATTTGTTAAAAACAGCTACACAAATTTGGAAGGGTAATAAAACTGGTGAAAACTTTGAAAATATAAAAATCTGTGGTCAAAGGGCCCATCAGGCTAAAATTAAAGCAAGGGAGAAATTCTGGTTAGACTTTTTAAATCACACAAATAAAGATACGTCCATCAGTGTTGTGTGGAGGAAAATAAATATTGCAAGGGGGAAAACTAACCAAGCTGCAGCACATCCCCACCCTCAGGAATATGCTCAAACCCTTATGGATGAATGGGCCTCTGCCTCCACCTACAGTAATCTGCCTCTCAGAGTTAGGAATAAGCTAGGACCCAACCTGCCGGATTTTCGCCAACAAGTAGACGAAGCAATAGCCATTAAGGATGACTCGTGTAAAGATATAAACACTTATGAGCTCCAAAGAGCCCTATCCAACAACAAAAGTAGTGCCCCAGGGGAGGATGGGATAACATATCCCATTCTACGTGCAATGGCGGAGTTTGCAGGCAATCCATTGCTGGATTTCTTTAACCTTAGCTATCGCAACAGTGTCATCCCTCCTGACTGGAAGAGAGCTGTCATAATTCCGGTACCCAAGGCTGGTTCTGTTACAGCCATGAGACCTATATCACTTCTTTCTTGTTATTGCAAGACAATTGAAAGGATTGTCCTTAATAGGCTACTGCACAAAATAGAGTCACAATTGAGCCCGCATTTGAATGGCTACATCAAAGGCAGAAGTACAATGTCCTGTATCACATCATATCTCTCTAACCATAGGTGTAACTTTACTGTATTTTTAGATTTAAAGGGTTTGATGTAGCATACAGGGATGTAATACTTTGCGAGTTGGCGAAAATGGGTGTAAAAGGTAAACTATTGGGCTGGATCAAAGAATACCTCAGCAATAGAAGTGCATATGTCGTCTTTCAAGGTAAAAAGTCTGAAGTACGTAAGCTTGAGCTGGGTACACCACAGGGGGGAGTATTAAGTCCAATACAATTCAACATATTAATGCACATTATTGTTAGACTCAAATTTCCCAGAGGAGTGATCTGTGAAAGCTATGCTGATGATATTTTGATCCAGGCTGATAGTCACAGGGACATGCAACGTGCCCTAGACTTGGTAGGAGAAGCTTGTGACCAATTAGGCCTGGTAATATCAACAAACAAAACAAAAGCCATAACAAAAGGTTGGAATCGTAACAAGCCTCTACATCTCCATGGTAATGTACTGGAGAGGGTAGAATATTATAAATATCTGGGAGTGTATGTTGGGGGACTACAGGGTAATAATGCTGAATTTGATCATGTAATGACCACCTGTAAAAGACGACTAAGGCCCCTTAAAGTAATGTCATGGAAAGGCTTGGGTGCCTCCATCACTATCCTCAGGACCATGTACATTGCCTATATTAGATCAGTAATTGACTACCATGCACCTGCTCTCTCCTGTCTACCTGCTAATCAGATCGAAAAACTTGACAAACTGCAAAATGAGGCCATGAGACTTATTTTTGGATGTCCGAGAAATGTCAAGGTAAAACATCTTAGATATGATTTAGTATATTCAGAGCTTTGCTTTATTATAGATTTGCACTTTGACAGGTTCGTTAGGAATGGTAATTATTTCATAAATGTTTATACATATTTTAATAATGCATCACTTAGCTCTACTCCCACTAGTTCTGTATATGTTGATAGAACTAAACTTAAAGATGCCCTTAAATTCCTCCTTTTCAATACTTATGTTAGATTCGGGCCGTACATTTTCAAGCAAATATTAGGAATTCCTATGGGTGGAAATGCTAGCCCTTTAATTGCAGACTTATTCTTGCTTGCTTTAGAATTTAAATATATAAAAGACTTAGTTGACAGTAGCAAGAAAAATAAAATTCCAGAAAAATTAGCACTTGCTAAACTGTTAAGTAATAATAGTAGATATATTGATGATATTCTTGTTTGCAATTTGTTAAATTTTAATCAAGTTGCTAAACTTATTTACCCTAATTCTATTCCCCTCACACAATGTAACGTAAATTATAAAGTTGAAAATTTTCTTGATATAAATATAGAGATTGTTAATGAACAGTGCATACTTAAAGTATATCACAAAGTTGATGATTTTAATTTTAACGTAATAAACTTTCCTTTCCCTAGTAGTAATATCGATAGTAAAATCACTTATAATTGTTTTTATTCCCAATTAATAAGATTTTGTAAAATCTGCACTAACGTAGATGACTTTTGGGCTAGAGCTAGGTTACTATACAGACTCTTAGTGGACAGAGGTTTTGAGGCAAGTAAATTGTTCCATAAATTTAATCTTTTTAGGGTCAATTATTGTGACTGTATTCTAAAATTTGACATCAATAATTTTAATCAAGCATTTTTAACTTGAAGTTTCTTGTATAACCTCTGCTTACTTTTTGTCTGTATTTATTGTTTATCTTTTTCTTTTTCTATTATTATTATTATTATTAATATTGATGATTTTTTAAATTTATTGTTCTTGTTAAAAGAGTACTCTTTGTTTAAATCTGTTGTTACTTCATATTTTGCAATTATTTCTCTTATATTATATGTATTCATTGTCGATAGTATCAATTGCTTACTTTTGCGATTTCCTTAGTTTATTTGTGCTATAAATGTAGGTTATTTGTAGGGTAGTTATTGATAGGGGTCACTTGAGGCATGCTATGCTTACAGGTACCTACCCGATAGCACTATCGTTAGTGAGTGCTGTACTGTATTTTATATATTATTTTGTAATAGTATAGATATCTTATCAATATTTGTATTTGTTACTATTGTTAATGTCTTGTCATGTTGCAAATTTGATTTTAAATAATATTTTGACATTTAACATGTAGTTTCTTTATTCATGCAGAGTTTAGTAAAATTTGCCAGAACGTCCCGGACTTCCCAAACTTGACTACTTCCTTTAACGTGACGATAGTGCGTTGTTATATGTGCGATTGGTTTGCTTGGGAAACAGATTAACTTGCTCATGTAGTGATGTACACCCTATGTGGTGGATTGTGTTCTTTTATTTAATAATTTTCATTTTAGTAAACGTTGTTTCCACATAGCGATTTTGATAATTTAATTTGACTTTATATTGTCCTTGTCCCAATTTTGGTTTGTTTAGTTTGCAAGTTTTACATTTTAATATGAGTTAAATCTATCGGCCATCACTGATAGAATAAAAGAAACAAATATGATAATAGGCATACGAACACTGAGAGACGACAGAGAAACACGACCTAAGACTGCACTAATGGAGCTACTTAGAATAGATGACTTAAAAGGCAGGGACTGGCCACATGTAACTGCTGCTGACATTCTTGACTACCAGCTTACAGACTACTATATCGGTGACTGGCAACTGACTGACCCCACCCCGCCCAGCCAGCTTACAGACTACCATCCAGATGACCGGCAATTGTGTGTCCCCCTTCCGCCCTGGGAAGAGGCCACTATTGAGATTATAGTGACTCAACTCGACACAAAAAGTCTGAGATCCCGTCCTACGCTCTGAAGACGAACTTTATGTCACTAATAGAAGATATGACAGATGAGAACACTGATCAGGTATACTGTGACGGCTCACTTAACACCGTAACTGTGAAGGCAGGAGCTGCCATCACTATTATGAGTGGTGGCAACTTTGCTCAGGAAGACGATGACATATCCAGGCTACAGGACTGGGCCTCCTCCACTCAAACTGAGCTGGTGGCAATAGCGATGGGAATTGGGAGTATCTTTCGAAGGGGAAAAAATATTCTTATCCTATCTGACAGCAGGGCGGCCTTGGAAGCTATCTCTAGCCCCCAACCCACCTATCCTTTCCTTGTACAAGATATCAGACGGGGGATAAAATGTGTAAGGGAGAAGGGGCTAGGGGTCAAATTTGCCTGGATTCCTTCACATGTAGGCATCCCCGGCAATGAAAGGGCAGATAAGCTTGCCAAGGAGGCCTCAGAGAAAGAAGAACCTGATCATATTCTTGAACTGTCATTGAAACAAATGAGAACTATAATTAAAAAGACACAAGAAGAAAGAGTGGATGAAGACAGAGCTAGACATCATAATACCAGTCGATCTATAAACTACTACAATAAAGTAGCATTTACGACCAAATACACCTATGGTAAACGTACAACGAGTAGGTGGGTAGACTCAGTACATGCAAGAATAAGGCTTGGCTATTGTTATCCATGCCAGTTGAATTGGCAGGTAGAAGAAGTGCACAGGCAATGTAGGGTTTGCAGAGCTCCCAACAAACACTCTCTCGAGCACTATATCTTGGAATGCCCAATGATTAGGGAATACAGGAATAATCAGTTAACCACAATTGAGGATCAAGCAACATACATGCTAAAGAATAACGTAATCAATAACATACTAAAAAAACACAAGAACTTTGCCCCCCCACAATAATATGTACTGTAAACATGAAACATGAACCTTATAAGTATCCACCCTTGAATCTTGATCTTTGCATGTATACAGTTTCCTTCCTTACTTAATGATATGTTGTGTCAGGTACGATGAAGCGATACTGCTGATATCTGTAGACTTGCGTTGAAATATAAACTTTCCCTTTTTTTTTTTTTTTTTTTTTTTGTTAAACTACCATATTTATCTTCAGTACTATGGCTGGCCTTAAACAACTTATTTATATGTAGTATGGCCCACCCTCCCCAACACATACACACACACACACCTCCCCTCTCACACTTTCCTCCTCCCTGGAGTACCTTACCTCCTCCTCCTCCCCCTCCCCCCTACTCCTCCTCCTCTCCCACCCATTCCTCTACCTCCTACACCCCCCCCCCCTCTCTCCCATAACCACACATCCTACTAATATTATATTACTATCGGCATGTAAACTTCTCCACTGGTCATATTCCGCTAACTATCCCTTCAATAACCATTATTGTAATAAGAATTTGAACCATGTCACTCATGTTTGTAAAATATTTGTATTACTATAATTCCATTATAACTTCGGTAGTTGGTAATATTAGTCACATTATGTATGTGACTCTTGTATTCAGCTAACTATGACCTCAATAACCGTTGATGTAATGAAGAATGTGAAGTGTCCCTCATATGATTGTAATATATTTGTGGTACTATTATTGCATAATAATTTATGTAGTTCGAAATATTAGTCACATCATGTATGTAATATTTGTATTCAGCTAACTATGATCTCAATAACCATTGATGTAAGAAAACATGAATGGTCTCCTCATATGATTGCACTAGTTTTGTAGTGCTATTATTTACCTGTCAATTAATAATTCATTTTTTTTTTTTTTTTTTTTTTTTTTCCCATTCGTACCTACCCTTTATTGTAACCACTCAAGCAAGAGAAGCAGGTTCCACACTCATTTATTTCGTCCGCTCTATTGGTGATCATATATATATATATATATACCGGTATATATATATATATATATATATATATATATATATATATATATATATATATATATATATATATAAATATATATATATATATATATATATATATATAATTATATATATATGTATATATATATATATATATATATATATATATATATATATATATATATACAGGTATATATATATACAGTATATATATATATATATATATATATATATATAATTATAACATAAAACTAATGGTAGGAACCACCAAACAAACAGTCGTACATAACAGACGTGCACTTAAGGAGACGGGGAGAGAAAGATATATAGCTGTGACAACTACCATAAAAATCCCATGTATCATTCCTTGGATAAACAAGACAATGACCCTCCCAATTACCAGTAAAGGGCGAGGGCCGTGTTCGAACCCAACGACGAGCAAACAAAACTAAGATATGAAAAACGTACATAAAATACTACTGAAAATATTACTAGTGATTTATCTTTTTCTATCTATGTGTCTGTTGCCAAACGTCATAATCCACTACAAATAATTTAAGTAGTTGCCTTCATATACTTCCATATGCCATGGCAACTCAGTTGACTATTTAGCTACTGCAGTGCATACCATCTCCCTTGCGAAGAGTACGAGGCACCCGCCTTTCAACTCAGTCCCACTCCTATTCTGTTCAGCTCTCCAACCCAAGAATTGACACATTTGCTCAGTCTTTCTTCTACTCAACAGGTTAACTCTGGAACTCTCTCTCTCTCAATCATTCTTTCCTTCAATCTTTCCTATGACTTTAACTGCTTTAAACTTTGTGTGTCCAGGCCTTTTGACCCCAATGTCCCTTGAAAAAGTTCTCTGTCACTCTTTCGGCTTTGGGGGAGACACTCGCATAGGCAACCTGCTTTCTGTCTCCTTGAACCTTTTTAGCCAAAGTAATAATACCAAAAGTAGCACAGTGCTCATTTAGTTAGCTTGTATAATTTATCATAAGCTTGACCCGATAAATTCAATTACCTCTCCACTGGTAAACATACATTTGGGCTTAAACTTTACCTAAAACCTGACCTGAAATGTAACCGCGTCGTCTGACCTACAGCAGCTCTGCCCAAGGCTCTCGCTAATTTCTACAAGGTATTAACTAATCTGAGAGTAGCTTGTAAGGTGGAGGGTTATGAGGTAATGAGAGAGAGAGAGAGAGAGAGAGAGAGAGAGAGAGAGAGAGAGAGAGAGAGAGAGAGAGAGAGAGAGAGAGAGAGAGAGATAAGAAGAGGGAAGATGGAAGGAAGGAGGAAAGGAAGAGACTGTGACAAATGAGTGAGTTGGGGCAGAACAGCAAAAATAGTATAACCGATGTGCAGGAGGAAGGGAAACGGAGGAGCCACACGAACACAAAATACAGAGAAATAACGGAAGGGAAACATAATACGAAGAGAAGAATATCCTATTCCATAATTATATGGCAACTATTGTATTAATTGTATATCAAACTTAACCCTTTCAGTACCAGCGACGTGTGTTAAATTTTATTCTTATATATTTCAACGATATTATCCAGCTTAGGAAGGATCAGTGGTAGTTAAAAGGGTTGGTTGAGATAGTTTGAAGACTTATTATTGCTAGAGGTCCTTCCTAAGATGAATGAAGTCGTCTAATAGTTGCCAGAATATGATTAGAAGGACGTCCCTGATACTGAATGGGTTAATACTCCTAGTTTCATTTAGGCCTGATAGAGTTAGAGGTTACTAGAGACAACGTTCCATCATGCATATATTTATCTAAGCATAGATAAAGATATGGGCTTGCAATACACTCTCATTTTCGCATTTTGCACTTTAACCCTGTGTAGATCCAATCATACATGTCTTGTTTTGTTATCTGGCCATTATTTTACGATTTTATTCAGAATAGGAAATATATGGAAGTCAGAGAGTTACTTGAGAAACTCTTTACGCTTATAATTCCCAAAGATCCTTCCTAAACTGTATACAATCGTCTAAAGATAACCAGAACAAACTGTCAAAATGCATTTTAATTGTTCAAGTGTTAAGGGCCTGTGATGGGTGAGCTACTAAACCTGGTACACAGGGGTTCCTGTATATTATCCATTTGTCCATACTTTATCGTGGCAAAGAGGTGTCACAATTGAATGGCCAGGAACGGGATATTCAAAAACATTACGACATTCATCTAATCGTTGTATCGTAAATGCGGACATCATAATATTAGTGCCATTAACCCATTCAGTACCAACGACGTATTCTGTATGTGATGGTATTTACAGTTAAATGGTTTTATGATACTTACGAAGGATAAATGGTAGTTAAAAGTAATATTAAGATAGTCTGTAGCCTTTTTATGAGTAATGTTCTTCCTAAACTGAAAACACGAATATTTGCTGACAGATATAATGAAAAGGATGTCACCGGTACTGAATGGGTTGATATCAATAAAGTCATAAGTGCATGATATAACCTATGCTTGTTTATAGTTACCCTGAGTACGAGCAAGTGGTGACGGGCGCAAGTGTAAAGTTATTAACCACTTGAGGATTAGGACGCGTTCCGACCGTTCATTCTGGCTATCATTAGACGATTGTATACATATTAGAAAGGGTATATGGAAGCCAGAGGGTTGGTTGATATAATAGTACCCTTTTCATTCCCACAAAGCCTTCCTAAGCAGCATACAGTCATCTAATGATGACCATATTAAAGTGTCAAAACGCGTCATGATCCTCAAGGGGTTAATTGGTTTCCTGTTATGCCTGTAATGTCAACGTAAACTCTGTAATAGTCGAGTATACAGCCCCTGAGCCTATTTACTGCCATTATAATAATGGTGGATGGTCCTTCCCAGCCCGATATTGAATCCCGGGAACTTTCATGGTAGCCGACCCGCTAACAATTATACCGCAGGCAACCCTGTGTGGTATATATAACCCTTCCAATATTTAGACCGTGTTTTTGTCTTTCAAATATACTTTTCAACTCCCCACATATTCTATATAAACGGCCTAAAGTCTTAAACAAATACACAGTGTCCTCGAGTAGTAATGGGCTAAGTGTTAAGAAATTCGAACGGAAAATAATCGTACTCATATGATGAACAGAATGTTAATATTTTATAATACTCAAGCATAGAAAAGGTCATACTCTCACTGCACAAGAAACTATTTACATTCTACATGTGTATATAATAATAATAATGTGCATACATGATATAACGTGAAGCGAATTGCTTGACGGTAGCTGAACCGGTAATAACAAAACTGTTGTCCGTGTTGTCCGTGAAAGGAAGGTGGCAGGACGAGACAAACTGGGGATAACTTAGAAAATCAACGAAGAAGGTAGAAGGGTTGGGTGTAGAGAGGAGGAACTAAAGCTGAGAACGAAGAGGAGGGAATTAAATAAAACATAAATAAACTATAATGATGGAAAGAAGAGAGGGACGTTACAAGAAACACACAAATTACCATGACTATCACAACCACTATAGCCGCAGAAACTACCACAACTACCATAAGCACCACAACTACCACACAACTACAGTGCATTCATTCGACATATATCGACAGGCCCCGCCCACTTCCCCAACCGTTATCATACGGCTGGCATGACTGTGCGAGGTACGGGTGTCCAACAGGGTTACCAAATCAGCACAAAAATATTATTTAATCTGTTTGCAGAAGTAACTAGAAGAATACAAACTAGTAAATGCCCACCTAATATTGCTAGAATATTACTCCAACATTGATAACATGTACTAAAAGATTCGGAGTATAGCCAGCATTCTTATTGCTAGGTGTAAAATTTTGCCGCTAGATCAAGTCAATATTTATTTATAATTTTAAATTATTAAATATGGCCTACAAAGCCTTTCTACCTCTTTCTACCTTTCTACATCAACGAGTGAGAAAGAAATGTAATATACTGGAGCCTGTCTTTAACAGCTCCATTCCCTTGTTCAAGTAAATACCTTTTGATCTAGCGGTAAGGAAGCTACATTGGCAACGCTTCTCTATCAAGGTTTCAACTGTCACTGCGCTGCCATTCAAACGTCAGTTTAGTTCCCTCCTGTCTTCTGAAGGGGGAAGATGGAGTCTCCTGCCCATACCCCTGGCAGACCTGCTGGTTCTCCCCGACTTGTCAGTCAAGCCAGGAATATTGTCTTGAATGTATTCATGTATTTTGATAAGGAGAAAACTGAGCCCGTTGATGTGGTGGTGAAGAAAACCTCTGAGGCAATGAAAGTTTCACAGCCATTAATTAATAAGATCAGAACTCAAGGCAGGAAGATTGAAGGAGTCTTTCATTCACCAGTTTACCAGCAACGGCTTTCACCCATACTTGGACCATTGACAACTTTGATCACTTCACAATATGAGAGAGAGAGAGGGAGGGAGGGAGAGGCATTACGGTTACGGTACCATACCCTATACACCCAAACGCAGTCGCTCGCTAAGCCTAGCTTAATAATTTTCTACCTCTGCTCTGCCCAAGTAGACGAGGTAACAATGGTAATGGAGTTTACTTATCTGTACTATGGTATATGGTAATATTGTATAGTAAAGAATAACTGCAAATATGCATGTATTAAAGCGCGCTTACATCGTATAATTAATTTTACTTGGAGCTCTTATCAGCTCCGTGGTAAGGTGACAAGTGACTTGTCCGAGATTGCGGTATGATAAGCTCTACTTCGTCTACGGCGCTGGTGGAAGCGGGCGAGGCCTGTCGATATATGTCGAATGAATGCACTATACTACAACCACCACAACTGCCACAACCACAAATACCTCCCACTAGCCTCAGCTCTGACGTTGGCATGGATGAATGTAAATTAAGTTGTGTGAATATCAGCCTGGAAGGAGGGAACGCAAGTAAGAAGATGGAAGGAATGCAGATACAGGGAGAGGAAGGAATGAGGGGAGCAAATTAAACACTTAAGAATCACAAATGTAATAATTGTAATATATATATACATATATATATATATGTATATATATATATATATATATATATATATATATATATATATATATATAATATATATATATATATATAGTATATATACTTTATATCAGTGGAGGAAGTGGAGGAGATTAGCAAGGTGTTTAAGGAAGAGATCTGTGCAGCATGTGAGGAGGTGTGTGGAGTGAGGAGAAGAGGGAGGGGAGTGAAAAGGTACAGCATGGTGGTGTTACAAACTGAGGTTTAAATATAGCAGGGCTCTTATTCATTGGACTAGTAATGGCATAAATGCTACAACGGAAAGCGCTAGATCCAACCTCTGATGTATATTCCCAGTGAACAAAGAACACAAATACTCTCCAGAGTTCTATATGCATAATAGGTTATCAAACTCTCAAAAAATGTGCGTCTACTCTAGGCTTAATGTTATGTGAAAACAGCCTATTACTACCTATAACCGAAGGTGCTTGGTTATGGTATGCAAAGTAAGGTGGTAAGGGGAAGTTACAGCTTACGTTACTTTAATCAATAAATGTCAGGCACTCCTGCATGAAAGAAAGTGCACTAAAGTCCTTCAACACCAACAAGGAATCTTCTTTAAATGTTAGATGCTATCAAGATGCTCGAATTGGAAATGGAACCCAAAAAGGCAGGCAGCGGAACAATGCTCGAGCAGGTTATGCTCACAAAAAGGCAGGATATATAATGCAGTCGGAGCCAAGAATATCCTAAACGCTCCAACAATAATAATCGCCAAGACAATGCAGTATTCCTATCAACAAAAAGAGCCTAAGTCGTTTGTGTCTCAATACATCAAACTAGGCTGCGAAATGCTTGTGTAATCATAAACGGGTATGCATAAAAAGAGTAATTGGTTTAATATACTTAATGTCTACTGTGACTGATAAAGTCTAGCTAGAGTCAATGATACGAGATACTGGTGCGCATAGCCTAGTGCAAATCTCAAGTCTGTGCGTCAAGTATTACGTTATAGTGAAGGGTATGAGAAACCTTAATACCGAAGTATTAAGCATTCTCCTGGCGTACCTCAAAGACAAACAACGAGCTTAGAACAGTGCAGAATGGTATAGGCAAAAACCCTCATTCGTGCATGCTCTACTCTCAATGGCACACAGACTAGAATTTACCCAATCAACTCCAGTTCTCAGGTATGTCGTGCAGCTTTTAACTAAAGCCAGCACCCATCGGAAACAATACCTTATAGTATCAGACTCCTAGTCTAGCATTATCTAATCCAGCAGAACACTAATAATTATAGGAAGCGGTACTGAACAATATGAATGCCAACCAATGCTTCGTGATCAACTTATCTTAACAACTAACATACATGGGTTATATAAGACCTTAACGCACAATACAACTGGCCAGCATGAAGCTGATTATGCAGAGTTAACCAGAGGGGGTATAATTAAAAAAAGGTGGTGAAAGATATGGAAAATGAGAGAGATAGGCAGAGGAAAAGGTTCTCAGGTGCAGGGATGGGGGACAGATATCAAAGGGATAAGAGGGATGCGTTCTAGAAACCAGATCTGAGGGAGAGAGTGGCAAGAGAGCTGTATATATACTAGCACTAGCTCGCACCGCGTAGGCAAAGCGGTAACAATTCCTTCAGCCAATGCCAAAGAAGCCAGCCAAACATGACGTCACCAAGCATGGTAAAAAACTCCTCCAACCAATCCCCATGAGGCCAGCCAGCCGTGACGTCATCGAGCATGGCAAAAACCACTGCGCGCCTCCTCTCACTCTGTTCTACTCTCTCTCTCTCTCTCTCAAATCCTATCATTACTACTTAATGATAAAACATATACTTTGCAATTAAATATATAAAGCCTTGACATGGGCGAAAACAAAGAGCCTTTCTGGACTGCCCATGACACGAGCTTTCATATGAAATAAAGCACACAATAATACATCAACTGTAGCCACATCCACTGCCCTGGCGATCCTAGCGAGTCACTGTAGGACAAGCCATTCAGTTCTAACGGAGTGGTTAGCGTCACACCCCCCCCCCCAAAGATTTTTCTCAGAGGCCCAAAGCTCAAAAAAAGCTGGTTAGAACCCATCTCTATTTTTTTTTTTTTTTTTTTATTTAAAAAAAAATAAAAAATATAAAAAATAGAAGGTCCCACCCCTTTCCCATTTTTAAGTAAGCCATTTTAGATTTACAGAAGAGTGACCATTACTTGCATTACTGCATGTCCACAAACATTTCAGTAATGTGAGCATGTTTCCTTCTATTTTTTTTTTTTTTTTTTTTTTTTTTTTTTTTATTAAGGTGACAGTTACAAAGTGGTGTACAATCTATCTTATTCTAGTTACATTGTAGTTTATCTTTTTTGTACCAGTACCTCCCTACAATCAACCTAGTTGTTCCCCAATTCGTCCCTCCGCCACGACCATTTCAAAGTCCAAGTCTCTCACTCTTGTCCTCTGTAGCGGGGAGGACCTTGTACCCCTGAGACATAGGAGTGCAGACCTGAGAAGAGAGAAAGAGAGCCGGCATCTCATCCAAGTTATGACTTGGCTTCTATGCTGGCGCTTTTTCTCCGATATTTGTTCAGCTAATCTGGCATAGAAGACACTTGCAGAAGGTCCCATACCTCCCGACGATGAGAAGACCAGAGGAGTAAAGCTTCCTTGATCCCTGTTCAAAATTCTTTCTTCATAAGCGCGTTTTTTCTCACTTTCGTTTCTCAAGTATGCCGCCTTGTGTCCTCGCTCACGATATGTTTGTGCTCTTGGGTTGAAGATTCTGATGTCGAAAAAAGCCCGTTGTCCCCTCGTCCAAAAACCTCGAGCACTTACGTCCACTCTTGCTTCATTTGAAGTATTTGCAGTATTGTGGGCCAAGCGCTGTCCGTCCATAGGCAGAAGTTCCGGTTCGATTCTGACATCATGGCACACCTCGTCCAGCATTTGTGCAGTGATGTCTCGTACTTCATCATGCCGGATACAGATGAATCCTCCTTTCTTACAAGTCATACAGAGGTCTGAGTTGTTTATTTCACCACATGCACATTTCAGCGGCAGGTTCGAAACTGGCCACCCATACCTCAAGGCTACGGCATCATTGAATTCTTGTTTATTTAAGCTGAAGCCTTTCTCCTTTATTGGTAATGATGTGAGCCAATTTGAAGCCCCCGTGTCTTGTGCCATCTCAACTCTCATTTTCAGTTCTTCCCTACATCTGGTCTTAATTTGTTCTAGGCTATGTTTCTGTCTCTTTCTCTGCTCTTTGTAATTTCCTGTCTTGCATTTCGTTGTTCCTCTTCGTCCACCTCATCATTTTCATTTTGCTCCCGTATTTTTTCTGTCAGAGACGTAGTAAGTTTAAGGGAATTTTGGTTCTCATGTAGTGCCGCCTCCTCTGGGTTTATGATCCCCATACCTCCGAACCTTGGCGGAAGAGCTAATAGATCTCTTAGCTCTTGCGTGACGCCTTCCATCTCTGTTAGGGCCGGTATGAATGTTCCTCTGATTGCTTCTTCAAGCGGTTGGAGCATCTGTCTAATGCCAGGCACTGTTCTCATAAGAAAGGTCCATCTGTGCTTAACACCATATGTGAAGGCAGTATATGCAGCATGTGGTTCAGATTTCGCAATGTCTGCCAGGGTTTTCACTTCCTTTACCCACTCTGCTACCTTTTTTCGCACATAGTCTCTCTTGCATTCTTCTGTGCCTATTACTGCTCCCAAATGGCGTTGACCCTCCTTTGTAATCTTCACTCCTGTCCCATCAAAAGTCCGCACCGCTTCTTCATACTTGTTTTCTTTCACTACTAGCATTCGGATGGTACCCAATGACTTCGCCTACCGATTGTACTCTCCGCCACCATTCTTTGAGATCCCCTATTTTTCCTGCACCTGTGAGGTCATCTGCATACGCCACTTGTTTCACTCGGGTTACCTCATGTTTTATTTTCTGCTGCAGAATTGATAGTGCCAGTGCGTACATTGCCATTGCCACTGGATCTCCTTGCGTTGTTCCTTCATTTGATTTGAGAATTTTCATTTCTTCCTTCTTTGTGCTTCCAACTATATACAGGTTAGCTGGCTCCTTATAAGTATTTTCTATGTACTTTGCGATGCTCGGGCATTTGATCTTGATGTTGTGAATAGCTGCCTCCCTATTAATGGTGTTAAAGGCATTTGTTGCATCCAGTAGCAGTGCCGCTTCACAATCTTCCTCATGATACACCTTCCCCATTGCATGTATTGCTGCTTCTCCTCCGGCTTGCTGTCCTGCACATACTTGTAAGTTGCCCACTGCTCTTTGTACATCTTTTCCAAAGACAGACATGATTGCTTTTCCTATAATCCTTCTAAGAACTTCCCCAACGCCTACTGGTCTAACTCCTGGATTCTTATTTAAAGGTATCAGGCGACATGCTGTCAGAGCTTCTATGTTCACGCATGGTGATGATGCAAGTTTCTTTGCCAGCATTGCTATTGCTTCACAAAGGTCACCCGCGGCTGAACCAAACTTGTTTTGACTTAGGAAGATCCTCCAAGTCTTAGCATCTACTCCTGATGGACCTGCTCCTCCCTGTGTTTTCAGCGCCTTTCTCCATATGAGGTCTCCAGTTATATTCTCATATATCACCGGGTCTGGAGGAACATATTCCCGTCTAGTTTGGCCTCATCACTTGCTGGTTTTGCTTCTGGGTGTTTCTCCTTCAGCTGGTCCAAGATGCGTCGATTCACTTCGTGCACCCCACTTGAGGCTTCCCCAGTGACAATTCTGACTGCCTGTGCCACTTTACCAATCCTCATGCTATTTCCCACTGATCGTGCCATATCATCTGGCTTCCTCTTTCTTCGTTGTTTTGTTTTCAGTCTTTGCTGGATTGCTCGTACTTGGCTAAGAATTTTGTCTAACTCCCCATTTTTCCACCACTCCATTCTCTGTTTCAGCGCTTTAATGTTCTCATTCAGTTTTCCCTTTGGTCTTTTTCTTTGAAGGAACAACTGAGGAATGAAAGAAGCTATCTTGATTGCCACGTGCGCCAAAGGGGCATCCTGAACATACTTTAGGATCATACGTCTGAGTTCCCCCAGCATGTCTTTTGCGGCTTCACAAATCGGTAGTTCAAACTTATTATGTTGCCATTGTATCACTTCTGTATAGATTTCATTCACTAATGTTGTGAGTCCGTCACCAGAATGTCCCATCCATTCTCCACCATTCATGTTTACGTTACGAGGTCGTTCGTTCTGTTCACGATTTTCGATTATTTCTCTCTCATTATCTTCGTTTAGGCCTACACTATTTTCATTATTTTGTTCCACACCTCTGTTGTCTTGCGAATTATTGATTCCTGCGTTTTCTTCTGCGGGCTGCAGTTGTTGATTGTTATTTTCTGCATTTTCTCTAACAGGGTTTGCTTGTACATCTCCATTAACTTCATTGTCTGTTTCACGGTTCATTTGTACTGCATCTCTCACTGCGTTTTGTCTGTCATCAGGATTATTCCTCGACTGAGTTAATATCATCTTGTCTTATTATCATAATTTCCTACCTATTCCCTAATACTGAGTCTATCTATCATTTCTTCCTAAGGGACGAGCCTCTGCCCGATAAAGGTGAAAATGTAAACATCATATGAGTAGCGTTAGAGATAGAAAGAGTAAGATAAGTTATTTAACTCACCTAGTATGATGCAAGGCTACAGAAGATCAGGCTATATTACAAGACAGTGGGTGCAAAAGAAAATAGAAAAATAAAGTAAAATAAAAGTAGTGTTTAAAAATACGCACAAAGAATAAACACGGGGGAAAAAAGAAAAAAATATATATATATATATATATATAATACAAAACGATTATTGTAGTGAGAAAGGAAATACACTAATTAAGAGAGTAAAATGATTAAAAAGACAAGTGTCACAATAGTGCTAAGGATTAAAGAAGGATGCTAGAAATCTACTATTAGTTTGAGAAAAAGGTCCTGGTTATCAGTATGCACATAATATATCAGCGAATTATACCTTATTTTAAATAGTATACTTAGTTACTAGTTCGTTAGAGATAACTCTCACATGAAATATACCACTTCAAGTCTGATTTCGGCCATAAATCATATAGAACCCTACCTAATATAATCGGCCTGTTTCCTCAAAGCTAAATGACTCGATACATGCTAAAGAAACCTTGGCAATTTGAGCCGCTTTACATTCTAAATATGCCTAACTTAAAATGGAAACCAGCCAATTATGTCCTAAGATTTAATTATTTTCAGATCAAAATATTACAAAATATTACATCATGTTACTCATGTAAATTATTAGCATGAGGGACTTGAGGAAAGTGGAAGGAAGAGGGAAGGAGAGGAGAGGGAAGTGAATGTGGGGGTAAGGATGGGGGGGGAGGGGAGGAGGAGCGTTGAATACTTGTTGTCACTGTGTTTCTCTCTCTCTATTATACAGTAGCTACTACTACTCTTACACAAACACGCATTTATTTTTAAGCTGCATTGCATCAAAAACTACCACTGACATTTTGTTTTCAATACAAATCTCCCCCATGGATTTAGATAAGAACCATACTTAAATACACTTTTGTTTTGCCTTTATACTGTCAGGTATCATATTACTTTAAGCGAGGGGAGGAGAGGTAGAGAGGGGGGGGGGGGGGCAGTGTTGTGGTCAGCGAGGTTTATGACTCCTTCCTCTATTCCCTTACTCCACCTTTTCGCCTCTGCTGTACTTCGCTGTCTCTCTCCTGCATACTTCCCCCTGCTGCAGTCGTCCTCTCAGCATTAGCGCCATGCAGAATATTTCGGTCCACTTTCACACGACCAGCTTCTCCATGCACTGGCGCGATGACAGATGGGATGTGGGTGGGGAAGGGGGGGGGGGGGGGGGCACACCCTAGGGTGAGTGGTGTTGGCTGGAGACAGTCAAGGGTGGAGGGTATTTTGCCTGGCATCGGCTTGCCCCTCGTCCTTACGCCTCCCTCGCTGCCTGGCACAGCACTCTTCAATTTTCTGTCTCTTCTTTCACATGTTGTTTGATTTTGGTTAGATAGAACTCCAGAGTTTCACCCAATATCAAATCACCGTAATTTCCCACTCACCCTGTTGTATATTTCACAATTCCATTACCACCCCTTCCCTCATTAACTTGCTGTTCACCACGGAGAGAAAAATCCATACGTCCTCTCCCTTCAAAGGCCCCAACTTATGCTATATCTCTACTTCCCATCACCCAGCGGCAGTAAAATATCTGGCACAGTTCTTCAACAAAACATTTTACAAAATTATAACCCTCCCCAACACAATAGATTAAATCATATGTAGTTATGCTCCTCAAGAGCGAGCTTCTCTAGCCCAGCATTCTGAGAGGAGTGCAACTCAGAATTACTGCTATAACATACTGAAAAAATTCAACTATCAAAGAAAGAGTTTTTTTATTTGATTTTTATGTTTTTTATTTGTTTATATCGGCTGCGCTATAGGGGCAAGCCTAGTTTTTTCTTCTATACCAAACGCTCAACTCCTGCTTTACGACCTAATACGCTGGGCTACAACCGCGAGCCAACAAGCACCAAGCGCAAAATACTATTCAAACTAAAGCAGGAGGCTACCCGTGTGTCAATCTACCCAGGATCATATACCCTTGAAAGACAATCTGCAACCACATTGTCACAACCGGCAATATGGCGTATGTCCAGGCTATACTCCCGTAACACCAGCGACCACCCGGTCAGCCTCATATTCCGATTGTGAAACTGGTCCAAGAACTTGAGAGGGTGATGATCTGTGTAAACTACAACGACCGGACCATAGGCTGGAACATAGACCTCGAAATGCCCCGGTGCAAGCACAACTGCCAGCAGCTCCTTCTCGACAACAGAGCAGCTCCCCTGGGCTGAATTGAACTTTTCCGGGCAGAAACTAACAGGATGCTCCAGCCCATCATCGTCCTTTTTCATAAGGACGGCACCAGCCCCCACACCACTAGCATCCGTTGCTAGTTGGAAAGGTAGGCTAAAGTCAGGGGCCCTGATGATCGGGTGAGTGCACAACAGGTGTTTTACTACTCCAAACGCCTTCTCACACTCAGGCGCCCATTTGAATTTCTTATCCTTCCAGTTATCCTCCACCTGAGCTTGACTGTCCCGTTCTCCTTCTCCACCTTGACTGCTAAACGTCATCACAGGCACAGTGAGAGGCTCAGGGGTGCCTCACATACTCCTTCATGAGATTAACGTGACATAACTGATTGCGCTTACGTCTGTCTGGAGCGGCCACCAAGCAATCCAGGTCCGATAGCCTCTCTACCACCCTATAAGGACCAGTGTACTTCACGGATAAGGGATGACCTACAAGGGGCAGTAGAATCAACACCTCCTGACCCACGTGAAACTCCCTGAGTTTAACCTTGAGGTCGTACCTGTCCTTCATGAGGGCCTGAGAGCTAGTCAAATTACAGCCAGCCAACTCCAGACTGCGCAACATCCGTTCCCCGACTGTCGAGGACATACTTGAGCATAGAACAAGGTTTTTTCTGCGCCCTCCCATATTTCCTTAACCATATGGAGAGGCCCTCTGACACGGTGTCCAAAGACGAGCTGAATCCCAAAACTTTCCCCAGGTACCTCCCGTGCAGCAAATAAAACATATGGCAGGCCAAGATCCCTACCTTTCCCACTCTCAAAGCAACAACAACGAAGCACAGATTTTAAGGCTGAGTGACATCGCTCTAACACACCCTGGCTCTCCGGATGATACGCAGATGACACAACCGTAACAATCCCATGCTGCTGCACCGCTTGAACAAAGAGGTTAGAAATGAAGTTGGATCCTTGGTCTGACTGAATCCCCTGCGGGTAACCATACCGGGAAAAATACACTAGCAAGTTCCGGACCACCGTCTTCGCTGACCCATTTCTCATAGGGTACGCGTCAGGGTACCTTGTTGCTACCTCCATGATGGTCAGGGGATACTTGTAAAAATCTCCCGACTGTGCATCACTGTCTTCCTCCAACGCGACAGCACCGGTACCACATTCAAGAACCTCCGGGTCTTCTAATTGCAATTTACGAATGTCCGAAGGAGCAAGCTTATCTAAGTGTTTGCGAAACAACTCATGCCCCCCTCCTACATTGAATTTAGCCTCCCGTTGCTCTCTCTCTGTGTATCGTTGCTGTCTCTTCGTCTTTTTAAGCCCATGCTCTGCCTTCATAGTAACAGTTAATGGGTCTTCTCCAGACTCGAAAATCGGTCCTAATAATGAGTCCCCGAGAATGTCCGTTGATACTAAACTCTCAACACATCAACTTTCAACCCCTTCTCGGTACCTTTCCTCCGCTTGTCTAAAGACTGTTGACCAGAATGTGACTCCCTGGATGCAAGAGATCTGGTGACAACACACGCCATAGGTTGCACCGGACACTTCTCAACCCACTCCTGCTCCTCCCTACTCACGTCGGCCGGCTTCTCGGCAACGACCAAGGGTGGGGCCTCAGAAGTAGGCCCCGCAAAGTCGTTGCCGAGAAGGAGGTCGACGCCCCCAACAGGTAACTTCTCCACAATTCCTACATCCAGGTCACGAGTCACACCATCAACTTCCATCTTCATTCTTACAAGCGGGTATGACCTTGTTGCATTAACTCCCTGAACCACAACCACCCGCGCCGTATTTACAGGTTTACCAGTGAAATTCCTCAACAATGTTTGCGATGCCCCAGTGTCACACAAAATTCTCACCTTATGTCTTCTACCTCCCCACTCCACACAACCGAGTCCCCTGTGGTCACTAAAGGCATCACGGACAGGGAATAAGCCTTCCGGATCCTTCTGCACTGGCAGTGTATTTACCTCGGAAGAATTGCCTCTAACAAACTCCGATGTCCTCTTGAACACTCCAATGCCATGAGCAAAAGACACGGCTGCCGGAGGAGGTCGACTAGGGCACTCATTTGCCTTATGACCCTCCTGGTGGCACTTAAAATACATAAATTTCGGTTTCGGCTTATACTGTGATGTAAAAGGCCCCTGACTTGTCTTATACGGCGCGTGGTGTCAGGTTTGGATTCAGTTTTAGTTTCATTGCTCTTTTGTTTAAATGTGTCATTGCTACGGGGAGGGGGAGGATAACGGTCCCTAGCACTTGCATCGTACTTCTGTGAGGACCCGCAACCCCGAATCAACGACAGCCGTCGATCAGCCATTTCTGCTGCTTCGACTAGAGTTCTTGGGTTTATCTCCTTTAAGTTCAAAGTTAGATCACCGCCCGTGCTGTTAAAGAACTGCTCCAACATCATTAACTGCTTAATTCCATCAAATGTTGTTACCTTCTCAGATCGGAGCCAGTTCCCCATAGCATCGGACAAGTCCCGGGCGTGTTCCAAAAAGGTGCTATCTCTTCCCTTAGTTACACCCCGGAACTTCAAACGGTACGTTTCTGGTTGAAGTTCGTAAGCCCTCAGGACAGCCTCCTTGAGATCCTCATACACGATACATGACTCCAAAGGTAACGCATCGTAGGCTTTAAGACCCTTGCCTATTAATCTAGAGGATACAAGTGCTGCCATTTATTCTCTGGCCACTGGTGTTCCTGGCACTTCTTCTCAAAGCGTGCACAAAATTCTGTTACCCCACTCTCATCAAACACCGGAAGCAGTTTCAATAAGAGCGCGAGAGATTGATCATGAGCACGGTTACCAGCCCCAAGTCGCTGTCCCGTTGTCTCTAATCGCGACTTCTCTACGTCCATGTCGGCACAGTACCTAGTTTGACTCTAAATCAGCTTGGATTTTGGCTAGTTCTATGTGCTGACTGATAGTTTTTCTCTCTTCTATCTTGGCTAATTCTAATTGCTGCTGAAGCTCACATGCCCTTTGTTGCTGCTGAAGCTTAGCTAATTCGAGCTGAAGCAATAATTCTGGAGTTAACCCTTGAGGAGGTGAAGGTGCTACAATGTTTGAAATTACCGGTGGTCCCCCCAGGGGCAACCCACCCTGCCAGTCACCACCCACCTGTGGAAGCGTACTCGGGGTCGGCAAACTACTGGGATGGCTGGGAGTCGAGTGTTGGGGAAGCATGGCCAAAGGGCTCTGAGCACTCAACCAATCTTGCTCACCAGTCACCCTGCCCAGTACACACGTTATCAAGTTATCCCTGGTCATGCTGCAAGTACCCGCATGACCGATAGCTGTGGCCAGGCATTGAAGACCGTACCGATCCATACCCTCCAACTGCTCGGCAGTAACAGGCCATTGCAAAAATATCCTAGCATCCTCCTCACAGTTCACCTGATTAACCATTTCATCATTCTGCTGTTCCTCAGTTTCGACATTACGTACTGTGTCTCCATTCTCCTCTGATCCGGTATAAGACATGATGCTCACAAAAATTTCCCACCTCAATATTCAGAAAAGAAGCACCCCAAACTCTTATACCTCAATATACACACAAAAATTCTCGGAAATACTCAAGGGCTATACTATGTTGCAAAAAAAAATATTCTTGCTGATCCCCGCAAAATATTCCCCAAAACAACAAATATTCCCTGCTAATAAATGTAGGTTCACCAAATCCTAGGTAAGGTCGCCATTTGTTACGACTGAGGTTTAAATATATCAGGGCTCTTATTCATTGGACTAGTAATGGCATAAATGCTACAACGGAAAGTGCTAGATCCAAGCTCTGATGTATATTCCCAGTGAACAAAGAACACAAATACTCTCCAGAGTTCTATATGCAATAATAGGTTATCAAACTCTCAATAAATGTGCGTCTACTCTAGGCTTAATGTTATGTGAAAACAGCCTATTACTACCTATAACCGAAGGTGCTTGGTTATGGTATGCAAAGTAAGGTGGTAAGGGAAGTTACAGCTTACGTTAATTTAATCAATAAATGTCAGGCACTCCTGCATGAAAGAAAGTGCACTAAAGTCCTTCAACACCAACAAGGAATCTTCTTTAAATGTTAGATGCTATCAAGATGTTCAAATCGGAAATGGAACCCAAAAAGGCAGGCAGCGGAACAATGCTCTAGCAGGCTATGCTCACAAAAAGGCAGGATATATAATGAAGTCGGAGCCAAGAATATCCTAAACGCTACAACAATAATAATCGCCACGACAATGCAGTATTCCTATCAACAAAAAGAGCCTAAGTCGTTTGTGTCTCAATACATCAAACTAAGCTGCGAAATGCTTGTGTAATCATAAACGGGTATGCATAAAAAGAGTAATTGGTTTTAATATACTTAATGTCTACTGTGACTGATAAAGTCTAGATAGAGTCAATGATACGAGATACTGGTGCGCATGGCATGCCGCATAGCCTAGTGCAAATCTCAAGTCTGTGCGTCAAGTATTACGTTTAGAGTGAAGGGTAGCTCTCTTGAGAAACCTTAATACCGAAGTATTAAGCGTTCTCCTGGCGTACCTCAAAGACAAACAACGAGCTTAGAACAGTGCAGAATGGTATAGGCAAAAAGCCCTCATTCGTGCATGCTCTACTCTCAATGGCACACAGACTAGAATTTACCCAATCAACTCCAGTTCTCAGGTATGTCGTGCAGCTTTTAACTAAAGCCAGTACCCATCGGAAACAATACCTTATAGTATCAGACTCCTAGTCTAGCATTATCTAATCCAGCAGAACACTAATTATAGGAAGCAGTACTAAACAATATGAATGCCAACCAATGCTTCGTGATCAACTTATCTTAACAACTAACATACATGGGTTATATAAGACCTTAACGCACAATACAACTGGCCAGCATGAAGCTGATTATGCAGAGTTAAGCAGAGGGGGTATAATATTAATAAAAGGTAGTGAAAAATATGGAAAATGAGAGAGATAGGCAGAGGAAAAGGTTCTCAGGTGCAGAGAGGAGGACAGATATCAAAGGGATAAGAGGGATGCGTTCTAGAAACCAGATCTGAGGGAGAGAGTGGCAAGAGAGCTGTATATATACTAGCACTAGCTCGCACCGCGTAGGCAAAGCGGTAACAATTCCTTCAGCCAATGCCAAAGAAGCCAGCCAAACATGACGTCACCAAGCATGGTAAAAAACTCCTCCAACCAATCCCCAAGAGGCCAGCCAGCCGTGACATCATCGAGCATGGCAAAAAACACTGCGCGCCTCTTCTCACTCTGTTCTACTCTCTCTCTCTCGCTCTCAAATCCTATCATTACTACTTAATGATAAAACATATACTTTGCAATTAAATATATAAAGCCTTGACATGGCGAAAACAAAGAGCCTTTCTGGACTGCCCATGACACGAGCTTTCATATGAAATAAAGCACACAATAATACATCAACTGTAGCCACATCCACTGCCCTGGCGATCCTAGCGAGTCACTGTAGGACAAGCCATGCGGTTCTAACGGAGTGGTTAACGTCACAGTGGACAGAAGAGGTAAACATAGCTGTGGAAGAAAAGAAGAAAGCATACAGCGAGTGGTTGGGTAGTAGAGGAATGAAGATTTCGAGAGACAGAAACGAGCGAGGTACGTGGAGAGTAAGTGGTGAAGAGAGTAGTGAAAGTAAGAGAAGAGTAGATGAGTAATTTGGAAGGAATCTGAGTGTAAAATGGAGGGAGAGTAAGAAACTGTTCTGGAAAGAAGTCAAGAAAGTTAGGGAAGGTAGCAGGGAAACAGTAAGCATGTGAAAGATAACAGAAATGCTAGCCGAGAAGCAAGAGAGAGTCGAAAGATGGAGGAGAGTAATTCAATGACTTGCTAAATGTAAGGAATGAAGAGCCAGCAAACATAGTTGGATATGGTATGGGAGGGAGAAGAAGAGAAGTAGTGGAGGAGGAGGTGGGGATCAGAAGGTCAGAAGTGGGAAGCCATGAAAAGAGTGAAGTTGGGGAAAGCACCTGGAACAGATCGAGTGTGTGGGGAAATGTTGAGGTATGGTGGTGAGATAGTGATCGAATGGGTATGGAAAATGTGCAAACTAGCATGGGAGAAGGGGAGTGCACCCGATGACTGGAAGACTGGCATAATAGTCCCCCTATATAAGGGCAAAGGGGAAAGAGGAGTGTGTGGTAACCACTGAGGAATATGTCTTCTAAGCGTAGTAGGGAAGGTATACAGTAGGGTAGTGATTGAGAGAGTGAGAGTGAGAACGGAGAAATGGATAGGCGACGCGCAGGGAGGTTTTAGGATGGGAAGAAGATGTGTAGATCAGATTTTTACCCTAAATTGTGTTGTCGAGAAATATCTGGAGAAGAAACAAAAGGTGTATGTTGTGGTAATCTCAATCACTACCCTACTGTATACCTTCCCTACTACGCTTAGAAGACATATTCCTCAGTGGTTACCACACACTCCTCTTTCCCCTTTGCCCTTTATGGACTTAAAGAAGGCCTATGACAGAGTGGATAGAGAAGGTTTGTGGAAAGTACTTAGAATATACGGAGTAGATGGGAAGTTGCTGAAAGCAGTGAAGAGCATGTATGAGGGTGCACAGGTGGCAGTACGTGTGGAGAGTGAGCAGAGCGAGTACTTTGACATGAATGTTGGTTTGAAACAGGGGTGTGTGATGTCCCCGTGGTTGTGTACTGTATATATGGATGGAGTCATGAAAGAAATACTATCAAGAGCAGTGGATGTTGGTGTATCGCTGAAAAGGGAGGGAAATGAGAGGAAGCTACCTATACTGCTGTTTGCGGATGATACAGTTCTGATGAGTGATAATGAATGGGAGTTGCATGGTCTGGTAAATGAGTTTGGAACCGTGTGCAAAAAATTGAATTTGAAGGTAAATGTGGGGAAGAGCAAGGTTATGGTCTTCGAAATGGGTGAAGTCACAGAGTGCGAGGTGAAGGTGAACGGTCAGGCTATGGAGGTCGTCAGCTCTTTTAAGTATCTGGGCAACTTGTTGAGTAAAGATGGGACTATGGATGAAGAAATGCGGGAGAGGGTACAACAGGGGAAGAGGGTTGTAGGAATGCTGAAAGCAGTAACAAGAAATACGGTGGTCAGTATGGAAGTGAAGAAGTCCTTGCATGACAGTGTGGTAATCCCGACACTGACTTACGGAAGTGAAGCATGGACGTTGGTTGAAAGACTCAGACCAAGAGTGAGAGCAGTGGAAATGAATTACTTAAGAAGTGCATGGTGCGGGGTTACATGGAGGGATAGACAGACTAATGAAGAAGTAAGAAGGAGGTGTAGTGTGGAGGTAGATGTGCTGGAAAGTGTGAAAAGGAACAACTTGAGATGGTTCGGCCATATGGAACGTATGGAAAGCGAGAGAATGACTAAGAGGGTGTACGAGAGCGAGGTGGAGGGACAGAGAGGGAGAGGTAGACCGAAGGAGAGGTGGAAGGATGGAGTGAGGAAGTATATGCACGAAGGCGGTGCTGGTTGGGGGTAGGGGCGTTGACTGACTGGGGACAGAGGTGCATGGAGGCGGTTCGTTCGTGGCCACCCCTTCGGGGATCATGGCGTCGGGCAATATATAGATAGATAGATCAATAACCTTTTAAATTTCCATATGAACTGTTTTAGCTGAATAAGATCATCCAATAATAGCCAAAATATTAATTATGAAGGTGGCACAGTGTTCATGTAGTTAGCTTGTATAATTTATCCTAAGCTTGACCCGGTAAATTCAAATTAGCTCTCCACAGGTAAACACATCTGTGTTTAAATTTTACCAAAAACCCGACCTGAAATGTAACCGCATCGTCTGACCTACAGCAGCTCTGCCCAAGGCTCTCGCTAATTTGTGCAAGGTATTAAATAAGGTGAGAGTGGCTTGTAAGGTGGAGGATTATGAGGTAATGAGAGAGAGAGAGAGAGTGCATGTATGTATGTATGTGTGTGTGTGTGCTTCAAATAGTTTGTTGGACTAGTTTCTATCTCAAAAACCCAACGGTCCATTTCCTGCTATCAAAATAACAAATTCTTTTGCAAATATGCAAACCAGAAGGAAGGTAAATGTGTTACTTTTATTGATCCAGCACAAGATTGTATGAATACTTGAAATACTTAAGAATATATTATTTGAATTATACCAGAACTAATGGCTAATAGATAATTAATAAGTCTTAATTCGCACAATACAAACCTTAGTTTCTAGAACGTGGATTACTTATTTAGAAAAATACCAAATTATATTTTAAGATACTGTTGCATATACCAGCAACAATCATCTAAATAATGTCTAGCCTATAAGATGTAAACTGATTGTATTTCTACCTGCTAAACCAATCATTGTTTGACCTTAGTTTCCACAAGATTATTAAACATATAACTAAACAGCAAGGAATCTATTGCTACACTAACATTTCCTGAACCAGCTGTCGTGGAAGTTGAAGCCATTTTTAAAAATGTTGGAAAGTCAGTACGATAAAAGGTGGTTATATATCTGTTGCGGCAACATTTACATTGGAATAAATACAAATATTTAATTAACAAATGCATTAGATTATGTAATATCGATATTAAGAAAACAGTGGTTTAATCGTTTGAAAATTAACCCGTCCAGCCCCGGCTAGTTTTGTAATGTTTGTTCACCAGAACCCGGCCGGATTTCAAAAAATTGTTTTATTCCAGAAACAATAGCGAATGGGTTAGGAATGAAGGAAAAACCACGAAAAACCGCTCAAAAAGCTTAAAGAATGGTCCTACAGAGCCCCCGAAAACGTATTTTACAAGAGTAAAAAATTGAAGGCAATTACCCCAAAAAAACAGGTTATTGCGCGCTCACGCGCACGCACGTGGACTTTGAGAGTTTTCAACCATCGGCAAGGTTGCGTGGGATACGTACACAGTTCCCATACAAATCTGAGCGCTCTTGAGTGGCTACACCTGAGGTTACGGTCGGCGCAATTAGGGTGACGCGCCAGGCGCGTTTCTGGGGCCGTGCGTTACATACATCGCCGACGCGTCAGGCGCGTCGCTGGGGCTGTACGGGTTAAACTCCATATATGGCACATCAAACTAGCAGGATTCAGCATCTCCGTAGTTTGCATTTACATGGTTTGTTGATGGAACTATATAGTTGACTCAGAGCTGACGTTAGAGGGAACATTGTATTTATTTCTTAGTTGTTAACGACCTACAACACTATATATATAGTTTTTTTTCTTTGGTGCTCCATCTCTACCCAATCATTACTCTTCAACAAGCAGCAGTGCGGATCAGTATATTTGCTGTTGCTTGCTTTCCTTTGTGATTGTGTAGATGGGAGGTTGTTTATAGTGGGTATATGAGAGGGATAGAAGGACCCTCACAATAAGTAACAAACACCAAATAAAAGACAAACACCGTAAATGGAAAACAATGACAGAGCGAAAACAGAAATTAAGAATAAAAAAGGAAAAGGGGTTGTGTAAAGAGGTGGCCAGGCGTCATGGTAATGTGGAAGAAGAAGAGGGCAGATGAAAGGCAGGAGGAAGGGAAGAGACGGTGACAAGTGTGGGAGTTGGGAGAGAACGGCAGAAACTAAAGTGTAAAGGATTTCAGGAGGAAGGGAAACAGAGGAGGCACACGAAAACAAAATATAGAGAATTAACCCTTTGAGGGCCATGACGCTTATTGACAGTTTATTCTGACTATCATTAGACGATATTAGACAGTGTACGAAGGATCTGTTGGAATTACATGGGTAAAAACTATCTCTATTTAACCCTCTGACTTTCATATACTCTCCCTAATCTGAATAATATCGTGTAATACTAGCCAAAACACATTAACAAAATGCGTATCGCATCCTGAAAGGGTTAAGCTTAAGCGAAACAATTGTAATACACAGAGAAGTAATATTGTATTCCATAAGTATATGTCAAATATTGTTTAAATATATATCATACTTAATATTCCTGGTTTTATTAATTTCTGGTAGAGTTGTAGGTTACTAGAGACAATTCCTCCTCATACATACATTTTTTCAAACCATAGATAAAGATAAGGGCAATAGGCTCTCATCGTCGTATTGTGCATCTTAACCATTTGAAGAGCCAATTACGTATTTCTTATTTTTTATTTTCTGGCTATTATTAGACGATTTCATTCAGATTAGGAAGGATATATGGAAACTAGACGGTTAATTGAGAAATTAGTTACGCTTATAATCCACACAGATCCATCCTAAGCTGTATACAAACGTCTAAAGAGAGCCAACACAAACTGACAAAATGAGTCACATTTGTCAATGTGTTAAGGGCCTGTGATGGGAGAGCTACTCAACCTGGTACACAGGCGCTTCTGTATGGTATCCATGTTTCCATAATTTACTGTGCCAAATAGGTGTCACAATTAACGGCCATCGTAAATGCCGGGATCTTAATAGTTGTGCCATTAACCCTTTCAGTACTGGTACCGTCCTGTTAACTATATTATGGCTACTAGTAGACGATGATATTCAGTTTAACAAGATCCTCCAACAACTGACAGGCTCGAACTATCTCACTTATACCTTTTTTTACTACCACAAATCTTTCTTAAACTGCTGTAACTCGTCTAAATATAGCAAGACTAAAACTATGAATTTGTTGCCGGTACATAAGGGGTGAATACTCGAAAGCAAGTCATAACTGCGTGATATCCAGTAACTTACGCTAGTCTACAGTGCTCCTGAATACGAGCAAGTGTTGATGTAGTGCGCAAGGATAAAGTTATTAATTCATTGGCTGTTATGCCTGTCATTTCGCTGTAAATTCTGGCCTCGTTGCGTATACATCCCCTGGTCCTATTTACTGCCATTATAACACAGTGGTGGATGGTCCCTCCCTGCCCAATATTGGATCCCGGGAACTTTCATGGTAGCCGACCCGCTAACAATTATACCGCAGCCGACCCTGTGTGGTATATATATAACCCTTCCAATATTCGGACTTTTGTTTTCATTCTAATATACTTTTCCACTCCTCACATATTCTATATAAACTCCTAAAATCCTACACACATACAGAAAGTGTTCTCGATTAATAAATGGATTAAGTGTTATGAAATTTTGAACGGAAAAATAATCGTACTCCTATGATGGACACAATGTTTATATTTTTAAATACTCGAACTTAGAAAAGGTCGTACTTTCACTGTAAACGAAACTATTTACATTCTACATGTGTTTATAATAATCTACATACATAAAGTAACGTGAAGAAAATCGCCTGGCGGTAGCTGCAACAATATAAACAAAACGTGTACGTGCATGGTACAGCAAGGGGGAAGTAAAACAGGCAGGTACAGAAGTTAAAAGACGAAATTGGGATAACTTAGGAAAGGAACGAAGAAGGGAAAAAGGTTAGGTGTAGAGGGGAGGAAGATACAGATGACAGCGAAGAGGAGGGGAAGCAACTATATTGATGGAGAAAAGAGAGGGAAATTACAAGGAGCACACATTCTATTAGAGTGAAAGTGTGAATGTGTGTTTGAGGACATATAGAGAATGTGTGTATGTGTGTGTTTGGGTGTGTGGGAGTGATTGTTAGTTTGAGGGTATCACTCAATTGATTCTTGTGGTAATGGAGTAAGATTGTGAGTATTTATGAGTTATATAATATCAAGGAATAGGCAACATAGATCAACTAATTAACCATCATCATATATAGATATAAATGAAATAAATGCATGAGTAAATACACGCACACCAAATAATACTGCAATATTTACAAACAAAGAAGAATGTGTATCTATATTGCCAAATTTGTAATGACAAGATTAATAATGAACAATGAACATGTGGGAACTGAGAACTAGATATTAACCAACTTCTACCATTTATGTGCCTCTTATTATCACGTCCATAACATACCTTCGGCAGTACTGGTACAGAATATATACTGTGTTCTTTGGATATACATTTATATAGATATATACCAGTTGTTTGATAATTACGGCACCAACATGGCATACCCAGAAAAAGGTAGCCGATCTCTCTTACAACAGGATATTTGATGAGGAAGAAGGGATAGAAGGAAAAAGCGCGAAAAAGCGAGGAATCTGGTCAAAACGGCCAATCTCCTACACGGCCGTAACCCAAACGGCAGTAATTCGAATGGGTTTACAGTAAAGTACGTTATAGTTGGCTTGGTTTGGTTTTGCTAAGTTAGCTTAGGCTAGGCTAGGTTAGCATGGGTTGGGTCTAGTTAAGTTTGGTCTAGTTTAGTTAGATCAAGATGATTAGGATTTAGTTGTGATTGCTTCAGATTGTGGCCGTTTTGATTTGAACACAGAAAATGTGCATTCTCGTGAGCGCCTTTCCCCGACAAAATGTACGACAACTCTGATCTGACCGTATGAATAAACTTTTATACAATTAGTGTCACCTAAACACTCGTTGTGTTCTGGCTATCATTATACAATTTTGCTCAGCTTAGAAAAGTATTTTGAGAGGCAGAGCATGAATTGAGACAGACACTTTATCCCTTTGATTCCTAGAGGGTCTTCCGAAGCTGAGTAAATGAGTCTCTTTCTAGCCAGAATATAGTGGATACAATAATGAAAGGGTTATATAATCTATAGTAATCCTAATATCCAATACTTGTTCACAGGTGCCCTTAACCCTATCTAGACAGGGAATGTCTTTTTGGATTCCCCAAATTTTACGCAAATACTGTAGTTTGATAATTTGAAGATGAGTTGCTCTATTAGCTTTGCGATAATATGATGTTTCTTTCCCGGTCAGATGTCAGTAATGCAAAATGGACTAAGACATTGTATTTTGTATTCATATTGGTCACATTTTAAATTAGTTGTTTGCATGTGTGGCGTTGTGTGTGTGTAAGTGTGAGAGTCCGAATGTAGGGGGTGAGACAGTGAAGCACGGGAATGAGGTGGCTTCAGAGAGGGGGTCGTTTCGGGCCATGAGTGAGCACCGTGCTTCATGTGAAGGCAAGATGGCAGGTGCTCGTTGTACTCTACGTGCTTCACATGTCTCACTCCCTAGACTGGAACAAGACCTCACAGGCTTCACTGTTCATTGTAAAGCGGTGAATGTTAAGGCTCTCAGCCTATGCCCGAGAGGAAGTAAGTTGGAATATAGAAAAAAAAAAAAAAAAAAATGTACTGTACATATCACTATAGTGTAGACGACAGCCTTGCAATGTAATATTACCGGTTTAGTTGGTTCACATGTTAAACTCATTATTTAATGTATAAATGAGTATGGTCCCTAGCGTCTCTAACATAAGACTTCCGACAACTTTCGTTTTCCATTCCAAATTGTGAATCATCTCTTTTTATCAAAATTACCTTCTCCCTCTGTGCTCGTAACTACTACTAAAGTATATTATGTAAAATAGATAACCTTCCCTGGTAGAAGTTGGAGCGTTAACAATATATGTTGTAACAAGTTACATATGGGCAGTAGTTGTTAGTCTGGGTGCAACCAATTGTGTACAGCCTGTGTATTGTGGTTGATCAAACGTTTACTTGTTGATCACTTGGTCCAGGGTTTAATCCCAGTTGGCTCATGTGGAATTCTCGAACGGTATTGTTTGATTTAAGAAGTATTTATATGCCCACCTACCGGGAGTTGCCCCTACACCTCACTGGTAGAGGTATAATTATAAACAAATAGCTGCTGTGTCGTCAGTATCTCGACCCAAGCATTACTCCTGGGCACCAGTTATCTGTAATGACCAACGACTCTACTACTATATGCTAATGTTATCTCATATATATCAAACTCCTGATCCATCTATGTTGAGATATTTATATATCTATTTAATCACTTTAATCATTCTTTAGCCGAGTACCTAACGATTCAGTCCTTATATTCCATGCCAGCAATACCGCAGTTCAGAATATTTCTGATCCTAATTGGATTTCAGATTCATCATTCAACGTACACTTTGTCCTACTCCATCGCTCTGTATTAATCTGTATACCTTAGCTATACCGTAACCAATATCCAAATACTTGAGAAACAGGCTTGTTCCTTGGGAATCGTAGTCTTAGGAGAAAGAGGAGGACCAGGGTAATCACGAACATTTTTATTTCTTCAATATTTCGACTTTTCTCTAAGTCATCATCAGGATCTAAACAAAAATGAAGAACAATATACTGTATAAGTATTTTAACCTAAAATTATTTATACATTTACAAAACAAGACACTAAGTATATTTTAGTTTGACATGAAAGGACAACGGAAATATAGGACATTTCAATTATTCAATGTGGTATAATATCAGTGGAAGTTAATTATATATCTAAGCTATAATCCAAATAAATCAATCTAAGTTAAATTACTCTTAATTAAGTCTAAATTGAAATTAATCTGAGGTTAAGCTAAATTACATCCAAAGGTCACTCACATATATTTATAGTTAATCAGGGTTCTAAGGGTTAATTATACTCCAGGATTTAACTCAACAATATCTCAACGTGGCAATGAGGCACAGGAAAATGACTACCCAATATGGCGACGACGGGGGAACAGAGACCGGCCCAAAAGCTCAGGTCAAGGGGAAAACAAATGATTATATGGTATGATAATGGACATGAGTATAAATGCTTAGCTGTCAGTCGATGAGAGCGTCGTTGTAGTGTAAATGTGTGTATTGCTGGTAGTGTACTGTGAATAGAGGCACGATAACACGGTGAAATGAGACGAAAACTATATGTTTAAAGAGTGAAGTTTGTGAAGCTCTGAGGTTCCTCGGACATCAGTCTTGCTGCCTTGGCAAACACCAGGCGCCCAAAATATCGTACCGCATCTATGTTGCTCAATACGATAAACTAAATTTATCTATCTATCTATCTATCTATATGCTCTGGCCCAATCCCCATTTTGGGGGTAGCCGACTCAAGACAGAGCAAGAACAGGGAAAACACAAAAACAACATAAAACAAAAAATAAACACAGATAAAAAACACAAACTTTCACACATCCAGGTCACCCAGGAGAAGCCCCAGAGACCAGGGTTACCAAGGTCGCTCCAGCACTCCCCCGGCCCCTGACCACCAGGAGAGGTTCCGATCTCGGCAGGCAGACATGCAGCGGAGCCAAAGCGACAAGCCCTCCCACCACACTTCCAGGCACACCCTTCATATTAATCGTCTCCCCGGGCCAGGCGCCTGATGGACTATTATCTAGTCCAACTTGCGCCCGACCCCTTACTCCAAATGACCACGTGTTCACTCAACTATTCACAAGCATTCTCCATTCACTCCTGTCCACCACCACTTCCCCTGCCTGATCTATAGTCATTCCTCTATCATCCAAAGCCTTTCTTACACAGTCTCTCCATCTCAATGGGGGTCTTCCTGCCCTTCTATCTCCCCTTGTACCTGACTCACATATTCTCTTTGTAAGCCTTTCATCTCCCATTCGTTCAACATGACCATACCCGCTCAGCACCCTTCTGTCCACTCTGGCTGACACATGTATATATAATGTATATAAATTAATATATACGATAAATTCATGTATACTACATAAGACCGTGTCAATATTGCTTAATAGCATATTAGGCCTTTTATAATCTTTACTTACTTACAATCTTATTATTCACGATCTAATCTTCCTACGCCGTACCGTACCGTGGGAACGACCGTTAAACTATCGTATCTACCTAGTGACGTCACAGAGACGTACAGTTGTGGACAGATGAAACAGATACAGCCTTGGTCTGTCCAAGACCTCAATAGAGGGCAGCACAATTAGTGCCCATAAATTATCTGGTAACAGTGATGGTGTGGGGGTAGGAGGTGAAGGTATGGGGTGGAAGGAGGGAGGCGAGGGAGGGGCAAGGAGTGAGAGGGGGAACTAGCGGCGAGGTGGTAGCAGGTGGGGGTGGAGGGAAGTGGTTGGCTAATTATTTACTATGAAAACATAATTTTGTGTTTTGAATATTCTGTGGTATTATGATTGCACAATATTGGATTGCTGGTATTAATGAAACATAATACTGCTAAAGTTGTAGCAAATTGAAACAAAGACATCCTCCAATATGAAACTATGGGTTTTTACCTCAATAATCTTAGATGGGGGAGGGGAGAGGGTATTATTATCATTATTATTATTATTATTATTATTATTATTATTACTATAAGGACTAGCACAGGGTGCAGGGTGTCAAATGAGAGCCGATTCCATTATTGTTAGTGTTTATTATTGTATATGTAAATACAAAAGCATGGTTTATAGTTCATAATATGTCTTCGGAAGTGTTAAAATGGCCAAAACAATGCTATTCCATGTTATTTTGCTTGTACTCCTCATATTCATTAAAGTCTTCACACAAAATTGCTCCGGTTTAACACCCTGAGCCCATGAACACTAGGTGGCACTAAAACTCATGATTAAAACGGCAGAGGTAAGCTAGGCAAATTCCAAAACAGATACGAAGCTATGGGAAAAAACGTTACATGAAAGGCAGAAGACAAGCACGAGACAGAACATGCATACAGAGATCAAGATACAAAGTGGGGGGTGACAAACTATAGAGGGCAACCTAGCAGTAGTGCAAGATAGGGGTAGGTTGTGGTGGATTACAAAGAAACCTGTGGCTGGAGTGTGAATTATTATATGAAGAACAATTAATTAAAACTTTGGTAATGGCATAATAAATAAGTTGTCTAACATCTCACTTACCCACCTTCGATTGTGATAGTAATTTAACGAATTCTTATGCATAATACCATAAGCCTTGATAAATTAGGTAGAGGTGTGTGTAGCATGATAAACACGCTATAGGCAACTTGCTCTCTCTCTCTCTCTCTCTCTCTCTCTCTCTCTCTCTCTCTCTCTCTCTCTCTCGCTATTGGAACATAAGCACAAACCGTTTGTCGGTTGTATATCTAATTTACTTTGAAACATTATATATGTATATATATATATATATATATATATATATATATATATATATATATATATATATATATATATATATATATATAAACACAGTATTACAGTAAATGAAGCAAGCTTTATCTAGCTATTTAACTTTGCTATAATTATGCATTATATGTTTGAGTCTGCTGTTTTACTGTTAGAGCAAACTGGGTCGACCGTGATTATATTTTCACACTACACTATTTGTATTTGCAGTGCAGTTCCTTGATTTTGTAAAATAAATACTACCACATTGTTTTAGACATAATTGTATGCAACTGACAGCAGCCCTTTCTCTGTATCATCCTACTTTCTCTATCCTACTTACAAAGCCATAGGCGGATGCAGCAAACTCACTGGATCTCATGTTCCCGATTTTGACTCCTCTGAATTCTCCACTTTATGGCTCAAATTATCCTGTCATTCTCATACTAAATACTTCTGTGTTGTCTATCTTTCCCTTAACTCTACTGACTTTCCCAAATGCTTTGAGTTTCTAAACTCTTAACTGGAACACATCCTAGCCATCTCTTCTTTCTCAGAAATCACCATCTTAGGAGAATTTAATGCTCACCACCACCAATTGCTCTCCTCTCATTCCACTGACCAACCTGGTGAACAATCTATATTTTTTCTATCCTAAATGAGCTACAGTAGAGCAGTTGGTTCAGCAACCCATCCGTATCCCAGATAGCTTCGGAGATCGGCCTAACATTCTTGACTTGTTTCTAACTTCTAACCCTTCCTCTTATACTGTCAATCTTTTCCCTCATTTGGACTTCTCTTACCTATCTCTCTTACCTGTTCTATCTCTCCAGCACGGCCACCCGATTGAGCCAATCTAGCCAGCCGGCGGAAATTTTAGCACTTTGGCACTGCCGATTGGGAGGTTCTCCGGCAGTACTTCTTTGATTTCCCATGGAATGACTTTTGCTTCCGTTGCCGGGAACCCTCGGAGAGTGCTGAACGCATTACCAAGCTAATTCTCTCGGGCATGGAGGCATACATTCCATTTTCTTTCCTTCAGACTAATGTAAACAAAAATTGGTTTACTCACGCTTGTTCTACTTCTGTCCACAATAAGGATGAAGCATTCAAACGGTACCAACACCTTCAAACTCCAGAATCTTATTCTTCCTATGTTTCTGCCCAGAATCAAGCCAAATCTGTTCTTCGACTCACCAAACACTCTTTCATCGATTCTATATTAAATGCACTGACATATCCAATATCTAATGATAATGTCGAACAGGTAGAGAGAGAGGTATCTTGACCAGGATTCGAACCCACTCACTCCAGGTATATTTGGAAGAGCTGCGCACCATAACCACGCAGCCATATGCTCATGGCCGAGTGGTTATGGTGCCCAGCTCTTCCAAATATACCTGGAGTGAGTGGGTTCGAATCTTTGTCAGGTTACCTCTCTCTGAACTATCCAACTCTAAGCTCTTCCCAAGCTTTCTGGTATCTAGCCAAAAACCTCTCCACCAATTGTTCTTCTTCGTCTTTGCCTCCCCTTTTCCACTCTGACGGCACTACCATCACTTCTTTCTCTGACAAAGCTAAACTCTTCACCCAAACTTTCGCTAAAAACTCCACCTTGGATGATTCCGGTGTTATTCCTCCCTCTCCAACCCCCTCTCTCCTACTTATACCTAATATCCTAATCTCTTTAAATATGTGCTCTCTACCCTCTCTGGGCTTAATACTACGAAAGCATGATGGTGTTCCTCCTGTTGTACTAAAAATAACTGTGCTTCAGTGCTGACTCCCTGCCTAGGCAAACTCTTTCGTCTCTGTCTCTCCTCTAATGTCTTTCCTTCTTCCTGGAAGTTTGTTCTCATTCAACCTATCCCAAAGAAGAGGTGATCGCTCTCAACCCTCCAACTATCATCCAATTGCTCTCTTTTCTTGCATCTCTAAAGTTTTGGCAACTATTCTTGCTTCGAAATGTCTTAAGCCTCTCTCTGGACATGTAATCTACTTTCTGATCGCCAGTATGGCTTCCTTAGGGGTCGCTCTACTAGTGACCTTCCTTCATATCTTACAACTTTTGGTCATCCTCCTTTCATGATTTCGGTGAAACCTTTTCTATTGTGCTAGACATATCTAAGTTCTTTAGTAGAGTCTGACATAAATCTCTAACTTTTAAACTACCCACCTATAGTTTTTGTCCCTCAATGTGTGCCTTTATATCTATTTCCCTTCCTGGCCGTTTCATAGCTGCAGTTATGGACGGCCATCTTCACTTCCTCAATCTATCAACTATCAGCTATTCATTCATATGCTGATGACTCTACCTTACACTATTCAACTAGTTTTTCAGAACCCCCCAGCAAGCAATCTCTCAAAAAGTCACGTGACGATGCCATAAAACACTTATCTTCTGACCTATCAACAATTCCCATTTGGGGCAGAAATTATATTGTTGCTTTTGGTGCTTCCAAAATCCATTTCTCCATTTAGCTACCTATCAAAAACTCCCACAGAACTTTCCCTTATACTTCAACAATACACAAATCAACCTTTCATCTTCTCTCAGTATTCTCGGTGTCTCCTTTTCTCCTGATCTCACTTGGAAAGATCATATTACCACTCTTGCTAAGACAGCTTTCCAGAAACTGGGTATGCTCAATCGTCTCCGGGGGTTCTTTACCCCAGCACCGCTTCTTGCTCTGTACAGAGGCACAGTGCGTCCATGTATTGAGTATTGTTTACATGTGTGGGGAAGATCCTCTCACACAGCATTTCTTGACAAATAAGAAAAGAAAACCTTGTCTCATTAACTCATGTCCACTCCCTGACTCTCTGCGATCTCTCTCTCTTCTTCGCAAAGTTGCATCTCTCTCGCTATTCTACCGATATTACAATAATCAGTGTTCCTAACCCTCTTTCAATGTATACCACCTCCTCTACGAAGAGTACGTAGAACCCGTCTTCCAACACAATCCCACCCTACTCTTTGCAACTCTCCAACCCACGAGTGAAACGATATTCCCAATCTTTCCCCTATTCAAAAGCTGAGCTCTGGAACGCTCTACCCTGAATCCATCTTCCCCTCATCCTATGACTGTAATTACTTTAAACTTCGTGTGTCCAGGCATTTTGGCACGAACATGCCTTGATTTTGGCCCCGTCACTCTCTCAACTATGGGGAAGGCACTCGTCACAGGCAGTTCTGCCTTTTGTCTCACTAACTCACATAGAAAAATGATCTACTAACTATAAAACTACCATGCTTTTATTTCAGTCCCTCTACAGGTATTGTGTGAGTCAATTATTTAGTAAGATTAAGATTACCCTCTTTATTGGTTAATAAGGATGTATAAAATCTAGAGTAACCAATAATGCTATTGTAAAGTCGGTTTGTAACTAAATATATTAAGAAATCAATGGACCTTATATTATTGATTGGCAATATTTGTCAGGATTGTATTATTGGTAACCTAAAAAAATGTTGAATTAAGAAATGTTATGTTACGTGCAATAGTTTGAAAGCCCCGGGCATAAATGAAATATATGCGTATATATTCCATACCAAGTGTGTTTTTTCGTACAACAATTCTGACAACAATATACACGGAAATGCTGCAACTCCTCCTTTTTCAATCATCTTTTAGATACTGAACTTGTTGTTAAGCTTTATGTTATTCACAATTTACTGTTAAATAGTATACGAAATCACAGGTCATAATATTCACATAAATGAAAATTCTCCCTGTGTTTTGAGAATGGGATTAAATTATTAATGAGGACTGATAATTCGTTGCTCCCGTTTATCTTTTTCGCCTTGAATCTCTTCCTGTTTTCAGTAATCTGTTAAAGTTAATTCATCAAGCTTTATGTATCTCCTGGTTCATCCTTCGCTAGATTGTTAGTAGTTATATCTCAAACATTCGAAGTCTACTTTTGCCTATGTCATGATATTATGAATTTCAATAACTACCTTTAACACATTTATATAATCATAAAGCAGCACAAGGCATTATTTTCGTTTTACTAGTTGTATAATAATACTATGCATCTTTGCTCACCATAATTATTGCAATCCTATTCAGTATTTTCATTGTAATGTATTCCCATCCCTTTCTTAATACGTGTAAGCTTTTTCATTTTAATTTCACGATTATTGGATGTTCCTCAGTTTTGGAATGCTATTTATCTATAAAATCGGTAGTGGCTATCTCAATTACTCCTCCAACTACAAGACGTCCCGCCTAAAATTAATGAACTCATTTACTATATGCCATAATAAGTGAAGAAGCATATCCTCATATCTCTGAGGAACTAACCAACTGTATACAGCTTAGAACCCGTAGCAAGGAATGGCCCTAACGCTATCTCATTTAACGCTTTCACTTCTACTGATGCCGTCAAAACGTAACAAAAAACACCTAGTATACCGGAAAGGTTCTGCATAATCGTGTTTTCATTTGATATTAATTAAGCATACACCACCCTTGCGTCATTATTGTTGAGCATATCTATCTACCAAGAGGTTTGACCAATAACTATAACTTAGTTTTTAATGTGAGGATATTATTTTATAACATTGTATTTTGAGCCTCTATATCGAAACTTTTGAGGATTGTATTGACACATTATATATAACTGGTTGCTTTTCTTGAACAGGTGTATTGCTATGTAAATATATATTAGCCAACCTTTGTTCAGTCATTTATTAATTTATAATATTTTATTGTTTAAATTTGTATGGACGTATAATAATGAAAAGCGATTATATACCCGTGGCAATGTCAACACTGATAACACCTCCGGTACACTTGGAAAACTCTTTAATTGGCGTGTTATGGCGTATTATATACACCATATATGCAGTGCATACTTTCGTTACTACTATGACCTATACACTCACCATTATGCTGAAACATTAACTATAATATTTGAAGTTAGACTGACTCACCAACTCACAAATATTAACAATTACTATATTTCCCCTTGTTAGATAACCAACAGGTATTTCAGTTGTTTCTGACGCTCCGATTTTTGAACAATACCACATTCTCGATATCACAACTCAGTAGGTGCTCTAAGCAGAGAACACAAATAAAGTAGTACTACATTAGAGATTTAAGATATCATATATTTGAATGCCTACAGTATATGTCACATATATGTTGTATATGGAGAGAGAGAGAGAGAGAGAGAGAGAGAGAGAGAGAGAGAGAGAGAGAGAGAGAGAGAGAGAGAGAGAGAGAGAGAGAGAGAGAGAGAGAGAGCGCAATAGCAGGTTAGCAGTCTGTAGCGCGTTTATTATGCTACACACACATCACGACTCCAATATTTCGCATTCATGATCCCACATAATGATCAAAACACAAAATTAATTATTCTTTCACAGTAAAGTATTTGGCCAACCACTTCACTCCACCCCCACCTGCTACCACCTCGACGCTAGTTCCCCCTCTCACTCCTTCCCCCTCTCACTCCTTCCCCCTCCCTCGCCTCCCTCCTTCCACCCCATACCTTCACCTCCTACCCCCACACCATCACTGTTACCAGGTAATTTATGGGCACTAATTGTGCTGCCCTCTATTGAGGTCTTGGACAGACCAAGGCTGTATCTGTTTCATCTGTCCACAACTGTACATTAGCACATCAATGGTCTTTCTCTTCTCTATCGTATTACATGATACTCAACAACAAAAAGGGAACTTTACTCAGGGAATACCAATATACAAGTAATACAAATTATATTAAAATTAGATTTCATTATACTTTAAAACAAAGCAAAAACAAAAAACAACTAGACACAGGGAGTATGAGAAGTGATGTTTATAGTGTATGAAGGTAGAAGGCTAACACGGTGTTATTTAAGACAGGTTAATGGGTTTTAATGTAAAGAGATTCAAGAATCGTTAGGTTTTCTTTAGTGCAGCTATCAAGAATTTTAAAATGATCTGAAGTTGGAATAATATTACACACGTTACAGTGATCTCTTACTGAGGATTGTGGAGGGGTGTGAAGCCTCTGACCCCTCCACAAACTAAAATATATTTAGTGTCTTATTTTGTAAAGGTATAAATAATTTAGGTTAAAATACTAATATATTGTTCTTTATTTTTGTTTAGATCCTGATGATGACTTAAACAAAAGTCGAAACGTTGAAGAAATAAAAATGTTCGTGATTACCCTGGTCCTCTTTCTCCAAATACTTATATAACTTAATTATCACATCTAGCCACCCTTAGCTATTATTGCATGACTGCGTTATCCTACACTTCTCAATATACACCTACTTAAGGTTCATCTCAACCTGTCATAATAAATATCTTCCCTCTGCTTACCTGACTTACCTTGCCATAGCTACATATTAACCTTTACTCATACCCCTTCCCAGTCGCCCTACATTACTTACAGATCTCTATCTCTCTCTCTCTCTCACCAGCACCAGTCACCAGTACCGTCCCAGGCTAGCTAATTACAGGGGACCTGGAGAATTTGATTAACACGGATTTCTATATTTTCCTCTTTAACCGTACAGTAACGAGAGAGAGAGAGAGAGAGAGAGAGAGAGAGAGAGAGAGAGAGAGAGAGAGAGAGAGAGAAAGAGAGAGAGAGAGAGAGGGGAGAGGGGAGAGAGGGGGGAGAGAGTTGCAACCGTCTTGTCCATTGAACATTATGCCTAAATTGTATATACATTATATACTAACAGAATATTGACTACATACACAAAGAAACACACGAGTGTAAGCATAACACACATAAATATCAGAGGGCCACATAAGTTGAATGCATCACAAAAATAAAGGTTACCAATGATATAATTAACAGACAAATGGGACAGCAGTATCAAGCACAACAGTTAATAATAGTAATAATAGTACAGTAAACAGTTAAACAATATAAGCATTTGGCGCGCAGAATATTGCGTTTCAATAAGTAAATTATATTATGTATTTATTTTTGTTAATAGGATCTTCATTTAAATGATAGTTATAACGATAAGTAAATGTAAAAAGTAAATATGTATTAAGTTGGAAACGTTAATATATTAAGTTACTTATGATTAGTTTAGTCTGGATACGAAAATACGAGTAAGTACGATCATTAAGAGAAGCACAAATATAATGTCCTAAAGAGACTAGGTAACATGTACTGCCCTGTTACGGACACCTTCAAAAACTGCCTCGCTGGGGCCATAGGGTCTGTACAGTCCATGCATTTATGTAACTCATACACACCGACTCTCACTCTCACTCACACACCCTCTCTCTCTCTCTCCATCATTAAACCTCCTTCCTTCTTTTTGTTCTTTCACCGACCAATGTTCGTTATTTTCCCTATTTCCTCGTCTTATTCCCACCTTTAACAATGTCTTTATTTTGTATATCATTTCCTTAAATCCTTATTTGTTGTCTGTAAATAATTCTCCTTTACTCTGTTTCCTCTTCTATCCCGACCTACCTTATTCGATCCTTATTCTCTCTTTCTCCACCTTCTGTCCTCCTTTATTAATTCTTAGTCAGTCTCCCGCCCTTCCCTCCTCTTTTCCCAAGGTTCCCTTCCTTCTAACCACCCCTTTTCCCATGTTTCTTACAATCATTTTATACCAGATACCTTCCTTTCTGCGTCCCTCCCAATTTTTTATGTCACAATCCATGGCTTGTCATGATGTGGTTCCTACCCCCCCCCCCCCCCCCCTCCTTTATTGTTCCTTCAAATCTCTCTCTACCCTACTCTCCCCTTCCCCATCCCCACCATTTTATCCTGCTCCCTCCCCCTCCCCCCCTCCCAGCATCAATGGTAGGTTTTCCTGCAGTCCGTGGCGTCAACCCTCCCCCCACAAGAGAGAGAGAGAGAGAGAGAGAGAGAGAGAGAAGTAGTTCGCTATGTAGTGAGACGTAAGAAATATATTTAAAATTATGCTTAGATATATTAGAGCAGATCCTAGATATATAGATTGATTGATGGAAACGGGAAACGGATAGAGCGAGGGATGGATACACGTACTGTATAGATCTATCATATATACCGGTATATATATTTTTTATTTTTTTTTTATTATTATTATTTTTTTTTTTTTTAACTAGCGCCTTTAAAGGTATCAAGAGATATACGACAAATGGTCACAAATATTACCATTATTATTTAACAAGACTAGGAAGTTTGGGAGTTTTGGCTAGGGAGAACATATAAACAGTACACTTAAGGAAAATATAATGCAAAAGAAGAAGAAGAAGAAGAATTTGAAATAAATGGGAAGGTGATGCAGAGGGGAATTAATACGTTTAAGGACGAATTAGGAATATGCCAGTGACGTTGATTAAGAATAAGACTGTCTTTTCCAATGACTCATGGATTATTTTTTAGGTACTAAATTACCCAGCCAGTCAGCGACTGGTATTTGGCACTATCACAGACTCCGATGTTCCCCAGATGCTCGACCTCAGTGAGCAGAGATATGATGCCAACCAAGCAACTAATCAGCAGCCATCGCTTTGGGACAAAGAGCGGGTGATGCATCGGCCTGATCAAAGGCGTTTCCCGCGCGTTAATTGTTCGGCGGCACATCACTCACTTAAGAACATAAGAACATAAGAAAATGGGAGTCTGCAAAAAGCCGATCGGCCCATACAAGGCAGATCCCTGTCACACCCAACCCCAATTACAAAGCCCAATTATAGACCCATCTCACTAATACCTTGAGTACTGACCCCACCAAAACGGTCAGAGATTAACACAAGATTACGGGGGTCTGCTGAGCGCCGATTGGCCCACACCTGGTAGATCCCCCTCACACCCAACCCATAAGAACATAAGAACATAAGAAAATGGGAGTCTGCAGAAAGCCGATTGGCCTAAGCAAGGCAGATCCCTGTCCCACACAACCCCAATTACAAAGCCCAATTATAGGCTCAACACTCTAATACCCTGAGGATCATCTTACCAAAACGGTTAGAGATTAACGCAGGATTACGGGGGTCTGCAGAGCGCTGATTGGCCCAACCCTGCTGATCCCCCTTCACACCCAACCCTTCTCGTCCATATGCTTATCCAATTTTATCTTAAAGCTCCCTATCGTTTTTAATCCCACTATAGCACTTGGTAGTCCATTCCACCCATCTACAACTCTGTTACCAAACCAATATTTGCCTATATCTTTTCTGAAACGAAATTTATCTAATTTGAAACCATTGGTACGAGTTCTTTCGCTATCACTGAGCTTTAGTACATTTGTCATGTCCCCTTTGTTAATCCCACTAACCCACTTGAACACCTCTATCATATCCCCTCTAACTCTGCGTCTCTCTAACGAATGTAAGCCTAATTTCTTCAACCTTTCTTTATACGGAAGATTTCTAATATTATGGATCATTTTTGTCATTCTACGTTGTACTCTCTCCAATGAATCTATGTCCATTCTGTAATAAGGACACCAAAATTGAACAGCATAATCCATATGGGGTCTCACTAATGACAAGTAAAGTTTTAAGATAACATCAGCAGTTCTGTTACTCACACTCCTTGAGATGAACCCGAGAATCCTGTTTGCCTTGTTTCGAACGCTTATACACTGTTGTCTAGGCTTCAAATCATTGCTAACAAACACACCTAGATCTTTCTCACAATTCGAGTTTTCTAATTCCACATTAGCTAGTTTATATTTAACATTTGTATGCATCTTCCCTATCTTTAATACCTTGCATTTGTCAATGTTAAACTTCATCTGCCAATTTACTGACCATTCGTGTAAGGTATCTAGATCCCTTTGGAGGCACTCTATATCTCTATCTGAATCAATTGTTCTCCCCATCTTGGTATCGTCTGCAAATTTACTTATCCTACTAGTTATACCTAAATCAAGGTCATTTATGTATATAACAAACAACAGAGGACCTAATACAGATCCCTGGGGGACACCACTTTTGACTGCTCCCCATTCTGACTTCGTACCATTTATGCTGACTCTCTGCTTCCTACCAATTAGCCATGACCTAATCCATCCCAACAACGCCCCACCTATTCCATGCGCCTCAACCTTTCTCATCAATCTCTCGTGGGGGACTCTGTCGAAAGCTTTACTGAAATCTAAATATATTATATCATATGACTTGTCATTATCTACTGCTTCATATACCTCTGAGAAAAAACTAAGCAAATTAGTAAGGCAAGAACGTCCCTGAGTGAATCCATGCTGAGAAGAATTTATTAAATTAAATGTATCTAAGTGGTTTCTAATTTTACTAGCAATAATTGACTCTAGTAGCTTTCCTATGATTGATGTAAGGCTAATGGGACGGTAATTGGATGCTATTGATTTGTCACCTTTTTTGAAGATCGGAACTACGTTTGCAAGCTTCCAAGCTTCTGGAACTATACCTGTCTCCAATGACTTGTTAAATAAAAATGTTAATGGGTAACTTAACTCATCCCTACATTCTTTTAATACTCTAGCATATACCTCATCAGGACCAGGCGATTTATGAGGTTTCAGTCTGTCAATTTCCTTAAGCACATCATTTCTACTTATAGTAACCGTACTTAACCTATTTTCTATACTATCGCTATATACCTTACGGACTTCTGGAAACTGTGCCAAATTTTCATTAGTGAAAACGGAAAGAAATTGACCATTTAATGTACTGCACATTTCTAAATCATTTTCTGTCATTTCTCCTATCGAAGTTTTTAGGGGACCAATTACATCTCTAACCTTGGATTTATATAGTTGGTAAAAAGCTTTAGGATTATTTTTTGAGTCATTGGCAACCTTAATTTCATAATTTCTTTTTTCTTTCCTAATATCCTTTTTTACCTGTCTTGATAGATTCTGATAGTAAGCAAGTAGGTGAATTTCGCCTTTTCTAATTTTTCTATATATTCCTCTCTTTTGTCCTAGAAGATCTAATAGTCTATTATTCATCCATTTGGGTTGGTTCTGTGTTGATCTAAATTTTCTTTTGGGGATGTATTTATTTTGTGCATTGAATACTGACTTGATAAAATTATCGTATGTATCTACCAAGGTTGACGTCTCTTCCTGACTTAAGATGACAGGTGCCTGAGAAGGGGTACACTCATTTGGACACCTGGATCGACTTAATTTTTTGACCATAGGGTCCGCTAATAGGGCTCTTCTTAACCCACCATAATTGGCTTTTCTAAAGTCAGGTATTAATGTTGTATTCTCTCTGGTATTACCTTTCCATTGTATATTAAAATACACAGAATTGTGGTCACTATTTCCTAGGTGGTCCCCTATCTCTACATTATTTACCATATGTTCATTGTTACTGAAAACTAAATCGAGAATATTATTACCTCTAGTCGGCGTATCTATGAATTGAAATAAAAAACTATCTTGTACTACCTCTATAAACTCCTCAGAATCAGAGTCTCCTATTTGATGCTGCCAATCTATATTCGGAAAATTAAAATCCCCCATAATGCACACATTGCTAAACCTTGATGCCATTTTAATTTCCTCCCATAATGACGTTCCGTCATTTCTACTCATATTTGGCGGTCTATACATAACTCCAATAACTATGGTCTCACTACCTTCGTTAACCTCTACCCAAACACTTTCATTATCGTTATTTAGTCTAATACCTGATTTAATACAGCTTTTTAATGTACTCCTGACAAACACTGCTATACCGCCACCCCTCTTACTTGTTCGGTCATATTTAAACAAACTATATCCTGGTATATCAAATTCTGCTAAAAAATGCCTGGTTTCTGTATTAATCCACGTTTCAGTTAGCGCTATTATGTCTATATTTTCTTTGCTAACAAGGGCTCTAAGTTCGTTCATTTTGTTACATAGACTCCTACAGTTTGTGTAATATACTCTCAATTTACTTCTTTTCTTTATACCTAATTTACCTTTGTTTTTAGCGACATTTCCATCTTCTGTTGCACCATCACTACTATTATTTGCATTATAGTCATCATTTTTAGCATGAGACTGAATATCCTTATCGCTTTCGCCTGACGCTAAAATTGTTCCAATTAACCTCTCATTTACACTCTCAATATTTCTGTTCAAAACCCCACAACCACCCTATCTAAAGAACTAGCTAATGTAGAAACCCCTAACCGTGAAAGATGAACCCCATCCCTTGCGTACATCCCATCTCTCCCATAGAAACTATCCCAGTTATCAATGAATGGTATTGCTTTTTCTTTGCAATATTTCTCCAAACGGCAATTGACACCAATCGCCCTGGATGTCCATTCCTTGGGAACTCCTCTTCTGGGTAGGATACAATGTACTACAGGGATCCCTCCCTTCATCCTAACTTTATCTAACACATCCCGATACTGCTGCAGCAGTTCCTCACTTCTACCCTTACCAACATCGTTACTCCCGGCACTGAGACAGATAATGGGGTTATCTCCACTATCTTCCAAGATGTGGTCCATCTTCTCTAAAACCCTCCCAACTCCATGGCCAGGCAGACACACAACCTTCCTAAGTTTAGTGCGGGTAGCCCTAACTAAATGTCTTACCATGGAGTCGCCCACAATCGACACAGACTTACCTTCTCGGGACACAGACTTACCTTTCCCTCGGGAGGATCCAGCAGCTGCAGTTGGAGAACCCCCGGTGGTGGCAGAAGGTCCCTTGGTGGTGGTGGTGGTGGGGGTAGTGGTGGTGGTAGGTAGCACAGCGTCAGAGGTTGGAGCTGAGTCGGCGGCAGGCACTTCGGTTATCCCTCCCTTATCCTGACTATCTTTTCCCTCACATTCGTCTCGCAAAGGAGAGAATGTATTTGTCACACTCATACCTATTCTACTATCCTGCTTCTTGAGTGTGACTTTCCCACCCGTATTTTTAACAACCTGCCATGAATACAATTTTTCATCAACTTCCTCCCTTTTCCCCTTACTTGACTTTATTTCCTCTTGGCTAAGCTTGAAAGCTAGATTTTCGTCTTAATCAAATCCACTTCCCTCTGAAGTTTAACATTAACCTCCCTTAGAGCCAAGACCTCTTCCTTCACCACAACCATCTCCTCTCTTACCTGGAGAATAAGATGATGCAGATCAGTTAGAGACTCGCACTCCATACCTGCCATGATCCCAATAAGCTTAGCGAGGAACAAGAAACTAAGTACAGAAAAACAAAAACAAGTAAACTAACAGCTAAAAACTGAGCTATAACACTTTTATATAACACGAGTGCACTGCCCCCAAACACAGGTAGGTGTAATGGTCACTAAAGGTCACTGGTAAGTGGTCCGGGCAGGAGCTCAGATTAACACAACCTTCTCTGTCACTGACTGTCACTGAACTGGATCTCGTCCATATGCCTATGTAATTTTATCTTAAAGCTCCCTATCGTTCTTGATCCCACTATATCACTTGGTAGCCTATTCCACCCATCTACAACTCTGTTACCAAACCAATATTTGCCTATATCTTTTCTGAAACGAAATTTATCTAATTTGAAGCCATTTGTACGAGTTATTTCGCTATCACTGAGCTTTAGTACATTTTTCATGTCTCCTTTATTAATTCCACTAACCCACTTGAATACCTTTATCATGTCACCTCTAACTCTGCGTCTCTCTAACGAATGTAAGCCTAATTTCTTCAACCTTTCTTCATACGGAAGATTTCTAATATTATGGATCAGTTTTGTCATTCTACGTTGTACTCTCTCCAATGAATCTATGTCCATTCTGTAATAAGGACACCAAAATTGAACAGCATAATCCATATGGGGTCTCACTAATGACAAGTAAAGTTTTAAGATAACATCAGCAGTTCTGTTACTCACACTCCTAGATATGAACCCGAGAATCCTCTTTGCCTTGTTACGAACGCTTATACATTGTGTTCTAGGCTTCAAATCATTGCTAACAAACACACCTAGATCTTTCTCACAGTCTGAGTTTTCTAATTCCATATTAGCTAGTTTATATTTAAAATTTGTATGCATCTTCTCTATCTTTAATACCTTGCATTTGTCAATGTTAAACTTCATCTGCCATTTTACTGACCATTCGTGTAAGGTATCTAGATCCCTTTGCTGACACTCTATATCTCTAACTGAATACATTTTTCTCCCCAACTTCCAACCTTTACTCACACTGTACAAAGAGCATTATTCATCTGGTATATGCTTCATACTCCAGTAAGCCACCCAGAAATGGAGGAAATTAGTTGCTGGCACTTTATTACGGAGTAAGGTATGTTAATTAAAATGTAAAACTTGCAAACTAAACAAACCAAAATTGGGACAAGGACAATATAAAGTCAAATTAAATTATCAAAATCGCTATGTGGAAACAACGCTTACTAAAATGAAAATTATTAAATAAAAGAACACAATCCACCACATAGGGTGTACATTACTACATGAGCAAGTTAATCTGTTTCCCAAGCAAACTAATCGCACATATAACAACGCACTATCGTCACGTTAAAGGAAGTAGTCAAGTTTGGGAAGTCCGGGACGTTCTGGCAAATTTTACTAAACTCTGCATGAATAAAGAAACTACATGTTAAATGTCAAAATATTATTTAAAATCAAATTTGCAACATGACAAGACATTAACAATAGTACAAAATACAAATATTGATAAGAAATCTATACTATTACAAAATAATATAGAAAATACAGTGCAGCACTCACTAACGATAGTGCTATCGGGTAGGTACCTGTAAGCATAGAGCATGCCTCAAGTGACCCCTATCAATAACTACCCTACAAATAACCTACATTTATAGCACAAAGAAACTAAGGAAATCGCAAAAGTAAGCAATTGTTACTATCGACAATGAATACATATAATATAAAGACAAATAATTGCAAAATATGAAGAAATATCATCAAAGGCGCCGCACTGGGCACCTGAAACCCAGAACAACCGACTCAGCTAATCAGCGCGTGAGCTGGTATGACTGCTTCCAGCAGCCCCCACCTGCTTTGCTGGCCATGTTAAATGGTTTAACTACAAAAAGGGAATGGGCTTTATCAGCCAACAGGAAGGAGGAGACATCTTTGTACATAGAAGGAGCATATCTCGCCCCAATCCACACCACGCTCTGCCCTCTCATGGTGACGGAGAGAGGGTAGAGTTTACCATCAAAAAGGGGAAGAAGGGAATGGAGGCACATCGAGTATCTGGACCCAAGGGTGACTGTGTGAAGGGATCGGTGCATGCCAGGAAGAGGAAGGAGAAGGCAAGAGTAGAGCAGCCATCTTGTGACAAGGACTCAATCATCAAAATCATTGTCACCACAGCCACTGCTCTTGCTGGTGGGGACATCAACCTCCTAAGGGTGTATCTCCCTGCTCTCCTACAAGCTAACAACTTGCCCTCTATTATCATCCCAGACATGCACTCCACCAAAATCACTCGTCCACAGGCTCCCCAACAACGTCCAAGACAGCAGCCACGGAAACGCCTGAACATCTACAAACCAATCAATAGGAGCAGCCTTCCACCACCTCCTCCTGCAGTCTCGGCATCGCCACCTCCATCAGTAGTCAACATCACCGGACCAGTAGCAGCCTCGACTCCAGCACCTGCCACCATTGATCATCCGGTGGCACTCCCCTCCACGTCGTCTGAGTACACTGTGTCCACCATAGGAGAAATAGTCGACGTGGAGACGATCGAGGAAGAAGGAGTCAAGGATTCAGCACCAAGAGGAAGAGGACGTCCCCCCCCTGAATCACCTTTATGGAGAACCATTTTGGGGGACACCGAAGCAACCCTGATTCATCTTTTACACCAGAGCAAGTAGAAGGTCTAAGGATCTTCCAAAGTCAGCTGTTCAAGATCAGGAGCTCCATGAAAAAAACAAAAAGATCGAGAAAGACCTTCAACATGGAAGAATTCGTTAAACACCAACATTAACACCATCGACTTCTTCACCACCACCATCAACACCACCATCTCCTGCCTTCATCTTGCAGCCTCCCAGCCCCCTTCTTGGCAAGCCATACTGATCCAGCCCAATACTCAACTCACGCACGTTGGGTCAAGCCCCGACACTCTATTTGCTCTCACTTTTACCACTGTCTCTCCTACTTAACCAATAAAAACTTCCCTTCTTTCACCCTCACCCACCTTTTCTATATTCATTTGAATATTCATTTGAATTGAATTGATTTGAGAGAGTCAGAGTGACAGACGGCACTGGCTGAGTCAGACCCCTTCCTTGGCACTCCTGAGGCCTTTCAATATATTCCCACAGCATAATTGGGGAATAGAAGTGGGCAAGAGAGCCGAAGTACGGGTGACCTATAGCAGAAGAATCAAGCATCATGAGTCCATATAGAGCAGTCGCCATTTGCCCAGATACACCTAAAATACCCAAGAGCCTGTTCCCACCTCGCCTGTTTGCATCAGATATCAAGACATGGAAGAGAGGCTGTAGTAGGAGAAGAGGTGACCTGAGTAGATTGTATTGGCCTATTGAAAGACGGGAAGATTGAAAACAACATTTAGTTTATGGGACCTATTGGCCCTGCAGAGGATTGATAAAAACAAAAAAAAATTGTAGACCTGACTGTGCCAAATAAAAATGTATGTCAGCTATATTAGGTGAAATATAAGAGAACAAAATAAAAATAAAGACAAATACTTATTAAATACAAACAAACCTGATTTAAAGGAATCGTTTTCAATTCTTAGGAAAGCGAGAAGCTAATAGATATTTAGGAGTTATGCCTTTATAGTATATGTCACCGATAGTAACATTTTGAGAGCTAAGTCTTAAGAGATGTTACAGGTAAATGTCAGCGGACTAAGAGGGACAGTTGTTTGGTTCGCCTGGATTTTAACAAGAACAGATAGTTACGTTAACATCAGATGATTAACCCCTTCTGTGCCGGCGACGCCATTTAACTTTCTTTTGACAACTAGTAGACGATTGCATTCAGGTTAAAAATAGTCTCAACAATTAACAGGCTTCGAACTATCTCACTTAACCCTTTTGACTACCATAGATCCTTCTAAAATTGCCCAAAATCCTCTAAATATAGCTATAATAATATTAAAAAGACGTGGCCGGTACAGAAGGGGTTATAGGTTACCTCTTGGATCATGCCCAAAGTCTAGTGAAATAGTTATGATAGTTGAGTTTAGCTTGTAGCTAGTTAGGTAAGGCAAGAGGCTGCCCATTTGAAAAGCTTACATTATGTTATAAGGAAATTGATTATCACAGACATATATATCACGGACGTTAGCATGTTACTGTAGTGTGATCATATATATTCATATATAAATAATACGCTATTGGTTACTCTGATTGCATTTTCATTTTGTTTGAAGTATTAGTGTGACTTAAAATGCGATGCTGAAGTAGGTCAGTCACTAAATAGTGCCCAAAGGGTTAAACTGTTACAGGAATGTATTTATCTGAAGAAAGGATTTATTCACTATGGGTCGAAATATTCAAACCCCTTCTCATGTTTGAACTTATTTTGGTCCGGAATGACTGTCTTATACAACATATATACCTGATGTTAGAGGTATATTAAATAAAATACAATTATGATCAACTGTCGAAATATTTTAACCCTCTTGTTATAAAATTGCTAGATTTTATACAACGATTATATAATGTTTGATTTTACCATTTTCGAACAATATATTTTACTTTGTCCCCTCGGGTAGCAAAGAAGTCTTCCCAGACTTTGTCCCCTCGGGTAGCAAAGAAGTCTTCCCAGACTTTCTTCAAGCTAAACAATGCTCATCCAAAACCCCTTCAAGCAAAACTTATATATTTTTCGATAGAAAATATCCCAGTCAAAAACATATTTTTTTATAAATTACAGGCTCGCTATCACTCGCCTAGAAAACTATCGACACCTGAATGTTTTTGTCTATGGGAGTGAGGGAGACAGAAGGCAGAACTGCCTGTATCGAGTGCTTCCCCCAGAGTTGAAAGAATGACAGGGCCAACATCAAGGGACGTTCCGAACAGCCAAAATGCCTGGACACACGGAGTTTGAAGCAATTTAACTTATAAGAAGAGGGAAAGACTGATTCTGGGAGAGAGTTCCAGAGCTCAGCAGTTGAATAGAAGAATACCGTTTCACTCTTGGGTTGGAGAGTTGCACAGAGTAGGGGTGGGATTGTGTTACAAGGCGGGTACTACGTAGCTACGTAGAGGAGGTGGTATTCCTGGGGGGGGGGGGGGGACGTCTAATTATAGCCAGGTTCATGGGATGAAATTATATATAATCTTCAAACTAATAGGACGAAGTAGGGGAGTTCCATAAAAGACCACCCTCATACCAAATAGGGTTATATGGATCATTAATAAGAATATATATATATATATATATATATATATATATATATTTGAGTACACATTCATTCATAGATCTCGACAGTGTGCTCCTCTTTGATATAGGCGCAAGAAAATGTTCAAATGGGCCCCCAGTACCGCGCAACACACTGTACTCCTGTACTCAATACGTGTGAAAAATATCCTCGGAAATCTACTCGGGTTTCCCTACACTTTCCACCCTCATTAATACAACATTGTAATTGTACTGTACTGTAACAGCCAAACTATGTATAATTCGACACTTTATCATATATACAATGTTGTTTAAAATAATCCAAGGAGGTCGTCCTCCAATTTAATGCATGCAATCCTGAATCACCCTGTATATATATATATATATATATATATATATAGTCTGGCACAAATCTTTAATTTCCAAACTGCCCTCGTTCGGTTTCTGTCCCTCCATCTGTGCCTTTGTCTCTAATTTCCTTTCCGGGCGTTCCATAGCTGCGGTTGTGGACGGCCATCGCTCATTTCCTCATCCTATCAACTCCGGTGTTCCTCAGGGTCCTGTCCTATCTCCTATTCTCTTTCTAATTTTCATAAATGATTTTCTGAACTGTACATCCAGTCCCATCCATTCATATGCAGATGACTCTACTTTACACCACTCAATTAGTTTTCCAGAACGCCCCAGCCAGCAGTCCCTCAAAAGTGAACGTATTGAAGCCATAATATACTTATCTACTGATCTAGCTACCATTTCCAATTGGGGTAGAGAAAACCTTGTTACATTTAATGCTTCCAAAACTCAATTTATCCATCTTACTACCCGCCAGGAACATCCAGAGGACTATCCCTTATTCTTCAACAACACAAATATCAACCCTTCATCTTCCCTCAATGTTCTCAGTGTCTCTTTTTCTTCTGCTCTCACTTGGAAATACCATATTACCAGTCTCGCTAAGTCAGCCTCCAAGAATCTGGGTGTGCTCAACCACCTCAAGGGGTTCTTTACCACTGGGCAGCTTCTTGCTCTGTACATGGGCACAGTGCGTCCTTGTATTGAGTATTGTTCACATGTGTGGGGAGGATCCTCTCACACCGCACTCCTAGATAAAGTAGAAAGGAAAGCCTTCCGTATCATTAACTCTCGTCCACTCACCAACTCTCTGCAATCTTCTCTCTTCGCCGCAATGTTGCATCTCTCTCGCTATTCTATCGCTACTACAATAATCAGTTCCTCGGAGCTTTCCCAGTGTGTACTACCTGCTCTACGTAGGGTACATAGTACCCGCCTTGCAATACAATCCCACCCGTACTCTGTGCAACTCTCCAACCCAAGAGTGAAACGCTATTCCCAGACTTACTTCTATTCAACTGCTGAGCTCTGGAACTCTCTCCCAGAATCAGTCTTTCCCTCTTCCTATGACTTATATTGCTTCAAACTCCGTGTGTCCAGGCATTTTAGCTCGAACGTCCCATGATTTCCGCCCTGTCACTCTTTGAAAATTGGGGGAGGCACTCGCTGCAGGCAGTTATGCCTTTTGTCTCCCTCATTCACATACAAAAAATAAATAAAAATATATATATATATATACTGTATATACTGTATATAATATATATATATATATATATACCGGTGTATATATACAGTATATATATATATATATATATATATAACATTAATATTTGTTAGGGTTGTATGTGTTAGTTATTCGATAAAGTGTAGGCCTACTCTACTAGTAGTTCTTAATAGTTGGCTACTGATAGTGATGATGATGACAGTAGTAGATATGATGGTGACAGTACTAGTAGTAGTGATGATGGTCATAATAGTAGTGATGATGGTGACAAGTAATGATGATACTTGTAGTGATAATGATGACAGTAGTGATGATGGTTGTGACGATGGTGACAGTAGTAGTGATGATGGTAAGTAGTAGTGATGATGGTGAAAGTTGTAGTGATGATGACAGTAGCAGTGATGATGAGAGTAGTAGTGATGACTATAATAGTAGTAGTGTTGATAGTAATGGTGATAGTGATTAGTAGTGATGATGGTGACCCATTGCAGAGTTGCGTATGCCGTTTTTATTTTCGGCAAAACGGCACGTCTACTTTATTATACATTGAGGGACATGGCTTCGAATCCTTTGAGTGTGCAACTTGTTCTCTAAGATAAATATAGATTTACAATGTTGGAAAGGATTACATTTGAAATACTAATTATATTACTGGTGGTTCCTGGACGTGTACTTTTTACCCTCTTAATATGTTTTTGACTAGTTCCTACTAATAGCTACCAGTAGGTGATTATATTCAGCGTATAAGAATTCCTACACATGAAAGGGATTGAACATTATCTCGAGTGCATCCTATACAATTATGAGATTATTTCGGTTTAATCTCAGCTAAGATTATATTTTTGTTCAGCTTTAAACGCCTTGCATACTGAAGGGAATTAAATTAATTTTAATTACGTACTTCACAACAATTATGTGTATTGCATTCAATTCTAGGTAGAGTAATACGTATTTCATCTGCAAAGCAAAACTTAATGTTCAATGTCTAGACTCTCTAAGATGCTATTTAATTTGTATTTCATGTTAGCATGGAACATTATATAATTTTAGGAAAGTATCTTAACATTGAATTTAAAACTATTCTGAGTTGGTCATTCTGCAAGAGTACGCCTGCTAATACTTTAATATATAATTAAAATTTGTTGGATTGCTTTAGAACGAACTCTTGCTGTAAAAAGCTGCACAAAATCCTTAACACATGAAGAATGTCCTACTGTAGTATAACTCACGCAACTGATAAACAAAACACAACCCTAGTCTCTGGGAAAATCTCTCCTTTTCCCTCGTAATGTTGACTGTTCCCTTCCTCAGCCTCCTAAATTTGTAATGTTTGTTCCTTGTTTACTTCCTCTCCCATTTACTGACCCTCCACTCTTGGTCGTGTTCCTGGTAGTGCACTGCAACCTTTATAGTTTACACTAGGTTGGTTCTCTCGGTGGTCTCTTTGTTTACTTCATAGGGTTTAATTTAGCGCTTCCTTTACACATTCATGCTTATTTTGATTATATTATTTGTTTTAAAATATACTATCTGTAACCATCTATCAAGTTTTATTCTCTGTTGAAGGCTCTAATACCAACAACTAGGAATACTTTTATAAGGAAGACCCATATATCATGACTTACAGTAAGTATATTTGACTTGTAAGACAAATTATAACTGGAAACTTCAAGTGTTCTGTTGATTTTTACTTGTCAAACAAAATGTAATAGCATTATATATATGGCAAGTTAAATTCACCACAAGTTAGTTCAACATTTATATAATAACTTTTACTTTCCTTTCTGTACTATATGTTCTATAAATGTTCAATATGTATGAAGTAGGCAAAAGGCTGGCTAACTCTAACAAGTGTCTTCCCCAAAGCCAAAAGAGGGACAGAGAGAGACAAAATCAAGAGACGTTGGGATTACAATACTTGGGCACACGAAGTTTAAAGCAGTAAAAGTCATAGGACGAAGGAAAGATTGATTGATGGATAGAGTTACAAAGTACACGTGTTGAGTATCAGAAAGACTAAACAAATTTGTTAATTCTGGAGTTGCAGAGATGTACAGAATAGGAATCGGATTGTGTTGAAAGGCAGGTCTCTCTCACTCACCGTAAGGAAAGGGGTATTCACTGAGAGATATCTGAAGAACACTGATAGAAAATTGGAATCAATGCAACACTGCAGCCCTTGGAATGAGATAGTGGGGGATAAATATGAGGTGGTGATTTGAGACGACAGAATGCTTTGTACTCTGCCCTTTCGAGAAGTGCAGTATGGTGGAAACCTCCTCACAGATGGAAAACATGCTTAACCCTTAATTAGCGGCGAGCAACATAAGTCGAGTTAAAAAAAGCTGGACTATGTGGCGGCGCTCGACATAGGTCGAGTGGCAATTTCAGCACGTAATGTGGCTGAGAGAGAGAGACAAGTGGTGGCAGGAGACTAGCGAGCGTATGACTGCTCCAGACCACCGCGGCGAACCTACTGACACAAATCTCAGCTCCCTCCTCCCTCTCTCACTCGCTACATACTCAATTATGTACCGAAACTACCGAATTACCTGCTTTTTGCACTCGCGTTGCACGGTTATTGCAAGAAAACTATCCATCATACAAGGATCGTTATGGTGTCATTCGAAAGCTCTGTTTATGCCCTTTCAGGGATAGGTACTTGTTTTACGTTCTGGGTCTTATTTAGGCATGAAAATGATCACGTAAACAGCCCTATTTTGGCTAAAAACACCCCGCTGTGCGGTACATATAAATAAACCGCATAGGCCGCTCGTAAGGTGTTAATACATGGGCGCACTGTGCTCCTGTACTGAGCAAGAAGCTGTGCGGGGGTTAAGAATCCACGAGGGCGGATACACTGATGAAGACACTTTTATTTGATGCTTTGAAAAAAATTAGATTTGCTCTCCTCCAATCAGAAATTGTTGACAAATCAGAGGTTCGGCACAATATGGCATCATAACCTTAGCTTCGAAGTGATTTTGAGGAAGGTGGTTGTGGAAATCTAGTTGAATATGGTAGGGTAGAGTCATTGGCATATGAGTGGATAGGACTACAGGTACAGTTGACATCATTAATAAACATTATAAATAGGACTGGGTATAGGACAGAACCTTATGAAACACCGGAGTTGATAGCATGAGGAAGTGAGCGATGGTCATCCACAACCGCAGCTATGGAACGGCCGGAAAGGAAATTTGAGATAAAGGCACAGATAGAGGCATAGAAGCCAAAAGAAGGTAGTTACATAAGACATTTTTGAAATATAGGCCTAATTATATATGAACACCTTAGAGATACAAAATGCGGGGGCTATTGGACGATAGTTGGGGGTTTAGAGCGGTCACCCTTTCTTGGGACAGTCTGAATGAGAGCAAACTGCCAGCAAGAAGAAAAGGTATTAGATGAAAGACAGAGGCGGAAGAGCTTACCTAGGCAAGGAGTCAGCACAGAAGAAGAGTTTTTGAGTACAATAAGAGGGAGGGATACCATCTGGCTCTTATGCCTTTTTAGTATTAAGCCCAGAAAGGCAGAAAGTACATCTTTGCAAGGGATTATATTATTAGGCATAAGTAAGTGCGAGGGTGGTGGAGAAGGAGGAACAGCACCGGAATCATCCAAGGTTGAGCTTTTAGCAAAAGTTTGAGTGAAAAGTTCAGGTTTGTTGGAGCAACAAGTGTCAGTGGTGTAGTCTGAGCAGAAAAGAGAAGGAAACACAAGACAGTAAAGTTAGTGGAAAGTTTTTTTGGTACGGTGCTAGACATTTTGGGATGAGCTAGAATTGAAAGTTCATTAACACCTTACGAGCGGCCTATGCGGTTTATTTATATGTACCGCCCAGCGGGGTGTTTTTAGCCAAAATAGGGCTGTTTACGTGATCATTTTCATGCCTAAATAAGACCCAGAACGTAAAACAAGTACCTATCCCTGAAAGGGCATAAACAGAGCTTTCGAATGACACCATAACGATCCTTTTATGATGGCTAGTTTTCTTGCAATAACCGTGCAACGCGAGTGCAAAAAGCATGTAATTCGGTACTTTCCCCATATAATTCAGTATGTAGCGAGTGAGAGAGGGAGGAGGGAGCTGAGATTCGTGTCAGTAGGTTCGCCGCGGTGGTCTGGAGCAGTCATACGCTCGCTAGTCTCCTGCCACCACTTGTCTCTCTCTCTCAGCAACATTACGTGCTGAAATTGCCACTCGACCTATGTCGAGCGCCGCCACATAGTCCAGCTTTATTAAATACGACTTATGTGGTGAGCCGCTAATTAAGGGTTAAATTTACTTTTGATGAATGATATTTTGGCAAATCGAATAATAGATAGTCTGAGAAAAAAAGACTGGAATGTATGCCTCCATGCCTGATAGGATCACCTCAGTAATGCGCTAGGCACTCTCTGTGGGTCCCCGGTCATGGAAGCAAAAATAATTCCAGGGAAAGTTAAAATAGTATTGTTGTAGAGCCTCCCAGACGGTGGCACCAAGTGCCGCCGGTTGGGGGAGTCAGAAGGCCGCACTCGAGAGTTAGGACAGGTAATAGAGATAAGGTTATGATCGGATGAGCCCATAAAAGGAAGAAGATGCATAGTGTAAGCAGACGAATTAGAGGTTAGAAAAGTATTTGGTTCCACAATGCAATGAGCATAAAACTGAGATATCTTAGGTTGGATACGAAATGTTGGTACATTACTTTTGGATTGAAATAATATAATATCTTGTAGGCCTATTGTATTATGCACAATAAGGTACCGGACATTTTTGGATTAGAACCGCCCGGGTATTAAGATATTCTGGGTACAAAGCTTATATTTTATGATTTGCAATATATGCCAAGAATTTGGGCAAGGACATTAATTGTACAAAGCGATTTTGGTACATGGATGATAGATGGAATACACACCGTCTCATGCACGGACAATTGACCATTTGCGAGTTTCAGGCTATAAGGAAGTTGGAGCCGTGAACATCGAATTTAACAGAAATGCAATAATAATGTAGGCTTCTAATGGATAAAAAGTATGTTGACTTGGGTGTTATGTATTTATAAATTTACTACAACCGTATTTTAGCTGGTAATTCTGTTAATTATCGATGTATACAGCTACAACTTCCTTATTGCCCGAATCTCGCAAGTGGTCAATTGAGCACAGTGCGTTGGGTGCATAGTCGCCTTTTCTGAAAGGTGGTACTCCATTCATTCAGATATGCTGATGGAATATTGTGAAAGCAATCCGTAAAATAATAGTCCTAGTCAACGTGATATGCTCATTCAGTATTCACAGTCTCGGGGAATGAAACGGTTTTGAGCTGGATATGATTTTGTTGTTTATTATTAAGATATGAATGTTTATAGGTTGATATACTTGTTGAGTACAACTTAGGTAAACATGGGTGAGAAAGTATCTCGATGAAAAAATCACCAAGATGCTCGTTCATAACCATGTTATAAGTAAGTTGGATTATTGTAACTCACTCTACTATGGTCTTCCAAATTATCTACCGAGGAAGTTGCAACTTATTATGAATAGGGCTGCAAGGTTTAATCCTTTCGCATCCGGTAACTTAATTATATTGCAAATGGTGAGCCCTTCTCTAATTTGCCATGAAATACCAGGCTGGGCGAATTTTCGAAGCCTTGTGTTTTTCTGTATTTTCATCCACCAGAATGCTGTTTATTGTGATGTAATACATTTCAATGGAAAGAGGAATAACTATACTACATTATAAACAAAACAAAAATGGAAAAAATCGCAATATGAAAGTGTAAACGACTCCAGAATAAAAGTTTTTCCCGGGCAATTGTCTTCACACCATCCTATCTCGAAATTGTGAGTGATGACCATATATTTATATTTGCTCAAATAATAGTATTTGTTCTCCTCTTTCCAAATCTGAAAACAGATTTTGTCTATCTTCAATAATTCTCAAGCAGTGACCGAAAACAAAAAAAGTATGACTTTGCATGATATGGTTTATAACATTTGCGAATTATTTCGTTGTTACGATGTCTATGGTTCTCAATTTAGGCTGTATGAATACGGCAGATAATGCTGAAGAGAATAAATCAAACTAAAAGTTCTTACGAAAAATATTTTTTGCTTCATGAATATTTTAAGTGAAGAGCCAAAATGCAAATATTTACGCTTCACTCGTCTCCGTTCTGCCGACGCTAGCTGGGTTCCGAGCTGTTCCCCACCTCGGCGTTGCTTTATTTGCTCGGATACGTATATAACTGTTTATATCACCGTAATTGGAAAATTATGCTCTTTCTAATGGTAAAAATCAAAATAATAGAGCGTAATTGGTTCGCGAGCTATGCGCAATTGTGTCCATGCATTGTTATTGTTATGTAAATATATGAGAATGTTTATACAGTTGTATATCTTTGCCACAATATACACCACTTTTATATTATTTTCCTTGCCAATAATTGTATAACGTTCATAGAATACATGTCAGTCATGAAGGTTGTCAATTTTACTTACCTGGTAGGGCCACAACCCTTTCCAACGAGAAGGGAAATGGCTCCTGGGTTGACAGTGAAAAAACAAAACAAGAAAATAAATTCAGAAATAATTCTATTGTACACACAAATAAAGTAATATATATATATATATATATATATATATAAATAATATATAAATATATATAAAAATAAATAAAATAAAAATAAATAAAATACAATAAGTAAATAAATAATAAAATATAATATCAAATAAATAAATATATGAATAAAATAAAAATATAATAATATAAATACTCGATTATGGGCCTTGGGCTTTCTCGGGACCTTGGGGCTGATCCGCTAGACACCCTGGGGAACAGGAATAAAACAAAAACAAAATATATATATATATATATATATATATATATAAAATCAATAAAATAAAATATATAAATACAATAATAAATCAAATAAATAAATATATAAATAAAAAAAAATATATAATAGTAATATAAATACTCGATTATGGGCCTTGGGCTTGCTCGGGACCTTGGGGCTGTTATATAATATATATATAATATAACTAAAATTCCATAGAGTACTTACTATACTTTCTGTATGCTTCCTGTAAGCATTCCTGTGACATCTTTGTGATTATAATGTATTTATTTCGTAGGCAGTATTTATTGATAAATATATTTGTCTTTCAAGCAAAAAATAGTGTAAAGTCATCAATGATACCTAGACAAAACTGCATCAATACTCAAGGGGTTAACCAAGATTTACTCCCCTCAGTCACCAAAAGTCACAAGTAACATCTTTTTTTCATATATAATTCGAATTATTCACTAATCACTTTCACTGGGTAGATGAAATAATCCATAATTGCCTGCCTATAGATAGGCATGGTGGGTCAGAGGGAGGGAGCCAAGAATTTAAAAAGCCGGGACCCTGCCTCACAGTCTGGGGGCCGGGAAACTACTGACTTTACAAAGGCCCGGGCTCCTCAGTGAGGGACGCTATGGGGTTGCTAGATACTTCCTTTTGTAACTTACTGATGCCTAACTTACCAGTCCAATTTACGTCTAAATCGAGTCATAAACTTATTTTGGGCGAATATTTTTAACTTACAGGTGGCATTATGACACGATTGCGTCATACGGGCACTCTTGGGCTGGTGGCGTTATGAAGGGATCGCGTCCGAAGAATGCGAGAGGGTTAATAAAGGGTCTACCTCGTCGGGAGAGAATAACACCGACTGATTGATTTACACTGGTTACCAATTAAGGCAAGAATTGTCTACAAATTGTATGTTATGACATATCAATCATGGAAGTTTGGAAAACCAGAATATAATAAGGGATCTATTAACAAATTTCCACGTAGATACTGCCATGACATTGAGACATAGTGTGGAGCTGCACAGGCTGGAAGAGCCACGAAGCAATTTTGAATTTGGATTTCGAGCCTTTGAAAAGAGTGCTCCACGTCTCTACAATAAACTGCTTGATAATGTCAAGAACAGTGAATGGAAATTTTTAAGAAGAGATTGAAGACGCACTTATTCAATGAGTGCTATGACTTCGAAGACAAGACCATAAAGCCTGAATTCAAGTGCTAGAATATGTGAGGGCGGCTGCGACGAGCGTCGTGAAAGCGACGGAGCGTGGCCGAGAATCATCACTACAAGTAACAAGTAAGTAAGGTCCAGCTGTTACAAAAGTATATACAATATATCCGTACATTATTGATCCCTACTTACTTGAAATGCACAAACACAAATTGAATCAACTCTTAAAGCTATAGTCTATTTACTTTTTTTTTGTTTTTTCTATATTACAACTACTCCCTCTCGGGCATAGGCTGAGAGCCTGTACATTCCACCTCTCAACACGGTGAAGCCTGTGAGGTCTTGTTCCAGTCTGGGGAGTGAGACATGTGAAGCATCCATCATGGCTCGAAGCAGCTCCATCTCTGAAGCGGCTGGTTGCTTCGTTCAAGTGTTTCACCGTCTCACCCTCCAGGCTCAGACCCTCACTCTCAGAACGCCACCTATTGAGCAGTGAACTCACTAGGCATTGTCCCCCTGTAACATATTTTGAATATGGGAATATTCATACAGTGTTATTTAATCAGGGAACAATGAGGGTATTATTTTGTTTTGGCATTTCGGTGGGCTTTGTGGTTATGCACTGATTCTAGGTACAGCACAAATTCAATCCCAATAATATCTTCCCATTGACATATCGGGATTTGAACTCGGGTCCATTGGATTACCAATTCAGTGGCATGACCACTCCACAAAGTACAAAGGGAGTACAAAGGAGTACAAAGGAAATCAAGCAACAACAGATCTAGTGACCCTTCTAGGTTGCTTGTCCTCCAAAACACTGAGGATCAAGTGTCCAAACAGTGGTTTAGAGTGGGTAAGGGAACATTGGAAAGGGAAATACTGCCCTGGAACTAATGTCCGTGGCAGGATTAGGAAGTTAGTAGGGGACAGATGGGTTAGTAACTGAGGGGGGGATAAAATAAAGTTATTCATTTACAAACGCAGTCAGTCGCGGGTTTGATGCGAGATATTTGTCTAGGCGGAGTTTAAATGAATCAACGGTGATGCAGTCTATAACGTTTCGGGGAAGCCCATTCCACAAGTTGACAACTCGATTGAAGAAGAACCACACCTACCAGGCTGTATCTAGTGAAACAAAGCTTGTTCCATTTATTAGACGACTGAACTATGAGGAGCATTCCAGAGATCTTGGTCTCCTTTCGTTGGAAACACGCAGACTATGAGGTAACTCATTGATATCTTACTAATATGTTATAGGATTGACTATGTGGATTATACTAAATGCTTATCCTTAACCCCTTCTATACCGGCGACGTCTTTTAAATTTTATTCTATCTATATTTAGACAATTTTTTGCATTTTAAGAAGGATCTGTGGAAGTTGGAATAAATAACGTTCAACACTAGTATTAGTGGAAACTTGTCCATACATTGGAACAAACTTTCCTCAGAAGATGTAAATAGTTCTTGAGTAGAGCAGTTCAATAAGTGAGTGTAGTGTACTATACAATATCTCTGTTTTCACATAGAATATATACTCGGAATGGGCTGCAAAGTTTTTGAGATGCAAACAATTCCTTATAACTCTTCGCAACTGTTTGATGGAAACAAAAACATTCACACACACACAGACCCAAACACACACGCAAACAATGTCCCTCTCACTCAGATACAAACACACACACATCATAAAGACTCGCACCCAAACACTTCAAAAGGCTACCAATTACCGGGAGTGCAGGTAATGCTGTGTTTGGCTTTTGCTGTGTGTTTGACTACATTTTTTTGTGTTGAGAGTGCGTGTCTGTGAGTGTATCTGTGTAGGATATCTCACAACTGCACAAGATTGCGTGTGTGTGTGTGTGTGTTGTACAGTAAACAGAGTGAAAGGAATATATCTATATAATATATTGTATATATATATATATATATTATATATATAATATAATATATACTAATATATATATATATTATATTACTTCAAACTCCATGTGAGGCGGGTGCCCAATCTCGAAAGGGGTTGAAATAGGGGAGCTAGCCCCCCCCCCCCCCCCCCCCCCCCCCCCCTGCTGCTGAGAGGATTGGGTTCTAGACATGCGGTGGGCTGGTCTATCAGAGTGAGAGCTGAGCGATCTCTGCCATACCCATAGCTTACTTTGACTGTTCCTTTTATTTAAATATTTTCTAGATCTCAAGTGACGGCGTCTCTTCTGTGGATTGACCTCCCAATCTGCCAACCAGGCAGATTGGAAGCCAAAGTGTCACATTTTTCCTTTGCCCCTCAACTTCTCTCTCATAATTGCTAGGGGCACAGGGCCCTGGGAGGGGCTTTGGTTTCCTGGGCATTTCCGCACCCTCCTCAGCTCCCCGCCTTGGAGTGGCTTCGGTCACCCAGGCTTTATTGTGGTAGGCGGGGAGGGTTCTGTGGGGGCGCTGAGTTATGGCTTTGGCCTTGCTCAGGGCCTTAGGGCTGTTCGGCCAGGCAGCCTGGGGAACAACAACAACTCCATGTGTCCAGGCATTTTGGCTCGAACGTCCCTTGATTTTGGCCTTGTCACTCTTTCAACTCTGGGGAAGGCACTTTCCCCACCGTCTTCTCCCTCCGATCGTTGGTCGGCATGAAATTTAGTTGGGGAAACAAATCCCCCAACAGAATGTGAACAAATTCTACTGGGAAATTTATAGTAAATAACGAAGTTGATAAATATAATATACTACTGATGGTTAAACATTTTTTTTTTTTTTTTTACTAACCTATATTATCCCCACCCTCTCAAATGGATGGAGAGATAAGAGAGAGAGAGAGAGAGAGAGAGAGAGAGAGAGAGAGAGAGAGAGAGAGAGAGAGAGAGAGAAAGAAGAAGAAGAAGCGAGAATGTTTGTGCGAGGTAAACAGAGATACAGAAGAGAGAGGACCTGTGATGTGGGAGGTAATTGGTTGAGGAGAGATAGGCAGTGAGTGACAGATATTGCAGGATAGACAGCCACAGTAACACCCTGAGTGACAGACATCCAGGCTGTCTGATATACTGTAAGAGTCACTACCTTCACCACCACAACAACACTCTTTACCATTAATATCTATGCTGTATTTGGGTTGGTTACGCTAAGCTGCACTGGACTGAGGCGTTCCTCGTAAACCCCTTTTGTACCGGTGACGTGTTTTTAATTTTACTTTATCTATATATATGCGATTATATGCAATTTACGAAGTATCTGTGGTAGCATAAAGGGTTAAGAAAGATAGTTCGAAGCCTGTAAATTGCTTGAAGCCCTATTTAAACTGAATTGAATCGTCTGATAGTACCCAGAATAAAGTTAAAAAGACGTCGCCGATACAGAAGGGGTTAACCTTGTATTTTGAAGCCCGTGGTGGATAATTCGGGTAAATTATTCAGGCTAGTACACAGGGACTACTGTATGTTATCCAGGACACCACCATTTATTTCCCCGCATGAGATGTCACAAAATGTCCACTAAATGAAGGTTCCTATTGAATGCTGGGTGAACAGAGGTCTAGGGTATAAGACAACTGGCTATCTATATTGCTCTACCTAGGAATCAAAACTGGGTCTTTCGTTTGTAACTCGAAAGCACTACCATTGCATCCATTCATCAAATAATGTTGTAAATGGGCATCCAATAATAGGGTAATATTCACGTTTCATTTGAATTATTATTATCATAATATCAAGAGAGAGAGAGAGAGATTATGCCAAAGACTGCACAGGGGTTACAGTACTTGCAGGGGGGGGGGGGGGGGGGGCATTGAATACTGTCATATAGTGTTACTTTGTATGGTACGTTAACAGATACAAATGTAAATGTTGGAAATTTGCCCAAATATGCATTCATATATATCATGCTCTCTCTCTCTCTCTCTCTCTCTCTCTCTCTCTCTCTCTCTCTCTCTCTCTCTCTCATACTGCTTTCATCTCTCTTCTTACAGGCCACAGGAATTTAATGTAATTAAGTTGATTTTTACCAATTTCAAAATTTAGCAGGTTATATACTGTTAAAACTGGAAGGAGTAAGCTAAGAAAGGGTGAGGAAGGACATGTGATATAGCATTAAAGGAGGAGGAGAAAACAGGTTTGAGTCAGAAATTGCTGAGTCGTGGGAGAGAGAAAGAACTCACCACGAAGGCCGGCAAGGGATAGAGGGAAGGCCCAACGACGAGCAACAGAAAACTGGGGACATTCGAGCATAAGATACTGGATTGTGAGAGGAGCCTGGCTGTAGGGACATAGCACTGGGACATCATCTAACATACAAAAAGCCGTAGGTGATCCCGGTCTGACCTAGCCGCAGGTGATCCAGGGCTGTCTCCCAATATTGATTGCAATAAGATGGCGACCGCCAGGGACCTACAGTAGGTATAACAGAATGTATTTTATTGCTTGACATGGACAGCTCTTTGTCTTTCTAACAACGATTGAGGAATCAAGCGACGTGTGGGAAATAGACAGTCGCAGCAATGGGTCGCAGCTTAATCGTGTTAGAGGTAATGTCCAAACAAGCCAGAGAGTCAACCTGCTCATTGCTGGTAACCCCAACATGATTTGGGTTCAACAGAAGGAAACTATATTAATTTGGTGGCTATACTGAATAACCAATCCCGAATCTCTGAAGCAACAGGATTGACAGCCGGAATTGACTGAATGCTATGCAGAGTACTAAGGGAATCAGTAAAGATAACAAAAGTACGTAATGGGGACTGAAAGATGAAACAGTGGACATGTAAAAGAGTTAACAGCTTTGCTGTGAAGACGCTAGTATCTATTTGGAGGCGATATTGAAGGATGTGGTCAGGGAAAAGAACTGCATTTCTTGTTCTTCTAGAAGTAATTGAGCCATTTGTTTACACTGGAACAACAGAAGAATGACTTTTCAGATGGTTCATAAAGAGAGTATAGAGCACCAGAGAGGGGAATAAGGACTTACAACATGAGAGTACAGCAGTACAAACTGTGGAGCGAGGGAGAAATCAGGGCAGGAACGTTGAATGCCAGAGATTGAGTACAAAAAGAGTAGGAAAGGATTAGGGATCAGAGCAAAGTTGAGACTCAACAGGGAAAGAAAGAAGCAACCGAAGGAGGGAAAGAGGGGGATAAGCATGATGAAGAGGGATGGAAGCCAGCAAATGTGTGTTGTAGGAGGTGAAGGTGGTATCAAGGTTTTAGTTTATCACATCTAGATGATAGAATAGAACCGAAGTACCTGACTCAGCATAAAGACTGACAACAGATGTAGAGCGAAAAGCCCCCAACAGTAAGCACAGTCCATGATGGTGAACCAAATCTAGGTGCTTAAGATTAGTACAGAAAGTGGATGCATACATCTGGCAACCATAGTCAATCTTGGATAATGAATAGGATCATATGGGGACGGAGGAGGGTAGTGTAGTTCGCACCTCAAGACAAATTATCAAGAGTCTGCAATAGATGGAGCCGTTTGGGAGATGGAAGTCTTCATCTTAATAATATGAGAGGACCAAATCAGACGATTGTAAACAAATAAGGCCTAGAAAAGGAAGAGGGGTATTAAGGACACCATTTTGTGGAACTGCCTCATGTGTAGTATCGGTACAGAAGAGCATATTCTGAAGGTGGACATGGAAAGTTCGGTCATGGACGAAATTATTCTGCAAGAACCCACCCATACTGCCATTTATCCGGAAGTGTAAAAGGGTGCAAAGGATGTTATAGTTCCAGGCAATATAATGCGCCTTTTCAAGATTAACCCCATTCAGAGCAGGTGATGTAATTTTCATTATATTCTGGCTACTATTAGACGATTTTATTCAGGTTAGGAAGGACCTCTAGGACTTAAAAGGCTACAAACTATCTGAATTTTCATTTGGAATACCAAGGATTTTTCTTAAACTCCATAAAATCGTCTAAATCTACCTAGCATATCATTAAAAGGACATCCCCCATACTGAAAGGGTTAAACAAATGACCGCTATAACCGAATTAGCATCCAGAAATGCATGACGGATATATATAGCTATTCTCCTTATGATTATAAGACTTTCTATATCGAGCGTTATTTAGCTAGCTATATCTGACTATTATTCAAATTATGCATCATCCTATATGCTGGTATTTGGCGATAACAAAAACACATATATCAATCTCTTTCTCTCTCTCTCTCTCTCTCTCTCTCTCTCAATCTCTCTCTCTCTCTCTCTCAGGTCGTAAGTTATGACTGGTAAATACTAACTGGTTGCCGGAATAATTCACCAGCACCATTTCCTCCTACATCGTGCAATTTCGCTGGCCTCTCATCCATCATTCATTATTCATTAGAGTGCGAGTCATATGACTCCTGGTTATTCATTATCCAGGGAGGAGGCTAAGAGTTATTGGTCCTACACCAAGATGGAGGTGCTTTGATTGTGGTGGTGGCTTGGTAGTGAAGTTGCTGGTGGTAGTGATTGTGGTGGTGATGGTGGTGGTGGTAGTGGTTGTGGTGGTGTGTTTTTTTTTTTTTTTTTTTAAGAGACAATGAACTAAGGAAGGAAAAACACAGATAAAACAGAAAAGGTCCAGGTGCCTAAAGGCATCCTCCATTCATAAAATGTTTGTAACAACTGGATTTAACCCACTGAGCCCAAGCTAGTTATTAATAAATGTACCACCAGGGACCAGCCGGTTTTGATTTTTTTTTCCCGAAACAATAGCGAATGGGTTAGGAATGAAGGAAAAACCTCAAAAAATCGATCAAAAAGGTCAAAAATTGGTCCTACGGAGCCCCTGAAAACGGATTTTACAAGAGTAAAAAATTGAAGGCAATATCACCCAAAATTCCGGTTTTTGCGCGCTCACGCGCACGCAGTTAAACTTTGAGAGTTTTTAACCATCGGCATGGTTGCGTGGGATACTTACACAGTTTCCATACAAATCTGAGCCCTCTAGGTGCCATAGGACCGAAGTAATTGGGACCGGAGTAACACTGACACAACTGTTGCGTCGCTGGGGTTTAGCGTTACATACATTGCTGACGCAAACGCTGCGTCGCTGGGGCTCAATGGGTTAAACTGTTGTAGATTGTAAGTTTGTGGAAAGCAACTCGAGGGAAGTGAATTCCAAAGAGTAGTAGTTCTGGGGATAAATGAAGTTTGATAAGCAGAAGTTCTGCATTGTGGAGGAGAAAGTGTAAATTCATGGGCGCTCTCAGCTGCCCTAGTTCTACGGGGAAAGATGTGGAGAGGCGTTGTTTGAAGCAAGTTCCTCAGAACAATTGCTGTGAAAGTATCTGTAGAATAATGCAAGGGATGCAACGTTTCTTCGTATGGATAATGTAGGAAGATCCTGTGTGATTGCAGGGTTATTGATTAATCTAATAGCTTTATTTTGAATTTTGTCCAACTGCTTCAATGCAACCACTGCACCTCCACTCCACAGAGGTGAACAGTAATCCATCTGAGAACGCACATGACTTTTAGAGTTACGGCAACTGCTCGTCAGTAAAGAATTCTCGAACTCTGTACAGGAGTCCCAGTTTTTTAGAGGCATTCTTAGCAATGCTTCTAACATAATGTGTCCAGCTCAGGTTAGTAGTTTGTTACGACCGGCACTACGAAATAAACAAGGGCACTCAATATTGGACTAGATGATAGGCTATATCTGCAACAATGGTACGCTAATTCCAAACCCTCTAACTATTACGCCGGTGAACAAAACACTTAAACCATCCAGAGTTAATCTACTGGATAACGGGGTATCAATTAACTGGGTTTTAGTGCACTTCTACAAAGGCTTTCCGGTGACGGCAAAGCCTACTCACAACAGGAGTACTTTACGTTAATAAAATGCTCTTAAGAAATAACAATGCTTGAATAAACTATAACAAGATTTAATAAAGAAATATATGCTTACATAAACTTTAGTGTGAGTCTGTACTCAACACTAAACTCTTCAATGCTCTATGAAAACACTGAAAGTCTAGTCCTACAGCAATCAGATATGGAATCTTCTGGAAACGTCTGATGCTCTAAGATGCTCGTTAATATAGAACAGAAATAATGCAGGGGCAGGACACCAAAGCGTGTATCTTAAATACACCAATAAGTAGGATACATATATATAACAAGGGAGTGCAACAACTCCGTGACAGCACTAATAATAGCCACTCAAAACAGTACTTCCTTAGCCAAAGTAACAGCCATACTGGGTTGTGCACCAAGCATCAACCTAGGCTAAAATAATACGTGAATTCCTAAAGCATACACAGTTAAAGTTAATAAACACAATGCTGTCTTTATTACTAATAAAGTCTAGCAGCGGCATAAAAGGTACCAGGAGGCTAGGCAGAGCGCAAGCATGCTCGTAGCCTACTACCTCCCCTTGAACAGATTTCCCTTATGTTACGTTAATTGACTAGGAGGCTCTCTTGGTAAGTCCAGATCTCAAGTATCTGGTCTTGCCCTGCCGCTCCACAAAGGTCAACACAAAGAGGTAGCGAGCATACGAGCAAGAGTAGGCAAAAGCCCTTCGCTCGTATACTGCTACACTCGCAAAGGAAAAATATGCACAAAGGTTACAGGCACCTAGCTCCATCGAAGTCGTATAGGCTTTGACTCGCCATATATATAACTCAGACCACGACTAAAGATACCTTCCACTGTCTAGCATTAAATAGCAACAAAGAACAACTCAATAATTAGAAGCACACAATGATAATATGACTCATGTGACTATGACTAATAATCCCTAAAGCTAGTGCAAAACATGTATGTGAGAACTGGCGCTGGTAATACGACTGGCCGACTATAGAAGTCGTATGCAGAACCAGAAGGGATAAGCAATTGAATAAAGATGAGAAGTAATGGAAAAGAAGAAGTTCAGAGAGAGAAACAGTAGTACAAAGGGTTAGATTGGGGAACTGATTGCAAGGGACGACTAGTACCAAGCACATTATGCCAAGCTCTGCAGGAGACACGCGGGAAGAATCCCCGCACCACCCTCCCAGGACAGCGGCCTCCAATCACAGACCACTACGTCATGAAGAGCAAGCGTCCTATGACGTAGCCAGGCCCGCCGGCCAATCAAGGGCGTGGGAAAGCCCGCGCGAGCGAGGGAGGCACACATACATACACACGCACATATAAGTACCTCGCTGCCTCCTTCGCTCTTTCTCCTTCGCTCTTTCTCTTTAACTTCACACTGCATATCTTATACTCTATGACTGATATAAAATACTTCCATGTGTCACAGACAAGAATAAAGACCACCACCGATCTGGCTGTGACTACATGAATACTAGGAAAGAAAGAACATCGTTCTACGATTATTATAGCCCATTCCACTGCCCTGGCGAGCGCTAGCGAGTACGAGCACATTCTGGCAAGCTGGCCAGCGTAACAAGTTAACCCTCTCACGACTATATGACGTATTGGTTGCCAGATTAGCAATAAGAAATAGAGTTCTCTCACTCTTATAATTACCTCTCCAAAATTAGTGTTCTGCCCACAGCTAACTCAAAGACAACTGCAGAGGTTGAAGTAACTAAACTAAAGGTTTCTAAGTACCCCTGATGGTAACAAAGGCTTTAAAGTATCCCTAATAGGCTCAAAATCGCGTCATATGTCGGATAGGGTTAATGTTACACTGAGAATGTCAATACTATGGGAAGTGGGAATATTTACATCATTAACAAATATATGGGAGTCAGTGAGATTCTGTCAGTTAGAAAATTGAATGTACTTGGTTTTCTGTGCATTAAAGGAAACTAGATTCTTTTGTCCCCATTCATTAATTCTAGAAAGGTCCTGGTTCAGAGAAATTGCAGTGTTTATTTTTGAATTTATAAGATCGGGTTGGGTGAAAGAATTGGTAAATGTGAAGGAACTGTGGAGTGTTGAGTCATCTGCGTAGGAATGTATTGGATTATGAGTGGTAGATATGAGATCATTGATATGAATGAGGAACAGAGTTCGGGCCAAAACTGATCCCTGGGGAACACCAGCATTTATTGAGTGAAATTGAGAATAAAGGCCATCTACCATTACATATTTTTCTGTTATGAAGATAAGAAGAAATTAGTGGAACTAATGATGCAAGGCCGTAGTGTGACATCTTCGACAATAAGGATTGATGCCAGACTCTATCAAATGCCTTTGATATATCCAGTGATATTGTATGTGTTTCACCATGTTGGTCTGTAGCTTGGTTGATTTGATGTGTAAGAAGGCAAAGAATGTCTGCAGTTGATCGACATCGTCTAAAACCATATTGCCTATCACTGATTAATTTATTATTCTCAAGATGCTTAATTATATGATTATTTAATATAATTTCAAAGACTACCAAGAGTGGAAGTTATAACTATTGGTCTGTAGTTTGATGGATCTGAATAGGCACCTTTTTTAGGAACTGGATGGATGTTTGCTTCTTTCCAGGATACTGGGAAGCATGAGGTATGAGTACACAGACGGAAACATTTTGCCAATACAGGAGCGAGAACCAAGGAGCAATTCTTAAGTACTATTGGAGGAATTTCACCTGGACCAGGAGCTTTATCTACTGAGAGATTCTGCAAAATAGTTTTGACATGTCTGGTGTGGATGGTAAGTGAGGGAATTTCAGGCGAATTAAATTTAAGTACAGGGACATCTTGATTTACTTCATCTAAGGTTGAGTTGGTGGTGAAAATATCCGCAAGAAGGTTAGCTTTACCTCGTGGGTCACTTACAAGATTGCCAGTCGGAAATATTAATAGTGGAATGGATGAAACAGTTGTGAAGTTGGATTTGAATGAGTTAAGAGTAGACCAAAATATTTTGTTATCATTTGGATTATTTAGAAGTGTATTTGCCTGTTTGTGGAGAAGGTTTGATTTAGATTGATTTAATACAATTTTGGCATGATTTCTGATGTTTCTAAAGAAATTAAAGGCTTCATGTGTTTTTGATCTTGTGTATGCATTGTAGGCTATTGCTTTTTGTTCAGTTACTCTAGCACAATTATGGTCAAACCATTTAGGTGAATTAGATCTTTTACTGTACTCTTGATGAGGAATAAAAGTTTCCATTCCAATTTTTATAAAATATTGTATGTGGCTCAAGGTGGAGTGTGCATCATTATAAAAATAAGAGGTCCAGGGAATATCAATAAAGAAATCATGAAGACCCTCCCAGTCTGCCCTATCGTAATGCCATTTAGTCACCAAAACAGGTTCAGAGTGGGAAGGTGTTGTAGGTGATAGACAGGTGGCCTGTATCAGACAGTGATCATAAGATCCAAGCGGGGACCTCACTGTAACATCATAATTTTCTGAATTGGTTGTTAAAAATAAGTCCAGTAGGTGGGAATTATGATCAGGATTATCTGGTACACGGGTGGGTTGGTTGACTAGTTGAGTGAGATTAAATGAGTCTGCAAATAGCTCACATTCAAGACCAGCATCATCAGTTCTGGCTGAATGAGTGAGGCATTCAACATTATGGACATTAAAATCACCCAGCACAGTGATTTCAGAAGCATTTAAGTTAAGGACACTGAGTTGTGAGGACAGAGAATCAAAAAGACTTTGCTCTGGAGGAGTATTTGGGGAACGGTAGATGCAACATATGTATTTAAATTTACCAGCAGAAATTAATTTGTATATAGAATAATCAAAATAGGGACAATTGAAACTAGTAACCTCCTCCAGGGCAATTTCAGATTTTGCGGAGCAACATACACGTCCTTTAGGTCTGACATTTTGGAGCAGTTGATAACCTGGAAAATTAAATCTAGATGTGTCAGATGTGGATGTTACTTGAGTCTCTGTCAAAAAAAGGAGAGTAGGGGATTCTGCTTGAAGAAATTGGTGTACTGAATTGATGTTAGAGTGAAGTCCCCTTATATTGCTAAAGAAAAAGCTGCACCGACGAGCAGCTTTGGGATGTTGCATTGCTGTTGACACAGTCGCATGATGACGACCGGGAGGGCCCTGTGTCGATGACCCAACCCTGCCGGGGGTGGATATCCGAGGGACCACCAGGTTTGCTCTTAACAATTGTACTGCCATGATTTATTAGGTAAAGATATGTATAGTGTTGCATGTATGATATGTAGTGGGAAGAGCAGTGTTTTATGAACAGAGGATAGCGATGTAGGGCAATGTCGTGAAGTTAGGTGTGTAACTGTGTATGTTATATAAAGGGGGTTTTCCTGATACCCCGGATGTGTGAGGCAGAAAGATATGTATCCAGCTACCAAGGCCTGGGAGAGAAGATGGAATTCAGGCTATTCCCTGCGTCTCCCGAAACCTTGGCGGTAGTACTTCCCTGGGCGGGGCTGCCTACCCCTACTACTCTGGTAGTAGTTACTGATAGTGTTAATTGAAGTGGTGGTGGTAGTGGTAGTGATTGTCGTGGTGGTGGTAGTGATTGTAAAGGTTGCGGTAGTGGCGTGGTGGTGAAGTTGCTGGTGATGGTGATGGTGGTGGTGGTGGTGGTAGTGTTAATTGAGGTGGTGGTGATTGTGGTAGTGGCGTGGTGGTGAGGCTGCTGGTGGTGGTTGAGATTATGGTGACTTGTGGTATTTTTATGGTTGTTGTAAAGTTGAAGGAAATGGCATTCATGATGGTGGTAATTCTGGTTGTGATCTCCAATCGCCAATCCACTCCCATTCAGACCAAGCCAAGAAAGTCAAGCTGAGTTAGCATCCACTTTTCAAGAACGATTGCCTGGTACTGATTGCAAAACCCGACCCTGACACTGTCAATGTTTGTCACCGATACAAAAAGGCCAGGAATCAAGAACATTGGGGTTTATTGAATACTGGCGCCCTTCAAAATAGATTACATCCCCTCCCCCCCCCCAAAAAAAAAAAACCACGTAAACAGAAGCAAGACAAAACAATAACGCAAACAGGAAATAACCATCCTAACACCGATCAATAGACCAATGTGCTAGTCGTTAAGAAATATTTATGATATTTACTATTATCGGTGTGTGTGTTGGTGTTTTTGTGTCGTATTAGTTGCAAAATTCGAAATGAATATGAAAGGAATAATATTACGTATTTTTCTTTATTTACATTAAATGCAGTAAATTAATTTAGTAATGGAAGAGTTATATATATAATTTACGCATAGCATTAATATAACGCGTTGTATGGCATATTGTTACGAAGCCGGAAGGAGCTGCATATGCTAAACACGACAAGGAATCAAATATTTTGTATTAGATTATTATTGTTCTTAAAAGTGGAGTGGGGTGGAGCTGATAATGGAGGTGAGGGGTGGATGTGGTGATGGAGGGGGGGAGGTGGTGTTGGAGGGGAGGGGTGGAGGTGGTGATGGAGGGGAAGGGTGGAGGTGGTGATGGAGGGAAGGGGTGGAGGTGGTGATGGAGGGGAGGGGTGGAGGTGGTGATGGAGGGGAGCGGTGGTGGTGGGATGGAGGGGAGGGGTGGTGGTTGATGGAGGGGGAGGGTGGTGGTGATGGAGGGGTTGGGTGGTGGTGGTGATGGAGGGAGGGGTGGTGGTGGTGTGGATGAGAGGGTTGATGGGGGGAGGGGTGGGTGGTGGTGGTGAAGGAGGGGGTGGTGGTGGTGATTGAGGGAGGGTGGAGGTGGTTTGGAGAGGGGGTGGTGGTGATGGAGGGGATGGGTGGATATGGTGATGGAAGGAGGGGTTGTGGTGGTGATGGAGGGGAGGGGTGGTGGTGGTGATGGAGTGGAGGGGTGATGGAGGCGAGGGGTGGTGGTGGTGATGGAGGGGAGGGTGGAGGTGATGATGGAGGGAGGGTGGAGGTGGTGATGGAGGGGAGTGGTGGTGGTGGTGATAGAGAGCAAGGGGGATGGAGGGGATGGGTGGTGGTGGTAGAGGAGGGGAGGGGTGGAGGTGGAGATGGAGGGGTTGGGTGGTGGTGGTGATGGAGGGGAGGAGGGGTGGTGGTGGTGATGGAGGGGAGGGGTGGTGGTGGTGATGGAGGGGAGAGGTGGTGGTGGTGATGGAGGGGAGGGTGGTGTGGTGATGGAGGGGAGAGGTGGTGGTGGTGATGGAGGGGAGGGGTGGTGGTGGTGATGGAGGGTAGGGGTGGTGGTGGTGATGGAGGGGAGGGGTGGTGGTGGTGATGGAGGGGACGGGTGGTGGTGGTGATGGAGGGGTTGGGTGGTGGTGGTGATGGAGGGGAGTGAGGAGTGGTGGAGATGGTGGTGAGGTGTGGTGGTGGTGGTGGAGAGGAGGGGTGGTGGTGGTGATGGAGGGGTGGGTGGTGGTGGTGATGGAGGGAGGGGTGGTGGTGGTGATGGAGGGGAGGGTGGTGGTGGTGATGGAGGGGAGAGGTGGTGGTGGTGATGGAGGGGAGGGGTGGTGGTGGTGATGGTGAGAGAGGGGGAGGGGGGGTGGTGGTGGTGGTCAGAGAAGGGGAGGGGTGGTGGTGGTGATGGAGGGGAGGGGTGTGGTGGTGATGGAGGGGAGGGGTGGTGGTGGTGATGGAGGGGAGGAGATGGTGATGATGGAGGGGAGGGGTGGTGGTGGTGATGGAGGGGAGGGGTGGAGGTGATGGAGGGGAGGGGTGGTGGTGGTCAGTGAGGGGGAGGGGTGGTGGTGGTGAGGAGGGGGTTGGGTGGTGGTGATGATGGAGGGGAGGGGTGGTGGTGGTGATTGAGGGGTGGTGGTGGTAGTGGTGATGGAGAGGAGGGGTGGTGGTGATGGAGGGGAGGGGTGGTGATGGAAGGGAGAAGTGGTGGTGGTGATGGAGGGGGGGTGGTGGTGGAGATGGAGGGGATGGGTGGAGATGGTGATGGAGGGGATGGATGGAGATGGTGATGGAGGGGAGGGGTTGTGGTGGTGGAGGGGATTAGTGGTGGTGATGATAGAGGGGAGGGGTGGTGGTGGTGATGGTGATGGAGGGGATGGGTGTAGATGGTCATGGAAAGGAGGGGTGGTGGTAGTGATGGAGCGCAGGGGTTGTGGTAGTGATGGAGGGGTTGGGTGGTGGTGGTGAGGGGGGGGAGGGGTGGAGGTGGTGATGGAGGGATTGGGTGGTGGTGGTGATGGAGGGGAGGAGGGGTGGTGGTGGTAATGGAGGGGAGGGGGGTGGTGGTGATGGGGGGGAGGGTTGGTGTTGGTGATGGAGGGGTGTGTGGTGGTGGTGATGGAGGGGAGAGGTGGTGGTGGTGATTGAGGGGAAGGGTGGTGGTGGTGATGGAGGGGAGGGGGGGAGGTGGAGATGGAGGGGTAGGGTGGTGGTGGTGATGGAGGGGAGGAGGGGTGGTGGTGGTGATGGAGGGGAGGTGTGGTGGTGGTGATGGAGAGGAGGGGTGGTGGGGGTGATGGAGGGGTGGGTGGTGGTGGTGATGGAGGGGAGCGGTGGTGGTGGTGATGGAGGGGAGAGGTGGTGGTGGTGATGGAGGGGAGGGGTGGTGGTGGTGATGGAGGGGAGAGGTGGTGGTGGTGAGGGAGGGGAAGGGTGTTGGTGGTGGTGAGGGTAGGGGTGGTGGTGGTGATGGAGGGGAGGGGTGGTGGTGGTGATGGAGGGGACGGGTGGGGGTGTGATGGAGGGGAGGAGTGGAGGTGGTTGGAGGGGAGGGGTGGTGGTGATGATGGAGGGGAGGGGTGGTAGTGGTGATGGAGGGGAGGGGTGGTGGAGGTGATGGAGGGGAGGGGTGGTGGGGGTGGTTGAGGGTAGGGGTGGTGGTGGTGATGGAGGGGTTGGGTGGTGGTGAGGTTGGGGGGGGGGGGTGGTGGTGGTGATGAGGGGTGGTGGTGGTAGTGGTGATGGAGAGGAGGGATGGTGGTGGTGATGGAGGGGAGGGGTGGTGATGGAAGGGAGGAGTGGTGGTGGTGATGGAGGGGAGGGGTGGTGGTGGTGATGGAGGGGATGGGTGGAGATGGTGATGGAGGGGATGGATGGAGATGGTGATGGAGGGGAGGGGTTGTGGTGGTTGAGGGGTGATGGTGGTGGTGGTCAGAGAGGGGAGGGGTGGTGGTGGTGATGGTGATGGAGGGGATGGGTGTAGATGGTGATGGAGGGGAGGGGTTGTGGTAGTGATGGAGGGGAGGTGTTGTGGTAGTGATGGAGGGGAGGAGAGGTGGTGGTGGTGGAGGGGAGGGGTGGTGGTGGTGGTGATGGAGGGGAGGGGGGGATGTGGTGATGTAGGGGAGGGGTGGTGGTGGTGATAGGGGAGGGTGGTGGTGGTGATAGGGGAGGGTGGGAGGTGGTGATGGAGGGGTGGGTGGTGGTAGTGATGGAGGGGGAGGTGGTGGTGGTGGAGATGGAGGGAGTGGTGGTGGTAGTGATGGAGGGAGTGGTGGTGGTGGTAATGGAGGGAGTGGTGGTGGTGGTGATGGAGGGAGTGGTGGTGGTGGTGATGGAGGGAGTGGTGGTATTGATGGAGGGAGTGGTGGTGGTGGTGGTAATGGAGGGAGTGGTGGTGGTGGTGATGGAGGGGAGGGGTGGATGTGGTGATGTAGGGGAGGGGTGGAGGTGGTGATGGAGGGATGGGTGGTGGTGGTGATGGAGGGGAGGGGTGGAGGTGGTGATGGAGGGGTTGGGTGGTGGTGGTGATGGAGGGGAAGAGGGGTGGTGGTGGTGATGGAGGGGAGGGGTGGTGGTAGTGATGGAGGGGATGGGTGGTGGTGGTGATGGAGGGGAGGGATGGAGGTGGTGGTGGAGGGGTTGGGTGGTGGGGGTGTTGGAGGGGTGGAGGGGGGTGGTGGTGGTGATGGAGGGGAGGGGTGGTGGTGGTGAGGGAGGGGAGGGATGGTGGTGGTGATGGAGGGGTGGGTGGTGGTGGTGATGGAGGGGAGTGGTGGTGGTGGTGATGGAGGGGAGAGGTGGTGGTGGTGATTGAGGGGTGGTGGTGGTGGTGGTGATGGAGAAGAGGGGTGGTGGTGGTGATGGAGGGGAGGAGTGGTGGTGGTGGTGGAGTGGTAGGGAGGAGTGGTGGTGGTGATGGAGGGGATGGGTGGAGATGGTGATGGAGGGGTGGGGTTGTGGTGGTGGAGGGGAGGGGAGGTGGTGGTGATGGAGGGGATGGGTGGAGGTGGTGATGGAGGCGAGGGGTGGTGGTGGTGATGGAGGGGAGGGGTGAAAGTGATGATGGAGGGGAGGGGGGTGGTGGTGGTGATGGAGGAGAGGGGTGGTGATGGTGATGGAGGGGATGGGTGGAGATGGTGATGGAGGGGAGGAGGGGTGGTGGTGGTAATGGAGGGGAGGGTGGTGGTGGTGATGGAGGGGAGGGGTGGTGGTGGTGATGAGGGGCCGGTGGTGGTGGTGATGGAGGGGAGAGGTGGTGATGGTGATGGAGGGGGATGGGTGGAGATGGTGATGGAGGGGAGGAGGGGTGGTGGTTGGTAATGGAGGGGAGGGGTGGGTTTGTGGTGGTGGAGGGGAAGGGTGGTGTGGTGATGGAGGGGAGGGTGGATGTGTTGTGAAGGGGAGGGGTCGAGGTGGTGATGGAGGGGATGGGTGGTGGTGGTGATGGAGGGGAGGGGTGGAGATGGTGATGGAGGGGTTGGGTGGTGGTGGTGATGGAGGGGAGGGGTGGAGGTGGTGATGGAGGGTTTGGGAGGGGGTGGTGATGGAGGGGAGGAGGGGTGGTGGTGGTAATGGAGGGGAGGGGTGGTGGTGGTGATGGATGGGAGGGGTGGAGGTGGTGATGGAGGGGTGGGTGGTGGTGGTGATGGAAAGATGGGGAGAGGTGGTGGTAGTGATTGAGGGGAGGGGTGGTGGTGATGATGGAGGGGAGGGGTGGATGTGGTGATAGAGGGAAGGGTGGAGGTGGTGATGGAGGGGATGGGTGGTGGTGGTGATGGAGGGGAGGGGTGGAGGTGGTGATGGAGGGTTTGGGTGGTGGTGGTGATGGAGGGGAGGAGGGGTGGTGGTGGTGATGGATGGGAGGGGTGGTGGTAGTGATGGAGGGGATGGGTGGTGGTGGTGATGGAGGGGAGGGGGGGAGGTGGTGATGGAGGGGTTGGGTGGTGGTGGTGATGGAGGTGAGGAGGGGTGGTGGTGGTTGATGGAGGGGAGGGGTGGTGGTGGTGATGGAGGGAGGTGGTGGTATTGATGGAGGGAGTGGTGGTGGTGGTGGTAATGGAGGGAGTGGTGGTGGTGGTGATGGAAGGAGTGGTGGTGGTGATGGAGGGGATGAGTGGAGGTGGTGCTGGAGGCGAGGGGAGGTGGTGGTGATGGAGGGGAGGGGTGGAGGTGATGATGGAGGGGAGGGGTGGTGGTGATGGAGGGGAGGGGTGAAGGTGGTGATGGAGGGGAGGAGTGGTGATGGTGATGGAGGGGATGGGTGGAGATGGTGATGGAGGGGAGGGGTGGTGGTGGTGATGGAGGGGAGAGGTGGAGGTAATGATGGAGGGGAGGGTAGTGGTGGTGATGGAGGGGAGGGGTGATGGAGGGGAGGGGTGGTGATGGTGATGGAGGGATGGGTGGAGATGGTGATGGAGGGGAGGGTTGTGGTGGTGATGGAGGGGAGGGGTTGTGGTGGTGATGGAGGGGAGGGGTGGTGGTGGTGATGGAGGGGAGGGGTTGTGGTGGTGATGGAGGGGAGAGGTGGTGGTGGTGATGGAGGGGAGGGGTTGTGATGGTGATGGAGGGGAGGGGTGGTGGTGGTGATGGAGGGGAAGGGTAGTGGTGCTGATGGAGGGGATGGGTGGTGGTGGTGATGGAGGGGAGGGGTGGTGGTGGTGATGGAGGGGAGAGGTGGGGGTGGTGATGGAGGGGAGGGTGGTGGTGGTGGTGATGTTGTGGAGGGGAGGGGTGGAGGTGGTGATGGAGGGGAGGGGTGGTGGTGGTGGTGGTGATGGAGGGGAGGGGTGGAGGTGGTGATGGAAGGGAGGGGTGGTATAAAGGAGTACAAAGGAGTACAAAGGAAATCAAGCAACAACAGATCTAGTGACCTTCCTAGGTTGCTTTTCCTCCAAAACACTGAGGATCAAGTGCCCAAACAGTGGTTTAGAGAGGGTAAGGGAACATTGGAATGGGAATTACTGCCCTGGAACTAATGTCCGTGGCAGGATTAGGAAGTTAGTAGGGGACAGATGGGTTAGTAACTGAGGGGGGGATAAAATAAAGTTATTCATTTACAAACGCAGTCAGTCGCGGGTTTGATGCGAGATATTTGTCTAGGCGGAGTTTAAATGAATCAACGGTGATGCAGTCTATAACGTTTCGGGGAAGCCCATTCCACAAGTTGACAACTCGATTGAAGAAGAAATTCTTAGATTCATTTGAGTTAAAAGATTTACCAATAATTTTGCAACCGTTTCCCCGCGTGTAATTAGATTGTCGATAGTGAAGTACTTACTACAGTTCAAATTGTCGATGCCTTTGAACACTTGAATTAAGTCACCTCTTAATCTGCACTGGGTTAAAGGAAATAGATTTAATTATCTAAGACGCACTTCGTATGGTTTGTTCTTTAGGATAGGTATCATTTTGGTAACTCTACGTTGAACTCGTTCTAGCTTGTTTATATCTTTTTGGTAATAAGGGCACCAGGATTGAATGCAGTATTCCAGAAGAGGGCGGACTAAGGAATTGTAAAGGGTTAGGATAACTTCTTTGGATTTATGCTCAAATGACCTGCCTATAAAGCCAATTATTTTGTTTGCCTTCTTAACAACTTCTGAACATTGTTGACTCGGTTTTAGGATACTCGTTATTGTTACTCCCAGATCGGTTTCTCTGTTTACATTCTTAAGCTGAGTGCCATTCATCGAATAGTTTGCTTTCTCATTTAGGTATCCGATATGTAGTACTTTACATTTATCCGCATTGAAACTCATTTGCCAAATTTGGGCCCAACATGACAATTTATCTAGATTGTGTTGCATATCGTCAACTTGTTCTTTTGAGAGTACGCTATTTGCAATTTTTGTATCGTCAGCAAATTTTGAGATTGTACAGGTTAGACCCTCATCTATGTCGTTGATGTAAATTAGAAAGAAAATTGGTCCTAGTACCGATCCCTGGGGTACCCCGCTACTTACATTGGTCCATTTCAATGCCTTACCGTTTATGACTACTCTTTGCTTTCTGCCGCTGAGCCAATTTTTTATCCATTTCAACACACCGTCTTGTATTCCATGCGCTTTTAGTTTTAGCAGTAAACGTTTGTGGGGAACTTTGTCAAAGGCCTTTTGAAAATCAAGGTATATAATATCTACAGCTTTACTCTCATCGTAGAGGTTGAGGATGTCGTGGAAGAAGTCTAAGAGGTTTGTTAAACAGGAACGTTTTTTACGAAAGCCGTGTTGAGTATCTTTAAGTATGTTATTTTCCTCTAAGTAATTTACGAGTGTGTCTCGTATGACCGTTTCTAGCATTTTACATACAACTGAGGTTAAGCTAATTGGACGATAGTTACTGGGTAGGGATTTGCTGCCTTTTTTTAATATCGGTGTTACGTTGGCTAGCCACTGATCGGGCATAGTTCCAGATTGCAAGGATTTATTGAATAGTAATGTCATTGGTTTGGAGAGCTCATCCTTAGCTTCCTTTAGAACTCTAGGCGAGATTGTATCAGGTCCAGGCGTTTTATTTACCTTGAGTTTATCTAAACAATTCAATACTTCTCTCTCTGTAACGTTGATATTGCTTAGAACATCTGAATTATCAATCGGAATCGGCGATGGTGTAGGGATATCACTGAGGTCTTCTGTTGTAAAAACTGATGCAAAGAAGGTATTGAGGGCATTACTCATTTGTACTTCGTCTTTGGTGTATTCTCCATTTTCATCGACTAACGGTCCAACAGTTGAAGTAACTACTTTTTTCTTTCTGATATTACTATAGAATTCTTTCAGGTTTGTTTTACTTTGATTCGCAATATGTAACTCTAAGGTCTTTTTACTTTGCTTAATTAACTTTTTGGCTTTGCGTCGTAGCTCTACAAATTTCAGCCGTTCTTCGTCATGTTGTGAGGATTTTAATCTATCATTAAATATTTTTTTAGCAAGCAGGCAGTTTGAAATATCTTTATTCCACCATTTGGGCTTATTATTATGGCCTGGACGCCGTATTTTCGATGGTATGCAGTCTTGCACTGCTTTTAGGTAAGTGGCTTCGAATAACTTCCAAGATGTATTTATGTCGTTATTGTGAATTAAAAAGCTCCAGTCAGTTTCTTTAAACATAGCTCTAAGTTTATGGAAGTTTGCTTTCTTGAAATTAGGGACTTTTTCGATGCTACTATTTGGTTCGTTACTAGTAAAATTTAAAGTGAAAGTTATCGTACGATGGTCGCTGTTACTGAATTCATCACCAACATTCAAATTCTCTATTAATTCTTCTTTTGTTGCAAGTACAATGTCAAGAACGTTTTGACCACGGGTCGGCGTTCGAACAAATTGATAAAGCGAACTCTCTTGCAAGTTCGTATACAAGTCATGTCCGGAGTGTGAAGTAAGAGTATCGCCCCACTTGGTCACAGGTAAATTAAAGTCGCCAAAAATTATGGTATCTTGTGAGTTACTTACATCTGCAATTTGTTCGTAAATTTCTCGGTCAGTTTGCACTGATTGAGCTGGAGGTCTGTATATTAATGCAAGTATTATTTTTGTACCTTTATGATTCTTTATTAGCACAAAAGATGCGTCGACGTTCACAATCTGAGGTTTTGACAAGAGGGTAGGGTTAAGACTTTCTTTGATATAAAGTAAAACGCCACCTCCATTTTTATTTATTCGGCTTTTCTCAAACATTACATAACCGGGAAGTGAATACTCTGCTAAAAAGTCTCTATCTTCTGTATTGAGCCAAGATTCTGTTATGCCAATCACATCATAATTTTCTGTAAACACTAGCTCCTGTAAATCTGAAAATTTATTGCGTATGCTACGAGCGTTTGCATAGAAAACCTTTAAATTTGTTATTTTAGAACTCACGGAACGCTCTTTAATAATATTTTTGGTTCTTGTCGGATCTACATTTATGTTCATGGCTGTCCTCGGTCCTCGCTGTCTTCGGTCGTTATCGCTGGTGGTCCTCGGTTGCCTCTGTTTTTTTTTTGGCGTTGGATGATTTATGTCACTGCTGCTTCTTCTCGGATGGCGTTTTTTGATCCATGGCTGCGGACTGCTTCGTGTAGGAGACGACCCATGCGTGCTGAACCCACAGGGTTTAGATGAGTGCCATCCTTGCGGAACAGAGTAGGCTGGTTGTAGAAGTTGTCCCAGAAGTTGGTGGTGGTGATGGAGGGGTGGTGGTGATGGAGGGGATGGGTGGTGGTGGTGATGGAGGGGAGGGGTGGTGGTGGTGGTGTTGGAGGGGAGTGGTGGTGGTGGTGATGGAGGGGAGGGGTGGAGGTGGTGATGGAGGAAGGTGGTGGTGGTGGTGATGGAGGGTGGGTGGTGGTGATGGAGGGGAGGGGTGATGGAGGGGAGGGGTGGTGGTGGTGATGGAGGGGAGGGGGTGGTGGTGGTGATGGCGGGGAGGGGTGGTGGTGGTGGTGATCAGAGAGGGGAGGGGTGGTGGTGGTGATTGAGGGAAGGGGTGGGGTGGAGGTGGTGATCGAGGGGAGGGGTGGTGGTGGTGGTGGAGGGGAGGGGTGGTGGTAGTGATGGAGGGGAGGGGTGGTGGTGGAGATGGAGAGGAAGGATGGTGGCGGTGATGGAGGGGTGGGGTGGAGGTGATGGAGGGGAGGGGTAGTGGTGGTGATGAAGCGGAGAGGTGGAGGTGATGATGGAGGGGAGGGATAGTGGTGGTACAAAGGAAATCAAGCAACAACAGATCTAGTGACCCTTCTAAGCTGCTTGTCCTCCAAAACACTGAGGATCAAGTGTCCAAACAGTGGTTTATAGTGGGTAAGGGAACATTGGAAAGGGAACTACTGCCCTGCCACTAACGTGGCCACTAACGTGGCAGGACTAGGAAGTTAGTAGGGGACATATGGGTTAGTAACTGAGGGGAGGATAAAATAAAGTTATTCATTTACAAACGCAGTCAGTCGCGGGTTTGATGCGAGATATTTGTCTAGGCGGAATTTAAATGAATCAACGGTGCTGCAGTCTATAACGTCTCGGGGAAGGCCCATTCCACAAGTTGACAACTCGATTGAAGAAGAAATTCTTAGAGTCTGTGGAGGTAAAAGATTTACAATAATTTTGCAACCGTTTCCCCTCGTGTAATTAGATTGGTCGATAGTGAAGTACTTACTACAGTTCATATTGTCGATGCCTTTGATGATTTTGAACACTTGAATTAAGTCACCTCTTAATCTGCGCTGGATTAAAGGAAATAGATTTAATTCTCTAAGACGCTCTTCGTTATGGTTTGTTCTTTAGGCTAGGTATCATTTTGGTAACTCTACGTTGAACTCGTTCTAGCTTGTTTATGTCTTTTTGGTAATAAGGGCACCAGCATTGAACGCAGTATTCCAGAAGAGGGCGGACTAAGGAATTGTAAAGGGTTAGGATTACGTCTTTGGATTTATGCTCAAATGATCTGCCTATAAAGCCAATTATTTTGTTTGCCTTCTTAACAACTTCTGAACATTGTTGACTCGGTTTTAGGTTACTCGATATTGTTACTCCCAGATCGGTTTCTCTGTTTACATTCTTAAGCTGAGTGCCATTCATTGAATAGTTTGCTTTCTATTTTTTTTTTTTTTTTTTTTTTTTTTTTTTTTTTTTTTTTAAGAGACAATGAACGGAGGAAGGAAAAACACAGATAAAACAAAAAGGTCCATGTGCCTAAAGGCATCCTCCATTCATAAAATGTTTGTAACAACTGGATTTAAACAATTTTGTAGATTGTAAGTTTGTGGAATGCAATTTGAGGGAAGTGAATTCCAAAGAGTAGTAGCTCTGGGGATAAATGAATTCTGATAAGCAGAAGTTCTGCATTGTGGAGGAGAAAGTGTAAATTCATGGGCGCTCTCAGCTGCCCTAGTTCTACGGGGAAAGATGTGGAGAGGCGGCACAATTGAAGCAAGTTCCTCGGAACAATTGCTGTGAAAATATCTGTAGAATAATGCAAGGGATGCAACGTTTCTTCGTATGGATAATGTAGGAAGGTCCTGTGTGATTGCATGGTTATTGATTAATCTAATAGCTTTATTTTGAATTTTGTCCAACTGCCTCAATGCAACCACTCCACTTCCACCCCACAGAGGTGAACAGTAATCCATCTGAGAACGCACATGACTTTTATATATCACGGCCAACGGTCAGTGAAAAATTCTCGAACTCTGTACAGGAGTCCCAGTTTTTTAGAGGCATTCTTAGCAATGCTTCTAACATAATGTGTCCAGCTCAAGTTAGTAGTTAATGTTACACCGAGAATGTCAATACTAGGGGAAGTGGGAATATTACATCATTAACAAATATATGGGAGTCAGTGAGATTCTGTCGGTTAGAAAATTGAATGTACTTGGTTTTCTGTGCATTAAAGGAAACTAGATTCTTTTGTCCCCATCCATTAATTATAGAAAGGTCCTGGTTCAGAGAAATTGCAGTGTTTATTTTTGAATTTATAAGATTGGGTTGGGTGAAAGAATTGGTAAATGTGAAGGAACTGTGGAGTGTTGAGTCATCTGCGTAGGAATGTATTGAATTATGAGTGGTAGATATGAGATCATTGATATGAATGAGGAACAGAATTGGGGCCAAAACTGATCCCTGGGAAACACCAGCATTTATTGAGTGAAATTGAGAATAAAGGCCATCTACCATTACACATATTTTTCTGTTATGAAGATAAGAAGAAATTAGTGGAACTAATGATGCAAGGCCGTAGGGTGACATCTTCGACAATAAGGATTGATGCCAGACTCTATCAAATGCCTTTGATATATCCTGTGCTATTGTATGTGTTTCACCATGTTGGTCTGTAGCTTGGTTGATTTGATGCGTAAGAAGGCAAAGCATGTCTGCAGTTGATCGACATCGTCTAAAACCATATTGCCTATCAGTGATTAATTTATTATTCTCAAGATGCTTAATTATGTGATTATTTAATATAATTTCAAAGACTTTACCAAGAGTGGAAGTTATAGCTATTGGTCTGTAGTTTGATGGATCTGAAGAGGCACCTTTTTTAGGAACTGGATGGATGTTTGCTTCTTTCCAGGGTACTGGGAAGCATGAGGTATGAGTACACAGACGGAAACATTTTGCCAATACAGGAGCGAGCACCAAGGAGCAATTCATAAGTACTATTGGAGGAATTTCATCTGGACCAGGAGCCTTATCTACTGAGAGATTCTGCAAAATAGTTTTGACATGTCTGGTGTGGATCTTAAGTGAGGGAATTTCAGGCGAATTAAAATTAAGTACAGGGACATCTTGATTTATTTCATCTAAGGTTGAGTTGGAGGAGAAAATATCCGCAAGAAGGTTAGCTTTACCTCGGGGGTCACTTACAAGATTGCCAGTTGGAGATTTTAATGGTGGAATGGATGAAGCAGTAGTGAAGTTGGATTTAAATGAGTTAAGAGTAGACCAAAATATTTTGTTATCATTTGGATTATTTAGAAGTTTATTTGCCTGCTTGTGGAGAAAGTTTGATTTAGTTAGGTTTAATACAGTTTTGGCATGATTTCTGATGTTTCTAAAGTAATAAAGGCTTCATGTGTTTTTGATCTTGTGTATGCATTGTAGGCTATTGCTTTTTGTTCAGTTACTCTAGCACAATTATGGTCAAACCATTTAGGTGAATTAGATCTTTTACTGTACTTTTGATGAGGAATAAAAGTTTCCATTCCAATTTTTACAAAATCTTGTATGTGGCTCAAGGTGGAGTGTGCATCATTAGAAAAGAAAGAGGTCCAGGGAATATCAATAAAGAAACCTTGAAGACCCTCCCAGTCTGCCCTATCGTAATGCCATTTAGTCACCAAAACAGGTTCAGAGTGGGAAGGTGTGGTAGGTGATAGACAGGTGGCCTGTATCAGACAGTGATCATAAGATCCAAGCGGGGACCTCACTGTAACATCATAATTTTCTGAATTGGTTGTTAAAAATAAGTCCAGTAGGTGGGAATTATGATTAGGATTATCTGGTACACGGGTGGGTTGGTTGACTAGTTGAGTGAGATTAAATGAGTCTGCAAATAGCTCACATTCAAGACCAGCATCATCAGTTCTGGCTGAATGAGTGAGCCATTCAACATTATGGACATTAAAATCACCCCACACAGTGATTTCAGAAGAAGCATTTAAGTTGAGGACACTGAGCTGTGAGGACAGAGAATCAAAAATACTTTGCTCTGGAGGAGTATTTGGGGAACGGTAGATGCAACATATGTATTTAAATTTACCAGCAGAAATTAATTTGTATATAGAATAATCAAAATAGGGACAATTGAAACTAGTAACCTCCTCCAGGGCAATTTCAGATTTTGCGAAGCAACATACACCTCCTTTAGGTCTGAAATTTTGGAGCAGTTGATAACCTGGAAAATTAAATCTAGACGTGTCAGATGTGGATGTTACTTGAGTCTCTGTCAAAAAAAGGAGAGTAGGGTATCCGATATGTAGTACTTTACATTTATCCGCATTGAAACTCATTTGACAAATTTGGGCCCAATGTGACAATTTATCTAGATTGTGTTGCATATCGTCAACTTGATCTTTTGAGAGTACGCTATTTGCAATTTTTGTATCGTCAGCAAATTTTGAGATTGTACAGGTGAGACCCTCATCTATGTCGTTGATATAAATTAGAAAGAGAATTGGTCTTAGTACCGATCCCTGGGGTACCCCGCTACTTACATTGGTCCATTTAGATGCCTTACCGTTTATGACTACTCTTTGCTTTCTGTCGCTGAGCCAATTTTCTATCCATTTCAACACACCGTCTTGTATTCCATGCGCTTTTAGTTTTAGCAGTAAACGTTTGTGGGGAACTTTGTCAAAGGCCTTTTGAAAATCAAGGTATATAATATCTACAGCTTTCCTCTCATCGTAGAGGTTGAGGATATCGTGGAAGAAGTCTAAGAGGTTTGTTAAACAGGAACGTTTTTTTACGAAAGCCGTGTTGAGTATCTTTAAATATGTTATTTTCCTCTAAGTGATTTACGAGTCTGTCTCTTATGACCGTTTCTAGCATTTTACATACAACTGAGGTTAAGCTACTTGGACGATAGTTACTGGGTAGGGATTTGCTGCCTTTTTTTAATATCGGTGTTACGTTGGCTATCTTCCACTGATCAGGCATAGTTCCAGACTGCAAGGATTTATTGAATAGTAATGTCAGTGGTTTGGAGAGCTCATCCTTAGCTTGCTTTAGAACTCTAGGCGAGATTGTATCAGGTCCAGGTGTTTTATTTACCTTGAGTTTATCTAAACAATTCAATACTTCTCTCTCTGTAACGGTGATATTGCTTAGAACATCTGAATTATCAATCTGAATCGGCGAAGGTGTAGGGATATCACTGAGGTCTTCTGTTGTAAAAACTGATGCAAAGAAGGTATTGAGGGCATTACTCATTTGTACTTCGTCTTTGGTGTATTCTCCATTTTCATCGACTAACGGTCCAACAGTTGAAGTAACTACTTTTTTCTTTCTGATATAACTATAGAATTCTTTCGGGTTTGTTTTACTTGATTTCGCAATATGTAACTCTAGGGTCTTTTTACTTTGCTTAATTTACTTTTTGGCTTTGCGTCGTAGCTCTACAAATTTCACCCGTTCTTCTTGTGAGGATTTTAATCTATCATTAGCAAATTTTTTAGCAAGCAGGCAGTTTGAAATATCTTTATTCCACCATTTGGGCTTATTATTATGGCCTGGACGCCGTATTTTCTATGGTATGCAGTCTTGCACTGCTTTTAGGTAAGTGGTTTCGAATAACTTCCAAGATGTATTTATGTCGTTATTGTTAATTAAAAAGCTCAAGTCAGTTTCTTTAAACATAGCTCTAAGTTTATGAAAGTTTGCTTTCTTGAAATTAGGGACTTTTTCGATGCTACTATTTGGTTCGTTACTAGTAAAGTTTAAAGTGAAAGTTATCGTACGATGGTCGCTGTTACTGAATTCATCAGCACGCAACCGTGCCAACATTCAAATTCTCTATTAATTCTTCTTTTGTTGCAAGTACAATGTCAAGAACGTTATTACCACGGGTTGGTGTTCGAACAAATTGATAAAGCGAACTCTCTTGCAAGTTCGTATACAAGTCATGTCCGGAGTGTGAAGTAAGAGTATCGCCCCACTTGGTCACAGGTAAATGAAAGTCGCCAAAAAATACGGTATCTTGTGAGTTACTTACATCTGCAATTTGTTCGTAAATTTCTCGGTCAGTTTGCACTGATTGAGCTGGAGGTCTGTATATTAATGCAAGTATTATTTTTGTACCTTTATTATTCTTTATTAGCACAAAAGATGTGTCGACGTTCACAATTTGTGGTGATGGAGGGGAGGGATGGAGGTGATGATGGAGGGGTGGGGTAGGGGTTTTGAGGGAGGGGGGGGGTGGTGGTGATGATGGAGGGGAGGGGTGGTGGGGGTGACGGAGGGGGGGGGTGGTGGTGGTGATGGGGGGGAGGGGTGGTGGTGGTGATGGGGGGGAGGGGTGGAGTAATGATGGAGGGGTGGAGGTGGTGGTGGTGATGGAGGGGAGGGGTGGTGGTGGTGATGGAGGGGAGGGGTAGTGGTGGTGATGGAGGGGAGGGGTAGTGGTGGTGATGGAGGGAAGGGATGGAGATGATAATGGAGGGGAGGGGTGGTTGTGGTGATGGAGGGGAGGGGTAGTGGTGGTGATGGAAAGGAGGGGCGGATAATGGGCATAAGTATGTTAAGTATATATATGTCCTCAATCAGTTTAAAAATTGCTTTCTCTTCTCTAAACCCTTTCGATGCAATGGCTGCAATAAGTAAGAGCACGTGTAGGCGACTATTTTATCGATAATCCCGCTCAATATACGTCACCCTAGTGCCATTTCCGTAGCCCTGAGCGAATTAGAACAACCTCTAATTAAAGGATTGGGCCAAAACCTCCCCATAACAGTCAGCATATCCTTTTGTTTTCTTTTGTCTACGTATTGTGAAAGCCTGTTATCCTTCAGTAAATTGTAGGGGTGAGTGAGTAAAGTGAGGAAAAGTAAATTAAATGATGGATACATGCTTTTCAATATAAGTGGTGCTAGCCTCATACGTGCGTGCAACTGTGGCCTTCAACCATCCAACACATCTTATATTTATGTTTATCAAATACCACAAAGAAAAACATTTAAAACACTAGCATGAAAAGATTAGGGATACACTACACCTCCCCGGGCCTTACACAGTGGCATGGCCTAGTCATACTGAGCTCATGATGCTGATGTCATTGCCCCGGAGGATGGCCATCTCTTTGCTTGTGAAAGACGGTTACCCGGGGTTCTCCTGTAACATCTCTGATTTTGCAACCAATTTAATTCACCATATTGAAGGTGGTAGGGCCGAAAAATCCATATGTTTCGTACACTAGAGGCTCGAATGGATGTCGTCTAGCAAGAACTTGATATTTTTCTCTCTTTCTATTTTCTGCTATCAGGGTGGTTTCACCTGCTTTGTTGGCACTGCTGGTGATGTAGGTCATTGATAAACACAAGGCACCGACCATTCTTGTAAGGGAAGATGGTCATCCCATCTGGCCGCTTGCCGTCATCAAGCCCAGGACGTTCACACCACCAAGGAAAAACAATAATTATTTGCTACTTTGTTGCTTAAATCTGAATGCCTCATTACATTCGAGAGCAAATATACAATTTTCTCCTTCACTTCCACTTGCGATACCTCAATGATATTTACTGATATTTCATCATGTTTTGTGATTACAAGACTGTATGAGTTGTTGAAATGAATATGAAATTAACTTCATATTTGTTCCTGGTATATAACTCTCACAATAACATTTTGGGGGAAGTGGCCCTGTTTTGTTGATTTTCAGCTTCTAAAAAAAATATTTGTACACACACCCTTCCTCAACCAATGCACTAAGCAAACTGATATAAGTATGGGTGGCAAGCTTAGAACCTCCTGGAAGTGACTTGCAACAAGCGGAGCTGGTTGGTGCATTCACCTCAGCAGGTACTACCATAACGTATATGCATGTCGCCCGCAGTATGGCACCTTTTTACATAGGATGTATGGGTACGGCCCCCGCAGTGATTGGGTTAATTGCATATATATATGCAGAGGATACTCTAACTTATGTAATTATGCAAGGGCATTTGTTTATAATACTTCGATCTGAGAACACTCTCTTACAATAACAATCTCCCTCGCTCTTTACCCTTCCGCCAAAGTTTCACACAACCACCATTTAGCGTATCTATTTTTACCTCTATATATATAATTTCTAAATGTATGTCTTATTTATATGTATATATATTTGACTTATCTGTCTAAATACTAAACTGTGAATCGAAGCTTATATCTAAATTTTGGTACTATGGCCTAAATGTTAATGCCATATATTATTTAATCTGTCAATCTATCTATTGAATGATCTATCTCAGTTAATCTACAGTATTTATCAAGAATCTAAAATCAAACGAATACATTACAGTATTGTAACTCGAACTGAGCTCTCTCTCTCTTTCTCTTGCACACACACACTCTAAAAAAACACACACACACGGAATAACAACATCACGTACCAACTATCTCATGCCTCTTCTTCCCCATTCGCACCCAAATGTTAAGTCTCTCACATTTATACACGCACTAATTGCGTTTTCTCACTCGTTTGCTGACTTTCATTTCCTCACAATTTTCCTCATATATTTAATGCACCGTATGGTATGACTTTGTTGTCCTTAAAACGCCATTTTATATATATATATATATATATATATATATATATATATATATATAATTATATATATATATATATATTATATCTATCTGACCAATAAACAAAGTCACCTTTTCCCTTTGTTATTTTAGACTTTTTGTTTTCATGTAAGATCATGATCTTCATTTTCCCTCGTCTCGTCAGGCCTCTGCACTATTTTTCAATTATTTATATATGCTAGTTTTCCACTTTTCACCTCTTCATTTACATTCTTATTGCGCCTTTCCCACAACAAATATGGCCTGTGTTTAGCTTCCTAATCTAATTATCTTAGATATATATACAGTATATATTATATTGGTTTCCCTGTCCCTCTCGTCCACTCTCTGATTTGTGTCCAATTCCCTTTTCTATGCATTTATCCATTTTATCCTTGGCTACTTTGTATTTATTTGTTTACTCTCCTCCTCCTCCTCTCTCTAGCATCTCTCTATTATCATTTACTTATTGCTTAATTTTCATTTTTTCTCCATCCCTTTCTCCTCCCATTATTCCTGTCTCCCTTTGGACCCTCCTCTTCATCTTGCTCTAGTGTTTGCAAGTACCCCCGCCCCATCCTCCCTACTCCTTATCTTGTTTACTTCTGTTGGCCAGAGCGACTGTAGTAAACCCGTGGAGAGACCAGGGAAAGAAACATTCCAGGAAACTCGTTAAAGAGAAGAATGTACAGGGGTAATATTAATGGAATGGGAGAAGCAAGAGAGAGAGAGAGAGAGAGAGAGAGAGACTAGGCGTTACTAATTAGTACTCATAAAAAGACAAAATGTCATCAAAAATGAATGCAATATATAGGCAAAATCTGTTAGAGTACTGAATACATGAATAACTCTAGAATAATCATGATGCGAACACATCGACACAGTCTTTTCCATAACAAAGAAACATCCATCTTTCATTGCTAATTAACCTTATCGCTGAAGATTAAAGGCATCATACATTCACTTCAATATACCATCATCCGTACGCTTATTCATTGCGCTTTGTTCTTTTCAGGAAGAAGACTCCGAGGATGGTACAAAGGAGTACAAAGGAAATCAAGCAACAACATATCCAGGGACTCCTCAAGCCTGCTTACCCTCCAAAACACTGATGGTCAAATGTCCTAGCAGTGGCTTAGTGGATAAGGGACAAATGGAAAGGAAAAGCTGCCAAAGGGACAAATATCCGTGGCAGGATTAATATATGTTAGTAGGGGACAGTTGTTAGTTATATAATAGAAAAAGAAACACAACAATAAACAAATTTATTCATTTACAAATGCAGTCAGTCGTGGATTTAAGGCAAGGTATATATCTAGGCGAAGTTTAAAAAAAACAAAGGTGCTGCAGTCTATGACATCTCGGGGAAGTCCATTCCACAAGTTGACAACTCGATTGAAGAAGATATTTTTAGACTCGTTTGAGTTAAAATACTTACCAACAATGTTGCAACCGTTTTCCCTCGTGTAATTTGATTGGTCGATAGTGAAATATATATTACAGTTCATATTGTCGATGCCTTTGATGACATTTGAACACTTTAATTAAGTTGCCTCTTAATGTGCGCTGGGTTAAAGGAAATATATTTAACCCACAGAACCCCAGTGACGCAAACAGTGCGTCGGCAATGTTTGTAACGCTAAACCCCAGCGACGCATACGTATGCGTCACTGTTAATTACTCCGGTCCTATGGCACCTACAGGGCTCAGATTTGTATGGGAACTGTGTAAGTATCCCAAACAACAATGCCGATGGTTGAAAAGTCTCAAAGTCCAACAGTGTGCACATGAGCGTGCAAAAACCTGTTTTTGGGTGTTTTTGCCTACACATTTCCCCTCTTGTAAATCTGACTTTCGGGCGCAACGTAGGACCCATTAATGAACTAGGGGATCGGTTTTTTGTGGGTTTTCCTTCATTCCAAACCCATTCCTGGTGTTTTCTGGATTTTTTTTTTTTTTCAAAACCTGCCGGTCCTGGGTGGTACATTTATTTTAAATTGCCTGGGACTCAGCGGGTTAATTATCTAAGACGCTCCTCGCATCGTTTGTTCTTTAGGCAAGGTACGTATCATTTGGGTAACTCTACGTTGAACTCGTTCTAGCTTACTATATCTCTTTGGTAGGAAGGGCACCAGAATTGAACGCAATATTCTGGTCGAAACTGTCATGTCATTACATTATTGGCATCCACGAAGACAGATATCTAAAACTGATTATACTTTGTTGTTGTTGAAGATCGGAGATCAGCGATGGATATGCCATAGTTAATTTGTAGACGTGTTCTTTGAACTACTGATCTGTAATATAGTACGCTGGTAAAAATTATCCTCCAAAACTCATGTAACCAATATATATATAGTTCACTCTAACCACTCCAATTGTGTCAATATATAGTTCACTCTAACCTCTCCAATAGTGTCAATATACAGTGTAGTTCACTATAACCACTCCAATAGTGTCACTATATAGTTCACTATAACCACTCCAATAGTGTCAATATATAGTTCACTCTAACCACTCCAATTGTGTCAATATATAGTTCACTCTAACCTCTCCAATAGTGTCAATATGCAGTATAGTTCACTATAACCACTCCAATAGTGTCAATATATAGTTCACTATAACCACTCCAATATTGTCAATATATAGTTAACTCTAACCACTCCAATAGTGTCAATATATAGTTCACTCTAACCTCTCCAATAGTGTCAATATATAGTTCACTCTAACCACTCCAAGAGTGTCAATATATAGTTCACTCTAACCACTCCAATAGTGTCAATATATAGTTCACTCTAACCACTCCAATAGTGTCAATATATAGTTCACTCTAACCACTCGAATAGTGTCAATATATAGTTCACTCTAACCACTCCAATAGTGTCAATATATAGTTCACTCTAACCACTCCAATAGTGTCAATATAGTTCACTCTAACCACTCCAATAGTGGCAATATATAGTTCACTCTAACCACTCCAATAGTGTCAATATATAGTTCACTCTAACCACTCCAATAGTGTCAATATATAGTTCACTCTAACCACTCCAATAGTGGCAATATATAGTTCACTCTAACCACTCCAATAGTGGTAATATATAGTTCACTCTAACCACTCCAATAGTGTCAATATATAGTTCACTCTAACCACTCCAATGGGGTCAATATGTAGTTCACTCTAACCACTCCAATAGTGGCAATATGTAGTTCACTTTAACCACTCCAATAGGGTCAATATGTAATTCACTCTAACCTCTCTAATAGGGTCAATATATAGTTCACTCTAACCACTCCAATAGGATCAATATATAGTTCACTCTAACCACTCCAATAGGGTCAATATGTAATTCACTCTAACCTCTCTAATAGGGTCAATATATAGTTCACTCTAACCACTCCAATAGGATCAATATATAGTTCACTCTAACCACTCCAATTGGGTCAATATGTAATTCACTCTAACCTCTCTAATTGGATCAATATATAGTTCACTCTAGCCACTCCAATAGGATCAATATATAATTCACTCTAACCTCTCCAATAGGGTTAATATATAATTCACTCTAACCTCTCTAATAGGGTCAAATATAGTTCACTCTAACCACTCCAATGGGGTCAATATATAATTCACTCTAACCTCTCTAATAGGGTCAATATATAATTCACTCTAACCACTCCAATAGGGTCAATATATAATTCACTCTAACCTCTCTAATAGGGTCAATATATAATTCACTCTAACCTCTCTAATAGGGTCAAATATAGTTCACTCTAACCACTCCAATAGTGGCAATATGTAGTTCACTTTTTAACCACTCCAATAGGGTCAATATGTAATTCACTCTAACCTCTCTAATAGGGTCAATATATAGTTCACTCTAACCACTCCAATAGGATCAATATATAGTTCACTCTAACCACTCCAATAGGGTCAATATGTAATTCACTCTAACCTCTCTAATAGGGTCAATATATAGTTCACTCTAACCACTCCAATAGGATCAATATATAGTTCACTCTAACCACTCCAATAGGGTCAATATGTAATTCACTCTAACCTCTCTAATAGGGTCAATATATAGTTCACTCTAACCACTCCAATAGGATCAATATATAGTTCACTCTAACCACTCCAATAGGGTCAATATGTAATTCACTCTAACCTCTCTAATTGGATCAATATATAGTTCACTCTAACCACTCCAATAGGATCAATATATAATTCACTCTAACCTCTCCAATAGGGTCAATATGTAATTCACTCTAACCTCTCTAATTGGATCAATATATAATTCACTCTAACCTCTCCAATAGGGTTAATATATAATTCACTCTAACCTCTCTAATAGGGTCAATATAATTCACTCTAACCACTCCAATAGGGTCAATATATAATTCACTCTAACCTCTCTAATAGGGTCAATATATAATTCACTCTAACCTCTCTAATAGGGTCAAATATAGTTCACTCTAACCACTCCAATAGTGGCAATATGTAGTTCACTTTAACCACTCCAGTAGGGTCAATATGTAATTCACTCTAACCTCTCTAATAGGGTCAATATATAGTTCACTCTAACCACTCCAATAGTGGCAATATGTAGTTCACTTTAACCACTCCAATAGGGTCAATATGTAATTCACTCTAACCTCTCTAATAGGGTCAATATATAGTTCACTCTAACCACTCCAATAGGATCAATATAGTTCACTCTAACCACTCCAATAGGGTCAATATGTAATTCACTCTAACCTCTCTAATTGGATCAATATATAGTTCACTCTAGCCACTCCAATAGGATCAATATATAATTCACTCTAACCTCTCCAATAGGGTTAATATATAATTCACTCTAACCTCTCTAATAGGGTCAAATATAGTTCACTCTAACCACTCCAATGGGGTCAATATATAATTCACTCTAACCTCTTAATAGGGTCAATATATAATTCACTCTAACCACTCCAATAGGGTCAATATATAATTCACTCTAACCTCTCTAATAGGGTCAATATATAATTCACTCTAACCTCTCTAATAGGGTCAAATATAGTTCACTCTAACCACTCCAATAGTGGCAATATGTAGTTCACTTTAACCACTCCAATAGGGTCAATATGTAATTCAACTCTAACCTCTCTAATAGGGTCAATATATAGTTCACTCTAACCACTCCAATAGGATCAATATATAGTTCACTCTAACCACTCCAATAGGGTCAATATGTAATTCACTCTAACCTCTCTAATAGGGTCAATATATAGTTCACTCTAACCACTCCAATAGGATCAATATATAGTTCACTCTAACCACTCCAATAGGGTCAATATGTAATTCACTCTAACCTCTCTAATTGGATCAATATATAGTTCACTCTAACCACTCCAATAGGATCAATATATAATTCACTCTAACCTCTCCAATAGGGTCAATATGTAATTCACTCTAACCTCTCTAATTGGATCAATATATAATTCACTCTAACCTCTCCAATAGGGTTAATATATAATTCACTCTAACCTCTCTAATAGGGTCAATATATAATTCACTCTAACCACTCCAATAGGGTCAATATATAATTCACTCTAACCTCTCTAATAGGGTCAATATATAGGGCACCCTAGCTACTCCAATAATGCCAATATATAGTTCACTCTTACCGCTCCAAAAACTAACTACAGATCTTATGCCAATAATATTTAAGAGCATAGACTAGTATAATTCACCCATCAGGCACCGATAACATTGGCTTCACTCTGCATGGTAGCCTACAACAGATCCATAACCACGACAGTTTATGGCAACAAGTACAAATCCCTGAAGCACTTTCTCACTTTCTTCCTATAATTGTTTAATATGCTTTCTTTATATATTACCCTTCCACGCTATGAACCACAATGAGACACCATAGCACACCATCTTCTTTATTGACGCTTCCTGTCTTCCCCTATCTTGGAAAACACTTACATTTGTCCATTTTGCTACCCTTTATATGGTCATTTACACATCTGTATCAATAACAAATACATAAACACCTCATGTTGTAATTGTTTTAACACTCGCTGATTCGATGCTTTGGTGAGTTATTATTGTGTATGTTAATTACTACGAGGGGATTTGATTGAGGTTTTGCAATTTTCGAGCCATTCTTGTTCTTAATTTGTAGCCTACACTAGACCGTATTCATGATTATCTTGTTTTTTGAAAGGAAAGTATCCTAGCCTTCGGCTGGTTTCTTCTAAGTAACAGGTTGCCAATCGCCCGCTGGAAAAAGAAAACCTCGATAACTGAATATGGGGAAGCGTTCGACAATCACCAAAGTAATGGGACAAAAGTCCCACAAAGACCACTATTTGGATACTATGTCCAATAAAATCAACAAGTACCAGTCCTTCAAATAATGGTAAACCGACTTGATTTACTTATGCCTTATTGTAGACGTTGACGCTTTTTCTGTATTCAAATCTTGCTACTATACCCTGTTCATTATAAGTAGGCCAGGTATCATGACTCCTATCGTCTGTAACTAAAATAGGACTACAGTAATCGAGTTGGTATTGCTGTAGGGGTTACGATTTGTGGCCTACTTATAATGAATGGACTAAAATAGAGAATTGTAATTATCTTAAGAAGATATTGTGGTAGTCAGAGCCATAAACCATATATCTTTGATTCAGAGAGGGCCTTTCAGAGCTGAGTAAAACCGTCTTATGGTAGAGAGACAAAATAATGTGTTACAGTGTACTGAAAGGGTTGAGGCGAGAGTGTGTTCCAATTATTTGTCAATATGTTCCCACCGTTTTTCATCATCTGGCTGATATAACTGTGGTGACCAAGTGAAACAGTTGGTAATATAATATATCTCATTGGCTGGCGAGGAAGTCCATGCTAACACCCAAGCTGCTGCCAAATGATAAATTACTGTCATTACTCGTGTCCTACCTCCACAATCGCAAACAACTCACAAAAGAAAGGTTTTGTGTTTAGGTTTTTAATTGTTCTATGTTCTAGCTCTAAATCTGGGCATAAACTTGCAGCCTGTAGAGTGAACCGGTCAACAAGGTAATATCTGGAGGTGTTATACCAGATGGTGAATGACCCATCAGGACAGTTTGAGTGCTGCAACCGGATTGTTCGTGATCTTACCTTCTTCGTAGACCTATGACGATTGGTTGTACACTCACGCGTGCTAAAAGTTGCTCATGGGTGGGTCCTTCTTCCCCCTACTCCACCCTTGACAGGTGGAAGGGGAGAGTCGGGTCCAATTCTACCCCCACTTTCCACCCCCAAACTATCCCCAACTCCCCCACCTTCCTTATCTAGCTGGCAGTTAGTGATTGGAGACGATTGTTCTCATGTATTGTAATGTTTTGTTAAACCATCTCTGCACATGCTTACAATGACAGTCATATAACATGTATTAATACAATATACTGTATAATTGTATTCTCAAATTGAGTTTCTACACACAACGTAGGTTACACGAATATTATCTGTAGTCGTCTTGTGCTTCTCTCTCTCTCTCTCTCTCTCTCTCTCTCTCTCTCCCCTACAGGCCATATCTAATATACGGGACCCGTCAGATAAATTGGATTGCATGGTATTGGGGATATCCCGCCCCTCCTTTACAGGCTCACCAGCTCACATATATCCCGCCCCTCCTTTACAGGCTCACCAGCTCACATATATCCCGCCCCTCCTTTACAGGCTCACCAGCTCACATATATCCCGCCCTCCTTTACAGGCTCACCAGCTCACATATATCCCGCCCCTCCTTTACAGGCTCACCAGCTCACATATATCCCGCCCCTCCTTTACAGGCTCACCAGCTCACATATATCCCGCCCCTCCTTTACAGGCTCACCAGCTCACATATATCCCCCCTCCTTTACAGGCTCACCAGCTCACATATATCCCGCCCCTCCTTTACAGGCTCACCAGCTCACATATATCTTATCTTTTTTTTTTTTTTTTTTTTGTTCTATGTGATTGAGGGAGGCAAAAGGCATAACTGCCTATAGCGAGTGCCTCCCACATAGTTGAAAGAGTGACAGGGCCAAAATCAAGGGACGTTCGAGCCAAAATGCCTGGACACACGGAGTTTGAAGCAATTTAAGTCATAGGAAGAGGGAAAGACTGATTCTGGGAGAGTTCCAGAGCTCAGATGTTGAGTAGAAGAAAGTTTGAGAGTAACGTTTCACTCTTGGGTTGGAGAGTTGCACAGAGTAGGGGTGGGATTGAGTTGCAAGACGGGTACCACGTGCCCTACGTAAAGGAGGTGGTATGCACTGGGATAGCTCTGAGGAACACTGATTATTATAGTAGCGATAGAATAGCGAGAGAGATGCAACATTGCGGCGGAGAGAGAGAGATTGCAGAGAGTTGGTGAGTGGACGGGAGTTAATGATACGAAAGGCCTTCCTTTCAACCTTGTCTAGGAGAGCGGTGTGAGAGGAACCTCCCCACACATGTGAACATGTGAACATGAATCTTAGCTATTATGCTCGGTTTGTGATCAATATATCTATTGATTATAATACATATAATAACCAATTAATATACTATAAGTGGAAAAATAAAGAGCATAGATTTTTTTTTCATCGTTTATTGTTTTCACTTGCAATATAGTCCATAACTGTAATATCTAAGGAAAGAGTATACCAGTATATTTAATTACTTGGTGTGGTGTCGACAGTAACATTTATGAACATATTATTTTACAGCTGCTAATATGGTCGCCATAGGATATAAAGGCCCCTTTTTTTTTTTTTTTTGCTTCAAAATTAATGTTATTAAATAGGGGTAGGTTGTATCCAAATTGCTGTTTCCCTTTTTTTTAATGTTTTCTCTAACTGACTTTTGACGGAGGTATAGGTATTCTAAATAAGGTGCCAATCTTGTAGTACGTAATCATCATGTTGTACGTCATCGATGTACGAAAGAAACTCGAAGAAGAATATGTTGATGTAAGTAAGCCTTTAACGAATCCGCATGACAAACCTAAAGAAATTGGTATGAACATGGAGAAGGAACGTGGAAGGTATGGAAGCATCAAGGGGTTTGGGCATTGACAAATATTGATTAACAATTTCAATACAGCATTACTCATTATATATTTTGATTGTCTTTTGCTAACAATAAATTATACCATTTAACAAAACAAATATATATGGGAGTCAGAAGATAATTATATTGATAAGGATTTCACCACTTTGATTCCCAGATATCCTCTCATAGCTGAATGAAGTCGCCAAATGTTTGCCCAAATTATTCGAGAATGATTTTCTCATGATGAGAATGAAAAACATTAGACACTACAATAAAACTGCCAACTTCGAAACAGGACAAACTACAGTATTTATGTATTCAGGATTATTCAGAGATTGCATCGTCATTTCTGCTTGCCTACATTTTTCCAATATATTATCTTGGATCTCTTGCTGTGCCTGACTGTAGAAATAATATAGTGAATAATATAATTTGTTTATAGCAAAATCATAGTTGCCGAAAACTGTTGAAATGAAAAGCCTCCATATAACAAAGGTTCTAGTTTATATTGTTTACATTTACACAGGTAGAGAACAAGGACATAATTAATTCCTACATGACAGCTGCGTCGTGCTGTGGTTTATAGAATCCACTTTTCCAAGTATGAAGCTACGGTGTCCTTATCCAGCTAACTGTAACTGCTTAAATACATGCTTCTCGTTATCTAGAAAATAAGGAGACAAATCAAAATGGATATATCTTAGCTTCCCAAGATTGGCCATGCAGTGTTTGTGTCCAGCAATATGCGAATGAAAAGCCTATATCCTTTAGTACATATCCTTATGGTAGATATTTATCAGCTTAATTTGTAAAATAAATCAATAATCAATAAATCAATAAATCAATAAATCAATCACACGATGTTATCCACAGTCAAAAATGGGTTGCTCAGGGTTGGGTGTGCAGCACTGACTTGCATGGAACTCCTAATTTGCTATTATTATCTGCATAACAAACTGTAAGAATACAAATTTGAATAATAATAGCAATTAATGTGTATTATTGTATCCACATCCTGCCTCTATAATGATTCAACAAATAGAGCAATTGCACCAATAGAATTGACGACTTTTTAGCCTTTGGCTTCAATGAACACACCAATTAAGAACATACAGTATAGGAAGCATAAAGAAGGAGGACAACATATTTGTTTTAGCTACATATTACATTGGCACAGATTTAGTGACGGTGAATTCTAACCTTTTTATCTGGTAATCCCATTATCACACTATTAAGAAAAGTATATTGATGATATAATCCCTAAATCCTTCCAAGAAATGTATTAAACTCATTAGGAATCCTAAGCTCTTCAAACTAATTAATGGCACCAACACTTGTCGTGCCTAGTAATAGATTAATCGTTTTTTTGTAGTTGTTATGGTCAATAAACAACTTTATGTGAACTGTATTACTCCATAAATCATGCCAATACCCATCGACGGTATTTAACCCCTTTTGTATAGGAGACGTCCTTATAATTTCATTCTAGCTATATTTATACAATTTTGTGCAGCTTAAGAAGTATCTGTGGTATGGTTAATTGAGTGAGATCGTTCGAAGCCTGTTAATTGATGGTGCCCTTTTCAAACTGAATAAAATCGTATTAATATTACCTAGAATAAAATAAAACAGACGTCGCCGGTACAGAAGGGGTTGCTTACCTTGTTGTGTTTACCTGTTGATCTTGGAAGACGTCATTGACCAAACGTACGTGTGTTTTTTTTGTAATGCAGTCAAAAAGTATATGTGCCATATTAAAGCCATTTATAAATTGACTGGAACACAAAATCCGCCTTTCTTAGCACGCCCATTGTGTGGGAGGGAAGGCCAAGAAAAAACTGATTTGTTTACATATATCTTAAATATAGGTATTCAAGAAATTGTAACTACTTTATTATCACCCAATATCTGTATTATACATCAGAGCGAATATTATCATAAGACATTTACGGAAACTATTATCGAGAGAGAGAGAGAGAGAGAGAGAGAGAGAGAGAGAGAGAGAGAGAGAGAGAGAGAGAGAGAGAGAGAGAGAGAGAGAGAGAGAGAGAGAGAGAGAGAGAGATCCAGCCAAATACAACTACCACTGTCACCAGTCGCTATATTCATGGCGTTATATTAGATATTTGGTAGTACTTTGTTTGTATTACCTGATTATGTTATAATGTATGTGTTTTGGTCTTCATTATCTCTTTCGTTAGTACAAATTATCTATTCAAGAATAAAAACACGTTATAAATGTTAGTGTATTATTCTACATTACCAAATTCTAAAAAAAGAACGCTATATTTTATCGTGACTTGTGGAGCATTAGATACTGAATTTTGCCGGGCTGGTATTTATGATCATGTGGACTGAGTTCCAATAGCCTGTTGGGAAAGTTGTGGAATGTTTGACGGTAATTAGTGCCCACTGTTATGAAGACAAACGACCAGTGAGTGGAAGGGGGTAGTGTGTTTGTTTGAGTTGTCCATATATATATTTACATTATTGTTACTTACTTGTGGTCTCCATGGTACTTAGATAGCAATACCAGAAATTATGCCTCTCTAGTACACAATCATGTTATTGTTTTAGTTTCTTACGAACATAGACAAAACATTATATTAAATCAGTATTCAGGTACGTTGACTCCTTCACTACAAGATGCTTTTTTGAACATGATCATATCGTTTAGGTTTGGCCAAAATTCATTAACAAACACAATGATTTGTACCAATATAATATCTTTGAATAGGAGAGTCTTTCTTAATTTGTATACAATATTATCATAATCAGAATATAATGAGAATGCCATCATTGTCCTAAAGAGGAAACTATAACTGTCATCCAAATATATGAGGCGGCCAACATGGAAGTGTTGGCAAGTACTGTAATATAGTCTACTTTACAATACGTGTACTACCTTAACCCTAACTTATCCAAGGGCAATTACTTTGACCTTGCCCTGTTTCAACCCTCTTGTTTGACAACTTGAAGACGTTTCGCAACTTTTGCAATGTAGGAGAAACCATAATTATACCGCAAAATGTACCAATTTAGCTTGAATGGAGGCCTGGGAGTACTTTATTTTAACTTGAACGACCCTTGGGGAGTCTTGTAATCAAGTTAAATATAAATTACACAAAACTGGAAAAAATAAGTTAATCTCAATAACAACAATTGAAAATACCACTACAGTGGGGCGGTTTACCTAGAATACCACTACAGTGGGGCGGTTTACCTAGGATACCACTACAGTGGGGCGGTTTACCTAGAATACCACTACAGTGGGGCGGTTTACCTAGAATACCACTACAGTGGGGCGGTTTACCTAGAATACCACTACAGTGGGGCGGTTTACCTAGGATATTCAAACCTATTGTGCAATTTTTGATAAAAGCACCAATTTTGGCACAGAGGTAGACCAATATATTATGAACAAATTTGGATGTGGAGCCATCGCCCAACTGCCCCCTGGCGGCCGTGGCGGCTATTTTCCAAAATGGCAGCCATGTGGCTGCCGAGGAAGACTTATCCCTAGGTGAATGAGATGTACTGAGTAAATGTGCAGGAAAAAATTATTGTTTTGAATCTGCAATGCTGTGCAAACATTATGTTGCGTGTTGTTGCTAATGTAGGGTAGCACTTAACAACAAAGAAAGGTGCCCAAGTGTTTTTAGAATCTTATCTTATTATCGATTTATTGAATTATTCATAGATTAGCATAACAACCATGACAAACATCTCTCAATTGAACATGCCATAATTCACTTGGATTCTGAGTGCTCCTTTCATACAACTTTGTCATTTTCCATTTCCAGAACAATGTCGAAGAGCTTCAAACTCGTTGAGCCTCGTGGTGCAGAAGCAGCTCCGTCTACCTCCGCCCAGCCAGCAACAGAGACAGACTGGTCATTATGCTTCATATGCCAAGAAACGACGCCAGAGTCGCTGACAAGTCTATCCCAGAATACACGCCAAGACAAGGGGAGCAGCTACAGCATTCTCGCTGGACATCTGAGAATGTTCAATGATCTTGGATTGCTCCCCAACTCTTTTCTGTTGAGCCGATTAGATGAAGGCAGTGGCGTTGCAGCAGCATTGAGCGCCAACAATGCACGATACCACAAGGCCTGCAGGCTGAGGTATAACAAGACCAAGTTAGACAGAGCTGAGAAGAGGCACCTGAAAATAGGCGCCGACAAAGAAGAGGAAGTTGTTGCCCACAAGCGAACTCGATATCTGTCACGACCATAAATTACTGAGACGAAACACCAAGAAGTGAAATGCTTCTTCTGTGGAGAAGCTCCTGGTAGTGCTGGTCTTCATGAAGCTGCGACATTCCAACTGGACTCGCGTGTCAGGTCATGCGCACTGATTCTGGACAACATGGACCTCCTGACGCAACTGAACGCTGGGGACATGGTTGCACAGGAGGCCATGTACCACCGAAATTGTCTCCTGAACTTGTACAATCGCACACGGAAGATTAAGGAAATGGCGGGCAAAGGTACAGACGATGAACACGCACTAGCAGGACTTGCTTTCGCAGAGCTGGTGGTGTTTATTGAAGAAGCTCAGATGGATGACGAGACGTCTCCGGTCTTCAAACTTGCTGACCTGGCGCAGTTATACACGTCAAGGATGGAACAGCTGGGAGTCGAGCATGAGGGCAGGGTGCACACGACCCGTCTTAAGCAGAGACTGCTTGCTCACTTTCCTAACATGTGTGCACAGCACCAGGGGCGCAATGTCCTGCTTGCATTCAATGAAGACCTCGGCGATGCCCTGGCAAAGGCTTGTGAACTGGACAGAGACCTTCATGCTGTCCACCTGGCGCGTGCTGCCCAAATTGTGAGACGCCACATCATCGGAGATGCCTAGGTGTTCAACGGGTTTCCTGCAGGATGCCAACAGGACTCCGTGCCACCCATGCTGCTTGCCTTGGTCACTATGATCTTGGAAGGTCCCAGTATCAAGCACCAGAGTGAAAGCACAACACCAGCGGCACTGAGCATCGCCTAGCTCCTCAAGTTCAACAGCGTTATGCACCGACGGGCCGCCACAGGCAGTACGCCTCGCCCAGTCAGGCACGCCACCACGCAGGAGCCAGTTCCAACCTACATCGGCCTAATGCTACATGCACACACGCGCAAGAGGGAGCTCGTCGACAGGCTGGCACACATGGGGATTTCTATCTCCTATGATCGGGTCCTGTCCCTTTCCACACAGCTCGGGAACAGTGCCTGCCGCCTCTACCACCAGGAGCAAGTAGTCTGCCCTCCCAAGATGAGAGGCAGAGTCTTCACGACTGCCGCGGTAGACAATATCGACCACAACCTAAGTTCCACCACAGCAAAACAGTCATATCATGGGACTGCTATTTCCCTCATGCAACACCCTGCGGTCCCTGGGGCCGGCATTGACCGCAGCATCATCATCCTCGGAGGGCCGAACAAAAGAGGCCTCAAAACAGTTGACCGTTTGCCGCACTACTATACAGATGTCCCATCCATCGGCAGCATCAAGAACACCCCCGTGCCGGCTACCAGCGTGACATCCCTGAGCAGCAACAACGGCCTCAAGCAACATGCTGAAAGAGAGCATCTCTGGCTAAAACACACCCAAGTCGCCCTACAAGAAACTTCTCCAGTGGAGAACACTTCATGGGCTGCATACCATGCAAGCCAGCAGGACATGCCAGCCAGTCGGGCCATCTGTCCCACCGCACTGCTCCCACTCTTCCTGGAGACAGAGCTGTTCAGCTTCCTTTCTGGCGTCCTCCACGACTCATTCCAGCTTGCAGACAAGGAGCTGGTCATCACTGAAGGAGATGATGTCTTGTGAGCAAGCCACCGCTCCTAGATACTGCAGCCCTGGCTCCTTGCAACCACGAAGAAGCCGACAGCCGCATGATGTTGCATGCAGCCCACGCTGCTCACAATGGCCACAAGAAGATCCTCATCCACACAGTTGACACTGATGTTGTTGTCCTGGCAGTGGCTCTGGCACGCACCATGGAGGAGGAAGCCGAAGTGTGGGTGTCCTTCGGCACGGGCAAGGCTTTCCGGTTCTTGGCAGCCCATGAGATGGCACGGGCTCTGGGCCCTGAGAAAGCACAGGCACTACCGATGTTTCATGCTTTGACGGGCTGCGACACGGTCTCCTGCTTCGCCGGACATGGAAAGAGGACAGCATGGGCAGTGTGGACAGCTCTACCTCAGCTGACCCAGACACTCACTGACCTCTCCACTGCACCGGATCATATTGATGAAGATGCCATGCACACCATCGAGAGGTTCGTCATCCTGCTTTACGACAGAACAACCACCGCAACCGATATCGACAAGGCATGCCGCAAACTGTTTGCAAAGAAGAGCAATGTCCAGCTGATCCCACCGACAAGTGCAGCCCTGAAGCAGCACGTCCGACGAGCAATATACCAGGGTGGACATGTCTGGGGTCAGGCCCTGGTTCCTGCACCAACATTGCCATCACCAACCGACTGGGGTTGGATCAAGACTAGCGACATGTACGAACCTCTCTGGACAACTCTCCCCGAGGCATCCAAGGTCTGCCGGGAGCTTGTCTCCTGCAAATGCCAGAAGGGCTGCATCAAGAAGTGCAAGTGCAAGAAGGCCAGTCTGGAATGCACACCCCTGTGTGCTTGCGACGGGGAGTGCTCTCAGAACTGAACTCGCAAACTTAAGATGAAGATTCTGAACTGTTCCAGACAGTACACAGGTACTGTAAAACAGTGAACTTATCTGCATATTGCATTTAGCAGATTATGTGTTAATTAACATGATAATTAAATGTAGTAGTGTCCATTGACCACAGAAGTATAACATTTGACTTGCCCAGGATTGATCTGATGAGAGCAAGCCACCATAATTATCACCATCTGGTTCTGTTATTGTTGTTGTATTATCGATGTAATTAGCATAATTTTGTTAATAATTTTGTTAATTGGCATCTTAATTGGCGTGGGCAGTGTCCATGAATAGCTATTGACAGACAGAGGAAGAAGGTCAGATAACATTTCCACAACTTAAATGAATCTAGCCTATTCACAAGGAATGTCAGCATTTGATGCCTGATCATGGGTTTCCTTGTCGCCATTTCATCTGCAATTAGCCTAAATATGTTAATTAATATCAGCAGCATCTCCCAAAATGTGACTAAGAGCTATCTGGCATGATACATTCAAAACATTCAATAAACATTCACTAAAACCTTCAGCAGTAAACTTTATCTAACTTCTGTGTGTCTTTTGGGTGTCTGCTGGTGGCCATTTTGGAAAATGGCCACCACGGCCGCCAGGGGGCAGTTGGGCGATGGCTCCACATCCAAATTTGTTCATAATATATTGGTCTACCTCTGTCCCAAAATTGGTGCTTTTATCAAAAAATGCACAATAGGTTAGCTTACCCGCTGTACTTTCAAGTTCATGGTGGATCAATAATGTTTGATTGAGAGAAATATAGAGGTAAGGTATTGAATGTGTTAATGTGTATGATTATTATTGTATAATCAAGGGTATAACGAAGTTAAAGTTACCGGTAAAATAAATGGGCTTTGTGCTGCCAGTGTTACCTTGATGAAGGTAAATCATTATGAATACTTTGTTTACCCATGTCCTTACTATCATTATTCAAGGTTAACACATGTGAACAATACTAAATTTATGGGTGCACTGTGCTCCTGTGCAGACCAAGAAGCAGTGGAGGGATTAAGAACCCACGAAACGGTTGTGCACACCTAACCTTTGGCAAGCCGTTTTAGCAAGAAAAGGTTAGAAGATAAAGAGACACCAAGGTAATTAAGAGAAGATTAGGGGTGGATTTGTGTATTTGTTGAAGAATATATGATAGCCTAGTCATGTGGAAGATTTTGACGGGTAGGCAGATGGATTTTTTTTTTTTATGGAAGCACTGCAAATATCAATGTTTGTTGTGCCCCAATCATAAATTATTGAAAGATTAGAGGATAGGCACAGCATGGCCACATCATGTGAGTTAATGAATGATAGAAATAGGATTGGACATAGGACAGAGCCCTGAGGGACACCGGAGTTGATAGGGTGAGGAAGCGAATGATGGCTATCCACAACCGTAGCTATGGAACGGCCAGAAAGGAAATTTGAAATAAAGGCACATATAAAGGAATACAATAGAAAAACAAATGTTAGTTTAGAAATAAGTGATCTGTGCCAGACTCTATCGAAGGCTCTTGATATGTTTAGCGCAATAGAACAAGCTATGGTGGTAGTTGTGACGTTAATGGGTGCTGCGATAACGGTGGTGATGGTGGAATAGCGGTTATCGTGGTAGTTATACTGTAAAGTAGAGGTTATGGTGATGTTGGTGAATATTATGGTGACGTTGTTTATGATAAAGTAGTTGTTGTTGTTGTTGTTGTTGTTCCCTAAGCTGCCTGGCCGAACAGCCCCGAGTCCCTGAGAAAGGCCATGGCCACGATCGGGCTTTCCCACAGAGCTGTCATTGAGTGTAGATTGTGTTGTTGGCGTAAGTGGTTGTGTGAAATGCAGTCTTCTATGATGTGTTTAATGGTATGCGGTGCTGTGTTACATCCCGGGCAGGCGTCGACAACGGAGTCATCCAGTCTCTTCTGATAGCTCAGGAGAGCTGGATGGTGTCCGCAACTCAGCCTGGCCAGGTGGACTCTGTCCTCGCGAGGAAGGGAGGATTCGGAAGGATGGATTTCGGGAGGTCGTGCATGCAGCTGCGTGTTGTCTGTGAGTGAGTGGATGGATCGGTGAGAGATATGAGTATGGATGTGCTTCTGGAAGTTGGTTCGGGGTGGGCAGGGAGGGAGAGAGGACAATAATTGTGTGTGATACCATGTGCTGGGTGTTGTTTTGATATTTCCATGGTGTCTGTGGGTGTGTTGCCATGTACTTTAGTGGGTGGTCTTGGTTCGTGGAGGCTGCTGCCAGGAATTGAGTGCCTCTCATGTCCAGATGGTCTTTGACTTTGAGGATTTTGGTTTCTTGATGTAGGTGATCTGTGGGTGCAGTAGCTGTGCAGCCTGTAATGATCTTCAGGGCTTTGTTTTGAATAGTCTGTAAGGTCTTATGATGTGTTTCAGCTAGGTTAGAAGCCCAGGCTGGGCTTGCGTATTCCATCACTGATCTTATGTATTGTTTATATACTGTGGTGGTAGTTTCTTTGTTGTGTCCAAATTTGGTGTGAGCAAGTGACCTGAGGGCGTTAAGTCTGGGTGTCAGTTTCTTTTTAATGTTTGTGGTGTGCTGTTTGAATGTCATATGAGTATCATATGTTACTCCTAGGATTTTGGGTGTGTGTATGTATTAGGGGTGTGTTGTTTATGGTGAGTTGAGGGATGTATTCGTGTTCTCCTGTCCAACTTGTGAGCAGGGTTGCGGTGGATTTGGCTGGGGCTAGATTAAGTCTGTTTGTAGTGCACCAGCCATGTAATGTGTCGAGATAGGGTTGAAGGAGATCTGTTGCTCTTTTCGGGTCATGGTGTGTGCATGTGAGTGTTATGTCATCTGCATAGGAGGCTAAGTTTATTTGGGGCATATTGGGTGTAGTTATATCGTGCATGTACAGATTGAAGAGTGCCGGCGATAGGACGGATCCTTGTGGGACTCCGTTTGGAAAGTTTCTGATTTTAGATGACTGACCGGCAAAAGATACGTGTGCACATCTGCCTGCTAGGAAGTTGGCCAGCCACCTTTTTGTGTTGTTGTGCATGTTTGTGTTGTAGATTTTGTTCGTTAGGTTGTGGCGGGGGATGGCATCGAAGGCTTTACTAATGTCGAGTGTGGCTAATAGTGATCTGTGTGGTGGTCTAGCTGAGTTGATGCCGTCGAAAGCTCTTTGTGTAAGGTCTGTGAGAAGAGTGTTTGTGGAGTGCAGTGGCCTAAAGCCATGTTGTGTTGGAGCTAGGGGTAGGTCAGGTGTAATTAGTTGTAATACTAGGCGTTCCATGACTTTGGAGGGGGAGCAAAGGAGTGTGATGGGGCAGTGCGAGGAGGATAGCATGGGGTCTTTGTTGGGTTTGGGGAATGTGATGATGATACCATGCTTCCAAATGTCTGGTATTGTGTTGTGTGAATAGCTGTAGTTTGATATGTTAGTGAGTGCTTGTATGCCTTGTGGTCCCAGGTGTCTGAGGTGTATGTTGCTTATGTTGTCTAGGCCACAGGCGGGTGAGTGCTTGAGATTGTTGATGATATGCTTTGTCTGGTGATTGGTGAAGGGTGTATAGTCAGGGTCTGTGGGGAATTGTCTCTTACGTCAGATGACACGTCTTTGTGAGGTTTTAGGTGGCTGACATGTGAGAAGTGATTGATGAGAGTGTTTGCTTGTTGTTTACATGAAGGAGTAGAGTCTGTTGTTGTGATTGCAGCATGTGATTGTGTTGTGTTGCTGTTGGAAAGTGTGATGCTGTTTAGTGTTTTGTAGAGTTTTGGGGGATTTGTTTTGTGATAAAGTGTTTGTAGGAAGTTATTCCAATTTAGTTTTTGTTGTTCTTGTATTTTGTTGTTAGTTTGAGTGTTGAGTGCTTGAATTTGTTGTGTGATGTCTTGTGTGTGGGGTGCTGGGGAGTGTTTCAGTATGTCGCGTTGTCTGATGAGGTTTTGAATTTCTGGTGTGAATTGGGGTTGTGTCTTTTTCTGTTACCTCTTGGAATGTGTTTCTTGTCAGCATTTTGGATAGTTTTATTGAGTATTTGTACAGCATTGTTGATGTTAGTGATGGGTGTACTGTTTAGAGTTGTGAAGTGATGTTCTGTCTCATTTGTGAATGCTTCCCAGTTAGCTCTTTTATAATTGGTGTATGTGTGTTTGTGGCTAGCTGGGGTGAGTCTGGTTTTGGTGGTGATAATGATCGGGAGGTGGTCAGAGCCTAAGGTTCTGACCACCCTCCAGGATGTTGTGGGGGCGAGTTCTGGGGAGCAAAAGGTGATGTCTGGAGATGATGGGTTATAGAGGGCTTGGTGAGGAATATGGGTATGTTGATGGATGTCGTTAAGGATGATGAGGTTATCTGTTTGGTTTTGTAGTACCAGCCCTCTGTCTGTGTCGGGGTTGTCGACAAACCAGGCCGACGTCTTGGCGTTGAAGTCACCACCCAGGATGATGTGTGGGGTGTGTGGGGTGTTTGTGATGTGTTGTAAGTGTGGTCTGTATTCATTTGGTACTGTAGGGGATATTTGGGGAGGGATGTATGTGTTTATGATGGTTATATTGGAGTTGTTGCCAGTGCGTATTTTATTTGACTGTATTTCTGTTGTGTTATCATTTGGGGGCAGGAGGGATTTGGTTTGTACACTGGTTACTATGTATGATATTTCTTTGTGTACCAGGGTGATGAGTCCACCGCCCCTGCCGACAGCCTGGTCTTGTCCGATGGTGGTGAAATTATGAAATGTGGGTGTTTTTTGTGTTGTGCGGAGTTTTGTTTCTTGTAAGATGGCAATGTGTATGTTGTGTTGTTTGATGAAGTGTGAGAGTTCGTGTTTCTTTGTGTTGATGCCATCTATGTTCAGTTGAAGAATGTTAATGTTATGTGCACGATGTATGTTGGGTGCTGCTGCACGAGGATGGGGTGGGGGTGGGGGTGTGAGGGAGGGGCTGGGGGTTGGGGATGGGTGAGGTGGGGGTGGGGATTGGGGAGCAGGAGATGGGGGTTGGAATGGATTAGGATGGGGTGTGGTGTGTTGAGTTGAGGATGTGGATGGTATGGGAAGGTTAGGTGGGTTAGGGAGGAGAGCTGGATGGGTTTTAGGGGGGGGAGTGGATGATATGGGAAGGTTAGGTGGGTTGGGGAGGAGAGGTGGACGGATTTTAGGTGAGGGATTTGACTGGGAGAGGGAAGGGCATGAGGAACAGGTCCAGGTGTTTGTGTAGTGTTTCTTGGAGGCAAGTGTTGTGCAGGTGAAGTGGGTCCCGTTCCCGCATGAATTGCAGAGAACTGAACCCTTAGTATGGCGACTCGAAGTGATGGGTTTTGAGCAAGTTGGACATATGTATGTGTATGTGGGTCCTGGGTTGCTCTCAATGTCTCCGGTTAGAAGAAGTCTTCGAGAAATGACAGCCGGAGAGTCATTTCTCGGTGTAGGAAAAACTGAGTGATGTGTGTGTGTGGTATGAGAGGTGTGGAAATTCCCGGCGCGACCGAAGCCGCTCCAAGGACCCGTGCCCCCAGGGAGGGGGCAGGGGATGGTTGTGACGGTTTGGCTCCCGAAACTGCTCCCCGCGGCCGGCATCCGGTTTTCCTCCACTGGTCGTTGATTTTGTCTTCGGCCGTGGTGGGTCGGCAGCCATCCGCGGTTGGCAGCCTCTCGAGGTGGCACCACGGCGTAGACGCCGCCACATCAGGACCTGATAAAGTAGTAATACTGAGAGTTGTGGTGAGAATTATGACTATTCCGGTGACTGTGGTGAAAACTGAGGTTAGGTAACCCTTTTGGTTATATGAGGTTTTTGTTTTTTCTTGCCCAACTTCTCCCTCATGTTTAATCCCATTACTTTTGAGATTTTAAGACATTCGCCTCATTAGTTTCCCGATTATAAGACCTTTCGTGTTATTTCCTTGTCAATATTAAAACCTTTTGTGCCATGTAGGTGTTTTTTTTTGTGGCGAGCGATAGCTCGTCGACCGAGACATTTTTCCATCGAAAAGTTTACAAATTTATTATGAAGAGGGATTTATGGGTGGTTTTTAAGCTTGATAGAGGTCGAGGGAACAATCTAAAAAACAAAGAAAATAAACACAACTTATTGTAGCATTTGTAGTAGTAATACTGGTGGTAACTTCAGATGTAAATACGAATAACTAATATATAACACTGATGCCATTAGAACACGATCGAGTGATACAAAACACTAACGGGTGCAGTATATTGAAATAGGTGACAGCAATAACCGTTCTCGCAGTACAATGATGGTACTGGACTCATCCAAACTGTCAGCGGATGTGAGTAACAATGGTAGTCAAAGTTGTGAATGTTGTTAAAAGTGGTTATTGTTGTGGTCAGTTTTTTTGCGTTGTGGTAGTGGATGAAGGTGGCAGTGGTAGGGAAAGTTTAGGGAAGCTGGTCTTGCTACTAGGTCGGTATTGTTAATGTCCCGGGTTGAAATCCTGAGTTGTCAATAGGAAGATACTATTGGGATGAATGTTGTGTTGTACTTACTTTCAGTACATTGACGATAACAAGTGTGCTTATTCCAATACATTAGCATTCCAATACATTACACACATTTCCTTGTGAGTGTGAAGCTCAATAGGTAGCATAAAGAAGAAGAGAGTCATCCGTGATTTCAAAACGAGATGGCAAGACAGTAGTGAAGCAACAGTCAGTCGTCAGAGAATACAACAACTCAATCTGGTATATAATAATGTAAGCACTTTAGTTTGGATAATCTCTAATTCAACATTGTCAACCTAAATACATTTATTTGATGTTCACCAGACACTTTGTTTTTTAAATGAGTGTCTGTTAAGCATTGAATATTAATAAGTATTGGCTTTATTCTGACGTGAACGCCTGATTAAACTAGATATTACCGGTAGAGAAACATGAAAAATAATGATTTATTCCAGATGAAGTTAAAGGTGTAAATTCTTAAAATGTATAAACACAAGATTTAGCTGTTATAACTAAATACTTGCAAACACACTAACATACGAGATGTATGATGTACACTCACAATCCCTAAAAGCAAGACCTTCTGGGGCCAGTTATCCAACCCGAATGTGGTGATAAAATGTTGGTTGCCGCCACAATAGCTGAATCAATGGAAACAGATTCGTTTAGGAATAATGTGGCCGAACGAGAAAGGGTGGTAGCTGTGTGGTAGGAAAGGAAATTTTGGTAGTTGTGGCAAGATGAATAATTTTGGTTGTGGTAGGAAAATGGAAAGTGGTAGGAGAGGACAATATATCAGTTGTGGAAGAAGGATACAGGTAGTGATAGTTGTGGTTGAAGAAGGGATGGAGATATATGGTAGGAGAAAGCAATTATATAGTTTTGGTTGGAAATAATGCTGGTAGAGGAAATTGTTGTAGTTGTGGTAATACAGATGGTGGTGGCTGTGACAGAAAGTAGTTTGGTACAGTTGTGAGTATAATAGGATATATATATTTAAGTATTCCAATGTTTAATGCCAACTTAATCGTGTGGATGTAATAACACATTAGAAAAACTTCATGTTGTGCACGATACTAATTCAAGTATGAGAGTTGCTATAAGTGTTGAGTGTATGTGATATAAAACAACGATTATTTATTTGTGGTTAAGGGATACAGGTCTTGTGGTAGTAGAAGGAAACGTTCGTAATTGAGCTAGAAGCGGAAATCTAGTAGTTGATGTATTATAAAATATTGGTAAGGAAACGTTAGACGTTTGTGTAGGAATGAAAAACACGTTGTAATTTATGAAGGAGACGGAATTTAGGCAGTTGTGGTGAAAGGAATGGTTGTAGTTGTGATAGAAAAATTAAAGAGATAACTCTGGCAGGGCAAAGAATGGTGGTGCTTGTGATTGGATAGTTGTGATAGCACAATGAATAATTTTAGGCTAGTTGAGTTTGGAGGGAGAAGAAAGTACGATGTTATAAGGATTTAGGTATAAGATAAAGTGATATATGTGATAAGTGAACACATGTTGGTAGTGACAGTAGCTTAACACGCTTGTTGATGTAGTAGGAATGGCATTGCTAGTGTACACAGGACAAATTGTAGTTTTGTTGGATATTATATTGGTTATTGTGCACTGTTGACAAATAATATTTTTAAGGGGATATATGTATGTATCTATCTATTTATTATTATTATGTTTATATTTTGTTGTGTTCATTTTGGTATTATGTTGTTCTTAGTTTGCTCTCTAGAGCATAATCAAGCTTAAAAATGTGCCCCCAAGACCCCCCATTGAGATGAATTTGTACATGTTGTTTTGTGTGTGTGTTTTTTAACCCTTATTTAGCGGGCTAGGTTGTCTATTTGACCGTAGCGCCCAGCGGGGGGGTTTTTTTAGTTGTTTATGTGATCATTTTCATGCCTAAATAAGATCCAGAGCGTAAAACAAGTATCTATCCCTGAAAGGGCGTAAACAGAGCTTTCCAATTACACCCGAACCATCCTTGTACGACCACTGGTTCTCTTGCAACGATCGTGCAAGACGAGTGCAAAAACCCTGTAATTAGGTAATTTCCCTACATAATTCCCTGTGTAGCAAGTGTGAGAGGGGAGGGAAGGGTGGGATTCAGTTCAGTAGGTCCACCGCGGTGGTGGGGAGTGGTTATAGAGTTGCTATGCTCATCCCACCGCTCAGCTCTCTCTCTCAGCAACATTACGTGCTGAAAATGCCGCTCGACATAAGTTGTGAACCGCCACTTAGTCCATATTTATTTCACACGACATAAGTTGCGCGCCGCCAATTAAGGGTTAATAAATTAATGTGCCCCTGATGAAAGGAAACCAAATCGACAACTAAATGGCATGAAACTTCTTAAAATCGCCATACTAATGGACGACTGTCTTAACATTTCAAAATAAATTTGATTAAACATGAGGGGGAAGGGCGGCCAGAAATCCCCCCCCCCCCACCCCAAACAAAAACTAAATAAAAACTAAACAAATGTACAGCATATATATATATATATATATATATTGTTATTATTCTGAGGTTATATAAACGTGATACGAAATACATATGGCTGTGGAAGTAGTAAAATAATGTGTTCCTAGTGGGGATGTCTATTATATGACGCAGTTAGTAAGACAACGGGAGCAACATTGTTATATTTTGCTCTATGATAAATGTACCAACTTAGTCTCATCGCATCACTCTCCTCTTATCCACATATCTCTCCTGCATTTATATTTATATTCTTGCTCTCACTCGGATTCTCTCGCTGGCATTTTATGTTTACTTATGTTATGTTAATTTGAATTTGTCTGATTTTCAGATAATTTTGTATGAGTATTCCTGAGTCCTGACATACCACTAATTAGTACAATGAACATATTTATAACCAAAACAATCTCTGATATATATATAATTTTATATATATATAATATAGATATATATAATATATATATATATATATATAATATATTTATATATATATATATACAGTATATACATACATATATATATATATATAGATATATATATATATATATATATATATATATATATATATATTATATAGCATTCCTCTCATGTTTCTCTATATTCCACACAATGTTATAGAGTTAACGTGAACCATATGAGCCACAATAGTATCTTCACCTTGAACACAATGGCCACAATAAAGTTCCTCCCACATTCTAGGTTCCCAGCCGGGCAGTCAGGTTTACTGGCCCCGGTTGGAGTTCATAACGTCCTAATCCTCTGTCCTCATATTTTAATATCCTCTCTGGCCGAATTATTTTCATGGCGTTTTGAGTGTGTTATTTATTTTAATATACAAATTACTGAGTCACTAGGTATCCTGCCATGTGCATACTGTATACTCTATATGTAATGTATATTAATGGCCAGCTTTAACAAATATATTATTATCTTTGTTTTATGGTGGACTCATTCCATTGTGATCACTAGTGTTCTCATTCTCATTTTGTGTTTATGTATCATCTGCTCTACTTTATATATTTGGTCTTGTAAAGTTTGTCCGTGCAACTATCTTGCTTTAGTTAGTTTGTATGTGCAGCAAGCAATTGACATGTTTTTATCACTCACTCCCGAAGTATAATATAATTGTTTATTGCTACACCGCGCGTGGATGGTGCAGCAGAATAACATAAGAACAAACAAATTATCTTTATACTGTCTGATCCAACGTTTTGGGTGACTTTTGTTGAGTTCTCATAATTATTAATTGAGTGTTTAATTATTGTATTTGCAATTTCCAGGCATTCCTTTAGCTTTACCCTTTGACCCTCTGCAAGATAATATAGTTGGTGTAAAGAAAACAAATATCAAACTGAAGTTGTATTTTTCCTATAGACAAATATTTCAGATTTAGAACATAAGAACATAAGAAAATGGGAGTCTGCAGAAAGCCGATTGGCCTAAGCAAGGCAGATCCCTGTCCCACACAACCCCAATTACAAAGCCCAATTATAGGCTCAACACTCTAATACCCTGAGGATCATCTTACCAAACCGGTTAGAGATTAACGCAGGATTACGGGGGTCTGCAGAGCGCTGATTGGCCCAACCCGGCTGATCCCCCTTCACACCCAACCCTTCTCGTCCCTATGCTTATCCAATTTTTTCTTAAAGCTCCCTATCGTTCTTGATCCCACTATATCACTTGGTAGCCTATTCCACCGATCTACAACTCTGTTACCAAACAATATTTGCCTATATCTTTTCTGAAACGAAATTTATCTAATTTGAAACCATTGGTACGAGTTCTTTCGCTATCACTGAGCTTTAGTACATTTGTCATGTCCCCTTGTTAATCCCACTAACCCACTTGAATACCTCTATCATATCCCCTCTAACTCTGCGTCTCTCTAACGAATGTAAACCTAATTTCTTCAACCTTTCTTCATACGGAAAATTTCTAATATTATGGATCATTTTTGTCATTCTACGCTGAATTCTCTCCAATGAATCTATGTCCATTCTGTAATAAGGACACCAAAATTGGACAGCATAATCCATATGGGGTCTCACTAATGACAAGTAAAGTTTTAAGATAACATCAGCAGTTCTGTTACTCACACTCCTAGAGATGAACCCGAGAATCCTGTTTGCCTTATTACGAACGCTTATACACTGTTTTCTAGGCTTCAAATCATTGCTAACAAACACACCTAGATCTTTCTCGCAGTCTGAATTTTCTAATTCTAAATTAGCTAGTTTATATTTAACATTTGTTTGCATCTTCCCTATCTTTAATACCTTGCATTTGTCAATGTTAAACTTCATCTGCCAATTTACTGACCATTCATGTAAGGTATCTAGATCCCTTTGGAGGCACTCTATATCGCTATCTGAATCAATTGATCTCCCCATTTTAGTATCGTCTGCGAATTTACTTATCCTACTAGTTATACCTAAATCTAGGTCATTTATGTATATAAGAAACAACAGGGGACCTAATACCGATCCCTGGGGGACACCACTTTTGACTGCTCCCCACTCTGACTTGGTACCATTTATGCTGACTCTCTGTTTCCTACCAATTAGCCATGACCTAATCCATCCCAACAACGACCCTCCTATTCCATGTGCCTCAACCTTTCTCATCAATCTCTCATGAGGGACTCTGTCGAAAGCTTTACTGAAATCTAAATATATAATATCATATGACTTGTCACTATCTACTGCTTCATATACCTCTGAGAAAAAGCTAAGCAAATTAGTAAGGCACGAACGTCCCTGAGTGAATCCATGCTGCGAAGAATTTATTAAGTTAAATTTTACTAAGTGGCTTCTAATTTTCCTAGCAATAATAGACTCTAGCAACTTTCCTATGATTGATGTGAGACTAATGGGACGGTAATTGGATGCTATCGATTTATCACCTTTTTGAAGATCGGAACTACATTTGCAAGCTTCCAAGCTTCTGGAACTAAACCTGTTTCTAATGACTTGTTAAATATAAATGCTAATGGACTACTTAACTCATCTCTGCATTCTTTTAATACTCTAGCATATACCTCGTCAGGACCAGGCGATTTTTGAGGTTTCAGTCTGTCAATTTCCTTAAGCATATCATTTCTACTTATACTAACTGTACTTAACATATTTTCTATACTATCACTATATACCATATTGACTTCTGGAATCTGTGCCAAATTTTCATTAGTGAAAACGGAAAGAAACTGACTATTTAATGTACTGCACATTTCTAAATCATTTTCTGTTATTTCTCCTATTGAAGTTTTTCTTCCTAAACTGTATGCTAACCCTATTTCAAGTATACCCAAACTCTTGAATATTAACCTCTATAACTCACAAACGTCTATAGTAATCGAGCTATAATGTCTACCTCTTGGGAAAGGTCAGCCAGGGCATGGGTGTGGAAATGTACAGCCCTTTTGATCTAGCCCTTTTTTATCTATAGAGGTTAGGGTTTATAATTTCTGGGCTACCTATGTGAATATAGCTATCGCTCACCATGGTAAAACCAACACCTGAATGGGGTGAAGCATTATACAGTATAATCGCCAAACAAATGAAGCAAAGCACCTTAACACCTTAAGAGCGGGTGGTGGAGTATATTTCACTGTGCCGCCCAGCGTTTTTTTTTTTACCATAAATGGGGTTATTTGCGTGCTCTTTTTCATGCATAAACAAGACCCAGAGCATAATACAAGTATGTATCCCTGAAAGGGCGTAAATTGAGCTTTCCAATGACACCCGAACCATCCTTCTACGATCACTGGTTGTCTTGCAACGATCGTGCAACCTACCGAAGGGCAAAATCGCTCAAATACAGTAATTTCTTTATATAATTACGTATGTAGCGAGGGAGTGAGGGTGGATGTAAGTGGAGTACATCTCAGTCGGTCCACGGCGGCCGTGGCGAGCGGTCATGAGGTAACCCAGGCTCCTCCCGTCGTTCGTCTCTCTCTCAGAGCCAATATTGCGCCAAAATTGCACACAGACTTAAGTCGGGCCCCGCCACATAGTCCAAATTTTTCGATACGGACTTAAGTCGGGCCCCGATAGACAAGGGTTAAAGTCGTGAAACAGTGCAAAAAAGGAGGATGCAAATGGACTACACGAATAGTTGAGTACATAATGTTGCACACACAGAACGGTGGACAAAACACTCTCTATAAGGAAGATCGATACAAATATTGAGGAGAAAAATAGATTAACGAATGTGCGGATAATGTGAATATACTGTACACACTATAAGAAAAGAAGAACAAATTAACTTAATAGTGCATAAAACATGGGCATATAAGTCATAACTAAGCAGAATTAGAAGAGTGAAACTGAGCAAGTAATGCCATGGACATTGCAACACTCAAGCCTTTCTATGTTGAACTTTTACTACTATTCCTACCGGACTGTCTTTCCTGCAATCCTGATTTACCTTTTTATCAACGACTAAAAAGCTATATCGCTGAGAGAGAGAGAGAGAGAGAGAGAGAGAGAGAGAGAGAGAGAGAGAGAGAGAGAGAGAGAGAGAGAGAGAGAGAGAGAGAGAGAGAGAGAGAGAGAGAGAGAGAGATAGACTCTTACCATTTGCTTACTAAGGGACCTTGTAAAGCTGAGTAACATCGTATTATATGCTGTACATAACTTGAAATCCTGCGCCAAATACTAAAAGCTAAATATATACTTACCTTGAGTAACGCAGTTATATATTACTAATCATATAATTCAAATGGCGATACTTTTCAAGGGACTGGGGTTCTCGCAGAGAGGCTCCAGTCCTGACGTTATTCTTGACTTACAGTGTGCTGGCTTAATAATCCAATAGGGTTGATAGCCTCTGAAGTCCTATTTTAACTAACAAAGCGATACTTTACACAAATAATAAGCATAGATTGATCAGCACAAACGATAACCCAAGCTACCCGACTTTACAAATCATGGGAAATATGTCTGAGAGCAAGAATATAGATCCAACTACCACCGATCCCTACGGAACACTTATGAGTCAATGAGCAGAAGTCACACAAACAATGTTTTCGATCATTACTATTAGGCGGCTTTTTACTGTTAACATCTGGGAGCATGTTTTACATTGTTATCGTCAACTATACAGCTGAAGGTGGATATACTGTATAGTTGTGGGAATTAGGCGGCTTTTTACTGTTAACATCTGGGAGCACGTTTTACATTGTTATCGTCAACTATACAGCTGAAGGTGGATATACTGTATAGTTGTGGGAATTTTTCATAGTACTAATTCAAAAGCTGTCAGTTTAGAATTGCTTCAGATTATTGCCGGAAGAAGTGATTGTATGACTCCGCCTTTATTCCTCCGGTGTAACCTTTAAGCCTTTCTCGATATCCGAAAATAACAATAGGGTAGGCCTAAAGAAAATGTGAGGTCCTGTAAATAAATATAATTTTCCTACAGACTTTACATTTCGGTTATATATAATATATTATTAATATAACTCAAAATGAGAAATATCAGCAGCCCATTTGTTATATAGCCACTGGTCTGATATATTATATATCCTGAGGCCTGTGTTCAAAGTTTATGCAAGGAGGAGGATAATCAAATATGGTCCAGTGCGTATCTTGTACATTGAGGCATATAAGAGGATGGGCAAAGCGGTATCTTATGGTGTAGAAAAGGAGGTATACTGTATGGGAGAGAGGTACGTGTGTGTCTTTATAAAGGAGGTATACTGTAGGGAGAGAGGTACGTGTGTGTCTTTATAAAGGAGGTATACTGTATGGGAGAGAGGTACGTGTGTGTCTTTATAAAGGAGGTATACTGTATGGGAGAGAGGTACGTGTGTGTCTTTATAAAGGAGGTATACTGTATGGGAGAGAGGTACGTGTGTGTCTTTATAAAGGAGGTATACTGTATGGGAGAGAGGTACGTGTGTGTCTTTATAAAGGAGGTATACTGTATGGGAGAGAGGTACGTGTGTGTCTTTATAAAGGAGGTATACTGTATGGGAGAGAGGTACGTGTGTGTCTTATAAAGGAGGTATACTGTATGGGAGAGAGGTACGTGTGTGTCTTTATAAAGGAGGTATACTGTATGGGAGAGAAGTACGTGTGTGTCTTTATAAAGGAGGTATACTGTATGGGAGAAAGGTACGTGTGTGTCTTTATAAAGGAGGTATACTGTATGGGAGAGAAGTACGTGTGTGTCTTTATAAAGGAGGTATACTGTATGGGAGAGAGGTACGTGTGTGTCTTTAGAATGGAGGGAGGAAATATGGAGTCAGGGATGGGTACGATATGAAAAGAGAAGTAGGCCCTATATTGTACGAAGTTCCGGAGCGGAAGGCGTGATCGTAGAGAGTGGCCTATTCTGTGTGTATGTATGTATGGGTGAGAGAGAGAGAGAGAGAGCAAATCAGTGTTTTTTAATAACAAATCATCCTTAAATCAAGAAAAATATATTATTACATATTAATGATTTATCAAATACCCACCTCAAAATGTTTGAACCAATTTCTAGCAGATAAGCCGATCCTGCATAAAACAGGCTGTTGTCGAAAATTAAAAAATTTGCAAATATTTATTACAGTAGCTCACATTAAGTACAGTATCTTTAACCCTATTTGGTCCTAGGAGGGCTTTTAAGACCTCCATTGATATGCCCCATTTGTTTGGAAATTTAAATACGGTTCACCCCATTTATAGGCGATAGTAAGACGATTCACTCCATCCATGGATTGATTGTTTTGCTGGGCGAGCGAGGCCGAGCCTGCATTTTAGAAAAAATCAGCCTTCGGCTAGGATGTTTTTTGTTCATGCCTAGATCTCTCACCGGGTTATTGTCCAGTTACTCTGACTGTCTTTTAACATTCCTTTGTCCTTATGATTATTACCTAAATATTGTATATTACATAACCGTGTAGTTCAATAATAATATGCATGGTACCTGTATTGCGTATACTGTAATATTGCGTATAAACTATTGAATACCGTGGTTGTATGTCGTGACGGTGATCGTGTGTGGGTGTCTGTGTGTGGGGGGGGGGGGGGGCAGGCGGATGCCTACAAATATAGCAACTACGCATGGGTAGTATAGGGCTAAATGTTTTGTATGATAGCATTAAAATGAAAAAGAGGCAAAGACACACTAAACACAAATATATTAGTTAGCCACATACATTCTAGGACCAAGTATCGTGGTGGACTGCGAGTCTGTCTCCCAATCACGGGGCTCAGGGTCGATTCATCATCCCAATAGTACTTTTTCATGTAAGGAACTTAACTTGTACAGCTATTTTTGTTATTTTATCTGTATAATACTCATTTACTTGATTGTTATTATTTATACGAATGTTTCATAACTATTTAGATTCCCTAAATATTGCACCCTGTTCGATTATGTGTAGATTAGGCATACAAATCTCAATTTACCGTCTGATTCCCCTTTCATATATTTAACCTGAATATCAAGCTAAACTCCTATAATACGTTAATCCTTGCAGAACGATGACGTAAATTCATCATAGTCTGGTTACCATTAGACGATTTTCTTCACCATATAATCTACCTTTCGGACTCAAAGAGGTAAATACAATCTCTTGAACTGTACAGCATTGTGTAATCTAGCCAGAATATTAGGTAAAAGGGTGTCATGGTGTTGAAGGGGTTAAATATGTATTACTATTATTTGCTTATCGAACCGTGCGAGGCGTCAGTCCATTGAAAGGGTTAAGCATCTTACTGTACTTAATTACACAATTATATTAATCTGTTTTTAATGACCGAGGACAGAATATATATAGGCCAATTAAGCAGGTCTTAAAATTGACAGCGAAATTGGGCGAAAGGTGTTAACATAATCAAATTAATGGGCCGAACACCTTATAATCTCAAAATAAATTGGGCTAAACATGAGGAAGAAGGGGGACCAGAAAGACGACCCATCTAACTTAATGGTAAACAGTATTACTACACCATACTATCTTAGGCATACTTCCTCCATGGATTAGGTTACATTTGTAACTTACAACACCCAATAAACGAATTTTCGTTCAGTTTGCTTAAGTTTGTTATTCTTACTACATTTACTAAGAAAATAAACCCATATTTGGAAGCATACAACTGTACAAGAGATATAACCAGTCCATGCATTAGATCTCTCAATATCATAATAATAATAATAATAATCTTCTGGTTACTTATATAGTGCCCGTATCTCCTCCTTCGAGGATTCACAAGCGCTTGGCCTTCTTTAGTCTACCAGAGATCATTACCCATCCCCCTTGCTTATGGGGAGATGGTAACCGCCGGCTATGTCCCAGATTTGTTTTCCAATCTGAGCGGGGATTAAACGCGAGACCCTCAAGATGGGAATCAGGCACGCTATCAACTGAGCCAGCCGGACGGTTACAGTAATAACATTATAGTAATACATAATTTACTTTTTTTATGAGTCGAGCTTTATGTTTGTGTTATCATTAGGTGAATATATTCAGTTTAGCTATAATATAGGGGAATCAGACGGTAAATTGAGATTTGTACTCTTCTGACTTCAAAGGTTCTCCCTAATCTACACAAAATCACAGTGTGCAGTTCCTTGAGAATCTTAAGTTGGAAAACCGTATCATAACAATTTAAAAATGGTAAATCATTCATTAACTAGATGTTGTTCAGGTCAAGAAGTAAAAAGGGTTAAATGAGATATTTCGAAGCCTGTTAATTGTTGGATGCCCATTTCAAACTTATTACAATCGTCTAATTGTCGCCAGAATATTATCAAAAGGACGTCACTGGTACTGAATGGGTTAAGGGGAGGTTTTTAGTTTGTTCCCTAGACTTCCATCAAGCTTAAAATTACACCCCCTAGACCACCTTTCAAGAATAATTTGTAAATTTTTCGGTAGCAAAATGTCCTGTGGTTCCTGTTATATTACAGGTTCACTATCGCTCGCCACAGTCGGCACCTAAATGGCACGAAAGGTCTTAAAATGGCCAGAAATGGGTCGAAAGTTCTGAAAATCGCAAAACTAATTTGTCAAACGTCATAAAATCTTCAAACTAGTGGGGCTAACATGAGGGGGAAAGGGGTCCAGAAAAGAAAAAAACTCAAGTGGAAATCTGCCCTTAAGGGAAGGCTGGATGTACAGTCGCGCTAATAAGTGATGTTGCGGCACCATACATATTTCGATCAATAATTGGTATCAGCACTATTTAATAATTAATTCGTCGTTTCGAGTGAGATATACAAACCTATTCCTATCATTACACACCATGTTCAACATCTGACAGACATTATTACAGCACAGAGCAATCCAAACGTAATGACAGCTGGTACATGACTTATTAGCGCGACGGTACGGAGCTACCAACAAACCAGAACATGGTTACTATTGGGTGAGAAGTATACTGACCAGGATTCGAACCCACTCACTCCAGATATATTTGGGAGAATCGCCCACCGTAACCACTCGGCCATGAGCGGATATATATATCTGGAGTGAGTGGGTTCGAATCCTGGTCTGGATACCTTTCACCCAACCTGTCGTACATTATCATGGATACTATTATAGTGCCTTAAGTTACAGGCGCTCTTACCAACAAACCACCAGAGCATGGTTACTATTATGGTGCCTTAAGTTACAGCGCTCCTCCCAACAAACCAACAGAACATGGTTACTATTATGGTGCCTTAAGTTACGGCGCTCCTACCAACAAACCAACAGAACATGGATACTATTATGGTGCCTTAAGTTACGGCGCTCCTACCAACAAACCACCAGAACATGGTTACTATTATGGTGCCTTAAGTTATGGCGCTCCTACCAACAAACCACCAGAACATGGATACTATTATGGTGCCTTAAGTTACGGCGCTCCTACCAACAAACCACCAGAACATGGTTACTATTATGGTGCCTTAAGTTACGGCGCTCCTACCAACAAACCAACAGAACATGGATATTATTATGGTGCCTTAAGTTACGGCGCTCCTACCAACAAACCACCAGAACATGGGTACTATTATGGTGCCTTAAGTTACGGTGCTCCTACCAACAAACCAACAGAACATGGATACTATTATGGTGCCTTAAGATACGGTGCTCCTACCAACAAACCACCAGAACATGGATACTATTATGGTGCCTTAAGTTACGGTGCTCCTACCAACAAACCACCAGAACATGGATACTATTGTGGTGCCTTAAGTTACGGCGCTCCTACCAACAAACCACCAGAGCATGGATACTATTATGGTGCCTTAAGTTACGGTGCTCCTACCAACAACCCACCAGAACATGGATACTATTATGGTGCCTTAAGTTACGGTGCTCCTACCAACAAACCACCAGAACATGGTTACTATTATGGTGCCTTAAGTTACGGCGCTCCTACCAACAAACCAACAGAACATGGATACTATTATGGTGCCTTAAGTTACGGTGCTCCTACCAACAAACCACCAGAACATTGATACTATTATGGTGCCTTAAGTTATGGTGCTCCTACCAACAAACCACCAGAAGATGGATAGTATTATGGTGCCTTAAGTTACGGTGCTCCTACCAACAAACCACCAGAACATGGATACTATTATGGTGCCTTAAGTTACGGTGCTCCTACCAACAAACCACCAGAACATGGTTACTATTATGGTGCCTTAGGTTATGGTGCTCCTACCAACAAACCACCAGAACATGGATACTATTATGGTGCCTTAAGTTACGGTGCTCCTACCAACAAACCACCAGAACATGGATACTATTATGGTGCCTTAAGTTACGGTGCTCCTACCAACAAACCACCAGAACATGGATACTATTATGGTGCCTTAAGTTACGGCGCTCCTACCAACAAACCACCAGAACATGGATACTATTATGGTGCCTTAAGTTACGGTGCTCCTACCAACAAACCACCAGAACATGGATACTATTATGGTGCCTTAAGTTACGGCGCTCCTACCAACAAACCACCAGAACATGGATACTATTATGGTGCCTTAAGTTATGGCGCTCCTACCAACAAACCACCAGAACATGGATACTATTGTGGTGCCTTAAGTTACGGCGCTCCTACCAACAAACCACCAGAATATGGTTACTATTATGGTGCCTTAACCCTTAAAAAGCGGCTCACCACATAAGTCGTTTTTAATAAAGCTGGACTATGTGGCGGCGCTCGACATAGGTCGAGTGGCAATTTAAGCACGTAATGTTGCTGAGAGAGAGACAAGTGGTGGCAGGAGACTAGCGAGCGTATGACTGCTCCAGACCACCGCGGCGAACCTACTGACATGAATCTCAGCTCCCTCCTCCCTCTCTCACTCGCTACATACTGAATTATATGGGGAAAGTACCGAATTACATGCTTTTTGCATTCGCGTTGCACGGTTATTGCAAGAAAACTATCCATCATACAAGGATCGTTATGGTGTCATTCGAAAGCTCTGTTTATTTCAGGGATAGATACTTGTTTTACGTTCTGGGTCTTATTTAGGCATGAAAATGATCACGTAAACAGCCCTATTTTGGCTAAAAACATCCCGCTGGGCGGTACATATAAATATACCGCATAGGCCGCTAAAGAAGGGTTAAGTTACGGCGCTCCTACCAACAAACCACCAGAACATGGATACTATTATGGTGCCTTAAGTTACGGTGCTCCTACCAACAAACCACCAGAACATGGATACTATTATGGTGCCTTAACCCTTAATTAGCGGCGAACAACATAAGTCGAGTTAAAAAAAGCTGGACTATGTGGCGGCGCTCGACATAGGTCGAGTGGCAATTTCAGCACGTAATGTGGCTGAGAGAGAGAGACAAGTGGTGGCAGGAGACTAGCGAGCGTATGACTGCTCCAGACCACCGCGGCGAACCTACTGACACAAATCTCAGCTCCCTCCTCCCTCTCTCACTCGCTACATACTCAATTATGTACCGAAAGTACCGAATTACCTGCTTTTTGCACTCGCGTTGCACGGTTATTGCAAGAAAACTATCCATCATACAAGGATCGTTATGGTGTCATTCGAAAGCTCTGTTTATGCCCTTTCAGGGATAGGTACTTGTTTTACGTTCTGGGTCTTATTTAGGCATGAAAATGTTCACGTAAACAGCCCTATTTTGGCTAAAAACACCCCGCTGTGCGGTACATATAAATAAACCGCATAGGCCGCTCGTAAGGTGTTAAGTTACGGTGCTCCTACCAACAAACCACCAGAACATGGATACTATATGGTGCCTTAAGTTACGGTGTTCCTACCAACAAACCACCAGAACATGGATACTATTATGGTGCCTTAAGTTACGGTGCTCCAACCAACAAACCACCAGAACATGGTTACTATTATGGTGCCTTAGGTAACGGTGCTCCTACCAACAAACCACCAGAACATGGATACTATTATGGTGCCTTAAGTTACGGCGCTCCTAACAACAAACCACCATAACATGGATACTATTATGGTGCCTAAAGTTACGGTGCTCCTACCAACAAACCACTAGAACATGGATACTATTATGGTGCCTTAAGTTACGGTGCTCTTACCAACAAACCACCAGAACATGGATACTATTATGGTGCCTTAAGTTACGGTGCTCCTACCAACAAACAACCAGAACATGGATACTATTATGGTGCCTTAAGTTACGGTGCTCCTACCAACAAACCAACAGAACATGGATACTATTATGGTGCCTTAAGTTACGGCGCTCCTACCAACAAACCACCAGAACATGGATACTATTATGGTGCCTTAAGTTACGGTGCTCCTACCAACAAACCACCAGAACATGGATACTATTATGGTGCCTTAAGTTACGGTGCTCCTACCAACAAACCACCAGAGCATGGATACTATTATGGTGCCTTAACCCGGGAACTGCGGGAAGACTCTTAAGAGTTCTCCCGGCGGACTGCGGGAAGACTCTTAACCCTCTCCGACATATGACGCAATTTTGAGCCTATTAGGGATACTTTAAAGCCTTTATTACCATCAGGGTTTTTTAGAAACCTTTATTTTAGTTACTTCAACCTCTGCAGTTGTCTTTGAGTTAGATGTGGGCAGAAAACTAATTTTGGAGAGGTAATTATAAGAGTGAGAGAACTCTATTTCTTATTGCTAATCTGGCAACCTCTGCGTCATATATGTCTGAAGGGGTTAAGAGTCAGGGAAAAAAAAATTCAATTTAAAACACAGATTTTATTATTTTTTTTATTTTTTGCCCCTGGGCCATGCAAAATATCACTCCTCTACCTCCCCTCCTTCCCCACTTTCCTCCCCTCCTTCAGTTATCACCTATTTTCCCTGTTATTCCCTTATTCTGTGGTATATTTTCGTGCTAACATTAGCGAGTTGCAAGCAGGGCATTGTCATCACTGTTAGCAAGCGAGTGCAAGAGAGAGAGAGAGTATCGATCGACAGTGTCTCTCCAGACTTGGGGAAAAGTGGCGGGAAAGGAGGTTGCCTCAGCCATACATTATGTAACTGCCGGCCTGTATCGCCGATTTTGAACATCCAAACGCTGTCTCCACTTGTTTTACTGTTGTAACAGGTTATTACCTTTATAATCAACCTATAATAGGCACATATGGAGAAGTATTAATGCTATTTATGGTAAAATAAATATGTTAGTGATGGAAACAGCTCAAATACATGCGCACAGGCAGAGGTGTCTCATACCCCCCATGCGCACTTCAGAGGTTAAGTTACTGTGCTCCTACCAACAAACCACCAGAACATGGATACTATTATGGTGCCTTAAGTTATGGTGCTCCTACCAACAAACCACCAGAACATGGATACTATTATGGTGCCTCAAGTTACGGTGCTCCTACCAACAAATCACCAGAACATGGATACTATTATGGTGCCTTAAGTTACGGTGCTCCTACCAACAAACCACCAGAGCATGGATACTATTATGGTGCCTTAAGTTACGGTGCTCCTACCAACAAACCACCAGAACATGGATACTATTATGGTGCCTTAAGTTACGGTGCTCCTACCAACAAACCACCAGAACATGGTTACTATTATGGTGCCTTAAGTTACGGTGCTCCTATCAACAAACCACCAGAAACAGCTGATGCTTCTAGATTTTTTTTTCAAGTGTACGGGCGCCGATCTGACGTTGAATCTTAAAGAAAAAAATCCGAAAACTCTTCAGGAGGCAGCTGAGATGGCTGACCTGAGAATATCACTGATTCGTGGGTGCGGGTATGCACAACGGAACGATGCAGGTAACAAGGGGCGCAACACTCCACCCCCCCGAGTCAGTGATATACCATATAACCATAACAATAAGAGCAATGATATTAAGTCTGACCATAAACCTAATACCGTCCCGTTTAAGAAGGGTCAGGGCCCTTCCCCACCTCAAGGGAAGCCCAAGGGGGAGTTAGAGTGTTTTCATTGTCATGAGAAGGGGCATTTTGCAAGAGCCTGTCCAAGCAAGCTACCTAATGCAGTTGTGTCTTTGGCTCGCAACATTGGGGTGTCCCCGAAGTCGTCTGAGTTTGCCTGGGGTATAACATCAGAGGCTGGGACACAGCCAGTGGAGAAGAATCCGGAAGGCTCGAACCCTGTCCGCGATGTCTTTTGTGACCATCGAGGGTGTGGCTGCGTGAAGTGGGCTGGTAAGAAGCATGGAGTTGAGCTGTTGCGAGACACGGGTGCCTCTCAGACTTTGATGAAGAACTTTACTGGTAGACCAATAAACGTGGCATGGGTGGTTGTGCTGCAAGGTATCAATGCTATCAGGTCATACCTGTTGGTCAGGATGGAACTGGAGGTAGATGGTGTGACATGAGAGTTGGATGTTGGAATTGTGGAGAACTTGCCAGTTGGGGGCGTCGACCTCCTTCTCGGCAACGACTTTGCGGTACCTACTTCTGAGGTTTCACCCTTAGTCGTTGCCGAGAAGCCGGCCGACGTGAGTAGGGAGGAACAGGAGTGGGTAGAGAAGTGTCAAGTACAACCTATGGCGTGCGTTGTTACAAGATCTCTTGCATCCAAAGTGTCACAGCCTATTCCTCAGTCTTCTGATCAATGGAGGAACGGTTGGAAGAAGACGGCTAATGTTGGTAAAAGTTTGGAGAGTTTAGTACCAGCAGCTCTTTTTGGCGACTCAGTATTGGCACCATTGTTGGAGGCTGGAGAAGCCCCAGGACCTGTCACAGCTAGTGAGGAGGTAGGGCAGGAAGAGACTCCGAGGCAGCAACGTTACACACAGAGAGAAAAAACGGTTGCTCAGTTTGATATTGGGGGAGGAAATGGGTTGCTTCGGAAGCATTTAGACAGGTTGGCTCCCTCGGATATTAGTAAACTGCAGTTGGAGGATCCGGAAGTTCAGAAGTGTGGTAACGGTGCTGTTGAGCTCAAACACGAGGACGGGGAAACATGTCATGTGAACCTGTTGGAGGAGTTTGTGAGGCAACCACCTGAGCAGCCTACTGTCCCTGTGTTGGTCTGCAGTGGCCAAGGTGGAGAAGGAGTACAAAGGAAAGGAAATCAAGCAACAACAGATCTAGTGACCCTTCTAGGCTGCTTGTCCTCCAAAACACTGAGGATCAAGTGTCCAAACAGTGGTTTAGAGTGGGTAAGGGAACATTGGAAAGGGAACTACTGCCCTGCCACTAACGTGGCAGGACTAGGAAGTTAGTAGGGGACATATGGGTTAGTAACTGAGGGGAGGATAAAATAAAGTTATTCATTTACAAACGCAGTCAGTCGCGGGTTTGATGCGAGATATTTGAGTTTAGCACTGTGTTGCGAGTGAGGGCTTTTGGCTCTGCCACCCAACACTGTGCTAACTCGTTTTGCTTTGACTTGAATAGGGTCGCCCGGAGAGAACCAGATACTAGCGATCTGGATCTCTCAAGAGAGCACCCCGTCATTTAACGTAATTTGGCCGCACAGTCTTAAGGACCTCACTAGGCTACGAGCCGCTTGCTCAGCCATTGTTTCCTAGCCTACGACATCCCAGCTAGACTTTATTCGTCTAGCAGACACCCGATTAGGATTATAAACTCTTATGTTATGTATGCAGCATTTTTATTCATGTTGATTGTAAGCCTTGGTTGTAGTCGAGTTGCACAACCCGAGCAGGCTTTTGCGTTGCCTGAGGAAGTACTTCTTTTGTTGTTGGAGATAATACTATTGCGCATTTATCATTATTCCCGTGCCAGTTAACACTGTATGTCCATACACTTGTCATATCTAGTTCCTGCTTTATATAACAGTTCAAAATCCGATTCGATCATCTTAAGCAGCTTCAGACTTTCTTCAGAAGATTCCTGTTCGATGCTTTAGGACTTTCATTCACTTTCTTTAATATAGGAGTGACAGTTTATTATTGTTTAGAGTAACTTTAATTATACCTTCTTCTTGTTTACATTAAATCATTCCAGTGATTTAATTAAGCTCTCTATCTTTTTCCTTGTATACATTATTACCGTAATTGTATGTTGTTGTGATCAGGCTGTATCAGAGATCATCAGCCTGTAGTAGTAGTGCATTTATACCGAGTTATAGGATACCCCGTTATCGCAGATTTAACTCTAGAGGGTATAGGTGTTTTTGTGGCCGGCATTATAAGTTCGAGGGTTGGATCTAGTGTTACCGTTGTGGCTGTGTGCCTTTCTAGTCCAATGATTAAGAGCCCTTGTTTTATACGAGTCCCGGTCGTAACACGATGACGCCCTTTTCATTATATTAACCCCTTCCGTACCGGTGACGCCCTTTTCATTATATTAACCCCTTCAGTACCGGTGATGACCATTTCATTATATTAACCGCTTCCGTACCGGTGACGCCCTTTTCATTATATTAACCCCTTCCGTACCGGCACCGCCTTTACAATAATTGTCTGGTAATTGTTAGACGGTTTTATTCAGCTTAGGAAGGACACTTACACATAAAAATGCGGCATACTATCTCAACTCATCCTTTTCGCTACCATATATCCTTCCTGACCTTCATAAAATCGTCTAAATGTAGCTCAAATCCAATAAAAAACGACATTGTCGGTACTAGAGGGGTTAAGGCAACTATTGGACGATTTTTATTCAGCTTAGGAAGGACATCTAACATTGAAAAAGTTGTAGACTATTTACATGACTCATTGTAGCTACCATAGATCCTTCCTAATCTGCATTAACTCGCCTATGTGTAGATGAATTATAAATTAAAGGACTTCGCCGGTACTGTAAGGGTTAACTGTATAGCGATGCGGGAAATGTATAGTATTTACCACCACAAATGATGGGGGTTGTTTGGGAATCCAGGCCTAGATCTCTCACAGGGTTATTGTCCAGTTACTCTGCTGTTTATGTTGATTGTCTTTCAACATAACTCTGCCCTTATGACTATTATTAAATGTTATAAGTTACATAACCCAGTAATTCAGGATCATACAGTAATGTAATGTCGGCCAATAATGAGATGTGTGTGTCCTGTGTAAATATTGCGTATACACGATTGAATACCGTGGCTATGTGTCGTGATGGTGATTGGCGGGGGGGGGGGGGGGGGGGTATTTTCAGGCAGATGCATACACATATAGCAACTACGCATAGATAGGGCTACATTTTCTGTATGATAGCATAAATATGAAACAGAGACAAACACACACTAAGTACACATGTATTAGCTACCCACATACATTCTAGGACCAAGTATCGTGGTGGACTGCGAGTCTGTCTCCCAATCACGGGGCTCAGGGTCGATGTCTGTTACCATCGTCCTTTAACATGTAGGGAACTGAACGTGTAAGCCTATTTCTTTATCTGAATAATATTTAGTTAACTGATTGTTATTATTTATAAACTGTGATCTCCATACAAAGGTTTCAGAATTATTAAGATTCCCTAGCAACTGAACACTGTGCGACTTGGTCTAGATTAGGAGTACGAATCTCAATTTACCGTCTGATTCCCCTTTAATATTTATAACCTGAATATCAAGCTAGACCCATAGAAAACGTTAACCCTTTTAGCACGATGACGTAAATTCATCATATTCTGGTTACCATTAATCGATTTTCTTCACCTTATAATCTACCTCTTGGACTCAAAGGATGTTAATACGACATCAATTACCCCTCTAGATAAATGGGTCTTTCTTGAACTGTCCAGCATTGTGTAATATAGCCAGAATATTAGTGAAAAGGTTGTCATGGTGCTGAAGGGGTTATACGTGTATTACTATTATTTTGTTCTTCTATATTCCAACTACTCCCTCTCGGGAATAGAATGAGAGTCTGTACAGTACATTCAACCGTACATTGAACGGCGAAGCCCGTGATGTCTTGTTCTAGTCTAGGGAGTGAGACATGTGAAGCACTTTGGGATACAACCAGCCCCAGATATCTTGCCTTCGCAAGATGCACGGTTGCCCACCCATGGCTCGAAGCAGCCAGATCTCTGAAGATGCTACGCTCCAGTGCTTCACTGTCTCATCACCTAGACTCGGACCTTCTCCCTCAGAATGCCACCTATTGAGCAATGAAATCACTAGGCATTGCCCCCCTGTAACATATTTTGAATATGGGAATATTCATACAATGCTATTTAAATAGCTAATTAATTACATATATAAAGCAATATCCGGCATAATACAATGTACAAACAATGTTATTTGTTTAATTTATTTTGTAATTCCATCATTAACAGTATTATCAGAAAAACATATGAACAATGAGAGCAATACCAGATGTAGGCACGTAGCCTATAGAAAAGCATTAGAGAAAACTATCCTTTATTAGAAGTAGCACAGGAAGAACAAATCATAACAAACTGTGGAAAATGTATGAACCAACATAATAATTCCGATAGTGCCCATGACCCAGCAGTATACAGTATAGGGACGTGGGATAAGGGATCATGTGCCTTATAATATGAGGAGGTAACCTATGGTAACCTGGATACCGTAAAGTACTTCCTGTGTATCAGGTTGGGTAACTCACCCGTCACAGGTTCCAATGAACAAAACAATGGAGGTAAGCCTCACATCAAAGAACAACTTAGTATACTGTATGGTCGATAAATGCAGATTCCCATAAACATTGATTGTGTCCCGCAACACTTACTATGTCATTCATTATGACAACATATCTTCATTACTTTGCACTATTACTGGGGTTTATACAGACGCTGGTTTATAGGAGCCAACAAAATTCGTATTGAGAATGAGCCAGGCAAGATTTACCAAGAAAAAGGATGACAGAGCAAATGTGACCAAGCATTATGGAAGGAAATGCTGTTTGTCACTCCGGCCCTGAACACCACGGCTTTCCATATTGGGAGTCTTGGGGAACTTCGGTTTATCCAATTAACAGTATAATGCCATCTTGATTACTATTCCGATGATACTAATATTCTGTAGCATTATTGTATATTAGCAATACAAATCAATATATCAGCTGCTAGGCTCATGAAAAAAAAAAATAGATGAAAGGAAAGTTGGGCTGGTTTGGAGAAATAGACTAACCACCAAAATGATAATACTGTATTGCCATTTGTCGACTTACTGTTCTATAAATAATGCATCATACACGATACCGGGATTTGTGCTTAACATTGCAAATCTCACTGACTCCCATATATTTTTTAATGATGTAAATATTCCCACTTCCCCTAGTATTGACATTCTCGGTGTAACATTAACTACTAACTTGAGCTGGACACATTATGTTAGAAGCATTGCTAAGAATGCCTCTAAAAAACTGGGACTCCTGTACAGAGTTCGAGAATTCTTCACTGACGAGCAGTTGGCCGTAATATATAAAAGTCATGTGCGCTCTCAGATGGATTACTGTTCACCTCTGTGGGGTGGAAGTGGAGTGGTTGCATTGAGGCAGTTGGACAAAATTCAAAATAAAGCTATTAGATTAATCAATAACCCTGCAATCACACAGGACCTTCCTACATTAGCCATACGAAGAAACGTTGCATCCCTTGCATTATTCTATAGATATTTTCACAGCAATTGTTCCGAGGAACTTGCTTCAATTGTGCCGCCTCTCCACATCTTTCCCCGTAGAACTAGGGCAGCTGAGAGCGCCCATGAATTTACACTTTCTCCTCCACAATACAGAACTTCTGCTTATCAGAATTCATTTATCCCCAGAGCTACTACTCTTTGGAATTCACTTCCCTCGAATTGCTTTCCACAAACTTACAATCAACAAATGTTTAAATCCAGTTGTTACAAACATTTTATGAATGGAGGATGCCTTTAGGCACATGGACCTTTTTGTTTTATCTGTGTTTTTCCTTCCTCCGTTCATTGTCTCTTAAAAAAAAAAAAAAAAAAAAAAAAAAAAAATTACTAATTCATTACCATAGTCATCAAATTTGTTAATGAATAAATGCTATTTCATCACATTTGTTCTTATTATATATTAATGTGTATTACTTCGTCAATAACATTGCTCATAACTGTTCCTTGACACGTCAAATGTATTTATAATTCACATTGCTTATTACTATTAGTTTAGGTCGTACATGTTTCGAGTTCATGTATTTTCTTTACAAATCACACGCATTACTTTTCGGTGAACTATTGATTATGACTAGGCTGCATGGTTTTCAGGACTTTCCAAATTATTGATATCCTTTCACCAATACATGAACCCCAGGTGTGCTTTCAGCATATTTAGCAGAATACCAATCAAGCATAAACTGACACGTTTCACTCGCTATGTACTGTATACTGGAGTAATGCCTGCCAAATGATCCATAGCATGTGTAATTGAAGACCGGTATTTGGAAAACCAAAAGCTGTGTAATAGTAAAATCAAACATCAATAGCAGTTCTGTTATCTATTATAGTATTGTTCGACTGTATACTCGGGTATCATAGTCTCTAGCCCACTCATAATAATTTGTGGGTCCCTTTGTTTATCTTAATGCAATTATAAGTATATGGATTGTTATTGGATAAAACTTATTTTTGTGTTTAATAAATAGTATAATAGTTGTGTATATAGTCCAGGAGCCAAGGGGTGTTTGAATGCATGAAAGGGCCAGAAAATCACCTGCTTGATTTAGTTAGAGGGTCCACTGGGACACCTTTTTAGCGAGGGTAGACATCCCGAAAACCGGCAGTTATCGTGTTATTCGGGATTTTCGCTGAATTTAATGAAATCAAAATAACTCCTCTTTTCGAGGTGATGGGCTGGTCTATCAGAATGAGAGTTGAGCGTTCTCTGCCATACCCATAGCTTACTCTGACTGTTCCTTTTACTTATATATTTTCTAGATCTCAAGTGACGGCGTCTTTTCCGTGGATTGACCTCCCTACTGCCAACCCTGGCAGATTGGGAGCCAAAGCGTCACATTTTTCCTTTGCCCCTCAACTTTCCCTTTATAATTGCTGAGGGGCACAGGGCCTTGGGTGGGGCTTTTGTTTCCCGGGCGTTTCCGCACCCTCCTCAGCTCCCCGCCTTTGAGTGGCTTCGGTCACCTGGGCATTATTAGTGGTAAGCTGGGAGGGTTCTGTGGGGGCGCTTGATTATGGCCTTGGCCTTGCTCGGGACCTTGGGGCTGCTCGGCCAGACAGCCTGAGGAACAGCAACAACAACAACTCCTTTTTTTACGTGTGACGGTTACATAAATTGCAATAACTCGGCAATGAAATGGTCTACAGAGCTCTTTCACCACTCAAAATAAAGCTTAAAGAATTATCAATTCAATGGATAAAACACAATAAGATTGGTCAATACCCAAGGTCACAAGAGGTCAAAGTATGACCTTTTCTGATGAGGAACTAAAATTTATGACTTTTCAAATTTAAATATTTGTGAAAAATAGGTAAATGGATTGAACGTTTAATGCTTTTATATTCTGGTTAGGTACACCATAGACAAGTTTTTAAAATTAGTTGGAAAAGTTGATTACGTATTTTAACCCCTTGGCGTCCAGTACAATAATATGAAGTTTGCGAATGATATACCAATAATAGCTATGTATTGGTTATATAATTATGGTACTACTGAGTCAGCTAAAGTTCTATCAAAACACTCTGTATCACAGTATCACACATTGCATATATCTTCAAAGCAGATTTCAATTATCTTTTGTCACATTAATGAATGACCTACTTTTGGGGAGAGGGGTGAGCCGGGGATACAGTTGGAAATGTATTCTGTGATGTGTCACATTAATGGCCTAGGTTTTGACATCCTTTCACCTGACATTTGCAGTAAGGGCAGCATTTCATATCTAGTTGTCTGCAGACACAGCGTTTAGTAGAGCAGGAGGTACATTTACAGGGCATTGCAAAGTCATCCGGTAGCAAGACTTGAAGATGGTCCGGTTGAAGAATGCCATCTTCTTCAATGAAACCAAAGTCTCTGGGATCCAGTTGAGGATTGCTTAGGCAGTGTAGCTGTAGATATGTCCCCAAGAATGCCCTGAGGATATGACATTTGACTGATCGGCTGGTGGGAGGCAGTTCCAAAATTGTCTTTTTGCTGTGGTGGTAGAGGTAGTACCGTAATTCATCCATTGTTCTGCATGAGGTTCCTAATTTGTACACATTCACAAGGAACTCTTCCACCAAGATGAAGTTAATACAGTTCAATTCCTTTCCAAAATCAATCAGATAATGCACCGGATCTGCCTTCAGTGCAGCAGCCTTTGTACCAAATTTACTTGTGGAATCACAACCAGTGAGATGGTGCAGGGCAACTAAGATTTTGCAAGTATCTGATCCCAACTTATCGCCTAGAACATGAAGGGGTATGTATCTTGTGGTATTACCAACACCAGCACGAATCCACATCTCTCGTAGGCCATGTGCCTTCAGAAGCGACCAGTAGTGTAGGGCCAAGAATACTACATCAGTATCATTTGATATAATAACCACTCTCTTAGTCCCATTCTCAACTGCATGACGAGCATGTGGGATAATTCTGACGTCGGCCTCTTCAATCGTTGTGTCTAGATCAGGTAATGGTGTCTCTTTTCCATTCAAAATAGCCAGGTATGGTTCAATTTCAGGTGGAAGTCCAATCGAGCGCTAACAACTGTATCTGTCATCGGTTTTGGCTTGGTTAAGATGCATTGTCGAATGAGTTTCTGTAGCTTGGATTTGTTTGCAGATGAGGCCCAGAATGCATCCATTGTGACTGGCAATTGCGTTCTTGTACTTATCCCATATAAATCAATTGGGATGCAACCACACCTTCTAGTTCTTTCGCTGTCCTTCACTGAACCCTCAATGTATGTGTCAAAGACGAAGTCGACACGTTTAGAGTTGCTGCCAAGTCCATATGACACCTCCAAGAACTTATCGCAGAGTTCACCAAAGGTGTTCATCTGGGATACCCGCATACGACGAAGGCCTGCTATTACATCAATGATAGTCACTGTATTTGCTGGCTTCCATTTAGATGGTGGTATATTATAGTCTGCTTTTTCAAGGTATTTTTCTAACTCAGTGCACAGTTCACTTTTGTTTGGTTTGGTCAGTAGTCCATTCTTGTCAACTAGGTAACTGCTGTCAATCAGGTCAAACCCCAGCAAATGTTTCATGTCATATCCTCGAACACGAGCAATGTCATAGATCTTCTGGATTTCTGCCATTTGCTTCTTGGTCTCTTTGCTTGTAGACTTATAGGTACTTTGGTCTCCCTTCATGGATTTGAATGTCTTATGGTTCGTCCTGTGAATGGTATCAAAGATGGATCTGTGTTTCATTACGATTCTTTCATTTCGGAATGTTTCATACTTCTTCCTAGATCTTTCATCAAATTCGAGCAGATTGTCACGGATTTCCTTTGTCATGATTTCCTGTGTGAGGATGTTGTGAAGCTTGTCTTTGTCTCCTTCACACGGTAACGTCATGGGGTTGTCATGTTCTTTTACATACTTAATCATATCCTGAATCAATGTCTCAGATGACCTTGTTGCTGATAAGTTGAACTCGTGGTTTACTAAAAGTTCTGTGCTAGGTGTGACGACTCCACTGACCTGACGTTGGAAATTTACAACAGCTAACATTTCATTGTAAATGATCTCCCACTGAGCAACGAATTGCTTCTTTTTAGTGCTACCGATGATACCCAGCACTCTTCTGGGATCGATTTATCGTCTGCTCGAAACACATGTCTGCCCCTACAGCATTGAATGGTCCATCTGTCCGCTTCACCACGAACTTGCCTGCCAGGAAACTCTTGTACACATCTTCTGGTAGCTTTCTCATATCTTCTAGGTATAATGAAGCCCATCTAAAATAGTTGACCCTATCACATCCAGCAAATAGCGGCAGCACAGATTGAACACTTTGGAGATGGAGTTTCCAGTCTCCCTCACGGTCTGCCCTAACCAAGTCCTTTAGAACAGCCACCATTCTGACGAAGTGGTCCCAGAATGTAAAAGTCTCTGACGCTGCACTTCTCTGACATCTAAATGTATTGAAGTCTTCAACCATGACTTCTGAGTTTGACATAAATGCCTCCAAATGAACCTTGCTTTCCTCCCTCTTCTTTTCTGCTACAGAGTTTTTCAAGTCTCAGATGCTCAAGCTCATCCCTGTACCTCTCAATTCCTTCCACTTTGAAGAACTCCGCCCACTGCAGCCTTTCTATACAGTCAGAGAGCATGAACAAACCCTTCAACGACCTCGTATAATGTGATCCATCAAGAACTGATCTTACCACATTTTGGCCAAATGCTTTAGACTCTACCAATATAGTTTCTGCTCCACTGGCATTAATGAGCTTTCCTATCGCACCCATGACTACCTTAATCATATGAAAAGAGCCCAGACATAACACCAAGTTATTAAATTCAAATGGTTTGCTCATGGTGATTCCACGGGCAATGTGATACACCCCCTCATCACATACCACGGGCAAGTGTGTTTGGTCTAGTTGACTCAAAATATTCTGGAAGTGTTTTAATGCTGTGTAAACTGTGCCATATTCCGTAACAGGGTGGGGAAGGACTGGTAGGAAACCTACAACCTTCTGACACACATTCTCATCAGTAATAAGAGAGTTAAAGGCACTCCAAGAGGGCATTGTTTGGTCCATAGTTGTTTCTTTAACACCTTCCGTCATACATGATAGATCCATTCTACTTACAGTTCAAGTTACGTCCTTCCTGATGACACTTTTTGCATGTGATTTGTCTATGTTGTACAGTTCTTCTGGAACTTCGTAGATTGTTGGAAGGCTTGGCTTTTTAGCAGTTTTCGTGTAAGGAAACAAAGTCTGGCAACCTAACTCTTGTGTGAATTGTCTCTCTCTGTGGGTGACACCAGTCTCCGATATCTTAGGCTTACTATTCAGAGTCACTCCTTGAAGTTTGTCCTGCATAAGAATCATAACAGTGTCATGAATTCCTCCTATGCCAGATAGTGTTGCTTCCTCATGATCAAAATTATCAAAGGCCCCCAACGTGAAGCTTGATGTGCTTAAATGACTAGGAAGTGGGACCTGACCCTGACTTGCTTCTGTAACAAATGATGCCATATCAGAATGATAGCGGAGTAGCTCGTCATTTAATTTAATAAATTCTTCTCAGCATGGATTCACTCAGGGACGTTCTTGCCTTACTAATTTGCTTAGTTTTTTCTCAGAGGTATATGAAGCAGTAGATAATGACAAGTCATATGATATAATATATTTAGATTTCAGTAAAGCTTTCGACAGAGTCCCCCATGAGAGATTGATGAGAAAGGTTGAGGCGCATGGAATAGGTGGGGCATTGTTGGGATGGATTAGGTCATGGCTAATTGGTAGGAAGCAGAGAGTCAGCATAAATGGCACGAAGTCAGAATGGGGAGCAGTCAAAAGTGGTGTCCCCCAGGGATCTGTATTAGCTCCTCTGTTGTTTGTTATATACATAAATGACCTTGATTTAGGTATAACTAGTAGGATAAGTAAATTTGCAGACGATACCAAAATGGGGAGAACAATTGATTCAGATAGAGATATAGAGTGCCTCCAAAGGGATCTAGATACCTTACACGAATGGTCAGTAAATTGGCAGATGAAGTTCAACATTGACAAATGCAAGGTATTAAAGATAGGGAAGATGCATACAAATGTTAAATATAAACTAGCTAATATGGAATTAGAAAACTCGAATTGTGAGAAAGATCTAGGTGTGTTTGTTAGCAATGATTTGAAGCCTAGACAACAGTGTATAAGCGTTCGAAACAAGGCAAACAGGATTCTCGGGTTCATCTCTAGGAGTGTGAGTAACAGAACTGATGATGTTATCTTAAAACTTTACTTGTCATTAGTGAGACCCCATATGGATTATGCTGTTCAATTTTGGTGTCCTTATTACAGAATAGACATAGATTCATTGGAGAGAGTACAGCGTAGAATGACAAAAATTATCCATAATATTAGAAATCTTCCGTATAAAGAAAGGTTGAAGAAATTAGGCTTACATTCGTTAGAGAGACGCAGAGTTAGAGGGGATATGATAGAGGAGTTCAAGTGGGTTAGTGGGATTAACAAAGGGGACATGACAAATGTACTAAAGCTCAGTGATAGCGAAAGAACTCGTACCAATGGTTTCAAATTAGATACATTTCGTTTCAGAAAAGATATAGGCAAATATTGGTTTGGTAACAGAGTTGTAGATGGGTGGAATGGACTACCAAGTGCTATAGTGGGATTAAAAACGATAGGGAGCTTTAAGATAAAATTGGATAAGCATATGGACGAGAAGGGTTGGGTGTGAAGGGGGATCAGCAGGGTTGGGCCAATCAGCGATCTGCAGACCCCGTAATCCTGCGTTAATCTCTAACCGTTTTGGTAAGATGATCCTCAGGGTATTAGAGTGTTCAGCCTATGATTGGGTTTTGTAATTGGGGTTGTGTGGGACAGCGATCTGCCTTGCTTGGGCCAATCGGCTTTCTGCAGACTCCCATTTTCGTATGTTCTTATGTTCTTATGTTCTTATAAGAGAATGGGAGTCTGCAGAGGGCCGATTGCCTACACGGGGCAGATCCCTGTCACACCCAGCCCTAATTATAAGGCCTAATTATAAGCCAAAAATGACAAAACTGATCCATAACATTATAAATCTTCCGTATAAAGAAAGATTGAAGAAATTAGGCTTACATTCGTTAGAGAGACGCAGAGTTAGAGGGGACATGATAGAGGTATTCAAGTGGGTTAGTGGGATTAATAAAGGGGACATGCAAAATTTACTAAAGCTCAGTGATAGCGAAAGAACTCGTACAAATGGTTTCAAATTAGATAAATTTCGTTTCAAGAAAGATATAGGCAAATGTTGGTTTGGTAACAGAGTTGTAGATAGGTGGAATAGGCTACCAAGTGCTATAGTGGGATCAAGAACGATAGGGAGCTTTAATTACAATTAGATAGTCATATGGACGAGATGGGTTCGTTTCGGTGAGGTAAGTCCTAATGCTGTTTTTAAGCTGGGCTTATAATTAGGCCTTATAATTAGGGTTGTGTGTGACAGGGATCTGCCTTGTGTAGGCCAATCGGCTTTCTGCAGACTCCCATTTTCTTATGTTCTTATGTCATAACTAATTGCCAGTCCAAACCTATTGAGACTAGAAATAAGCGTTTTTGACCTACACACATTATAAATAGCTTCAGAGTTCAACATGTGCAAAGGGGTTCGCTTTTTACCATTATTTACAATGTAAATGATGACTTGATACACAGATAGTACTTTTTTTATCTTGGAAGATCTAGTGTCACTCTCCTCATAAATTTCAGGCTCACCATCTACAATATTGTCACTGTAAAATATCAACATCAAAAAGAGCTGAAAAAAAGTCTGCAACGTCACTGGGAATTATCATGTCAGAATATGCTTTCTCAAGTTCATTGGCATCACAGAACCTGTCATTCAGCTCAAAGTCTTCGTTGAGGATGCAATCTCTCAACATGGTACCACACTTTCTTACTGTTTCCCTATCTAACGACCTTTCACTTCTCTCTGGCTCTGTCTCAGCTGCACCTGACTTGAAAACAATTTTTTTTTTTTTTAACCGGTTGGGACAAAAAATGAGACATCCCCCCCCCCCCCCCCAAACAGGTGGATTAGGTACATTTTCACATCCCTGTTTGTGTACGTAAAACGAGTTTGATCATTACTCCGCACTTCATTACAGCACTTGGAAATATAAGTCAGGTTATAGCATCTCCCCGAGTTCAACCCTGGTTCTAAATCTTTCATAAAATTTGCAAAGATATCAAACTTCTGCTGGCCAGTTGGCGTTGACGATGATTCAGTTGCAACTTTCTCTCCTTTCCTGATGTAGTTACGAATACACTGGCTGTGACAGTAAAGATCCGCTCCAAATACGGCATTCGCATCTTGCAAGTCGGAAGTTCGGGTAAACACATCATCCTGAAGTATCATGGCTGCCTTTAGGAATGATTCAGCCCGTCCTTTTTCAGAAATCCTCCATTTATCGTATACGTTGTTGTGTTTTGGATTTCCACAAATGACACATTTCTTTAAAAACTTGTTAATATTAGCTGGCAGAGATGCGGGGTCTCGAGAATCCACCATAGACCGTCTACTCCTTTTAGAGGATGAGCTATCCTCTGGGGAATAAGCAGCAATATCCGTGGAGACTTCGGTTTACTGCTTTAGTTTATCCAGTGTTTTCTTGAGGGTATACTGTTTATAACAGTCGTTAGTAACATGGTATAAGAATTTGCCTTTGTCCACTTGCTTCAGTCTTTCAAAAACTACGTCCTTTCTCACTTCCGCTGCTTCAATGATACGTGCCCTGCCATTCTCTGTGCTGGTCGTTTCACATTTATCATCATACTTTTGGCAGATTATGCATTTCTTGGGATCGCAAGAACCACTTGAGGATGGTGACTGTGATGCCCTTAATCTTTTCTTTGGTAAGCCAGACATTCTTCACTGAAAACAAACAAACAAAAATTCTATCTATCTATCTATCTATCTATATGCTCAGGCCCAATCCCCATTTTGGGGGTAGCCGACTCAAGACAGAGTAAGAACAGGGAAAACACAAAAACAACATAAAACAAAAAATAAACACAGATAAAAAACACAAACTCTCACACATCCAGGTCACCCAGGAGAAGACCCAGAGACCAGGGTTACCAAGGTCGCTCCAGCACTCCCCCGGCCCCTGACCACCCGGAGAGGTTCCGATCTCGGCAGGCAGACATGCAGCGGAGCCAAAGCCACAAGCCCTCCCACCACACTTCCAGGCACACCCTTCATATTAATCGTCTCCCCGGGCCAGGCGCCTGATGGACTATTATCTAGTCCAACTTGCGCCCGACCCCTTACTCCAAATGACCACGTGTTCACTCAACTATTCACAAGCATTCTCCATTCACTCCTGTCCACCCCCACTTCCCCTGCCTGATCTATAGTCATTTCTCTATCATCCAAAGCCTTTCTTACACAGTCTCTCCATCTCAATGGGGGTCTTCCTGCCCTTCTATCTCCCCTTGTACCTGACTCACATATTCTCTTTGTAAGCCTTTCATCTCCCATTCGTTCAACATGACCATACCAGCTCAGTACCCTTCTGTCCACTCTGGCTGACAAATGTTCCTGCTGCCCCACTCTCCTACGTATCTCTTCATTCCTCAATCTGTCTCTACGAGTAACTCCACATATACCCCTCAAACAGCTCATCTCCATCACATCCAGCCCTCTTTTCTCCTTTTTCTTCAGAGCCCATGTCTCAGCCCCATACATCACTGTTGGCACAACAATTCCTTGATACAGTGCACTTTTTACTTTCACTCCGAGATTTCTCGTCTTCCACATACTTCCCATTGCTCCGAAAACCTTCCTTCCTTCACACACTCTCTGTTTTACCTCCACTTCCATTCCTCCACTCCTGCTTATTGTTCCTCCTAGATATTTAAAACACTCTACTTGTTCCAATATTTCCCCATCCAGCCTCACATCTAGATTCACCCTATGCTCTCCCCTATTACACACCATTACTTTACTTTTATTGACGTTCACCTTCAGTTTCCTCCTTCCACAAACCACACCAAACTCTTTGACTACCCGCTGCAGTTTCTCATCAGAATCCGCCACCAATGCTGTGTCATCAGCGAACAGCAACTGATTCAACTCCCAATCTCTACCATTCTTTCCTACTAAACCCAATCCTCTTCCCATAGTTCTCCTTTTCACCTCCCTCACCACACCATCCATAAACATATTAAACAGACATGGTGACATTACACAACCCTGTCGCAAACCTACCTTTACCTCAAACCATTCACTCAACTCACCATTTCCTACTCTCACACATGCTCTGCTCCCTTCATAAAAACTCTTAACTGCTTCTAACAAATTTCCTCCTATTTCATAAATCCTTAACACCTTCCACATTGCTTCACGGTCCACACGATCATACGCTTTTTCCAAGTCCATAAAAGCCCAAAATATCTCCTTATGCTTCTCTAAATACTTCTCGCATAACTGTCTTACTGCAAACATCTGATCCACGCACCCTCTTCCCCTCCTAAAACCGCACTGTTCTTCTCCTATTGCAACTTCCGTACACTTTATTATCCTCTCTATCAACACCCTGCCATACAGCTTTCCAACCACTGACAATAAACTAATACCTCTATAACTTGAACACTCCTGCCGATCTCCCTTCCCCTTGTACAACGGCACAATACATGCACTCTTCCAGTCTATTGGTACCATTGACACAGCAAAGCACACATTGAAAAGTCTCACCAACCAATCTATTATCACATCTCCACCCTTCTTTATACACTCCACAGCAATACCATCCAAACCTTCTGCTTTTCCTGCTCTCATTTGTTTCACTGCTTCTTTCACCTCATTTTCCTCAATCCTTTCATTCATTCCCTGCCACCTGGGTGGCCTGGGTAACCTATATCCATCCACCTCTGCTTCAATCACTGCTTCTCTTCCATCTCTTGTATTTAACAAAGATTCAAAATACTCGGCATATCTTTTCCTCACTTCAACTGGTTCCACTAGTAATTCTCCATTTTCATCTTTCACTGACTCTTCCCTCTTTTGTCCTCCTTTCCTTACTTTATTTACCTCCTTCCAGAACATCTTCTTTCGTTCTTCAAAATTCTCACTCAGCCTTTGGCCCCACCTTTCGTTTGCATCTTTTTTCGCTTCTCTAATTTTCCGTTTTGCCTCTCTCCTTTTCTCCTTGTACCTCTCCCATACCTCAACACTACCATCCTGTAAAACCCTCTCAAAACACTGTCTCTTCTCCTCAACTGCCTTTCTCACCGTATCATTCCACCACTCGCTTCCCTTCCTGATACCTCTGCCTCCTACTTTCCTTTTGCCGCATACTACCTCTGCACTTGCTTTCACTCCTTCCTTAAACTGTTGCCATTCAACCTCTACTTCTCTCTCTTCCATCCACTTTTCATTTAGTCTTTCCTTGTACTCCCTCTCTTTTTCACTCTTCTCTAACTCACTAACTTTTATTACCTCTCTTACTTCACGCTTGTCTCTTATTCTCCTGTAACTCTTAACTCTTAGCTTTCCCTCCACCAGGTAATGATCTGACATACCCTCCGCCTCACCTCTCATCACATTCACATCCAGCAGTCTACACAATCTTTCCCTTGTCACCAGCACATAATCCATCAATGCCCTCTCTACAATCTCTCCCCTCACAAGTCTATGCCAGGTGTACTTGTGTATACGCCTTTTTTTGAAGAACGTATTACCTACACTCAATCTACACTCTTCACATACATTTTTCAGTCTTTCTCCACTCTCGTTTACACCATCCACACCAAAACTACCGATGACTCCCTCAACAGGCTCATTTCCTACCCTAGCATTTAGGTCCCCTAAAACTATAACATTTTCATTTTCATCAAACCCTTGTAGACAATCTCTCAAATCCTCCCAGAAACCCTCTACCTCGTCTAACTCTCTTTCACTTCCTGGTCCATACGCACTTACAAAAACCCACCTTTCACTCTTAAACCGCATTCTCACCCACATTAGCCTTGATGACACCTCTTTCCACTCTTTTATAAACTCTCTCAACTCCTCCTTCACAATAATAGCCACTCCTTCTTTCCCCCTGACTCCCTCGTCTACTCCAGACTTTCTATCCATCACGTTTCCAAAATCCACTTCTCCCTCTCCTTTCATCTTTGTTTCATTCAGTGCAAGGACATCATACATCCTTCTTTCAAATAACCTTCCAATATCCTCTCTCGCTTCTCATTCGTACTACATCCACGCACATTCAAAGCTCCTATTCTTAGGGTCCGGGACCACGAACGCGTTCCCTCGCCCCTATCTCTGTCTCGTTTTTTTGGTAGATTTATTTAAGGGGAGAAGGATACCAGGCCCCCCGCCCCCGATCCCCTTTAGCCGACTTCTACGTCTCACCGGAGGTGGTGGAAATTTCTCACCCCTCCACCACAGAGGAGGCTACCTGCACCAGAAAGTGGCGGGCGTTGGGGTCGCCGCATCCCTACGCCATTTGAAAAAATCAGAGATGCAGAAGGAGAAAAAGATAGAAGGGGCTATGGGAAGTTTTCCCAAAATTTTAAATGAACAATATATGAACAGAGAACATAAAATATACTGGATTAACTCATTTTTGCAATTATTGCAATCCTAAAGAATATAAATTACGGCATATATCTGTTATGCTTCAGTACGTTGATACGGTATATATACCTTTTATTGATTGCTACACAGGGGTTAAAATACGTAATCAACTTTTCCAACTAATTTTAAAAACTTGCCTATGGTGTACCTAACCAGAATATAAAAACATTAAACGTTCAATCCCTTTACCTATTTTTCACAAATATTTAATTTTGAAGTCATAAATTTTAGTTCCTCATCAGAAATGGTCATACTTTGACCTCTTGTGACCTTGGGTATTAACCAATCTTATTGTGTTTGTATCCATTGAATAGATAATTCTTTAAGCTTTATTTTGAGGTGGTGAAAGAGCTCTGTAGACCATTTCATTGCAGAGTTATTGCAATTTATGTAAAAGGAGTTATTTTGATTTCATTAAATTCAGCGAAAATCCCGAATAACACGATAACTGCCGGGTTTCGGGATGTCTACCCTCGCTAAAAAGGTGTCCCAGTGGACCCTCTAACTAAATCAAGCGGGTGATTTTCTGGCTCATTCATGCATGCAAACACCCCTTGGCTCCAGGACTAATAGAGGTGGACCGGATATTGATTTCTTGATATTTGCGGATACGGATGTAGATGCGGATATTTATTTTCAGTATTTGCGGATGCGGATGCGGATGCGGATAATTTTAGCCCTCAAGAGTTTTAGCCACAGATAATGGAAATTTTAAGATACAAGTGAGAGAGGAGCGAGGGAAGAGGGGAGAGGAAAGTAACTGTACTAAACTAGTCCTACTATCTAGGCATATAATAGTTATATTTATTATTGATTGCTTAATTTTGATAAACATAAATATATTTCAATATTAGCCCTATTTACTTCTTAACCCTCTGAGGATCCATGAAAAGGACCATGATGCACTTATTTTTTTTGTTCTCTGACTATTAGTAGACGATAGTTTTCAGATTAGGAAGGGTATATGGAAGTCAGAGGGTTGATTGGGATAGTCTTTAGTTCTTTACCCTTTTAATACCCACATATCCTTCCTAAGCAGCATAAAATCATCTAATGATAGCAAAAATAAACTGCTAAAATGTGTCAGAGCTTCAAGGGGTTAATTGTTAATTAGTTATTCTGTAAAAGTGTAAATATAATAAGTTTCTATGACTTATTAGTTACGAAAATATCCGCACTATATCCGCATTATTGGATGCGGATGCGGATGTACAAAATGATGCGGATATCCGCGGATGCGGATGCGGATACGGATATCCGGTCCACCTCTATTTAAATAACTTGTGTACTTCATGTACAGAAACATATATTCACAAATTAATTTCCGGAGACATATTTCCATAATTATAAATAACACTAGAGTGGACTAGACACTATGGTACCCAAATGTACATTGATTATCAAACAAATCTCTTTTCAGGAAGACGTCTCATAATATTAGCACTCTAACAAAGTGACATTTATATGATATTGTAAGGGATAATTATATAAACATATTTATGAAATGTATACATTAAGTATGGCTCAGGTTTGTGAAACATTAAATACAAATATAGGTTACTGTACATGCAGTATTCAGTTAAACGGCTTCATCGAGTACTGCACACATTTGTACACAGGTAACTGGCACACTGATCTATGATAACAATTGCAAAAGCATACATTGATTGAGAGAAAATATAAGCTCCGTTATATGTATTAAAAGTAATGTTTCAAAGTATTTCACCAGGGTACCAGCAATTTCCCAAAAATGTTGTACCATCTATAACTGCCAAGTGATTATATCAATATGCTGTAATTGTCTGTGTGACTTTTTGATGCCCTGATGATACAATGA